>JAQSUU010000804.1:16250000-17500000 GCA_038087645.1 Saccharum hybrid cultivar R570
ATCTCCGTCCGTGCTCACGCGCGCGCACACCACCGTTGGCCGAGGCCACCATTGCCGGCCGAATTGAGCTCCATGGCCGACAACCAATCCGCTCCGCCATGCCTTCCCCATCCTAGCCTTGTACTGCGGCACCTTCACCGCCATCCGCCGCCCTCGACACGCCCTTCATCTGGCTTTCCCGCGCACTGCAGACGGCCGCCGCCGGAGCTGCTCGCGCGTCGCGACCCGCTTCCATGGCTAGCCGGCCATGGGTCGCCTCAAGCTGAGCTGAGCCGTTTCTCAGTTGCACCGGGCACCACCGGTACTCGCGCTGCCATTCCCCTCGGCCCGCCGCTACCGGTGCTCGCTTGCCGCCGATGGCCGCGGCCGCAGCCGCCTGCCTCCGTGGCCAAGAGGCCATGGACCACCTCTGGCCGAGCCAAGACCTCTCAGGGATGCGCACGGGCCTCCTGCCGCTGCTCCACTACCGCTCGTCGCCGGAGCGCCGCCTCGGCCGGCCGGAGCCGCGGGCCAGCCGCCTCCTCTGTTTCCCGGCGAACGGGGGAGGAAGAAAGCCTCCCGTCTCTCTCTGTCTCCCTGTGTGTTTGACAAGTGGGCCTGATGGAGCCATGGGTCCCACATGTCAGTTTCAATTGTGGCTGATTCGGGTGTACAACCGGGTGTGTCTAGCATATTGGTGGGGTGTGTTATTCTGGATTTTGAATTTCAAGTTCATGTTAAATCTTCAAAAATTCATAATTCATGCTAGGAAACTCCAAAAATAGTAAATGGGGACTTTTTGGAAACCTTGAGAAAAGATCTATGCAGTGGAGTCATAAATGTTAGATATTTGTAGAAGTTTTCTGGTGTTTGTATTTGATCTTGAAAAATGCTCTAAAAATGCCTTTAAACTTGACCAGAGCAAGATCTGGAGTTTTAGAACCCCAAAAATAGTGATTCTTGTTTTGTTAATTTTGTGATGACATTTACTTGCTAGGAAAAATATTAAACACACTAGTTGTTCACTGTTTTCTTAAGGTTTTGATTTGACCTTGATAAATAAGGAAATCTATATTAAATTGCTTGACATTTTTATATCTTGAGTTGTGTTGCTCCAAATGATGTGAAATTTTATGGTAGTCTTGTAATGCTATAGATGTACTGTGGTATAAATTTCATGGTCATTGCTTACTGTATGATCAAGTTATTGATTTAACTTATTATGGCTTGATAAATATCTTATAAATGATATAGAAATGATAAAATGGAAAATGTTGTTCCATTACCTTAGTATGATGTTTCTCTATCATATTGATTCATCCAATGGCCATGTGTTCACAGAAAATATTGAGTTTTAGGTTTAACTTGCTCTCACATGATTTATTTCACTAGCTATTTGTCTTTTTCATAGAGGTTGATATACTTGTCTAAATGGATTGAAATTTGGACAGTATACTTTTGGGAGCATTTGTAGACCCCTGTAATTTTGGTAGAATATATTGAGCATCTTTATTATGTGGTCATAATTCTACCTAATTATCTAAATAAATTAAGGAAATGTATTAAAAGAATTTATTTAGGAGTGGACACTATGTTTTCTGGTGTTCATTATTTATTTATGAAATGTTGGTAAAGTTGGTTTTACAAAATTGTATGTTTGCAACATATGTTAATAATTATTTCTTGCAATTAGTAGTTTCTGGACAGTTCTGGGGGCAATGTAGATTACCCCATGATAATGATGTTTTCTGAGCACCTTGTCTATAACAAAGTTGTATATAATTCATGTATCTAGCTTGTGTTAAAATTTGGTGGCATTTGGTCAAGTAGTTTTTGAGTTATAGATGTTTAAAGTCAGGTTCCAGATTTGGTTGCTCTCTGTTTGGAGCAGACCAGAGTCTGTAGTTTCATCTTTTCGACCAATTAAACTTGGGAATCAAGCTTAGTGGATATTAAATGAATTGTATTCAATTTCATAAGCTTTCCAGAATGTCTCCTTGTAAGTCATTTGGATTTAGAGATCTCCAGTTATGATTAATTTACTGAGCTACTGTATGGATGTCCAGAAAGTGATAGATTTTAGTTGTAGTGCTTTGATTAACTTTGCCATGCTAGTGTGTTGAAGTGTGACTCATACCTTTGAAAGTACTTGGGTTGGTACCCTAGGATCTTATAAGACTTGTGTCTTGATTGATGTGCTTGCAATCTTCTATGTTATGCCCTAATAAGGATTAAGTTAATTAGCTCTAGGTGTTTATGCGAACTTTGGTATGCTTGTTTGATTACTTTGTTTATTTCACTTCTATGCATTCATACACATGCATTATTGCACCTCATTTAGGTACGCTAGCTGAACCACGTAAAGGACCTGATGTGGAGCCAAACCTGAAGATGGAGTTGGTGGATCCATCCCGAAGATAGAAGGATCAAACAAGTGCTATTTTGGAGGATACTCGCCAAGCGGGTTTCATCTGACATACTCTAACTTGAGTCGGATCCCAGGCAAACCCCGGAGCATTATAAGCCTCCTATCTTCAAAGCAATTAATTCTATATATGTTATAAGTATTGTTGCATTAAGTGGTAGGAGTTGGTTGAAAACCTTGCTGCATCAATATCACTCCTTGTCCAGATATATGAATCCTGAATCCTACTTAGACCAGGGTCGAGTAGATGCTTAGCCCTGCTTTAAGCGGTAGAAGTCAGGTGATTTCCTGTCACCTGTGAGATGTAGGGATATTCATATATGGCACGGTTGGCTATATTTGCTATCGTGGAATGGAACCATGTGTTAATAAAATGAAATGAGACCGGGCGGGATGACGATAGTGAAGCAACAAGGCATGGAGGTCTTGGGTGTGGATCTATCCCCGTCTGAGTCGTTTAAGGACCAATTCGCTGTACGTCCTTAAGTCATGTTGAACGTAGTCTAACACTTAGTTGGCCGGATAAGTCGTTCCGACCGCGAAGTCGAGTAATATGGTTCAGGCCAGGAATCGAATGGTAGGTTGCATCTTGGATGAGAGAAAGGATGTGCTTGGGGACATTGGCGTGAGACCAAGGGGGGTTAGAGTCCCTATCACCTGGCAGAGTGTCACCCTTGGGGACGCGACATCATTCGGACCCGCGATTCCTAAACTGTACGAAAGGTGACCTGAGCAGCCCTCGCCAGGCGTGACTCGGTGAGTGTTAGAAATACCCCTCTAGCTGGATAGGAATTCGATTCAAATCGCCGTCGCTCCCGGTTAGTGAGCACTTGACTTGAGCAGCGGCAACGTAGATTCCATTAAATTGAACGGATGGTTAATTGGATAACGATGGAAAGGTTGCCTCAATTTATACCTGCTATGGTTAATATTGTTTGCTCCTAATAAAGTGAGTGCTCTAGTACAAGTTCTAATATAGATGACAGGTTAATGATAATTAACTTGATGCTTAAGCATTAATGATTACTTATCCATATTAAGCTTTTATGCAAAATGTTGTCAAGCTAGCCCACTTTATATCAGCCTTGCATGATCCTTGGTGTCACTTTATTTCTGGTTTTTGACAGGTAAGGCTAGCTGAGTACCTTCTTGTACTCAGGGTTTTATCCCCACTTGTTGCAGGTTGTGATGTATCATGGTGACTGCAAAAGTTGGTTGGCTCCTGCCGTAGAGGCGGAGTGTGATCACGTGCATGATCCCTCTGAGTTATCTTCTCTCTAATGCTTTTGTTGGAAGTCGACCTTGGTACTGGCATGTATTTGAAATAAGGGTGTTGTTAGTTTCAAATTACTTTGCTTCCGCTACTTTTGAACTTAAGTTGTAATAACTATGTTGAACTCCGATGTATATTGAATTACTTGTGAAATGGTTGTAACATGTGACTTGTTATGTTGAATCACTACGATCTTGGCTTGTATGTTGGTTGGTTTGAAATCCCTCACGATTTCATTGGACTACCAGAGTTATATGGGCTCAAGTGCGAGAATTTGATCACTTCGGTGATTGTTTTTGTACTTGTGCTCTTATAATTTGGACGGTTCTGTTACAGCCCCTCCTTTGGGATTAAAATAAATAACGATACTCGGTATACTCTTGAGTAGAATGCTATAATGGTGATTTATCTGTGCGCTTGCAGATACTTATGTTTCAATATTATTTAGAGTTTTCAAGTGTAGTTATAATTACCAGCATTTCTGGCATCATGCTAGGGATGACAACTTAGTACATAGTGATGTAAGAAATGTCAACAAGCATTCTTCGCCTCTCGTCCTCCGTCAGTTCTGTCGCCCTTTCTACACTCTTCCATGATAAGATCACGTATATTTCAGATCCATTCGCATATTCCCTCGTATAGAGCCTTTAGGTATAAGATTTTGACCCCTGCTGTAAGATGAACCCCCTATATAAACAGACCCCTGTCTGCCTCCTTCCTCATTCCATCCAAGCCTTCTCTCTCCCATAGCAAAATTCTCCTCCTCTCTAGAATAAATGGCCGGAAAAGAGATCATCCCTTTCAGAGTCGACCTCAACAAACTTCCTCCTAGGGAAGACTCTCTAGCCATAGTCCCAGTAGAGGAGCCTCTGCCTCTCGCTGTCATTCCTCCAAAGAAAGTAGTCACCGTATCGCCAAGAAGGAGCTACGAGCAAGCCTACTATGCTCAAGTTTGTCAGCCAACGCTTCCTTCACCTCAAGATCGTCTACTCCTAAAGGACACGTCGAAGGGATCAAAGATTGCCGTACTAAAGGACATCTAGCTCCTACCTCCAAGATCCAATGAGACGCTAGTTGGTGTCAAGACTAACAAGCTTGGAGAAGTCACCTGAGTAAAGTACACAACTGCCACTCCTCGAGTGTCTCTTGATGGTATTCGAGCTGCACCAGGCCAAGTCAAGTTTATTTCACCAAGGGAGATGCCTAAAAGACCTGCTCCACCATTGGAACGAGAAGAGAAGCGCCCAAGGACAACTATTGCGATGCTTGAGACAAGGATCGACCATATTTCCCAGGCTGTCACATCTCTCCAGCAGCAGAACACTGTCCTCATTAGGACAGTAGACGCTCTGAGCAAGAAGATAGAATTAGAAACCAAAGAGCAAAAGAAATTAGAGAAGCATATCAAAATTCTTTCCAATTGTGTTGGGAAGAAAAGAGAGAGTTGAGAGTTAACAATTAATAATAAGGCACAAGTTTTAGTTAGGTTAAAGTTTTTAGGTTTGTTGTTTGGGATGTTAGGTTCATCACTAGCTCAGTTGTTAGATCGATTAAAGTTAGGTTGAATTTTATGATTTGTAATAAAGTGCCTTATTTAATCAGTAATGGAGATTTGTTATTATGATTACCTATTCTCTATCTCTATTTTTGGATATATGTTTGTCTCCACAAATTGTGCAGAAAGTTTATGCAGGAAAACAAGTGTGGGGGAGACACATTACGACGCCGAAATGAAATTTGATTGGGAAATTCATGAATTATGGAAGGTAATTAACCAAGGACCACGTACGACGAAGTGGGCCCCAAGCAGCCACCATGGTGGGCCGCCTGGCCTCCTTCTTGGGCTGCTCGGTCTCTCTCTGTGCCTCCTCGCCTTGTGCTTTGTCCATGGTCAGGTTTGAGCCCAATACACTCTATTTTCATATGTTTCATTTTCCATTTCGAACCGAATTGAAAATCACATGGTAAAACAATTTAAAACATGAGGAAAGGTTATTTTGATCATGACTTACAGATAAACTCACATAATACTTTTCCTAAAAGTCATGCTACTGTTGGGAACTTATTTTTAGGGACCCCATGTCATTTAAGTTGTTGAGGAATGAGATATAGTAGAATAAGAGAACTTGATTCTTGATGTTTAGTCACTGGAGAATTTTATTTCAAAAAGAAAAATAAATAGCTATACTTCTCCTTTGTGGTAAGCAATGACTTACCAGAGCCATATATAGGATAGATAAACCTTCTACATATACTACTTGTATTTGTATTGAGTTTGGTCAAACCTTGTGACCCTTGTTGAGAAACTTATCATGCTCTCAAGATCAAGACCACGTACACTCCACATATATCTGCTACTCCTACACTGGGAATATGCAACAACATGTTTTCCATTCACCCAAAATGTTCTACTCCTACACTGGAAGAAGGCACAAAAAAAGCTGTTAGGAATAAATGCTCCAAGTTTTTGTTAATGTCTTTCTTAAAAGTTTTCCAATTGCAGAAAGAGGCATGTGGCTATGTAAAAAAAGAAAAGTATTGAAAATTGGACAAGTGTTTGAGATATCTAAAACAATAGGTACTCAGATGCCCGCCATGAAAAAAGAGAGAGAAGAAGAAAAAATGAATGAAAAAGATAGCCCATGCTCTCTAGCAAAAGTGTTTTCTAAGTTTCAAACAAGAGAGACATGATTCAAGGAGCATAGTAGAATTAGGATAGCCACCATATATATATTCCACACACATGCACATCTTAATCTAAGAGTATGACACTTTTCTCCTTGGATCCTTGTGTTGACTTTACAATATACGCAATGCAAGTATGTTTTTACTTTCATCCCTACCTGAGCTCCATATAAGCTTTTAAGAGTAGGTAAAAGAAGGCAAGATCATCTATGCCTTGGTGAGGATCCAAAAATATCACATATATAAGTAATTTGAGAGTACTACAAAATGAGAAGGTAAGCTATGTTTTGTTTTCAAAATCTTAAATATTTCTCCAATGAATTTGACTGAAGGAAGATGGTGATCTGGTTCGAGCTGTTTCATTCTTCAACCGCCCAAAGTTTCATGGTAGACACTTTGAATCCTGCAAAGCATGTATGACTAGGAATGGTTTTAAGTTGATGTCTTGTCCTAAGGTTATGTCTTGAGTAATCCATCCTTTTTATCGAGGACGAGCAAAAGCCTAAGTGTGGGGGAGCTTGTTGATGGTAATTAACATACATCAAGAACCATTAACCTACCTTGTATAAATGGTGAAAATGGATCAATATCATAGAATAGGAGGTTATTACTGACAAATTCCACAAGTTTTGGTGAATTTGTGTTTCCAGCAGGATTTAATCAGAAAATCAGAAAGGAGGATCAAAATGTCAAAAAGAATTAAACTTAACCGCGATGAAAACTACTCCAGAAGGTTCTATAGGACACCAGAAGACACCACACTGTAGTGGACCCCGAGAGGATGATGTGTGGGGCCGGCCAGCCCCACCACCATACCGCCTAGTCCCCTGTGGGGCCTATTTGTCAAGAGCTTCCAGAATATTTCTCCACCACCTCCCTAGACTACATCTACGCCATTTCTTAAATCATTTTGATCCAAGGGCTCATATTGCACCCCCAGGGCTATATATACAGGCCTGCACCCCCTGGAAAGAAGCCAAGTCTGGATCCTGAGAGCTGAAAGGCCAGGAACCCTAATTCATATTTCCACTAGGATCTAGGGCTAGCAATTAGGAAAAGATTAGTCATCCATAGGATCTAGTCTTGTATTAGAGATAGAGAGATAGAGTGAGAGAGTGGAGTTTTAGAGGAGTTTCGGCCTATCGGTGCTTTCTCTATGGTTGTACTCTAGCAGAATCAAGTTCTACTAGAGCTTGCTTCTGAGATTTCTCTGGTAATCGACTTTTGCTTCAAGTAAGCAACTTGTTCATATTGTTCTTCAAGTTTACGACTCTCTTTTGAGTGCTTTGATCTTGGTGGCTCTTGAAAGTAGTATTCATAGTGTAAGCGTGGTACTTAGACTAGGGTTACTCGTAAATGCACCCTTATTTTTTTGGATCGGTGGTATCTCGCGAAGGTGACTTTTATAGCTTCATTGAATCCTCTGTAGTCCATCTGCCGTTAATAGAACTAGTAGGAATTTGATTGCTTTTAGGGAAGAAACTCTGAATTTGTTCCCTATAAGACATCTTCCATGATAGAACAATAGAAGGCAAAGCTTACCAAGATTGGAACTAGACATATCTCAGTAGTCTCCTTTATATTCCTTTTTTCTGACCTTGATTGTGGAGTTGGGTTCAGACTAAGACTTAGTTATTCTCACTAACTATTCCTTTGGGTTTGATATTAAAACCGGGTTATTCTTGGTCAACTGCTACAATGGTACAATATTTGTGCGCTTGCGGATATATATATTCTCTCTCTGTGTGTATTTAATTTATGCTAATAGTGCTCTTTTTGACCCTGAGGGGTCATGTTGCCTTGTTACGGGCGGTTCTAATTTTTTCCCCACATGGGAAGAGGCTCATCCACCATAACTGCGCGATCAGAGCAGTGCACCTCATCGAGGTCAATGGGTAGTTCGAGTGGGACCCGATATCCTCCCTAATCGATGTTGGGAGTTCAGCTATGCCTCATCAAGAGATGTCCCGTAAATCATCGGTCGTTAATCTTGTCGGTCCCCAACCGCCTTCGTAGCAGCCAGAGGGCAAGATACGTCCCCGTAGAGGAGGTCAACCCGAGAGACTTCGAAGCGAACGACTCAAACACAAGAAGAGATGGACGTGAGGCTCTGCCCACCAATTTGAGCCACTAGGGCCCATCTCATCCTACCCCTATCTCTTGGTGGCCTCGAGCCCTTCTAAGGGCCGACCGGAGGGAAATTTTCCTAGACTCGACACGGGGTCATGAGCGTGGTGGTGGCTCTGCACGTGGACTCAAGGGATCGTTGCCTCCCTAGTCGCTGCGTGGCTTAGACGGCAACCACTTGTATGTGAACGGGCACTATGCCGCTTGGTCATGATGGCAGAGGGTTGCCTAGCATGAATCCCAGGGGTAGTTGACCTCCCCAGGTCTCAAGGGCCCATGGGACCTGCTCTAGGATGGACTCCACGTGGACACGGTTCGTGTCCCGAGACGTCGCCACTTAAATAGCCCCTTTTGCCTAGGCATGTCCCTTACCTTTGCCTTTGCCTCCTACTGCCATCGTTTGCGAATGAAAGAGTGAAAGGGAACTAGGAGGTTGGGCCTGAGAGTTTTACCTAGGTTGCGTGCTACCGTTCACTACCACACGGTATATTTGCCATCCCCTGTTGGTTTCGTCATCCTTGTCCTGCTTTTCCTCCTGCGCGGCGAAATGGGTGGGTGGGTACCTTTGGAGGTGACAGAGGCGAGGCTACTGCAGTTGGTGAAGAAAGGCCTTCTTCCTCTGAAGGAGGTTGTCGGGTGGAGGGTTACTGCGGGGGATGTCTTCCTGTTCCCACAGCCTAGCGAGGTGGTGTTGTTCACTGACTTCCATGAGTGCGGGTTCGCGATCCCGGCGTTGAACTTCTTCCGTGGATTCCTCTGTAGTATGGTTTCAAACTGTAGCACCTTCCTCCTAACACGGTGCTATAGCTGGTGGGCTTCGTTGTTATCTGTGAGGACTTCTTGGGGATTGAGCCTAACAAGGATCTATTCCTGTGGGTGTTCGAGGTCAAGACACGCAAGGTGCATGGCTCCGATGGTGGCGTACTCGCCCCAGTGGGCAAGATGAATATCTAGATGTGCTATAGTGCGTCCCACAGCTACCTGTGTCTGCCATTGAGGAGTTCAAACTCTGGCTGGCACAGAAATTGGTTCTATATTCATGACGATGCCGCCACCCCTCTTCCTCGATTCTCCATTGCCACACCAGTGAGGCTAGAATCATGGAGTTGGGGGTGCATGTTTGTCACCCATAGCTAGCCCCCCATTCGTGAAAGTGATTTTCAATGGGCTGACCATGTCAATTGTCTCCTTTTGTGAGGAGGATTCAGAGCTGGGCAAGGATTTCTTCGTTTGGCCGCACCCCACTGACCCTGAGAAGGCTCTGTTCATGGTGGATGATGCGTCCAAGCGAGCCACGAGGGAAGCTGCCTCCTAGTGTCATGAGGGTGTCTGGGAGACCTTGTCCAAACTGGATGACATGATCACCGTGGTTGCTCGGCTGGTTGTGGGCGCCCAGCGTTAGATGGACGATGAGGTGGCAGTTCAAGCGTAGGTGGGCCTTCCCATTTTCTATCTTTGTCGTGCCTACTCCATTCTTGTTGTAGTCTTCTGATTGCCCCACTACTGTGCAGGGGCTAATGAGGACTTCGATGGCGAAGTCTCAGTTCTCGTGCCTAGCCTACTAGATGCGGGTACGAGGCACCACTGACCCCTGTCGACTAGAAGTGGTGGAGGCCGAGGTGTGGTGCCTGCGTGGGGAATTGGAGGCTTCCTAAAGGTCAAAAGAGGAATCAACTCACCGCAAGGCGTAGGCGTGGTCCCAGATCGAGGCTTTGACATCCTAGATGGCTGGCCTCAAGGACATGATGGTTGTCTAAGAGACAAAGCTCACCTCGACTGGCACTGCTTGGGACACAACCAAGTAGGGGCACCAGTGCCTCAAAGCTGAATGCCAAAGACTACGCTCCGCCTGTAGTGGTGAGTCTTTGTCGACCCTACATTGTGCCCATGTTTTGTCGCTGTGCCAGGTCATGAACTGGTATGTCTTTCTCTAGGGCTGTGCATGAGGGTGCTTTTGGACCAGGAGGAGAAGGCGACCATGAGCCAAAAAATGCTAGAGGTGGATAACCAGTTGGCAGCGCTGACCGCCTCCGATCAGGCTCTTTGTGACATTGTGCTTGCGCTAGCCAGGGGAGTGCCTAGCTAGCACATCGTCTTGATGAGGCCCATTTCTAGGTGGATTCCCTTATTTCTAAGGGGGTTCACTGTGGTGCTCACACCGCCTTGACATTGGTCAGCTCGCACTATGGTGGCATCGATTTCGATGTCGTTGGATGAGGGTATGCGTCGGGGAAGTCGAAGAGTGATGTCCTCACCATCGGCAGTGCTACCGCTCGAGGCACGGAGGTCCTTGCAAGCAAGATGTTGGTAGCGAGCATTCACCTCCAGTACCAGTCTTTCGATGCCTGAACGTTCTTGATGTGGATGTTTTAATGTTATATGATACGTGGTTGGCACATTCGTTTGTCATCCTATTGTCTTTTTGCCTTTCTTTTTGTTTGAATTGGAATGTGCTTCATCCCCCTTAATCTTGTGCTCATGATTGCGCATGTTAGCCTAGGGACTAGTCCGTCAGGCTTATGGGTGCGTGGTCCGCTAGAGCGGTGAGACGTCAGGGGTGGATTGCAGATCTAGTATGATGTGAAAAGAGAGCGAGAGACTTGGTCACTAGGATGATGACAAACAGTGCTGCGCCAGGGGTCGTGTGTTTGTGCCCATGAGTGCAGCCCCCATGAGTGAGTCGTGTCTGTCGCAAGCGCGAGCCAGATTGAGTCACTCAAGAGTTAAACGCTACTAGGATAAAGTGTATGGGCTTCATGCTATCTAGTTTGCTCTATGGGTCAGCCCTATGTTCCTACAATTATTGGTGGGCTTGTATATGTATGTGGACATGCTTAAGTAGAGAGGTTAGGGTCAAAGTGGATGTGACTGACTGATGCACTGGAAGCTATTGTGGGACTGATTGCCGTTGCTTGGGGTGCTGCGAGCCTCTAAGCTCTTGCTCGTAATGGAGTCATCATAGCCCCTGGCCTATGAGTTAATGGAGATGCTTCTTTACTGCTTGGAATGGTCATAACTGGCTTGGATCGGCTCCCTAGGCTGCCTTGGGCCGGTCCTTGCCAGCCTGACGCCCTTGAAGGGCTCACGAGCCCCCAGGGATGACTTTTTCACCTATGGCTTGTTGTAGTTTCTGGCCAAGAGAGCTCGTGCATTGTTGTCACCGCGTCTCCGCCTCTAGGTGTAGTTTTCGCTCTTGAAGGAGAGCTGTCATGACCTCTCACTGTGCGAGAAGGCGCATGGTGCGCTCAGGGAGCCTGCTTCCTTGGATGCACGCGCATCTGAGTGATGGCTGATAGTTTGCAGAGATGTGTCATGCGGCTTGCCCATTACGTAGGACTAGACCCAGGTTCCAGGCTTGGCCCTACGTGGCGTGGCATCGGTTAGCCACCTAATAACCTATGATGCCACCACGTGACAGTGGGTGATTCTGTTGCTGGTGCACACCCAGGCGTGGCACGTTCTGTTGATGACAAAAACGCTGCTCGGGGCATAGTTCTACTGCTAGACCCAGGCTCCCCACGTGGTTGGTCTAGTCAGGGTAGAAGGTAGCGATGGTGTTGACCCATTAGTATGGATTACCTCATGGTTCCCTAAAAGGATGTGGCCGGTTGAGGCTATTCCTTGGGTAAGTTCGTCATGAGCCATGGGCTTCTGGCCTCCCGGGTGGAGGATTTGGCCATGACTGGTGATGAGAGAGGGTACTGGCCCCCTATGTTGGTGAACTCTAGGATGTAGCCCCGAAGGTAGTTTCGAGAGTGTGCCCGCCGTGGGCTATGGGATCTAGATCTGTAGGGTGGAGGGCCGGGCTGTGGCTGAAGGCGGACAAGGCGATGGCCCTTTAGCGCCAATGAACTCATAGTTTTTATGGTGGATGTGGCTGCCATGGGCCATTCCACGAGTGAGTCCACCGGCGGTGCGAGGAGCCATCGCTTCCTTCTCAACAATCAAGAGTGCATGACTGCCCCCTACCTAGCACGCTAACTATCGGTGTTTTGTAAAGTAGACTAGTAAATTTATACAATTGCCGTACTGCTTTAGGAAGACGATGGTGGCATCCAAAAGATATGAGGATTTATACTAGTTTGGGCCAGAGCCCTACGTCCAGTTTCAAAGAAGATTGAGTTCTCGTTCCTCGCTTGAATGCTTTGAAGTTCTTACAATAGGGGGTGTAAGAATGATGGAAAAGGAAGAAGAGCTAGAGCTAGGAGATGACTTCCTAGAGAGAAGCTCCAGGAGCCTTGCTACAATGGAGAATGAGTGAAATAGTAGAGGATGTCAATCTATCGAGATGGGTGCCCTGGCTGCCCTTATATAGAGTTCGGGGCTAGGGTGCATACAAAGCAATAGGTTCTCCCGACTGAAGGGTCATGAGCCTAAGAGAGGGCCTAGCTAACTTGGCTTGCAAGCCACGCTGTCTTGTGGAGCACGCCCAGGCGTGGCTACTATCATGGTCTTGTGGCCACATCGTGGCATGGCAAGGCGTGGTGCTACTGCGCCAGCTGTGGCGACACTGTAGGCATGATGGTAGTTCGCTAGCTGTCCTGTGTGACATGGTCCCCGCCATGGTCTTCGTCATCGTCTCCTAGTTTCTAGGGACATCGTACAGGAGTTGGTGGCCACCCCCAGGTCATTGATTTCCTTGTTGTCTTGAGGAGCGGGGGGCCATAGTCAATATCATTGGGGTCATGGTTCCCGCCAGCCTGACTGGCCTCTAAATCAAGGCCCTCATTGTGGATCCCATCCATAGCGGGTAGGATTGTACTCTCGTCTCGTCGGGCCATATCTGGCCAATGGTCATTGTACCTATCATCACTGCTTTGGGCGCTATTGTCTTCTCTATGCGGCGTGACAAAGGGATGGCATCTTATTAGAGCGAGGTGACTACCATCTCCTCAGTCCTTGCGGGATCAGTGCAGCATGCCTATTCTTGTTAGGCACGCTTGGCTGGGCTTGACCTCTCCCCATTCCTTCCAATGGTCATGATGGGGGAGAGGTCATGCGCCTTTCCAGCGCCATGTGGCTAAGGCATGAAGGAGGGGTCGTGGCTAACCTCGGCCTTAGCGTTCGGATTGGTTCGCTTGCCTTAGCTAGGCCTTAGTTGTTTAGGCTTTTGCTAGATGATATGTTGTGGGCTGCTTGGCCTGTTAACTAATTGGAGCCTTGAGACACCCCAGGGTTACAACCCCGACAGCTAGCCTTGGATCCCATGGTCCTTAAGGTAGGGCTCCTTAGTGAAAAAGCTCCATAAGGAAGACCGGGCAGTTGTCAAGAAACCTATAGCAAGGAAGCCAACTGGGGACTAGGTACTAGTGAAGGTAAGGTTTTGGGAGCTATGGGTGACATCAACCCTGAGCACGTGAGTGCTTAGCCCACCACGCCTCAGGTGGACGCAAAAGCAGTCTTGTCCTTGGGCCCAAGGGCAGAAACAGCCATGGCCCCAGCCATGGATCCCTTGCGCACGATGCTGCAACAGGGGATGGTATGCCTGCCACATGCGACGTACAGGGAACCACCATGACTACTCCCTACGACGTGATGACGCATGTATCTTAGCAAGCAATGGGGATGTCAGCCACCCCAGATGCTGTGATCGCCAGCCAGCAGGCCTCGGGGCAATGGTTACCCTAGCTCTTGCAGTCACTAATCAGTAGGCAATGGGGATGCTAACTACACTAGATGCTGCCCTCACAAGCCAGGCCAATACTACCACGGCAACTATGCATGGCACGGACCCAACACCCTCAACTATTAACATGGCATGATGCCCATCCAAGTTCGCCAATGAGGTCTAAGAGAAACGGCAGACCCCCTCATCAGCTCGCCACCAAAGCAGAAGCCTCCAGTCAGGAAAGCACCCATCTCGATCCAAAGTCGGCGCATCACAGCACACAGATGGGGCACATAATAGTGTCAAAATGGGGTGAAGTGCTCATCATGAAGAGGATGGGGTTCACGCACCTGAACATGCAACCCTCCTCTGAGGATAGGCGCTACTTCGATGCATTCTTCGATAGGAACCTGATGGCAGAGACGTCAAGGCAATGGACGAGCTCTTCTTGACAACCAAAACACTTGCTTGGCGATCGAGCCACCGGCCTCTCATCCTGGCAACCTAAACACAGGCCCTGCTCCAAGCCGGTTGTCTTTGATTCCATGGATAACACAAGTGTCTTGTCATGGAACGTGAGTGGCCTCAACGCGCGAGCGCAGCGTGGGACACAATTCGCACGTTGGTCAATGACATTAGGCCTACCATAGTGTGCCTCCAAGAAACTAAGCTTGATGTAATTCATCAGGCAACTATGTTCTCGATTTTGGGCCTTGCATTTTTGGAGTTCGCCTACTTACCAGTGTCCGAAACATGTGGTGGCATCCTAATCGTAGGGCGCCAGTCAGATGTATCTTCTCTGATGTCCTAGTCGGTTGTTACTCGATCATGGTCTCTATCGATCGCCTAGGTAACGCAGGCAATGAACTACTCAAATGGTGGCTAACCTCCATATATGGGCCTCAAGAGGACGGTGACAAGGTCCTCTTCCCCGAAGAACTAGAGGCCATTAGGGACGCCTGCCAGGGACCGTGAGCGTTGACTAGGGAATTCAACCTCATCCTGAATGAAGCTGACAAGAGCAATGACCGAGTGGACAGAGCTAACCTACGTAGATTTAGACAAACAGTTGCAATGCTAGAGTGCAAGATCTACATCTCAACGGAAGGTGCTTCACATGGAGCAACGAACATGAGAATCCGATGCTTGTTTGGCTCGATAGAGTTCTAGTCTCCATTGATTGGGATAGTAGGTTTCCCAATGCGCATCTACGCAGACTAGGTTCTGATGCTTCAGACCACTACGCCTTGCCACTCTAGACAAACATGGGCCAATGAGCAAGGCCTGGTTTCACTTCGAAGTGTTTTGGCCCAAGTTCGATGACTATGATGAATTCATCATAGAAGCTTGGAAGCAGCCTGCAGTGGATTGCGACCCACTAGCGCAGCTTGATCTTATGCTGCACAATTTAGTTCGACAACTGTAGAGGTGGTCAGCATCTAGAATTGGTGAGATCAAAACTCAACTCCTCATGGCCAGGGAGCTAGTGATGTGGCTAGACTCGGTGTAAGAGCGACACCAACTAACTGAAGTAGAGAGCAGGCTCAGGAAATGGCTCAAGATGAGGTGCCTGGGCCTATTGTCACTGGAACAGACCATGGCTAGACAGAGATCCTGTATTTGGCAAATCACTGATGGGGATACGAATACCGCATACTTTAATCTAATCGCTAGTGGAAGGAAGCGACGGAACTATATCCTAGCTCTATTCATCGAGGCACATCATCGCTGACCATAGCGACATAGAGCTAGCACTGCACGCACACTTCGTAGGGGTGTTCAGTCCAGTGGCAAGTGGGGGACGCACTCTGAACTTTGAGGCGCTAGGCTTCTAGCACCGCAACCTGGAGGATTAGGACTTATCATTCACTAATGATGAAGTATGGGCTGCATTAAAGGCAACACTGAGTGATAGAGCTCCAGGACCAAACGGCTTCACGGGAGCCTTCTACAAATCTGCATGGCCTATCATCTAGCAGGAGGTCATGGAGGCAGTGTAGGCATTCGAACTGGGGAACACCAGGGGCATGGACCACCTCAACAATGCCCTAGTCACTCTGGTCCCAAAGAAGGTTGGCACAAGCTGTCCATCGGACTTTAGGACGATCACGATGATTCAAAGCTTCACAAAAGTCATCTCCAAGATGCTCTCGCTGCGCCTAGCACCAAGTCTACCTGAATTAGTGAGCAGGAACCAAAATGCCTTCATCAGGGCCCACTCCATCCATGACAACTACAAGTATGTCCAATGTGCAGCAATGCTAATCAGGAAAAAGAAGATCCCCATGCTGCTGTTGAAGCTTGACATATCCAAGGCATTTGATACCCTTTCCTGCTGGAGGTACTGCAAGCACATGGATTCAGTGGCAAGTGGTGCACATGGGTCGAGACACTCCTGTGCACTGCTTCCTCGAGGATTCTACTGAATGGGCACCAAGGGCCATCCATTAGACACTTAAGGGGGGTACGATAGGGCGATTCCTTATCACCAATGCTCTTTATCATCGCGATGGATGTTCTCCATAGGCTCTTCCACAAGGTGGCATAGGATGGAGTTCTGAAGAAGATGGCCCCGTCGGAAATCAAATTCTAGTGTAGTCTGTATGCAGATGACGCCATCCTCTTCATTTGGCTATAAACCCAGGAGGCAATAGCAATCAAGGAAATACTAAACATTTTTGGTCGAGTGACAGGGCTAGACATGAACCTCGCTAAGTGCTCAGTCACTCCCATCTACAGAGGTCAGGAGACTCTACCAGAAATTGTGTCCATCCTCGGCTGCCAGGGTCGACCTTTCCTAATCAAGTATCTGGGGCTGCCACATAGTTTGAGACCAATTCCAAAAGCCCATTACCAATCCATCGTCAAAGCAGTAGCCATGAAGCTCCTGTTGAGCCACGGAATGCTAATGGCAAGAAGTGGACAATTGGTCTAGGTCAAGTATGTCCTTCGGGTGGTTCCCATCTACGCCATGATAGCCGAGAACCTGCCTCCTTGGGCCAAGAAGGAGATCGATGGCATCTACAGAAGGTTTTTCTGGGTAGGGATGGACCAGTCAGTCAGAGAGAAATGCATGGTAGCTTGGCAAACCTGTTGCAGGTCGACTCAGCTGGGTGGGCGTTGACGGTAGTTAATGACCATCACAAGCCGTCAGCTTAAAGCATGCAATTGGTCACCAAATAGAAAATTAGGGGTTTTATCTGACAATTTCCACGAGTTTTGGTGATTTATAAATTTGCAGGGTTTATTCCAGAAAAGAGTAAAAAGAGGATTAATGTATCAATAATTACGAGAATTATCCGTGACGAAACATACACTAGAAGGGTGTAGAAGACACCAGACCAAGCGGGGCAGCCAGAGGCCGCCAGGTGGGGCCGGCAGGCCACACCCCTAGCTGCCCGGCCTCCCCCTTCCACCATATTCCATGAGCTTCTAGAGTATTCCCACACCACCTCCAAGGATGCATCTTAGCCCTATGTGAAGTCGGTTTGATCCAACGGACGTCACTTCTCCCACCAGGGTATAAATAAAGAGGCAGACCCCTCTGAGGGGACCAGTATTCATTAGTCAAGATTAATTCAGAAATTATGGTTTTCAGAGATTAGAGAGAGAGCTCTAGTTCTTCAAGTCTGGGCGCATCAAGTTGAGATTGAGTAGAGTTGGGCATAGAAGTCCGGGATTCCAGATTTGTTCATCTAGATTGGTATGATACCTTGTATCTTTGTGACATTGTTCTATTTCAATATATTTCTATTTGGTATGTCATTACTTTGCTCTAGTTACATATTTGATATAGTTCTGATTAGTAATGATGACTTTCATATGTTCGTAAAGCGTCTAGTTCAATACTCGAGTGGACTAGGTGGTAGATTTTATGTAAGCGTGGTGCTTAGATATTATATTTACCTACGTATGCTTCCTAATGTGCGGGAACATATGGTAGATCGCAGGTGTGACAGGCCTGTTGAGTCCTTGTGCAATCCACCTTTCGTACATAGGCAAAGTAGAGCGCGACGGAGGAGGCATGGTTATGCTTAAAAGTCCTCTTTAGATGATGCTCCTACGATTATTCTTTCTAACTAGTCATTATTATAGATGAGAGTATGTGTCTTGATGTGAATTATAGACTATTATTTAGGAGTAACTTAGGAGTCTTTTAACTTAATTGAAATTCTTGATTATGTCGGATTACATTTGTCGAGTCTCTACTTTTTATATCTGGAAATACCATTTTTATTATGTTCTATTCATTTTATTATCATCATCTTGACTTACCCCTGCTAAAGTATTAGAGTGGTTGGTTTATCGTAGGTCTGCACATTTATAGTTCTAAGCCATAGCACCTTTTAACCCTGTGAAATTGAAAGCTTTTACCTTTTGGCTAAAAATAAATAACGATACTCAGGATATCACTAGGTGAAATGCTACAATGGGTGAATTATCTGTGTGCTTGTGGATATATTCTTTTTAATATTTTTAGAGAGTCAAGTGTAGATTATTTTACCAATATTTTTAATATCATGCTAGGGATGACAACTTAGTACGAAGTGATGTTAGAAATACCAACAAGCATTTCTAGCGCCGTTGCCGGGGAATAAATCTTTCATATTTCACAGGAACATTTTAAATTTCATAGAGGAATCATTTAGTAATCATAGAACAATTTTAGAGGGAATAATAATATGGCTATAGACATAAATACTTATAGATAAAACATAACCTTTTACTTTAGCAGGCTTACCCTTGTTTTGTCTTTGTTTATGAATCCTATATAGGGTAAGTGCAGGATTGGATGTAAACCTTCAATTTCAACTTTTAGAATCAACCACAAGAAGCTCAACATTAGTTTGCGAAGACATGGCTGATAAGGCTCTGTGTGAATTCTCTGCTCTAAGCACCGAGAACATTCACGTTGGACCAGAACTAGACACTAAAGATCATGACTACGAGCTCAAGCTAAGACTCATCAACATGGTGCAAGCTATTACATTTAGTGGAAAGAAGAATGAAGATGCAAGTGCTCATTTGTAGAATTTTCTGGAGATTTGCAGCACCGTCGTCATCAAGAACATTTCTCAAAGAGGTTGTGCTACTTCATTTGTTTCCATTCTTATTGGATGGAAGAGCGAAGCAATGGTTCTATGCAAGTAAAGATCAGATCAAGCCATGGGAAGAATGTTCAAAAGCTTTCCTAGAAAAGTTTTTCCTAGTAAGCAAAACCAATGCCTTATGAGGAAGGATATTAGAATTTCATCAGCAGAAAGGTGAACCTACTCCAGAAGCATGGGAGTGTTTTCAAGAATACATCTCAGATTGTCCTCATAATGGAATGGAAGGATGGTTGCTCATGCAAACATTTTATCATGGATTAACTCAGAAATCACGTGAACAACTTGATGCCTCTGCTGAAGGATCATTTATGTCACTCACTCTTGGAAAAGCTGAATGTCTTATAGAGAAGATAGTAACAAATCAGAGTTGGACATACAACGTTCAAGCTTGCAAGCAGAGTGAAGAAATTCCAGAAGAAGTATATGCACTGTCAACCGATATGAGTATGCTATTGAATGGCTAGAACAATGTGCTAGTTACAAGAGAGATCGACAAGCCATTCAAGATGCATTCAATGCTCAGAATAAATGTGGAGAATATTTGGGAGTTGAATTTGCTGATTCACCTGAAGATATCAATACCATCATCAACAACTCTGCTTCACGGCAATAGTGGAATCAACCTCGGTCACCCAGTCAAGATAAGTACCAAGGAAATTATAATAATTCTTCCAATTATGAACGACCACCTTTAAGAGAATTAATATTAGAACAAGCCAAAATTAATGAAAATATTTCTAGGAAGCTTGCTTTTAATGATAAAATGCTAGAAGGAATAAATGCTAACTTGGATGATTTTTCTTCTACTATTAAAGAACAAATAAAGTTTAATAAAAAGATAGAATTACAAATAGCACAATTGGCTTCTACTTTGTCTTTTGCCACTAACCATGAGTAGGTTAAAGGAATATCCACTAGAGGTAAGTCTACTTGTGATCCACCTTATCCAAAGGGGACACAAAGGACACTAGTGTTAGTGCAGGTAGAAGAAGGGAAAAATGACGCAGAAGAAGTCACTCCACAAGAGCAAGAATTAAATCAAGATTTTCGTTACACAACTCTTCTACCGTTTCCTCAAAGAAAAAGAAAGGCTAAAATAGATAAACAATTTGGTAAGTTTGTAGAGGTAATTCAAAAATTATATATCAATATTCTGTTGCTAGATGCCATGCAGGTACCTACATACGCGAATTATATTCGAGGCATCCTTAACAACAAAAGACCACTACCCACCATTGAGGTGATCAAGCTGACACAAGAATTAGTGCGGCCATCCTCAATAAATCACCAAAGAAGAAGAAAGATCCAGGATGTCCCACTATTGATTGCTCAATTGGAGACCAACATTTTAGTAATGCACTCTGTGACCTTGGAGCAAGTGTCAGTGTGATGCATGCAAGCAGTCTACCATAAACTTAACTACCCAGCGCTTGAGCCAACACCAATGTGCTTACAGCTGGCAGATCAATCAGTTCGATACCCGTTGGGAATTGCTGAGAACATCCCAGTCAAAATAAGTGAGTTCTTTGTGCCAGTAGATTTTGTGGTACTAGACATGCATCCAGATTCAAAAGTGTCACTCATCCTCGGAAGACCCTTTTTGAGCACCGCCAATGCACACATTGATGTTGGAAAAAGGAGAAATCAAATTCACTATAAATGGACAAAAAGAGCAGTTCGTATTCAAGCCACGACCGGAACAATGCTCAATTTTAGAGTGTCATGAGAAGCGAGAAGTAAGGTCATCATCTCCAGGATCAGAGATCAATCATTAAGAATAAAATCAATTGGAGAAGTCCAGTTTGGTGGACTTTAAAATCCCGAATCTTCGCCGGGAGGTAACTCGGTAGTAATCAGTAATTTATTTCTTACATTAAACTCTCTATAGTTGCATAAAATAAAAAATAAAAAAAATAAAAATAATCATCATAGTATAGTAAAAAGTTAAGCCCGACGTAACTAATATTTATGGAGCGTAAAACCCCCGTAAGTGATATTTATTGTGGTGGCAGAAAAATATAAAAAAATTCATCGTTAGAATTTTTATTTTTCGTAGATTCATAAAAGTATTTTTTGTTTTGCATCTTTGTGGGATTATACGGTATAAATATGGGGGACATATGGGGCCCACACCACCACCATCCATTTCCACCTCCATTATTTTCATACTTTCACTCACAACCATCCAACACACCTACCACATTTTCAACCGAAAGAGCACCTCAATTCACATGCATTTGAATGTATGCAAAGCAAGAGACATGTCAGGAAAAATTAGAGGCCACAAGACAAGGTGAGGGGCCACCCAGCCCTACCCATGGCCGGTCGGCCACCCCTCCTTGTCTTTAAAACTCCACCCTCTCCTTTCACTCCTCACTCAGTCACCAAGCCGAAGAACACAAAGCCACCTCGTGTAAGCAATTCTAAATTTCAAGTTTCATTTTACCAAGATTTGAGTAGAGTTTGGAAGAAAAGAAGTTGAGTTATGAGTTGAGTGAGTAATAGTGCAAGTTCTTTTGAGAAAAGTTTAGTACAAGTGCTCTTGATTTGTTAGAAATTAGGTAGAAGATGAGTTAGATGCTGTCCACCTAGGGAGAGAGATTATAGAAATCATTTAAGATGGATCATGAATTCCCACATCATTGATTCCCGGATTACCAACTCTCTTCTATTTATTTCTCTAACCCCTCACATTTTCCACTAGCTTTGTTTTTGTTGGAGTTTACTTTGTGCAGCAAGGATGAGCAAGAAACTTAAGAATGTCACGAAGAGCCTTGGACAGGCACTGTCGTTCCGCTTCACCAGGAGTAGAACATCATTGCAGGTAGCTTCATCTAGAACTGCCTCTGAGATGGAAGTTGATCCACCATCCCTAGTTGTGCATGGTTCTTCATCACAGTACCACGAGCCGGAGGTTCTCACCCTCACTAGAGACTCCCAAATTAAATTCAAGGATGATCGGGAGAGAGGCATTTATGAGCAGCTAAAGAACAAGGAATTCTCTCACACGCCAAACTTCGACAACAATCTTCTTCAAGCCATAGGTATGAACACCGAATTTGAACTCATTTTTAGAAATATTGGTTGGGAAGATGCTTGGATTATTACTGAGGAAGGTAGCAAATTACTTACCATAGAATTTTTGTGCACCTTGACCTTAGATAATGATAGTGTAGAATTTAGACTTTTCAATAGATCATTCACCATGACATGGAAGACCCTTAGCACTACACTAGGATTTACAGAAAATTGTTCCTTGGATGTAGATGCTTCTTTACATGATTTTGATAGGAGTCATTTTTGGACTGCTATTTCAAATTTAAAATCTGCTAGAAAACCCACTACAAATGAAATTCATCATCCTACATTGAGATTCATGCATAAGTGGCTTGCAACAACTATATTTCCTGAGGAAGAATTAGGAACGGTTAGAAATGAAGAGATGAAATTGTTGTATGCCATGATTAAAAAAACAAAGCTTTCACCTATCAAATTAATGTTGCATTATTGGATCACTATTCCTGCCATGAAGAAGTGCAAAATACCATTTACATCATGGGTCACACGTATTGCTAATGGGTTAGGAGTGTCAGACAATACCATTCTTACATTTATTCCTACACCCCGAAGAATTATTGGCTTTGATTTCTTTGTACATGCTCACCTGCTGAAAAAGAAGGGCAATAAATACATCATGATTTATAAGGGTTATACAAATGAATATCCATTACCCGATAGAAAACCTCGGTCTCTACTCCGGAGAGAGTTTTGTCTTGCCTTTGCAGAAAGAAGAATTGATATTAGGGAGGAGCCCTTCTGCACGTATCATCAGGAACCAGCAACCACAGTACTGTAGAGCGGATGCTGCACCGACAGGGCCGGCTTTTACTCACTTTGTTGGTTTTGAGCAGGCAGGTCCGTCACAGCCACCAGCACAGCCATGGTCGCACCATTCAGGATGGGAGGAGCAACCCATGCATGAGCATGGAGAGTCTTCATCAGGCGCTCCCTGGGGCCTAATAGTTTTAGTGCTTATCACTCTTATCTACAGGAACTATCTGCAGTAGGAGAATTTCAGATGGCACACACATCCTTTTCTGCTCGGGAGACCAATGAGTACAATACGGGAGGGCCATTTCATTTTCATGCCCCTCCACAGGACGACTACTACCTGCACCCGCAGCAGCACTTTCAGCAGCCTCATGAGCCAGGCGCCCATGATTTCGGCCACCGCATCACCAACCTGGAGCGAGGTCAAGATGAGATGATAAACACACTTCACCACATGGACCAGCGCTTCAACAACATCCAACAGGGATAGCAGCAGCATCACGATGACCTTCAGTACCTGATTCACGCGATAGGGTTTGACTACCCACCGCCACACCGACTACTAGTGCCATGATTAGCTAGGGGGAGGACCCCCGCATGCAGGTAAGTTTCTCTCGACTTTTGTACATATTTTTTAGCACTTTATTTTTGCTTAGTGTGTGACTTAAAAAACTATAAAATCATAAAATCAAATAAAAATTTTACTTTTACTTTGACATTTAAATTCTCGCATGATAAAAATGAAAAATCAAAAATAGAGTGTGTAAATAAGTTTGCTTTAAATTTGCTTAGTTTGTTTAAGTGTGCTTCCTTATTTTAAGAGTAGAATAAATAAGTAGAATTTGAAGATAGTCTCTCTCAAAAGAAGAATAAAAATGCTCAAGTTATAAATTTTTTTCAAGTGCCTAGTATTTAAATCTAAATTCTCCCACGAGTTGCATAAAGTTGATTTGATATGAAGATTTACTCTAAAACTTGATATCTGTGGGTAGCTCATGCTTGATCAAAATCTAGGCAATTGACGGATATGATATGAGAAAGTTTGAGATGCTATTATCTTATTCTAAGTGATACTTGAAATCCAGAGATTTATCTTTTGAAAATATGAAAATTCACATGATGAAATTCTACATGACAAAGCTTAAATTCCTACCAGAGCCAAATTGAATATATTTAGTATAGGAAAAAAACTAGCACTCATTTGCTATTATTTCATTGAGTTTAATCAAGCTTTGTTGTATGCCTTATGAGAGGTTTGTCATACTCTTAAAATCAAGATCACGCACACTCCACATATTATTGCTGCTCTTACACTAAGAGTACGCACCCATATATTTCATATTCATCATTTTATGCCCAAAATGTTTTTTTCTCCTACACTAGGAGAGAATACCAAAAAAAATTTCACCTATAGGACAACCCTCAAATAAATGCTCTAAGTACTTGTTGTAAGCTCTCTCGAATATTTTGTATGCGGAAAAGACATGTGGCTATACAAAAAAATAAAAGAAAAAGTATGAAAAAAATGGACAAGTGTCCAAATGAAAAAAAGAAAAAGGGAAAAATATATAATAAAATAGCCCATATTTTCTTACAATTATTTCTAAGTTCAAATGAGAGAAATATTTATATAGAGCAAAGTAGAATTAGGCCTAGCCACTGTATATCACCTATCCACCTCATTCTATACACATGCACATATTAATTTGATTGTATGACTTAACTATCTTTGGATCCATTGTTTGACTTTACAATATAAATTTATAAATATGCTCTCCTACCATTCTTATAAATCCACATAAGCTTGTAGTGTAGGAAGAGATGGCATATCACATTTAATGTCTTAAGTGAGGTCTAAAAAATACTTCATATATGAGTGACTTCAGAGTGTCATACAATGAATCTCTGATTTTTATTTCTAACTTATTAAAAACTCTGGAATGATGGTTAAACAAAGGATTCGAGACATAGTGCTCACTTGATTGTTCTATCTTTCAATCGCTTAGGATCCAAGTGATAGTAAAAGCTCCATGGTTGAGAGAATAAGAGTGAGTTTGGAAGTTAGATCAGTAAATTTCAATCCGAAGGAGAATTTTTATTTAAATGCATGTGTACTTTTGAGGAATTATACATACTTGTGAAACCCTAAATTATTACTTAAGTTATTTTGCTAGGGACTAGCAAAAGTTTAGCTTGGGGGATTCTTGTTGACAGTAGTTAACGATCATCACAAGCCGTCAACTTAAAGCATGCAATTGGTCACCAAATAGAAAATTAGGGGTTTTATCTGACAATTTTCACGAGTTTTGGTGATTTATAAATTTGTAGGGTTTATTCCAAAAAAGAGTAAAAAGAGGATTAATGTATCAATAACAACGAGAATTATCCGCGACGAAACATACACTAGAAGGGTGTAGAAGACACCAGACCAAGCGGGGCAGCCAGAGGCCGCCAGGTGGGGCCGGCCGGCCACACCCCTAGCCGCCCAGCCTCCCCCTTCCACCATATTCCACGAGCTTCTGGAGTATTCCCACACCGCCTCCAAGGATGCATCTTAGCCCTACATGAAGTCAGTTTGATCCAACGGACGTCGCTTCTCCCACCAAGGTATAAATAAAGAGGCAGACCCCCCCTGAGGGGACTGGTATTCATTAGTCAAGATTAGCCCATAAATTAGGGTTTCCAGAGATTAGAGAGAGAGCTCTAGTTCTTCAAGTTCTTCAAGTCTGGGCGCGTCGAGTTGAGTTCGAGTAGAGTTGGGCGTAGAAGTCTAGGATTCCGGATTTGTTCATCTAGATCGGTATGATACCTTGTATCTTTGTGACATTGTTCTATTTTAATATATTTTTATTTAGTATGTCTTTACTTTGCTCTAGTTGCATATTTGATATAGTTCTAATTAGTAATGATGACTTTCATATGCTCGTAAAGCGCCTAGTTCAATACTCAAGTGGATTAGGTGGTAGATTTTATGTAAGCGTAGTGCTTAGATATTATATTTACCTACGGATGCTTTCTAATGTGCGAAAACGTGTGGTAGATCGCAGGTGTGACAGGCCTATTGAGTCCTTGTATAATCCACCTTTCCTACATAGGCAAAGTAGAGCGCGGTCGTGACGGAGGAGGCATGGTTATGCTTAAAAAGTCCTCTTTAGATGATGCTCCTGTGATTGTTTTTTTTCTTACTACTCATTATTGTAGATGAGAGTATGTGTCTTGATGTGAATTATAGACTATTATTTAGGAGTAACTTAGGAGTCTTTTAACTTAATTGAATTTCTTGATTATGTCGGATTACATTTGTCGAGTCTCTACTTTCTATCTTTGGAATACCATTATTATTATGTTCTATTCATTTTATTATCATCATCTTGACTTACCCCTGCTAAAATATTAGAGTGGTTAGTTTATCGTAGGTCTACATATTTATAGTTCTAAGCCAGAGCATCTTTTTAACCCTGTGAAATTGAAAGCTTTTACCTTTTGGCTAAAAATAAATAACGATACTTGGGATATCACTGGGTGAAATGCTACAGTTGGTGAATTATCTGTGCGCTTGCGGATATATTCTTTTTAATATTTTTAGAGAGTCAAGTGTAGATTATTTTACTAGTGTTTTTAATATCATGCTTGGGATGACAACTTAGTGCGAAGTGATGTTAGAAATACCAACAGTGGGCTGGGGATCAACGACCTGAAGCTTGCCTGGTATGCCCTACAAGCCCGGTGGCAATGGCTGCAGAAGACAGACAACGATCGAGCGTGGAGCCAACTGCCGATTCAAACATCCAAAGAAGTCTAAGCCTTTTTCAAGGCGTCGACATTCACAGGGCTGGGCGACAGGCAGACTGCTTTGTTCTAGCAGGACCGGTGGGTCGACGAGCAGGACGTCGCCACCATTACTCCATACCTCCACCAGCGAATTCCGCAACGGGTTCGATGCAAGCTAACTGTCAGAGATGGGCTACAAGGAAGAGCATGGGTGCGCAGCATAGCTGGAGGGCTCTCAGTGCTTGAGCTAACGAACTACCTGCATCTATGGCCAGTAGTAGATGTCATCCAGCTCGGCGATCAGCCTGACAGGATTGTTTGGCGCTAGATGGCAGATGGAACCTACATTGCTAAGTCGGCATACAACATGATGCACAGTGGCTCAATCAAAATGCCCGGACAAAGGTTGATTTGGAAAACTTGGGCACCTCTTCTAGTTAAGATCTTCCTTTGGCTAGCCATGAAACGCAGACATTCGACCGGCGACAGAAGGGTGAGGCACGGTTTGGAGGCCAGAGAATTCTGCTACCTCTGAGACCAAGGACAGGAAACGATCGACCATATAATCACAACCTGCCCATTCTTCCATGAGGTTTGGTTCTATGTCCTACAAGCGTTGGGGCGACCAATTCCACCATCCTCGCCGACGGCGCTAGTCTGGTGGCACTGGCTGCGGTCTCTGTTCACCGCCGAACTGCGAGCTGGCATGGACTCCCTCTTTGCCCTCGTCTCTTAGCAGCTATGGAAGGAGTGGAACGCAAGATGCTTCCGGGAATCACCTTCATCCGTGGCCGGGCTGCTGCAGATCATCAAAGCCGAGGCTGAACAATGGATACTGGCAGGAGGAGGTGGTTTGAAAGCATTGGCGCAAGGCTGAGATGCCATCAATCTTGCCAAGGACTAGGAACATCGTCTTACAAAATGTAGCGTGTAACAAAAAACTAACGACAGGGTTCGAAACTCTTGTAATTTAAACTCTACTCCTTCTAATACAATGATATGCACACTCATGCGTATTCGAGAAAAAACAATATATTTTTTTTTGTTTTCCGGCTTCCCTGTAGTCTGATCAATAATACACAACTCATTTTCCTTATTCACTATGTTCACTTCTTCCACCCGCCCCTGACACAATGCTAGACTTGCGGCCGCCTGTCCTGCCTCTGAAGTTCCTGTTGCTACGGCAGTAAATGAAGATGGTCCGGCCAACCCTGATGCCAATGTCGTCGCCGGTATTGCATGGATTGCTGGTGGTGCTACATGACCAGCCGTGATCGGTGTTATGTGACCAAACACCGACAGGACAACATGACTCGGCTGAGATGGAGAGCACCCTGAATGCTCCCTGGGGGTCGGGACGGACCTCGGATAGAGGAAGGACCGAAGGAGATCGAGGAGAAGGTGGGAGGAAGGGCAGGTGGCTTACAGACGGATGTCGGGCACGTGGATAATCTGGCGTGCGGTGGCGATGAACTGATGATAAGCTACCAGACCAGCAGCTCAACCGACCAAGGGACGCGTCATTGATTGCTGAATTAAAGACTGCCGCCATCATAGCGATGAACGTTTTCTCCCCTTGTTTTCGGTTTTGGTCGTCAGCCGCTGCTCGTCGGGTCGGATTGGATGAGAATAATCCTGATTGCAAGCACATGGAGGAACAATCGAGGACATGTCCTTTTACCTTCACACACGCTACGCCGCCGATTCTATTTTGAGAACCCGGCTCGATAGGAAGCTTCATATTTGGGATATGCCTATCTTGTAGGTAGTTGATCTCGTCAATGTACACCCTGTCTTTTGGCCTAGCTTTCTGTATTTTCGTCTCTTTCCTTTTGGTGGTGGTTATGTTAGGGTAAGGTCGTTCACTTCTGTTGTCTTTGCCTGATTTCAAAACAAAACTCTGGCAAACGCAACAAACCACGCGTATACCTAATCTGTAGCGATAGATTACTTTGTTTCTCTATTTTTCACAGACAGGTATCGTTCCGACAATGACATGGTAACGAAGGCACTACTTTAATAGTATAATAGTAGCTATTACAGGTATCATTCGGACAATGACATTGTACTTGTACGAAAGAAAAATCTGCACTACCACTCGAAGTCAAATATCAATATCCGAACAGAAAAGATGTAGTAGATTCAAGGGGGGTATACTTGTTCCTTGAGGTTCACGATGAAATGCCAAGAAACTGGTATACTGGTGCAGAAATTGGAATTCATATACGATTCACATACCGCAGCTTTTTGTCACATACTTCACAGCAATGTCATATCATTCTCTAAGAGGATAAAACAAAGGAAAATAAGTAGCCTTTTCAGAATCATTACTTGTATTTGAAAAAAAAAACAAAAAAAAGTATATCTCCTGGACGACTTCAATATCTACCGTTGCTATACACATGCTTGAAGAGCCCTGAAATGGGAGTAGGAGGAAAAGTCAAAAATCAAGATTACCAGATAGACTATATTCTTCAATACTTTTTCTTTACTTTAGCATATTATGACGTTATTAAATGCTTGACACTCGTACTAACATTGTCTAGTATTTGAACACCTATTACTTGAGCGAAAATGTTAATTAAGTTCTCAACCACCATGCCACATCATCAAATTAAATAGACAGACTAATATAAACACTAAAATGGAACATGCTACCTAACCCAAGACAAGCACATGTGATCTCTATGTACGTAGAGCCACTTGTCTGTATAGGTGACCACAATAAGTTAATGTTCAGAACTGCATAATGCAAATCATTGATGAACAATGCAGAGGCTGTACATTCTCAAAAAAAAAAAAGCAGAGGCTGTACTGCCATCCAAAATGTAAAATGGACTTTTATGCATTGGAACTCTAGATGGAACCAAAAGTTTGTGAAAAGTACATCACCTGTACTAAGAGGACGACTGAGGAGGTCATATAGGAGTAGATGATATCTTTGGCTTTGTACGTAGACACGGCCTGTTCGAAACAAAGAAATGTAAAATAGAGGAAGGAAAAAAAAGTAGAAATAAGATAGAGCTAATAGTGAAAAACTATAGGATTTCACAACATAGAAATGGATACTTTGAGTTGTTTGGAATCGAGGAAAAAATACAGAAACATGAGCAAGCATAGCAAGAGAGAGCGCAAAATTTATTTCTCTTAGGTTGAAGTGAGGATTTTTTTTCCTATGTTTTATGCTACTCTGATTTCCTTTTCTTGGAAAAGAACTCAGTTGTCTCCATTCCAATCACTATGATACTGTCCTTTTCTTCCTCCATTCCAAACACTATCATGTACTACCAATTATAAGTTATTCTGTCTTTTCTAAATATATATAACTTTTACTATGCATCTAGATATAGACTATGTCCAAATACATACTCTCTCCATTCTAAATTTTAAGACGTTTTGGCTTTTCTATATCTTTTGTTATGCACTTAGATATACACTATGTCTGGATGTATAGTAAAATCAATGTATTTCAAAAAGCCAAAAAGTCTTATATAATGTGAAACGAAGGAGGTAGCTTTTAATATGAAACGAATTATAATTAAGAACAGATGGATTATTTCCTTTCCTTTGGAATTTGTTCATATAAAATTCCTTTGAAGATCCTTTGATCGAAATAGGACCCAAAATTTGGATAATTAATTCGAAAAATTAAATTTAAATGCAGAAAGGCAAAGCAATAGAAGTAACGAAATGGAAGGCTAAAAATAACAACTATCTCGATTCCCGAATTAGGCAAATAATAAAACAACCACCCCACCGTGTGACTTTGAATAAGCGAGCCATTAATCAACAGGAAGACAATAACAGCAGCTACAGCCTCACCGTGAATCAGCCGGTCGATCGGGGACGGTCAGTGTGTGGCCGATCGGAGAAGGCGCGCGGCCTCGTCGGCAGCTAGCACGCACGTCCAGATCCAGCTGTCCAGCAGCAAGAGTACGTTGTGCGCGATGCACACCGCCGTCTCCACCGGCATCGCCATTGATGAATTTTGCAACCTTCAACCTTGCAAGGCAAACTGCAGGCAAAGTCTTCACAGCTTTTGGTTTTCGCCCCGCAACTCGAGCACCTCACCACTAACCACCACTCATGCGCATTGCTGTGAGCTCCAGTTTAAATGGAGATGGCGGAAGGAGAAGAGAAGGTAGGATGCATGGACTATGGAGAAGGAGACCGGTAGTGTAGACAGGTGGGCAGGTGGCTTCTGTGGAGGCCCACAGGAAGGAAGAATCATGTCATGCATGCACGCAACGAAGCGACCGTATTCCTACCAGGCAGGCAGACGACACGGCGACGCGTCACCACATGGCTGAGTGAATGATTGCCGCGAGGGTGTGACGGAGGTTATCATTTTTATAATTTCTCATCAATTTGGCATTAGTGGCAGCAGGTCGAGATCGAGAGTAGCTGTGTAGGATCAACCTGATTCACTATGGAAACCATTTCTAATTTTAGACATGATCAGATTTGATTTTTCACAAGCGGTATAGCTAGCAATCGCATCTCCAGCTAGTTGACTGTTAGCAGCACGGTAGATCAGAGGAGAGTTGGGAGAGTGGAGAGCAAAAAGGAAGGAGAGATAGTTCGGAGGACAACTTAGGTTAGAATTCAATTAAGTTCTACATCCAAAATGTGCCCTCTGCTCTCACGATCAAGGTCTCGAACACGCGCGCACGCGCTCAGGCTTGGCTCCAGTTGTCGCCAGCATAACACGAGATGGGCTGCCTGGGCTGTGTCGATCTCGTGGGATTCTCCATGGTACACTACAGGAAACCGGGACTTTGTGATGAGGACATCTTCCACTATTACCCGCTGGCAAAGACGCAACAAAAAAAGGCCAAGTGGCTTAGTTGTAGTCGGGCGGCAACCGTGTGAGCCTCTGAATAATCCCACCTTGTTTAACTTGGGAGGAGGAAGCCACCTTAAAAGAGAGAGTCACCCTTCCCCTATCGGACTAGTCTTTTAGGGACATTGGGCCTTTCCCCGAGTGGGTGTGCATAAGAACTGTTGGGGTCCGGGCAACCTTAATTTATTGGACCTCGGCCAACCCCACCTAGGCCGGATGTATCATTTGGTATCAGAGTTGGGATCTTTTTTAAGGGGGTGGGAATGATGAGGACATCCTCCACTATTACCCGCTGGCAAAGACGCAACAAAAAAGCCAAGTGGCCTAGTTGTAGTCGGACGGCAACCGTGTGAGCCTCTGAATAATCCCACCTTGCTTAACTTGGGAGGAGGAAGCCACCTTAAAAGAGAGAGTCACCGTTCCCCTATCGGACTAGTCTTTTAGGGACATTGGGCCTTTCCCCGAGTGGGTGTGCATAAGAACTGTTGGGGTCCGGGCAACCTTAATTTATTGGGCCTCGGCCAACCCCACCTGGACCGGATGTATCACTTTGCCCAGTGCTTAAATCTTTGCCGAGTGTCAAATATCGGGCACTCGGCAAAGGCCACCTTTGCCGAGTGCCGCACTCGGCGAAACTTGACACTCGGTAAATAGGGCTTTGCCGAGTGTCTGGCACTCGGCAAAATAAGGCACTCGACAAAGCTAAACTTTGCCCAGTGTCAGACACTCGGTAAAGTTGAGCACTCGGCAAAGAGGCGCTCGGGGATAACGGTACCCAATGCCGCCCTCTTTGCCGAGTGCCTTCTGTTTGGCACTCGGCAAAATATTGGCTTTGTCGAGTGCCTAGGGTTAGCACTCGGCAATATTTTTTTTGTTTTTTGCCACCAACTTTTTTTCTTAGATTTGTATTTGTACCATGAACAACATATTCAAATTTGGCACAATTTCATTGCTGTTTGCTATATTTCTTCACTTTATTTTGTTTTCTTGCAATTTTCCAGAAAATGTAGGTTTGAACTGCATGTGCATCGAATAATAGTTTTGATCTAGTCCAAAAATGTTATTCTTGTTTGTTAGTGTCACTTTATGCTAAATCTAGGAACTGTCTCCAAATATCGATCAACGTGCTCACGGGGCAACGTCGCGAACTTGCGTGCGAGTGGTTATTTAATTCTATAAAATTCAAACGAATCCCGAAAATCATGAAACTTGGCAAGATGTCGTGATATCACATGCATATGCAGTGGTAAAAATTTGAAAACGTTTGGAGGACGTCATCACGTATGGTGTTCACAAACCAGGACATCATCACATGTGATATCTGAAATTTTATAGAATGGATGACCAAGAATGGATAACTGTGAGTGGATGTACACGGGCCACGCAAGTATGACCCCAGAATGGATGACCAAGACCAATGCTTTCCTGGAGCATGCATTTGGCGAGGCTGCTAAAGGGTCAGCCCGGATGCCGTGTCCGTGCAGCAGATGTGGCAACAAGAAAAGAAAAATTAAGAGGCTCGTGGGGGAAGATCTTATCAAGTATGGATTCACGGCAAACTATACCCGCTAGATCCACCATGGTGAAGCCGATTGTATTAGAGAGGAGGTGGTGAGACAGCGTCTCGAGGATTATGATGGAGATGGCGGGGTAGCAGACTGGATGGATGACATTCAGCAGGCATGGTTCACTGAAGGATTGGAGGAGAAGCCAGAGGAAAGCGCAAAGGCGTTCTATGATATCTTGTCTTCAGTGCAGAAGCCCTTGCACGAAAAGACAACGGTATCGCAGCTGGATGCAATTGGACGCATCATGGGGTTGAAGTCGCAGTTTAGCATGAGTCGGAACAACTTCGATGGTATGTTGGCAGTTTTGGATCCCTGCTTCTAGAGGATCACATCCTGCCGAAGAACTTGTATGAGTCACAGAAACTTCTTCGTGCACTTAAGATGTCGTATAAGCAGATCCATGCTTATCCGAATGGATGCGTCCTTTTTAGGAAAGATCATGAGGGAGCAACGCACTGTCCAAAGTGCAAATCCTCTAGGTACCTGGAGGTCGACATTAGTGATGGCAAGAAGGAATAACTGAGTATCCCTATGAAGGTCCTACGGTACCTTCCTTTCATACCGAGGATCCAACGGCTGTACATGACAGAGGAGTCCGCGAAACAGATGACATGACACAAAAATGGCAAAAGGTACAATTCGGACAAGATGGTACACCCATCGGATGGCGACGCCTAGACCCATTTCGATGGCATACATCGTGTTAAAGCAGAGGAGGCTCGCAATGTACGTGTAGCATTGGCAACAGATAGGTTCAACCCGTATGGATTGTCCACGGCCCCATACACTTGTTGGCCCATGTTCGTGATACCCCTGAATCTCCCCCCCCGATGTCATCTTTCAACCCAAGAACGTATTTTTGTCGCTGATAATTCCTGGACATCCGGGGAACAATATGGGTGTGTTCATAGAGCCTGTGTTCGATGATTTGATCGATGCTTGGGAAAAGGGGTACTGACATACGACCGAGCTACAAAGAGGAACTTCACAATGCATGTGTGGTACCACTACTCCCTGCATGACTTCCTGGCGTATGGCCTATTCTACGGGTGGTGTGTTCACGGGAAGTTCTCATGCCCAATATGCAAGGCAGGTGTGAGGTTCACTTGGCTGAAGAGTGGTGGCAAGTTTTCTTCGTTCGACCAACATCGTTAGTTCCTCCCCCTTGACCATCCATTCAGACGAGACATTAAGAAGTTCACGAAAGGTGTTGAAGTCACCGATCCTGCACCTCAAATGATGACCACTGCAGAGATCCGCGCTGAGATAGAGGCTCTCAAAGTTGATAAAGAGAAAGGTCGTTTTGATGGATATGGTCAGTACCACATGTGGACTTATAAATCGGGCTTGACTAGGCTTCCCTATTTCAACGATCTTCTTCTTCCACATACATTGATTTAATGCACACAGAGAAGAATATCGCCGAGACGCTTTGGGGGAACACTCATGGACACAGAAAAGTCAAAGGACAATGTTAAGGTAAGAGTGGACCTGGCAGCACTGTGCGATAGACCAAAGCAAGTGATGAAGACTCCCGCACCTGGCAAGAAATGGAAAAGGACTTCGGTCGATTTCGTTTTGAAGAAGGATCAAAGGAGGGAAATATGTCAGTGGATTCAGTTGTTAATGTTCCCTGATGGGTATGCGGCGAATCTGAGGAGGGGAGTGAATGTGTCCACTTGCCGAGTGTTAGGGATGAAGAGTCATGACTTCCACATATGGATTGAGCGGCTCCTTCCAGCGATGACCAGAGGTTTCATCCCCGAGCATGTGTGGCGCGTCCTGGCAGAGTTGAGCTATTTCTTCCGCTAGCTTTGTGCCAAGGAGCTATCTCGGGCCGTGATTGATGACTTAGAGAAAGTGGCACCTGTGTTGCTTTGTAAGATGGAGAAGATCTTCCCACCCGACTTCTTCCTCTCAATGCAGCATCTGATTTTGCACCTGCCTCACGAGGCACGAATGGGGGGCCGTGCAAGCCCGTTGGTGCTATCCAATCGAGAAATGTCTAAAGGTTCTTCGGAAAAAGTGTAGAAATAAAGCCAGAATTTAGGCATAAGCCAGTCGTATTCAAATGTCATTGGTTCGATCCCAATGTCATGAGAAGAGCCCCTGAGATTGGACAAGTTGAAATTTGACAATCAAGGAGACGATGCCTATATTATGGCTCAACAGGCCACGCAAGTTTATTATCTTCCATGGGCGTGCCAAAAAGATCCCACTCTTGAGGGTTGGTACCTTGCGCAGCTGGTATCACCGCATGACAAAGTGCCTGTCCCAAACGATGAGGATTACAACTTTGACCCAAACACATATACAGGGGAGTTCTATCAACCCGAGGGGCTAGATGGCACGTTTGACATAGACATGTTTTCGATAATGGGCATGGAACTAGACAATGACATTGATGAGGACGATGGAGATGAGGATGATGGAGAAGAGGTGCAAAATGCCAAAGACTTAGCACTGCTTGAGCGATTACGGTTTGGTGTTGCCATTGATGACAACGATGGAGATGAGGCAAAAATGTTAGACAATATTGATAGTGATGACGACACTTATGATCCGGCCGCTGCCGATCCTGAAGATTATTTCTAATTCATGTAATACTATATTATTATTATTTTCTAGTTATGTTTCGTTCATTTTGCATCTCTATATTTGTCTATATTGTGCTAACTGGTTACTCTTTGTATTTGCAGGCACTCAACAAAATGCCGGGCGGTTGGCGAACCCGGACCTGCAACTCGCTCTATGCGAGGACGACTCAGGAGGCGGATGCGGAGGCATCGGCGAGGAGCTGTCCGGCCCGTCACCCCCGCGGCCATCCGAGGAGGGCGGTGCAGTTGTCTGTCGTCCCCCCACCCGAGGAGGACCGGACGACGACCACTGACGACGAGGACCAGCAGCTGGCCCCCTAGACAGGAGGGGGTGACACTTCCTCTGGGGGTGGCGGAGGGTTCCACTTCGAGCACCTCATCGGTACCGTATTTACGCGGGTCCTCGTAGCTCCCGGCGCGGCCGATCCCGTTTCAGAGGAGGCCGGTGATTCATCCCAAGGGCGACAAGTAAGTATCCATTCATTTTGCATCTCTTCTTGTTCATATGCTAAAAACTGAACTGTGGACGAACAATTCTTCTTACTGACTCCTGTAGGAACTGGGAACTTGTGTCCGGGGGCGATCATCGGCAGTGCAATGGGATCCTCGGCGGCCTGATCCGCCTGCACTACCCTGGTTTGGTCACCCACGCCCACGTTGAGTCACCTCCCTAGACGTGGGACCACTTCAACTCCGCTGTGGATGCCATGTATAGCACCGTACAGGAGCGGATCAGGCGTGAGTTCTGGGTGAGTCTACATCACACTACATTGCTCAATACTATGAATTCATTAGATGTTCTTGAAATAATGAAAGGACACATGATGTCTGTATGCAGGACTTCTTGATGTTGGAGGAGGGGCATGACCCTGCTTGGGTGACGAAGGTGCAGGACAGGGCATGCAGGGGCCGAGTCACAGACCTATACTACGAGGCGAGGCTGCAGTGCCACATCAACCACTCGTGCGACGTCCTTGGTCGGTACCCGGGGAAGAACGAGGCCAGGACCATGACACTCACCAGGGAGCAATACCTCGTAGTAAGTTATAAAACATTATTACTGACTCATTCCATGAAGAATATGTAGCCTTCATTTTATATTCTAACATTTCTAATACTTGATGGCATGCAGATGTGTCCTTCTTGGTGCGCCACCCATAGAGACTGTTGGGCGGCCATCGTGGACAAGTGGGTCTCCGATGAGTGGTGGGAGAGGCACGCCCTCCGTCGGGAGTGCCGCCTGCAGATGGGTGGGCCGGCGCACCACCAAGGCAACCGGCCCCTCAGTTCGTACGCCCAGGCCTGGGTACACGCTACGCACTTATTTATTTATTTGTTCTAACGCTCAATTCTCATTACTTCTAATCGTCTTTGTGTTTTCCTCGCAGTCCCAGTCGCATGATGGCCAGGAATGCAATGAGTTCATGGCGTATGCGATGGCACACAAGGGCAAGGCGATAGCCCCGGACACCGTCTACAACCCGTAGGACGGGCCCGAGGCGTACAGCAACACGAGCGTCCACAGCAAGCTCACCGACTACGCCTCGGTGACCCGCAAGCGACATGGGGAGGACTTCGACCCCGCCACCCAGCCCCTTGATACCGACCTCGTGATGAGGCTCGGAGGAGGGAAGCAGCATGGCCGGTACTGGATGGCCTCCAACATGGTCGACTCGACCTCTATGCCCAACCTCGCCTAGATCCGAGCACAGAGCATGAGCTCCTCCATCCCCATTCGACCTCGGTAGGTGAGCACACTGCAACAGATGGCGGCACTCCAGGTTAGTTCTATTTCATTCGCCGTTCATTACTTTTACACATGTACCTTGCCTTTGCATTGTTTAAACGTTGGTGATTGAATATTGCAGGCCACTATGGAGAGGATGGAGGCCGAGAGGGAGAGGGCCCAGAGGGAGGCCGAGAGGGCCGAGTGGGAGGTCCTGAGGGCCCAAAGGGCGGCCGAGGCGCAGAGGATGCAGGACATGTTCTCATTCATGTCGAGCCTCGGCACCACTCTCCCGGGTGTGGTGGTGCCCCAGTCGCTGCTCGCTCTAGTTGTGCCTTCTACTCCTCTGGCTCTAGGCACTCCGGTGAGTATATATATATGGTTGATCAAGTCCTTTAGCTTGTGTAGATACTAATGAATTCAATTCTCCTTTGTGCAGCAACAGTCGTCGGGTTCGAACCCGACTCCTTCGCCTCACCACACACACCCCGGCTGGACAGGTCCACCACCGCACGAAGGTGCCCCTTCAAGCTCCCATTGGGATCAGTGGCAGTAGGTGGTGCCCCTTCATGTTTCATTGACTTTTCTTGATCTAGAACTTGTGTTGGATGATGACTTCTAAGATGTTGTCATGGATTTGCACATTGGATGTGCGTGTGATGGATTATGCAGGAGGATGTGCTTGTGATGTATTATGAATGTATGTGATGGATTATGTATGCGTTTTGTGTGATGCTAAATGCCTGTGTGCTGTCTCATGTATTATATATGAGTTTTGCGTGTTTGCGTCGAAGGAAAGCAACAAACAAAAAAATTAGCAAATTTTCCAGCTTTGCCGAGTGCCAACACTGAGCAAAGAAGACTTTGCCGAGTGCCAGGGGTGTGGCACTCGGCAAAGCTGGAAAAAATGCTGCAAAAACAGCCACTTCCCTAGTTTTGCCGAGTGCCACAGCCTGGCACTCGGTAAAGAGGTTAATTTTGCCGAGTGCTAGGTGGTACCACTCAGCAAAGACTATTTTTAAAAAGATTTTTTTTAAAAAAAAATGATTTTTTGCCGAGTGTTGAGCCTTGGCTCTCGACAAAAATTCAAATTTTGCCGAGTGCCAGTCCGCAGGCACTCAGCAAAGCCGGCGTCAAATGTTGACGGCAGTTATTTTTTTTGCCGAGTGCGAGCTTGGCACTCGGCAAAGAAAATTTTGCCGATAAAATCTTTGCCGAGAGACCTTTGTCGAGTGCGGCGCTCAGCAAAGCCTTTGCCGAGTGCTTGGCTGGCTTTGCCGAGTGCCCCCAGCACTCAGCAAAGAGGGCGTCTGCAGTAGTGGTAGCAGTCACCCTCGTTGTTGGACCGGCAACAGCAAGAGGCCGGTTGTCCCCTAGCTCCTCTCCTTGAAAAAACCATGCTTGTCCCTTAGCAGCGACCCGTGAAAACTCTAGTCGCAGAGCTTCGTAGTCCTCAAAGGACAGAAGCAAGTTGTTCCACTTAATTAACACTTGCTACTGTTTGAGTCTGAAGAGCCTACTCGTTACCTGATGGCCGGAACCCACCACCCACTTTAGATACATGAAATACAGGATGAATAGACGAATGATCTGGGGTCCAGGTCATACGCCGTTGGACTAGCAGCCATTGCCGACCGTTCGAGTACTGTTGATGTCCGATGCATCACCAGACAGGTCCGGTGCCTTGTGGCCGACTCCAACCTTGCTGCAACCATCTCTTGTAGAATACTCCGCCGCTTCGTCCGGTGAGTCTTCCACCTCTGTCACTGGCACATTGCAGTCTGGTGCTCCTTAGCTCCATGCACCGGACCGGTGCTGCTGTTGCAGCTGGCCCATGAATACTGTGCACGCTCTGTCGTGCCTTCTACTGGCGACCCCTGGACAGATATGCTGCTGCTATTTATGCAGCCTCTATCTTCATCTGGGCTTCTCCTGTACTGTCTTGGATTTCGGTCTATACTTGTAGATTCTTAACATATCTTCTAGTATCTTGTTTGAGGTGTTGATCATCCAAATCATCACTTTGACTGAGTCCAAGTCCACTTTGTATTCATTAACTACACCTTGTATATTAGCAAACAATATTAGTCTAAATGGTTATGTTTTTTTTATGAAACAGGAGGGGTTTGACCCCCTACGAAATTTATTAAAATTTAATTTAAAGCTGTACAGAGATACAAAGGGTTTCAAGAAACAAAAAAGGTTAAAAAGAAATTAAGAAAGATTACACAAAGGCTTGCAGCCATAAATCAATTCTAGGGTGAAATGCAGCTTTTGCTCTAAGATTAACTAGAGCAAATTCACTCTTGAAAATCTGCTTGCAGCGATGAACTGATTGAGGAATGCCTTTGAAGATCACATCATTTCGAACCATCCAAAGAGCCTAGGACATATTGATAATAATTTCCATGAAAAAAGGCAAACCAAGCTGCAACTTGAAGCACTCCACAATAAAGCAAGGGTCATCAGAACTGGGCAAGATCAGCTGCAAGGTGGACCAACATACCACAAAAAAGGACAGTGACATAGGAGGTAAGCCAGATCTTCCTCAAAGTTCAACCCACAAAGCACACAATTATAATCTAGAAGGTGCATGTTTCTTCTTGGAAGGAGAGCCCTAGTGCTGAATCGGTCTTTTAGGACTAAGCAGAAGAAAAATTTTCTCTTATTCTGACAGGAAGAACACCAAAGCCATTTGAAAGGAATATGGATTTGCTTATGACCAATAAGGCACTTATAAGCTCTATTGGAAGAGAAGGATGAAGAACCCCAAATATAGGACCAAGTATCGCTTGAGTGATGCAGCTGCAGTCCCTGGAGAACACTTGTAAGCTCATTGAATTGAGCAAAAGCTTCAGGGGACAAAGGTAAATGAAAAAAGACTGGTGTGAAGAAGTATTGACCGCCACTAAAAGGGTAACCAAATTATTCCTAGCAAAAGAATAAAGTTCAGGGTAAAATTGGCTGCAAATTCTAGGACCCCACAAATCATGCCAAAGAAAGCAAGATTTTCCATCTTGAAGATAGACCATAGCAAGACCTTTAAACTGAATTAACAATTTTAGCAAGTCCCTTCACCAAAAAGAACCCCTGAGGTGACATTCTGTACTGGCAATCGATCTCTAGAGTAATATTTGTCTCAAACTAACAATACCCAAGGGATTGGGGCTCTATTGTAGAACTTGTGAAGGTGCTTTAACAGCAAACTTTCATTCTGAACTGTGATGTTGATTACCCCAAGCCCTCCTTCATCTTTGGGCAAGCAAACCATAGGCCAAGCTGCTTTAGGAGGCTTTTTCCTGTTAAGATCAGAGCCCCTCCATAAACAATGTTTTCTCTATTTATCTATTTGCTTAACCATAGTTTTGGGCAAAAGGAGACTGCACATGGCAAAAGTAGGCAAAGCTGTAAGGATAGCATTTGTGAGCTCTAACCTGCCAGCTTCACTTAAGAAGGAAGAAAAGGCCACCAATCTTCTCTCACACTTGGTAGCAAGAGGCCAAAAGTCTGCCACAGTAGGCTTGGTCAAGCTTAAAGGAAGGCCCAAGTAGGTAAAGGGAAGAGAACCCTTGGAGCAACCAAAAGAAGTTGCTAAAAGATCAAGCCTATCATCAGGGATATTGACAGGGACCATCATTGATTTTTCAAAGTTGACCTTGAGTCCAGAGGGCTTCTGCAAAAGTGACCAGGATATCTTTAAGATGAGTAAGCTCAGCAATGCTCTTTCATAAAAATGAGTGTATCATTAGCATATTGTAAAATAGGGAAATCATTGTCACTTGGGAGAGGTAGAGGCAAGATGAGTTGATTGTTGATAGTGGCATGATTCAGGATAGTTTGTAAAAATTCAGTTGCCAACACAAAGAGGAGGGGAGAGAGGGGGTCCCCTTGCCTAACTCTCCTTTTATAATGAAAAATCTTGCTAGGCGCACCATTAAGCACAACAGCAGATGTACCAAAAGCAAAAATAGATCTCATCCAATTCAACGATCTTGTTGGGAAACCTTTGTGCTCCATAATTTGTAACATAAATCCATGTTCAACCTTATCAAAGGCTTTTTCAAAATCCAATTTCAAAATAACAATTTCTTGTTTGGACATGTGACACATATGAAGGTATTCTAGTGCCCATGCAATGCAGTCCTGAATGGTTCTCTGTCTTATAAAACCATACTGATTCTTATGCAGTTGTGATGGCAAGACTGACTGCAATCTGTTAGCAAGCAACTTGGTGAGGATCTTGACGGAGGTGTTAAGTAGGGAAATGGGTCTAAAATCTGAAATCTTATGAGCATCATCCTTTTTAGGGACAAGGGTGATATGGGACCCATTAATACTCTGCAAGCAAAGCAAGTTATTGAAAAAATCTGCACACTGCCAATAGAAATATGAACAGTGGCGGAACCAGCAAAATAGGAAAGGGGGGCAGTCTGGCCGGACAAATACGAGAATCGGCAAAATGTGTTTATATATATACAATGTAAATATTCATATAATCATAACGTTTGTTGTGACAACATATAAAAGTGACTCTTTTAGAAAAGAGGACAAGAGAAACTTACTTTTTTCATTTGGGCCTCACTTTGCGCGTCTTCATGACACATAAATCATCTATAATGGCATCCATTGTGAATTAACCTAGAAATTAAAAGGAAAGGGAGAATGCATCTTCTTATTTCTATAATAATAAAATGATAAATTTTTAAGTAACTAAGGCCTTGTTTGGATCCTAAAATTTTTTGGAAAAAATTCCTTTAGCACTCTTCGTTGTTATTTGGCAAAATTTGTCTAACCATGGACTAACTAGACTCAAAAGATTCGTCTCGACATTTATAGACAAACTGTACAATTAGTTATTTTTTTACCTACATTTAATGCTCCATGCATGCGTCCAAAGATTCGTTATGGCGAGTACTGTACAAATTTTTTTGGGCCTTTTTGGCAATCTAAACAAGGCAATATATAGTAGGCATTAGATAAATAGTATCTTCTACCTGTCAGGTATTATCTTCTACCAGAATTAGCGTAAGCATAGATACAAACTGAATTAAAAAACTTGTACGGATGATCATTGCAGATTAGCAATTAAAAATATTGGAAATCGTATCATATAAATTATACTTACTTAGCGGCTGCTTGCCCCTGCAGACTTGCTCGCTCGCAGTGAATCAGTGGTGCTCGCTCTGTCGCTCAGGCTCGGCTGCTGCGGTGCTGCCTGCTCGGCGCTTGCCTGTTCCAGCGAGCCGCGACGCGAGCAGCGAGGCCGCAATGCCGGCGATTGGACTTGGACGCCGGGGTTGTGGCACAAATATATCATACTATTAGTTTATCAGAATGCGTCTTGGTTACTGCCGGATTGGGGAAATTAAGGGGATGAACTGACCTATTTCGTTCACTGATTGCGCCCGGCACCGGTGGGCTGATTTCGGCTGTGTCGATGTCTCCGGCCGATTCTCGCTGCAGTTCAGCTCACTGCCCCGCCGCCGGACGTCAGCCGCCGGTCGCCAAGGCGTAGGGAGGCACGCCGCATGCGGCGATCCGCTTGGGCGATGAATTGCCGAACACGTGGGGAACTAGAAGCGACGCAAGTAGCGAGTTATCACGCGAATCGCGAGGCGCTGATGTTTACTCTGCGACTCGTCTGCGACGTCTCTGCTTCCATAGCTGACTTGCTGGGCTGGGCTGCCGAGGGGGGTGTTCCAAGAAAAAATTGCCACTTGGGGGGGGGGGGGCAGGGGTGGGCGTGGCCCCTGCTGGCCCCCTTGGTTCTGCCTCTGAATATGAACAAATGATAGATCAACAATGCTTAACAAAATCTGTATTGAATCCATCAGGACCAGGAGCTTTGTCTAAAGGAAGAGATGTGACCACTGAATCAATTTCAAGCTTTATGAAAGGTGCCACCAAAATAGCTAAATCAGGAGGGGCAAGAAAGTGTGAAGCAAGATCATAACTCAGGGTAGTAAAAGCAGTTGTTCCCAATCTCTTCTTGAAAGATAACCAGATCAAATTGGCCTTATCAGAGTGACTCACCAACAGGTTACCTGAATCATCCAATAGCTGAGTAATAAAATTTCTTCTGTATTTGATAGTTGCTTGGGCATGAAAGAACTTAGTGCTGGCATCTCCAAGTGTTGCCCACTTGATAGCACCCCTCTATTTCCAATAAGTTTTTTGCTGCTGCAAAAGAGCACTTAACTTATCTTCTAAGAGTTTCCTGAAATTCCACTCAACCAAACTGAGGTCTCTAAACTCCTCAATAAAGCACAAAAAAGAAAGGATCAACTTAAGTTAGCAATGTTGTCCTTTAAAGCTGAAAGGGATTGCTTCCACTGTTTCAGAGTATGCCTCAAGTTCTTAAACTTAGCAGTAATATTCTTAACAGCATCAGATAGGGAGAGGACCAACCCAGCTGCACTTGTTGGATGAATTCTTCACGTTGTAACAAAAAATTTTCAAATCTAAAAATATAACCCCTAGGAATATATGTGGAGATAGAGATCAAACAGTGAATATGATCTGAAGTTTCCATAGTTAAAGTTGCAACCATAGTATTAGGATAGATAGTTGTCCAACTAGGGGAGGTAAAAAACCAATCCAAACGTTCTAACAGTGGAGGTTACTGCTTGTTAGTCCAAGTATAACGGTAACCTTTAGGGGGCAATTCAACAAGGCCAAGAGCAATGATAGCTTTGTTAAACAGCATCATCTTTGTATAGTCTGCCACTGGTTTGTTTCTATCCTGAGGATTCCTGTACAAGTTGATGTCACCAACAACCAGCCAATCAACAATATCTGGCATGGAAATATTCTTGAACCAAAGAACAAAATCTCGTTTGCCCGAGAGGGTACAAGGGGCATACACATTTGTCAAAACCAGGTGGAATTATTTTGAACAGAAGTAAACAGGACAGAAGTAGCAAATTCATTTTGGAAAAGGAGAGAACCAGAAGAAATAGCCCTTTTCCACATGATGATAGATCCACCAGAGGCACCATTGGAAGGAAGAGATTCAAAACAATCAAAACATGCTGGACAGAAAAGACGAGGGAAGTCACTATCAAATTGAGATCTCTTAGTCTCTTGCAAACAGATGACATCACAATTAGTTTCAGACACACAGTCTCTGATAGCATTCCACTTTTTCTCAGAGTTTATACCCTGGACATTCCAACTAATCACCTTCCATAGTTTACTATTCATTTAAAGCAAAAGATTAAACAAAAGAAGCATATTAGACATCTAAGATGAAGATCACTTCTTGCCCCCATTCTTCTTGGACCCCTTAGCTGGATCCTCCTTAGATGGTTATGTTGTTCATCAAACACCAAAAATCAAATATAATGACCCATAGGGTACATTTTCCTTACAATCTCTCTTTGATGCTTGATTATAACAGGACCAAAGCAAGCAAATAATAGATATTATTATAAAATAAAATATAACTACTTGTTAGGATGCAATACAAGAGCAGGATCATATGATGGTAAAAGATATCACTTGAAGATGAAGAGGATACTTATCTTGCCCTTGCAATTTGTATACACGTCCCCTTTGTGGCATTGTGGACTTAAGCCTCCCCTAACTCTATAAACCACTTCCTCCCTTTATTGGAATTAAATTCTCCCCCATTAAATACCACTTAAAATTTTTGAAAATTGATTTTGGTATTTATTATGGTTTGGGCTTGGCTTGCTTTTAGTCCCGCAAGTTATCCTCCTTTGGAATCAAACACCGAAAAGGAAGACATTATTCGCACAAGCGAGGGTCAAAATTTAATATTCTTCATACGTGGAAGGAATTGATTATAAAACTTGACTCTCTTATTACAAAGACTAAGCGCCCCCAGGTGTATGCATACATGTGGTGGAAGGCAAAGTATATGAGTAATCATCAATTTTAAGCATAGAGGGAGTTTAATCTATATAATGCATGGAGAAAGCATATAAAAGATACCAATTGAAAGCCAACAAAATGACATCAGTTTAGGGATACCACATGTAGAATTTCACTTGCACTTGATACCAATTTGTTTGATATGTCATATTGTAATACCCTGTGTTTTGCATCAAAATAAAATTCACTAAAAATTTTTAACTTTTTAGAAATTACAACAAATTAAAACCTTGACTATTTATTTTCCACAAAACCGTTTAAAAATATATTTCTAAAAACCTTTCATCAAAATACATCATATGCATTTAGGTTAGAATACTTGGAATGATTGTTTGACTGATTGCGTGCCCTAGAGTTTATTTGGCACCAAATATTTTTCCTTGGCAATTTCCCACCAAATTTCCCCTTGACATGCCCCCATCCAAATAATTTCCTTGACCTCTCCCTTGAATTACCAAACCCTCCACATTGCAAATCTCCTTGTAATTCAAATTTAAAACCATCCAAATGTGCCTAGTTTATTTTCTGGGAAAAGGAAAAGCAATTCCATAAATGGAAAATGGCCACGGGCTCAATTCCCTCCTCTCCCTTTTTCTGGCCCGCGGCCACAGCCCGCCTTCGCCTCCTCCACTCTTTCCCGCGTCAGGCCGCTGCCAGCCTGAGCCCGCGAACACGCCCTTCTCCCAGCATGGACTGGCCTAGCAAGCTCGCCCAGCATTGGCACAGCCTGTGCGTGCTCCCATCCCTCTTCCTCATGTTCGCTGACACCTCGATCCCGCTTGTCAGCATCATCTCTCTCCCGGAGACGATGAGGCGAATACAGCGTCGGCATATGCACCTCGAGCCCACTGCTCCTAGCCCTTTCTCTCTCTCTGTGTTGCCCTATCTCTGAGCAGTGCCCACCGCTGAGTCGCCAAGGCTGCTGCACGCCACCGGCATGGCACGGCAAAGCACGACAAGCACTCTCTATGCGTCCACCCATGAACCGTGACCACGACGCACACCCTCCCACTCACTCAACTGACTCGCATGAGCGGGGACACAGCGCCGCGTCGTCACAGTTGCTCGCGCGAGCCATCACCACCGCTCCAGGCACTCCTCATCGCCAAAGACCCCCACCACCAGCCACAGGATTGTCAATTGAGCTCCAGCTAGTACGCGGCATCGAGCCCCGCCACCAGTGCCACTGGCATGACCTACTTCAGCGAGCCCCATGCTCTCCCTTATTTTCCGTCGTCACACAGCACATCACCGTCGTTTTTCGTTCTGTCCCCATCCCCCTCCCATCACCCTTCTCCCTCTGTCCTGTGGGCCTAGACCATAACGGTGTCCATGCCCATCGGATGGGAGGAGTCAAGGATGGCCCACATGTCAGTGACACTTGGTGCGGACACATCGGTCCTACTTGTCAGCCACCCCTCTCTTCCACCCTGCACCTGGTCACGTGGACAAGGGAGAGAGCAGTGAGGTTCGCAGCATAGTGCATATGCCCGGTTCATGGCACAGCGTAGCAAGCCAAGCCCCACAGCCCCCGCCCACACTTTAGCCACTCAGTCTAGAATAAAACGCTATGGCTACTTGAGCAGTGTACATAGGAGGATACCAAACCCATTTCCTTACATGGAAAAAATGTAACACCCCAGTGTTATGTTTGCATCATCGCACTTGTATTACATGAGCATAAGCATCATTCATCCATGCATGAGCAATATATATGAAACACTTACTTGAAACTAATGAAACACTACTTGGAAACATGTGAAACATTGTCTTGTTCTTGTATGTTTCATTGTGTGTATGCTTATGATCATGTGTAGTGAATGCAAGTGATGGTCAAATAGACTCATCAGTACCTTAACTATGCTTAGGATACTTAATGGAACAATGTTCATGTTGACCATGTTGTCTAATTAAGCTTCTAAATAGTGGTTGACCCTAATTTGACCTTGGTTGACCTATAGACCTCTTTTGTTTGACTATTTAAAAAGTATAGTTAAAAGTGTTTGCATGTTTGTGCACCCTCAAGAAAAATTGTAGTAAATTTGTTAAGGAACAAAAGTTGTTTAAGGACCATCTCATGAAAATGAGCAGAACATGCCCAAAAATGCTTCACAAGTCAGTTTTGCATGCTGTTTGGAGACTTAGAAATTTTCTAAGTCCTAAACTGCAATTTCAATTTCATGTGCACTACTTTGGAACTCTGTATCTCTCAAATCAAGTTGAACCAGAGACTCTGTATCTCTCAAATCAAGTTGAACCAGACCTTGTACCCGTTGACAAATTGTAGACCTCACATTCCTCTACAACTTTGCTAACTACACCTCTCGCTGTAACGAGCTAGATTAGGAGTTAATCATTGCCAAAGTCGGGCTATCAGGCATCGAGGGGGAGACCTGATGGCCGTTGTGGATGGCGTCAGTGGCCGACTAGCTCAGGCAGCGCTCGCCATCTGGCGGCCGTACGCCGGTCGTGGGCCCTCCGGTCAGGGTGGGGTGGCCTCAATGGTGCCACGATGCCTCTGCCTAGCCCCTTGCTCACTCACTTCGCCCGCTCCGCTCTCGCTCGCCTCGCGTTGCAACAGCTGTGGCAGCACTCTTGCCACCAAGAACTCCGTCGAGCTCGCATGAGCTTTCCACTACACCGCTCCCCGCTCCATCTCGCCAATAGCTCCGCCTTGAGCTCCTCTACCTTCTCGTCCTCTCCGCACAGCGAACCGAGCTCAGGTGAGGCCACATTGCCCGCTCCTCTGCCACGGAGACCTCATCGGAGTGCCGCTGCATTGGTGCTCGTCATGGCTAGGCTTCTCCGGCGCCCCTATCCTCTCTCTCTAGCGCAATAGATTCCCCGGGGTGACGTTGGTGCTAGAGCCGGGCCCAGTTGAGCCGCTACTGGCCGAAGATGGCCAGCGCACCATCGAGTAGCACCGCCGTGCCGCCATTGCCGCCGGCAGGCCAGCTCCGATGGCTCCGCCCTCCAACCACCTACCTCTAACGACTTGGCTCGATGCGTAGATCACGCCGGTGCCCTTGGTTCCACCGGAATCCTCGCCGGCGGTGAACTAGAGGTGGTCAACAGTGTCCCCTGTCTTGCGGTGGCTGACGGGTGGGGTCGAATTGACCGTGGGGTCCACACATCAGTGGCTAGAGTTTAGGGTTTAAGTTTATTCATTTCCAGAAAAATGCTTCAATCTTGTACAAATCATATCTCTAGTTCTAGAGCTCCAATTTGAGTGATTCAATTTGGGTTGTGTTCATGGGAGTGTCTAGTTTTTAATAAAAATATGAAACATGCCATGTTCTGCAGTAAATTATTAACTAGCTAATTATCTTGTTATTTCCTTGGTAAATTCATAAGTTGAGATATATATATGATAAAAATGTGATTCTAGTTTGAGATGTCTTGTTTTGGCATGTGCTAACTAGGAAATATATTGTGCCTATAGTGAGCATGCTGGAAATAGGGCTTTGTGATTTATTGTATTTAAATGCTTTTATAATCACTGTTAGCTTGTCATTTTTGCATAGAATGTTCTACTGTGCAAATGCTATGAAAATTGTATAGTAGCTTATTGAGGGTATGTATGAGCTGCTATAATTTTTATAGAATTTACTGTGCACTTTTGGTATATGTTCATAAATACACCTTGATATCTAAATAAATTAAGAAATGCATTAAAAGAAATTATTTAGAGGTGAGCACCATGTTTTCTAGTGTTCATTTAATGTATGTTAACTGTTAGTAACCTTGGTGGTGCTCAAAGGATCATTCTTAGATGTAGTGAAATATTTTTTTTCCCAATTTTCACTTCTAGTGACTTTCGGAACAGTTTCTAGAGTTTAGCTAATGACACCATGTAAATGATGTTTCCTGGGAAACTTGTGAATACCAAAGTTGTAGGGAACTTACTCATCTTTTTTGTGTTAAATGGTGGCAATTGGCCAAGTAGTTTATGAATTACAGCTGTTCAAAGTTTGGTCACAGAGGTGGATGCTCTCTGTCTTGTCTAGACCTGATTCTGTAGTTATATAATTTTGACCTACTAAACTTAGGAACCATGCTGAGGTGTCTAAAGATGAAATGTAGATAATTTCATAAGCTTTCCAGAATGTCTTGTTGCAAGTCATTTGAATTTATAAATCTCCAGTTATGAGTAATTTACTTGACTACTGTTGTATGCTCAGAGTTGCTGAAATTGCCTGATGGCTTGATTGCTTTGCTTAAGCATGATTGGGATGTTTTAGATGCCTAGGCTGATTAAATTAAGTGGTTAGGTGCAGGTGATAGGTCTCTAACTGAGGATGAGTAGTTGTATATTAGATTGTGTAAGCGTGGTAAGTGTTTTGCTCCCTACCGGAGAAGAGATTTGCACTTACTCTTAAAGTGATTTGAATAGAGCTTTACCCGTACTCAGTCAACGAATGCTAATCATTTTGGATTATCTTCCTGTCATTCTCATACATGTTCATCATGTCAGCTCATTTCTTATGCATACATGATATTCATCTTGTGCACATGCATGCAATAGGTGTACCGGAGGGCGTGATACTCGTGGAGTTCGAAGGAACCTGCTAGGAGGTGGAGGAGCCAGCTTAGGAGGTCTAGCTAGCAGAACCAGAGGCCAGTGAGGAGGTTGTGCTTGAGTGTCCCAGTCACGAGCTGTCTTCGTTCATGAAAGGCAAGCCTTGGAGCATTATAAACCTCCTACATTAAGAAAACGATGAGTATATATATGTTATATATATATATATATATATTTGCATTAAGTTATAGGAGTTGGTTGGAAACCCTTGCTGCATTGATATGTCCTCTCCTTGTCTAGTATACATGCCTAGAATCCTATTTTAAGTTTAGGATCGAATAGTTGCTTAGCCATGCTTTATACCGATAGAAGTCAGGTGATTCCCTGTCACCTGCGAGATATAGAAAGTATCGGATCATGGTTGGCTATATTTGCTATCGTGGAAAAGAACCATGTGATTAAATGAATGAGACCGGGCGGAGTCTTGTAGGTTGGGGTTGTACTTATAGTGTTTCCGTCTGTATCGATTAAGGACTGAGGTATGGAGCCTTTCTTGTCATTTTGAATGCATGCCTATCACTTAGCTAGTCGGATCCGATGAACCGACCGTGAAGCCGAGTAGCCAACTCAGGCCAAAAACCGGTCGGTATAAGTGCGCAACACCGGAGGATGAGAGGTTGTGCAAGGGATCCATTGGCGTGAGCCCAAGGGTGAGTAACCAGTCCCGAACATCCTGGTAGAGTGGAGGCCCTGGGGTTGCGGCGCTATCTGGGCTTTTCCTAAGTTGTACCAAAGGTGACCTAAGGAGCCGTTGATCTGGTTTCCTGAATTTGTGTTAGGAATAATTCCCCAGCTGGGTAGTAATCAATTCGAATCACTGTCTCTCCCGGTTAGTGAGAAACTTAATAGGATTATCTCCATTGTAGTCACACTAAATAACTCGATGGTTCAGGAATGATGATATTGATGATGGCCTTATTATACCTGATATGGTTATTAATGTTTGCTTCTTAATCAAGTGATTGCTATAGAATAGGTGCTAATCTAGATGACAGGTTAATGACTATTAACTTGGTGCTTAAGTAATGAATGGTGCTTTCTGCATATAAGCTTTTATGCAAAAATGTTATCAAGCTAGATCCACTAATAAAGTCTTGCATTCTCCTTGGTGTCATATTATTTCTGTTTTATGACAGGTAAGTCTAGCTGAGTACATTCTCGTACTCAGGGTTTATTCCCTCTTGTTGCAGATGACATCTTCTATATTGACTGCTGCAAGTACTGCCTTCTCCTTGCGGGGGATGAGGACTAGACCAGTGGGCATGGTTTCTACTAGTTTCTCTTCTAAATGGTTTTGCAGGATGTGATCAAACACTGGCTGTATTGGAACTAAGTGTGTGGTGTGGTCTCAAAACTATGTTGCTTCCGCTACTTTCGAATTTGGTTTGTAATAACTTATTCATACTCCGATGTATGAGAACTACTTATGAAATGTTGTAACAGATGATGTGTTGTGTTGAATCATGTACGATCTTGGCTTGTTTATTGGTTGGTTTGAAATCCTTCGTGATTTTATGGACTACCAGGATTATATGTGCTCAAGTGCGGAAATTTGATCGCTCCGGCGATTGTTTTTGTACTTGTGCTCTTATAATTTGGACGGTTTTGTGACAAAAAATTCCTAAATAAACTAGGTACACACCAGAACCTACTCAAGCTCTTTCATCCCTTTTTCATTATCCTAAATTCTAGAAATATTTTCCAAACTATATTCCACATATTCTTTTCCCATTAAATATTTGATAAATCATATCTCCTCCATCCTAAATCCAAATCCCTTGATTCTTCCACCAAAAGTCTTCTAAAATCAAGCCCTACCAATTCATATCCTTTGTTCCATTATTTGGTCCCATTTAAATTCTAATTTGAATGCTTTTCCTCTTCATATGTTTATAATAACACTAGCCACAGTTGTAACTAATCTCGTATATTCTCGTATGTGGGCACACCATGACCCATCCTCAAATATACCCCCACCTAGTCACCTAGAATAATATGATATATATACATACATGGATATGGCCGAGTATAAGACACCTATACACCTAGGTATGCGCCTATGTATGGCTAACTTTACACTCCGACTCACCTAAATTAACCATGGGCACCTATATGTGCATGTGTGTATGTGCCACTAGCTTTAGCCATAACCTACACTATCCTAACCCCGAAGGACCTGTAGAAGTCAGACAAGTCAACTATGATGACTTGGTTAGGCTTTCACCTACAGGTTCACATAATAGTGAAATATAATGATGTGGTCTGGTTTTCCACCAAATCACCCCACCATTTTAGTCTAACCCATATGAGCCATACCCTATGGATGGAATCTCTCTATCCAATCCTTACTTCAAATTGACATAACAATGATAGCCTTAGATATCAACCCATCAACCCAGTAGGACCAACCCATCTAGGACCATTTCGTTCCCTTTGATTGACTATGCTTGTCTTGCATGCTCTGCTTGGTATTTTTCTTCCTTGTTGACGCTAGACAACGTAGGATAGAAGACATGGAGAAAACCCGAAGGAGTCTAAAAGATGGGAGCTAGAGACACAGGAATCGGAGGAGGAAATAATCATCAGCGAATGAAGGCAAGTCCTAACACCCACCTACCCTTTTTCCCCAACATAATATACCATCCCTTAACAACTCCCCCTTCCACTACCACCACATCTTGGTAGCCTCTACCATAAAGCCTCCACTAATTAATAAACTCAACTTATAATACTTAAATCCTCTTGTGTGAATTAGTGTAATTGTAATGAATTATGAGCTCGGTTATTATGATGTGAATATTACTGAATATGGCAAATGATTACCTTGACATGATATGAGCTCTATGAACCTGAGGATAATAACTGTGTAACTTAAACTGGTAAACCTAAACTAAACAATGATAGGGGGCGAGTGAGGGGTAACTTATGTGGTATAAGTTACCTTGGTAGGATCGCCTAGTGAGGGTTTCTATTGGGAGATATTTGCTTCGGTCACATAAAGACCGGTTCTTAGACCAATATTTCGTATAGCCACATGTCTTTAGGGTAGACTTGGTCTCACACCCCATTAGATAGAAGTATAATTCCTACTAGGAGGCCGGTGTTGGCAGCAAAATTTTAGGAGAAGACATGAATGCTGTGTGATCTTCCATGGTCTGGTTGGCATGGTTGCTATGTGATCTTCCATGTAAAGCCCCTTGATTTGGCGCGTTCAAGCCTGTAATTATTATTATTAACTGGATGATTTGGTGTCTTCCCAAACTTAGTGTATTTCCAACCCCTGAGAAGCAGTGGTAGAATTATATGGAAATTTGAGGATGCATCCCTTCGGGTACGAGATCTCATTAGACCTGTCTAAGCCATGACGATGGTGTTGGACTGTGTCTATCTTGTAGGGAAATTTGTACAACCTCTATAGAGTGTATTGAATCTATTCGAATAGCCACGCCCTTGGAATGGGCAGATGCTGGGATGAGATTCTATGATTAGACTTCTCTTAAAAATAGAATAGGATAATCTGGTAAGACGTACTCTACTGATCTAGCAAGTTATAATAAACCTCGAAAATTGGTAAGAAGGGTTAATACTCTACCAGGGCCCAAACTATAATAATAACTACTTCACCCTACCACTTTTACCTTCACCTAAACCATCTCCACATATAACCTTCACCCTCCACCTATCCTTTACCCCAAAGTTAGGTCTTCCTAAGTACTTTATGTACTCAACCCTCTCCATTCTATGTTTTAGGAGAGAAGCTACAGGAGAACATACGAGGATGGAGCTATCGAGGACTACGTAAGGATAGGAAAACCGGAGTATACCCAAAGATGGAGCAGTACAACAACACAAAGGAGCTACGCTAGGACTACTATGATTGGGACATAGGAATGCGCTTAAGGAATAAGTCTAGGGTTACGTTCGCACTACAAGTTGCCTGTAGGAATGGAGCCATGATGACATAGGACCGCTGTCTTAGCACTCTGATATTTTCTATAAGGCCAATGACCCAAGCTATGTACACACAAACCATGTAATATGTTTCGCCATTAGCAATAAAAGTATAGTTTTTTATATCAATCTTGTTCAAATTATACATATTAGCTACTGATCCAGGACTAATACACGATGCACAAAGGACCCTAAATTAGGGGCCCTACACATACCACACGAGGATATAAAATACCACATATAAGTGATCATCCATGCTTAGCTCTGAAGACTCCACTTTCCTTTCAATGAGACTACTACACACATGATACTCTGGGAGCCGATCAATGGGATGGATGATGTTGTTCTCATTGGACGCGCTAGTGAAATCACCAATCCCGCTATTATCTTGATCTTGAGGCATCTTGAACACTGATTGATCTTCTTTCCCTAGCAGACTTACCAAAAAGTGTATTGACGCCAATCCGGACCACACACCAGCAAGGGCTAGAATGCCCAAGGTTGCACACGACCTATCACATGTAGCAACTAACCCTAAGATTAGCGAATCTGATCTAGAGATTGATTAGGCAGACTTGAGCTCGTCCTTCGCCGCAAGAACTCGGGAACACCTCCTAGGAGGACCCGTCCAAGAGATACACGCCTAAGGTTGTCCTAGGGTTAGCAAGGCCACCTAAAACGTCACTGAATCTCGCAAGAGATGCAATGGATAGCAAGAGGCTAGGAAAATAGGGTAAAAAAGGGTAATGGATGCAAAAAAGACGATTAAGTGTTGGATCTTTCAATCAACCGTGCTCCTCTGATATATATAGAGGGGGTGGTCTTATCCTGGTAGGAAATAAGTCCAAATCATACCCTCCATGTTTCCTACATGAGAATATATCAAAAACCGATTTGGGAAGTGATCGGTTTGGACTCAGCGGGAAAACCGACCTGGCTAGATCCCATACTGGCTCGGCCAGTTTCTTCAGGCTAGAAGAGCCTACTGGCCAAGCACAGCAACAGAATCGGCCTGGCTAGGTCACAAAACTGGCTAGGCTAGTTTTGTCGAGGCCTGGCCAGGGGGCCGCGCTGGAACACAGTGGAACCGGCCTGGCCAGTTTGGTAGGGTTGACGCCACCCTCTTCCTTCTTTTACCTTCGAGCTCCGAATATGATGTTCCAATATATTCTTCATTATTGTTTTAATACTAGGAACATTGCCACAAAGCTCTTTAACTCTTGGTCAATTTTGGTCGTCGACAATATGGTAGGTCGACAAGTTGAAGAGGAGATTCAAACTGATGGGGAAACCGATATGTAAATTGATATGGTTTGTTGACTTCACTTGTATTTTTCTATAATTCTATTTATCCTAAATGTTTTTACTTATACATTTTGTGCTTGGGCACATCAAGACGGTCGACGTCTCATGTATGAACCATTTTAATGAAAGATATTGCTTTGTTATCTATGTTATCGACTTTGCCATACCTGTCCTCCGTGACAGGTTTTAATCCTTAAACTGATGTGCCATCCAATGATCAAAGTCTTGCAGGTGCATCATAGGTCAAAATTCAGCTTTCGTAACTATGAACATGCTCGTTTCCATATGATTTCAAAGTTCAAGTAGCACATGAAAATGAAAGTACAAACATATCAACTGATCTTCTTTTGCTGTTTACTACACTGGAGCATCACTTCTTGTTTATTGAATGGGAAAAACAGAGAGTGACAATGTGGTGGCATTATGTGTCTGGTTGACTATTTTCTCCATGAGTCTTGAAACATATAGGTTCATCTTAGAACACCTTCATATGATCCAAGGCTCGCTTTCCATCTAGTTTGTTTGACATGTGATGCGTAATGTATTCTTCCACCTTCACTGTCCTGTACAAAAGCTTTTCTGTTGGAGTGCCCGTAACCGGTGAAACCACCCCATCAAACTTTGGATTGTGGAATGCAGATACCGATAATCGTTCCTTACGAGGATTAATGATGACCCTATGCTCAACACTCTTGAACTTTCCGTTCGTCATAATCTGCAAGTGGTGATAAACTGGAATGAGGAAATCTGAGGGGTGCAAGAATTTAGTGTTTTGTTAATTGTGCATTTACTATGCTGCATCCTTAGATTGAATCTGACTAGCCAAAATGGAAGAAAAGTTATCTCTCGTTGGGCCCATATTTTAGATTCTTTAATAGTCAAAAGAGTATATCTGGTTTTATTCCCACCAAAGAATATTAGATCAACTTATTACAGCTTCAAATCACAAGACGAACTAAATACTTTAGAACAAGTTTTAACTTAAGACTAATTCAGATAAGAAATTTATTTTCCATCAGTGTAATACCAACGGACCATTTGCCTCCTTTGTGTTGGGGCATGATGCCACTTTGCTGATTACCAAAGGTACCAGGTATATATGGGTGTGTTTGGACAATGACCAAACATTGCTAAACTTTATAATTAATCTGTTGGCTGACAATTTGTTGGATACACCATAAGGACGGTGGACCAGAAAGACGGCTGTTGGACAGCTATATTTCTTAATTGGCTTTTGAATGAATTAATTAAATGTGTAACAACGTCTGATAGAAGTCATTAGAAGTTAGTAAAAGCATACATTCAGTTATAGGTTTGCTTCTCTTACGCTAATTCCAAAATATGGTTGTTTGTTTTATGTTTTGGCTTTTGACCAAATCACACTAGTGTTCATTGGTGGATACCCACAAAGTATGAGTTGTTTGTAAGCTAAATACTAATATTTAGTGTGTTTACCCCAATGCCACATAAACCCAATGATGCCATTTAATTTGTTGAGAAGTAAAAGTTTTGAATTGCATGTTAGTACTTAATAACTAAAAGTTGGTTTACCTCAAGGAGATCTCCAACATTCACCAATAATGCTTCAGGGTGTGGTTTCACTGGGATCCATGCATCATGCCTTTTTATTTGGAGGCCTTCGACTGAATTAACTTGTAAAAGGATGGTAAGAAAGGATCCATCTGAATGAGGCGAGAATCCCAAAACCTTTTCGGGCATCGACATGCACGGAGGGTAGTAATTCATCCTTAGAACTTGCACGGCATATTTGTCACTTGTCAGTTCAGGATCAATATTTAGAATTTTTGCTATGGCTTCTACGATGGAATGGGCTACTTTCTTCAATTCATCACAGTAATCTTCAAGGGATTTCCTGACATCACAAAGGAATTAGGTGTGTGTATATATATAAATATTGCATTTTTCCTACTCCGGGTTTAGTTACTCACATCTTAAATAAACCGCATTGCCTATAGGTACATACTATTTATCAGTTTGAGTATGTTTATATACTCATTTTAAGACATTCTAAATCTTACTACATGATTTTTTTTTTCAAAAGAGCCCACATTTTAATATACCTGAAAGTAAGAGGTTGAGTAGGCCAATGTTTCATGTCACGAGCCGGAGGAGGCTGAGTTATGATTGCAAACATGTCTGCCCAGTCAAGCTTCTGATCGTTGGAAACAACATATGCTTGACCATACCCTTGAAGATCTCCTGGGGTTTGTGCGTAAGCATTCTTCACATCTAGCGGTAGCTGAAAAAACTCCTGAATATCGCGCTTTATGTTGACCATAACCTCTTCTGGAACTCCATGACTCAAAACCTGTGAATTATTGCAAATAGTTCAACATTCATGAGTAAAATTTTCCTAGGATGAGCTGGTGGAATGGTATCATAGAATTTCTATTAATGATTTTTGACAACCAGCAAGATAAACATAAATTCTTACATGAAATTTGGTCCGTCACTAGAAATGCCCTCTATTTCTAGATACAGGCTAGCAATTTCTAGATACGGTTGGCAAATTGACCCGTCTTTAAAAATAGGTGCAGCACACAATAAAATTCAAAATTAGGTGTAGACAAACTTTATATCAAAGTTATAGTACTCGAAGATATTTATAACTTTTGTAGTTGGTCACTTTTTCATTTGAAAACATTTATGTCCGAAACATTTTGTTCCAAATTTTGATAATTTGAAATTAAATTTGTTTTTAAGTTTTTCAAATGACCTTAGATAGAGAAACTACCTAAACTAAAGTTGTAGTACTCAAAGTTATCTACAAATTTGTAGGTGATAAATGCACAAATTTTGAAATTGATTTTTTTACTTTGCAAATAACCTTAGATGTAGAAACGACTTACAACAAAGTTATAGTACTCAAAACGATCTAAAACATTTAGTTCAATCTTTTTTATTTAAATTTGTTTAATAGCTAAAATCTGCATTACAATATTTATTAAAGTGAATATAAAAGAATTGAAATGACCACTTAGTCAGAAGTCTCTAAGATACAATGGTGGTAATAAAGCAAAGCATGAGGCTAGAGGTTATGAGTTCCATCTGAATTGTAATTTGTGGCATGGTGGTTGCCTGATGGGCTGCTCCATAGGTCAAAAAAATATATTTTAGATCGATTTGCAAATTCTGTAATTTTTCTAGGAGCGGTTGGATTTCAGCCCGTCTCCAGAAAACGATCTTTAAGGGCAGCTAGATTCACATCTACAAACTCATTTCAACCTTCTCTAAACAAGCTTGTCATACTAGTGATGTATGAGCAGTATCTAGATTTAGAGGAAACAATTTGGTATTTATTGTGCTATAAGCTACCCCCTCTGCTCCAAAATAAGTGTACATCTCACAGTTTGAGAAGCACTACCAGAAAAATGATTTTTAGAGACAGGGCCAAATTATTTTTGGAGGTGGGCACGCGTAGCGACCGCCTCCGTAAATAGTGAGGAGGGCTATAGGAAAATACCCACCGCCTTCGAAAATTATCGATTAATGGTGGCAGTCATCTTAGGATGTCCATCTCTGTAAATTGATTTTTAGAGGTGGGCATCTTACAACGACCACCTCCGTTAATCGATAATTTTCGGAGGTGGTCGTTCTAAGTGTCTTAAGATGTCTATCTCTATAAATACTTGCATCAAAAAATAATTTATAATTTTTCAAATGAACTTGAACGAAGACGGACTTTATATCAAAACTGTAGCTCTCGACGCGATCTGCAACTTTGTAGATGAAAAGTTTTTTAATTAAAACTGTTTAGGGTCCAAAAATATTGTTGTAATTTCATATATTTTGAAACTTGAAATTTAAAATTATCAAACAATCTCAGATGTTGACATGGTCTATATGAAAGTTATAGTTCTCAATATAGTCTACATCTTTGTAGTTGAGAAGTTTTTTATTTGAAGTCGTTTGGAGTCCCAAATATATGTTCTAAGTTCATAGATTTTGAAATTCAAAATTTGGAATTCATAAACGACCTCGAATGTTCACATAGTTAATACTAAAGTTGTAGTGACCGACTCGAGCTACATGTTTGCTGTTGATAAGTTTTTCATTTGAGATCGTTTATAGTCTTAAATATGTGTTCTAAATTTATAGATTTTGAAATTCAAATTTTTGTATTTTTAAACAATCTTAGATAAAGACACATCCTATGCCAAAGTTGTAGTGGTTCATAAGATTTAAAACATTGTAGTTAAAAGTTTTTTCACTTGAGTTCATTTAGTAGCCCAAATATTCAATATCAGATTACCAAATATTGATATAAAAAGATAGCATATTATATAGTCACAAATGAGTGTGTGGTTCAGTGGTAGAGGAAGGTAGTGATAAACGTGAGGTTGAGGGTTTGATTTCTAGAAGTTGCTATTTTTTTGGTTTTTGAGTTTTCTGACGACCATTAATAGAGGCAGGCATCTTGTTAAGGCACCCACCTCCATTAATGGATTAACAAAGACACATATGGCACCTGCCTCCGAAAAACATGAGTAACGGAGGGGAACACTATTAATAAAAAATGACTGTCTTCGAAAATAAATCCTGGAGTAAGCTAATAACCAAACATATACCTAAAAAATTTATGATACCAAATACATATTATTAGATTAATTATGTCAAAAAATTTATAATATTCTGTTTAGACATACACATGTCAATATTATTTTTATTAAAAATCTAATCAAATTTGAGTTTGGTGGATCCTTCGAGCTACAGCTCCAATTTACAAACGAATGGAGGCACCTACCTGAAAGAAGCCCCACTCCTCGCAAGCAGATCTGAGCTTGGCCGCCTCCTCATCCCAGTGCTGTGGGTTGAGGAGTCTTCCAAGGTCAACCACCGGAAGCTCGCCAGGGTGCTCGTAAAGGACTGCATCCTTGTCGATGTCCGGCCTGATGTACCGCTACAGTGCCTCAGCCGTTAGCTCGCCGGCGTCGCAAGCCGCGAGATCCTGCACGTTCCTGACGGGGATCGTCGTAGCCACCTGTGATATTCTGCTCTCACTGGCCATCACCAACTCTATCACTACTCAAAGAGTGCTTAGCTTGTTTGTTCAGGCTGCCATGATTAGCATGCCACTAATTAAGACAGCAAGATATATATATATATATATATATATATATATATATATATATATATATATATATATATATATATATATATATATATATATATATATATATATATATATATATATATATATATATATATATAGGTTGTACTGCTATATACTATACAGAGGCTTCCTCCATTGTAAGTATCGCGTAGCCAATCAGATGCATTTATTCCTTTGGTAAATATTCCAAAGGTGCTCTCAACTATGTGTTTGGATGACCGATCGATGCTGGAAAAAGATGTATTGTATAAATAAGAAAAAAACAATTATTGCCTAGTGGTGCACGATAACCCATATACTTGATTATTAGAGTTCGATAATTCAGGGGCGGTACTGCCTGGAGTTGAGGATTGGTACTTTAGCGAGAGCATCTCCAACAATACTACCTAAAACACATCTCCTACTTTTTTATTTAGGAAACCACATATTTTGAGACTACTCATATTTTGCTTCTAACTCCAGCAATACTACATAAACTATACTACTCAAATTCGTTTTAGCAGTCAATGACGCGTGGGGCTCTTTTGTCATCTCTCTCATCTAGATTTTGCACGGTGAAGAGTAGGGGGCCAACAGAAGTAGAGGGTGGAGGGGGGAAAGTAGGAGGCCAATAAATGTGGGGGGTTTAGTAGGGAGTCTGTTGGAATTGGTTTTTTGGCCTTGACTACATAAATCTGAAGTAGGGGGTTAAGTAGGGGGTCATATTGGAAATGCTCTTTCCCACCACGTTCCAACGCACCGAAATTATCGGACCCACGAGATTGGTTAGGGTTCGTCCTCAACATATCGAAGAGCACAAAGAGACCAATTTCCTTGGGTGCTTCTTTTCTTGTATTACTCTACTTGATTTGATTTGAAATTGAGTTAATTCATCTGAAGATGCAGCGTTCTGCTCTTTTAGCACAGACATGCTTATATTGTAGGCCTGCTCCGGCAGCCTCTAGAAAAAGCGGCCACATGGGATGGGACCGGTGTAATCGGCTGATTTTGTTTTTCCTTATATCCGCACTCAAACAGTGCACCACCCTGTTATTTTGTTTATTTGGAATTGAAGCACACTAATTCTCATCCAAGTTACCTGATTTGTTCTACGGAAAAACTTGTGTTACATTCAAATAGTTGCCAATTTTTAATTCGCAAAGAAAAATAGCTGTCAATTTTTAATGTTAGAAGGTGGGATGCAGCCTTCAAATGGACCCCATTAATTAATTAATTAGTCTAGAAGGTGGGGGTGTATCAGAATTGAAACCCACTACTTGTCATCACTGCACTTTTGTTTAATTTTTAATTTTCAAAATAAAAAAGCCTGCCATTGTGAAAAGGCCTAGACTATTTATTACTCCCTTCATCTCAAATTACTAGAAAACTAGGCGCGCCTTTGGCGCGTCAAGCTTTTTTCATATATAACACTCAGCTTTCTCTTTAGATGGAGTTTATGTCGATTTGATCGTGTCATTTATTTAAGAAATTGAATTAAGGCTAACAATGGGTCTGCAGGCTGAGTCTTTATTTCATGATGAGACATAAAAGAACTGCTAATGGTTTAGGGATGTCACATGATTCATGTGAGGATTCATGACACCCCCATTAATATTATTTTGATCTTGTTTAAACTCAGATGGTGGTTAATATCCGTCTTTGAACATAGAGAGGAACACAAGCACAATCTCGCTTAAGCAAGCACAATATTGATTAAGTATTCTCTTTAAGGATGGAGGAGCATAAGTAGTTGGAAGATTAAGGTAATTGTGAAATGATTAGAATTCGACCTCGAATTATGAAATTGGGCAACTGGATTTTCTTTTTTTTGATTTTTATTTGAAGTTCATATTTACCGTTAGAAAACATAGAAAAAATGTACAGTAAAAACTTTTTAGTAAAACATGTTATACTATGGATCCATTGCATAGATCTATTTATGAGGATTCCGAAACAATTTGATTTTCTTTTTTACGATTTTTCTATGATTTATTACACAATTTCAAAGTTCTAGCAAATTTATTTATTGATAAAAGGAAAAAAATAGATAAGGGAAACCAGCTTCGGGCCGAATTCAGCCCTCTAAGGCCCAGGGAGCGGGAGGTAGGCCGACCCAGTTAAAAGCCTGGATTGCGGGTTGGTATTGGTAAAGTCGGAGGGCTTTCTTGCAAAAAAAATCTGAGAGGAGCTGTGGACTGCGGGTTGTTTTTGATAAAGTTGGAGGGCTTTTTTGCAAAATGACCGAGGCTCGCCCGATCCAGGCCGTCCGAACGCCCGATCCAGCGGCCGGGAAAAGCGAGCGACGTGGCACGATCTCGTTGCCCGGTGCCTGGGGCAGATTTCGATAGTAGAAGATAGGACGTTTTCCTTTTCTATATTCATAGTGTTTACTAAACACTTAAATATATATATGTCTACATATATAGTGGAAGCAACGTATATAGAAAAAAATAAAGTGTCTTATAATTTGGGGAATAGAGGTAGTTATATATATACATATTTGTTTTATTTAATTTGTGCCTAGGAGGTTTAGATGTCAATCGAAGCACACCTGCCCTTCTCATACTCTCAGAATGTAACAGCTTACCCGAGTGTTGTCTTTAATAATGGGATTCCGGCAGGAACCTTCGTCGTAATGTGGCTTCAAGCTGCAGTGTTTGGTAATCAGCGTCACCAACCACTGCAAGAGATATCAGGCCTTCCGTAGTGTTGAGAGCAGCGAGAAATAAAACCGGGTTCCACTTCCACCAAGATTTTTTTTGCATCGCTCTCGTTGAGCTGTAGTGGTGAGCATCACTTCTGACACCTAACGTGCAAATAAGAAAAGGAAGGAGTAGTACCGGCGTTGGTGTGAGTAGAGATACATAGACATCAAAGCAAATGTTGATCTCGTAAAGTATAACAAAATTGTGTAATTAGTTTTTAATTTCATCTACATTTAGTACACTATGTGCCGACATTTTGATGTGATGGGAATCTTCTTTTTGCATAATGGAATTTGGGGTTGAAATTTGACATCTAAACAAGGTCATGAAAGCAACTAGGGCCTTGTTTAGTTCCCCTCAAAATTCCAAGTTTTTTCACTCTCTTTCCATCACATCAATTTTTAGCCGCTTGCATAGAGTATTAAATGTAGGTAAAAAATAACTAATTACATAGTTTAGTTGAAAATCACGAGATGAATCTTTTGAGCCTAGTTGGTCCACGATTGGACAATATTTGTCAAATAAGACGAAAGTGGTACTATTTATCGGATTGAAATTTTTTTCAATCTAAACGAGGCCTAGTACTTGCAGCAAACAAAATTTTGATTGAGTGAGCCCCGGTTCCTGAACATGTCCGCTCCCAAAACTTTTAGCGCAAGCATCGCATGTTGCAGTGTGTAGATAGAAGCCCAAACGCTCCCTCTCCTTTTTAAGCACCACTCAAAGCATACACTGCAGAAGACCTTACCTTGTATCGTGTTCACCTTGTCACTAATAGAAGCTTTTATGTCACTAAACGTAATATACAAACCTATAACTCTGGGAGTCTCGCCGTCTCGCCGGCCCTCTACCGCTAACACCGAATGGAAGAGCGACATCTGGCGTTGGTGTTGCGTCCATTTCACGCTTGGACGAGACGGTCGACATTACCCGCTGATCAAAACGTCACCTGCCCGTTTGGTCCTCGCCTTTTCCTCCCATTCTCTCGCACGCAACACTTACTCCACGCTACAGGGCCAGGGTGGCAGCAACAGCAGCGCGGCAAAGCGCGCATGTCCATCTAGTATGCGATGACGGAGTGATGGAAAAACGATAGTCCTCGAAGGTACATCTCTAAGTATCTTCTATGATCACACATGGAGGAAAAAGCTTCCTAAATTTAGTGAAAAATATTTTGATCATAAACAGCTTCTCCCTTCGTTGATCAGTCTTATTTGACTAGGTGACCAAGAGACGGAGGAAAAAGGCTGTTTGACTGACACGAATACCATAGCAACGCTTAGTATCTTCATTTATAAAGCTTTTTTCCTCTGTTTGTTGATCAACGGAAAAAAGCTTCACAAATTTAGTGAAAAAATATCTTGATCATGAACAGCTTCTCCCTCCGTTGATCAGTCTTATTTTTGACACTAAGTGACCAAGAGACCAAGTCAAACTCGGTACTCTATCGAGCCCACCCAGAGGTAGAATGTCAAACAATTCATGTTTTCACCAGGAACACAAATCTATATCTATACCTAATAATAAAGAGGCAAAATTTTCTTCTCTTTTTTGGTTTTATTTTTTTGGTCTGGCCCTTCCAACTACTTATTGGGATGGTGAAAATCGGTTAAAATCTACTTTCGAAGCTGACCTTTTTATAGACCAATGCTGCTATGTTTTTTATTCGTGTGTTCCTTGTCTGATATGTACTTCTTTTACTCTCCTTTTCAAGGCCATGCCTCCTCTCTCTCTATTAAATTCTTATCTTATCCAGTTTGAAATATCTTTTTTCGTTTGCTCCTAGGAGTCCTGTTTTCAGTTTAAAAAAGAGTACTATTTCAACCGTTCTTTTGTGGGACAGAAGTTTGTCTATGTCTTCATGGTCAAGAGGAGCATGGCACGGACTTAGGTTTTGTCACGAGAAAAAATTGTGGATGTGGAGTTTGCAGAAAATATAAAGCATCGGAGTTTTGAATCTGGACGGAAGGTTAACGAAAAAATAAAGAACATGGAAAAAAGAAAACAAAAGATGTTGGCTTGGCAAGGGTATCCCGAGGCGCGGCGGGGTCAAATCGATGAAGCACTCGTGCGATGGTGACGGCTTGGTGCGATGGCGATTCGGCGAGGCTTGGAGTAGACGGCGCGACGGCGGCAGAGCGGACCGGCTTGGCATTGTGGCTGCAGCGCGTGGTGCCAGACAAGGTGAGGAGGACGTTGTAGCTCGGCCAACAGTAGACGGGAGCGGGCTCCGGGGAGCAAATCCTGCTCCTTCTTGCCCTCATCGGGGAGGACGGGGAGGCCCAGCTTCGGCTTGGGCGGTCCTTTTCTTCTGGTCACGGTGACGACGATGTTCAGTGAGGACGACATGGGCTCCGACGTCGCAGGTGCCCAGGCCAGCACGTCCAGGCCGAGGGAGTCGAGCAGCAGGTGCTGGCCTTGGGGCAAGGAAGAGAGCGTGAAAGCCCAAGTTTGGTTTTGGTAATTAATGACACCAAGTTGCTAATGCCATCGTGTCAAGTGAATTGAATTAGACGTAGCAACACATGTGATGAAGGAGCAAGGAGCATGATGGTGATGGCCATAAGATCATAAGTGCATGGAGATAAAGGTGATGGTGAACATGCACATAGGTGATGGACAAGGAATAAGATGATCAAGGCAAAGGTATAATCATAGGATTCTCTTTTACCAGTCTAAAGATGAGTAGAGAAGTGATTGACCGGGTTTAGGATTGATAGCCGACTATCAAGAGGGGCAATCACGGTCATCTCATGAATCAAGTGCTACTAGGTCCATATTCTTGAGCATATGCATTTAGGATCTAGTGAGATGCTAACTCCTTGAAAAATATTTGAGAAAATGCTAACACACGAGCATAAGATGGTGAACACTTGGTGGTGTTAGCATATTTGCGAAGGCGGTGGAGTTTGAGCGGTAGAGAGGGGTTTGAGTTCCTCTCTCCATGACCACAAGATTCAGCGCTTTTTGTGGAAGTGAAATGCATATTTTCCACTATGCCTATGGCGGAGATTTTCTCTAAGTCATCGTGGATGGAAACGGAGGCGAACGGAGGGGTGACCGGACGTTGAACCGGACGCGGTCTCGGCATGACCGGACGCGTCCGGTCAGTGGCAGCTGCTGTGCGCAGCACGGGGTGCTAGGGTTTTCAACCGGCGCGTCCAGTCCCTCGCGGGACCGACACGTCTAGTCAAGCCCCAGAGAAACTGCAAAGAGCACGAGGTTGATCGGACACTGTGGCGCGTCCTGTCACGATCGACTGAACGCGTCCGGTCACGAGTGGGAGCTTACTGAAAACGACCAGACGCTGGCACTGTGGCATCCGGTTCGTCTTGCGGCGCGTTCGGTCACTGGCTTGCAGGCATGGGCGCTGTGCGATCGGCGCATCCGGTCGTGGTGTGGAGCGCGTCCGGTCACACTTTACCTGAGAGCATAACGTTTCATGACCGTTGGAAATCTAATGAGCGAGATTCAAAAAGGGACACGTGGCAAGCATCGACGAAGTCGTGCAGGTGCGACCGGACGCTAGCCGCGTCTGGTTGATCAGGCCAGCGCGTCCAGTCAACGCGCGCAGAGCGGCATCTCAGGTGTAGCATTTCCAACATTATCCACATAACCATCTGTGTTCCATCATCATTACTACGATGCCGTAACTCGAGTCAAGTGTTCACTATCCAGTGAACGATGGCGATTCGAATCGATTATTAACCAGCTGGTAATTTATTCCTCACACAAACCTCACTCACCCGCTAAAGTGAGGTATTGGTCACCGAGTCAACTATTCAGGTAAAGTCGCGAGTTTGCCATGAACCACATGTACCCGGGGGCCGCCCGACTGCTCTTTGGCCTTATCATCGCGCCCCCGTATCCTGCCACTACTGCTCCGGTACAGTGTGTTGCGGGCAATCCACTCGGCCCGAATAATCTCCTAGCTTCGCGGTCGAAAGGTACTTTATTCGGCCAGCTAAATGTGAGACATGCGTTCAACATGACCCGAGGCCCAACAACGGTCGGTCCTTAATCGACACAGGCGGAAACTACAAGCACCCTAGAACCCTGTCTGGTTGCCCCATACTTTTTCCGCCCGGTCTCCAATTATCCATCAACACTTGGCTATTTCCAGGATATCATTCATTCCATAGCTAAAGTATTCCAGTAACCACCTATAGTTACCGGTGACAGGAAATCACCGATCGCTACCGGTCTAAGCAGGGCTAAGCAATATTTTCGATCCTGAACCAAAATAGGATTCCAGGCATATTTACGGGACAAGGAAAGGATATATATGCAGCAAGTGTTTTCAATCAACTTCTATAACTTAATGCAACAATACATATATAACATATATATACTCAATTGCTTTTGTAAAGTAGGAGGCTTAGAATGCTCCGGGGCTTGCCTGAGGTCGAACACTGGGTTAGTGATTGACAGATGACACTCGCTTGGTGAGCATCTCCCATCCCGACACTTGTTTAGTCCTTCCATCTTCGGGATAGGTCCACCAAACACCGTCTTCAGGTTTGGCTTCAACATCTCATCCTTCACGTGGTGCATCTAGCGAACCTAAATGAGATGCAAGATGCATGCGTATGAATATGATGAATGGTAACATAAGATGCATCACATAATCATTTAAGTAAACACACGATTAAGACATAGACACCAAAAGCTATTTAACTAACCTCACACAACCAATTAAAGAGGGCAAGCACATCAAGCATAACTCAGGTTTAACAAGATCACAAGTATCTTAACTTGACCATCATCAAGGGTATAAGCCACACTTAGCAACACATGGAGTAAACAACCATAACTAGCATCTGACAATTTCTAGACTGCAAACAACATCTACATGTTTGGATCATAACTGGAGTTATACAAATCCAATAGCCATGCAACAAGACATTCTGGAAAGCTTATGAAATTGTCTATAATTTATCTTTAATCATCTTAGCATGATTCTCAAGTTAACCAAGTCAAACATGCATAATTACAGAATCTGGTCCAGAGATTCCAGAGAACAACTATTTCTGGAACCCAACTTGAAACAGTCATTACTCACAAACTATAATGCCAAATGCCACCAAAATTTAACACAAGCTAGATTAATGAGTTATCTACAACTTTGTTATAAGCGTGTTTCTCAGCAAACATCATTTTCATGGTGCAATTACCAAAGTCCCAGAAACTGTCCAGGAAAGCATCAATTGCAAGAATAAATATTAACTTACATTCCAAACATACATTTGGCCACAACCAATGTAACCATCATAAAGTGCATGTTAAATGATCACCAAAAAGCATAGTGCTCATCATTAAATAATTTCTTTTAATGCATTTCTTAATTTATTTAAATAGCAAGGTGAGATAATAAACATATATCAAAATTCCATAATAAAATCTATAAAAATTACAGTAGCTCTTTCATACACCCAATAGTCTACTGTACAAATTTTAACTCATTTGGACATGTATATCAACATCTATGAAAAAGACAAATTGCTATTGCAAGAATTCATGTGAGAGCAAGATACACTAATAACTCACTCAAATGACAACCAAAATTCATGAAATTTTTACCACACATTAAACATCATATGAGTAGCATGCCACAAAAATTTCACTTCATTTGGAGCCCTAGATCTACAGTTATGAAAATGACAAATACATCTAGCATTAAAAACCAAGCTGCACAAATCTATTTTTACAGAGAAAACTTTAAACTAAAACATGCCATATTATAGATCTAGTGCATAGATAATTTCACAAGGATTCCAAAAAGTCCTCATTTGATATTTTACGATTTTTCTACAATTTACTATGAATTTCCAAAGTTCCTGCAAAAATAATTACGAATCAGTCCTCGAGGCACTATTCACATGAGTCACTAGTTCTGCAGAAAACCCCATGAACTTGTTTCCCTCTTACACGTGGGTCCTTCTTCTTCTTCCTCACGATGGACCCGGCCATGGCCTGGCCACGTGCACCAGGGGCGCACCGTGGCGGCGGGCAGCGGCGGCAACAGAGGCGCGGCTCCGGCGACCTAGAGGCAGCGGTGCAGGCAGCTTGGGTGCGGACATGGCCGAGGGAGATGGCCTAGAGTGAGTGGGGCGTATGGAGGAGCATGAGTACCCGTGGCAGCAAGCTCTGCTTGGCCATCCATGGCTGCAGACACGACGAACGCGAACAGCGGCGGCGGAAAAGCGAGCTCGGAGCGAGGGAGAGCGAAGCAGAGAGCCGAGAGAGTGAGGGACCAACTGAAGGGGGGCTCGGCGTCCACTCCAAGAGGGCAGGAGCGTGGAGCACGCGGCAGCAGCCCTCAGCCATGGTGGGGGCGCTCTGCATGCATGACGACCACGCGGCCAAAACAACGAACACCTGGCGGGCGACCGTGAGGGTGAGGTGGGATGCTGATTCGGGCCAGCTGCGGGCCAATTTAGATCATGGGCTAAAAACAAAAGTTGAAGCCCACATGATGCTCTACAACTTTCGTTAAGGGGCCAAGGTCATTAGAGCAATGGATTAGCAGTTAACTGGTTGCCAAAACTGCAGTGTCAACACCTTGATGACAGTCACGGAAACTCACTTTTGATGGTCAAAACTTCGTCAAAATGAACTCAACTTTTTGTATGCTCTTCATCTTCATGTATTCTCCAACTTTTATATTTGGCTCAACTGGAGTTGCTTAGCAAAAACACGAGAACGCGACGTGCCAACCGTCTTGTCCTTGCCGGTCCAAGTCCAAGAGTATGATGAAACTAGCAGTTTTGGGAATTAATTTTGAAGGTCCAAATGAGCTCCAAATCCATTCAAACTTCTCTGAGCTCTTCTCCACTCTAAACACTCCAACTTTTATAAAGAGTCCAACTCCAGTTGTTTAACAAAATTTTGAGAACGCAATGTGCCCACCTGTCAATGTCAGTCCAAATATTCCATGACTTAGAATATTTTCCAAGGCTGAAAAACAGCAGCCAATCCAATCTTTGAGCCTCTATTTGACTAGGTTAGAGACCAAACTAGCTCTTGACCATTAAACAAAGTTTCTTCTACACAACATGAACTACAACTTTCATGTAAGGTCCAACATCAGAACTGATATAGAACCAACATTTCTACTCTGACCAAAGTAGTATCGCGATAAAGCTTGAATTGTCCGTTTTGATCCATTGGAGCATTTTCTGGGCATTTGCTCAACACGAACCCTTCTTGACTTTTGTTGTAGAGTCCATCTAGAGTCATTTGGGCAAGGTTGCAAGGTTTGGTTGATAACCTATATTTCCATCCACTTAATAATGCAATTCCAGCACTTAGTAAAGTCATTCCAACAAGCATATAACTTATCATTTCATGTGACTTTTTGATTCCAAACGTCATGAAACCTTTCCAGTGACCAATATAGATAGGTACTAAGGTGAGACACATGAAGATATTGCAATAACACCACCCAAGCATATATCTTAAAAATAGACTATATGTAAAGCAAGGGTGCTAACATCCAAGTTTAGGTTGGGGCTCGCTTCCATAGGTTTGACCTTGACATCTTTGTAACGGAACCGTCCAAATTATAAGAGCACAAGTACAAAAACAATCACCGAAGTGATCAAATTCTCGCACTTGAGCCCATATAACTCCGGTAGTCCAATGAAATCGCGCGAGATTTCAAACCAACCAACTTACCAGCCAAGATCGTAGTGATTCAACATAACAAGTCACATGTTACAACCATTTCACAAGTAGTTCAATATACATCGGAGTTCCACATAGTTATTACAACTTAAATTAAAAAGTAGCGGAAGCAAAGTAATTTGAAACTAACAACACCATTATTTCAAATACATGCCAGTACCAAGGTCGACTTCCAACAAAAGCATTAGAGAGAAGATAACTTAGAAAGATCATGCCCGTGATCACACTCCGCCACTACGGCAGGAGTCAACCAACTCTTGCAGCCATCATGATACATCACAACCTGCAACAAGTGGGAATAAAACCCTGAGTACGAGAAGGTACTCAGCTAGACTTACCCGTCATAAACCAGAAATAAGGTGACACCAAGGATCATGCAAGGCTGATATAAAGTGGGCTAGCTTGACAACATTTTGCATAAAAGCTTATTATGAATAAGTAATCATTAATGCTTAAGCATCAAGTTAATTATCATTAACCTGTCATCTCTATTAGAACCTGTACTAGAGCACTCACTTTATTAGGAGCAAACAATATTAACCATAGCAGGTATAAATTGAGGCAACCTTTCCATCGTTATCCAATTAACCATCCGTTCAATTTAATGGAATCTACGTTGCCGCTGCTCAAGTCAAGTGCTCACTAACCGGGAACGACGGCGATTCGAATCGAATTCCTATCCAGCTGGAGGGGTATTTCTAACACTCACCGTGCAGACCCCTGCCAGGGTCGCACAGGCCACCTTTTCATACGATTCAGGAATCGCGGGTCCGAATAATGTCGCGACCCCAAGGGCGACACTCTGCCAGGTGATAGGGACTCTAACCCCCCCTTGGTCTCACGCCAATGTCCCCAAGCACATCCGTTCTCTCCTCCAAGAAGCAACCTACCATTCGATTCCCGGCCTGAACCATATTACTCGGCTTCGCGGTCGGAACGACTTATCCGGCCAACTAAGTGTTAGACTGCGTTCAACATGACTCAAGGACGTACAGCGAATCGGTCCTTAAACGACTCAGACGGGGATAGATCCACACCCAAGACCTCCATGCCTTGTTGCTTCACTATCTTCATCCCGCCCGGTCTCATTTCATTTTATTAACACATGGTTCCATTCCACGATAGCAAATATAGCCAACCGTGCCATATATGAATATCCCTACATCTCGCAGGTGACAGGAAATCACCTGACTTCTACCGCTTAAAGCAGGGCTAAGCATCTACTCGATCCTAGTCTATGTAGGATTCAAGGATTCATATATCTAGACAAGGAATGATATAATGCAGCAAGAGTTTCCAACCAACTCCTACCACTTAATGCAACAATACTTATAACATATATATATAATTAATTGCTTTGAAGATAGGAGGCTTATAATGCTCCGGGGCTTGCCTGGGATCCGACTCAAGTTAGAGTATGTCAGATGAAACCCGCTGAGTACTTCCATCTTCGGGATAGATCCACCAAACACCGTCTTCGGGTTTGGCTCCAACGCCACATCCTTCACACGTTTCTACTAGCGTACCTATATGAGATGCAACCATGCACATGTGTGAATGCATAGAAGTGCGATAAACAGAGTAATCAAACAAGCATACCAAAGTTCTCATCAACACCTAGAGCTACTTAACTCAATCCTTATTAGGGCATAACAAAGAAGATTGCAAGCACATCAATCAAGACACAAGTCTTATAAGATCTTAGGGTACCACCCAGGTATCATCAAACCCAAGTATGACAAATTAAATCAAAGTAATAGAACTAGAAATTGCTACCTTCTGGACATCAGACCAACAGCTGAGTAATTTAATCATAACTGGAGATCTACAACTCCAAATGACTTGCAAGAAGACATTATGGAAAGCTTATGAAATTATCTAAATTTCATTTATAATCATCTAAACCTGATTCTAACATTTACCAGGTCGAACTACAGAAGGTACAGAATCTGTCCTGGAAGGACAGAGAGCAACCTAAATCTGAACCCAACTTAGAACAGCTGTAGTTTCTAAACCATATGGACAAATGCCACCAAAATTTAACAGCAGCTAGATCATGAAATTCACAACAACTTTGTTATAGCACACAAGACATGAAAACATCATTTGCATAGGGTAATTAACAATATTCTCAAATCTGTTCAGAAACCTCATTTGCAAGAAATAATTATTAACTTATGTTGCAAACATATAATTGAATAAAACCAACTTTACCAACATTTCAAACATAACTAATGAACATCAGAAAACATAGTGTCAATTACTAAATAAATTCTTTTAATACATTTTCTTAATTTATTTAGATCGTTAGGTGGAATTATGACCACATCATAAAGATACTCCATAAATTCTACCAAAATTACAGGGGTCTACAAATGCTCTCAAAAGTCTACTGTACAAATTTCAAGCCATTTAGATAAGTACATCAACCTCTATGAAAAAGACAATCAACTATTGAAATAAATCATGTGAGAACAGGTAAAACCTAAAACTCAATATTTTCTGTGAATACATGGCCATAGAATGAACCAAAATCATAGAGCAACATCATAATAAGGTGATGGGACAACATTTTCTATTTTATCATTTATATATTATTTATAAGCTATTTATCAAACCCTAAACAAGTTAAATCAATAACTTGAGCATACAGTAAGCAATGACCATGAATTTTATACCATAGTACATCCATAGCATGACAAGCCTACCCAAAAATTTTCACATCAATTGGAGCAACACAACTCAAGATATAATTTGACAAGCAATATAAATGCAGATTTCCTTATTTATCAAGGTCAAATCAAAACTTTAAGAAAACAGTGAACAAGTAGTGTGTTTAATATTTTTCCTAGCAAGTACATGTCATCACAAAATTAACAAAATAAGAATCACTATTTTTGGAGTTCTAAAACTCCAGATCTGGCTCTGGTAAATTTTAAAGGCATTTTTAGAGCTCTTTTTCAACTTAAATCAAAACACCAGAAATTTGCTACAAACAAGTAACATTTTATGATTCTACTGCATAGAGGTTTTCTCAAGGTTTCCAACAAGTCCACATTTACTATTTTTGGAGTTCCCTAACATGCGATATGGATTTTAGAAAATTTAATAAGAAATCTGAAATTCAATTTACTACAAAACCGGCTTCTTCTTAACTGCTAGGCGCACCCGGCTGCTTACCCAACTCAGCCACCCCTTAAACCGACACGAGGGGCCCACGGTCAGGCCGGGCCCGCACATCAGTTACCCAAACAGAGACACAGAGAAGGGGGGAAAACAACCTTCTTCTACCTCCCGTCGGCAGAGCAGGGAGGCCGGGCTCCTGCCGCTCCCGGCGGCGAGGTGGACACCGGCGGCCGTAGTGGTGATGCGCGGGGACAGGGAAGGTCTCAGGCGCATGCCGGGGCGGTGTTGCTCGACCAAGCGCAGCCAGTGGCAGCTCGGTTCTGCTCGCGGCGGCCTACGATGGGACGGAGCAGAGGACTTCGAAAAACACCGATTTCCGGCACGGTGGTCAGTGACGACAGATGATTAGTGGCAGTGAGCATCCACGGGCCCGGGCGCATCTTCCAGCAGTCACAGCTCGGCCGGAGGTGGCCCCTGGCCCCCTGACCACGTGCTACCCCCTCGGCGGCAGACATGGCGTCGGTGGCCGGATGTCACGGTGGCGATGAGCGGTCGGGGATAGGCGCGTTGGTTACAGCAAGGAGAGGTAGAGGTGGTGGTGCGGCCGGCGGTGGGAGAAGGAAAAGGAATAGGGCGCGACCATGCTGTGCCGACGGCCATGGAGCTTGGCGGGCGCCCATGGCTCCGACGGCTGTGCTCTGGAGCTGAGATAGGGAAAGAGAGGGCTAAGGGAGCGAGCAAGGCGAGGGGGACAGCGAGAGCAGCACTCTGTTTCTCCAGAATCATGAGCGAAGGCGCAGGGCACACGGCAGGTAAGTGGACGCGCGGCGTCCATGGTGAAGACGCGCGGTGCATGGTCACCACGTCCAGGGTAGGTGTCTCCCGTTGAGGCATTGCGCCGAACGCGTGGCGGGCAACGCTGTGGGTGAAGTGGACGCTGGTTTTGGGCATCTTACGGGCCGAATTGGATATTGGGCCCAACATGAAGTTTGAAGACCACATGATGCTCTATGATTTTTATTAAGACATTTTACTCATTAGGGTTCTGGTTTAGGAGATACATGGCTCCAAAGTTGCCAATGTCAGTGATTTGAAAGCAACGAGCAACAATCCAAAATGGGGGTAAAAAAGAATTGCAATTGGTGCCATCTTCTTGTATGCTCTTCCCCATCATGTAAGCTCCAACTTTCATATTTGGACCAATTTAAGTTGCTTAGCAAAAACTCGAGAACGCGGGATGTCAATGTCGAAGACACTGAAACCGGGGTTTTAAAATTGCTAAGTGTCGGAAACAGTCCCAATTCTGACTTGAGGGCCCTGTTTGAGCATGTTACACACATTTTCATGACTTGACTCTTAAACAAAGTTTGTTCCTTATAAAATTCTCTACGACTTTATCAAAGGGTGCACAGTCATGCAAAACTTCTAGGTCACACTTTTGAAATGGTCAAACAAAAGGGTTCTAGAGTCCATCCATGGTCAACCATCACTTAGAAGCACATTTAGGCAAAATGATCAACATAAACATTGTTCCATTAAGTGTCCTAAGTGTAGTTGAGGTGTTGTAGAGGCCAAACATACTCACCATGCATAGGTTGCACAAAAGTGTAGGCCTCACATGCCTTGAAACATAGAACTCAAGTGAAATGCTATAGTCATTTCATGTGGTTGTTTCAAGATACATGCTACACATGTTCCATAGGTTGTTCCACATGTGTCCACGATGTGTTGCACATGTTGCACAAACACTAGTTCCCATGGGATGTAAGACAGGTTTTAGTTATAATCCAAACAAGCCTATAACTTATCATTTCATGTGACTTTTTGATTCCAAACTTCATGAAACTTTTCCAGTGACCAATATAGATGAGTATTGATGTGAGACACATGAAGATATCCCAATAACACCACCCGAACATATATCTTTGAAAATGGCCTATATGTAAAGCAAAGGAGTAACATCCAAGTTTAAATTAGGCTCTTCTTCGTAGGTTGACCTTGACATTGTCATCTCCACTTAATTTGAGCTCAAACTCACTGCCTAATTGGTGATAAACACCTGGGGTGTTACAGCCCTCCCCCCTTAAAAGAATCGCGTCCCGAGATTCGGAATGGAAGATCTTTTAAGGAAGAGAGACACGTTATCTAGTTCCCAATATCTGTTATAGCATTCAGCTAAAAGCTTCAACATCGGTGAACAATTTGACCAAAGACACTTTCTGATACTTACTCTTCATTCATGGTAAAATTTATCTGAAGAATTTCCTTCATTGACTTCCATGAAGCATTGTTACTTTGGGAGGAATCCAAGATAGCACAGCACTGCATTCCTTATGTACGGAGATCGTTTGGTCCATGAGTGAACCACTAACAAGTATCTGACTCTTTAGTGAATACAGCATAGTCCATATGATCTTTACATTAGACCAAAATCTTTAGAAGTATACTCGTTAAAATGACTCTATGTTCACAAAGTTTGAAAGCAGTCCTCTACCAAAATGGCTTGAGCACAACCTTCCAAAAGGGTGAGATCATAGACGACAAATATACTCTAAGGCTATAGGATACTGACTAACCAATAGACAGGGTCTATGTTGGTTGTAAATGTTCATTCACTTAGACACCAACTAATGGAAAACTACTTGAGGTTCCATGTGTGCAGTTCTCTTTCTCTGATGACAACACTGTATTATCTGAGTCTATTTGAGGGATTAGTGAGTGTGATAGCGGACTCTGTCGGCTTCATCTAACTGCCAACTGCTATCTAATAAGATTCTTTTAGCCAGAGACAACAGTTATCTGAGTTGAATCAGATGCAACCTCTTGGGTAAAAACATTTATAAGGTACCAAAGTATGTCATCATTGGAAAATCTTTCCCAAAGAAAGATGTAGCGAGGCCTTAAGGACAACAAAAGTTATAAATATTCACTAAACCGTGGGGAGTAGTCTACCACCAAGCGGTTGAGTAAAATTTTTCCTTTGTGACTTAGTTGCACTGTAAGTTGAGTTGACTTGCAATGTAGCAACTTTGTCATGCCAAATTTCACCTTGAGGCTTCCTTTTTAGGATCAAACAGCAGCTCTAAGATGGGAAATCCGTTGTTTGACACTTTTCAAATTGCTTTTGATTTGCAAATTTACTCGTAGAACCCTTGATCGTCCCAATACTTGTTGATGAGAGAACATAAAAGCAAAGCGAAAGGGTGTCCAACAGGGTCCTTAAGACCACTTAAGAGATCGTCCAATGGAGTGATGAACAAACCAATTGTGACACCTAAGGGCACATGGATACTAATTTGAAATTATATCATGCTTTCTCTAATTCTTCGCCTTAGCTGATAGAATACCTTGCACTATCTGTGTGATTGTCCAAGATGGAATTGACTTGATCACAATGGCTCTAGAAGATAGAATATCTCTCAAGTTGTTGGCTAGTTGATTAACTTCTTGTTGGTTATTGCTCTGTAAGACATAGCCTTCGTAGCTACCAAAGAGTCGTTACCTAGCTGGAGATTAACCTTCCTATTGGTAACTAATCAGTTGTCTCTCAACACTAAAAAGTTCCAAATCTTCACTCTTGACCACAACTGTGGTTGATGCAGAACAGATGGTTGCCATCGAAGTTAGCAAATACGAAGTTATTCTAGAGATGGTTGATTTCGACGGTATGGACATTATGCATACAAAGGTTAAAACTTGCATAATGTGATGATCGAGTCTTATCCAACGGATGACTTGTCCAACAGTAAGTGTGGTGTGTCCTTTTTATCCAATAGATATGAGATACTTGCTTACTAGATTGAGTTGTCAATACTTGAACAACTAAGTAGAGTCACTTGTCTACCACCTATTGCAGTTTGTTAAAGTTTGTCGGTGACCTTTTCTTCAAAGGTTATCCTTTTAGCAACTTCAGGAGAAAGGTCTACTACTTTTGGTCTAAGATATGGATCTTACGATACAATATAGAGAGATAACCAAGAAAATGAACACGAGAAAATAACACATCATCTGTCGTTTGATAATGGATCATGACTAGAAACCGTGATACCAGCGCGTGCCAAGCAGCCGGCCATGTGTCTGCAGCCACAGGAGGCCTTTGGTTTCGTCGCGGCACCATCAGCGGCTACTCATAACACCATTACTAAACGCACAACGAAAGTGAAATTTTAAGTGGCACCAATGGGCTGTAAGAGTAAGCGCCATACAAGGAGGGATAGCAAGCAAAGGTAGTCACAAGGTTTAGAATCAACACGAAAATGATCCAAAGATCAAAATATAACACAAGAGAACATCGCGCAATTGCCAAGGATAACTGAGCAAGAGACTCTTGCTCAAATTCTACGTACGACTTGCGTCCACCGAGAGAAGTACCAGATAAAAGATTAACAGGAGATTCATTCATGTTGGGCAACAACATGAGATCAAGACTGATAAACATTCCAAGACTTGGAAAGGTTGGGGATGGATTAAGCAAACTTCAAGGGCGAAAACCGATATGTCAATCAGAGATTGAGTCGATAAGGTATATGCACGAATTTGCAAGCAAACAATTTTGAGGCCACAGCAAAAAGACGTTTTGTCACACTAGCTAACCTTTGGGAGAGGCAACCGGGAGGTCCAACATAAATTTGGGTGCGGTCTCCACAACTGGCAATGTACGAACCATGGTCAAAGGCTAACGTTGATGAGAGTTAACTTGGTTGGTCAGTAGATAAGGGTCTTCACAAAAGGATTGCAAAACACCCATGGCTTATGCAAACATATAGGAGAACTAAACTTTGGGCTTTCGGCCAAGCAAAGGCATGGATACAAAACATTCAAGGGCTAACCACCAAGTTTACAGGCTCAGGCTCCTCAGAGAGAGAGAACCTAATTGAAGACAACAACCATATAATTACGTAACATGAACGTTGCTCTAGGATAAAGCTATTCGACACTCGTATGCTCACCGAGGACAAACGAGGTGACAACGATGGCACTAATTAGAATACAAACATACATACACGCATCATAACTTCAAGCAACACATGAAGAAGCTTACACAAATGAACTCAAGCAACTATTACCAAGCAAAAAGCTCACACACAGCAATCATTACTAATCACTAGGCCCACCCCTAACAAGATTTATCTAAAGCAAGAACTAACTACAAGTTTAGCTCTCAACAAACACTAGCTAAGGGAGCCAACTTAGCATGTGCACAGAACCTGGACAGCAGCACAGTAGTTACTTGTTTCAACCATAACTGAGATTGTAGACATCCCACAAAGGTGATCCTAGACTTTCTAGAAAGCTTAGGAAGATGACTAAACTTTAGTTATTCATACCAAAAGCAAATTCATAGATTAACATGACCAAAATTGCTAATGTTGCAAATCTGTACCAATATGGACAGAAAACTGACAATAACTTCAAAAATGTACAACTAGAGTTCTAGAGACATAACAAAAGTGATCCTTAACTTTATGTAAAGCTTATTAAGTTGTCTATAACTTTCTTATTATCATCATAAGATGATTCTATATCTAACAAGGCCAAACAAGACAAGGAAAACATCTCTGCCCAGATTTGGACAGATTCTGTCATCCCACTTTACAAGCTCATAAGTAGAGATTTAGACCACCAAAATTAGTGTTATAGGACATTTTGGAAAGCTTAGAAAAAGTACTACACTTCTTCTATTATCTCCAAGACTTGATTCCACATGCACACAGGTCAAACAAATCAAACATTCAGATCTACTCAGAGCATAAGCAAAACCTGATAGTAAACTTCTAAAAGTTATAACTCTCAAACCATAAGGCCTAGGGTCATGAAATTTTAGGACAAGCCAAATAAGTAAGTTAGCTACAACTTTGGTATTCTCCATAACTATAGAAAACACCATTATGACTATGAAAGTATCACTACAACAGAAAACGTTCTAGCAGCCAACATACGACAAGCAAAATAAAGCTTGCCTTTGTTCTACTTAACAAGAGAGCACACAAACATGTCATTCTAGTAGCTCTAAACATTATTACCTTAGACCAACCAATTTAATTCATTAATAAGAATCACAATTACTTAGGTGAGGTCTAAAGCATTGGCAAACGCTTGTAAAAACAACATAGAGTAAGGCATTCTTGTTTAGCTTCACACAAGGAAGATAGTGTAACACATTGATCACAAGTTACACACTATAGAACAAGGGTGAGAGGAGTATAGCTATGCATAAAGCAACAATCATGAAGATGCATGCTTCGTCCTATTCGTCCTCACAAGATTGCCAACCTAAGGTGGCAATCACGTTCTATGTCGGTGGCATAACACGCACTCTCTCGATATATAGCTAGTCGACAGCTACATTCGACTTACGCATTCGTGGTTAGCGTACCTGCAGAAAATTTTCATTGCAGCCCAATATTTTCCAATATAGCACACAATGAAAACAGAAAGGTGAAATTCTAAGCACTCCCATATACATATACCCCTGTATACGTACATGTAGTACCAAAACTACCCGAATCATCAATCTCCCACAATTAAGTACCTTCATATATACATGTGTGTAACATGTAAATAATCCAGTAACCAAAACTAGCTCTCCCCTAGACCACAGTTTATACGGTCATGCTCTCACAACTCACGCTTACCTGAGCGTAGGTGCGATGTTGCATAAAAGTAAACTAGCGACATATATGGCTATTTCATATATGAAGGCTACCTCGAATCTGACACACCGGGTAGCATAGTGTGGGAGAGTCATCACACATACATACCTTGGCCTGGGCGTAGATGCATAAATGAAAACCCCCAAGTTAGTACTTATATAAGCCACCTAATAATCCTTATATGGGCATAAGGAAATTGACCACTGGCATACTTAGATTTAAAATTTAGATTTCACAAACCTATATATAACTATAAGTTGATAAAACTGGTTTTAGAAAACAAAACCTTTGTTTTAAATACACATATGACAAGTTTAATGTTGAATCTTGCTCCGATACCAGCTGTAACGGAACCGTCCAAATTATAAGAGCACAAGTACAAAAACAATCACCGAAGTGATCAAATTCTCGCACTTGAGCCCATATAACTCCGGTAGTCCAATGAAATCGCGCGGGATTTCAAACCAACCAACTTACCAGCCAAGATCGTAGTGATTCAACATAACAAGTCACATGTTACAACCATTTCACAAGTAGTTCAATATACATCGGAGTTCCACATAGTTATTACAACTTAAATTAAAAAGTAGCGGAAGCAAAGTAATTTGAAACTAACAACACCATTATTTCAAATACATGCCAGTACCAAGGTCGACTTCCAACAAAAGCATTAGAGAGAAGATAACTTAGAAAGATCATGCCCGTGATCACACTCCGCCACTACGGCAGGAGTCAACCAACTCTTGCAGCCATCATGATACATCACAACCTGCAACAAGTGGGAATAAAACCCTGAGTACGAGAAGGTACTCAGCTAGACTTACCCGTCATAAACCAGAAATAAGGTGACACCAAGGATCATGCAAGGCTGATATAAAGTGGGCTAGCTTGACAACATTTTGCATAAAAGCTTATTATGAATAAGTAATCATTAATGCTTAAGCATCAAGTTAATTATCATTAACCTGTCATCTCTATTAGAACCTGTACTAGAGCACTCACTTTATTAGGAGCAAACAATATTAACCATAGCAGGTATAAATTGAGGCAACCTTTCCATCGTTATCCAATTAACCATCCGTTCAATTTAATGGAATCTACGTTGCCGCTGCTCAAGTCAAGTGCTCACTAACCGGGAACGACGGCGATTCGAATCGAATTCCTATCCAGCTGGAGGGGTATTTCTAACACTCACCGTGCAGACCCCTGCCAGGGTCGCACAGGCCACCTTTTCATACGATTCAGGAATCGCGGGTCCGAATAATGTCGCGACCCCAAGGGCGACACTCTGCCAGGTGATAGGGACTCTAACCCCCCCTTGGTCTCACGCCAATGTCCCCAAGCACATCCGTTCTCTCCTCCAAGAAGCAACCTACCATTCGATTCCCGGCCTGAACCATATTACTCGGCTTCGCGGTCGGAACGACTTATCCGGCCAACTAAGTGTTAGACTGCGTTCAACATGACTCAAGGACGTACAGCGAATCGGTCCTTAAACGACTCAGACGGGGATAGATCCACACCCAAGACCTCCATGCCTTGTTGCTTCACTATCTTCATCCCGCCCGGTCTCATTTCATTTTATTAACACATGGTTCCATTCCACGATAGCAAATATAGCCAACCGTGCCATATATGAATATCCCTACATCTCGCAGGTGACAGGAAATCACCTGACTTCTACCGCTTAAAGCAGGGCTAAGCATCTACTCGATCCTAGTCTATGTAGGATTCAAGGATTCATATATCTGGACAAGGAATGATATAATGCAGCAAGAGTTTCCAACCAACTCCTACCACTTAATACAACAATACTTATAACATATATATATAATTAATTGCTTTGAAGATAGGAGGCTTATAATGCTCCGGGGCTTGCCTGGGATCCGACTCAAGTTAGAGTATGTCAGATGAAACCCGCTGAGTACTTCCATCTTCGCGATAGATCCACCAAACACCGTCTTCGGGTTTGGCTCCAACGCCACATCCTTCACACGTTTCTACTAGCGTACCTATATGAGATGCAACCATGCACATGTGTGAATGCATAGAAGTGCGATAAACAGAGTAATCAAACAAGCATACCAAAGTTCTCATCAACACCTAGAGCTACTTAACTCAATCCTTATTAGGGCATAACAAAGAAGATTGCAAGCACATCAATCAAGACACAAGTCTTATAAGATCTTAGGGTACCACCCAGGTATCATCAAACCCAAGTATGACAAATTAAATCAAAGTAATAGAACTAGAAATTGCTACCTTCTGGACATCAGACCAACAGCTGAGTAATTTAATCATAACTGGAGATCTACAACTCCAAATGACTTGCAAGAAGACATTATGGAAAGCTTATGAAATTATCTAAATTTCATTTATAATCATCTAAACCTGATTCTAACATTTACCAGGTCGAACTACAGAAGGTACAGAATCTGTCCTGGAAGGACAGAGAGCAACCTAAATCTGAACCCAACTTAGAACAGCTGTAGTTTCTAAACCATATGGACAAATGCCACCAAAATTTAACAGCAGCTAGATCATGAAATTCACAACAACTTTGTTATAGCACACAAGACATGAAAACATCATTTGCATAGGGTAATTAACAATATTCTCAAATCTGTTCAGAAACCTCATTTGCAAGAAATAATTATTAACTTATGTTGCAAACATATAATTGAATAAAACCAACTTTACCAACATTTCAAACATGACTAATGAACATCAGAAAACATAGTGTCAATTACTAAATAAATTCTTTTAATACATTTTCTTAATTTATTTAGATCGTTAGGTGGAATTATGACCACATCATAAAGATACTCCATAAATTCTACCAAAATTACAGGGGTCTACAAATGCTCTCAAAAGTCTACTGTACAAATTTCAAGCCATTTAGATAAGTACATCAACCTCTATGAAAAAGACAATCAACTATTGAAATAAATCATGTGAGAACAGGTAAAACCTAAAACTCAATATTTTCTGTGAATACATGGCCATAGAATGAACCAAAATCATAGAGCAACATCATAATAAGGTGATGGGACAACATTTTCTATTTTATCATTTATATATTATTTATAAGCTATTTATCAAACCCTAAACAAGTTAAATCAATAACTTGAGCATACAGTAAGCAATGACCATGAATTTTATACCATAGTACATCCATAGCATGACAAGCCTACCCAAAAATTTTCACATCAATTGGAGCAACACAACTCAAGATATAATTTGACAAGCAATATAAATGCAGATTTCCTTATTTATCAAGGTCAAATCAAAACTTTAAGAAAACAGTGAACAAGTAGTGTGTTTAATATTTTTCCTAGCAAGTACATGTCATCACAAAATTAACAAAATAAGAATCACTATTTTTGGAGTTCTAAAACTCCAGATCTGGCTCTGGTAAATTTTAAAGGCATTTTTAGAGCTCTTTTTCAACTTAAATCAAAACACCAGAAATTTGCTACAAACAAGTAACATTTTATGATTCTACTGCATAGAGGTTTTCTCAAGGTTTCCAACAAGTCCACATTTACTATTTTTGGAGTTCCCTAACATGCGATATGGATTTTAGAAAATTTAATAAGAAATCTGAAATTCAATTTACTACAAAACCGGCTTCTTCTTAACTGCTAGGCGCACCCGGCTGCTTACCCAACTCAGCCACCCCTTAAACCGACACGAGGGGCCCACGGTCAGGCCGGGCCCGCACATCAGTTACCCAAACAGAGACACAGAGAAGGGGGGAAAACAACCTTCTTCTACCTCCCGTCGGCAGAGCAGGGAGGCCGGGCTCCTGCCGCTCCCGGCGGCGAGGTGGACACCGGCGGCCGTAGTGGTGATGCGCGGGGACAGGGAAGGTCTCAGGCGCATGCCGGGGCGGTGTTGCTCGACCAAGCGCAGCCAGTGGCAGCTCGGTTCTGCTCGCGGCGGCCTACGATGGGACGGAGCAGAGGACTTCGAAAAACACCGATTTCCGGCACGGTGGTCAGTGACGACAGATGATTAGTGGCAGTGAGCATCCACGGGCCCGGGCGCATCTTCCAGCAGTCACAGCTCGGCCGGAGGTGGCCCCTGGCCCCCTGACCACGTGCTACCCCCTCGGCGGCAGACATGGCGTCGGTGGCCGGATGTCACGGTGGCGATGAGCGGTCGGGGATAGGCGCGTTGGTTACAGCAAGGAGAGGTAGAGGTGGTGGTGCGGCCGGCGGTGGGAGAAGGAAAAGGAATAGGGCGCGACCATGCTGTGCCGACGGCCATGGAGCTTGGCGGGCGCCCATGGCTCCGACGGCTGTGCTCTGGAGCTGAGATAGGGAAAGAGAGGGCTAAGGGAGCGAGCAAGGCGAGGGGGACAGCGAGAGCAGCACTCTGTTTCTCCAGAATCATGAGCGAAGGCGCAGGGCACACGGCAGGTAAGTGGACGCGCGGCGTCCATGGTGAAGACGCGCGGTGCATGGTCACCACGTCCAGGGTAGGTGTCTCCCGTTGAGGCATTGCGCCGAACGCGTGGCGGGCAACGCTGTGGGTGAAGTGGACGCTGGTTTTGGGCATCTTACGGGCCGAATTGGATATTGGGCCCAACATGAAGTTTGAAGACCACATGATGCTCTATGATTTTTATTAAGACATTTTACTCATTAGGGTTCTGGTTTAGGAGATACATGGCTCCAAAGTTGCCAATGTCAGTGATTTGAAAGCAACGAGCAACAATCCAAAATGGGGGTAAAAAAGAATTGCAATTGGTGCCATCTTCTTGTATGCTCTTCCCCATCATGTAAGCTCCAACTTTCATATTTGGACCAATTTAAGTTGCTTAGCAAAAACTCGAGAACGCGGGATGTCAATGTCGAAGACACTGAAACCGGGGTTTTAAAATTGCTAAGTGTCGGAAACAGTCCCAATTCTGACTTGAGGGCCCTGTTTGAGCATGTTACACACATTTTCATGACTTGACTCTTAAACAAAGTTTGTTCCTTATAAAATTCTCTACGACTTTATCAAAGGGTGCACAGTCATGCAAAACTTCTAGGTCACACTTTTGAAATGGTCAAACAAAAGGGTTCTAGAGTCCATCCATGGTCAACCATCACTTAGAAGCACATTTAGGCAAAATGATCAACATAAACATTGTTCCATTAAGTGTCCTAAGTGTAGTTGAGGTGTTGTAGAGGCCAAACATACTCACCATGCATAGGTTGCACAAAAGTGTAGGCCTCACATGCCTTGAAACATAGAACTCAAGTGAAATGCTATAGTCATTTCATGTGGTTGTTTCAAGATACATGCTACACATGTTCCATAGGTTGTTCCACATGTGTCCACGATGTGTTGCACATGTTGCACAAACACTAGTTCCCATGGGATGTAAGACAGGTTTTAGTTATAATCCAAACAAGCCTATAACTTATCATTTCATGTGACTTTTTGATTCCAAACTTCATGAAACTTTTCCAGTGACCAATATAGATGAGTATTGATGTGAGACACATGAAGATATCCCAATAACACCACCCGAACATATATCTTTGAAAATGGCCTATATGTAAAGCAAAGGAGTAACATCCAAGTTTAAATTAGGCTCTTCTTCGTAGGTTGACCTTGACATTGTCATCTCCACTTAATTTGAGCTCAAACTCACTGCCTAATTGGTGATAAACACCTGGGGTGTTACAATCTTCATCACCACTTAATTTACCATGTTTGAGTTCAAACCCACTGCTTAACTGGTGGCAAACACCTCGGGTATTACAACCCTCCCCCCTTAAAAGAATCGCGTCCCGAGATTCGGTGTGAAGAACTTTCCAAGGGAAGAGAAGCATGTTATCCAATTCCAACATCTGCAAGCGCATCAGGCTACTTAGCTTCAAGTAGCATAGAGGCTAATTGGGTAAGGCACTTTGCGATACTCGCTCGTTGCAGAAACTTTTGTCTGAAGAATTTCCTTCACTGACTTCCATGAAGCATTGTTACTTTAGGAGGAACCCAAGACAATACGGTACTTCGTTCGTGGTGCACAGAGAGTACTACGAGCATGGACTAATTACTCATAGCATTTACTTTTCTAGTGGCATAGCATGTACACTTTCGATAAGGGTTGGATCCATATACGAGGTAATCATTCTTTGAGGCTATCAGAAATCGTCTAACCAATAGACAATGTCTATACCGGTCATCGACTATTCACTCACTCAGACGCCAACTGATGGAAAACTACATATTGCTCCACGTGTGCAGTTCTCTTTCTCTGATGCCAACACTTTATTATCTGAGTCTATTGAGGGAACAATGAAAGTGATAGCTGACTCTGTCTGTTCTGGATTTTTGCCAAATGTTACCTAAGAAGATTCTCTTATACAAAGGCAACAGTTATCTGGGTTGAATCAGAAACAATCTCTTGAATAAAAACACATATAAAGTACCATAGGCACGTTAGCACTAGAGAACCATTACTGCAAAAGGATGATAGCTAGGTTTGAAAGACAACAAAAGTTGCAAGTATCCACCAAACTAGGGAACTAGTTCACCACTAAGCAGGTTGAGCACAATTTTCCTTCGTGGTGCAGTTGCGTAACAAGTTGGGTTGACTTGCACTATATACGTGATTGTCCAAGATGGAATTGACTTGATAGCACATTTGGAGAAGATGCAACACCTGCATTGCTGACCGGCTTCATGGCTTCTTTGCTTACTATTGTTCGTTGAGACACAACCCTCACAGCTATCGAAGAATCGTTGCTTGGCTGGAGATTAACCTTCTTACTAGTAACTAATCAGTTGTCTCTCAATTCTCAAAGTTCCAACCTTTACTCTTGACCACCACAATAATTGCAGTCGAGGCACAAACAAGTGGTCGGCATCGAAGTCTACAGATAAGGAGTCACACCAGAGAGAGTTGATTTCATCTGTATGACTGTCATCTACACAAGGATCAAGACTTTGATAGTTAGGTCATATGCACCTTGTGGCGATTGGTTCTTTTCCAATGGATAACTTGTCCAATCATTTAGTGTTAGGTGCCCATTCGATTCAACAGGGATGGCATACATTGCTCAATCGATGACCGACGTCGTACAAGGACACTCGGGGAGAGTCACTCGTCTACCACCTCTTGCAGTCTCTTAATGCTTATGCCGGTGACTGTTCTTCAAAGGTCATCTTCTTAGCAACTTCAAGGGATATCTACTACATAAGGTCTAAGATATGAATCTTCAGATAAGATATAGGGAGATAACCAAGGAAAACGGTCACGAGAAATAACACATCGGATGTCGTTTCATAATGGATCATGAATAGCAACCCTAATACCAGCGCGTGCCGAGCAGCACAACCTTGTGTGCGCGCCCACAGGAGGCTCTCGGTTTCGTTGCGGCACCATAAAATGCTAATCGTAACACCATTATTAAACACACAAACAAAGTGGAATTTCAAGTGGCACCGATTGGGTGGTAAGAACAAGCACCAGACAAGGGAGGAGTAGCAAGCAAGGGTAGTTACAAGGTTTAGAGTCAACAAGGAGGCGATTCAAAGATTAAAACACAGCGTAAGAGAACATAGCTTAATTACCGAAGACAACTGAGCAAGGGTTCTCGGTCATGTTAGACAACAACATGAGATCAAGATTAATAATGTTGAGAGACGTTAGAAGTTGAGATGGACTTTAGCAGACTTCTAGAACAAAATGATACATCGATCAGAGATTGGGTTGATAAGATAGCCACCTGATTTCGCAAGCAAAGATTTCTAGATTAGACAACGAGAGATTAGCGTTGCTCGGATCATCTGTAGGAGAGACAATTGGGAGGTCCAACATGGAATTGGGTATGGTCTCCAAAACTTGGCAAGCGACAACTGTGGTCAAGATCGACGTTCGTTAGGACTTAACTTGGTTGGTCAATCGAGCAAGGGCATTCTTCAAAAGGTAGCGGATGTCCAAGGCCTAAGCAAACATATAAGGGGACTACGCTAGGGCCTACGGTTCAAGCAAGGCATGGATACAAAAACATTCAAGGGCTAGCAACCACGTCTACAGGCTCTGGCTCCTACGAGAGAATCTAATTAGAGACGACGACCATGCGATTACGTAATGTGAGCGTTGTTCTAGGATAAAGCATCTTCAACACTCACATGCTCACCGAGGACAAAAGAGAGGTCAACTATGACACTACCTAGATAACAAGCATCTACACAACATCACAGTTTTAAGCGGACACTTGAGATTATTAGTCAGGTTAGCTTAAGCATCCAATACTAAGCAGAAGGCTCACAACTAACAAGAATTTATCCAACAAGAACTAACTACAAGTTTAGCTAAAACAAAAGCATGTTAAAGTAATCAACTTAGTGCATGCACATCAATCACAAGTTACTTATTTATTAGGACAAAGGTGGGAGGAGCATAGTTATATGCACAAAGCAACAATCATGATGATGCATGCTTCGTCCTATTCGTCCTCACAAGATTGCCAGCCTAAGGTGGCAATCACGTTCTATGTCGGTGGCATAACACGTATTCTCTCGACATAGAGCTAGTCGTCAGCTACATTAAACTTACGCATTCGTGGTTAGCGTACCTGCAGAAAATTTCATTGTAGCCCAACAATTCCAATATAGCACACAATTAAAGCAGTAAACTAAATACTCTCTATACATACATCCCCTGATGCATATACTTCGGTATCATAGCTACCCAACAAATGTACCCACAATTAAGTACTTTCATAAATACATGGTTAAACATGTAATTATGCCAGTAACCACAGCTAACTCTCCCCTAGACCGATGGTTGAACGGTCATGCTCTCCCAGCTCACACTTACCTTGGCATAGGTGCGACGTTGCAAGAATGTAACTCTAGCGACATATATGGCTATTTCATATATGAAGGTTACCACTACCATTCAACCACAGGGTAACGGTGCGGTCAAGTTATCACTCATACATACCTTGGCTTGGGCGTAGATGCAAAAATTTAAAACCCCCAAGTTAGTACTTAATTAAGCCACCTAAGGGTCCTTAATTGGGCATAAAGGAAATGACCACTGGCATACTTAGATTTAAAATTCAGATTTGAACAAACCTATATATGCAGTAGCTATAAGTTGTCAAAAAACTGAGTTTTGCAAACAAAAACCTTTGTTTTCAATACACATATGACATGTTTAGTGTTGAACCTTGCTCCGATACCAGCTGTCACAGAACCGCCCAAATTATAAGAACAAAAGTACAAAAACAATCGCCGGAGCAATTAAATTCCCGTACTTAAGCTCCTATAACCCCGGTAGTCCAATAAAATCCCGAGGGATTTCAAACCAACCAACATACAAGCCAAGATCGTAGTGGTCCAACATAACAGGTCATATGTTACATCCATTTCATAAGTAATTCAACATATATCAGAGTTCAGTAGAGTTATTACAACTCAAGTTCAAAAGTAGCGGAAGCAAAGTAGTTTGAAAACTAATATCACCTTAATTCAAATACATGCCAGTTCCAAGGTCAATTTCCCATAAAAGCATGAGAGACAAGATAGCTCAGACGGATCATGCCCATGATCACACTCCGCCACTACAGCAAGAGTCTTCCAATTCTTGCAGTAGCTATGATACATCACAACCTGCAACAAGTGGGAATAAACCCTGAGTACGAGAAGGTACTCAGCTAGACTTACCCGTCATAAACCAGAAATAATGACACCAAGGAGTATGCAAGGCTTTCTTTCAGTGGGCTAGCTTGACTCATTTGCAAAAAGCATAAGTTATCATAAATAAACTAATTTAAGTCCTTTTGCATCATATTTATTATAACCTATTCAATCTAGGTAAGCACCTATGCTAAAGCAATCACTTGATTAACCATTAACATCAAAGGTTACCATCTCAGGTGTAGCATTTCCAACATTATCCACATAACCATCCGTGTTCCATCATCATTACTACGATGCCGTAACTCGAGTCAAGTGTTCACTATCCAGTGAACAATGGCGATTCGAATCGATTATTAACCAGCTGGTAATTTATTCCTCACACAAACCTCACTCACCCGCTAAAGTGAGGTATTGGTCACCAAGTCAACTATTCAGGTAAAGTCGCGAGTTTGCCAGGAACCACATGTACCCGGGGGCCGCTCGACTGCTCTTTGGCCTTATCATCGCGCCCCCGTATCCTGCCACTACTGCTCTGGTACAGTGCGTTGCGGGCAATCCACTCGGCCCGAATAATCTCCCAGCTTCACGGTCGAAAGGTACTTTATTCGGCCAGCTAAATGTGAGGCATGCGTTCAACATGACCCGAGGCCCAACAACGGTCGGTCCTTAATCGACACAGGCGGAAACTACAAGCACCCCAGAACCCTGTCTGGTTGCCCCATACTTATTCCGCCCGGTCTCCAATTATCCATCAACACTTGGCTATTTCCAGGATATCATTCATTCCATAGCTAAAGTATTTCAGTAACCACCTATAGTTACCGGTGACAGGAAATCACCGATAGCTACCGGTCTAAGCAGGGCTAAGCAATATTTTCGATCCTGAACCAAAATAGGATTCTAGGCATATTTACGGGACAAGGAAAGGATATATATGCAGCAAGTGTTTTCAATCAACTCCTATAACTTAATGCAACAATACATATATAACATATATATACTCAATTGCTTTTGTAAAGTAGGAGGCTTAGAATGCTCTGGGGCTTGCCTGAGATCGAACAATGGGTTAGTGATTGACAGATGACACTCGCTTGGCGAGCATCTCCCATCCCGACACTTGTTTAGTCCTTCCATCTTCGGGATAGGTCCACCAAACACCGTCTTCAGGTTTGGCTTCAACATCTCATCCTTCACGTGGTGCATCTAGCGAACCTAAATGAGATGCAAGATGCATGCGTATGAATATGTTGAATGGTAACATAAGATGCATCACATAATCATTCAAGTAAACACACGATTAAGACATAGACACCAAAAGCTATTTAACTAACCTCACACAACCAATTAAAGAGGGCAAGCACATCAAGCATAACTCAGGTTTAACAAGATCACAAGTATCTTAACTTGACCATCATCAAGGGTATAAGCCACACTTAGCAACACATGGAGTAAACAACCATAACTAGCATCTGACAATTTCTAGACTGCAAACAACATCTACATGTTTGGATCATAACTGGAGTTATACAAATCCAATAGCCATGCAACAAGACATTCTGGAAAGCTTATGAAATTTTCTATAATTCATCTTTAATCATCTTAGAATGATTCTCAAGTTAACCAAGTCAAACATGCATAATTACAGAATCTGGTCCAGAGATTCCAGAGAACAACTATTTCTGGAACCCAACTTGAAACAGTCATTACTCACAAACTATAATGCCAAATGCCACCAAAATTTAACACAAGCTAGATTAATGAGTTATCTACAACTTTGTTATAAGCGTGTTTCTCAGCAAACATCATTTTCATGGTGCAATTACCAAAGTCCCAGAAACTGTCCAGGAAAGCATCAATTGCAAGAATAAATATTAACTTACATTCCAAACATACATTTGGCCACAACCAATGTAACCATCATAAAGTGCATGTTAAATGATCACCAAAAAGCATAGTGCTCATCATTAAATAATTTCTTTTAATGCATTTCTTAATTTATTTAAATAGCAAGGTGAGATAATAAACATATATCAAAAGTCCATAATAAAATCTATAAAAATTACAGTAGCTCTTGCATACACCCAGTAGTGTACTGTACAAATTTTAACTCATTTGGACATGTATATCAACATCTATGAAAAAGACAAATTGCTATTGCAAGAATTCATGTGAGAGCAAGATACACTAATAACTCACTCAAATGACAACCAAAATTCATGAAATGTTTACCACACATTAAAAATCATATGAGTAGCATGCCACAAAAATTTCACTTCATTTGGAGCCCTAGATCTGCAGTTATGAAAATGACAAATACATCTAGCATTAAAAACCAAGCTGCACAAATCTATTTTTACAGAGAAAACTTTAAACTAAAACATGCCATATTATAGATCTAGTGCATAGATAATTTCACAAGGATTCCAAAAAGTCCTCATTTGATATTTTACGATTTTTCTACAATTTACTATGAATTTCCAAAGTTCCTGCAAAAATAATTACGAATCAGTCCTCGTGGCACTATTCACATGAGTCACTAGTTCTGCAGAAAACCCCCTGAACTTGTTTCCCTCTTACACGTGGGTCCTTCTTCTTCTTCCTCACGATGGACACAGAGACGGCTCGGGGACCGGCTTGAGGGCCGGCCGGCCTTGGCCAGCAAGGGCAGGCAGCAGCGGGAAGGCCAGCCGCGTTGGCGCCCGGCACGCATGACGGCGGCAGGCGACCCGCGGTGACCCGGCCATGGCCTGGCCACGTGCACCAGGGGCGCACCGCGGCGGCGGGCAGCGGCGGCAACAGAGGCGCGGCTCCGGCGACCTAGAGGCAGCGGTGCAGGCAGCTTGGGTGCGGACATGGCCGAGGGAGATGGCCTAGAGTAAGTAGGGCGCATGGAGGAGCATGAGTACCCGCGGCAGCAAGCTCTGCTTGGCCATCCATGGCTGCAGACACGACGAACGCGAACAGCGGCGGCGGAAAAGCGAGCTCGGAGCGAGGGAGAGCGAAGCAGAGAGCCGAGAGAGTGAGGGACCAACTGAAGGGGGGCTCGGCGTCCACTCCAAGAGGGCAGGAGCGTGGGGCACGCGGCAGCAGCCCTCAGCCATGGTGGGGGCGCTCTGCATGCATGACGACCACGCGGCCAAAACAACGAACACCTGGCGGGCGACCGTGAGGGTGAGGTGGGATGCTGATTCGGGCCAGCTGCGGGCCAATTTAGATCATGGGCTAAAAACAAAAGTTGAAGCCCACATGATGCTCTACAACTTTCGTTAAGGGGCCAAGGTCATTAGAGCAATGGATTAGCAGTTAACTGGTTGCCAAAACTGCAGTGTCAACACCTTGATGACAGTCACGGAAACTCACTTTTGATGGTCAAAACTTCGTCAAAATGAACTCAACTTTTTGTATGCTCTTCATCATCATGTATTCTCCAACTTTTATATTTGGCTCAACTGGAGTTGCTTAGCAAAAACACGAGAACGCGACGTGCCAACCGTATTGTCCTTGCCGGTCCAAGTCCAAGAGTATGATGAAACTAGCAGTTTTGGGAATTAATTTTGAAGGTCCAAATGAGCTCCAAATCCATTCAAACTTCTCTGAGCTCTTCTCCACTCTAAACACTCCAACTTTTATAAAGAGTCCAACTCCAGTTGTTTAACAAAATTTTGAGAACGCAATGTGCCCACCTGTCAATGTCAGTCCAAATATTCCATGACTTAGAATATTTTCCAAGGCTGAAAAACAGCAGCCAATCCAATCTTTGAGCCTCTATTTGACTAGGTTAGAGACCAAACTAGCTCTTGACCATTAAACAAAGTTTCTTCTACACAACATGAACTACAACTTTCATGTAAGGTCCAACATCAGAACTGATATAGAACCAACATTTCTACTCTGACCAAAGTAGTATCGCGATAAAGCTTGAATTGTCCGTTTTGATCCATTGGAGCATTTTCTGGGCATTTGCTCAACACGAACCCTTCTTGACTTTTGTTGTAGAGTCCATCTAGAGTCATTTGGGCAAGGTTGCAAGGTTTGGTTGATAACCTATATTTCCATCCACTTAATAATGCAATTCCAGCACTTAGTAAAGTCATTCCAACAAGCATATAACTTATCATTTCATGTGACTTTTTGATTCCAAACGTCATGAAACCTTTCCAGTGACCAATATAGATAGGTACTAAGGTGAGACACATGAAGATATTGCAATAACACCACCCAAGCATATATCTTAAAAATAGACTATATGTAAAGCAAGGGTGCTAACATCCAAGTTTAGGTTGGGGCTCGCTTCCATAGGTTTGACCTTGACATCTTCATCACCACTTAATTTACCATGTTTGAGTTCAAACCCACTGCTTAACTGGTGGCAAACACCTCGGGTGTTACACCTCACCAAGTGATTGTGAGGGGTTCTTGAACCTTCCCCACGGGAGTTCACGAATTGGCTACTCTAGTGGAGCTCGTGGCTTGGAGGATCCCCATCTTATGAGTGGATGTGCGGCACCCACTGAGGGTTTGACTCTTGATAATCAATTAGCTCGTGATCCATCAAGTGGGTGCATCGCCACAACGAGGAGTAGCTTGCCGGGAAGCAAGTGAACCTCGGTAAAAAATCTTATGTCATCTCTTGCCGAGGATTCTCTTTGTGATTATGTGTGATTGATTCTTTGGATATATCTCATCTCTACACCGTCGGTATAAGAATCAATTCACTCCCCCTTATATTCTTGCACTATATCTTGTCTAGTGTGCTTAGAGTAGTTTGTATCATATAGGAGTAAGTAGCTTAGTGACTTGGCTTTTGGTGTGAATTAGAGATCATAGTCTTGTTCACTAGAATTGTATAGATGGCTTGCTTAGTATAGTTGAGCTAGTGCTAGAATTAACGTCGCCATCTTTTATACTAACGATTGTTGTTTAGTGAAGTTTGTAGAATTTTAAATAGGCTATTCACCCCCCTCTAGCCATTTGGACCTTTCAGAGCGGTGGCGGCGGCTTGGAAACCGAGGGGGCGAGGGAAGCGCACGGCTTATATAGCTGGGCAGCTAGGGCTGCTGGCTATGGATGGCCAAGCTGAGGCTTCTTGCACTATGTAAAAAAAGGCACATATCCACCACCTCACCACAGACGTGACCATTAAAGCGTGTCTACTATAGTACAACTACAGATGCGTCTTCCTGACGCGTGTGTGTAGTAAGTCGCTGGTCCGGTGAGGTCAACACACATCTGCAATAAGTGCTTACTGCAGACTCATGTTGGTAAAATGCGTTTGAGCTAAATCTATAGACGCGTGTATATAAAACGCGTCTGTATCTGCAGCAGTTATTACAAACGTGTGTTGTGATTTTCAAGTCTTAGATAACGATCAAATTCTATGGACGCGCGTACGTGACACGCGTTTGTAGTAAGATCTCTTATTGCATACGCGTATGTTGTTGCAGATGCGTGTTTCCAACATGCGTCTTAAGTAACCCTACTTGTAGTAGACGTGTCCTGCTCTATACGCGTTTGTACTTTGTGGCAGACATGTGTTCCATACGCGCGTCTACAGTACTTGGCCTGCATACTTAGCCGTTGGCACGTGCTAACGGGCAGAGGGAGGTACTTTGCGGGCGGAGTTGGCGGGTGGTGGGCGGCGGCTGGAGTTGCACAGAACGACTATAGGCGGGCGGTGGAAGGAGGGGCGCGTGGCAGCCGGCGGGGCGCACTGCTGTGGCGGGCGGTAGGCCAGAGGGGCTCGCTGCTCCAGCGGGCGGTGGTGGGCGGCCTTAGGGCCGCACCGCGTAGGTGGCCGTAGGGCCGCGCCGCCTTCTCGAACTGTAGGTAAGCTTGAGCCGCCGGTGCTCCTCTCTTTCCCACTTCTCTGCCAGAGCACCGCCGCGCTGCTCGACGGCAAAATTCGTCGCCGTTGTTCCATCTTCTCCCAATTTCCCGTGCTCCTAGCTCCCCAATTTCTTGCGGTCCTCCTCGAACAGCTGTAGTCACCTCTCGCTGGTGCAATCGCCTTCGATGTTGGTTGCCGCCGCGGCTGTGCCACCATGGCCGCCATGGGCAGCTCACCGTGGCCAGCTCGTTTCAGCGCTCCTCTGGTGATCCCGTTTATTGTTTTAGCTCTCTTGCAACTCCATGATGCTCATCGGCTCTATTCTTTTACCTATAATGCGCAGGTCGCAACAAAACGGCAACCTCACCACCAGTTTGCGCCGCTGCACGTGCCATCACTGCCAGCCATCTAGCTCCGTCTCGTCCCCGGTTCAACCAAGCAGTGCATCAACATCGCAGTGAGCTGCTAATGCTACCTAAGCCCTTAGACTAACCTATGCTGTGCTGTATCAGCCGGAGCACCGCCGCACCGCCGTTCTGTGTACGCCGCACTGCCATGGCTATGTTCAAGCTCGAGTCTAACTCTAACTCGTTCCTCTCTGCAGTGTACTCGATCAGGTTTGCTCCGACGGTGCTTCACCATCTCGAGCTGCAGGGAATCGCTGGCGTGCTCAGCTCTCCTCCCTGGTCCTCCCTGCTCTCATCTTCGGCCTCCTATTCTCTAGCGTGTTCTTCTCTGTGAACAGTGGTGAGCTTGTGTGAAATTGTGATGAAGTTGCTTGTGTGAAACTTGCAATGTGAACTAAGTCTACTCGACAAAATGTGATTTTTATTACTAAAGCATTAATGAATTTGCTTATATTCTTCCATTTTCACTCCAGCCATTAACAAACCAGCAACAATATATATGTAATAATATATAGATAGATGCATTTCCAGCCAAAGTATGTGACAGAGTTTGCATCACAGAGTTTTACTACTTCATCACAGTAATTACATCATCACCAAAAGTACGTCATCACAGAGTTTACATTCATATAGTTTCATCAGCAAAGTTAACACAGCATCACATCATCATTAGTTGTTCGCCGGCAGCGGAGGCATGGCGCCCTGCAACTTGCTCTGGAGGTCATGCACATTCTGAACCACAGACGCCAGGTGGTCACCAAGGTTGTCCAGGTTCTTCTTGAGACGCTTCTCCTCTTTGTTCTCAGCCTTCTCTTTCTTGAGTTCGTTAACACTCCGTTGAAGACCGCCTATGTTCTTCATGATGGGTTTCAGAACCACTGCCTGCAGGGACTCGTGCATGGTACTTAGAGGGAGCTGATAAGATTGAACCTATATGCACAGAAACGGTTATAGGAACATATATGAAAATCCAGCATAAATCTAGATATTGTGACAAAAAAACCTACATATAAGTTTCATCTGCATTCATATAAGTTTCATTATCCAGCAGCATACATATCAGAATCATATAAGTTTCATATAATCAATTATAGGCTACAAAGTCCATGACCTTGTGAACACCAGAATCATAGTAAATTAGAAAAATAAAACACCTAGCTGGTGCTAACAATGCACATAAAGACTTAGAGCTGCCCCAAAGAGATGAAACCCAATCTACTCAAATCTCAAAGCTGAAATATTGAAGTGGCACCATCAAAATTATTCACAAGATTAAAATCATTGATCTATGATAAACATCTAAATAAAGCAATCTACTCAAATCACAATGCTGCTACAAAATACAATATATGACAGTTTACACTGCTTATATAAAAACTTGAGTTGCATCTACATTTATTCTACACTAAGTTGTTTTCTCTGCTCCATCTGGGTCTGGGATGAGAGAATGGCATGAGCCAAATTATTTTAGCAACAAATTCATCCAATTCAGAGGCTACCAACAAACTCATCCAATTAAGAGGCTACATATAAGCAGTTGTAATCTAAAGAGTGTGCATTACCTGGCCATGGGTGGAGCTTGAGTCGCCGACTTTGCCACAGTTGACTTTGGCACGGAGCCATAAACAACACGTCCTATCTCCTCCCTTGAAGCAGTGGTCGCACATCTTGGTGGCGGGCAAGGCTTTCTTCTCCTTCCTCCTCGCCGTCGCCAGCTGCTTCTCCTTCATCAATGCTGCCAGGTGCTTCTCCTTCCTAGTGACGACGGTGGCCTTCTTCTTCAACCCTGGCGGGGCGGCCAGGATGGCCTTCTTCTTGAAGGCCGGCGTCTTCTCGAACCCCAGCGGGGGGCTCACGTCCTCCTTCACTGCTGTCAAGGACGAGGAACGGCGGGTGAACCTCCCCGTCTTCTCGTACCTCTGGTCGTGCCGTCTCTCTGGCCTCGTCATCTTCAATGATGGCGGCGGGCCGGGGAGGCGAGAGGAGTGGAGGCGGCTACGTGCGCGGCGGGGAAGGCAAGGGAGGAGTGGAGAGATGAGAGGCTGGAGTGAATGCAAGTGAAGGAGGCAGTTCCAATGCTTTGAACTGCCACTCCTCTCTCTGTTGGAGTGGTGAAGGGACGCTTTTCGGATGTGGACGGCTGCGGCCGGTTCCTCAATTGGCTTACTACAGACGATTGTTAATAACATGGGTCTGAAGTAGGACCCTGACAGGATGGCCTCACCGCCACCCTGTTTTAATGTATTGCAAACCTTTTAAACAATAAACACCGCTCCCCCCGTTTGAACTTATGAACGTAGTGCAATGGTTATCTCACGGGGATGTGGACCTGAAGGTCTCGGGATCGATCCCTTTAGGGGGAGAAATTTTTTTCCTTTTATTTTACTACTACAGACGTGTTTTTACAACACGCGTCTGTAACAGGAAACCTTTTGTGGATGAATGCTTAGTTTGGTTGACAAGATGATTTCAAATAAAAAAGTTATCAACTACAAAGTTTCATAACTTTGTGAGATCTACAACTTTTATTTTGGTAGTTTCTCCATCCGAGGTCATTTAAAAAATTCAAATTGAAATTTTAAATTTTTGGAAATTTAAATTTAGCTTTCATGACAAGATGATTTCAAATGAAAAAGTTATCAGCTACAAAGTTTCATGGCTTTTCGAGATCTACAACTTTTATTTTGGTTTTTTCTCCATCTGAGGTCATTTGGAAAATTCAAATTTTAGTAGTTAATTTTTAAAATTTAGCGTCTATTTGTAGAGGCGGCTCAATAGAGTAGTGTGGAACATCACAAACAGCAATATATCATGAATTACAACTAAAACACCTCAGTTTTCATCACTGCTACTCAGGATCAAACATCAACCATCACCAAAAGCAAAAGTTTCGATCATGTCATCTAGATATATATACATATCAACACTCATGCCCACTGGCAATCAAGGAAGAACCTATGACACTCATTGTGGATCCTACACTCCTTGCTGCAGAACAGGGCCCACTGGTCCCATGCCACCCATCCAGCGATATCGCCGTAGCCTCCGCCTCGGCACTGACGCCTGTCCTAGTGAGGCACCGGATGGGCCAGAGGAGGCAGATCAAGCCTCGATTCACATGGCACCACCAAGTCGTCTTGCAACACCACCCTTGCCTATTGGTGGCGGCGCACAGTTCTTGTTCTTCCACGTCGCATTCTTCACCACCAGGCCCGCTTCGTCACATTTGACCTTCCGCAACAACCACCGGGCAGTGGCATCATTGGTAGCACTGCTGTTGGACCTGCGGAGCACAAGAGAGAGAACATACGTAGCCAGTTCATGCCCTGACTTGGCGGTGCGCTCTAGCATGTCGAGCCGCGGCGTGACGGTGCCGTGGTCTTCCACGAAAATGATAGACATCCCAGCTTTGAAGCAGGCCTCCGGGCGGCCGACGCTGGTGAGCCTGGTGATGAGTTCATGCGATAGTCACATGAGTAGAAGGCTCCCAGCATGCACGCTACAGCACCGGCTCCAGTGGTATGCTCCGTCCCACGTAGGTGCCGCCGCACGCCCTTCGCATCTGCGAACACGATGTCCGAAGGCTATCGAGGTCCTCCATGGGGGCCTCTGTGGCCTTGGTGACGCGGCTCATAACCTCAGCAGCCAACTCCGGCAGAAGCTTCTCCATGGCGGCGGCGGTGTGGCGGTGGTTGGGGGGAGCAACATGAAGGCAGAGAGTTGAGCGCGCTAGGGAGAGGTGGATCGCTGGGGAGAGGTGGATCATTGGGGAGAGGTGGATCGTTGGGTAGTTTCTTGAATGAAGGTGGAGAGGTGGGGATTTTATGAGCGCGCTCAGTTCTTGAAGTTTTCACGTGGCCGCAAGTATGGCGAACATTGTAGCAGTGTGAACCACGTAAACCACGTAAACACGTCTGTAGTTCCCTAGGCTGCCCCCCATTTGGTTCTTGTATTTACTATAGATGTGTTTTCCAAACATGCATCTGTAGCATAACTATTGGCTCATTAATTCCTATTGCAATCTGATTCAATTAGATTAATTAAGGAATAAAACATTCCAGCCTTCATATTCACATGTTACAACAAATTTGGACAAATTTCAGTTGCATTGTCACTATGTTTACTCATCATTTCAGTTGCATTCAAGATCTACACATAACAAATTTGGACAACAAATTACATCCATCCATTCATTCATTCATCCAGTTGCATTGGACATCCAGTTTCATTCATTCAATCAATGCATTAGGGATTACTTCATTACAGCATACATCAGAACACATCCAAGGACAACACAGACAACACACACAAAAGCATGTTCATCTTCCACTTCAAATTCTCTAGCTTCTACTCCAATTTTTTCTTCTTGGTGTCACCATTTGGACTGTCCACTAAATCTTCTTCATCCAGCAGCTCTGCCCAATTCAAAGGGCAAACAATTATGATGCCACGATCCTTCAACTATTGGAAGTACTCTGTTATGGTGGGCCGGACATATCAGAGGAGGAACAGGCCCACCACAGGTGGCTGATCACGCGCACAGGGGCGCCATGGGCAGCTGGGCGCTGCTCCTCAATTATAGGATCCTTAGGATCTATTAGATTACCTAGTTTGTTAGATCAATGGTTTGTTTCCTAGTTTGTTGGGATTGTGCCTATATGGCCTAAACATTTGCTTAATGAAAAGATAAGCCTGGGATTGAGACTTACGTCTCCCTTGGGCACCCAGCCAACTCTGTCATCCTCTTGTTTTTGCCCTAGCCTTCCTGCTTGGCGCCGCCACGGCACCAAGCTGCCACAACCGGAGCAGCCAGCCCCAGCGTCCTGTCTCTCCGCCCTACTTCCTCCACAGCAAGGCTCGACGCCGTAACAAGCTGGTATCGGAGACCATGTCTTCCTCGGCTCCCGTCGCGCCAACCACCGCCATCCCCGCCACCACTGTCGACACTTCGGCTACGTCGTCGGGCTTCGGCTCCACTAGCGCCATCATCCCAACGACCTCGCCCATCGTCCCAATGACTTCGCCGCTGCAGCCTCCTCCGACATCGGCCGCCGAGGCGTTCAACGCCCTCACAGCAGTGATCTACCACCTCCAAACCCAACTCAGCAATGTGTCGCTACGTTTGACAGCGCTGGAGCGCCGCTCGCCATCACCATCCTCGTCGTACCCCTATGGACTGCAGGGCTACGGCGGCATCCCGGCGTTGTCGTCCTCCGAACCGGCCACGTCGGCGCTGTTCGTGGTGCCACCGTTCCAGGTGGTGTCAACGGCACCGGCCAGCACTCCAATGCTTCCGATGTCATCTGTCGCTGCCTCCATGCCGGTTGCATCCACCCTGCCCCCACCGCCACCGCCCACAGGGGTTCCCATCCATCAAATTTGCTTTCCTCCCTCGCCGTCGCCTGTGCCATCCATGTCCGCTATCCTCAGCGGCGTCTCCTATGCGCCGCAGTCCACTACCATGACATCGCCTTCCATGCACTTCGCGCCCACGCAACCCCATCTTCCACCAGTGCCACACAGCCATACCGTGCCTCGTTATCATAAGCTTTCTTTTCCCTCGTACGATGGCAAGATTGATCCGCTCGGATGGCTCAACAAGTGTGAGCGGTTCTTTCGCGCCCAGCACACCCCCGACGCCGATCGCGTTTGGCTCGCGTCCTACCACCTCAATGATACGGCCCAGCAGTGGTACGTAGTTCTGGAACACGACGTCGGCGAGCCTGATTGGGACGAGTTCAAACGCCTCTGTCAGCAGCGGTTCGGGCCGCCGCTCAGCACCAACCATCTCGCTGACTTGGCACGGCTGCCGTTCCAATCTACTGTCGAGGCCTATCTGGAGGCGTTCCAGGCGCGTCTCGCGCACGCTGGCCATCTCGAACCGCTACAGCAGACACAGCTATTCACTGGAGGGCTACCGGAGGCCATCTGCATCGACGTCGAGCTGCACGAACCGCAGAATTTGCAGCGCGCGATGCAGCTGGCCCGTGCTTATGAGCGCCGAAACGTGCCCAGTCTGCTGGCGCTCCCAGCCCCGCCTCCTCGGACATAGCGCCGTGGTCCGGGGGCGCAGGCAACGCTGCCGGCGCCACTGAACGCCCAGGGCGTTCCACCGCCCACACCTGCATCAACTTCCACTCCGTCGAGGCCCTTCAAGCGCCTATCTCCCGACGAGATGGCAGCCCGGCGCAAACAAGGGTTGTGCTACAATTGTGACGAACCGTATGTCCGCGGTCACAAGTGTGCACGGCTGTTCTTCCTAGAGGCGGCTGACTACACCGTCGAGGAGCCGGACGAGCCCGACCAGCAGCAGGAGACTCCGGCGTCGGAGCCGCCGCCGTTTGACCCCGACGCCCCGTTGATCTCCCTCTCGGCGATTACTGGAATCCGCACGGAGGACACAATGCAGGTCCGTGTCCGGATTGGTCACCATGAGTTCACGGCGCTGATCGACTCCGGCTCCACGAACAATTTCATCGGCGACACTGCTGCACGCCGCGCCAGCCTCCACTTCACCGACAGCCGCGGCGCCTATGTCACCGTGGCCAACGGTGACCGCGTGGCCTGCCGGGGCCTCGCCAATGATGTCGCCATACGCATTGGGGAGGAGTTTTTCACCATCAGCTGCTACTCCATTCCCCTTGACTGCTACGACATGATCCTCGGCACCACATGGCTGCGCACGCTCGGCCCCATTCTATGGGATTTCGATGATCTATGTATGGCGTTCAACTATGGTGGCCGACGCGTGCTGTGGAAAGGCCTTGGCTCCACACGAACGGACATTCTGCCTACTGGCCGCCTGCATGCAGCACACCTCCAACACGCCAAGGGGTCTGAGCAGGACCTCTTGGAATGGCTGCTGCTCTCCTACGCCGACATCTTCGCGGAGCCGCAGGGACTGCCGCCAGCCCGTCCGTGTGATCATCGGATTCACCTCAAGCGGCGATGGAGCCCGTTGCCATCCGCCCGTACCGATATCCTCAGCTGCAAAAGGATGAGCTCGAGTCTCAGTGTGCCACAATGTTACAGCAGGGCGTCATCCGGCATAGTACTTCGCCTTTCTCTGCACCAGTTTTGTTGGTCAAAAAGGCGGATGCATCGTGGCGGTTTTGTGTGGATTACCGCGCCTTGAATGCTGTCACAGTGAAAGACAAGTTTCCCATCCCCGTCGTGGAGGAGCTCCTGGACGAGCTTCATGGTGCCCGGCTGTTCACTAAGCTGGACCTACGCTTGGGGTATCAACAAGTGCGCGTCCACCCCGATGATGTTGCCAAGACCACGTTCTAGACACACCATGGCCACTTCGAATTCTTGGTCATGCCGTTTGGCTTGTCCAACGCGCCGTCAACATTCCAGGCTCTAATGAATTTTGTGTTGCAGCCTTTCCTCCGCAAGTGCGTGCTTGTGTTTTTCGATGACATCCTCATCTACAGTTCCTCCTGGATGGCGCACCTACAGAACTTGCGCGCTGTCCTTGCTGTCCTTCGTGAACACAAGCTCCATTTGAAGAAGTCCAAGTGTGCCTTCACCACGCCGTCGGTCCAGTACTTGGGCCATGTCATCTCGGCCTCCGGCATCGCTATGGATGAGGCCAAGGTGGAGGCGGTCAAGTCCTGGCCGCAGCCACGGTCAGCCCGGGGACTGCGGGGGTTCCTCGGACTCGCCGGGTACTACCGGCGCTTCATTCAAGATTTTGGCACCATCGCCGCACCCTTGACACAGCTCCTCCAGAAGGACGCCTTCTGCTGGTCTGATGAGGCGTCCGCGGCGTTCACAGCTCTTAAGACGGCGCTGTCCACAGCTCCAGTACTCCATCTTCCGGATTTCAGCAGGGCCTTCATGGTGGATTGTGATGCTTCTAGATCAGGTTTTGGAGCCGTGCTGCATCAGGGGGCTGGTCCTATCGCCTTCTTCAGCAGGCCATTTGCAGCCCGGCATCTTAAGGTCGCCGCCTATGAGAGGGAGTTGATCGGCCTTGTACAAGCTGTGCGCCATTGGCACCCCTATCTGTGGGGGCGTCCGTTCATCGTCAGGACTGATCATTATGCGCTGAAATTCATGTTGGACCAGCGTCTCTCCACTATACCACAGCACCAGTGGATCTCCAAGTTATTCGGCTTCGACTTTACGGTGGAGTACAGACCGGGCCGCCTTAATACGGTGGCTGATGCATTGTCACGCCGGGAGGGCGAGGTGCTGCGCTTGGAGGCCATCTCGCTGCCCTCCTTCGACATCTTTGATGAGCTACGCCGTGAACTAGACTTAAGGATGAAAATGGAACAGAAATATCCCGAACCGAACCACATCGTTTTCTGTATTTTATCCGATCGAATTCGTATTTTTGTATCTGACTTTACCGTTTTCGCTTTCGTTTTCGTATTTCAAATGTAAAAGTAGAAAACGGTTTAGACATTTTCCGACCGTTTCCGACCGTTTTCTACTTTTCTACTTTTAATTCGGAATATCCTGAATTCAAAATTCAGTTTAACCGAATTTTGTTGTCAATCATTACTGTCCAGGCAACTAGGCAAAGGCAAGTGTGGAGCACTAATGCTCATTGGCTGCATTATATAGGCAGCTCACCCGTCGCGCCTCCCTAAGTCATCGAGGTAGGACTAATCACCTTGCACGGTGCTGTATGCTTGCATGGCTACATCTGGCTTCACGCGACGCTGTTGTTGCATTACATGTGACTGGCCGACCAAAAGAGAGAGAGTTAGATGGGCCAGGCGTTGTTACTATCCTTTCTAGTCTAGTACCGATGGCATCTCGAATTTTCCTCTTTTTTATGTTTTTCTTTTCTTTTTTTCTCTTGTCAAAGAAACCAAATTGATAAGTCTGCTCTCTTGCACTCGAAATTTGCCACGATGACACTTGTTAATTGTTATGCATTGTGGATCGGTATTCCATATTGAATTTTCGTATACCGACCGTGTTCGACATAATTTCGCTCGAATGGGTTCGTTTTCGAAATTCTCGATATTTCGTAAGTTCACGTTTGTTTTCGTGTCCGGCTTTACCGTTTTTGCTTTCGTTTTCGTATTCAAATATAAAAATAGAAAATGGTTGAGGAGTTTTCCGACCATTTCCGACCGTTTTCATCCTTAACTGGACTCCTCTGAGGACCTCCGTTCTCGCCGAGACGCTGCAGCAGCAGGTGACCTTGGTCCCCAGTGGTCCGTCCAAGAGGGTCTCCTGCTCCGTGACGGCCGCGTCTTCGTTCCGGCCATGTCACCCCTCCTGCCCGAAGTGCTCCAGCTAGCACACACGGTGGGGCACGAGGGGGTCTAGAAGACGTTGCAGCGCCTACGGACTGAGTTCTTCGTCGAGCATGACCACAGTGTGGTACGCGACTATGTCCGCACGTGCGCCACTTGCCAAAGGAACAAGACGGAGGCTCTTCATCTCGCGGGTCTCCTCCAGCCGCTGCCCGTGCCGTCGTGGGTCTGGGCTGACATCTCCATGGATTTTGTGGAGGCGCTCCCAAAGGTACATGGTAAAAGTGTGATTCTAACCGTGGTGGACAGGTTCTCCAAATACGCTCACTTCATACCTCTGGGCCACCCGTACACGGCGTCATCCGTCACGCGGGCGTTCTTCAACGACATTGTTCGACTCCACGGGTTTCCCGAGTCCATCGTCAGTGACCGTGATCCGGTTTTGACCGGGCATGTTTGGCGAGATCTCTTCAAGATGGTGGGGGTGCAGCTCCGTATGAGCACAGCATTCCACCCCCAAACCGATGGGCAGTCTAAGGCGGTGAACAAAGTCATCGCCATGTACCTACACTGCACCACCGGCGATCGACCTCGGGACTGGCTGGATTGGCTTCCATGGGCGGAGTACTGCTACAACACGTCGTTCCACTCCGCGCTCCATACATCGCCGTTCACTATCGTCTACGGCCGACCGCCGTCGGTGCTGCTGCCTTATCAGCAAGGCAGCGCACGTACCGACACCATCGACGCCCTCCTCGCTGATCGGGACGCCTTCCTCGATGAGGTGCGCGCCCGTCTTCTCCAAGCATAGGAATACGCCCGCAAGCACTATGACGTTCATCATCGCGCTATGGAGTTCGCCGTCGGCGACTGGGTGTGGCTCCGCTTGCTCCACCATCCCACCTAGTCTCTGGTGCCTGGTGCCCGTGGAAAGCTCGGTCCCTGATATGCCGGACCGTACCAAGTCACCGAGCGCATTGGGCCAGTGGCGTACCGCCTTCAGCTGTCGGAGGGCGCCCGGGTGCACGACGTGTTTCATGTCGGAGTGCTCAAACCGTTCCACGGTCAGCCACCTTCATCGACGCCGCCTCTACCACCGCTTCGTCATGGCCGATTTCTATTGCAGCCGGAACGTGCCTTGTGCGCTCTTCACCGTGGTGCTTGGCACGTTTTGATCCAGTGGGCTAACATGCCAGCTTTCGAGGCCATGTGGGAGCCCGTCGACACCATCCGCAAGAACTTTCCCTCCTTCCAGCTCGAGGACGAGCTGTTTCACCAGGGGGGAGAGATGTTATGGTGGGCCGAACATATCAGAGGAGCAACAGGCCCACCACAGGTGGCTGATCACGCGCACGGGGGCGCCGTGGGCAGCTGGGCGCTGCTCCTCAATTATAGGATCCTTAGGATCTATTAGATTACCTAGTTTGTTAGATCAATGGTTTGTTTTCTAGTTTGTTGGGATTGTGCCTATATGGCCTAAACATTTACTTAATGAAAAGATAAGCCTGGGATTGAGACTTACGTCTCCCTTGGGCACCCAGCTGACTCTGTCATCCTCTTGTTTTCGCCCTAGCCTTCCTGCTTGGCGCCGCCACGGCACCAAGCCGCCGCAACCGGAGCAGCCAGCCCCGGCGTCCTGTCTCTCCCCCCTACTTCCTCCGCAGCAAGGCTCGACGTCGTAACATACTCCTTTTCGAATCGATAGTAACCACACAGTTAAGGAAACTGAAAAACAGCCACAAATTAGAACCCTAACTGTGCAAAGGGGATAACAGTACAAAGAACTCACCCCATTCCTAGCACACTTGAAGTAGAGTCGGCCGTGGTGGTCACCCTCCTTCTTGGTCCGCCCCTCCACCACCCAAGAAAGACCGCAATCTGGGCAACAAATCAGCGGGAACCCGCTAAGCTCACCAACTGGATCCGGAATGACGCTGTGCTCAGAGCCAATGCAGGTGCTACGGGCACCTTGAAGCCTACTCCTTGCCTGTCCACCTCTAGATGACTCCGCAAAATGAGATATCACGTCTCGAGCTGGGAGAAGGGATGGAGAACTTGGTAGCAGCGGCGGTAGAGGATGGCAGCGAGAAGAAGTGAGGCAGACAGAGTGAGGTAGAGACAGAGGGAGACGGAGGCAAATATATGTTTAATTTGGTCCAACCTTGCTACAAACGTGTGTTAATAACATGATTCTGTAGTACTTTGCCTGCGTACTTAGCCGTTGGCATGTGCTAACGGGCAGAGGGAGTGGCCTACGTACTTAGTGCGTACGGAACACAGCAAGCAGTGGCCTTTTGTCGCGTGTCTCTCATGTGGGCGGCGTCGGCTGTTGTCGCGCGTGGCACAGGCTTGTTGCTTTGAGGTACGCGGGTAGCGGCTGGAGTTGCGCGGCGCAGGCGGGCGGCGGTCGAAGGGGTGCGCTGCTATGGCGAGCGACAGGTCAAGGGGTGTGCTGCTGCAGCAGGCGGTGGTGGGCGGCCTTAGCGCCATGCTATGTAGGTGGCCGTAGGGCCGCGTCGCCTTCTCAAACTGTAGGTAAGCTCGAGCCACCGGTGCTCCTCTCTTTCCCTCTTCTCTGCCGGAGCACTGCCACACTGCTCAATGACAAAATTTGTCGTCGTTGTTCCATCTTCTCCCAATTTCCCGTGTTTTCAGCTCCGCCTAGTTCTTGCGGTCCACCTCGAACCGCTGTAGCCACCTCTCGCCACCGCAATCGCCTTCGGCGTCGGTTGCCGCCACGTCTGTGCCACCATGGCCACCATGGCAGCTCGCCATGGCCAGCTCATTCCAATGCTCCTCTAGTGATCTTGTTTATTGTTTTAGCTCTCCTACAACTCCATGATGCTCATCGGCTCCATTCTTTTACCTCTAACATGCAGGTCACGCCGGAACGGTGACCTCGCCACCAGTTCGCGCCACTGCACGTGCCATCATCGCCAGCCATCTAGCTCCACCTCGTCTCTGGTTCAACCAAGCAGCGCATCGACATTGCGGTGAGCTGCTGATGCTGCCTGAGCCCTTTGACTAACCTCTACCATGCTATATCGGTCAGAGCACTGCCGCGCCGCCTTTCTGTGTCCACCGCACTACCATGGCTACGGTCGAGCTCGAGTTTGACTCTAACTCGTTCATCTCTGTAGTGTACTCGATCAGGCATGCTCCGACTGTGCTTCTCCATCTTGAGCTGCAAGGGATCGCCAGCATGCTCAGCTCTCCTCCCTGGTCCCCGGCGTGCTTTGCTCTTTGGCCTCCTGTTCTCTAGCATGTGCTTCTCTATGAACAGTGGTGAGCTCAGCAAGAACTTTTATGAGCTTGTTTGAAACTGTGATGAATTTGCTTGTGTGAAACTTGCAATCTGAACTAAGTTTACTGCAAAAATGTGATTTTTATTACTAAAGCATTGGTGAATTTTCTTATATTCTTCCATTTCAATCTTCTTTTGTTGACTATGGAGGATTGAGGCCACTGGATGTGTCTTCAGAACCGTACTTGTAATGAGTACTTAGAAGGACTAAAATATTTCCTAGCTGTTGCAGAGGCGGACATGAGGAATGGACATAAGTCATCTATGTTGTGCCCATGTGATGACTGTAAGAATGAGAAGCAGTACTCAAATTAGTTGTCAGTCCATGCCCACCTAATTCTTCGAGGATTCATGGATGACTATAGATGTTGGAACAAACATGGAGATAAAAGTGTCAATGAGTGAGATGGTGAGGAAGGACTTCATGAAACTTGTGCCGATGGCAATGAGGAAGCACCCTTTGGCAATGAGGAACTATGTGATGATGATGTAGCAGAGATTGTTGCCAGCCCTATCCCTATGGCTGATAATCTAGAGGAGATGGTGCGTGATGGCTTTGACTTTGATGAGTACATTGGTTCGGAGTTCAAGAAGCTAAAGTAGCTGTTGGTAAATATGAAGACACCACTCTATCCGAGTTGCAATGAGAGGTATACAAAGTTGTCCACTTCACTAAAGCTTCTCCAACTAAAGGCGACACATCACTAGACTGAGAGAATTGCTAGAAGTGCTCGTAGATATGTTTCCTGAGGGGAATCAAATACCCAGGACTACATATGAGGCAAAGAAGATCATTTGTCCGATGGGATCGAAGTTCAAGAAAATTCATGCTTGCAAGAATGACTGCATCCTATTCCATGGTGAGAATGCAACCCTCACTGAATGCCCAAGTGTGGGACCTCTCATTACAAGCGAAGAACTAATGAGGGTGATGATGGCGAGGAGATGCACCGTAGAGTTCCTAGGAAGGTTGCTTCGAACTTCCCTATAATTCCTCGCCTGAAACGTTTGTTTGCAACCTCGAAGGATGCACGATTGTTGAGCTGGCACTCGAATGGGCGGACTGTTGATGATCATATACATCACCCATCAGATGATATTTAGTGGTAGGTCATTGATTTCAAGAATCAAACTTTTGATGATGAGCCAAGGAATCTTTGGTTTGCACTTAGCACAGATGGCATGAACCCATTTGGTAACATGAGTAGCTCACATAGTGTCAAACACAATAGAGTGCACAAGCATAGCAGCTTAGGCAGTGACAAGCAAAGCATATCATGCCAAGCACTGATCATGAAACCCTAACTAAGTAGGCCATGGTTGGAGCTTACCTCACCGGGCTTGGAGCCACACTTGAAGCCGGTGCACATCTAATGAAGGCACATCTTCCCATTGGCATCGAAGCAGTGTCTGCACTTCCCCACCACCGGTTCGCTATCCGATGACATGTCCACCTCTAGCATGACCGTCACTAGTTCCTTCTCCACCCTCCTCCTCCTCCTCACCTCCTCCAGCTTTGTCGCCACTGGCCTCACCACCGGTGAGGAAGAAGAGGGCCCCACCACCGAGGAAGAGTGCGTGCCCTTCTTCTTCACCGCCACCGATGAGGCAGGCACAACCTTTTGCTTCTTGAACACCAGCAAGCGCATTAGGACGTCCTCCACCTCCACCTCTTCACGTCCACCACCAGAACGACCACTGACAACGAGGGCGCGACCGCAGAGGAATGGGTGAAATGCCTAGTCCCTGGGTCCCTTTGTTTGTGGTGCCTCGCGGGCTTCGTCATCTCCAAGGGTGGCGGCTGCTGTGGTGGCAGAAAGGAGGCAAAAGGGGTGGAGGGTGGTAGTGGCGAGGGAGGCAAACGGAGGTGCAGAACATGGAGTGTGAGAGTGGCGAAGTGAGCGAGGCGAAGTGCAAGTGTGAGTGGGCGGCGGGGTGGCAGCAGTTATTAATACGGAAGGGACGCGCTAGTTCGGATCTGAATCTGAAGGGACGCAGTAGTTCAGACGTGCCTTGAATACACACTTCGGAAGTAACAACTACTCTAGACGCGCCTTTACTACACGCGTCTGTAGTAATACACGCGTGTGCAGTAGTTAAATTGATAATTTCAATTTCAAATCTTCGAATACAATTTTAGTGCGGCAAATGATCTAAAATGAAAATGTTGTAAACATAAAAGTTTTAGAACTCATCAAGATCTAAAACTTTTATTTTGGAAAAATTTCAATGTGACTTTGTTTGTACAATTCAAAATTTGAATTTCAAAACATGGGAAATTCAAACAACATTTTCAAACACCAAATGATGTTAGATGAAAAAGTCATGAACATAAAAGTTGTAGATCTCAACAAGATCTACAACTTTTATTTTGAAAAACTTTTCATGTGACTCTATTTGAACCATTGAAATTTTGAATTTCAAAAAAAGGTAAATTCAAACAACATTTTGAAACACCAAATGATTTCATATGAAAAAGTCATGAACATGAAAGTTGTACAACTCATCAAGATGTACAACTTTTATTTTAGTTATTTGTTGATCTGAAAAAATGATAGTAACGTTGTTCACAAATTTTACATATCTCTCATATGGTTTCATAAACTATAAGAGAGATGTAGATTTTGTGAACAATGTTACTACCACTTTCTCGGATGAGGAAATGACCAAAACAAAAGTTGTAGATCTTGATCAGTTCTATAACTTTGTTGTTGATGACTTTTTCAGCTGAAACCATTTACTGCTTCAAAATATTGTTTAAAGTTACCATTTTTTGAAATTCAAATTTTAAATTGATAAGACACAGTCACATGAAAAAATAAAAAAAATAATATCTGTAACAACACAATAAATGGGTAGAGCATGATTTTACAAAAATTTAGGAAAAAATCACCAAATTTGAAGTTAGTATGAGGGAGAAAGACTATTATGTAGATGTTGTATAATGGGATGTAAATATTGATCTAGACTATTAGCTTTGCTATATTACTGAACACTTACTCATACTCTACTTATGCTTGTTGATCAGTATAAACTCTTGTGGGTCATACTTAGCTGAGAATTTCTGTTAGTATTATATAATCTTTTGTATTTTTTGTTGCTTCCTAAACTATTGTTCTAGTTGTTGATGATCTAGTTGAGTGGACTGAGATGTTCTATAGCCTAAACTTGTAGATGTATTTTAGTCTACTCTAAATTTTCTATTCTGAATAGTACATCATCTCATGCACATTTTTACTGTAGTTTTCACTGCTAGCTATTGACTGCTGTTACAGATCCTATCAGAATGGTAAGATGTAGCTTTGTGATATACGAACACTAGTTACTATTAGATGTTAGTGGTCTATCATGTTCACTAACAACCTTGCTCACCTTTGTTTGATAGGCGTCTGATCATGCATCTACGACATCATCAGCAGGAGAAGACGAAGAACCAACTAACAGTGGAGAGGAGGGACACAACAGAGATGCTAATGAAGAGGAGGAAGAGAGAGATGCGGATGCAAGGGGCCAAGAGGGAGATGGTACTGCAGAGGATGAGGCTAATGCAGAGGCATAGCAATCTGAACCTCCTCGAAACCCCAGACAAGAAAGAGGACAGTCACCCGGTGGCCAGAAGTCGTCATGGGGCTCACTCCGACTGGGTTTCCCATAGAGAAGAGGGCCTAGATAAGAATGAGGAGGCTAGTTGGTTTGATTGCTAGACAAAGGATCTCCTTGGTCTTTCCTTCATTCAATTCACTAAGTGAATAAGACAAGATCACTATATTTGATGAGTGTGTCTAGCCTTGGTTGGAGTTTCCAGAAGAATTGAAGGCTACAGTGTGTAAGAAGATAATGCAGATGGTAGCCAAGAGTTGGAGAACCCACAAAAGTGATCTAACATGCAATTTCATCAACAAAGGGTTGGATGCCATGGTGAAGCACACATACATTCTGAAAGAAGATTGGGTAGCGTTTGTGAAACTGAAGGACAACAAAGAAGCAAAGGCAGCAAGTGAGAAGTACAAGAAGCTTCGGGAGAGGAACAAGCATGACCACTATAACACGCCTGGTGTTAAGCTTGCATTTTGCACTTGCATTGCATGAGCATAAGAATCATTCATTCATTCATGAGCATGAGCATGTGAATTGCATTTTGAATGTTGCACAAGCGATGTTTCATATGTTACATAGGTGATGTTTCATTTGTTACATAGGTAATGTTTCATATGTTGCATAGGTGATGTTTCATATGTTACATAGGTGATGTTTCATATGTTACATAGGTAATGTTTCATATGTTGCACAAGTGATGTCTCATAGGTTGCCTGAGTAATGTTTCATTCATGCAACTCATGTTTCATTGGTAATGTTTCATATGTTTCATGTGTTGTAAATATCATATATTTATACATGTATATGCTACATAATCCTGAGTGGTTAATACAAGTGATTGTGTTTGGTCACTAAAACATCTTAGACACACTTAGGATGAAAAATGGAACAATGTTTATATTCATGACTTGGTCCCAATATGCTTCTAAGTGTTTGTTGTTTCAAAATACCCTCTTAAAGGTGCTACTTTGACCTAACTTGACTAATAGCTTAGATTGTTTGCATGACAGTGGGCCCTAAACAAAAGTTGTAGTCCATCTTATGTAGAACAAACTTTGTTCAAGGGTCATGAGCTAATTCAGTGCCTAACATGGTCAAATAGAGCCCACAAGTTTATCAAAAGTGCTGTTTTGGAATCCCAAAATTTTGCTTAGTGTTGGACTGAGTTATAGTTTTCATGTACTCATGTTTGGAGCTTTGTAGTTTGAAAACCAGTGGGAACTAGACCAAACTTTCTAAAGGAAAATTGTATATTTCATGTAGCTCTACAACTTCTATTAATGAAGTTTTAGCAAACCTGCCACGGATTAGGAGATAGAGAGGGACGAAATTGGGTTGTCTGTCGCCTTCATAGGCCTGAATCGGCCCCCATTCAGATGGTCGGGCGTCAGTGGCCAACCACGGACAGGTTGTGGCCGTCGCATAGAGCCCGTATGTCGGCATTGGCCCTACTGGTCAGGCCGAAAGAGGGAGAAAGGGCGCCGCGTTCGCTGCTGCTCTCTCACTCGCTCTCACTCTCGCTGCCTCGCTCCCTCTCCTATCTCTCTCGCTCCCGGTGCAGAGCAGCCACAGCAGCGCCACCGTCGAACTTCGCCAGCCAAATACACCACCGTCGTCATGCCATTGCTTGATTGCTTGTGCCAGCAACTCCACCTCAGAGTCCTCTTTCACCTCGACCCACTAGCTTCGCTGTTTAAGTCAAGGTGAGGGCCCTCGAGCCAATGCCATCGCCGCTAAGCTCGCGGTCGTTGTGGCCAGGCCAGCTCACAGTCGCTCTGCACTCTCTCCCTCGTTCTGTAGTCGCTAGGGTTAGGGTTCGCTCGAGCTATCGGCCGTTGGCCAATGTCGGCCTCACCGGAGGCGAACGCCGCGTCGCACTGCCGCACTCTCACCTCTAAGCCGCCATGCAAGCAGCCGGACCTCACTGTCGCTCCACCGTAGCCCACACATAGCCCTAGATCTTCGCTAGGTCCTCAAGAAGCCGTACTCGAGCTCAGACGGGCATGCAATGGCCGGAGTCGGCCGGGCTACCACCATGCTCCACCGTTGTCCGCCATGCGCACCACCACCATAGCCAACTGCCGTTAGAGGTCTGACGACCTACCTCGTTCGATGCGGGATGTCGAGGGGAGCACGTTGGTGGTGACCTTGCCGCCGGTGACCTCGCCGTCGACGAGCTGTGGCCGGTGAACCATCGTGCTCTATGTTGTGTGCTTGTCAAGTGGGGTCCGCTGACCTATGGGACCCAACTGTCAGTCGTAGTGGGTGCACTAGACCGGGTGCATGTAGTGGATTTCGGGTTTTTGAATGTTTTTCTTTATTTGTTGGTACAGATTTGAATACAAACTTTAAAAATTCATATCTAGAGTTAGGGATGTCCAATTTGAGTGAACCAAAATTTGTTAGATTCATCTTGATGTATACTATTTGAAAAATATGAAACTTGCTGTTTGGAGTAATTTTTTGTGTTAATTAAATCAAGTTAATTAGTGCTTTTAAAATGGTCTTTATCTTAGAAAATGCATAACTTGAGCTACAAGTTTGAGAAAAATGTGATTCCAATTTTGTTGGTCATGTGTTGACATGTTGTAGCTAGGAAAAATAATGAATCTACATTGAGCATGCTGGGAATAGGACTTTTCTATTTAACTTAAATAAATGCTAGTTTCTTGTGCAATTTATTGTGATAAATATATGTAACCTATGAGCATGAAATTAATTACACAGTGTTCTTATGTTGTTGCGAAGCTAAGAAAAATATAAAATCTGTTGTTTGACACTTTCACTAGGCTAAACTATTTATGCTATTATAAGCCTGGCTAGCTTGTCATTTTTGTAGAGGATGCTATACATGTCTAAATGGCATGAAATTTGTACAGTAGACTATTAGAAGCATGCATAAGCTACTGTATTTTTCTCAGAATTTATTGTGCTCTAGAAATACATATTCTTTATTTCACCTTATTATTTAAGGAATTAAAAAAGGCATTTAAATAATTGATTTGGGCTTGGCCATTATATTTTCTAGCATGTTTGTAATGTATATGAACTGTTAGTGCCATTGGGGGTGCCTAGAATTGATTGGTTATATGCAACTAGTTAATTATTGCTCTATGTTGCATTTGTATCTATGTGTTTGTTGCATGTTTGTGTTGCATGAGCTTGATGCTTGATAGTAGATGCTTAGGCCAATTAAGATAAGTTGTCAGCTGCAGGTCTTAGGTCTCTTACTGATTATGACCAACTTTATCTTAGATTTCTAGAACTTGGTGTTTGTTGGAGTTACTAGAGAAGAGATATGCACTTACTCATTAAAATAAAGTAAAGTTAATCTTTAATCACCATGTCACCTTGTTGTTAAGTTTGTGCATGTTTATACATTTCACCATATCATATTTGCACTCCATCTTTTATGCATTCCTATTACTTATTACATGCACATGCATGCAATAGGTTCACTGGAAGGAGTCACCCTTCTCAAGTTCGAGGCCGAGAATAAGAGGAGCAGCTAGAAGCACCACAGTAGGAGACCTCAGGAGAGGAAGGGTAGGCCTTAGAAGACCTCCCAGAGTGCCCTGATCACCAGCCATTAGCCTTCCTAAAAGGCGAGCCCCGCAGCATTCTAAGTCTCCTATGTTCTATAAATGTCAACTTAAGTTCTCTATGATTGATGCATTAAGTTGAGTTGGATGGAACCACTTGATGCATATACCTTTCCTTGTCTAGAGATATATCTTGAATCCTATGTAGGTCTAGGATCGAGTATATGCTTAGCTATGCTTAGTCCGGTAGAAGTTAGGTGATTTCCTATCATCTGCGAAATATAGGTGAATACTTGGTCACGGTTGGCTATATTTGCTATCGTGAAAAATAACCATGTGATGATGAACAATTGGAGGACGGGTGGAATCTTATATGTTGGTGGTGTTGTAACTATAGTGATTTCGTCTGTGTTGATTAAGGACCGGATCATTAAAGGCCCTCTTGTCATATTGAACGCATGCCTCTCACTTAGCTGGCTGGATAAGTCGTTCCGACCATAAAGTCGAGTAGCTCAACTCAGGCTGAGACTTGTTAAGTGGAAGTGCGCACACTGGAGGTAGTAAGGATGGAGGAAGTAAGGATGTGCGGGGAGCTAGTGTGAGGCCAAGGGCAAGTTAGAGTCCTGATCGACCTGGCATCCAGTAGTATCCCTGAGGGTGCGGCACTGATCGAACCCGCGAATGGATCTGAGTTATACCAAAGGTAACCGTTGATTTGGTCTACCTGGGTTTGTGTTAGGAATAAATTCCCAGCTAGTTGAAATCAATTTGAATCGCGGTCTCTCCCAGATAGTGAGAACTTGGCAGAGCCCCCTTCCTCATAGTAATTGATGAAACATGATGGTTATGATGGATATGAAAGTTCTACACCTGTTATGGTTACTATTGTGATGACTTAATTGTACATAACATGTTTGGCACAGGTTAGCTGCTAATTTAGATGGAATAGCTATAATTAACTTGATAACCCAATTATAAAATGTGTAGCTCCACTAGTGGCTTTTATGTAAAATGTTGTCAAGCTAGCTCCACTTATAAAGCCTTGCATAATCATTGGTGTCACTTTATTTCTGGTTTATGACGGGTAAGTCTAGCTGAGTACATGCTCGTACTCATGGTTTATTCCCACTTATTGCAGATAATGTGATGTATCACGGCTACTGCAAGAACTGTATGACTCCTGCTGTAGATGAGGAGTGAGACCATGGGCATGGTCCTTCTTAGTTATCTTATATGTGATGCTTTTGTTGGAGATGATCAGAACCTAGCATGTATTTGAACTTAGTGTGATGTTGGCTTGAAAACTGTATTTCTTCCACTACAATGAACTTGGTTTACAATAACTATGTTGAACTCCGATGTATGTGAACTATTTGTGAACTAGATGTAACATATAGATTGTATGTTGAATCATGTACGATCTTGGCTTGTATGTTGGTTGATTTGAGATTCTTCGTGATACTCAACAGACTACCGAGTTTATATGGGCTTAAGTATGACAATGTGCCCGCTTCAGTGATTGCCATTGTACTTGTGCTCTTATAAATTGGTCAGTTCTATTAAAACCACTGCCTGGGGATAGGAGGGTATGAAGGGAAAACCACAAAGTGGGAGTAGGAGGACAGGGAGTTAGCCGCCCAAGGCATCAGTAATCCTTGGGACCAGTTTCCAGGTGGCCGCCCAAGGAATTTTCCGTGTGCACAGAGTACTTTGGTTAGGTCAGAAGGAAGTGTTGAGATTCATTGGTTGAAAGATTCAACTAAAAGTGTATCTAAGCTAATTTTAGAGAAGGAGCCCTTAAGTCTTCAGGGCTCTCTTTGGTTAGGGAAAAGGATGTGCTCACAGAGGTCTTGGGCAGCCCAGAACAGACAGGCCACGTGCGTGGTGTGTCTAGTTACAATGCGTGTATATATATGTCATTTCTGTAAGATCTATGTATATATATCTGTGATCTATGTATATCTGTGCTATTTGGGTTGTGCTATGGGCTACAAATAGGTCTAGGCTATAAACACATCTGTAGCATTTTCCTTACTACAGACGCGTTTGTACCCTAGACTGTCTATGGTAAGGAAAATACTATAGACACGTGTAGAGAATACGAGTCTGTAGTATGCTACTTACTATAGACATGTTTGCAAACATCGTCTATAGTAGTATCCTTACTATAGACACTTGTATTGTACACGCATCGGTACTATGTTTCTTCACACAGACCCGTTTGCAAACATTGTCTATAGTAGGATTCTTACTACATATGTGTGTATTGTACACGCATCGGCACTATGTTTCTTCACACAGACGCATTTACAAATGTCGTATATAGTAGGATTCTTACTACAGACGTGTATAACAGACACACGTCTAAGATATGGCTCTTCACACAAACGTGTCTTAATCTTATCGCGGATGCGCCAGTAAGAGCTTACTGTAGACACATGTAGACATTAACCAGTCTCAATTAATGGCTTATCACATACGCATGTTCGTTTTTGTCACAGTCGTGTATTGGTAACACGCGTCTGTAGTATGTGCTTATTATAGATGTGCTAGCCTTATTATAGATGTGTTATGGCATCTGTGATGTACATGAACGCGCGTCTGTGATGTGCTTTTTTACATAGTGTCGCCGTCTGTGCTAGGGTGTGTGGCTTGCATCTAGCGGTTCTGCGAGGGCGTGGGAAGGTGAGCTAGGGCAACTGGACAGGAGGAGCGGTTGTGTTGTGGATTGACAGTCGTGACCCTAGGCTTCTCCGATCCGGTCAACAAAGATCACCGGCCACACCGGCTTCCACCCACATGCTTTCTAACTGCAAAGATTGACGAAAAGGCCCCACGGCCATGAGGCACGCTGCCATTGGCCATGAGCGTGCGCTTTCATTTTCTAAAACCAGCATCCATAGACAGGTAGCAGATTATGTTTCCACAATATGATAGTTTTTGTCATATCCGACACCCATATTTATGATCTTAGTACAAGAGCCAAGGGGTTGTGATTGTTCAGAGTCACGAACGAAGCCTTGTTTTTATGATTTTCACCATTTTTACCGCCAGAGTCTTGGAGCTGATGGTTTCCAATTCTTCAAAGTAATTGTGTTGTTTCCACTTAAAAAATCACAAGTACAAAATAAATGTGAAAGACAATGAAAAGACAACAATATAGGCCTTCGAACAATTCTTCATAAAAAGAAGGGTTCGCACATCACATCATTGTTGCATTTCTAATTTGACACAAAACCAGCAATTATATTTGCAATTGCTTCAAATGATGGATCAAATCATGAACTATTATCTTGAGCAGTTTGTATTGAATTGATCTCAACATCGATCGCATGATCGAGTCCGAAGGAAGGCAAACCCCACTACTACAGAAATCTTAATGGAGGCGGGTAAAACGATTAATGGAGGCAGGCATTGCAACCACCTCCAACCAAAGGTCATGGTTAATCCAACCTTTTTGGAGGCGGTTGCTTTACCCGCCTCAGTTAATCGATTAATGGAGGCGGTCGCAATAAGATTCCCGCCTCCGTTAATCGATTTAAAAAAACAAAAAAAAAACCCTAGCGAGCCCAATAGAGCCTGCTACCATCGCATCCACCGAATTTGGGTGCCCCTCCTCCTAGCTAGATCAGGGCACGACCGACCTCCTCCATGCCAGATTTGGCCCCGCTGTCGCTGGATCTAGCCCCACCATGGCCAGATCTGGACCCTCTGTCACCGGAGAAGGACCGGCCGACTATAGATATGCATAGAGGAGAGAGGAACGAGCGAGGGAGATGAAGGGAGGAAGAGAGAGGGAGATGGGGAGAACTGACCTACCTCCACCGCATGCCGCTCGCGGATCCGCGTGCCACGCAGCCTAGCCCCGCGGACATCGTGCCACCGCGCGCCGCACGCCACGCGTCGCCCGACCCCACGAAGCCACTTAGCCCGGCCCTATGGACCCATGCCACTGCGCTCCGTGCATTGTTGACACTGGAGAGAGGGAGGTAGTGGAGAAAGAGGGACCAGATGGAGGGAGGGAGGCACTCGTCATGCTTCTGTGCGAGAGAGAGGGAGTGGTGAAGAGAGAGGGAGGCAGTGGAGAGAGCGGCGTTTGTGTGAGAGGGAGAGCGACACCTAAGTTGAGTGGTGCTTGGTGTCTAGTTAGGGTTTTCATTTGGTTTATATAGTCACCACTAGGTATTGGGCCAAGAAATGATAGCGGGCTGGGCCAAATTTTTGGAGGTAGGCCTTATAAAATAACCAATTCTGAAAATAGATTTACGGAGGCAGGCTCCTTAAGACGACCATCTCCAAAAATATACTATTTTTAGAGGTAGTTGTTTTAAAATGCCCGCCTCCGTAAATTGATTTTAGGAGGCGGTTATATTTTGACCACCTCCGTAAATCGATTTCACAAGGCAGGCAAAAGTGACCGCCTCCATAAATCAAAATGCCCGCATCCGTTAATCGTCCGGTATTTTTCAAGGCAGTTAGATTTTGTGACCGCCTTCATTAATTAAAGTGCACCATCGTGCAAAATCAATCCTATAGTAGTGGCCATGCACGCGACTTGATCAGGTCACAAAACTAAAATCCGGTTGCGCCCCTTGTTACATAGCGCTTATATTAAAAAAGGTTCCCTAACCCTCTTAGCAACCGATGCGAACGAGAGAGGTTAGCACACCAAACCATAAAGTAACTGATCTAACCAAGTGCAAGAGTAAAGGGAAGGCCGTCGCCCAATTTCTTGTCAAATCTCATCAATGGGGTCATCGCAATCACTAATAGGTTGACCAAGGAGGGAGTCGCTGCCACTAGGAGGACGCCAACGACAACCATACAACTATGGGATGCACCTTTACTGACTTTCTGTGTCTGAGCTGCTCCAAGTAGGCGCGGTCCGACTTTCTCCTCTACTAATGGAGGTAAACTCAAGAGATCTACTTATCTAAGTCTAAGATTAGGTATCCTAATCTAGTTTGAGTTTTCCAGAATGGTATAAATAAATATACTCCCAAGTTATATGCATGTACCAGTACAATCCCCATTGGGATACAACATTAAAAGTCGATATAGAACTCCCATTATAATTATATGTGGACAAACTAATCCCAGACTAACATGTCAGCAACAAGCTACTGGCTAATTTATATGAAAGATTAGAACTACAATGTAGGGGGGCTAGGAGCATTCCTTGTTCTTCTTTTCTTCGTAACTTTGTTAGTAAAGAGACAAAACTTCAAAATATCAAAACTATTTCTTAAAAATATGATTACATGATCGGTCTTATTACAAAACTAGTTTTAGAAAAAAAAACATAAGACAATAATACAAAAAATTGTGGAAGTAAAACATTTTTCATCATTATAGCACACGTAGAGTTGTAATAATAAAACTACTACGACCGAAGCTATAAGGAGTCCTCACTAAGCCCACCAGAATGTATCCACACACATCTAAGAGTTAGCTTTAGCATCCACCTATTACCTACAAGGGGGAATAAAACCCCGAGAACTAGAGTGCACTCAACAAGACTTACCCAACTAGGGTGCGAGTAGTCTTCTAACTTGCAAAGGATATGTAGGGGCTGTTGGCTAGCTATTGAGTTTTTTTGCAGAAAAGCTTACTAATAGTGCATCCTTATGCTTCAAGTTTTAGCAGACAAGATTAAGTTCATTAACTAACAATTATACGTAAACACCTGATCTACTTTCAAGCATAAGGTAAGCAATCAGAGTTTAAATTTCCTCATCTCCTTCATCATCTTCCATGTTCCAGTTGCATTAGCTATGTAGCAACATAATGGCCAAGCGGTATCCATATCTAAGAAGAGGCCAAGATTCGAATCGATTTACATCTAACTAGATACAAACACACGCCAGTGCTCACCTCGTCGGGTTCGCATAAGTTGACCATTCCCGATATTGGCTAATTAAGACCAAAATAGACCCAGCTGCCTTGGGGATCGAACACAACCCCACGGGGAAAACTCCACAATGAGTTAAGTTGTAATTCTCCGCCTCCAACTACAATCAGAGGGGCCAGTGTAGCATTTCAATGAACTATATAGAGTGGTAATAGGCTTCCTGCCCCCATGAAGCAAGTGTGTGTTTGGCACGTTCAATACTTGACCAAGAAGCAACCATCGGACTGGCCTTAACTATCATAGACTGCAATAAAGTGCACTGGGGACATCCATGTCCTATTGCCTCACCAAATGCCAATTCCTGCTCGGTCTCTAGTTATTATCTGCCAAGATATACACTACTACATTCAAACCTTTAACAGCCATGTCGTAACCCCTATCACAGTCCAATTTCGACCTCGGCAGTAAGTTATCGACAGTGATGGTCATAGCCTTCACCATCAGCATCTGAGACCGACTGTAGTGTACACTAACACCACTGTATTGGCTTATGATCCATCCGTGATAAGGTCCTTACTTTCGTTGCATTGGAGCACGACCCGACTATGTGGGTATACATACTATACACTAACATCATCGTATTAGCTTATGATCCATCCGTGATCAGGTCCTTGTTTCCATCGCATTGGAGCATGACCCGCCTGTGTGGGTGTACACTAACACCACCGTGTTGGCTTATGATCCATCCGTGATCGGGTCATGTCATGGAACCGTCCAAATTATAAGAGCACAAGTATAAAAACAATTACCGAAGTGATCAAATTCTCACACTTGAGCCCATATAACTCCGGTAGTCCAATGAAATCACGAGGGATTTCAAACCAACTAACATACAAGCCAAGATCGTAGTGATTCAACATAACAAGCCACATGCTACATCCATTTCATAAGTAATTCAATATACATCGGAGTTCAACGTAGTTATTACATCTTAAATTGAAAAGTAGCGAAAGCAAAGTAATTTGAAACTAACATTTCTCTTATTTCAAATACATGCCAGTACCAAGGTCGACTTCCAACAAAAGCATTAGAGATAAGATAACTTAGAAGGATCATGCCCATGATCACACTCCACCACTATGGCAGGAGCCATCCAATTCTTGTAGTATTCATGATACATCACAACCTGCAACAAGTGAGAATAAACCCTGAGTACGAGAAGGTACTCAGCTAGACTTACCCGTCAAAAACCAGAAATAAAGTGACACCAAGGATCATGCAAGGCTGATATAAAGTGTGCTAGCTTGACAACATTTTGCGTAAAAGCTTAATACAGATAAGCCATCATTAATGCTTAAGCATCAAGTTAATAATCATTAACCTGTCATCTATATTAACATCTATACTAGAGCTCTCACTTAATTAGGAGCAAACAATATTAACCATAGCAGGTATAAATTGAGGCAACATTTAAATCATCATCTAATTAACCATCCGTTCATTTAATTGAATCTACGTTGCCGTTGCTCAAGTCAAGTGCTTACTAACCGGGAGCGATGGCAATTCGAATCGAGTTCCTATCCAGCTGGAGGGGTATTTCTAACACAAACCGCACAAGCCCCGTGCCAGGGTCACACAAGTCACCTTTGGTACAGTTCAGGAAAGCACAGGTTCGACTAATGCCGCATCCCCAAGGGCAACACTCTGCCAGATGATAGGGACTTTAACCCCCTGGTCTCATGCCAGTGTCCCCAAGCACATCCTTACTTCCTCTAGAATATGCACTTGACCCCTCGATTCCCGGCCTGAACTGTATTACTCGGCTTCATGGTCGGACGGCTTATCCGGCTAGCTAAGTGTTAGACTGTGTTCAACATGACTCAAGGACGTACAACGAATCATCCTTAAACGACTCAGATGGGGATAGATCCACACCCAAGACCTCCATGCCTTGTTGCTTCACTATCGTCATCCCGCCCGGTCTCCTTTCATATTATTAGCACATGGTTCTTTTTCACGATAGCAAATATAGCCAACCGTGCCATATATGAATATCCCTATATCTCGCAGGTGACAGAAAATCACCTGACTTCTACCGCTTAATGCAGGACTAAGCATCTACTCGATCTTGAACTAATAAGATTCATGGTATACTTTCTGGACAAGGACATGATATCAATGCAGCAAGTGTTTTCATCCAACACCTATAACTTAATGTAACAATACATATAACATATAATAATTAATTATATTTTTAGAAATTAGGAGGCTTATAATGCTCTGGGGCTTGCTTGGGATCCGACACTAGTCAGTGTTTGTTAGATGACCCACACATGGCGAGCATCTCCCATCCTAGCACTTGTCCAGTCCTTCCATCTTTGGGATAGATCTGCCAACACCATCTTCAGGTTCAGCTCCACATCATGTCCTTCATGGGGTGCATCTAGCATACCTAGATGAGATGCAAGATGCAAGTGTATGAATACGTGAGAATGCAATAGATGATGCATTACACACTAATCAAAGCAAGTATAAGGTTACGCTAAATACACATAAGCACTTCACATTGCTTAAAGAAACATTACACCCCCTATCATGCTAAGATAGCAAGGGAAGCAATACCAAATATGACACAAGATTTGCAAAGCCTCAGGTGTACTAACTTTATCACTAAGGATATGAGTCACACTTAGCAACAAGCAAGCAAAGTAACCAGCATCCATGTATTTTCAGCAATTCTGGACATACATGCAGTAGCTGAGTAAATCAATCATATCTGGAGTTCTACAAATCCAAATGACTTACAAGAAGACATTCTGGAAATCTTATGAAATTATTTACATTTCATTTATAATCATTACTGCATGATTCCAAAGTTTAACTTGTCAAATTTATGCAAACACAGAAACTGGTCTAGCAAGACAGAGATCAAGCAATTCTGTAACCCAACTTTAAATAGCTATAACTCCTAAACCACATGGCCAAATGTCACCAAATTTTAACAACAGCTAGATACATAAATTATCTACAACTTTTGTATAAACAAGGTTTACAATAAAGCACATTATCATGAAGAACTTTGCTAAGTTCCTAGATCTATCCAGAAATCGCATTTACAAGAAATAAATACTAACTTATGTTGCAAACATATAATCGGACAAAACTAACTTTACCAACATGTCACACAGCACTAATGAACACCAAAAACATAGTGTCCATTCCTAAATAAATTATTTTAATGCATTTTCTTAATTTATTTTGATAATTAGGTGGAATTATGAACACATATCAAAGGTGCACAATAAATTCTACCAAAATTACAGTGGCCTACATATGCTCCCAATAGTCTACTATACAAATTTCAGGTCATTTGAGAAAGCATAGAAACCTCTATGAAAAAGACAAATGACTATTGCAATAAATCATGTGAGAGAAAGATACACTAATAACTCACCCATACAGCAACGCAAATTCATGAAATTTTTACCACACATCAAACATCACATGAGTAGCATGCCACAAAAAATCACTTCATTTGGAGCCCTACATTTGTAGTTATGAAAATGAAAAATACAACTAGCATTGAAAACCTAGAAGCATAGATCTGTTTTTAGAACTAATACTTTTAACTAAAACATGACATATTATAGATCCACTGCATATACAATTTTACAAGGATTCCAAAAAGTCCTCATTTGCTATTTTATGATTTTTCAATGAATTACTATGAATTATAAGATTCAGCCATAATTATGCATAAAGGAAAAGGAAAAAGAAAAACTACACTATGCAGCACTATTCATATGAGTCACGGCTTTACAGTTAGACCCCTATAAGAAACTTTAATTGAACCAAGCAAACAAGTCCTAACAATACTATTCATATGAGTCTAGGATTCGCATTAGGACTCTTCCCTTTCTTTGAATTTGATTCCGATGTCCTTCTCTTCATCTTCAGTACAGAGAGCAGGGGAGCGCCGGGGAATGGCAAACTCTGGCCGGCCTGCGGCTCACCGGCAGCAAGGAGGAGGGGCGGCGGAGTGCTAGGGCCTGCTCACGCACTCGCGGGGCCATTCGGCTTGGCCCGCGACTGGCCGAGGCGGCCTGGCCACGCGACACCGGCGGCGAGCTGCAGCAGAGCAGTAGCGGCAGTGGCGCAGCAGCAGCGGCAGCGACGTAGGAGCAGCGGCAGCGATGCAGCAGCGGCGGACATGGAGCTCAAGCTCGGCCATGGTGAGTGCGCTCTGCAGAGAGCGAGAGAGAGCGAGGCGAGGCAAAGGGAGAGGCGAGTGAGGGAGCTGGGAGCTCGGGCGTGGCTCAACGGAGGGCAAGGTGATGCTGGTGGTTGCATGAGTGTGGCCAGCATTGGGAGGAGCGACCAGCGGCGATGATCTGCTCGGCTGCTCGGGTGTTGTAACAGAACCGCCCAATTATACGAGATTAAGTAGGAAAATCACCCAACGAGAGGACAATTTAACAAACTTAAGCCCGTATAACCCGATAGTCCGTGAAATCTTGACGGATTTCAAACCATTCACATAACAGCCAAGATCGTACTAAGTTTAGCGGTCACCGTCATAAGTTACATAAAAGTTCGTGGCACAAAATACATCGGAGTTTAAACATAGTTATTACAAACCAGGTTCGAATAAAAAGTAGCAGAAGCAGTAGTTCAAATCACGCACACACACAGCGTTTTGAAATAAAGTGCCAACTTGTGATCATCTCCAGCAAAAGCATCAGACGAGAAGTAGCGAATGACCATTGCCCATGGTCCTAAGCTTCGCCCATCGCAGGATAGAGGCAGTTGATACAGTAGCCGTAATACATCTGCCCATCTGCAACAAGTGGGAACAAAGCCCTGAGTACGAGAAGGTACTCAGCTAGACTTACCCGACAGAACCAAAATAAAATGACACCAAGGATCATGATAGGCTTTTTGGTGGGGTAGCTGACTCAGTTGCAAGAAAAGCATTTTAACTTAACAGTTCTTTTACAAAAGCATGCAGTATTTTAATCTTTATTACCCTGTCAGCTATGTTGGACTTATGCCAGAGTAACGATGTAATTAAGCAAGTAAGGATTTCCATTGATCATTAACAATAGTTATCATGTCATCTTCCACATAACTATCCAAGTGTTCATCATTATTACTACGGTGAAGTAGCTCAAGTCAAGTGTTCACTATCCAGTGAACGATGGCGATTCAAATCGATTATTAACCAGCTGGTAATTTATTCCTCACACAAACCTCACTCACCCGCTAAAGTGAGGTATTGGTCACCGAGTCAACCATTCAGGTAAAGTCGCGAGCTTGCCAGGAACCACATGTACCCGGGGGCCGCCCGACTGCTCTTTGGCCTTATCATCGCGCCCCCGTATCCTGCCACTACTGCTCTGGTACAGTGCGTTGCGGGCAATCCACTCGGCCCGAATAATCTTCCAGCTTCACGGTCGAAAGGTACATTATTCGGCCAGCTAAATGTGAGGCATACATTCAACATGACTCGAGGCCCAACAACGGTCGGTCCTTAATCGACACAGACGAAAAACACTACAGTCCGAAACCCTGCAAGTTTCCATCCGGTCTCAGATTCATTTCGACACTTAGTTATTCTCAACTGACACATCTTTCACATAGATCCAAGTAATCTTCTATAGCTCGTGGATGACAGGCAATCACCCGACTTCTACCGGTCTAAGCCAACTAAGCAATTATTGACCGCGGACACCAAGGTAACAAGGATCGAGTAAAGCAAGGTGAAACAAGGTATAATGCAGCAACGTTTGCAAACAACTCCTAAACGTAATGCATCAAATTAAGTAAAGTTAATAATAAATTATTTGCAAACCGGGGGAGAAATGCTCCGGGGCTTGCCTCTCTCAAACGAGCTCGGACGGTGGTCGGGGCACTCCGGAAGATCTTCACCGACCTCCTCTTCGGCTTCGGTCAACTCCTGCTCTGGCACCTCGGACTGCTCTTCTGGGTCCTCGGGAACTGCTACCGGGGTCACTTCCTGCGATCCTGTATGATGCAGAAGTATAAGTGCTCATGCCTAGGTGCATTGCAGGGATGACATGAGAGGATGATGATGAATGCATGAGATGTAAATGAGCATGTTACTTTATTTGGATTACGGGAAACTTACGACTCTTCTACAAGGTAGTCTACATCATCCAAGAACATGTACTCGAAAACTACCACCATTATTCTCTACCATGCAAAGGCATTTTGACACTCAAGATGCTTCAAAGATGCACCAAAGTATAGTTTACTAACTAATTTTGCATTAAAGAGTGAATGTAAACCCTAATTAGCCCCATGCTTGAACATCAACACATATTTTAGTAGCACAGAAAAATCTTAGAAAATTACAGTGGATTACTAATATCAAAACTAGCCTGCCACAAGATTTTCATTGCATTTGGATTACTAGAACTGTCTATACAAAAATAACAAGCTAAGGCCTAAAAATGAATATTAAAATACTTTGCATTATGAAAAGTATCAAACAACAGATTTAGAAATTTTCCTACTTTCTACTCAGTAAACAAACACTATAGAAAAATTATTACTTGCATGTTTTATTCAAATTTATTTAATTAACAAAAATAACAATTATTAGTGATAGAAAGCATTTGAACTACACCTACACAATTTTCTACAGAACAGACATGATATAAATTTTTCCTAGCAAGTACATGGCACAAAAAGATTAACAAACTTGGAATCACATTTTTCTGATTTTTCTAGGATTTATTAAGCATTTATCAAGAAAACAGTCATTTCAATAGTTAATTAAAAACTCTACAGGAAAGTATCTCAAATTTGACATGCAATAATTTTATATCATAGATCTGGTTCCAATGAATCTAGAGAAATTTATTTCACAATTTTTGGAGCTGAAATGACTACTAAAACATTTTCCAAAGCATTTTCATCAAGAATAATAAAAGGAAAAAATAGAAATGAATTTTTCATAACGGCACTGGGCCGGCCCGGGGAGTCAAGCGGCCCATAGCCGTTCTCGGCCTGGCTTGCGCGCGTGGGGGAAACGGCCGAGCCGGCCCGCTCGGGGCGCGGCCCACAAGGCGTAGCCCAGTCCAGACCGAAGAGGGAAGGGGGACAGAGCGTCCTCGCCGGCGTCCGTGGCCTCGACGTCGCGGCGGTGGCCGAGGGCCAACGGCCAGCTCCGGCCAAGCCGAGACCAGCGACCTCGCGCGCAATGTTCGCAAATGAGTGGCGAACTCGAGAGGGAGGCGCGGGAGGGCAGAGAGAGAGCGAGTGAGGCGGTGCGCGGGGCATGGGTTCGGCGGCACCGACGCGGTGGCGCGCGCGGGGTGAGGGAAAATTGAGCCCTACCGGGGCAAACGAGGAGATGGCGACACCCGTTTGGAGGAGGGGAGAATGGGGCGGAGCCTTGTGCACGGCCAATCGGACGGTGGTGGTCCACCGGTGCCGGAACAGGGCGGTGAAGGTGGAGGCGCTCGGTGGCGAGCGGCGTTCCGCTGCGGTTTCACCGGAGGGAGGAAGAAGGGAAGCAAACGAGGCGCAAGTGGGAGGGAGACCAGGTGCCCGGGCGATTTTGAAGCGGAGCGCGGGTGCGGGGTCCATGGCGGCCACGCGGTGGCGTCGCCGGCATGCGGCCGCCACGCGGCAGGCGATTTCTGCCGGGGCGACAGCGTGCGCGCGCGCGAGCGGGAAGAAGGGAGGGGAGGCTGGCTGGGCCGGGCCGAGGCGGAGGCAGACGCGGGCGCGCGCGGGAGTGGCGCGGGCCATTTCGGCCAGCGTGCCGAAACCGAGGCGGCGGCCTGCTAAGCTGGTTTTGATCTTTTTCAAATTTTTCATTTCAAATCAAATTCAAACACAGATTTCAAACCCCATTTTGAACAAGAAGAAGACATTTTCTGGAATTGACCCAAAAATAAAAGTTGCGTAGAATTTAATTCTCTACAACTTTGATTAAGGGGCCAACTAAAAATTCTCAATAGATTTTGAATTGAAGAATAAAAGCTAAAATAGGGAGTATTTTTGAATATTTTTAATTAATATTTTTGAACAAGTTTTTGACAAAACTTTGAGTCATCTAGTTGCTCCAAAAATTGAACTATAGTTCTAAGTGATATAAGATTTGTAGTTGCAAAATTTTGATGGAATGTGATTAGCACATTAATATATTACATCTCAAATACCACTTTCCAAGCTTTTATTTCATTCAAGTTATAATATTATCACACATGATTATGATGATATGAAATGCCATGCATATGATTGCCATGCAAATGCTTGCGTAACACCGGAGTGTTACAGCCCTCCCTCCTTATAAAAATCTCGTCCCGAGATTTGGGTTACGAACCATTTATTATAAAAATCTTCGTATGCTTTTTGTAGGTATTCACCCGTTTCCCAAGATGCATCCCCTTCATCATGATGACTCCATTGTATCTTATACGTTTTCACCACACTATTTCGAGTAGCCCTCTCCTTGGAATCCAAGACTCGAATTGGCTGCTCACGATACACCAAATCTGACTTAAGTTTTATGCCTTGAGGTTCAATTCTTTCCTCTGGAACGCGCAAACACTTCTTGAGATGTGATACGTGAAAAACTGGGAATATAGCACCCATTGCTTCTGGTAATTCCAATTTGTAAGCCACTGGACCCTTCCTTTCCAAGATTTTGTAAGGTCCTACAAATCTGGCGGCGAGCTTTCTGCGTATACCAAACCGCTTCTTTTTCATTGGCGTGACTTTTAGATAAACATAGTCACCAACTTCGAATACAAGCGGTCTCCTTCTCTTATCCGCATAACTTTTCTGTCGTGACTGAGCTGCTCTCATATTTTGCTGAATGATATGAACTTTCTTTTCGGCTTCTTCCACGAAGTCAATACCATAATACCTTCTTTCCCCTGGCTCAATCCAGTTTAAAGGTGTTCTACACTTTCGGCCATACAGAGCCTCAAAAGGCGCCATCTTGATACTTTCTTGATAGCCATTATTGTACGCGAACTCTGCTAACGGTAACCATGACTCCCATGAACCTCTGGAAGACAACACACAAGCTCTTAACATATCCTCTAAAACAGCATTAACTCTTTCAGTCTGACCATCTATTTGAGGATGATAGGCAGTGCTACAAATCAGACTAGTCCCCAAACCTTTGTGCAAATGCTCCCAAAAGTGAGCAGTGAACTGTGACCCTCTGTCAGACACTATAGTCTTTGGTATGCCATGCAATCTCACAATCTCCGCAATGTACTTCTCGGCATATTGAGGTGGTCTATACTCTGTCTTGACAGGCAAAAAGTGGGCTGTCTTGGTAAGATGATCCACAATTACCCAAATCGAATCATGACCTTTCTGAGTAGTAGGCAGACCCATGATGAAATCCATACTTATATCATCCCACTTCCAACTAGGTACTGACAAAGGTTGTAGCAATCCGGCAGGTTTCATGTGAATCGCTTTCACTCTACAACATGTGCCACATCTGGCTACATAAGCTGCAATTTCCTTCTTCATCTTTGTCCACCAATAACGAGGTCTTAGCTCTTGATACATTTTACTGCTGCCAGGATGAATGGACAACTTAGAGAGATGAGCTTCATCCATAATTTTATTCTTAAGCTCTCTATCCTTTGGAACAACAAGACGGTTGTCGAACCACAACACATCTTGCTCATCCACTCTGAAGTGTTTCGAGGGTTCTTCTTTAATTTTCTTTTTGATGTGGAATACCCCCTTGTCTGCCTTCTGACCTTCTATTATCTTACTTTCCAAGGAGCAACTGATCTGAATACTATGTAACACGGCAGGGTGCATTAGATTAAAACCATCTTCGAGTAAGGGTTGCATATTCAGACAATGTGACTTTCTACTCAAAGCATCAGCTACCACATTGGCTTTCCCAGGGTGATACTGTACATTTAAGTTATAATCTTTGATTAGTTCTAACCATCTTCGCTGTCTCATGTTCAATTCTGGTTGGGTGAAAATGTACTTGAGACTCTTATGATCGGTGAAAACATTGCATACATTACCAAGTAAATAGTGTCTCCAAATCTTTAAGGCATGCACTATAGCGGTAAGTTCAAGATCATGTGTCGGATAATTGATTTCATGTTTCCTCAACTGTCGGGAGGCATAAGCAATGACTCTTCCTTCTTGCATCAGAACACAGCCTAATCCTGTTTTTGATGCGTCGCAGAACACATCAAAAGGCTTCTCGATGTCTGGTTGTGCAAGAACTGGAGCAGTGGTTAACAGTTTCCGCAAGGTGTGGAAAGCTATCTCACACTCCTCTGTCCACACAAACTTGTGATCTTTCTGTAATAGACTTGTCATCGGCTTGGCAATCTTCGAGAAGTCTGGGATAAAGCAGCGATAGTAACCAGCTAACCCTAGGAAACTCCTGACTTCTGACACTATGGTTGGAGTTTTCCAATCCATAACCTCTTGCACTTTGCTCGGATCTACCGAAACTCCATTCTCAGATAGAATATGACCAAGGAAAGGAACTTTCTTCAACCAAAATTCATATTTGCTGAACTTAGCATACAACTTATGATCTCTCAGTCTGGTCAAAACAATTCTCAGATGCTCTTCATGATCTTTCTCATTCTCAGAGTATACTAGAATGTCATCAATGAATACAACTACAAACTTGTCCAACTCTGGCATGAAAACCGTATTCATCAGATACATAAAATATGCAGGAGCATTTGTTAAGCCAAAAGACATAACAAGATACTCGTACAACCCGTATCTGGTAGAAAAGGCGGTTTTTGGGACATCTTGCGGCCTGATCTTTATCTGATGATACCCGGATCTTAGGTCTATCTTGGAGAACACTCTAGCTTTAGCCAACTGATCAAACAAAACGTCGATATGAGGCAAAGGATATTTATTCTTGATAGTTACAGCATTAAGAGGTCGATAATCCACACACATTCTCAGAGTACCCTCTTTCTTTTTCTTCACGAACAAGGCAGGACATCCCCATTCAGACTTACTTGGGCGGATAAACCCCTTCTTTAATAATTCTTCCAGTTGCTTCTTCAACTCTGCTAACTCATCCGGAGGCATCCGATAGGGTCTCCTCGAAATAGGAGCTATCCCGGGGATCAATTCGATTCTAAACTCAACATCTCTATCTGGAGGAAGGCCAGGTAACTCGTCTGGAAACACATCCGGGAACTCACACACTACCAGGATCTGATGGATAGGAACAACTTCCATGGCACAGGTCACACTCACAAGGTCTGTTCTTCTAGGCAATGGTACCAAGAAAGTACCCTCTGCCTAGGGATCCTTAAGGGTAAGCATCCGACTGCTTGTATCTATGACTGCTCCCCAGTCCTTCATCCAGTTCATTCCTATTATTACATCCAAGACTAGTCCAGGCATAACTACCAGGTTCACTCGAAACTTCCGACTACCTAACTCAAGGGTTGCCCCTCTAACCATCTTATTGGTTAACACATCAGCTCCTGCTGAACTTATACGATAACCATAACCCAATTCTATGCATAGTTGTTCATGCTTCCGTGCAAATGCTTGACTCATAAAAGAATGCGAGGATCCAGAATCAAATAGAACAACTGCAGGGTGATGGTTAACAAGAAACTTACCGGCAGTTACAGGCTCTCCCTCAGGAATCTCATCAATGGTGGTGTGGTGCACACGAGCATTGTAAGTCTGTTGCTTCTTTTTAGGCGGATAAGGGCAGAACTTTGAAAAGTGGCCTGGCTGACCACAATTATAGCAGGGCCCCTTCACTGTACCAGCAGATCCTATAGCTCCCTTGGAGTTGCTCTGTTCTGCAGCTGCGGTGATCTTTGCTGGCGGCACGGCCATCTTGTACGGCTTCTGTGGTCCCTTGTAGTTCTGGGTCTTATGCTGTGGAGGCCTGAACCTTGCACCAGGTGCGGACGGATGATAAGAAGGATGATTTGCAGTGACAACTCTGGACTATGATGGTCCTGACTCAAACACCCTTTTGCGATTCTTGGATGCAGTGTAGGCGTTGTTATTCTTTTCTTGTTTCAAACAATCACTGACAAAGTCATTGAATCTGGCGCGGGTATTGGTACCCACATGCTTCATCATCTTCGGACTTAACCCTCTCTTGAAACTAGCAATTTTCTTTGCATCTGTGTCGACCATGTCTGGAGCATAACGGCACAAGTTGTTAAAGGCATGCAGATACTGTGTCACAGTCTTGGTACCCTGATTCAAGGCCAAGAACTCTCCGAGCTTCATTTCAACCAACCCTAGGGGAATATAAACTCCCTTAAACGCTTCAGTGAATTCCCTCCAAGTAATCTGGGCATTGGGAGGAAAGGTGGTGCGGTGATGCTTCCACCACATCCCTGCCGGTCCCTGTAGCTGATGTGCAGCATATTCTGTTTTCAGAACTTCTGTCAGCCTCAGCACACGGAACTTATCTTCCATAGTGTTGATCCATTCTTCCGCGTCGAGTGGCTCTGCTGCTTCCTTAAAAATAGGGGCCTAGTATCCATGAAATCCTTGAAATTGCTGTACTGGTTCACCCCATGGCCACCACCTTGATTATTACCTCTCTGAACATTTTCAGCGATGGTACGCAGAAAATCTTCCATATTCCTCTGTGATTGCTCGGCATTGCGCTGGCTTCCAAGGAACTGCGCGAAGAACACCTCTGCAGTGAGCGGTGGAGGAGGGGGCAATTGTGGCTCTGGCTGTGGCTCCTGATGGTTGACGTTGTTTGCACCACCCCCACCAGCTCCTGCACCGTTGCCACCAGTTTCAGCGGCCTCATACGTGGCACGACGAGTGTTTGCCATCTGCATATTTCAGCAACAAGCAGTAATTGAGCGAAGTTGTAGTAATTGTATTCGAATGAACAATCATGCCATACTGAATTCATTGGAGAGAACAAGTCATACAATAAAACAGGGGCACAATAATCGCATTCCAATTAAAACAACATCACTAATTAAGTTACTTCGAATGCAACCTCGCGTTCCAACACAACCACGTTGCCAGCATACACACACTGGACTTTTATGCGTTCGGGCATCGCATACACAACCAAGATCTAAAAGATCGTCAGTCTCAAGATCGAACAGGATACAACACGATACATGGAAACCAAAAGAAGGCCATCACGACAAAGCCTAGCTACTAACGCAGGACACTATCCTACTCTTCGGGGTCATCGTCGACGTCCATATGGGCGGCGTCCGGAGGAGCATACGGGTCCATCCCGTTGTAGAGGGCATGAAACTCTTCATGCAAGTTGGCATTATACTCTTCTAGCTCCTCGACCCTCTGCCTCAGAAGGTCCCTCTCGTTCCAGGCTTCATTCCTTTCCTGCACTAGCTGTCCCATCATGCGGTCTGCATTTCTGTTGGCCTGAGTCAACGTCTGCACCCGCTGCATGGCACTCTCACCTCTCTCGAGAGCCCGGTCTCGCTGCAAGCTCATGTCGGCCAACTGCTCCTGCAAGCTAGCTATAGCACGTGCTTGCTTCTTCTTCTGCTTCCTTGCTTCAAGCCGGTCATCGCCACGCAGACCAGTCAAAGTCCAATAGGTATGCTCAAGACCCTGGTATGCTCTGATGGCTGCATACATGGCACTCATGGTGTGGTTGTCGCTAGCCCGTCCTTCACTGGGGCCTCTAACCAGGGCACTTCCTTGCGGTTGCACCCAAATGGCATCGCGAGGATCATCTCTCGGGAAAGTACCGGCCAAAGCTGCTGCCAACTCATTGGGGAACCTGCTCATGATGTCTCGGATGATGCGAAAGGCTGCGCCCTCTGCACCCTCAGCAGGAGTGCGTCCTTTAAACTCCAAATGCCAACCATCCCATTCTAGCGCATCACCAAGAGCAGGGATGGTGATTTCCACTACTGCAAGTCCATCCTCAGCTAGCTGGCTCTCGCTCCAAGAGTACACCAGCTCTTGACCCTCTGGGTACCCCACATCATGGAGCACTCTCCAAAGCAAGGTGGGCATGCCAAACTCGCTTAGAAAAGTGTCCGTGTTGCGGTGCTCCCGCGGGGCCATCTGACGACGGGGTGCTCTTCCGTCGGTGGACTTACGGGCAGTCTGCTTCGTGCGGGCCATCTGTAGCACAAGTTTTAATTACCCGGTGAGAACATATTTTAAGTTGATGTCACTTTTATCAAAATGGGATAATCCTTTTATAAGGGGAGGAATGCATGTCATGAATGAAATGCACAAGCAACATGATGCATGCACGAGTCTTACGTTCTCACAAACTTAGAAAATAAGGACATCTAACGATGAATTCGGTGGCACACAAACGATCTCTCATATACGTAACTAATTCGATCTACACGATAACGCTGTTACGTACCTGCAGAAAATTCATTTCAGCCCATTCCCCATGAATGCATGAAAGCAGTAAATCTACCTACACGCTCTACACGAATCCCCAGATGCGTGTACAACGGTAGTAACTACCCAAACACATCGTCCTAATGACGGCATCGCCTCAACGGACGGAACACCCACACATGCGATACTTTCATAAAAACATGTGTAGAACATGTAATTATTCTAGTATCATATAAGCACTCTCCCTAGATCGGCGGTGTATTCGATCATGCTCTCACAGCTCACACTTACCGAAGCGTAGAGGTAACTGATCCATACATTACCACTCAATTAAGTGGCACTCATACAATAGCACGCCGTATGAGCAACGAAAAGAGAAATATGGTGCAAGAACCCCAAGTTAGTACTTAAATAGCCACCTAGAGTCCTTAACTGGGCATACAGGATATGATCACTGGCACACTCTTAGTTTGAAAATCACACTTTTTAAACAGAATTTTGTTTTAAATACACTTATGAACAGTAATCACGCTAAACCATGCTCCGATGCCAGCTGTAACAGAACCGCCCAATTATACGAGATTAAGTAGGAAAATCACCCAACGAGAGGACAATTTAACAAACTTAAGCCCGTATAACCCGGTAGTCCGTGAAATCTCGACGGATTTCAAACCATTCACATAACAGCCAAGATCGTACTAAGTTTAGCGGTCATCGTCATAAGTTACATAAAAGTTCGTGGCACAAAATACATCGGAGTTTAAACATAGTTATTACAAACCAGGTTCGAATAAAAAGTAGCGGAAGCAGTAGTTCAAATCACGCACACACACAGCGTTTTGAAATAAAGTGCCAGCTTGTGATCATCTCCAGCAAAAGCATCAGACGAGAAGTAGCGAATGACCATTGCCCATGGTCCTAAGCTTCGCCCATCGCAGGATAGAGGCAGTTGATACAGTAGCCGTAATACATCTGCCCATCTGCAACAAGTGGGAACAAATCCCTGAGTACGAGAAGGTACTCAGCTAGACTTACCCGACAGAACCAAAATAAAATGACACCAAGGATCATGATAGGCTTTTTGGTGGGGTAGCTAACTCAGTTGCAAGAAAAGCATTTTAACTTAACAGTTCTTTTACAAAAGCATGCAGTATTTTAATCTTTATTACCCTGTCAGCTATGTTGCACTTATGCCAGAGTAACCATGTAATTAAAGCAAGTAAGGATTTCCATTGATCATTAACAATAGTTATCATGTCATCTTCCACATAACTATCCAAGTGTTCATCATTATTACTACGGTGAAGTAGCTCAAGTCAAGTGTTCACTATCCAGTGAACGATGGCGATTCGAATCGATTATTAACCAGCTGGTAATTTATTCCTCACACAAACCTCACTCACCCGCTAAAGTGAGGTATTGGTCACCGAGTCAACCATTCAGGTAAAGTCGCGAGCTTGCCAGGAACCACATGTACCCGGGGGCCGCCCGACTGCTCTTTGGCCTTATCATCGCGCCCCCGTATCCTGCCACTACTGCTCCGGTACAGTGCGTTGCGGGCAATCCACTCGGCCCGAATAATCTCCCAGCTTCGCGGTCGAAAGGTACATTATTCGGCCAGCTAAATGTGAGGCATACGTTCAACATGACTCGAGGCCCAACAACGGTCGGTCCTTAATCGACACAGATGGAAAACACTACAGTCCGAAACCCTGCAAGTTTCCATCCGGTCTCAGATTCATTTCGACACTTAGTTATTCTTAACTGACACATCTTTCACATAGATCCAAGTAATCTTCTATAGCTCGCGGATGACAGGCAATCACCCGACTTCTACCGGTCTAAGCCAACTAAGCAATTATTGACCGCGGACACCAAGGTAACAAGGATCGGGTAAAGCAAGGTGAAACAAGGTATAATGCAGCAACGTTTGCAAACAACTCCTAAACGTAATGCATCAAATTAAGTAAAGTTAATAATAAATTATTTGCAAACCGGGGGAGAAATGCTCCGGGGCTTGCCTCTCTCAAACGAGCTCGGACGGTGGTCGGGGCACTCCTCTTCGGCTTTGGTCAACTCCTGCTCTGGCACCTCGGACTGCTCTTCTGGGTCCTCGGGAACTGCTACCGGGATCACTTCCTGCGATCCTGTATGATGCAGAAGTATAAGTGCTCATGCCTAGGTGCATTGCAGGGATGACATGAGAGGATGATGATGAATGCATGAGATGTAAATGAGCATGTTACTTTATTTGGATTACGGGGAACTTACGACTCTTCTACAAGGTAGTCTACGTCATCCAAGAACATGTACTCGAAAACTACCACCATTATTCTCTACCATGCAAAGGCATTTTGACACTCAAGATGCTTCAAAGATGCACCAAAGTATAGTTTACTAACTAATTTTGCATTAAAGAGTGAATGTAAACCCTAATTAGCCCTATGCTTGAACAGCAACACATATTTTAGTAGCACAGAAAAATCTTAGAAAATTACAGTGGATTACTAATATCAAAACTAGCCTGCCACAAGATTTTCATTGCATTTGGATTACTAGAACTGTCTATACAAAAATAACAAGCTAAGGCCTAAAAATGAATATTAAAATACTTTGCATTATGAAAAGTATCAAACAACAGATTTAGAAATTTTCCTACTTTCTACTCAGTAAACAAACACTATAGAAAAAATTATTACTTGCATGTTTTATTCAAATTTATTTAATTAACAAAAATAACAATTATTAGTGATAGAAAGCATTTGAACTACACCTACACAATTTTCTACAGAACAGACATGATATAAATTTTTCCTAGCAAGTACATGGCACAAAAAGATTAACAAACTTGGAATCACATTTTTCTGATTTTTCTAGGATTTATTAAGCATTTATCAAGAAAACAGTCATTTCAATAGTTATTTAAAAACTCTACAGGAAAGTATCTCAAATTTGACATGCAATAATTTTATATCATAGATATGGTTCCAATGAATCTAGAGAAATTTATTTCACAATTTTTGGAGCTGAAATGACTACTAAAACATTTTCCAAAGCATTTTCATCAAGAATAATAAAAGGAAAAAAATAGAAATGAATTTTTCATAATGGCACTGGGCCGGCCCGGGGAGTCAAGCGGCCCATAGCCGTTCTCGGCCTGGCTTGCGCGCGTGGGGGAAACGGCCGAGCCGGCCCGCTCGGGGCGCGGCCCACAAGGCGTAGCCCAGTCCAGACCGAAGAGGGAAGGGGGACAGAGCGTCCTCGCCGGCGTCCGTGGCCTCGACGTCGCGGCGGTGGCCGAGGGCCAACGGCCAGCTCCGGCCAAGCCGAGACCAGCGACCTCGCGCGCGATGTTCGCAAATGAGTGGCGAACTCGAGAGGGAGGCGCGGGAGGGCAGAGAGAGAGCGAGTGAGGCGGTGCGCGGGGCATGGGTTCGGCGGCACCGACGCGGTGGCGCGCGCGGGGTGAGGGAAAATTGAGCCCTACCGGGGCAAACGAGGAGATGGCGACACCCGTTCGGAGGAGGGGAGAATGGGGCGGAGCCTTGTGCACGGCCAATCGGACGGTGGTGGTCCACCGGTGCCGGAACAGGGCGGTGAAGGTGGAGGCGCTCGGTGGCGAGCGGCGTTCCGCTGCGGTTTCACCGGAGGGAGGAAGAAGGGAAGCAAACGAGGCGCAAGTGGGAGGGAGACCAGGTGCCCGGGCGATTTTGAAGAGGAGCGCGGGCGCGGGGTCCACGGCGGCCACGCGGTGGCGTCGCCGGCATGCGGCCGCCACGCGGCGGGCGATTTCTGCAGGGGCGACAGTGTGCGCGCGCGCGAGCGGGAAGAAGGGAGGGGAGGCTGGCTGGGCCGGGCCGAGGCGGAGGCAGACGCAGGCGCGCGCGGGAGTGGCGCAGGCCGTTTCGGCCAGCGGGCCGAAACCGAGGCGGCGGCCTGCTAAGCTGGTTTTGATCTTTTTCAAATTTTTCATTTCAAATCAAATTCAAACACAGATTTCAAACCCCATTTTGAACAAGAAGAAAACATTTTCTGGAATTAACCCAAAAATAAAAGTTGCTTAGAATTTAATTCTCTACAACTTTGATTAAGGGGCCAACTAAAAATTCTCAATAGATTTTGAATTGAAGAATAAAAGCTAAAATAGGGAGTATTTTTGAATATTTTTAATTAATATTTTTGAACAAGTTTTTGACAAAACTTTGAGTCATCTAGTTGCTCCAAAAATTGAACTATAGTTCTAAGTGATATAAGATTTGTAGTTGCAAAATTTTGATGGAATGTGATTAGCACATTAATATATTACATCTCAAATACCACTTTCCAAGCTTTTATTTCATTCAAGTTATAATATTATCACACATGATTATGATGATATGAAATGCCATGCATATGATTGCCATGCAAATGCTTGCGTAACACCGGAGTGTTATAGGCATTCATAGCAAGAGCGAGGGAGATGGACAGAGGGCGAGCGAGAGGGACTGATGGAAAGGACGGCGAGCGCTCGGCATTTACAGTTCGGGTCGATGACATGTGGGCACAAGGTGGCGATCATGTAGTGAGCGAGGATGACGCGCTGTGAGTACGGTCCGAGGCCTGTCGGCCATGACATGGCTTCGACTCAATTTTAGAAACTGAAGACCAACCAAATACTACCACGAAATTATGACTGAAAACCCATATTTCTCGCTCTGTAACTCCAAAACCATTTGATGATTCGATCGATAAATTTCTCCTTATGGTAGTGCTACATGAGTACTACACTTTTGGTTAAAGGATCAAACTGTGATTCAACCTAGATTGGGAGATATGGAGCTGCAAAGGAGGGAACCTCAAACTAAAATCTGCAGCCCAATCGCAAGCTAACTGAAACTCCATTTTCTCTCCTCTATACCTCTCAAATAGATTCATTATTTGATCAACCGATTTCACTGTTGCGTAGAGCTACAAGAGTACTCCAACTTTGGTTAAATGATAAAGGTATAATTCAGCATGGTTAGAGAGATACAAGGCTCCAAAGTAGGATACCCGAAATTGAATCTTGTAGTTCAGTTTCACACCGACTGAAACTGCATTATTCGTCCATCTCCATCTCCCAAACCAAATAAGGAAAAGCTAAACCAATTCCATAGTGTTGTAGAGCTATGTGAGGACAACAACTTTGTTTAAAGAAGTTTGTCGAAATTGACATGGTTTGCAAACTAAAATTCACCAAAGATAGGTACATGAAAACGGAAATCACGAAATTCAGTCATTCTTGGCTTGGCCAATTTTTTGAAGCTTCCAAACAGCACTGAGTTGATTCTTGTGAGCTCTGTTTGACTAAGTTAGGGACCAAACTAGCTCTTGACCATTAAACAAAGTTTCTTCCTCATGATATGTACTACAACTTTTATTTAAGGCCCAACATCAAAACATGCACATAACCTATAGTTCTACTTTGACCAAAGTAGGATCCCGATAAAGCTTAAATTATCCTTTTTGATCCATTGGAGCATTTTCTTGGCATTTGCTCAACATGAACCTTTTATAACTTCTGTTGTAGAGTTCATCTAGAATCATTTGAGCAAGGTTGCATGGTTTGGTTGATGGTCCATAATTCCCTTCACTTAATGGTACCATCCAAGCACATAGTAAAGACATTTGAATCAAATAGATGACTTATCATTTCATGTGACTTTTTGATTCCAAACTCCATGAAACTTTTTCAGGGGTCACTATAGATAGAGAGTGATGTGAGACACATGAAAGAAGTGACATCAACACTCTCTTGCATTACCAAGCATGAGCGTCAAACATACACACATTGAAACACAACTAACAAGGGTATGTTGCATATGTTTCAAGGAGATGTTGCAAGCACATTCCATATGTACATGTTTCACATGTTGCACTAGTATATTCCATATGTTTCACTAGCGCATCACATATGTTCCATGCTCATATATTAAAAAAATTATGCTTAAGCTCATGCAATGCAAGTGCCAAAATGCAAGCCTAACACCTAGAGTGTTACAGCCCTCCCTCTTAAAAGAATCTCGTCCCAAGATTCAGGGTGAAGACTTTGAAAGGAAGAGAAGCATGTTATTCATTTTCCAACATTTGCAGTAACATTAGGCTACTAAACTTCAAGCATCAGAGAGGCTAATTGGTCAAGACACTTTCTAATACTTGCTTTTCATGGTGAACATTATCTGAAGAATTTCCTTCATTGACTTCCATGAAACATTACTACTTTGGGAGGAATCCAAGATAGCCTAGTACTTCATTCTCAGTGTACAGAGATCATTTGGTCCATGAGCTTACCACGCACAAGTACCTCTTTCTTTAGTGAACACAGCATAGTCCATATGAACTTTACACTAGACCGAAATCTTCAGAAGTATACTTGTTGAAATGACTCTATGTTCACAAAGTTTGAAAAGCAGTCCTCTACCAAAGTGGCTTGAGTACAACCTTCCAAAGGGTGAGATTATAGACGACAAACACCCACAAAGGCTATAGGAAACTAGATAACCAATAGACAAGGTCTATGCTAGTCGTAAATGTTCAACCAATTTGGATATCAACTAATGGAAAACTACTTACTATTCCATGTGTACAGTTCTCTTTCTCTGATGACAACACTATATTATCTGAGTCCATTGCGGGAATAGCGAATATGATAGCTGACTCTGTCGGCTCCGTAATTCTACCAAATGTTATCTAAGAAGATTCTCTTATCCAAAGGCAATAGTTATCTGGGTTAAATCAGATGCAACCTCTTAGGTAAAAACACTTATAAGGTACCAAAGTATGTCATCATTAGAAAATCATTACCAAAGAAAGATGTAGCGAGGCCTTAAGGACAACAAAAGTTATAAATATTCACTCAACCATGGGGAGTAGTCTACCACCAAGCGGTTGAGTAAAATTTTCCTTCGTGACTTAGTTGCACCGTAAGTTGAGTTGACTTGCAGCGCAGCAACTTTGCCAGGCCAACTTTTTACCTAGAGGCTTCCTCTTTAGGATCAAATAGCAGCTCTAAGATGAGAAATCTATTGTTTGACACTTTTCAAATTGCTTTCGATTCACGATGGTATAAATTGACTTGCAGAACACCAAGGCTGCTCGTACATTGTTGATACGAGAAAGTAAAAGCAAACGAAAGAGTGTAAACTAGTATCTTTGAGACCTCAAAAGGGCCATCCAACAGCAGATCTCAACCATGTTCCACACTGGGAAAATCAACCCCTATCGTAATCTTCTTATATGAGGAATGAGCATAGTTAGAAGAAAAATGGAAAAGTCTGTACCCTTTGGTTCTCTACTCATATCTCACAAAATACTACTCCATTTTGCATGAATTTTGGTAGGAATATAGATCCATAAGTCCTCTAACTACTGACCAAATTTCAGCTCAAACGGACACCGTTGACTATCCATACAATTCATTTGCCAAGACTGCTCTGTTTTGAATTTGCAGCAAACCAATCTGATCAAACATCTCTCAAATCTGATGTTTTACTCACCCAATTCTCAAACCAAATTAAGACATTGAAGTGTCCTAAGTAAGGAATGATATTATCAAGTTTGGGGTGAATCCAACCTCGTTTGAGTCACTAATTGCCGGCTTAAAGATAACCGGTTTAGTGCTACAAAATCTGGACAGATTTCTTGTTCTTCTTTTCCTTTTGCTTCACATGTTGAGGTGGGTGTTTGCACTCTCTAGCTCTTTGTACCATAGCAGCAACTTTCTCTCTATGGATGGAAACTAAGGCTTATCTCATATTTTTCTTGGAAACTAACCTCAACCATTCATTTACATACCAACCTGGTGATGCACAAGCTTCGAGCTTGCGGCTGCTTTTGCAAGGCAAAATGTAAACTCCACCTGAAGGACATTCCTACAAAGGTAATGAACCATTTTCGAATATTTCTCAATACTCTATCCAATAGTGTCTTGAACAAAACCATTTGTGGCACCTAAGGGCACAAGGATGCTGATCAAAACTAGGGCATGCTTTCTCTAATTCTTCACTTTAGTTGATAGAACACCTTGCACTATCTGTGTGATTGTCCAAGATAGAATTGACTTGGTCACAATAGCTCTGGAAGATAGAGTAGCACTCAAGTTGTTGGCTAGTTGATTAACTTTGCTCTGTAAGACATAGCCTTCGTAGCTACCAAGGAGTCGTTACCTAGCTAGAGATTAACCTTCCTATTGGTTACTAATCAGTCGTCTCTCAACACTAAAATTTCCAAATCTTCACTCTTGACCACAACAACGGTGGTTGACGTACAACAGATGGTTGCCATCGAAGTCAGCAGATAAGGAGTCACACCAGAGATGGTTGATTTTGATGGTATGGTCATTATGCATACAGAGGATAAGACTTGCATAATGTGACGATCGATTCTTATCCAACGAATGACTTGTCCAACATTAAGTGTTGTGTGTCCTTTTTATACAACAAGGATGAGATACATTGCTCCCTAGATGATGGTCGTCAATACTAGGATAGCCAAGTAGAGTCACTTGTCTACCACCTCTTGCAGTCCATTAATGTTTATGTCGGTGACCTATTCTTCAAAGGTTATCCTTTATGTATCTTTAGATGGAAGCTCTACTACTTTCGGTCTGAGATATGGATCTTACAATACAATATGGAGAGATAACCAAGAAAAAGGGACACGAGAAAATAATACATCAACTGTCGTTTCATAATGGATCATGACTAGAAACCGTGATACCAGCATGTGCCGAGCAGCACAACCTTATGCGTGCACCCACAGGAGGCCCCTGGTTTTGTCACGGCACCATAAGTTGCTACTCATAACACCATTACGAAACACACAACGAAATTGAAATCTCAAGTGGCACAAATTGGGCGACAAGGACGAGCACTAAACAAAGGAGGAATAGCAAGCAAAGGTAGTCACAAGGTTTAGAATCAACAAGGAGCTATCCGTAGATCAAAACACAGCACAAAGAGACCATAGCTCAATTGCCGTAGGCGACTAAGCATGAGAATTTTGCTTAAATTCACACACACCTTGTGTCCACCAAGGTGATTACTAGATGAAAGATTAATAGAAGATTCGATCATGTTGAGCAACAATATGAGATCAAGACTGATAAACATCCTGAGACTTGGTTAGGTTTGGGATGAAGTAAGTAGACTCCAAGGACAAAATCAATGTACCAATCGAAGATTGAGTTGATAAGGTACTCTACGATTTGCAAGCATAAGATTCCGAGATTCAGCAGTGAGATATAGCGTGGTACCAAGACATCTATAGGAGAGGTAGCTAGGAGGTCCAACATAAAATTGGTTATGGGCCTTACAACTTGGCAGCGAACAACTATGGCCAAAAGGAGGTGTTTGCGAAAATCTATCTTGGTTGGTAGATCAAACAAAGGTATTCATGTGTGGGTGCAGGACAACCATGGTATACGTGAATATTTAAGGGTCTAGGCTCGGGCTTACATATCAAGCAAAGGCATGGTGCACAAACATTCAAAGCAAGCAACCACGACTACAAGCTCAGACTCATAAGGGAAAGAACCTAATTGGAGATGACCATTGTGCGATTACGTAACTTGAGTGTTGTTCTAGGGTAAGGCTATTCGACACTCGTATGCTTACCGAGGACAAAAGAGGTGACAACTATGGCATTACCTAAGTAACAAGCATACACACACGCATCATAAATTTAAGCAAACACATGAAGAAGCTTAAACAAACAAACTCAAGCAACTATTAACAAATAAAAAGCTCACACACAACAATCATTACTAAGCACCAGGCTCAACCATAATAGGCTTTATCTAAAGCAAGAACTAACTACAAGTTTAGCCCGAAACAAACGCTAGCTAAGGCAGCCAACTTAGCATGGACACAAAATCTGGACAGCAGCACAATAGTTGCTTGTTTCAACCATAACTGAGGTTGTAGATATCCCACAAAGGTGATCCTAGACTTTCTAGAAAGCTTAGGAAGTTTTCTACACTTTTGTTATTCATACCAAAAGTTAATTCACAGAATATCATAACCAAACATGGACAGAAAACTGACATGAACTTCATAATTACTTAACTGGAGTTCTAAGAACCCAACAAAAGTGATACTTAACTTTATGTAAAGCTTATTAAGTTGTCTATAACTATCTTATTATCATATTAGAATGATTCTACAGCTAACAAGGACAAACATAACAAAGAAGACATCTCTGCTAGATTTGGACAGATTCTGTCATTCCATTTTGTAAGTTCATAACTGGAGATTTAGACTACCAAAATTAGTTCTATAGGAAATTTTGAAAAGCTTAGAAAAAAGTACTAAATTTCTTCTATTATCTACAAGACATGATTTTATATGCGCATAGGTCAAACAAACCAAACATTCAGATCTATTCAAAGCATAAGCAAAACCTGACAGTAAACTTCTAAAATTCATAACTCCCAAACCATAAGGTCTGGTGTCATGAAATTTGAGGACAAGCTAGATAAGTAAGTTAGCTACAACTTTGGTATTATCCATAATTACAGAAAACACCATTATGACTATGAAAGCATCACTACAACAGAAACCGTTCTAGCAGCCAACGTTCAACAAGCAAAACAAAGCTTGCCTTTGTTCTACTTAACAAGAGAGCACACAAGCATGCTATTCTAGGAGCTCTAAACATTATTACCTTAGAACAACACTAATTTAATTCATTCATGAGAATCACAATTACTGAAATGAGTTCTAAAGCATTCACAAATACTTGTATGAATAACATATCCACCACTTGGCTAAACTAGAGGACATTTATAGGTTCAAGCATGTAACCACAATTATTTCTAGTAAGGCTAAACACACACTTTTCTCAAGCACTTCCTATTCAAGTAACATGGAACAAGGCATTCTTGTTTAACTTTGCACAAGAAAGATAGTGCAACACATTGATCACAAGTTACTTATTATTTGAACAAGGGTGAGAGGAGCATAGTTATGCATAAAGCAACAACATGATGATGCATGCTTCGTCCTATTCGTCCTCACAAAATTGCCAGCCTAAGGTGGCATCACGTTCTATGTCGGTGGCATAACACGCACTCTCTCGGTATATAGCTAGTCGGCAGCTGTATTCAACTTACGCATTCGTAGTTAGGGTACCTGCAGAAAATTTTCATTGTAACCCAACAATTCCCCAAATATAGCACACAATGAAAGCAGAAAAGTAAAATTTCTAAGTACTCCCATATACATATACCCCCATATACGTACATGTAGCACCAAAACTGCTCAAATCATTAATCACCCACAATTAAGTACCTTCATATATACATGTGTGTAACATGTAAATAATCCAGTAACCAAACTAGCTCTCCCCTAGACCGATAGTTGGACAGTCATGCTCTCACAACTCACACTTACATGATCGTAGGTGTGATGTTACATAAAAGTAAACTAGCGTCATATATGGCTATTTTATATATGAAGGCTACCTCCAACCTAACCCACAGGGTAGCATAGTGCGGGAAATTCATCACACATATATACATTGGCCTGGGCGTAGATGCATAAATGAACACCTCCAAGTTAGTACTTATATAAACCACCTAATAATCCTTATATGGGCATAAGGAAATTGACCACTGGCATACTTTTAGGTTTAAAATTCCGATTTGACAAACCTATATAATATAGTTATAAGTTGATAAAACTGATTTTAAATACACATGCAGTTCTATTTTTCAGTCGAAAATAATCTTGTACTTTTTACATGCCCTTTCCTGTGCTTAATGTCGCATAAAGTGTCTCTTCGTTGTAGAATGGTTTGATTTTTTTAACAGTAGAATGGTTTGATTTCAAGTGTCATTGGCCTTAGAACTCATTTAAAGAAATTCTAAGTGATGCCCTCCCTCTGCAAAGCAATTTCTCCTTTGCTGGCTGCAGGGTGCAAATAAAAAACTGATGGAATAAGAAGAGAGAAGCTGAATGAGCGTGTTCCAGATGTAATTTGCTACAAATCAAGAAAAAGTTTGCCATTGCATACAAATCAAGGCTGAATGAGCATGCTCCAATTGAATATATTGTACCATTTTGGTTATACCATCCTCGTTGCTGGTTCAAATCACAGCCCGTCTGGTGTTCGCTCTCCTGACCCAGCAGCCCTTGCTCATCACATTTCTCATCTGGCAATCTTCCCTGTTCGTGCGCATGCTGGTGGTGGTAACCGCTCCACCTGTCACCGCAACATGCGCCGCCACATCATTGGGATGCATGGGCAGCGGCGGCGATGGTCGAAAGCTACGATGGTGGAGGCCGACACAAGATCCGTCGCCGCATCGGTGAGATGCATCGCACGAAGCTCAGTACTTGTGGCAATGGTGAGAAGCTGACCCGTGACGGTGGTTACGTCTGCAACGGCGATGGGATCCAAATTTGTGTGCGAACTTAGTATGTACAGTTCTGTGAATTTAAGTTTATAAAAAATATAGAATTAGATGGTTAATGCTAGAAACAATTTTATTATGCCTTCTTATGCAATAGTGTTTCTCGGATCGTATATATGCTCAAATATAATTATGTAAAAGTTGAACTATGGAAAAAAATATCATCGTTAGATTGTTTATATGTGTATTCCTAAAATAAAACCGTGGCGTTAGCACGGGCAGGCTAAATGAGTATATGCTACTGGGGCTATAACTACAAGTAGTTGTACAGAGGGCATAACTGAGTAAGTTTCTGGTAGAAGCAAATCTAAAGAATAAATACAACACCCAAGATTGGTTCAATTGTCTCACCAAGTTAAAGTACTATGAACTTATGACATAATAATATACTATTCAACTGGTCCATTTTACTCCAAAGTAGAAAACAGACCTGTGGCTGGCAAACAACAAAGTTTCAGTGTGACCAAATAAATTTGCTACAACAATTAGACATCACCACAATATTAGAACAAGAAATCATTTTCATCCTATCTATAGAAAGGAACACGAGCAGCATTCTATGGCATTTGAATTCTAAATCAACTACAGGAAAGCAAGTGACCCAATTCTACATTTCAAACCTCCAAGATGCAGAAAGTAGTGAACCTGGGACACTTCTCTGTGGAATACCATCGAAGAACAAAGCCTCTACTATAATTGACCACTTCAAATTATTTTTGGTCCTCCAATGAAAACGTCCCCCGCTGAGTAGTCAAACCATTGTGTACCCAAAATATTGTACACATGATTTTGTCTCTATTAAAATTAAGGGCTCACAAAAGAACCACCTCAGATCCAAGGGCCAAGAGGCAAAGTTTGATGCGAGGCTTCTCACCCCCCTCACCCCCACGCCCTCCCCGTCCACCTCTTCCAACTCTTCCAAACGAACAGACTTCCGAACGAACAGAGAACAGAAGGAATCACCGTACATAGCGCCCTCCCCGTCCACCTCTTCCGCACGAACAGAGAACACGATGGCGCACAGCGCCCTCCCCGTCCACCTCTTCCGCACGAACAGAGAACACGACGGTGAGCCGATCAAATTCAAAACGGTTCCAAAACCCCCGTGCCCACGTCCTTCACGGAGGGGACGACGAAGCCGCGCTGCCTAGTGATCTAGGTCTCAACGACGGCCCGACGGCCAAACCTGCGCTGACCTTCCAATCGCCCGCGGACAGAGGGGACGACGAAGCCGCGCTGCCTGGTGATCTAGGTCTCAACGACGGCCCGACGGCCAAACCTACGCTGACCTTCCGATCGCCCGCGGAGGGGACGACTAAGTCGCGGTGCCTCGTGATCTGGGTCTGAACAACGGCGAAACCTGCTGTGACGCTGCCACGACGATCACCTGTGTCCATCGGTAATTTACTGAATCCCATAAGTCTCCGCTAAGTATGCCCGTATCCCTGTGTTCCGCCGCTAGCTGTGACCGTCCAGGGCTCAGACCCGCCAAGCACACACATCTATATTTATCCTGTTCAGATCCTTGTTTTGTGCTCTGCTCATTCACTAATCATGAGAGAGTTCACAAATGAGAACCACTGGATCTGATCATCTGTCATCAATAGATAGCTGTCCCACCGAGATGCCCATTTGGTCACTCTCCTACAAATTCACAGTAGTTCTCAGAAATTAGCAAACACACAATACTCATCTCCACTAAAAGGACACTTAGAGATTATTAACAAGTAAAGATAATGTCTACATTTAATCACAGCTATTTCATTCCAAACAATGTACCTGTATGGTTTCACTTCAAAGGCCACAGCCAGTTCAGATCCTTGTTTTGTGCTCTGCTCATTCGCTAATCATGAGAGTTCACAAATGAGAACCGCTGGACTCCAGAAAGAGGACCCGAAACCCCCTCCGCCACCAGAAGTAGATTCATAGGAACTAGAACCCCCACGTAGGCCATTGCGGCGGCCTCGGCGCTGTGGAAGTTACGCGTGGAGTCGCGGATCTCCACCACTCTCCTCCCCCATGGCCGCCCGCACCCCAATGAACGCGCCCTTGCTAGGCACCGCTTGCCTCACACCGGCAAATTTCTGCTGGTTTCATGGATTCAGCAAACTTTGAATGCCAGAAAGAAGATTTTTGACAAGTAATAAATTATAGTATCCCTACATACCACTAACGTTAATTCAAAAGGCAGTAACAGCTGACTGGATGCTACAGTGAAAATTCAGCACTGGGCTCCAAACCTGAAATCGGACACATGGATGAGAAGTAATGAATAGACCATAGTTCTTACGGCGTAAAGGCGAGGCACGGCGATGAACCACTGCCTGGACGCCTAGGCGCCCGCCTTGCTCGCCTAGGCGCCCGCCTTGCCCGCCTAGGCGCCCATTCTGCAAGGTGATGGGGGAGCGCCTGGACGTATAGGCGACGCCATGAGAACTATGGAATAGACAAAATTAAATCAAACAGGCCAGTACCAAGACACTTCTCTATCAAATAGAGACACCAATAACTTCTCAGCGTTTTGACAAATCTAATTATTAAATGCAACTACAGGAGAGTAATTGTTTCACAAATAAGCCTGTGCATTAGACATCTAATCCGTTCCCGAAAGTTACAAGCGGACAAATCAATAGCATGAAATGTGGCGGGAACTGGACAGACATATACCATCAGGACAATTTGATCATTACAGTGAACTGAATCGACCTCAAGAATTAAAGGTGTGTTCCTAGTTTGTTCACTTCTGCAGACATGAATTCAGGTATAAGGCCACATTGTTTAACAAGGATCTCAAATCCTCTGTACGTATGCTCAAGCCACTAAATCAGGTAGCTAGGCCACTGAGTAACATAAATCACACCGGAAATTTAGCAGCAAGCAACGTGGCAAATTTATCAATTACAGTGCACGAGTAATGCGAACCAATAGAACACTCGGATAAGGCAGCGTTTCAACTCAAATAATCTACAGGAAATCTTGACTTAGAAGATGCGCCGCAGTAAAATAGAAACTGAAATAATCTACAGGAAATCTTCACTTAGAAGAGTGTTGCAAGCGGAGGAGACAATCATATTCTCAATTTTTAGCCGAGCCACCAAGGCATCAATCCAAAGCCACAAAAGCGACGGGGCGGCAATGCGGACCCAAAATTCAGTAATACTTCACGGTGGGGAAGACGATGGCGGACTATCCAGGGACGGGGGCGCCCGGCCCCGTGATGCGGCCGCCGGCCGTGGTGGAAGTTAGTGGAACAGCACCAGAATTCCGCGCTGGCAGGAACAAGGCGCTCGATTTGGCGGAGTGTTCCGGGGTAGTTTGCGGGGGTGTTGAAGGGGAATAATGCTGGGGTCTGGGCAGGGCGGCATAGATTACCGAGATGGCGCTCTTGAGGAGGACGTCGTCCTCCATGGTCCATCCTGCCTCGGCCGAGGTGGCTCCCATGCCGGCCGGCGAACTGGAGGCTTCGTGCAATGCGGTCGGAGCGGCGCGATGAGGAGGCGATTCCGCGATTGGGTCGGGTGTGCAGACTGTGGAGACGGAGGGGCAGCGTGGTGGAGGAGGAAGCCAAGAAAGAGACGGGAGCGGGCGAGCGGCGGCGGCGTGAGATGGAGGGCGCGGGGGTGAGAAGCCTGGGAGCCGGGGGTGAGAAGCCTGCATCACACATCGAAGATCGGCTGACAGATGAATTTGGGTGCTTTCTTAGCCCTTTATTTTAATGAAGCTGAAATCTTGTGTGTATTTTTTTTTTGGTACTGGAGACTTAGCGGGGGATGTTTTTCCGAGAGGACTTAGTATAATTTTGATTGGTGCATTATAGTAGAGATCTCTACTATAATGGAATTCTTAAATTACACTTAGTCCACCAGTAAAGTGTCCCCCGCTAAGAGCATCCAATCATTGTGCACCTAGAAAATTACACACCGGAATCCTATACCACCAAAATTAATGGCTAATAAAACACACAAACCAAATCTAATGGCCAGGATTGGATGTGGGAAGCCAGGCTTCTCACCCGGCATCTCACCCCGCGCCTTCCCACACGCTTCTCACCCTGCATCCTCCTGCTCGGCGGGCACGCGCGACAACCAGGGTTCGATCCCAACTCCTTCCTCCCTCCTCCTCCGAAAAAAAGAAAAAATAAACTGTTGCGACCCTGCATCGTGCCCAAGCGGCACGGGCTATGCCCCAATCTCTGCGCCGTCGCCCCTCTCTCCCTCCTCCACCTCACCGCCACTGGATCGCTCCGCCAGGAGGCCTTGACCAATCAAATTTATGCTCGGTTCACCCAGGAAAACGTCCCCCGTTGAGAGCATCCAACTACTGTGTACCTAGAAAAATGTACACAGAAATTTAACTATATTAATCTATTAGATCCAACGGCCCACAGAAGAACTTTGATGCAAGGCTTCTCACCCCTCGCCCCCACGCCTCCCCCCTTCTTTTTCACGCGCACCACAGAAGGAAATGGAGCTGCATTCGAAACCTGATCTCGCCGAAAAACAAAAAAGAAAAAAACACCGATGCTGCCGTGGACAAAAAAAAAGTCCCCAGCTAGGGTGCCACCACGATCTCCGCGCCTTGCTCACCGTCCACGATCTCTACGCCCAGGCTCCCTGAGGACTAAGGCTGGATAACGAGCCAGAAAGCCGGCTCGACTCGGCTCGTTATGAGCTCGAGCTGGCTCGTTAGGCTCACGAGCCAGGTATAAAAAATACATAAAATATAATATTTGTATTTATCTAAAGCTTAAAAATATTAATAATATAAAAATAATATATTCAATAACCTTAAATCAAATAAAATATTTATATGAGCTAACATATCATCCATTTGTGAAGTGCAAGACATGAAGTAATACAAAACTAATATAAGTTATGATGACTTTTTCCCTAAAACTACGGCTCGTTTGGCTCGCGAGCGGCTCACGAGCCAGCTCGAGTTGGCTCGTTATAGCTAACGAGTTAAAATCCTGGCTCGGCTCGACTCGTTATCATAACGAGCCGAGCCGAGCTGAGCCAAGCCAGCCACGAGCCAAGCGAGCTAACGAGCTTCGAGTTTTTCGTGCAGCCTTACTGAGGACCATGCACTCGCCCACCGCGCAGCCGGCGAGGCCGCCTCTCCGGCACCGTAGGACGGCTTCAGCATCTTCCCTCCAGAGACCCTCACAGCCACAGCCGACGCCACCGGCGCCTCCGTGCATCGCCTCCCACCGCGCCGCTGACAGATTTTGGTGTGGAGGGGCTGCCGACAGATTTTGCAGCGCTGGACCTAGGAGTAGCGGGGGTTCCCGGCTGGCCGTGCTAGGCCTTGCCTCGGCCGGCTCCAAGGCGCGCGGAGGATCTGAGGTTCCCGGCCGGTGGGCTGGGCGTTGAGGGACGACGCGTGCTTTGTCTGGAAGTGAGGCGCGTTGCGAAGCAGGAGGGCCTGATGGGTTAGCCGGAGGTGTCGCACATGGCGGGTGTGTCCTTGGCCCCGGCTAGCGGCGCAACGGGAGGCAGATTGGGGGTTGCAGGCCGTCGTTGTTGGAAGTTGGGGATCACACGTATCTTCTTCCTCTGCCTCTTTTTTCTTTACAATGCTAATGGGATTAAGGGCAAATATACCTGATGCGGTGGCATTACTTGACCAAGTGATTTATCCAGATACTGTTGAAATTTATTTATGGCAGCCAGAATGCAGGAGTTTTAATTCCTGATAACCAAATATTTTCAGAGGTGAGAAGTTGTTAGATTTCAAGATCAGTATGGAATTTAAATTATTGTCAGAATCCAGGAATCAGTAGCTTAGTTTACTATTTTGTCAATTTTGATTTTGTCTATCTGAAAATAGGTATGGCACACTATTTTGTGGATGCTTGTGTAAATTGAAGTAACTATATAGATTGCCCCATCAGTTCAAAAAAGGAAAAGTGCAGAATAGTAGAATATTGACATCATGCAATTTCACCTGCCTACTTATTATCATGTTCATCAGTAGTCACTGGAAATGTTTCTTTGTAGCCGAAATTGTTAATGTACCTTAAGATAGCTTCGCATATTTCTGTAATATAATCTTCAAACTTAAGTTTAGTAAGAGTCAACTTTTGTATGAAAACTAATGACTCAAGAAAAGATCCTAAAGATAGATGTCAATTTGAATTTCAGGTTTGCAAGATCGTTTCCAGGCAGTTGATGCAATGAAGTTACACATGATTCACTTGTAGTCCAGCAAGTACCTATTACTATGGAAGTCTGGATGGCAGCGAGGCAAGGTTTCCTTGATTTTTCTCTCTTCTCTCGCCGCTGGAGACAACATCTTCAGGTGAACAGTCCTGCAATACAACACCCTTCTGCCATCCACAGTCTATTTTCTTAGGGCTTGGATTCTTGATTAATCTAATATATTTTTGTGCTTTTTCGGATGTCCCGTTGAGGCCTGGCATGACGAATTAGGCTTGGATTTCCTGTTGTAGACGTCTGAATGCTCAACTTATCCGTAGTTGTCCTGTGTCACATGAATTCATGTTGCTTCTTTTTTTTCTGAATGTTGACTACACGCACTTTCATTTATTTGGTTGATTTTCAGTCCTCAGGCTTAGGTATACGTATTGCATAATTAGTGTTAATTTTTATTCATATTATTCAGGGAAAAAGGTAGCACCAACAACATACTCATAGCATTTTGGAAAAGATGAAGTCGGCGACTCCCTCCCGCTCCCTCCTCCCCCCCCCCCCCCCCCCCCCCCCCCCCCCCCCGCGGGATCCATGGCGCCCCTCGCTGAGCTCCACCTCCCTCCATGGCGGGGCTCTCGGATCTCAACTTTGATCCGGGAGTCAAGTTTGCTGCTCTGGTATCTAATCGTTTTGGGTGTCCGGTGAGTCCTTCAAATCCCCGTTCCCCTTCGATCTTTCGTTTGGTGGTCAGTTTTGGCCGGTCAGCTGTTCGTCTCAATGAAGACTTTGCGAGTCTCATTCTTCAATCCTGCTTCGGTGGCACAGCAAAAGATTTCAATGTTTGCCATTTGTCGGGTTGGATGTTTAGTTTCTGTGCTTCCTGCAAGAATGTTGGTTTCATGATCTACAAATTGAAAAGCTTTTCTTGCAAAACTTTTGCCATCTTCTTCCACCTTTGGTGTGGGGGAGGACCGAATTGGCACAGGGATTTTGATCTTTGGCATGCTGAACAAGAGGCTGAATGGAAGACTGTTGGTCCCAAAGCCAGGAAAACCTATGCAGAGGTTGTTCGTTCTAAATCAGTTCTCTTGAATCATATTTCAGCACCCAAGAAATCAGTTTTTGTGAGGTTGCTTTATCCCTCAAACCATGTCTCCAATTTTTCTGAGCCTTTGGTTTTCTCCAATCCGAGGACGGTCTCTGCTAAGTCCTCTTGCCATCATTCATCGCATACTCGCAGGCGTGTTCTTCAGTGGAGAGAAAAAGAAAGTGTGCCCATGGAGCAATCTAAACCGGATCCTAAGCGTGGCTCTTTTCAAATTTCAGATTCTAAGCCTGATATCCCGGTTCCTCAATTGGGCCCAACTCCACAGCAAGCCCAGTGCGGGAGATGTTTGGGCTTGGGCCATGTAAGGAAAGCTTGCAATCAAGAGATACGGTGTCGGGCTTGTTTTAAGTATGGACATATATCCTCTTCTTGCCTTTCGAAGAAACGAGAAAAACGGCGTTATAGAGTGGTTTCACGTTCGAAAGCTGAAGTGTCACAGCCCCAACATATAAATTCTGAGTTGGTGCCCATTCTCGAGCCCTCCGTCTCTCCCGTTCCCCGTCCCCTTGCCTCTGTTCACCAAGAAAAACCCAATCCTTCGGCGATGGCGAACTGGGCGGTGGATCCCCGCCCCTTCGTCCCGGCCGGGTTCAAGCTTGAAGACCCATCTCTACGTCTTCTGCTTTGACACGAAGTATACGTCACCAGCTGCTACAATCTCTGCAATGAGGACTTGGCGATCGTGAAGCTGAACCCGTCTGTGGACAAGGCTGACTTCGAGAAGGTTGCCGAAGGACTCCGCACCTTCTTCCACGACTGGCATCAGGTTCGAACCACTGAGGTCCTCCCTTGCGCTCTTGGAGAAGCCTATGTTAGGTTTCAGTGCCCGTTAGATAGAGAAAGGTTTCTGGGTCCTATCTTTCGCTTTGGTGATTATGAACTGTCAGTGATTAAGCATGATGCTGGGGAAAATGCGCACGCTTTTGACTTAGATTGTGAAGCTTGGGTCATGCTTATGGCCTTTCATGAGGATCTGAAAAACTCAGCTATGATTGCTAAGGTAGTGTCAGGGTTTGGTATTATGGTTGACTGGCATGAGATGGAAAATGTTGCTAGAGTTGTAGTTAAAGTCTACCTGAATGATGATGCCAAGATTCCTAGTTCTGTTAAAGTGAATGCAGGTTTGCCTCAGAAAGGTAGATCTTGGACCTGTGCCTGTTATGTGCTAAAGAGACAGGGTGTGCCAGAACTGATGGATGAGGAAGCTTATGTGACATTGGGTCCTCTGCATCCACTTCCTCCTCAGCCACCGAGGTGGATGGGACCTATGCCACCTGCTGCAACCTCCACACCGAGAGCTGAATCCAATGGTAACAACTTGAACATGGATGGTGTTGAAGGCGGTCAGAATGCTGTTGCTGACTCAGTTAGTGATCCTGAGAGAACTGTTACCCAGCTTCCTGTTGTTGAGGGTCTTGTTGATTTGGAGCAGAACCGTTGGTCTGAACATGTGGCCCTTGACACCCCGGTTCATTTGGCTTCACAAAAAGTGCTTCTTCCAGGCTCAGGTGCAGTAGCTAGAGCCCTGGATCTTTTTGGGAGCAGCTCCTCAGTGGCACCTGCAACCACCCTGAAGTCAATTGTCATAAGCCCCCAGATTCCCAAGGAACCAATGGTCACTGTGATCCCTTCTTTTCTCAGGGAGCAAGTAACAAAACTCAATTCCTGTCCATCTGCTGCTCCTTTTAGAAATGTTACACTGTTAGATATTGATCATAGCACCCCCATCCCTGAGTATTTTAATGACTCACGTCTCCTCATACACTTAGCCTTTTCTCTTTATCCTCAGTTTGGTGATGATGCCCTGAAAAAGCTTACTTTGGACTATCTTGATACTGATGAGGAAGAGGAAGACCAGATGGACACTGATATGCTAGCTGAGGATGATGCTAAAGCTAATGTTGAAATGGAAGACTTTGCTGTGACTGAGGAAGATGATTTAAATAATGTTGTCCTCGAAGATAGCTCTGATGATAATGTCCAAGTTCTGGATGAAGCTCCTGCAGTCTTCTTGACACCTGGAAGGAAGAAGAAGAACCTCAAGGTCAGGGAGGAGCTTGATGACAGCTTCCTGAGGCGTAGCAGGAGGCTGTCCAAAAAGGCTGAAGGATACAAGGATGCCAAAAGTGCTAAGGAAGCAAAGAGTACAATGAAAAGTGCCAAGATGGTCTCCAAAAAGAAGGCAAAGAAGAAAACCCAGACAGATGAGGAGCCCATTCCACTTGCTGTCTTCCCTCCCCAGGGCAGTGTAGTGGCTCCCCACCTTCCACAGGAGGTCCTCCAGGGCATAGGTGAAGGCTTCCTGTAGATTCAGCCAGAGGTTGTCTCGGCTACACTCCAGAAACAGGACAACATTGATGATTAGTTATCCAAGAAGTGAAGAAAGTGCCCCTTCTCTTGGATGGGCATAGTTATCATCTTTTGCCTTTTCCGTTTTTAGCTCTTGTTGCCAGTCTGTGAACTGGACTAATAAATACATCCTATGCTGTAATCAGTGTGTTGACACCTTTGAGAGCTGGCTTGTGAACATGGTCTTTAAGTTGTGGTTAAGTACTTTCAAGTTATACTATCCTGTTTGCTCTTATCTCTTGTTGACCTTGTCTCTCTTGCTTATCTGTCACTCTTATGTGTGGCCTGCTCCCTAGTGGATCAGGCATGTTTGGCCTTTTACCCCCATGTTTATCTATGGATAGTAACAAATTTACAAAAATATTGTTTTGGAATGTCAGGGGTATAAATTCATAGGAAAAGTGGGATGCAATAAGAGACAAAATCAGTGAGAGTGCCTGCCAAGTTCTGTGTTTACAAGAAACAAAGAGAGAACATTTTGATCATTTTTATCTTAAGAAATTCTGCCCAAGATACTTGGATAATTTTGCCTTCTCTCCCTCTAGCGGGGCCTCTGGTGGCCTCATCACAATCTGGAATGGGGGTCTTTTTGATGGTAGCATCGTCCAATGCAACTCTTATGTAGTTACAGTGAAATTGTCTTGCAGGTTAGACAACAAATGTTTCCATCTCACCAATATTTATGGGCCCTCCAATGCTGTACAGAACATGCTTTCATCACCTGGATTATGAATTTAGATACAAGCTCCTTTGATGAATGGGCTCTAGGTGGTGATTTCAATCTCATTAGGAGTCCTGATAATAGAAACAGAACAGGGGGTGACATCAATGAGATGAACATGTTTAATGAAATGATCTCTGATTTAGAGCTAGTGGACATACCCTTCAGTGGTAGAAACTTTTCTGGGAGCAACATGCAACCAGACCCTCTTCTAGTTAAGCTGGACTGGGTTTTCACCTCCAGTTCTTGGACTCTCACTTTTCCAGCCACCTTTGTACAACCCCTGTCCAAACCCTTGTCAGGTCACATCCCCTTTGTGCTCCATATTGGAAGCAATATTCCTAAATCTAGTATGTTCAGGTTTGAAAATTTTTGGGTTGATCATCCTGGCTTTTTGGAGACAGTTAGCCTGCACTAGAACAACTCTCCTGTTTTTGGTAGTGCTTCCAAGAACTTGGCTTCGAAACTAAAATAGGTCAGGGCTGGGCTCAAGAGTTGGAGCAAAAGGTTGTCCAATCTAAATAAGCTGATCTACAACTGTAAGTGGTCCTTCTGCTTCTTGATGGTCTAGAGGACTAGAGAAACCTCTCTAGGCTGGAACTAAACTTCAGAATTTTGGTCAAGCAACAACTCTCCTCCCTAATGGAATCAAAAAGAGTATACTGGAGGCAAAGAAATACAATAAGATGGATCAAATTAGGTGATGAGAATACTGAATTCTTTCATTCCATTGCTACCATTGCTCACAAAAGGAACTTTATAGTCTCTCTTATCAATCAGGATGGGGACATTATCATAGACCATGACCAAAAAGCAAGTATGCTCTGGAATGCCTATAAGGAGAGTTGGGCATCTCTGAATTCAGATAAATTTCCTATGATCTTAGCACTCTGTTGACTAAACTTAGCCTGGAAAACGTTGATGATGACTTCAATCAGGTTGAAATAGATGCAGTTATCAAGACACTCCCAAACAACCATGCTCCAGGTCCTGATGGTTTCAATGGGTTATTCTTTAGGAAATGTTGGAACATTGTCAAGAATGATTTCAACAGACTCATGCATGATTTCTGTCACTTCAACACCGATCTGGCCAACATAAACTCTTCTGTGATAGCTCTTATCCCCAAAAAAGATAACCCAGAAAGGGTGGATGACTTTAGGCCTATCTCCCTATTGAACTACAGTCTAAAATGTATAACAAAGATCATCTCTTCAAGACTACAAGGAGTCATCCTGGATCTGGTTCATCAGAATCAATATGGGTTCATCAGGGGTAGAACCATTCAAGACTGCTTGGCATGGGCCTTCCAGTTTCTACATATTTGTCACAAGAGCAAAAAAGAGATTGTAATCTTAAAGCTTGACTTTGAAAAGGCGTTTGACAAGTTAGAGCACCAAGTCATTCTTCAGGTCATGAAGCATAAAGGCTTTTCTGATAGATGGGTTAAATGGATAGAAAACATCCTGCATTCAGGAACTTCTTCAGTTATTCTAAATGGAAATGTTGGCAAGTCCTTCAAATGTAGGAGAGGGGTCAGGCAGGGGGACCCCCTCTCACCTCTCCTATTTGTCTTAGGGGTAGATCTTCAGAAAATTGTTAATAAAGCTTGGCAGTCTGGTGTGCTTAAACATCCCATTTCAGATGATTTTGGTGGAGACTATCCTATAGTGCAGTATGCTGATGACACACTTCTCATCCTTCCTGGTGAAGCCAGAACTTTGTTCAATTTCAAAGGATTGCTAAGATCCTTCTCAGACTCTACTGGTTTACATGTTAATTTCAGTAAATCCTTCCTGGTCCCCATCAATCTCTCTGGTGACAGAGCAACTCACCTGGCAAGAACTTTTGGTTGTCAGTTGGGCTCCACGCCCTTCACATACCTAGGCCTCCCTTTGGGCACCACAAAACCCTCTGTTGAAGAATTCTCGCCCTTGCTCACAAGGATAGAGAAGAGACTGACGGGGATCAGCAAATTCCTGTCTTATGATGGCAGACTCATCATGGTGAACTCAGTGCTTTCTGCCTTGCCTACATTTTACATGTGCAGCCTCAAGTTACCACCACAGGTAATAAAACAGATTGATATCTACAGAAAACATTGCCTCTGGAGCAAAGGTGACATTAGCAGAAGAAGCACCTGCCTGATGGCTTGGGAGACAGCATGCAAGCCAAAGAAAGAAGGAGGTCTTGGTATTATTGATTTGGAAAAGCAAAATGATGCCCTTCTGATGAAACACCTGGATAAATTCTACAACCATGCTAACATTCCCTGGGTCTCTCTGACATGGAGCAAGTTCTATAGTAACACTACCACCCCTCCTCAAGCTAGGAGTCCTGTTGGATCCTTTTGGTGGAAGGAAGTTCTGAAGCTCTTCAAACAGTTTAAGGTATTTTCAGTCTGCATCCCCGGGAGAGGCAATAGTGATCTGTTGTGGGATGGTACTTGGAGTGTGAGCCTCTTAGAGGACGATTTCCACAGCTCTTTTCCTTCTTCAGAAAACAGAAGTGCTCGGTCAGATTCTTCCTCGATCATGCTGCAGATAGTATGTTCAGACTGCCTTTATCAATCCAGGCTGGTGCTCAGATGACTGAACTTGAGCAGATTGTTGAAGATTTAAACTGTGATGGAAACAGTGAGGACAGCTGGACTTATTCTTGGGGAAACTCAAGGTATAGTAGTAGGAAATCTTATAATATTCTCTCAGGCTCTGAACAAGCATCTCCCTTGTTCTCCTGGCTCTGGACATCAGGTAATCTAGGGAAACACAAGTTTTTCTTCTGGTTACTCCTCAGAGACAGACTGAGCACAAGAAATCTCCTAAGAAGAAAATGTATGCACCTTGACAATTATAACTGTGTGCTCTATAACAATGGAACTGAAGAAACAAGTTTTCACCTCTGTTTTGAATGTCCTTTCAGTACTGCCTGCTGGAATACCATTCCAATTCAGTGGAACCTGAGCCTGCCTCATCTTGATATGGTGATTGAAGCTAGAAGTAACTTCGGAAGCAACCTCTTCAGGGAAATATGCATCACAGCCTGTTGGGTCATCTGGATCACTAGGAACGCTGTCATCTTTGATAATGGGCAGATCAGTGTGAATGCATGGAAAAAAAATTCAAGGAAGAGCTGGGTCTGGTGTGCATCAAGACCAAACATAGCAGAAGAGGTCCCCTCTCTTTGTGGCAAGAGAATTTCTCTATATGAGTCTGTTTTTTTCTTTTGGGTCTGTCGGCCTTGTTTTTTGCTCTTTTGCTTTTTTTTTTGCCCTGTTTTCTTGTTGTACAGTCCATTCTTTCATTTAATATAAAAAGAAAAATAGAGGTAGGGGATTCCCCTACTGTTCCTTTCAAATTTCAAACATACTCATAGCAGTGCAGCAGAGGCATTTGTGTTTTTGTTCAGCCGTCCCAATTTTACACTTCAAAGAAAGAAAACTGATATAAACAAGAATAAATGCGTTTTTGCCTATTTATATTTTGTCAACATGTACGGGCAGCACACTCTCATATATATAGTTCAATTTAAGCATAAACAACAAAAGATGAAGAGTTGTTAGTGTCAATAAACTTACGTCACTGTGAATGCAGCGTTTCATACCATCGGAATTTGGCACGGATCCATCGAAGATGGCGCATGCTCTTGAACCGGGAAGGGTTACATTTGATGAAAAGATGGACCTAAGACGGGCAATAGAAGAGGCCAACATTCCCCACACCTATGTTTCTGCTAATTGCTTTGCTGGTTACTTTTGCCCAAACTTATGTCAAATGGGCACCCTTTTGCCCCCCCAAAAAGAAAGTTCATGTATATGGAGATGGCAATGTCAAAGGTAAAACATGGTCATATATACAGTACTTGTTCCTCTCCTCAACCCATCTCATTCCTTGTTTGATTTAATCTGACATCTCGAGATCTATTTCCACTTATGTTTATTTAATTAATTGCAAATACATATTAGTTTCTCAAAATGTGGACTGTACTGTACACATATGTAACAGGCATGTTCCGTTAAATTCTTCGAAATAACTTTAGGATAATACACATACATGATTTTTCCATTTTATCTGAACATACAATTAATACCGAGCATGTCCCATGTAAAGCATAGCGTAACTAAAATGGACATGTTTACACAGAGATCTAAAAACTGCAAGTAATAGCATTTCCCACTTCTAACTATGCAGTGTTCCAACATATATATGTATCATGCAGTTATATTTTGCGATGAAGACGATGTCGCAACATACACAATCAAGTCTGTTGATGATCCTCGCGCATTGAACAAGACAATATACCTAAGACCACAAGAAAACATCCTGACTCAACATGATGTGATCGCAAAATGGGAAAAGCTTTCTGGAAATATTCTGGAGAAAATCTACATTCCTGCACATGAATTCTTGGCTTCAATGAAAGGTAACTGCAAAAATTGTTTGTCTGAGGACAATGCATAGGATTTATACCATTGTTTTCAGGTCGGCTGGTCGAACCTGGTCGCCCTGGGGTCGACCGGACGATTAATCGCGATTAGTCGTCGACCAGGTCGATTAATCGAACCCTGGTCGACCTAGTCGTCCACCTAATCGTCCACCTTATCAGGACATATATACTTATACATATAGACCTATATATACTATTTAGTATACACAATAAAGCAAGCATCAAGACTGCATTAGTGTTTAGCTAGTGACTTACTTGTGGGAGTTGTTTTCTTCTCTTTTCTAAAGTGTTCAAGTGTTCAACAGTAAACACAAAGTAGGCAAACTAGCCAATAGCCATCTAATGGTTCTAATCAAGCAACAAATCATTATTCAAATGGAATTCTCCATCTCCATCTCCATCTCCATCTCCATCTTCATCTCCATCTCCAACTCCATCTCCATGTGCAGAAACATCATCCTCCTCCATTGCTGTTGCTTCTTGTTCTTGGTGTTCATCATCATCATCATCTTCTTCTAGGGGGGGTGGGGGAAAGTTGCCTCCTTCAGTATATATCTAACCCTAACAGGCCGAACTACAGGCCCACTAAGTTCACCCAGTCAAAACAGGCCCAACAAGAAGCTCTCAAACTGGTCGTCCATGGCCTGGTCGGACGATTAATCGCGATTAATCGACGATTAATCGGACGACCAGGTTTCTGGTCGAACTGGTCGAGTCGAGGAACCTTATCGAGTCCCTGGGGCGACCAGGACGATTAATCGCGATTAATCGGACGACCTGAAAACAATGATTTATACTCTTTCTTGCTTGTGTAATCAGCTACACAATAATTGGTAAGAAGCGTGTGATGGGTGTAGATTATATTGGTTGGGGTGGATTGTATTGTAGTGGAAGTAAGTCAAAGGGCATCGTGTTCGCACGTGGCAAGGGTGGCTGGCGACCAATGGTGGATCCAGAAATTATCCTAAGTCTAGGGCCACTTCCCAGCTAGAAAAACTACCCCTTAATACCAACAGAAAAAGTTCCTAAAGTGAAGAAAATTTCTAATTGATATAATGATACCTGGACGAATTATCCAAGACTAGGGGCCTGCTTGGTTGAGAGTCAAAATTTGTCATGCCAAAGATTTGGCAAGCCAAAAGTTAGGTACCAAAATTGCCTAGATTTAACAAGCCAAATGTGAGAGCTTGGCAAGTTTTGGTAGCAAACCAAATACTAGCCAAAATGATGGCTTGCTAAATCTTCGGCATGGCAAATTTGGAAAACCAATCAGGCGTTCAGTTGCCTGATAGCAACACTGGTAAATAAGATGACAAAGTCTTGATCCTTTTCGTTGTGAACAATCTATAATTTTAGATAATGATTCTACTTACAATTTTCAATCTAATTGAGCGCAGTGAAAAACTAAGTCTAATAGTATTTGGAAATATAAAATTACCAAAATGAATTAGAGAAATATCAGAGGGACTGAGGAATGAAGGCCCGGGGCGGTGCGGCACCACAGTGCTCCTACTATCACCTGCATCCCAACCCCAGCAGTAGTGACGTCGTGCGCCTATGAGGATATGCAACACAGGTACCGTTGGCTTTGGCCAGCCTGCCGTTGGGCCTGCGCGAGCAGGCGGAGCTACGAACCCGGTGAAGCAGCGGGCAGGCTTCCATTTGGTGGACAGGATGTGATCTCCAGCAATTGGTGCTCGGTCTTCGGTGGCAGGATTGCAGTGCATGGTAGCACAGTCGCGTGGAGAAGAATGACCGTCGATGGAAAGTAGTCATAAGATCCCCAATTCCAGATCGAAATAAGCTTTACATAACAATCATTCTGATACTGTATTCACAAGCCATCACATGAATGTGTATAGCTAGTCAGAATGATATATTACATACTGAGGTTATGTGATATTGACTCTATTGAATCAAAGGTCATTATCTTGAAAAGGTAATGCAACTTGTGTTGTTTAATATAAAAACAAGTTATACCTAATGCAATATTTTTGCATTAAGATATTATTCTGTTCCATAAGTAAATGGGCATATGAACATTTGCAAACCAAATCTTGTGATAATCTCATATAGATATTCATAGAGTCTACCATACTCCACATTTCTTATGTGTTGAGTACATTGGTATGAATTTAATTAATTAGCTTGAGGTTTGCAAGTATCAGGGGATAGTCTCCCTGATTGATATCTTGTTACAAATATCATATTGTACTCTTTTCTTTGTATGAGTTTTTTCCCGTTGGGTTTCTCATATAAAAGTTAGATTATGTCATATCTATTTTCCCCATAGGGGTTTTTGACGGATAATATTGGGACATAAGATGCATTGTACTCTTTTCTTTGTGTGAGTTTTTTCTTTATGGTTTCTCACATAAAGTTTTTAATGAGGTAATGTCAACACAAAGGTATACGCTTATCATCTAGTTTTTCCCACCAGGGTTTTTGGAAGATGATATTTGAAGCATATTGACCCTATGGTCAAGGTGTTTTTAGACTAAGGCTTTGGGTATCTCAAAGGGTCTAATAACATTGGTGATTGTATATCACGATGTTTCTCCTTATTTTTCCCACTGGGTTTTAAGGAGTTTTGTCTGATATACTGTTATTACTTTGGTTTTTCCCATAGGGTTTTCCAAAGGAGATGTCATATTATCTATTTTTCCCTACAGAGGTTTTCGAAGATAATATTTATGACATATTGATCTTTGATCAAATTGTTTTTAGACTATGTCTTTGGGAACACCTTAAGGGTCTATTAACATCGGGAGTAATATATATCATGGTGTTTCTCCTTATTTTTCCTACTGGGTTTTAAGGAGTTTTGCATGGTATATTGGTATACTTTGGTTTTTCCCACAGGGTTTTCCAAAGGTTCAAGATAATGACTGATGAACAAACAACAACAACGGTGTCTACGAGGGATCAATTGATCAAGGGGGAGTGTTGAGATTAATTAGGATTAATTAATTATTAGTGATCAATTTATTATTAATCACGTCATTAGCAACTGCAAATAACAGTTTCCTGTAGACATATTAGATAGACACCTCTTCACAAAGAGGCACCTTTTGGCCAACAGGCATCTGTCCTTTGGCTTGTAATATATACATGTATACTGTTCATCAATCAATACATCGGTCATCATTCATCGATCACAATTTCCTCTAACATCCGCCACTGCTAGCAACGCGTTCGAGGATCCTCTATTTCTTTTCTAATTAATGTTGTTCTTGAAGGCCAATAGAGGGGCTTTTCAGTACCCATGCCAGATTGAACCAGCTAGGTCGCTGGCCCAAGGACTGGCTCTTTTACTAGCTCTCTACCTTTCCCAAATCAACACTGCTAGTGCCTGGACGGCCGGACGCACGCCCACATCCGAACGCCCATGGTTGCAGTTCGTTTCTATACCTAACGCTGCTTCCAGGAAGCTGCGCCCCCATTTCACGCCTCTATCTGGATGCTCGCACCCCATTTGCTTTTTGCCCGTGGCCCCTCCGCCTATGCCGGCCCCTGCCGCCATCGCCCTCCGCTTCCCGCGCCCGCTACCGAGCAGTGATCCATCCCTTTGCTCCCCCATGCACATGCACGGCACCAAAGCAGCTGCAGCGGGTGGTCCGCGGTTGTGACAGGGTGGGTCACATTGCAATATATGCAACATATGATCTACTTTTGAAACATCCAAATAAAACACTTACAACATACATACGAAACAGCTAAAACACTTGCAACATGCGCCTGCAACACTTGCAAAATATTTGAAAACAATTGAAAACCATTGCAAGCATATGCAACATCCATATAAAACACTTGCAACATACGTGTGAAACATATGAAACATCCAGATAAAACACATGTAATGAACGTCTAAAAAACAGATAAAACATTTGAAACATACACTTGAAACATACGTAATAGCCATTGCAATATGTGCAACATCACGATCTACTTTTGCAACATCACGATGAAACACTTACAACACCTAGATGAAACATGTGAAACTCTTGAAACATAAGCTTACAACATGCGTTGTACAAATGTCACCTTGTTGCTTGGAAGAAGTACCCGAGTAGCACGAGCACGCCGGCGAAGGAGAGCGCCGTGATGGCCAGGAGCTTCCACAAGCCAAGATCAAGGTCCCCACCAGGGAGGTCTGCATTGATGAGCGTTCGGAGGAGGTCACCATTGTCGTCCCCGCAACGCCAAAGACATCCGACTCATCGATCACGTCGTCGTCAACGAGGTTATAGAGGAGGAGTGGGCACGGCATGGCGGCAGACACAGCGCAGCCAGGATGGGGCGCCGCGCAGTAGTGACATCATGCACCTATGAGTATATGGAACACCAGTACCATTGGCCTTGGCCAGCCTGCCGTTGGGCCTGCACAAGCAGGCGGAGCTAGGAACTCGGTGTTGCATATCAAGAGCTGTAAAGCTTCGAGGATCCTCTATTTCTTTCCTAATTAATGTTGTTCTTGAAGGCCAATGGAGGGGCTTTTCAGTGCCAATGCGAGATCGAACCAACTAGGTCGCTGGCCTAAGGACTGGCTCTTTTACAAGCTCTCTACCTTTCTCGAATCGACACTTCCGGATGCACGCCCACGTCCAGACACCCATGGTTGTCGTCCATTTCTATACCTAACGCTACTTCCAGGAAACTGTGCCCCCATTTCACGCCTCTATCTAGATGCCACACCCCCTCTGCTTTCTGCCCATGGACCCTCCGCCTACGCCGGCCCCTACCGCCATCGCCCTCTGCTTCCCGTGCCGCTACTGAGCACGATCCATCCCTTTGCTCCCCCACGCACATGCACAGTACCCAAGCAGCTACAGCAGGCGGTCCGCGGTTGTGGTAGGGTGGGTCACATTGCAATATGTGCAACACCTGATCTACTTTTGAAACATCTAGATAAAACACTTGCAACATACATACGAAACAGCTAAAACACTTGCAACATGCGTCTGCAACACTTGCAAAGCATTTAAAAACTATTGAAAACCATTGCAAACGTATGCAACATCCATATAAAACATTGCAACATACGTGTGAAATATTTGCAACATCCAGATAAAACACCTGTAATGAATGTCTAAAAAAATAGATAAAACATTTGGAACATACACTTGAAACATTCGTGATAGCCATTGCAACATGTGCAACATCAGGATCTACTTTTGCAACATCACAATGAAACACTTGCAACACCTAGATGAAACATGTGGAACACTTGAAACATATGCTTGCAAATGCACTATACAAATGCCACCTTGCTGCTTGGACAAGGTACCCGAGTACCATGGGTACACCGACGAAGGAGAGCGCCACAACTACCAGGAGCTTCCACACGGCGAGGTCAAGGTCCCCACTAGGGAGGTCTGTGTTGATGAGCGTTCGGAGGAGGTTGTCATTGTCGTCCCCCATGACACCAAAGACGTCCGACTCATCGACCACGCCGGCGTCAACGAGGTTCTAGAGGAGGAGTGGGTGCGGCATGGCGGTAGACGTAGCGCAACCAGGATGGGGCGCCATGCAGTATTGATGTCATGCGCCTATGAGGATATGGAACACCGGTACCGTTGGCCTTGCTAGCCTGCTGTTGGGCCTGTGCAAGCAGGCGAAGCTAGGAACCTGGTGTTGCATATCAATAGCTGGAAAGCTTCAAGGATCCTCTATTTGTTTCCTAATTAATGTTGTTCTTGAAGGCCAATGGAGGGGCTTTTCAGTGCCAATGCGAGATTGAACCAGCTAGGTCACTGGCCTGAGGACTGGCTCTTTTTACTAGCTCTCTACCTTTCCCGAATCGACACTACTAGCGCTCGGATGATCGGACGCACGCCCACGTCCGGACGCCCATGGTTGCAGTCTGTTTCTATACCAAACGCTGCTTCTAGGAAACTGTGCCCCCATTTCGCCCCTCTATCTAGATGCTCGCACCCCCTCTGCTTTTTGCCCGCGGCCCTTCCGCCTGTGCTGGCCCCTAGCGCCATTGCCCTCCACTTCCCACGGCCGCTACCGAGCAGGGATCCATCCCTTCGCTCCCCCACGCACATGCATGGCAGCCAAGCAGCTGCAGCGGGCGGTCCGTGGATGTGGCAGGGTGGGTCACATTGCAATATGTGCAATGTCCGATCTACTTTTGAAACATCTAGATAAAACACTTACAACGTGCATATGAAACAACTGAAACACTTGCAAAACATTCGAAAACTCATGAAAACCATTGCAAGCATATGCAACATCCACATAAACCACTTGCAACATATGTGTGAAACATATGCAACATCCAGATAAAACACCTGTACTGGACGTCTAAAAAACAGATAAAAATTTTGGAATATATACTTGAAATATATGTGATAGCCATTGCAACGTGTGCAACATCATGATCTACTTTTGCAACATCACGATGAAACACTTGCAACACCCAGATGAAACATGTGAAACACTTGAAACATAAGCTTGCAACATGTGGTGTATAAATGCCACCTTGCTGCTTGGACGAGATACCCAAGTAGCACGGGCACGCTGGCAAAGGAGAGCGCCGCGACAGCCAGGAGCTTCCACACGCCGAGGTCAAGGTCCTCGCCAAGGAGGTCTGTGTTGATGAGTGTCTGGAGAAGGTCATCATTGTCATCCCCCACGACACCAAAGACATCCAACTCTTCGACCATGCTGGCGTCAACGAGGTTCTAGAGGAGGAGTGGGCGCGGCAAGGCGACAGACGCAGCGCAGAGCAGGATGGGGCGCCGCGCAGTAGTGACGTCGTGCGCCTATGAGGATATGCGACACCGGTACCGTTGGCCTTGGCTAGCTTGCCGTTGGGCCTGTGCGAGCAGGCGAAGCTAGGAACCTAGTGTTGCATATCAAGAGATGGAAAGCTTCAAGGATCCTCTATTTCTTTCGTAATTAATGTTGTTCTTGAAGGCTAATGGAGGGGCTTTTCAGTGCCAATGCGAGATCAAACCAGCAAGGTCGCTAGCCTAAGGACTGGCTCTTTTACTAGCTCTCTACCTTTCCAGAATCGACACTGTTAGGGCCCGGACGACCGAACGCACGCCCACGTCTGCATGCCCATGGTTGCCGTCCGTTTCTATACCTAACGCTGCTTTGAGGAAACTATGCCCCCATTTCGCGCCTCTATCCGGATGCTCACGCCCCCTCTGCTTTCTACGCGTGGCCCCTCCGCCTACGTTGGCCCCTGCCTCCATCGTCCTCGCTTCCCGCGCCCGCTATCGAGTAGCGATCCATCCCTTCTCTCCCCCATGCACATGCACGACACCCAAGCAGCTGCAACGGGTGGTCCACGGTTGTGGCCAGGTGAGTCATATTACAATATGTGCAATATCTGATCTACTTTTGAAACATCCAAATAAAACACTTGCAACATACGTACAAAATAGCTGAAACACTTGCAACATGTGTCTGCAACACTTGCAAAACATTTGAAAACTCTTGAAAACCATTGCAAGCATATGCAACATCCATATAAAACACTTGCAACATACGTGTGAAATATATGCAACATCCAGATAAAACACCTGTAATGAACGTCTAAAAACAGATAAAACATTTAGAACAGACACTTGAAACATATGTGATAGCCTTTGCAATGCAACGTCATAATCTACTTTTGCAACATCACGATGAAACACTTGCAATACCCAGATGAAACATGTGAAACACTTGAAGTGTAAGCTTGCAACATGCACGGTACAAATGTCACCTTGCTGCTTGGATGAGGTACCCGAGGAGCATGGGCCAACCGGCGAAGGAGAGTGCTGCAACGGCTAGGAGCTTCCACATGCCGAGGTCAAGGTCCCTGCTAGGGAGGTCCGCGTTGATGAGCGTCCGGAAGAGGTCGTCATTGTCGTCCCCCGCGACGCCAAAGACGCCCGACTCATCGACCACGCCAGCGTCAATGAGGTTCTAGTGGAGTGGGCGCGGCATGGCGGTAGACGCAACGCAGAGTAGGATGGGACGCCGCGCGGCGCGCAGCAACGAGGCAGAGTGGGGCGAGGACCCGATGCGGTGAAGCCACGAATTTCTATCGATGGGGGTTCTATCGTGGGGTAGAGATGGAGGAGAGAGCGTGGAGAGAAGCAAGCCGATTGCCCGTTGGCCCCGATCGCTGCATTGGCCCGGGAACGGGGGCGTCCGGATGCACATGCCTAGACGGACACCCTAATCATAGCACTACCATTCCGAAATAATATGGGTCTGATTGGTTGCTTTATTTAGCCTTAGGCTACATTAGACCTTACACGGTATAATCTAATTAAGTCAGCATAAACATGTGTAGTGTCTTGCTGTTCTGTTGTTCTGCTTAGGCAAGCATTTGATAGAATTGTATTTGATTGTTTATATTTTATTGCATGTAGTCACCTCCTTGTTTTAGTTGTCATGATGTTTCTAGTAAATGTATTGTGGATGAGAACATTTTATTTATGTGTGCGCATTGGCTTGTGCAAACATACATTATCTAACTAGGAGGATTCCCCGCGCGTTGCCACAGGTATGAAGGAGGAATATAAATATGGTCTCACTGTAGTCAATCGAGTCATCTATATATAGCTTGATTATTAGTAGTCAGTTTTCGAAGAGGAAGAGAGGAAGTTACGTGAGAGAATAATGCTAGCAGTATGCGTGCATGGTCATGTGTAGGTAACTGCATCCACTACTGAAACCATTTGTGAGTGGGCACTTAATTACATGCGGCAGCAGGAGAAGTGGATGATGACGTGGCTCAAGGAGGTACTAGAGAATCAGGCTAGTGGGGTTTATCTTTATAGAAGATACAGATATGGCCAAAATTGACGTACTAGCTAATACCGCATTGGACGTGCTTTGAGCACTATACAAGCCTACACAAGAGACTGCATACTATGCTTTGAGCACTATACAAGCCTACAGCAATTGGAAGCTAAATCTGAAATGATGGTACAGAAATAGATCTCACCAATGTGGGTCAGGAGTTGGGAAGTCTGCAGGAGGGAATGGTGCAAGAGAAGATGGTACAACCTGATGGTGAACCAGGAATGATACAAGCCAAGAAGAGGCAGAAAAGACATTGGGGTGGCCTGCTCTGAGGGTTGAACGACCTAGAAGATCTCAGGAGGAGGGGAGGACTGTGATGCAAAAGGCACAAGACCTTAAGGAGACTAGGAACACAATCACAGGTATGACACAGGAAACTTCTTTTGCTTTTGAAAGCAATAAAGCTCTATTAAACAAAGCTGCAAGTGTGAATATTTCCTTTGGTAATGATGATAAGACTGTTCTGGAGAAACTAAATAAGTTGAAAAATACAGAGCTGCATGATAGAGTTAGTTTTGAGAATAACAATCCGGAGTTTAACCTCCCTGGCAATTTAGATGTTGAAATTTCAGTTGGGGATTTTCCTCCATTAAAAGGGGTATGTGATGATCCTGTAAAGGATGGTGCTGCTTTGAATCCAAAATCTTGGGTGGATGTGGCTTCTAAAAGCTGTGAAAATAATCTTGAATTAGTTAAAAATGATTGGCGCATTTTGGAACATTAGAGGCCTGAATAAAGAGGGCCGACTCCAGTGCTTATCTGATTTTGTGAAGGATAACAGTTTAGATTTTGTTGGTTTGCAAGAAACAAAAAAGGAGCATTTCAATGAATCCTTTCTTTTATATGTACATAAAGATTTTATTTGGCATGTTTTGCCGGCAAAAGGATCTGCCGGGGGCATTTTGGTAGGGTTTAATAGGAGAAAGTTTGAAATATTATCATGTATGAATGGTGATTTTTGTGCTTCAGTGATGATTAAGAACTGCTATGATAAATTTGTTTGGAGGCTAATCGTAGTATATGGTTCTCCTTATGAAGAAGAAAAATTGAGTTTTATTCAAGAGTTGGATACCTTCCTGGATAACTGGGATGGACCGACTGTCATTGGGGGTGACTTTAACTTAGTTTCGAGTTATAAGGAGAAAAATAATGGCATTGTCAACTTTAAATGGGTTGATCTGTTTACAGATTGGATTAATAAAAATGGCTTAATTGAACTCAAACCCTCAAATAGGAACTATACTTGGACCAATAACCAAGAGCAGCCAATTATGGCAGCAATTGACAAAATTTTTTGTTCTGGTACGTTTGAACAAAAATTTCCGCTAGCCTTTGTTTCAACAAAAGCTAGGGGACATAGTGATCATGTTCCTCTAGTCTTGAACCTGAACAGTAGTGAGAGAAAAAACCTGGCATTTTCCGCTTTGAAAAATGGTGGCTTGAGCAACCTGAATTCAAAGAGCTGGTAGTTAAGGTGTGGAATACCCCTTGTGCTTTTACTGATCCTTTGGATGTTTGGCAATTTAAGATCAGGTTACTTAGAAAGAAAGCGAAGGGCTGGTCCTGGAATAGGAATGCTGAAATTAAAAAACTCAAACAGCAGCTCCTTAAGGAGTTTGAAGATCTAGATATAAAGCAAGAAAGAGGGGCTATTAGCCAACAGGATAGAGAGAGAATGGATAATATTAACAAGGATTTAGAGGCCCTTGTGGAAATTAGAGGAGATACGAGTGAGACAGAGATCTAGAGATCGGATGATTAAGGAAGGGGATAGAAACATAGCTTATTTTCAAGCTATGGCCAATCAAAGGCATAGAAAGAAAAGGATATCAGTACTGGAAGGACCTGAGGAATGGATTGAGGAAAATGACGAGATGTTTAAGCATGCGGTGTCCTTTTATAAAACTCTGTTTGGGAAAAAGGAGGAGAGTGGGGTTAGTTTGAAGATTTCTGGGAGCAAAATGAGAAGGTGTCGGAGGAAGAGAATAATATGTTAGAAGCACCTTTCTCGGAAGCCGAAGTAAAAGAGGCTGTCTTTGGCTCTTATGCCGAAGGATCCCCGAGGCCTGATGGTTTTTCCTTCTTATTCTATCAGGTTTTCTGGGATATTATTAAGTGTGATTTAATGAAGTTAGTCAATTGCTTTGAGGCAAATATGCTGAACCTAGATAGGTTAAACTTTGCTATGATTACTCTCCTACCTAAAGAAATTGATGCTAAGACTTTGAACAAATTTAGACCTATTAGTCTTCTGAATTGCAGTTTCAAGATTTTTGGAAAATTATTGAATAATAGATTGATCAAGGTTGCGAACAGACTGATTGCCTCTAACCAAACTGCCTTTATTAAGGGCAGGTATATTTTAGAGAGTGTGGTAGCTGCTCATGAAATAATTCATGAGGTGCATAGGAAGGAGTCTGGGGTTGTTTTAAAACTTGATTACGAGAAGGCATATGATCGTGTAAGCTGGACTTTCCTTGAGGAAATGTTAAAGTCCAGGGGGTTTGGAGATAAGTGGAGGGGTTGGATATCCAAGGTAGTGCAGGGTGGGTCTCTCTGTATTAGGCTGAATGATGAAAATAGTACTTTTTTTAGACCTGGTAAGGGGCTGAGACAGGGGGATCCCCTGCCCCCCTTCTTTTCAACCTAGTAGCGGATGTTTTCACTAGGATGCTCATGAGGGCAGCTAAGGAAAATTTGATTTCTGGGTTATTACCACAAGCTGAACCTGGGGACGTGATAAGTTTACAGTATGCGGATGATACTTTGCTTTTTATTGAAAATAATTTAGATAAGGCAGCAAACCTTAAGTGGCTGCTGGTTTGTTTTGAGCAGCTCTCGGGGATGAAAATTAACTATGACAAGAGTGACCTTCTAGTGTTAGGAATGGATGAGGAACGAGCAAATGAGTTTGTTAAGATTTTTTTCTGTAAAAGTAGTGATTTTCCTATCAAGTACCTAAGAGTTCCCTTACATTTTGCAAAGCTTAGAAGAGAGGATTTACAGCCTGTGATTGATAAAATAGTAAAGAGGATAGCTGGCTGGAAGGGCAGACTACTGTCTTATGCGGGTAGATTGACCTTACTTAAGTTTTGTCTGGCCAGTATTCCGATTTACCTACTGTCTGTGATTAAATTTCCTAGATGGGCAATCAACATGATTAATACACATATGGGGCATTTTCTGTGGAATAATACTGAGGAGAAACACAAATATCATTTGGCCAATTGGCAACTTGTTTCTCAGAAAAAAGAGATGGGGGGGTTTAGGAGTACCTGATTTACGAAGTTTGAACTTGGCTCTTTTAACTTCCTGGATTTTCAGGTACCACTTGAATTCTGAGTCTATTTGGACTAGAATTGTTGACTTCAAGTATAAAACTAAGAAACCGAATATTTTTTGCTGTTCAGAGTTGGGGGCCTCTCCCTTTTGGAAAGGGGTGATTTGGGCTATGCAAGCAGCACATCTGGGGGTTCGTTGGGTAGTTGGGAATGGAGAAAAGGTAAGGTTCTAGGAAGATCAGTGGCTGGGCAATACTAGCTTAGCCATTTTGTTTTGGCCGCTTTATGTTATCAACGAGCAGCATGGAAAGTCGGTTAGAGAGGTGTGGGATGGTGTAGAGCTCCAGCTCTCCTTTAGGAGAAATGTCTCTGGGAGGTTTATGAACATGTGGGAGGAGTTAAGATCAGCGGTGGAAAGTGTTGAACTGAAAGAGGAAGAAGATCACATTCTCTGGTCATATAACTCTTCTGGGAAGTACTCGGTACAATCCTTATATGCTATCATCAATCACCGGGGGCTAATCCCAGTTTTCGTTCACGCTGTTTGTAAATTGCTTATTCCTCCGAGAGTGCAATTTTTTCTTTGGTTGTTATCTAATAACAAGGTGTTAACTAGGGATAACCTAGCAAAAAGGAGGGAGGTGAATGGTCCTACGGGTTTGTTCTGTAATGAGAAAGAGTCTATTTCTCATTTGTTTTTTCAATGTTGCGTGGCAAAGCATGTTTGGGAGTTTATCTCCATCTGCTTGAATAAAGTAGTTGGGACTGACTTTGAGTCTGTTGCTTCCTTGTGGATAGATAATAAAAATTTCATGGTGTGTAACACTGTTACTTCGGCAGTTATTTGGGTGATATGGAAATTATGCAATTCACTGTGTTTTCAGGGTGTGCCATGGAGTGGAATGAACAAGTGTTTGCTATGGTGGGAAGGATGCTGAGAAGCTGGTTGCCCATGTTCAAACTGGATATCCAGGAAAGGGTGGAGCAGGTGGTTCACTTAGTGGAGACCGAAGCAAGCTCCGCGCCGCGGATCAGTTGGAATCTGGATATGTCAGGGTTGGCTCAATCAACTGCTCGGCCTTCGGAGGTCCAAGGAACTGCGTCAACATCTCAATGTAATAGGGCTTAGAGTCCTGTGTTGTGAGGTCTGTTTTTTGGCAGCCTTTTTAGGCATGAACTTGTTCTGTCCGGCCGTTGGCCTTGCGTCTGTGTACGCCTTCATGTGCTGTGAACTGTAAGAACTTGTGATATCTTTATGGCAATAAAGCTGGGGAAACCTATTATTCAAAAAATTCTACAGAGCAAGAGCAATGACATGTAAAGCACAAAACCATAAACAGACACATCTTCTATTATACAGACAATGAAGATCTATTCAGCAACAGATGCAGTATGAGAAGTTACCTCGCCCTTTTTAATCCATCTCGTACAGCGAATCAGAGAAAGATACTGCTGGTGCTTTGAGATGCCCCAATTTTTGCAGCCCACCTTACTAGCACTTGCTGCTCTGCCTAACCAGCCTTGAGAAGAGCAAGACCGGCCGGCAGGAGCAATGCATCGAACACGTGGTAAGCACGAGGAAGAGGGGAGAGGTAAGAACCCAGGAATTCATTGTTGCCATGGATGAGGGTGGCGGCCTGTCCACGTCGGGGTCATCATGGCCCAGCGTGCTGAAGGTGATGTCGAGGCACTGACGGCTGATTTCATCCGTTTCGCGACACCACAATGCTCCTCCTCCCCAGCTTCTCGTGGCACATCTCCTCTGCTCCAACTTGGTGCAGCTCCTCCTTCGTGCAGCTTCTAGATTGGGTGGGGGCGGATTGGAGGCTTGGGACGGAGCATTGGTGGGATTCAGGTGGCGGCGACTGAGTTTGGGCGAGCGAAACTTTGAGAAAGGGGACGAGTTTTGGTTGGCAGCAGAGCTAGCGCGGGGACGAGTTTTGGCTGGCGGGTCCTCGAAATTTCATCTCGCGAATTTAGTCACCGCAAGTATGGGTCCCTGAAAATTTCACCTTCCGCCTAGCAGTCAGAACTCTCTTGCCTCCCATCACCACATTTTCAACTTAAAAGAAAATAAAAAATAAAAAGCAAAAGCAAGGGGATTTCAAATAAAAATTTTATACAACTATCTAATTTGAAAAATGATTAACATAACCCTTCTTTCCATATAAGTTAAATTTACTTTTTCTTCTATGCCGACATGCCTTCTCAACTTTCATTATCATCTAATTTCTTAGTTAAGATAATAGTGTGCGTTCTTGCCTAGTGATTCAATAAATGCTTGAGAAGGTTATTAACTACCTATTATAGTTCTTATTATTGAACATTATACCTGTCATATAATGGAAACTAATTTATTTATTTTATTTATCAGAATATAGGGGGCTCATCTTTGTTTTGCTCCAGGGCCACAAATATTTTTCATACATTGAGTCTGAGCCAAATTTGTTTTTTTGAACTTGTGTTATTAACAATAAAAATATTAACTAACAAAGAAAATAAGTTCTAAAACATCTGCACATTTCATAAAAAATTAATATATTTATCTCTTTAAATCTTGTTTGCTAGAAGTGGACAGGTTTGTTGAATTTGGGAGACAAAAATATTGTGGTCACGAGATTTGCTTTCCGGTGTATTTTATTGTTTTATTAAGCCCATTGGACAGACGTTTGTACGTATTTGAGTGTCCTGTCCTCACCATAAAAAAATTTGGCCGCACTTTGGTTATAAAAACTTCATTTGTTTCGCTTTCACGCATGTGCTCCACGGGAGTAACGTTTCGCTTTCACGCTTCGTTTGGTACCGGTGGATTAGAAACAAAGGAAGTCTAGTGGTATGACAGCGACACTGATGGGCTCACAGTGACATAATAATTGAACAGATAAAATACAACTTATAGCCCGGTACCACACGGCCACTGATTGGCTGACAGCGACACAAATGAGCAGTTAAAATAAAAAATAATTCACAGGAGACAATAAAAATTCAACAAGAAAATAAATCTATTCACATTTCAAAACTACAAGGAAAAATAAAATAGACATTCTGGAACACGCCATGTAAGAATAGTAGAAAGCTTTACTTGGGACAATTTGGAAATGTAGGAGCATCATATCTCTGGACATTCATTTTCCTCGAGCTCTTCACTTAGTACCCTAACTGATAACTCGAAAATCATCACCACGTACACGAGACCAAAAATCTAGCGCGAGAACCCATAGCAACCATGTGCTATTTTCCTTTGTATGGAATTATCCTTCACTACAACAACAATCAAATGTAAGCATACTTTGAGCATGCTTGGTTCCTTGACGAGAGCTTGCCAATGGAAGGCAAGGTTAGACGTTTGGGCACGCTAGCTCGGTAACAAAGTCCTTGCTCAAGCAGGAGAGCCGATTTGGCTCTCTCGCGCAAGCAAGGTTCACTCGCTGTTATCTTCTTCCTCTTTCCAAGGCACGCATGTGTCCAAGCTGAAATCTGGACCTTCACGGTAGCCACTAGTTCAGGTCATCTAGTTGCCAAAATCGATTTCTAACATCTCTGAAATCAAGTATGCAGGAGGATAAAACGGGCTCTAACGCCTTCAAAATTGAGCACAAATGAAGTCTAATGGAGCTCTAATGTTACCAAATCAAATCCACGCGATGCCCTATTCAAGCATTGTCACCATGAGATCAAACTTCATTGTCAAAATCTAAATTGCTTGATTGTCAATCACAACTCATGTTGAGCTTTGTGTCTAAGACAAAAACTCGTGCTTCCCGAACTGAGATTTGATTGCCCCCACCAAAAATCAGTTTGTGATGCCCTAATCAGGATTTTCCACATTCTCACCAAGCTCGTATTCTCTGAATGGAGTTCTCACATCAAAATTTACTTTTGCACCTGCATCCACCAACATGGAGCCCCTCTCCACAATGAAGGTCCCTTGCATAATTTTTTCTGGGTCCGTGCCCTTCACCGGGTGACGGATTTGGTTCTTGAGTCTGTGAATTAGCACCTACATTAGAGATGCATCCGAAGTATATATTATAGACACGTTTTCTTCATCCACGTCTGTGGTATATGCTCCCTAAAGATCTACATTTACCAAGTTAACACATCAGAGAGACATTTCAACTGGACACGTCTGTGGTCGAACATTAGAGACATGTTTTATCTCCACATGACTGAATTGGGTGTCTTCTTAGCTTTTTGCTGTTTTGGAATAGTGCTTGTTGCTATGGCAAAATTTCTAAATTTCGGCTACATGAAAAAGTTGAATTATTATACTGAAACATATATATGGACGGTGATATCCCACGTTGATGTCGTGTTGTTGCCAGCTTCTATAGATGGCCAACGGGCCGGCCCTGTACGGCCCGGCATGGGCCCAAGCCAGGCACGGCCCGTAGGGGGTCGGGCCGGCACGGCACGTCGTGCTTCCCGGGCCGTGCCTCTCTGGGCCACGTGCCTAGCCTTCGGCCCAGGTACGGCACTACGGGCTGTTTTTCGGGCCGGGCTGGCCCATGAAGCACGACAAAAATAGCAGGCCGTGCCGGCCCGCGGCCCACTACACAGCAGATCTGCAGATGGGAGAGGGGAAGCGGCAGCTAGCTCGGAGCCTGGGAAGGGGGAGCAGAGCGGAGAAGGGGGAGCCATCGACTGAGAGCCCCGCCTGCAGCCTGCTCTGATGACGGTGAGGCCGCCCGCCATGGCACCATCCGCGGCGAGGAAGATGCGGGCAGGGAGGAAGCTGCCGCCCGCCATGGCGCCATCCGCGCTCAAGGCCACACGACCCTTGGCGAGGAAGATGTGGGCGGGGAGGCTGGGATCGGGAGGAAGCCATCGGCAGCAAGGCCGACGGGGCTCAGCAGCGCCCCTTGGCGAGGAACGGGCGGCCACGCGGAGGCGAGCGCTCATATGTAGCCACGACTTCGTGGGAGGGCTGGAGGAGCGTCGGAGCGAGTGTGGCATGGGGTTCCTCTCGCGCGGTGTGGGGGAGGGGGAGTGGGGGACGAGGGTCGCCGGTCGCGGATTGCGGCGCGGGGAGAGCGGAGTGCGGGGTGCGGTCTCTCGTCTCGCGACGCAGGGAGGGGATCGGGGCATCGGCGCTGTGTGTGAGGAGGGGGGTTTAGGGTTAGGGGCTATGGGCCTTTAGCAGGCCATGGGGGACTGGGGAGGTCGGGCTGCTACCGGGCCGTCACCTAAAGGCCGGGCCGTGCCGTGCCCGCCCGCGGGCCTGGGTGGTGGCCCAGGCACGGCCTGCTGCCCCGTGCCGGGCCAGCCCGAGCCCGATGGCCCTCGGGCTGGGTCGTGCTCGTGTCGGGCCAAAAAGCCGGGCCTCGTACCAGGCTTCCGGGCCTCGGGCTGCATGGCCAAATATACCGGCTTCCCACCTCCATCTAATGGCCCAGATTATGTAGAGCCTTCACCCGTCATTATTTATATAGTTGCTTCACGCTCTCGCATCTGTCTTCACACCCCGACGTCTCCATAGCAAGAGCATCCTTACCGACGGACGAGAATGGCCGTCGCCTTCTGCCCCAGCAGCACTGTAACGCCCGGTGCTCTGCCCAGAGCTAGCCCGCCGGGCGGCTGCTTCCTCTTCCTACGGTCACGTGGCGCAAGGAGGCTGCAGCCGGCAGTGACACTGACGACGAGTAGGAGGACGTGGTGTGTTGTCGTCGTCGGCTCCACCGCGGTGCCTGAGGCCTCCACAGAGGAAGGCCGCCGCGGGCGGAGGTCGGAGCAGCTGGCCTTGCCGCCTGAGCTGGTGGACGAGCTGGTGGAAGAGGCTCTCGTGTGGTGCTCGCAGCACGGCCTCGTCGTTGGCGACAAGAACCACCCGGTGAAGTCACATTATTAATTTACTATATACCGCATATGCGTGCAGACATGCTATATGTTCTTGTTTATTTGATCATTCCTTTTTTTTCTATAGAAAAGATTTATTCCGGTGTCTTTACCCGAAGATGTCGCCGCTTTTAGTAGGAACCAAACAAATGTCACTAATGTCTATTGCCCACCCAGATATGATAATTTCAATATCGCTTCATAATTAAAGGAGAGTTCGAGGCATCATTTGTTTTACAACCATCATATATCATAGAATTCCCATGACACAATATCGCTTCATAATTAAAGGAGAGTTCGAGGCATCATTTGTTTTACAACCATCATATATCATAGAATTCCCATGACACTTTATATTTTAGGGCAGGCGGCGTACTCATGTATTAAGGTCACGAGACGACCTTCATCACATGAATACATGTCATTAATGTCTACATAAATCCAACCAACAGACTCAACTATATAAGAAGCACATTCTTCACATGATTAAGGGAAAGTTTTATGCCTAATTTTTTGGCCAAAAATCAGTCATAAAATTTGTTAGACACCTTATATTTGAAGACAAAAGGAGTACTCCCTCCGTTCCAAATTAAGTCGCTTTGACTTTTTTTATTCATTCATTTTGTTACGTATCTAGACATATTATTTATATAGATGCATAGCAAAATAGATATACCCAAAAAAATCAAAGTGGCTTATAATTGAAACGGAGGGAGTACAAAATAACTACTAATAAACCGGTGACAATTCACACAGCTTCCAAAGAAAATTAAGGATGCCAATTTGTGACAATTTTACTTTTGGAGACTTGTTTGGCCTTTTGCCATGAAACAAAACGTTATTAAAAGTTGAATTATTGGCTAACGCTGTGCGACATACTGAGGTGACGTTTGTACGTATTTGATTGTTCTCCACACCCACCCCCACCCACCCCACTCGCCACCATAAAAATTTGGCTGCACTTTGTTTATAAAAAAAATTGGCCACAACTTTGGTTATAAAAAATTCAATTTTTTTTTTCTAAAATGGTGTATCGTGCTTTTATTGACGGCTGAGACAAAGTATTATATTGGTGCCCACGTGTCACTATCGATTGCCCCTAATCAGAAAATATGTAAAGAATCGCCCACGCGCTCCATGGGAGTTACGTTTCGCTTTCACAATTCGTTTGGTACAAGAGAGGGAATCTTTAATAATACACTGCCTCACATAAGACATTTATTTAAAAATTACCAAACAATGGGTCTTTACGTCCATCCATTTCTTTGTTCATTTTACATTGTTTTTTCTACTCATGAACTTGTACCACATGTACGCACTGGCAAGCTCGAATAATATCCCAGAGTCAATTCCAAACTATCATCACAAAAAAGAAGTATTCACCGTGTAATCCGCAGGGTCAAGAATGAGCGTCTTTCCATCTTTAGCCCAAATCATTATATAAATCTAGTGCTTGCTGCACGAATATAATGAATACATGTGTTAATGCTAGAAGTATGTCATTTGAACTTTAATTATGCGGACAAGGTAAAGGTAGACAAACATAATATTGTGCGGGACTATTATGCTTTGCATATCTTGAAATTGAATCAGGGAGAAATAGGATCGGCCCCCGCGTCGGCCCGTTTGGGCGGCACGGACGGCGACGCCACCACCGCACACCTCTCCTCCCTCCCTCCCCGTGCCTCCTCGCCGCTGCCGGAGGCCGCGCAGCCCGCGAGGATGGTGGCGGCGGGGCCCTTCTCCCTTGTTCCCTCCTTCTCTCCTCCCTGTGGAAGTTCTTTTCCGGCGATGGTGGTGGTTACCCCGGCGGCCAGCTCTTGGATCCACGGCACCAGCGACCGGATCCGGTGCTCCTGAGGCCAGATCAGGCGCCCCCCACTTGGATTTGGTCGAGGCACAGCCGGCGTGGGCGGCGGCGCGCGGAGGGGCCGGGGTCGTTGGACGGCTCGACGCGGCGTCCGGCTGTGGACGGCACGAGAGCCAGCGGATGCGCGAGGACGACGTCGGGCTCCTTCTCCGCTTGCGGCTTCCTCGGCCATGGCGCGTCGCTCGCTAGGAGACGTCGGCTACGGCTGCGGCGGTGACCCAGGCACGTCGGGGAGCCGCTGGCCGCAGCCGGCGTGGGCGGCGGCGCGCGGAGGGGCCAGGGGTTTGGTGGATGGCTCGGTGCGGCGGCCAGCCGTGGACGACGCGACACCGGCGGCTACGTCGGGAAGCCGCTGGCGGTGGCCGGTCACACATCGCCTCACACGGGCGGCGGTGCCTATCACTCTGCCATCCGTGGTCGGCGGCTGGTGCAACAGAAGGACCGTGGCTACTGCGCACAGGGCTGAGGCGCCATGGCGAAAAGCCTTGTCCCTCTTGGGCCGATGACGGCGACGCCTTCGGGCGTCGATTTCTTCGTCGGAAGCGTTCATCGAATGGCCCTCTCCCCTGTGCGTAGTGTGTCTTCCTTAGGTGAAAACCTTGACCGTCTGGTTAGGCAACGGCGGCACAGATGTGTCGTGTCCCTCCTTAGAGGCGTTGTTTAGGAAGCTCGTGCTCGTGTCTGTGGCGGCAGCTAGCGTCGTGGCGAGGAAGGTGGAGGCTTAGTTGAGGATTCAAGTTTGCAGTGTCCACGACAGAGGAAGGTGGTCAGGAGGAGGGCGGTGACGCAGCGATTGGAGGGCTTCGCATATGCTTGGCAATGGAGGGTGACGGTTTGATAGGATCGTCCGCTAGTTGTGACCACGAAGTTGGCAAGGAGGTCGGCGTGGAAGATAGTGGCCAGCAGATTTGAGTTGCCGAGTTGACCTGCGTGGTTTGGCGGTAGGCAGTTCCGCATAGCGGCGGCTGTTTCTGGTGCCAAGAGGCGTTCTGACTGGCAGCCTGAAGACGTGTGGGGCACTTCTACCTTCGATGAGACAACTAGGTCCTGGAACTCTGTAATTCTGTAATAAGAAACAGCTATATACATTGGTCGATGCAGAAGCTGGGATATTAATATATTCCCTTTTCTAAAAAAATCTTGAAATTGAATCAATGCAGTTCCTATGTAGGTCACCACTTCAACGTCTGAGTTGTTTTCCCATGTAGGTCACCACTTCAAGGTCGAGTAGTTGTTTTTGCCTGTCATTTTTAATCTCGACAGTATAGGATGCAATGATTCCTACATACATGGATCTTTTAGACACCCATAGTCAGCTGACTGATATGCTCCTTCGCATGTGATAAGTATTAATAGGCACTTTGTTAAGCTAGCATCAAACCAATGTATCGAGCTTTCAACATCAACAACTAAAGAACAAATTATAGCCCTTAGGCTCTTCATACAAAGGCCCTTTGGCAACGAATATTGAGGGCTTCGAATAATACTGCAACAATGCCGCGAACAAATCCACATGTTTGTTATCTTCAACATGGTAGCCATCGTCTCTTCATCACCACCTTCGTCATCAAAGAAATCATGAGCCTCATTTGGTATAACATGATCCGTTGTGGGTAAGTGTTGTCTCTCGGAAGCCATATTTGAGTTGTCCGTAGGCATATTTGGCCCCTATGCATCCATATTTGGTCCATCGACATCAGTGGTGTCTATGTTGCCAACTGCATAAGACGTGGAACTACCCTCTCATTGTTTGGTCCAAATCATGTAACCCTTCATAAATCCTCAACAAACAATATATGTGTTTCGTCATCTCTCAGTATGCATGTCTCTTCATGGCATCATTGAACCTATAAACCTCCAACCGGTATGATAGATCACTTCTTGATAAATATTGTACATCCATGATCTTTCCATCTTAACACATAATTTATCAAATAGGTTCAAATAATTAATTAATCTATTAAAAAACAAATTTATCATATAGATCTAAATCATGAAAATCTAGATCTAGATCTAGAGATTGCTAAATCAGATGTTTGAAGGAATATATTTCCTATAAATATGCGCTTGACCATCAAATGTTGTATGCTGCCATGGGGCCTTCCCTGGATGAGCCTTTCTCCAGGCTTTCTTGATATGCAAGGATCTTCCCCCTGCCCCGAGGAGCTGACGAGCGGGCCCGGAGCCCCCAACTCCGCGGGCTTGGGGAAGTTCGTTGTCCTAATGTGTCACGCCCCAGCATGACCTGCCGAGGGAGTGGCTGACAATGCCTCGCGGCTGTGGAATGGGATGGGGTGTAGTGCTTTTGCGCCTGTCAGGCTCTGAGGACTTGACAGATTTCGGAGTTGGCTTGTGGTCTTGGCTCGGGGCATTTGTTGGCCCAAAGCCAGGGCTAGGATGGTCACCAGGGCTGAGGAGAGGCCGGGGCTCCCGTTCGCTCAGGAATCCCCATGTTCTAGTCGAGCCCCCGAGCCTCAAGTGATGATAGCTCTTGCCTTCTCAGGCTTGCCTCCTTGATATCGGAGGCTCCTTGACGGAGGGACATCTACAGGCTGCCAAGCTATCCTTTTTGCTAGAGGATGCGTGTAAGTGCACCCAATGGGTATAGCCCCAAGCCCCCAGCTGATTCAAAGAGTCAGCCAAGGTGTTAGCCGGATTGTCGTGTCCTCAATTCAGGAACTTAACATACCCCTATGTTAAACTCTGGTCAACACCAATGGTTTAGTGTCGGATGATACTGCCTATCTAATTGGATTACTGAGACAACTCTATAAATAGAAAGAGAAGCAAAATGCGCCATACCACACAAACATTGGTGATGCACACAACATTCACTGTCACTAGTACAGAAATGATTTTTACTAATGGTAAAAAATAATCTGCAGGGCTGGTTCAGAAAACCACCACTATGCCATCGATGTAAAGATAGAGCGCTTTTAACGTCGGCCTACAGCTATTAGCTCAAGATCAAAATGTCAACTATGCAAGACACAATTAATAGTGTTGATGGTGCAACCAGGACATCTAGTGACCAAAAGGAATGTTAATGTTACATTTAACATGAAAAGAAGGATATAGGGATGAATAGTATAGAAGATATAAGAGTATCTTCAATAGTTTGGTACACCCACTCTCATTCTTATTTTTTGACATGATACCAAAAAAACATCAATCCAATTACGTCCTAACTATCAATCTATCGACCAAAAACAGAGGCATCATGCACACGCAATGATAGGTAGATGATCGCGCAATAATAGGTAGATGATCGATGCTCCCTAGCTATCTGTGTTGTCGCCCTGGTGCTGTTCTTTTTTTCTTGGTGCTCCCTATTGTTCCTGACTACTACTGTCGTTTTCATCTGGAGGTTGACTGAAATTGGATCTCTCCGGACACTATTTTCAAATATGAAAATACTGATAGATAGATCTAGCAATGGAGATATCAGTTTGGATGTTGAGTGTAAGTTATGGTGCTAGATGGATGGCCACAACCTGACTATTTTCATGTATGAGAATACTGGGAGGTAGAGAGGGCAATTAAGATTCCCATTTGAAGGTTCTATATATTAGCCAAGATGCTGTAGAATAAAGGAGCGACTTATTTAGTACATGATCGGTGGCTTGGTACATACGGGAGATGATGTCCTATATATTTTTTAGAATAAATAAAAGAGAATAGTTGATGGAGTGTTTTTTTCTTTTTTGGTGATTACATAGTACAACTTAGACATAATGCACGCACACTCATCCCTATGAACACATGCACGCATACCCTACCCCTATGAATATCTTCGACAGCTGGACCGGTAAATCCTGGAGGTCTAAAGAATTGAGTCCTAAAAATCTAGTTTGGAACATTTCAGTTGGATACAATTTAATCATTGTGATCATGGCAAATTGTATTGATTATCGACAAACCGTCTGTTGCAGAGATCTGGAAAAGCACCCGGTGTTGGTCTACTACACGCTCCATTTTCTCTTTTGCCAATGTCATTTCCAAAATTTTATTGGGATCAGGCGCTTGAGCTGGCTCCACTTTTCAACGAGCTTGTTGATCGTGTGAGCTTGGATGGGGAGTTCTTGCAACAGGCTTTGGCAAGGTTATTCTCTTATGGACTTAAATGGTTAATCCCAACACTAAAAAATCTGCATAAAATGATTTATCTGAAACGTCAAATATTTCAGTAATGATGGATGAAACTTCGAATTTTTTTTGAATTGGATATAGGTTTAGTGCCAAATCAAAACAATTGGTTACTTTTACCTGTCACTACTACATGTTTTTATGTGTCAATGAAGTGCATTTTTTAGGAGAACAATGTAATCATAAAGTAGTCAAAAGATGTAATAACCTAGCATGCATTCTTTGTTTCAAGCTCCTAAAAACTCTGAAAGTTACCTAAAAGCCACCCTTCTCCAAAAAAAAAAGCCTCGAGACTGTTCTTTTGAAGATAGCAACTCTTCCAGTGCTACTCTGATTACTTGGAACTCACAATTCTTTCAGGACGAAAGAGGTTGATTTATTCACTAAAAGGCTTTTAGATATTCACTCGGAGATGATGGAACTGAAGAAGAAAGAGGTAAACATGGCCTTTTTCAGTTGCATTCATCAATTAACAGAAATTAATAATCTCGCATTCTTGCTAACTTAACAAATGGTTAATTATGTATAAATCTTTCAGGAAATACGTTTAGGTCTTACCAGGTCAGACTACATGGTAGATGGAGAAACTGGCTTGCTTCTTCAAGTGGAGCTCAACACCATTTCTACATCTTCCAATGGGCTTGCTTGTGGTGTATCAGAGCTTCACAGGTCTAATAAGAGAAAACATCAAATTCTATTGAATTACAGTCATGTATGTTTGGAATGACACAACATAATAACTGCAAATTTTTCACTGATATAATTGAATGTGTCACGTCAAAGTCACAGCGATTTCCCCACTGTAACCACATAGTACATCATGGTTTGTTTGTCATCCTGGCTACAACCTTATGAAAGTCAACATAGTTATTCATTGATTTCACATTCAGGCAGACGGGAGTGAAAATATTCACTTGGATTAGAACTTTAAAAGTCTACACCTCACCATTCACCAGAGTTCTATTTGATTGTGATTTTAATTTAGTAGAACGGTTTTGCCTTCTATTTTCTCATCATTTCCCTATTGCCAAAAGATAACTTGAATAGTAATGTGCAATGTGCAGAAACCTGGTTAGGATGCACGAGAGGGAACTTGGTTTGGATCAAGCAAGTGTCCTTGGGAACACAGCTATCACCCAGCATGCTGAAGCGTTAGCTAGAGCATGGGCTGAGTACAACAATCCAAGGTTGCTATGACGTGATGCAAAATTTCGTGTTCAAAACACTTTGTTATGAAGTCTTTAAGTCTTATAACTAACTAAAGTTTCTGTTATCAGTGCAGTAGTTTTGGTGGTTGTTCAACAAGAAGAGAGATATATGTATGACCAGTATTGGATCACTGTTGCCCTGAAAGAAAGATATCCTTCAAATATAACCAAACATAACTTTTTTTGAGGATCTAATTTGATATGGAAAATTTAATAGCATTCAAACCTTTATAAATCCTGTATCTGAATCTAATACATATACACCAAGCAGTTAAATAAAAATCTCTCTCTTAACTCTGATTCACACGTATGGGGTGAGAACTATCCGCAAAACTCTTGCAGCAATAGAAGCAGAAGGGAACCTCCGTCCTGATGGAACACTAGTCATGTAAGTACGTTCTCTTTGTCTTCATGAAAATTTATATGGAATGTAAGATCGGATGATTGAAGTGACCTTCTTGATTGCCGGGTGTGCCTAGAATAAGCTGGAACGTACTCTAAATATTTTGCGCTTTATGCAAATAAAGCAGGGGAAGCCTATTTTCCAAAAAAAAAGTGACCATCTCAACTTTTTCCATGTAGAAATGGGTGCCCGGTTGCTCTTGTCTACTTTAGAGCAGGTTACTCACCGATCGATTACCCTTCAGAAGCAGTACGTTTTCTAATCATTTCGATATATGAACTATATCACCTTTACCTTCTGTTGGCTAAAATAGTTGCCTTGGAATGCTGTTATCACAATGCGAAAAATAAACTGTAATTGAGGTTATTGTGGTTCACAAAAGTATCACTTGATATGTAGGAATGGAGAGCAAGAACTTTAATTGAGCGTTCTTCTGCAATAAAGTGCCCTTCAATATCATATCATCTTGTTGGGACAAAAAAGATTCAACAGGAACTGGCAAAGGAATACGTGCTTGAAAGGTATGTTGTTTTGCTCTTTGCAGATGAACAAAGAGATGAAATGGAATAAAAAAATATTCCTTCGATGAGAGATAATCCTTTATATTTCTGTAACTATCAGCTATCAAAACAATATGTAGCAGCTATTCATTATGCCCGTCTAAGATTTCAGTCTTCATACAGCAGTATTTCTTTTCCTCTTATCATCATGCACTTCTTACCAGGTTCTTTGACAACAAAGGTGACATAAAAAAAGTATGGCAATGCTTCGCAGGACTCTGGAACTTGGAAAATGATAGTATAGTAATGTCTGCTATTGAATCTCCAGAGTTGTTTGTCCTTAAACCCCAAAGGGAGGGTGGAGGTATGGCCTCTGTCTGAAATGTGTCGTAGTCAAATTATTTCTGCATTCATCACTGAATAGGTATGTGTAATGCCATGCACAGGGAATAATATTTATGGTGATAATCTCCGTGAAACATTGGTTCGTCTGCGAAAGGATGGAGGAAATGAGCTTGCAGCATACATCCTAATGCAAAGGATATTTCCACCAGCATCACCCTGCTATCTTGTTCGCGAGGGTACATGTGCCAAGGAAAACGCGGTTTCTGAATTTGGGGTTTTTGGAGCCTATCTGCGGTAACAAAATCATAAACAAACCACTCTAGTAGTTCATATAGTTGCATTGTCCAGTGAGAGTTTTATGGCTGAATGTAGGAACAAAGACAAGGTAATCATAAATGACCAGTGTGGTTATTTGATGAGAACAAAGGCAGCTACACTAAATGAAGGTGGTGTGGTTTCTGGATATGCTTTTTTGAACAGCATCTTCTTGACATGAGGAGGTAATAGATGGCTTCATTTAATATTTAAGTTGTTTACTTTTAGGAAAGGAAATATGCTAACACCATACAAACTTTTTATACAAGGAAAGCCTAAAAGTTTAATTTAGTTGCCATAGCATAGAGATCTAAACCGTGAGCATTATGCATAGAAAATTAAATCCCTTTTACCTATGACATGAAATGTTTAATTTTTCTTTTGTATACCATTTATGTTCTAGATGCATAATAATGTTCAAATTTTCTAGTTCCTTATCTATTACAATTGGACTAAACAAGCATATAGAAAATGCTCACATCTATTACTATAAAGTTTTATTATTAATCTGACTCTACTTAATGCATTCTAACAGCTTTATTTAGTTATAAACTGCAGATTGACCTGCAGCTCTCCTTCGTCGTTCAATAAATTGTATAGTGTTAGAATTGGTCAATTGGAGACAGATGTTACCTGAGAAAACTGCTGGTGGAAGTTCAGCTTTTGCGAATCTGCATTTGGTGAAATGCCTAAATCTGTATGGGACAGGAGATGAATACACACCCTGTGTATTCTGACTGCAATAAAAGCATTTTTAAAAGAATGTCTGTAAAACCAATGCACTACAAAATAAATGGTTGATGATTTTTTTGAGATAAACAGATCAAGCTTTTGAAGGAAACTATGTTAGTAGCATATGGACCAAAACTTTGTTGCATTTGCCACCAGACAGTAAACATACCTCAAAATGGTTTATGATGAACAATTTAACAACAATCCGTCTTCTTGTTCCTTTTCTCCATGGCCAATCCCATTGTACCGTTACCCAAGACCACACCACTCACAACCTGACTTTGAAACGACTTCTGAAAATAGATACTTGATTACGATAGTACTACATATAGGTCACAGGAGTTTAGAGTATCTAGTACAAGATTGCCGGACTTGCCTTTATCGAGCCGCACCTCACAGCCAGGAGCCCAAGACCCTAAGGCCAAGTAGTTCCAGCTTATCCTCTCCCACAGATGAACACGAGTTCATGAAGGCACATGCAGGCACTGTGTTATGCCTTCTCGCCTTTGGAGCCACTTTGGGCCATGCAACTGAGCATTAGGCTTCCCAATGTGCTTGGGGGTAATTGGGCTTGGTATGTCTTGGACCACCTCTTCAATTCTAGAGCCATCAGTTGACGTTGGTGCTTCCATTGTCGCCATCTTGTCCTTGATGCCAGTAGTACTGGAGGAGGGGAGGAAGGTGTCATAACATGGTGATGGCTTAGGGGTTTCCAATTCCACTTGCACATATGTTGGACACATATTCGAGTTGGTACATTTGAAAAAGGGGTCGAAACGGAGGTGAACACAGACTCTAGTGGGTCATCAGATTGTTTCAATGGGTCCACTCAGGGACAATCAGAATACAAGCTATGTAGTGAGGTTTCTAATAGTGCCTAGGGTCAGGCATGAGATTGTTCTGATGGTTAACCCTAGGAAATCATCGAAATATGTGTTAGCTGTACCAGAGAGAGTGCGTAGTCGTAGGTCATCAGATTGTTCTAATGCTCAGCATAGGAACATTCCGATGGCGAAGTTTCATTTCTAGAACTCTCTGCATAACCATTAGATTGAGAAGGAATTCATCCTATGGTTGACTGTAGCGCGGCATCTGAGTATACTCTACCCTAGCCATTGAAGGAGCCCAACGGCTAGTTTCCTTAATGGGCGCTCATGAGGCCATTAGATTGATCTATGAGTCCTCAAAACGAAGCATCGGATTATAAGCTACCACACCATTTTGCCATAGCCCATAATCAGATGGCAGGCTCTAGTGGGCTTCGGAACAATCCGATACCTATGCAGAGTGCCTAGTCTGCAGGCCCAACGACTAGTTGCTTGGAGGGGCTTATAAATAGGTGTTGGTCAGGTCTTGGTGACATCTCTTGGCATTCTAAGCAAAACAACACACTTGTGTTCATCCAAGAACACCTCTCACTCATCTCTTGACTTGTGCTTCATCCAAATTGAGATTGGGAGAGATCTAGTGCATTTGATTTGGAGTTTTGCATATGGTGAACTAGTTCTTCTATTGGGTTGCGGATTTCTTGTTACTCTTGGTGGTTGCCGCCACCTAGATGGCTTGGAGCAGCTATGGTCATTGAGGAAGAGTTTGTGATTGTTCTTCGCCTCCGACCAATGATATTGTGAGAGTTTTTTATCCCACCTTGTAGAGTGCAAAGAGATACTCTAGTGAAATGCTCGTGGCTAATTGGAGTGGATCATTTGATTAATTCTTGTGGCACCCAAATTGTGGGTCTAGCTTGTCATGCTAATTAGCACATGAATCAACACTTGGGGACTCACCACAACGAGGACATAGGCTGCAGACAAGCAACTGAACCTCATGAATAAATCTTGTGTCTATCACTTGCCCTCGTTGGTTTGCTCTCTACACACATCATTACTTTCCTTTACTTGCTAGTGTGTGGTAATTGTTTGTCTTGCAAGCTAGAGTAGCTAGGTTGTAGTTGTAGTGGTAACTAGTTTTTAGTTGCTCTCTTTTAGTAGCTCTCTAGTGTGGCTTGTGTGGTGTTGTGCTCTAGTTTATAACCCAAAGCTACTAGAATTGTGTAGAGGCTTGCTTTGGTGTTAGTATGGCTAGAGCAAGTTGTGGATTTTAGGATCTCTTATTATACTAATCACTTTACTCTAGTGTTGTGGTTTTGTAGAAAAATTTTATAGGCTATTCACCCCCCTATAGCCACCTAGATCCTATCAGTGGGTTATAGATTCTTAATCATAAAATTTGGAGTACCTGACATGTGTGTCGATGCAATCATGGTGTCTAGGGATGCTACATTCTTTGAGAATGAATTTCTTATGAAAGGTGATGAACTTGGCACATCAAGTCAAGAACCTGTAGGTTCCCATGTTCTATTTGTGCCAATAGAACACATTGAGCAAACATCCATGGAAAATCCTGAGGGGGATAATAATGTGTCACACCCAAATTTAAAGATAAATCTGAGTACTAACTATATGTGTGCCAGGAAGTCAAATCACATATACAGCGACAAATTACAATAGTATCGAAAGACAATGCTTTATTATTATATAACGAACAACCATATTACATAGAGACAAGATATTTATCAGAGTAGCGAAAATACACATTCTAATCTTCAAGTGAAGCCTCCAGAGCCACAGGTATAGTTGACTGGAGGTACATATGCCTAGCACTCCTCAGAAACTTAACCAAGCTCCGCCTTCTGTTACCCATCCGGGATTTTTATCCAAGTAATGAAAATAAAACAAGCATAAGTACATCTCATACTCAACAAGAATAACATGGGGTTCATGAAGCTCAAAAGGCTGACACCGGTTTACTGCGATTAGCTTTTAGTGACTCATAATTTTAGCAATTGAGTACCAACAATTTTAGCACAAGCCCATATAAATACATAAGGTAAACATGAATAATGAGTAGCATAAACAATTAACTATTAGTGATCATCTATTCCATAAGGGTCCAATGCCGCTCGTGACCGTGAGCACGGCTGATATACCAGTTTTACACTCTGCAGAGGCTGTACATTTTCATCGTGAGTCGTGATTTACCCTTTCGCCCGAGGTAGCTAATCTCTTGACCCACTACCAAGGAAGGTCGGCAGGGTTCACTATGAAGTCTTTCAGAAGTTCATCTAACAAGTTAGGGCCACTAGGTTTCCAATCGTCAAGCAAATGTATGAACCCCTTTCAAATGACAAAATTTCTTTGCGGCTATAGTCATAAGAACAGATGGGCAAGCCCCTTTTGCGCCCTTTCAGGTAACCATTAACAAGCTAGAAATGTCCTCATACTTGACTAAAGCCAGAGTCTTGTAGCCCTCACGGTTGTACTGTAACTTCCGGATGATCACTTATAGATAAGTCCTTAAGGAGAGGAATCTGGAGCATCACAAAAACTATGCTCTAGCCCCCTTTTCCTTGTTGCTAAAAAGCATCTTTTAATGTTTATTGCACAATCCATTAATCAAGTTACAAGGTTATGGTCTTTAATTGAGTGCTAGCATCATACTACCCAATGCACCCATAGGTGACAAGGTACAAGCGCAAAGCTAGATAATCCTTAGTGGTATCAAAGTAGACACATGTAGTATGAATTAAATGAAATTAATGGTGAATAGGACAATAAGGATGATCACATGCTATACTTGTCTTTTGCACTTGCTCGTTACTTTCTTAAACATTAGCATATGGTCAAAACCTTCTGGCCTTCAACGCTCACAGACAGCTCTTTTTTACTCATAGATCGTAGCAACCAAGCACACTAGCAAACATATAAACAACAAATAGAAGCAACTAAGAATAGTACACCACACGAGAGAAAATAACATGCTAAAAAAGAGCTAGCTGCTACAGTCTCAAGATCAAAAGAAACGCTGAGAACGGAGCTACGGTTGAAAAGAAACGACTACTGGCAGTTTATATTATAAAAGAAAAAAGCCTACATACTGGATTTATTTTATTTAAACAAAACCATGAGAAACTTATTAATTCAAATTAAACAAATCATACTTATACTTAAAAACCGAGTCGAAGCTAATCATATTTTATTTATAAATATTTTGATATCATTTATGCCAATTCAATTTTAACTTGCAAATACCAACTGACATGTGAGAGCATCGAAACAAGTTTAATGTACACATTTAAACTAAGCAAGTTATACATTAAAAACATATTAACGTTAGCAATTAATCATATTAGTATTTATATGTAAAACACCAAAGTATAGCGCCTATGTTGCTTTGAATTCACAAAGCCGGTTGAATATGAGTCAATTTTGTATTTCACTATATAGAAAAACATGTGGCATCATGAACATTGATACTAGCACGTAGACTATGTCAATATGAATCTAACACAATTTGAACGAACTAAAACGGAGCGTGGATGATGAAACAGTGGAAGATTTAAGATACAAAAGCTAAAACGGTATTATCTACACAGGTAGTTTGCTAATTACATGCAAGATAAGAAGGTCGTATGTACGTGATGAGTATATCTGTAAAGGAAATTCTAGTTGTCCAAAAAGAAAGCCAAAATATTGCACACATATGATGAAGGGATGACATCAGTAGAGTATTATATTTAGCTGATAAAGCAATATGGCAAAGGAACTAAAGAGACGCCTAGCCCTCTAATCATCAGGGTGCTTCGCACTGACCTCACGATGGAACACAGATGAAGATAGGTTGCCAGCAAATGACTCTTTATGCATGAATCAGGAGATATATGCCTCTACGTCGAGGATGTCCAGCGGCCAACATGGCTTACTCCTTCATGGACGATTGTTCTCACGGAGCAACTGCAGGGACAACAATAGCTGATGATCGTACATGCTTAACAGAACCAACAGAGTGCAATTTAGGGAGGGGAAACTAACAGGAGGCACGGAGGTCCTCACCGATGTCAGACGAGGAACAGTGATGTTGGCGTTAAAGCAGAGAGCGGCGAGATCGGGTTTCACAAGCGGCTTCTCCAACAACAGATCGGCGATGATGCATCACTGGGGCGATGGCAGTGATGCAGATGGAGATCAGCAGGTTGGCATTGACAGATATTCAGCATGTAAATCACATACATAGACAGAGATGAACGGCCGGGTCTGGGGCAGGCTCGACTTGAGGGGCGCATATCCTGAACTCAGATCGTGTGCCCAGTTTTGTTGGAGATGCATGGACCTCTGGACAAAGCAGGAGTAACGCGCTTGCATGCTTGTTCTCCCTATCTTCATTATGGAACTGAACCTGTAGGCTTGCATGACCTAATGAGCTATGCAGATCATGTAGAAGAGATAAGAAGGAGCGTGTACGCTGGATTTCTCACCGACGGAGGTGAGACATCCACGGACAACTGACCGTATGATCACGATTATAGCCTGTATGATTTGTGAGACATGGTCATTGTTTGCTGATACTGTTGTGCTGTCAAAATTCTATACGATTATGTATGCATTCAGTTTTATGATATTTTAAGTCTAGAATCTCAATGAATGACCTAAATAAAAGTTGTAGGGAATGTTATAAACTTTCCGTACTGGTAAAGATCATAGATGTTAGATTAATATATCTCCAGTTATGTATGTTTTAGCCAACTGCTATTGTTCTGCTATCAGAAAAGTTTACTTACTTTGTAGGCTTGTTTTGGTTATCCTAGATTCTTCAAACTCCAAAAGTATAACATGAAAGTTGTAAAACATGTTCTTTTGTATATACATAGTTTCATAAGTTTTGTATGAGTAGTTTATCCATAGTGAAAATGTGAAGATAAGTTATTATTGCCAATTAAGTGTTTGGTTAAGTGTTTGGACGATGTTCTGAACGGTAGTAGATTGATTCAGATTTTGACAAAGTTAAAGGTCAAACTAGTTTTCTCAACTGTTGACAAATTATAGAAGACTCCAATACCTTTCTATTGACTTTAATATCAGCCTCATAACCCCTGTATATTGAGAGAAATGGTTGTTCTAATATGATTATTTTTCAGTGACAAGAATCTAGACAGTTTTATATCTAACCTACTTTTGATCATCTTAATGAATGACTTTGAGCATATGATCTGAACAAAAGTTGTAGTGTTCTTAGTGTTTCCATATTGGTAACAATTATAATTTTTGAAAAATTATAACTGGAGTTATGTGTTTTAGAACTTTGTTGTCCTGTTTGTGTCGTTAGAAAAATTTAGTTAGGTTTAGAGGTTATATATGCCATCTTGGAGACCTCATATGCTAGATTGTTTTATATAAAAATTGTAGATAATGGTGTTCTACATCTTCTGTACAATTTCATAATTTTTGAACATGTAATTTATCCACACAAAAAAAGTGAAGTAGGGTTCCTGATGTTGTTTGGTTGTTTGGTCGTTGTTTTGAGGGAAGCGATAGCGTAGGCCGTAGAAGTGTTTTATTTGCCTTTTGTGAATGTTTGTATGAGCATGTTTTCTGAGGTGATGATGTTTGAATAGGTGGTTTACCTTTGGATTGTTCTTAGATCACGCGTTTGATCTTCAATGAAGGCAAGTAAACGTAGTGGTGGTTTGCTACAGCTTGACATGTTATTTAATCTACCTACACTTTTATCATAACATTAACTAAATCAAGATAATATATCTAAGTATGAGTTCACTTATCCTTTAAAGTAACTTATTTATGATCTTGTTGGGTGAAAAATTCAAGTCAAGTGACACAATTCACACAATCATCAAAACATTTTAGACAAGACAAAGTTGTGTGCAGAGTTGTATTCATTCCATGATCATACTATACATGTCAGAGAGGGTATTTATAGGGCCCTATTCTTCGTATTTTACATAAAATGACCATTTTACCCCTGACTAAAACATTTACAACCCTTCTTTTATGCAAGGGCGAAGTAGTCATTTCTTCCTGATTCGGTCTTCTTTTTCACGTTCAATCTTCTCTTCTTCAGCGAACTTGTTCTTTTTAGATTCAATTATTTCTTGCTCTTCATCTACTTCACTGTCCAGCGAAGTTGATTTCTTGTCGACGAAGCCGATAAGCGAAGTTGATTTCTTGCCGACGAAGTCAATAAGCGAAGTTAATTTCTTGCCAACGAAGTCAATAAGCGAAGTTGATTTCTTGTCGATGAAGTCAATAAGCGAAGTTGATTTCTTGATGACGAAGCCAAAGTTTTGTCTTCGTCTTTGCTCTCGATGTTCATTTTTACCTTCATCCTTTTGGCGAAGTCGAATCCTGTGCGACGAAGTCAAAAATACATCCTTCGCTATACTTTTTCCTACAGGTGGATTTAATTAGGATACTTTTATATTTTTTGCACTCCAAAGTTTGCCTTGAGTTTTTTGGACAGAGTTAATATTCCCAATAGTAGCCCCTCGCGAATGGAGGTCTACTCCAAAGGTCTGAAATTCATGAATTTTGAATTTTTAAAGTGAAGTCACGAAAAACGCCGTCCCGAACTTTGGAGTTGGCCGTTGATGACCATTATGTTATGAACAGTATTTTTTAACGGTTAGTTTCTGAAGCCATGTAACACCCAAAAATTCCAAATTTTAGAATTAATGAGTTTCAAATAATTTAAATAACATTTAAATGGGAAATTAAAATTTTAAAAATTTGGTGTTGCATTCATGCTGCTGCATTTATTTTCTTTTGTGTAGCGGATTTATTTTATTTTGGTTTGGTTTGGAAAATTCTATTTGGAATAGTTTGATAAATAAGCAAATAAAGAAAAGAAAGAAGAAAAAGAAAAAAAAGAAGAGAACAGCTTACCTTCTTACCTGGCAGTCGACGGCCCGGCCCGACGGCCTGCTTTTCCCGCGCTAGTGCCTGGGCCGCGGAACGGGCTGAAGCCGGAGCCGCTTTTCTTTCCTCCGCGCGCGACACCAGGTGGGCCGGCCCAGCTTTGCTGTGATGAGCCGCGCGCCCTCTCTTGGTCGCTGACCGGTGGGGCCCGGTTGTCAGTCGTCTTCCACCTCCCGTGAGCGCCCCGGACTCCAAACCGGAAGCGGACGACAACGATCGACTTCGTGATTCCCGGAGAATCTTACTTGAATACGGCAAATAGAAGCTATAAATAGGACGCCTTGACCTTCCTATATCCGTTTTTCATCTAAACCGTGAACTCCACCGCAAGAAAACGAGGTTTAGGGTTTGAGGTTGTTGGGGGTTTCGGTTGGTCGCGGGTGGAGCTCTCGGGTGGATTTGAAGCCGTTTTCATCGCATTGGTGAGACCGCACTCTCCTCCTCCATCGTTCTATGCTTTTCTTTTGGGTAGAGACGGTTCAAATCATGTTTTTGAAGTTCACCGTTGGTGCGGTAATGGCGCCGCCGCCCCTTGTTGCCGCGCGTCGTGTTTGGTCTACCGTAGCTAGTCTTTACCGCTTAGTTGAGTTCGCACGGAGCTTCTCTACCGTTTGGATCAAATTTTGGGTCAAACGGTGGTTTAGGTGGGGAGATCCGCCATCTCCGGCGAGATGGAGCCCGCCGGCCATGGGGGGGCCGCCGGCCAGACCTGAGGAAGGAGATCGGGTGTGCACTGTGGAGTTGAAGATGAACATGAGCCGTCCGATTTGAAATCAAGGGCCGAGATTAGAAGATACCCCTTCGCGGGGTAAACTTCATAAAGAGCCCCTGGACTTTTTCATAATTGAACCCGCCGTCCTTAGCGTATTGTCTGAAATACGTTTTCTAGTTTTGAAAGCGTATTTTCTCTCGGTTAAATCAAAAATACGTTTTCAGGTATTTACAGTTTTGCCACTAGGATTGTTTTGGTCATAAAATCTTCGTTTTAACTCCGATTTGATCCGTTCAAGTTGCGTTAGGTTCGTATTTGTGAGCTCTACATGTTAGTGTAGTTGTACAGTTAGTTTTGATAATTTAATTTTCAATTTTATAATTAAGTATTTAATTATCTATAGGAAATCTTAGAAAATTCATAACTTTCACGTTTTAACTCCGAATTTGGTGATCTTTACGTCTGTGTGATCGTAGGAACGTGTAGAAGAGTTTTATAAACTTTTATTACTGTTTTGTTATGGTTGGTGTACTGTTCTAATTATATCTCTTTGTTTGCTTTGTGTATGTTTAATTGGATGCATGTATGTTGTTGATTGATGATCGAGTATAGAAGGTGAGTAGTATCTGGACGATCAGGAGTATTACTTTGAGCTAGATCAGCAGTATCACTTGGAGAGTTTTGATCAAGGCAAGTATAACATAGGACTATCCTTGTTACCTATACATTGAAATTGTCATACATATGCATGTGCTTACCTTGACAACCTTAGAGATTATAACTTAGTGATTGTTACCTTGATTGCTTGTTAACCCTGGGTATGCATATGGGTAGCTCTTGCTAGTGCTTAAACTATGAACAATGATCTTGTAATTTGATTAATGAATTAAGCAATTAATCATTAAGATGATTTGTTACTGTTAAAAGGGGGCTAGAGCATGTGTATTATTTTGATGCTCTGGTTTCTCTCCATAAGGACTTATCTGTACGTGATCATCCGGGACATACAGTACAACTGTGAGGGCTATATGGCTCTGGCTTTAGTTGCTTAAAGGACCTTTTCTAGCTTGTTAGTGGTTACCTTAAATGGCGTAAGAATGGCTTGCCACGTTGGGTGTAGGGCGAGCCCTGTCCTTAGTGTGTATAGGCTGCGGTTGTTGTGCCACTGGGAAGGGGGGTTCTACATCTGCCTGCCGAGTGAATCTAATGGCCCTAACTTGTTAGACGAACTTTTAAGTGACTTTATATGATTTCCGGTGTTTTGGGCCTAGCTAACCATGCATTTGGAAGTCATGACTCACAGTGAAAATGTACACCTCTGCGCAGAGTTTAAAACTGGTATACTAGCCGTGCTCACGGATACGAGCGGCCTTGGAACATTTACAGATAGATGATCATCATTGTTATATCATGTTTAATTATTGTTGTTATTATTATGCTCATGTTAATGCTATTCATTACTTTTATTACAATTGATCATTGGTTCATAAATGGGAGGTGAATTACTTTGATGCTTCTTAATTGCTAATTACATGATGAATAAAAGCTAAACGCAGTAAAATAGTGTCTAGCCTTTTGAGCCTCATGAACCCTGTGTTGTACTTGTTGAGTTCGACATGGACTCACCCTTGCTATTTCCACCATAACAGATGAAGATTACGAGGAAGATTATCGTAATGAGTACTAGTCTTGGTGTCAACCAGTCAACCGTGTCCCTGTGTTTGGAGTTTCCGCTGGAGATCTACTATTAGTCATTATTATTTATCGTTCAAGACTATGTTTAAATATTTATTCGCTATGTAAAAAGCACTGTGATGATACTATGTAATTTGTCTACTTATGTGTGCGATCATGTCCTAGGGCGCACATGAGTACTTTATGCATCCTATTTTTGTCCTTAAAAATAGGTGTGACAGATTGGTATCAGAGCCGTGTTGACTGTAGGACGCAAGCCTAGTTAGAATGGTCGTTATTAGCATCCATGCTTCACTTATTTCATGCTTACCCCTTGCACCTTGTTAATTACTAAATTTTTATGCTTCCTCTACTTTATTCTATTGCGAAAACACATTGATTCTATCTAATCTATGTCTAAATCTTGTAGATGCCTCCTCATCCCTGTCTGTCAGCTGCGCAGTACGTTGTCCGTTTCAAACCCCAGGAGCCCCATGTAGATGGAGACCAAGAGTTATCTGATGCTGAATCAAGAGTTGGTGACACACCAATGGAGGATGTAGCTATGGGGTGGACCACGAAGTTTCAGATCATGGTTCCTAAAGCTGATGCTTTCTTCCATGACATGTTGACAAGAACCTTGGACAACTACTACTACGACTGGGACGCTACGTTGGAGTATCGCAGTGCGGAGTATAGTCATCCATGGATGGATTCCTATTAGGAAACAGAGCTATGGGTCAAGAAAAGGGATCCTACCACTAAGGAGTCTAAGGTGGAGTCAAAGTTCATTACCCGAGTGAGCCGGGCAACCGTAGAAACAAGCATGGAGGATGTCGCCTACAATGCGTTTGTTTACTACCATGGTCTACGCTCGGACAAGACATTACAGGGTGCACTCCAGCATTTTCCTTGTTTCTTGCATGACAAGGGAGTTTGGACTGTGCCGCTTGCAGATAATTCATCCTTGACTTTACAAGCTACAGTGGGATTGGTTCGTGAATTGGCTCTCCATGGGGTGGATTTGAAGGATGAGTTGCTAAAGGAAAAAGAACTTAAGGAGCAAGCTTATAAGGAGATCGACCAATTAAGGGTGGAGTTAGGCCGTCCCAAGATTTATGAGAAGCTTAATTAGGATTAGGAAAATCCCTATGTAATAAGAACGATAGTAGTTGCGAGTCAATTTTGAGTTTGGTTGTTTTGAGAGTCAATTTGTGGTGTGAACAATTGTGTGATTGATGGATTGTTATTATGATAATGTGTGATTTGGATCTTTGTAATGTGTGCTGGAGTTATGTGGGCATGTCTACAAGTTCCATGGTTAAGAATATTAAGTTTGATCAAAATATATTAGTTGAGTATGAGGTAAACTTAGTTCTGTCCTTTGCTGATTTTGTATCAGTCTGGGATGTTTTAGAAATAACTTAAAATCCGTTAATAATAAATTTAAGAAATTTTTCTGGAAATAATTAGACTTCTGTATCTTTCCAACCCCGCAAGAATCACCTTATTATCTATTATGAGCTAAGAGATATATCTGTTCCAAGTTGGGGTTACTGCACAGTCTGGAATTCTGAAACAATTTCGGTTAAGTTCAGTTTTTGGCTAAATATTGACAGAATCAGAAAAAGTGTTGTGAATAAAAGTTGTATATAATTTTGTAAGCTTTCCAACCATGTAAAGATCATCTGAATTGGACATCTGTAACTCGAGATATGACAGTTTTACTGAGTTGCTGAAATTGGAATTCGCCCAGAGAAATCAGATTTTGCTTATCTGTTGAATACATCATCTTGGATCATACTGAACTTCATTTTCTGTGTTTTGAAAATAGATGTCAGGCAGAGGTCGTGGCAGGGGCCGTGGAGGTGCTAACCCACCTATTACTATGGAGGAACTTATGCATACCCAGAATCAGATGATGCAGATGTTCATGCAGCACATGCAGAATAATCCCCGTGCAGGAGGACCACCACCTGTTCAAGTGAGAGATAAGCGTGAGGAATTTTTGAAAGGACGCCCTCCTGTGTTCTCTCATGCTGCTGATCCATTGGAGGCAGATGATTGGGTGCGAGCAGTGGAGAAACAGTTGAACATCGCTCAATGCAATGATATGGAAAAAGTGTTGTATGCATCTGGTCAGTTACAGGGGACAGCTCAGACTTGGTGGGAGTCGTATCAAGCTGCACGTCCTAACAACGCTCCTCCTATTACTTGGAATGAGTTCGTCAGAGATTTTCGAGCTCGTCATATTCCTGAGGGTATAATTGAGCTGAAGCAGGAAGAATTCAGAAACCTCAGGATGGGACAGATGAGCGTCAGTGAGTATCATAACAGGTTCACGCAGTTGGCTCGCTATGCTCCTAATGAAGTGAGGGAAGATGCGGATAGGCAGCATCTTTTCTTAAAAGGGATTTATTATGATATTTGTTTGCAATTGAAGGGTAATAACTATGCCAGTTTTCAAGAGCTTGTGAATAAAGCTATTGTGCTTGATAATGAGCGCAGGGAGATGGATAGGAAAAGAAAGATGAAAGGACCAAGCTCAGGAAGCAACAACCGTCAGCATACTAATTCTCAGCATGGCTTTCATCAGAAGTTTCAGGGACCAGTTAGTCAGTGGAATCGCAATCCAAATCAGAGGTGGTCTCAGAATTGGCAAAATAATCAGTCTCAGCAACGTTCTTCATATCCGCAGCGTCAACAGTATCAGCAGAATGGACAACAGACTCATCGCACTGGAAATCCCAATGCTACTCTCATGAAGAATAGTGCTCCCAACACGCCTACTAGATGCTACGTCTGTGGTAAAGAGGGACATATGTCTTACCATTGTCCTGAGAAGCAGAACCAGCAGACTCCTCAGAGCCAGAAAAGCAACCAGAGGCAATCCGATACTGGAAGGGTGAATCACGTGTCTTCTGATATAGCTCATGATGCACCGGAAGTTATGATCGGTACGTTCAATGTACATTCCACTCCTGCAACCGTTCTTTTTGACTCTGGAGCATCTCATACATTTATTTCCAACATTTTTGTTAAAATGCATAGTATACCCATGCTTGCCATGAAAGAACCTCTTTTTAGTAAACTCACCTGGAGGTACCATGCAAACCAATAATCGTTGTCTTCCAATTAGTATGATTTTAAGGGGAGTAGAGTTTAAGATAACTCCTATAGTGTTGAGGACATCTGGTATTGATGTGATCTTGGGTATGGACTAGATGAAACAAAATCAGGCAGAGATTCAGTGTCAGCAGAAAGTGGTAGTTGTGACTGCACCTAATGGAGATAAAATCAACGTGGATGTAGCAGTGCAGAAGCAGCCAACCGCTATGGTGAATCAGCTTGAAGATGCTATTAAAGAGAATTCAGTGATTGAGGAGTTTCCTGATGTCTTTCTCGATGATTTGCCAGGTATGCCACCTGACCGAGACATTGAATTTCTTATTGAATTATTACCTAGAACTGCACCTATAGCCAAACGACCATATAGAATGGGAGTAGATGAATTAGAAGAACTTAAGAAACAAATTAAAGAATTACAAGATAAAGGTTTTATTCGACCTAGTTCTTCACCATGGGGTGCACCAGTTATTTTTGTTGATAAGAAAGATGGTGGTCAGAGGATGTGTGTTGATTATCGGTCACTGAATGAGGAAACTATCAAGAATAAGTACCCTTTGCCCAGAATTGATGATTTGTTTAATCAGTTGAGAGGTGCTTGTATGTTCTCTAAGATTGATTTACGTTCTGGTTATCATCAGTTGAAGATTCGTGCCTCGGATATTCCTAAGACAGCTTTTACTACACGGTATGGGTTGTATGAGTATACTGTTATGTCATTTGGTTTGACCAATGCACCTGCCTACTTTATGTACATGATGAATAAGGTGTTTATGGAATATTTGGATAAGTTTGTGGTGGTATTTATTGATGATATACTGGTATTTTCCAAGACGGAGAAAGAGCATGCTGAACATTTGAGGTTGGTATTGCAGAAACTTAGAGAGCATAAATTGTATGCGAAGCGAAGTAAATGTGAGTTCTGGTTGAAGGAAGTTTCTTTTCTTGGTCATATTGTTTCTAATGGAGGGATATCAGTGGATCCAGGTAAAGTAAAGGATGTATTGAATTGGAAACCACCTACTGATGTTAGTGAGATTCGTAGTTTCTTGGGTTTAGCTGGATATTACAGACGATTCATTGAAGGGTTTTCTAAACTTACTAAACCTATGACATCTCTGTTGGAGAAGAATGCTAAGTTTGTGTGGTCTGATAAATGTCAAGCTAGTTTTGAGGAATTGAAGAAGAGGTTGACTACAGCGCCTGTTTTGGTTTTGCCAGATTTGAGTAAGAAGTTTTCTATTTATTGTGATGCTTCTCGTCAAGGATTGGGATGTGTTCTTATGCAAGAAGGCAGAGTTGTTGCTTATGCATCTAGGCAGTTGAGAAAGCATGAGTTGAATTATCCTACGCATGATTTGGAGTTAGCAGCTGTAGTTCATGCTTTGAAATTTGGAGACATTATTTGATTGGGCATAAGAGTGATATATACACCGATCATAAGAGTTTGAAGTATATTTTCACTCAGTCTGATCTGAATTTGAGGCAACGTAGATGGTTGGAGTTGATTAAGGATTATGATATTGAGATACACTATCATCCTGGTAAGGCTAATGTAGTAGCTGATGCTCTTAGTAGGAAAAGTTATGCCAATGAGATACGGACGTTGTCTATGACTAGTGAGTTATGTGCTGAATTTGAATATTTGAATTTGGGAATTGTTGCTAATACAATGGAATTAGTGATAGAACCTACCTTTGAGCAAGAAATTTACAAGGGTCAGTTGAAGGATGAGAAACTAAAGAAGATAGCGGAAGATATAGTGATTGGTAAGTCACCAGGGTTTCGAATGGATGATAATGGGATTTTGTGGTTTGGAAAGAGGTTGTGTGTACCTGAGGATCAAGCTGTTAGACAGGCGATTCTTCGCGAAGCTCATGAGTCAGCTTATTCTATTCATCCTGGTAGTACTAAGATGTATTTGGATCTCAAACAGAAATATTGGTGGGTTGGATTAAAAAGAGATGTGGCTGAGTATGTGGCATTGTGTGATACTTGTCAGAGGGTGAAAGCTGAACATCAGAGGCCTGCTGGATTGTTGCAACCAATGAAGATTCCCGAATGGAAGTGGGAGGAAGTTGGTATGGACTTTATAGTAGGGTTACCACGTACTCAGAGGGGTTATGATTCTATTTGGGTGATAGTAGATAGATTGACTAAAGTTGCTCATTTTATACCAGTCAAGACTAATTACACGGGAGTACAATTAGCTACCTTGTATATGGAGAGAATAGTCTGTTTGCATGGAGTTCCAAAGAAGATTGTATCTGATCGAGGTTCGCAGTTTACGTCACACTTTTGGAAAGTTGTACATGAATCTTTGGGAACAAAATTGAATTTTAGTACGGCATATCATCCCCAGACAGATGGGCAGACTGAAAGGACCAACCAGGTATTAGAGGATATGTTGAGAGCTTGTGCATTGCAATATGGAACCAGTTGGGATAAGAGTTTGCCTTATGCAGAATTCTCTTACAACAACAGTTATCAACAAAGTCTTAAGATGGCACCGTTTGAGGCTTTGTATGGACGTAAGTGTAGAACTCCATTGTTTTGGGATCAGACAGGTGAGTCTCAGGTGTTTGGTACAGATGTTCTTAGAAACGCAGAAGATCAAGTGCGGGTGATTCATGAGAATTTGAGGGTGGCACAGTCTCGTCAGAAGAGTTATGCTGATAATAGGAGAAGAGATTTAGTTTTTGAGGTAGGTGATTATGTCTATTTGAAGGTGTCACCCATGAGAAGTGTGAAGAGGTTTAATATAAAAGGCAAATTAGCACCAAGGTATGTTGGACCATTTAAAGTTATTGCTAGACGTGGGGAAGTTGCTTATCAATTAGAGTTGCCTGAGAATTTATCTGGAGTGCATGAATTGTGTTTTATGTTTCACAACTTAAGAAGTGTTTGCGTGTGCCTGAGGAGCAGATACCTTTAGAAGAATTGACTGTAAAGGAGGATCTTACATATGAAGAGTTTCCGATCAAGATTTTAGAGACTACTGAGAGAGTTACTCGAAGTCGTATTATTAAGATGTGCAAAGTACAGTGGAATCGATATTCAGAGGCAGAGGCAACTTGGGAAAGAGAGGATGAATTGAGGAAATTATATCCGTAGTTGTTTGAGTAAGCAGTCCAATCTCGAGGACGAGATTCTTTTAAGGGGGGTAGAATTTGTAACACCCAAAAATTCCAAATTTTAGAATTAATGAGTTTCAAATAATTTAAATAACATTTAAATGGGAAATTAAAATTTTAAAAATTTGGTGTTGCATTCATGCTGCTGCATTTATTTTCTTTTGTGTAGCGGATTTATTTTATTTTGGTTTGGTTTGGAAAATTCTATTTGGAATAGTTTGGTAAATAAGCAAATAAAGAAAAGAAAGAAGAAAAAGAAAAAAGAAGAGAACAGCTTACCTTCTTACCTAGCAGTCGATGGCCCGGCCTGACGGCCTGCTTTTCCCGCGCTGGTGCCTGGGCTGCGGAACGGGCTGAAGCTGGAGCTGCTTTTCTTTCCTCCGCGCACGACACCAGGTGGGCCGGCCCAGCTTCGCTGTGATGAGCCGCGCGCCCTCTCTTGGTCGCTGACCGGTGGGGCCCGGTTGTCGGTCGTCTTCCACCTCCCGTGAGCGCCCCGGACTCCAAACCGGAAGCGGACGACAACGATCGACTTCGTGATTCCCGGAGAATCTTACTCGAATACGGCAAATAGAAGCTATAAATAGGACGCCTTGACCTTCCTATATCCGTTTTTCATCTAAACCGTGAACTCCACCGCAAGAAAACGAGGTTTAGGGTTTGAGGTTGTTGGGGGTTTCGGTTGGTCGCGGGTGGAGCTCTCGGGTGGATTTGAAGCCGTTTTCATCGCATTGGTGAGACCACACTCTCCTCCTCTATCGTTCTATGCTTTTCTTTTGGGTGGAGACGGTTCAAATCGTGTTTTTGAAGTTCACCGTTGGTGCGGTAATGGCACCGCCGCCCCTTGTTGCCGCGCGTCGTGTTTGGTCTACCGTAGCTAGTCTTTACCGCTTAGTTGAGTTCGCACGGAGCTTCTCTACCGTTTGGATCAAATTTTGGGTCAAACGGTGGTTTAGGTGGGGAGATCCGCCATCTCCAGCGAGATGGAGCCCGCCGGCCGTGGAGGGGCCGCCGGCCGGACCTGAGGAAGGAGATCGGGTGTGCACTGTGGAGTTGAAGATGAACATGAGCCGTCCGATTTGAAATCAAGGGCCGAGATTAGAAGATACCCCTTCGCGGGGTAAACTTCATAAAGAGCCCGTGGACTTTTTCATAATTGAACCCGCCGTCCTTAGCGTATTGTCTGAAATACGTTTTCTAGTTTTGAAAGCATATTTTCTCTCGGTTAAATCAAAAATACGTTTTCAGGTATTTACAGTTTTGCCACTAGGATTGTTTTGGTCATAAAATCTTTGTTTTAACTCCGATTTGATCCGTTCAAGTTGCGTTAGGTTCACGTTTTAACTCTGAATTTGGTGATCTTTACGTCTGTGTGATCGTAGGAACGTGTAGAAGAGTTTTATAAACTTTTATTACTGTTTTGTTACTGTTGGTGTACTGTTCTAATTATATCTCTTTGTTTGCTTCGTGTATGTTTGATTGGATGCATGTATGTTGTTCATTGATGATCGAGTATAGAAGGTGAGCAGTATCTCGACGATCAGGAGTATTACTTTGAGCCAGATCAGCAGTATCTCTTGGAGAGTTTTGATCAAGGCAAGTATAACACAGGACTATCCTTGTTACCTATACATTGAAATTGTCATACATATGCATGTGCTTACCTTGACAACCTTAGAGATTATAACTTCGTGATTGTTACCTTGATTCCTTGTTAACCCTGGGTATGCATATGGGTAGCTCTTGCTAGTGCTTAAACTATGAACAATGATCTTGTAATTTGATTAATGAATTAAGCAATTAATCGTTAAGATGATTTATTACTGTTAAAAGGGGGCTAGAGCATGTGTATTATTTTGATGCTCTGGTTTCTCTCCATAAGGACTTATCTGCACGTGATCATCCGGGACATACAGTACAGCTGTGAGGGCTATATGGCTCTGGCTTTAGTTGCTTAAAGGACCTTTTCTAGCTTGTTAGTGGTTACCTTAAATGGCGTAAGAATGGTTTGCCACGTTGGGTGTAGGGCGAGCCCCTGTCCTTAGTGTGTATAGGCTGCGGTTGTTGTGCCACTGGTTAGGGGGGTTCTACATCTGCCTGCCAAGTGAATCTAATGGCCCTAATTTGTTAGACGAACTTTTAAGTGGCTTTATATGATTTCCGGTGTTTTGGGCCTAGCTAACCCATGCATTTGGAAGTCATGACTCACAGTGAAAGTGTACACCTCTGCGCAGAGTTAAAAACTGGTATACTAGCCGTGCTCACGGATACGAGCGGCCTTGGAACATTTACAGATAGATGATCACCATTGTTATATCATGTTTAATTATTATTGTTATTATTATGCTCATGTTGATGCTATTCATTACTTTTATTACAATTGATCATTGGTTCATAAATGGGAGGTGAATTACTTTGATGCTTCTTAATTGCTAATTACATGATGAATAAAAGCTAAACGCAGTAAAACAGTGTCTAGCCTTTTGAGCCTCATGAACCCTGTGTTGTACTTGTTGAGTTCGACATGGACTCACCCTTGCTATTTTCACCATAACAGATGAAGATTACGAGGAAGATTATCGTAATGAGTACTAGTCTTGGTGTCAACCAGTCAACCGTGTCCATGTGTTTGGAGTTTCCGCTGGAGATCTACTATTAGTCATTATTATTTATCGTTCAAGACTATGTTTAAATATTTATTCGCTATGTAAAAAGCACTGTGATGATACTATGTAATTTGCCTACTTATGTGTGCGATCATGTCCTGGGGCGCACATGAGTACTTTATGCATCCTATTTTTGTCCTTAAAAATGGGTGTGACAAGCCACCTATATATACTGCGCTGTATCCTCTCCTTTTGGGTATGTGATCAAAGATGAGGAGGTGTTGCTGAAATTTTTGTTGCCACGAAGTCGATTTTCTTCGAGGCCACTTTGTTCCTTCGTTTCTTTTTGCCGTGAAGGTAATTTTTCTATTTTTGTATTCGAGGTTGATGTTTTTAGTTTTGTTGTATTTTGATACTTTTGTATGCTTATTTTGTTGTTTTTTTTGTATTTAGATGTCAGACATAGAGAAGAATGTTTCTGAGAATGCACCAGTTGAATCTGAGCAGTCTATTTCTGATGAGGACTTATCTAATGTTTCTGCATCGGAGTTGAAACTTGTTGGTGATGATACGAAGCCTCTGAACTTTGGCAAGTCTTTATTTGATGAATCTAAATTGCAGTGGATGGTTAAAAATAGGATGCTTGAAAAGGCAGATGTTAGGTTGCCTCCACAAAATGAGACAATTCCTAGGCCAGAACCCGATGAATGTGTTGTGTTTCGTGATCATTTTACAGCTTGTCATAACCGATTCTAAGGACAAAACCAGACATACACTATATGTGAAATAAAGTAGTCAAATCTCACATATAGCCGTAGATAAGTGTAATATCAAGAGACAAATGCTTAATAAACATAACACAATAGTATAAGATATAACCTTAGAGAGAAACACAGCGGAAAGACAACTCCGAACACCGGGTGTAGACTTCACTCCAGGAACAAACTGACTGGTTGATCACAAGCCTAACAATTCTAGAATCTAGCAATCTGGTACCCTTCCTGAGACGTGGGGGAAATAACAAGGGTGAGTCCATGTCGAACTCAACAAGCATAACATGGGATTCATGAGGCTCAAGAGGCATGACACGGGTTTAACTGCACGTAGCTTTTAGTTGGCAAAGTTTTAGCATATGAGTAGCATCAAGTTGTCTTTAATCCCAGAATCAACATATGATTAGGTAATATGAAGAATGAATAGCAAAAACATAAGCATATTGTAGTTCAATAGTGATCATCTATTCCGTAAGGGTCCGAGGCCGCTCATGACCGTGAGCACGGCTGATATACCAGTTTTACACTTGCAGAGGTTGTACACTTTCACTGTGAGTCATAATCCCCGTAAGCCCGAGGTTTGCAAGGCCTCAATGGGCAGACATGTTTCACTATAAAGTCTTTCCAAGGTTCGTCTAACAAGTTAAGGCCACTAGGTTTCATGTCCTGCAAATGTAGAGCTCCCCTTCTGTATGGCACAATGATGCGCAACTTATACACATAAGGACAGAAGCCGCACTACACCCAACCCGGAACACACCCCTTTTTCGTCAATGAAGGTAACCACTAACAAGCTAGAAAAGGTCCTCTTATATGACTAAAGCCAGAGCCATGTAGCCCTCACAGCTATACTGTAAGTTCCGAATGTTCGCTTACAGATAAGTCCTTATGGAAAGAAACTAGAGCACCAAAAGATAGCCCAAGGCTCTAGCCCTCTTTCATTATGTTACTAAAAAGTTATCTTTTAATGTTATTGCATATTCCATTAGTCACATTACAAGATCATAGTTTATGTTGAGCACTAGCAATAGCTACCCAATGCAAAACCATAGGCGACAAGGTACAGGATTAATTTCTAAGGCATCCTTAACAAGGAGACACATGCATAGTGATTTAAGTGCTTTAAAAGTGATTAGGTAATAAGGATGATCCCATGCTATACTTGCCTTAAATTGATATCCTTCTTTCTGTAGATTTGTCACCTCCAAAGAACTGCTTCTTGATTACCACGTAAATCTCACCGACCAGACATGATTATAAAGCACCACACGAGCATCCATGCAGTCATACACGAAGCAAACAATAAAACTAAATTAGAGCATTACACCAACCAATGAAAATGTCTGAAACTAATCTACATATCGCTACGAACATACAGACGTGATAAGCACACTAATCGGAGCTACGGTGAAAAAGAAACAACTACCGTAAGATTTATTTTATATGAGAAAAAGAAAACTATAGGCTTTATTTATTTTAATCTTATAAAACATGTACAAGATGTTTTAGAGAAATATCTAGATTGAATTAAGTCAAAATTATATTTGAATTGGAAAACTAATATAAAATTAATCATATTTTATTCGTAAATCCAATTGCATAATCATTATTTAAGTTAGGATTTAAACCATGAAATTTCAGAGCTAAAGATACGATAAACATTGTTACTAACGCGTAAATTACATTGTTATGAATCTAACGCAAGTTGAACTGGTCGAAACGGAGTTAAAACTTAGAAGATATGGCCTAAACAAGATAGTGGCAGTTTTTATAAATACACTGAAACTAATTACGAATTATAATAAATAAAATCTGATTTTTAAATCTGAGATAGAGACTGCAGGTGGAAATAGCAAGAATCTGGGGTCTCTTTAGCAAAACAACCACGAAGGGGTATGTTCTAATCTGGACCGTTGATCTCAGATAAGACGGATCAGGGTGACTCTATATATATATATATATATATATGTTTTTTCATTGTATTTGGAGATTTGTTTTTCTATAAAAGAAATTGGACACAAAACATATCACGTCATCACGTGACGTCATCAAGCTAGTTAGGTATTGGAGCAGGGCACAGAGTGCATGCGTGCGGTGAGAGTGCTCGGAGCTACGTGCTCATCACGACTATAGGTTGGACACGGCGCCGCTCAAGCAGAGACGTCACGGGGCTGACTAGCGCAGCTTAGACTCGACGAACTCACCAAGGACGATCTCGACGACGGGGAGCGAACGGAGGCAACTTGAGGCTCAACGGGGCGGACAACAGGTTCCTTCATGCGACGACATGCAGAGGATCAGAAATGGCGACGAAGCTCCAGACGGCATCTACAGGTGCGGCAGGTCCGATTTTCCTCGACGAGATCCAAAGGGGCGGCGCTGAGTAGGCTAGGGCCTAGGGACCTCGTATGGCTGCGGGAAAAGCATGGGAAGATATAGTGAGAGATGGCAAACACACCCAGGGACTCGTATTGGGCGGAGAGGTCTCAGAGGAGTGCGAGCAGCTTGATGGGGCGGCAGCAGCTACCTGTGGACGACGGTGACCACGTGTGAGGTACGTAGAGCGAGACAGAGAGGAAGAACAATGCCTGTAGTTCGTTACCTAGATGTGGGGCTCAGCAATGGTCTCGGCACGACGGTGAAACAGCAGAAGGCATCCACGGCGGCTTCGGTGGACGAGCTCGGGAACCTCCTCGGCTCGGAGCTCTCGGCAACGGATTGGGAACGGTGATGAAACAATCAGACGGTGTTAAAGGCGGCAGTGGCCTTGCTCAGCTAGGGTTTCGTGGCTGCTGGGTGCTGGCTCGACGCGAGGCGGCGGTGCTAGGGTATGGAGATGGGGCGATATGGCACAAGGGCCTGACTTATATAGGGGCGCAGGGATTGAGCAGCACGCCAAATCCCGGAGGATACACAGCTCGGCGATGGAAACCGACTCGGCAGAGTCCTGCTGGGCGCCGACGGGAGGTTAGAGACGGCTGATGCGCGGGGCCGAGTTGGCAGCGAGACAGGGCCATGGGGCTGCACTGGCAGAGACAGAGGGAGGCGCTGGGAGCTGGGCTCTCCACTTGGGCCTTTGTGCTGGGCCGCGAGAGAGAAAAGAGAGTTTTGCATTTTTCCCTTTTCTTTTATTTCAAAGCCATTTTCAAAAGTAGTTTAACACATTTTGGATTTTGGTCAAAACCACTCAACTCAATAAAGCAAATGCAAAGGCATGAATGCTCACACATGTTTCTACACCCTATGATAAATTTTAATTTAATGAAAAATATTATTTTCCTATGTTTTCATGAACACAAAAATACATAATTAAATCATTTTAACTCTATTTTCAAAGAAGCAAATTTTAGGGTGTTACACAGCTGGTCTTCATATGCCATGCCAAGATTTTATTGAAGAGATTCTGAAAGCTTACAATATTGAGATGCATCATTTGACTCCAAATGGTACGGCCAAAATTGCTCTTTTTATTTGGGGAGTGAAGTCTCAGAGAGGAAATCTAGATATTGGAGCTTTTTATTCTATTCATGAGATGCATACTCAATTTTGGAGTAAGATGGTTGATGGTAAAAGTGTTATCAAATATTTTGGATGTTGTAGTTTTAAGCAAGCTCGCGGTGCTAAACAGATAGCTCCTGCTTCAAAAAATAAGTGGGTTGAGAATTGGTACCGCTATTGGTTTTATCATAAAGTTCCTCTCGTCGAGGGAAAGAATCAGTCTAACAAAGTTATAAAAAGATATCCTTTGGCTGCAAGGATGCACAAGAACAGTTTTGACTGCAAGCCTAAATTTCAAAGTTTGAGAAGTTTTGAATCTTATGAGAAGTTTTATAAGCTTGCTACCTGTATGCAAAGTGCTCGAGATTTTTGTGAATAATATATTGCTGTTCGAATTTGGCCTTTGAAAAAAGGTTGGGGTTTTGTTTGATTTCATGAGAAGTTAGTCAAAGGAAAAATTTATATCTTTGCAGATAATGAAGTTTTCCGTCCAAAGAAATATACTGAAGACAAAGATTTTGTTGCTACTGTTGAAATTAAAGCTATTAAGATTCTTAGCAAATTTTTGAAGAAAGAGAAAGATCTAATGGATAAAATCCTTGGCCTAGATTATAAGAGGTTGAATAGAATTTTTGATATTGCTCAGATACAATATGGTGAAAGGTCAGCTCCAGTCTATACGAGAGGTGTAAAGCCTAGTATTGATAATGTTACTAGAAAAAAGAGGTGGGGCTCCGCTTACTAAAAAAGCTTCAAAAAAGAAAGCGAAGACTGCTGGCCTTTCTGATTCTGATGTGTCAGAAAATTTTGTTGATGAAGCTTTTAAGAACATGTCTTGTGATGATGAGGTGAGAATGTTTAGTTTAGTTTTTGATTCTAGTGGGTTGACTCCTCCTATGTTGACCCCACTTGGTGACTATTTTCAGAATTTGATGGCCAACATTTCCCATGGTGGTGTTACTGAAGCTATTTTGTCTTCGTCACAACAAAATGTTGGCGAAAATATTTTTTCCTGATCCAGTTAATCTGGTTTCTTCTCCGGTGACTGTGGCTGCCACTATTGTTGGGTCACGAGAAGAAGGTGAGGTGTTGGCTTTGCAGGAAACTGCTAGGCCATCCTCTCAAAGATTTTCTGTTGAAACTCCTCGGGATGGTGCAGGGAATTTTGGTGATGGGATGGGCGTTGTGATTTCGCCTAGAGGAGATGCTAACTTGGGTGGTGAAGATACGAAAAATGTAGCCCAGGTTACGATAGAAAATGTTGTGCGGGTGGAGCAAGATGCTAAGGTTGGGACTCAGAAGGGTGCTTCTGAAAGTATTTTGCCTGTTGCGAAGACACAAAAGATTAAGGGCACTACAATTTTGCCCTTGATTTTGATGAATCTAATGATGAAGTTCATGACGAGGACGCTGAACATGATCGTGCCTATCGTCTTTCTGAATCTATGATTAATGTGAATACTGGTGAGAGGGTATCTTATCAGCTTGAAAAGGGTGTTTCTATAGGTGATTTTATTTTATTACTTCACGTATTTTTGTCTTATTTTATCTTCTTTTGATTTTTGTTTCTATCTTCACAGAGAAATTTTTCCCTGACTCTTCATCTCATAGAGAGACAACTGTGGATGTTGGAAAGATGAAAGAAGTTGCCCAGGAACCTGCTACTCCGGCTGAAGTTTTGGAAACTGTTCCTGATGGAGTGAATCTTGAAGCTTATAAACGTTGTATGGAATACTGCCAGGCTCAAGGTGTGAACTTAGATACTTTCAAATTTATTGGGATTGGTTTGGACAAACTTCGTATTATGCCGAAGAAGCCAGAATTAAAGTTGTCAAAGTGCATTGATGATGCCTTCGCAGTTCCTGATGCGGAGGCCGATCTTGTTGGTAAATCTTTGCTTGAGTTGGTAGATGCTAGTGTTTCCATGATTTACAAGGTTCGAGTGTTTTGACTTTGTTGTCTTTATTGTGTAAATTTGATTTATATTTCTTATTTTAATTTGTAATATATTTTTGACTTCGTATGTGAATGTTTTTTAATAGAATGCACTTTTGCAAAGGAGTTTGCGTAAATCGATTGAGGATGATGCAAAGAATGCAGCACTTCACGAGAAAAGTTTGGTTGAAGAGATTAAATCTTTGAAGTCTCAACTTGCTGCTAAGGAGAAAGAGAGGATAGAGACGGTTGAAGCTCTTCATGATATGGAGTCTAAATGTATTTCTGTTGGAGCTAAACTTGAAGCGAAAATTGAAGATTGTGAAAATTTGAGAAAAGATCTTGAAAAAGTTATGAGAGAAAAGAATTATATTGAGAAAAAATCTTCTGAAAAAGATCAAAATTTTCATGATAAGTGCAATCATTTGTGGGAACTTTGCAAAAATTGTTATGATAAATTTGGTGCGAAGCCAGAGGATCCTTGTTGGGAGCTTAGAGAATTTGATCCGTTTTTTGCTTGGCTCTGTCGCTAATATGAAGATCTGCCTATAGTTTTATAGACCTATGCTTATTTGAGTTGCATGTATTCTACTCGTGCACTTTTTCATTTTATGAAGGAAGCTAATGATCCTTTGTATGAGAAACTGTACGACCAAAGTTACAAGTTTCCGTCAATGGAATCTCTTAATCAGGTGTCCTCTCGTACTCAAATGCTTTGCAAGAAGTATTTTTATGAATATTGGAATCAAGGTGGAAGGGAGCATGCCTTTATGAAAGCTAAGCAAAAGATGGAAAAAGTAGGTTATTTATATGTGATTTTGGTTCATTGTCTTTTCCTTGTATTTTTTCTTATCTTTGTATTATTTTACTTTGCTATAGCAGCTTGAAAGGAGACTTGCTTTTGATGTGGAGGCTGAGAGGAGGCAAGAAAGACTTGAACAAGAGAGGGCAAGGGATGATGATGCTCATGATCATGTACTTTAGTTTGTCGTGGTTTAGAATTTAGATTTGAGGGGTGAGGATTTGAAAACTTTTAATGTTTTGTAAATGTTGAACTTGGGCAGGATGAAGTTGAGGTTATGCCTTTGTTAATGTGTAAGGGTAACTTTGTAACAGAACCGACCAAATTATAAGAGCACAAGTACAAAAACAAGCACCGAAGCGCTCAAAGTTTTCGAACTTGAGCCTATATAATCCCGGTAGTCAATCGAAACCACGAAGGATTTCAAACCAACATGCTTACAACCAAGATCGCATCATTCAACATACACATCATACGTTACATTTCACAAGTAGTTCCGAAATAAGTTTACACACACGGAGTCGCAATTATTACAAACCAAGTTTATAAAGTAGCAGAAGCATAACACACACCAGTTGTTTAACTATTGCCAGTCTTGTTGATCAACAACCCGCAAAAGCATCAGGGAAAGTACATAAAAGATGATCACGCCCTAGTGATCTAGTCTTCGTCACCCGCAGGGTGGAGACAAGTTTTGCAGAAGCCTTGATAGAGCATATCATCTGCAACAGGAGGGAATAAACCCTGAGTACTAGAATATACTCAGCTAGACTTACCCGTCAAAACTAGAAATAAGATGACACCAAGGATTACGCAAGGCTTACACAAGAGGCTAGCTGACATCACATTTTGCATAAAAGCATAAGTAATTGAGACTCTTATAACCTGTACTAGCAGTTATTTTTAGCATTTACCTGTCATCTATCTTAGCACCTGTACTAAACATGCACTTGATTATCATCAAACAATTATTAACACTATATCCATAGCAGGTATAAATTGTGGCAACATTGTATCATTCACTTAACCATTTGTTCGATTAATGAGATCTACGTTGCCGCTGCTCAAGTCAAGTGCTCACTAACCAGGAGCGACGGCGATTCGAATCGAATTCCTATCCAGCTGGAGGGGTATTTCTAACACTCATCGAGTCACGCTTGGCGAGGGTTGCTCAGGTCATCTTTCGTACAGTTCAGGAATCGCGGGTCCGAATAATGTCGCGTCCCCAAGGGCGACACTCTGCCAGGTGATAGGGACTCTAACCCCCCCTTGGTCTCACGCCAATGTCCCCAAGCACATCCTTTCTCTCCTCCAAGATGCAACCTACCATTCGATTCCCGGCATGAACCATACTACTCGACTTCGCGGTCAGAACGACTTATCCGGCCAACTAAGTGTTAGACTGCGTTCAACATGACTCAAGGACGTACAACGAATCGGTCCTTAAACGACTCAGACGGGCATAGCTCCACACCCAAGACGTGAAGTGTCTTGCGGCTGTACTATCGAACTCCCGCCCGGTCTCAATTTCATTTTAAAGCATGGTTTCATCCACGATAGCCATAAAGCCACTCGTGACCCAATCCTACATCTCACGGATGACCAAAAATCACCCGACTTCTACCGGACTAAGCAGGGCTAAGCATTGACACGTGCCTAAACCTAGTATAGGATTAAGTATGACATCTGGACAAGGACAGGTATAATGCAACAAGTGTTTCCATATAACTCCTACAACTTAATGCAGTAAACAATTAAAAGTACTCAAGATTAATTTATAAATCGATAGGTTTAGCATGCACCGGGGCTTGCCTTCTAGAAAAGTAGACGGGCGATGATCTGGACACTCAGGCAAGTCCTCAGCGGTGTCTCCTCCGCCGGCCGGTTCCTCTGGCTCCTCCGGCTGGTCCTGGACTTCCTCCGGGATCACTTGCTTGAACTCGAGGAGCGTTACCCCCTCCGGAACACCTATTGCATGAGTGCATAATAAATTTCATGAATGCATAATGAAAGGTGCAACATGCTCGGAATGAAATGCATTACCACACTCTTAAAGCTCTATTCAAATCACTTCAGTTATTAAATGCAAATTTCCTCTCCGGTAGAGAAGTACTCACCTAACCTACTCAACCTAAGGTATAGCTGTTCTTCTTCGGTTAAGGCCCTAACACCTAACAATCACAAGAGTAACATTACTTAGGTTACCACATCCAACACCAAAATATCACAGCAAGACATTCTGGACAACAGCTAATTGTTTCTAACATAACTGGAGATTCCCAACTCCAAAAGATATGATCTAAGATAATCTGAAAAGCTTATGAAATGCCCTACAAATCATTTTCAGATCTCAACCCCTAATTCCTAAGTTTTCCATGTCGAATTTCCTAAGTTCCAGAAGCTGTCCTCTCTAAACAGAGAGTAGCCAATTCTGGACTGTCACTTTAAATAGCAGTAACTCCCAAACTACTAAGCCAAATGCTCGCAAATTTTGACACAAGCTAGTTTATCAAGTTTACTACAACTTTGGTATTTACAAGTTTTCCAGGAAACACCTTTATCAAAGGTCAAACCCAAAAATACTACCAGCTGTCCAGAAAACCTAGAATTGCAAAGATTAAATATTTATTGATGTGGCAAATTTCCCCTAAGACCAAACTAATGTTACCAAAAGTTCACATGGGTCACAAAAACACCAGAAAGTAAGGTGTGCCCACCTAGAATATTTATTTACACCCCTTTCTTTATTTACTTAATTAATTAAGTAGAATTTTAATCATATATGTAAACTGCTCATAAAATTCTACAAAAATTACAGGAGACTCTCTGACCACAAAGAGACTTCTCAACGGTAGAGTTCCATGGTGGATCATGACTAGCCACCTCGATACCAGCGCGTACCAAGCAGCACAGCCTTATGTCGCGTGCCACAGGAGGCCCTCGGTTTCGTCGCGGCACCGAAGGGTGCTAATCGTGACACCATCATCGAACGCAACACAATAAGACATCCAATTGTGATCGAAATTAACAGGTTCAAACTAAACATCCAAGAAACATAGGGTTCGACCTTACATCCCAAAAGCCAAGTTATTACAAAGCCTCACTCCAACACCGGGAGGGCACAAAAGATGATCCTAACATCGTAGCTACGTGACGACTACTCTAAGCATCGTCCTCAGAGTCGGTGTCAAGGATCTCCCCGCCATCCTCATCGCTAACAGGCTCTAACTCCTCATCTTCTTCTTCTTCTGGTGGGGCATCCTGTGGTCCATTGACCTCCACTTCATCATCATCTTCAGCCATGAAGACCCCCGAACCCATGTCCTCATTTGCGTTGTTGTTTCGGGGCAGCAGAGGATTTAGCTGGTTGTTCAGGCGGTGTACTTCTTCATGAAGATTGTCATTGTATTCTTCTGCATTCTCCAACTGTTGCTCGAGCTCTTAGAACGTTCTCCTCATGCCAGGCTTCATCCCTCTGGTTCATGACATGGACCAGCATGCGTTGACAGTTGCGATTGGTCACTATCAACCTCTGGACCGCAAGTGTTTCCTGATCACGGTTACGGATCACTTGCTCCAGTTGCTGACGCGCTGCATTCCTAGCAGCAGTCACTTCGGCCAACTCAGCCCGCAGCCTTTCTACCTCAGTGGGCTCAGGGCGGGGCTCACGTGGAGCTAGCTGGTGGCGAGGGACCCTGCCCCCGGTTGACTTACGGGCGGTCCACTTGGTGCGTGCCATCTGTAGCAACAAGATACGACTTAAAGTAAGGATCATTTAGGGGATACGAAATTTAATTTAGTTGGGACTATTGAAATTTTTAAGGAGGGAGTAAATGACATGTATGATATAATTAAACATGATGCATGCACGTTCCGTACGCCCTCTCACCTTAGTAGAAACCTAAAGTTCTAACGCTAGGCGGTGGCATACATACGTTCTCTCATATAAACGAAGCTATCAGTCTACTCGTTACGCTGTTAGTGTACCTGCAGAAAATCTCATTTCAACCCAATAGTTTCCCAATATAAGCACACAAGAAAGCAGGAAATTAAATACTTTCCATATACACATCCCCTGATGTATATATTTCAGTATCAAAGTTACCCGATATACATTCCCACAATTAAGTGCTTTCATAATTACATGGTTTGAACATGTAAGTATGCAAGTCACCAAAACTACTCTCCCCTAGACCGCCGGTTGGACGATCATGCTCTCACAACTCACACTTACCAGAGCGTCGAGGCAATTGATCCATACATTACCACCCAAGTGGATGGCATCCATACAATATCACGCCGTATGGACGACGAAACAAAAACAAACAAGGCCCCCAAGTTAGTCTTTATAATAAGCCACCTAAGAGTCCTTATTTGGGCTAAGGGATGTGATCACTGGCATACCTATAAAATAATTTTTAGAGTTTTAACCCTTTTCATAAACAAATACTTTTGTTTTTAATTACTCGTATGATGTGTTTAATGTTGAATTATGCTCCAGTACCAGCTGTAACAGAACCGACCAAATTATAAGAGCACAAGTACAAAAACAAGCACCGAAGCGCTCAAAGTTTTCGAACTTGAGCCCATATAATCCCGGTAGTCAATCGAAACCACGAAGGATTTCAAACCAACATGCTTACAACCAAGATTGCATCATTCAACATACACATCATACGTTACATTTCACAAGTAGTTCCGAAATAAGTTTACACACACGGAGTCGCAATTATTACAAACCAAGTTTATAAAGTAGCGGAAGCATAACACACACCAGTTGTTTAACTACTGCCAGTCTTGTTGATCAACAACCCGCAAAAGCATCAGGGAAAGTACATAAAAGATGATCACGCCCTAGTGATCTAGTCTTCGTCACCCGCAGGGTGGAGACAAGTTTTGCAGAAGCCTTGATAGAGCATATCATCTGCAACAAGAGGGAATAAACCCTGAGTACTGGAATGTACTCAGCTAGACTTACCCGTCAAAACCAGAAATAAGATGACACCAAGGATTATGCAAGGCTTACACAAGAGGCTAGCTAACATCACATTTTGCATAAAAGCATAAGTAATTAAGACTCTTATAACCTGTACTAGCAGTTATTTTTAGCATTTACCTGTCATCTATCTTAGCACCTGTACTAAACATGCACTTGATTATCATCAAACAATTATTAACATTATATCCATAGCAGGTATAAATTGTGGCAACATTGTATCATTCATTTAACCATTTGTTCGATTAATGAGATCTACGTTGCCGCTGCTCAAGTCAAGTGCTCACTAACCGGGAGCGACGGCGATTCGAATCGAATTCCTATCCAGCTGGAGGGGTATTTCTAACACTCACCGAGTCACGCCTAGCGAGGGCTGCTCAGGTCATCTTTCGTACAGTTCAGGAATCGCGGGTCTGAATAATGTCACGTCCCCAAGGGCGATACTCTGCCAGGTGATAGGGACTCTAACCCCCCTTGGTCTCACGCCAATGTCCCCAAGCACATCCTTTCTCTCCTCCAAGATGCAACCTACCATTCGATTCCTGGCCTGAACCATACTACTCGACTTCGCGGTCGAAACGACTTATCCGGCCAACTAAGTGTTAGACTGCATTCAACATGACTCAAGGACGTACAGCGAATCGGTCCTTAAACAACTCAGACGGGCATAGCTCCACACCCAAGACGTGAAGTGTCTTGCGGCTGTACTATCGAACTCCCGCCCGGTCTCAATTTCATTTTAAAGCATGGTTTCATCCACGATAGCCATAAAGCCACTCGTGACCCAATCCTACATCTCGCGGATGATCGGAAATCACCCGACTTCTACCGGACTAAGCAGGGCTAAGCATTGACACGTGCCTAAACCTAGTATAGGATTAAGTACGATATCTGGACAAGGACATGTATAATGCAGCAAGTGTTTCCATATAACTCCTACAACTTAATGCAGTAAACAATTAAAAGTACTCAAGATTAATTTATAAATCGATAGGTTCAGCATGCACCGGGGCTTGCCTTCTAGAAAAGTAGACGGGCGGTGATTTGGACACTCAGGCAAGTCCTCAGCGGCGTCTCCTCCGCCGGCCGGTTCCTCTGGCTCCTCCGGTTGGTCCTGGACTTCCTCCGGGATCACTTGCTCGAACTCGAGGAGCGTTACCCCCTCCGGAACACCTATTGCATGAGTGCATAATAAATTTCATGAATGCATAATGAAAGGTGCAACATGCTCGGAATGAAATGCATTACCACACTCTTAAAGCTCTATTCAAATCACTTCAGTTATTAAATGCAAATTTCCTCTCTGGTAGAGAAGTACTCACCTAATCTACTCAACCTAAGGTATAGCTGTTCTTCTTCGGTTAAGGCCCTAACACCTAACAATCACATGAGTAACATTACTTAGGTTACCACATCCAACACCAAAATATCACAGCAAGACATTCTGGACAGCAGCTAATTGTTTCTAACATAACTGGAGATTCCCAACTCCAAAAGATATGATCTAAGATAATCTGGAAAGCTTATGAAATTCCCTACAAATCATTTTCAGATCTCAACCCCTAATTCCTAAGTTTTCCATGTCGAATTTCCTAAGTTCCAGAAGCTGTCCTCTCTAAACAGAGAGTAGCCAATTCTGGACTGTCACTTTAAACAGCAGTACCTCCCAAACTACTAAGCCAAATGCTCCCAAATTTTGACACAAGCTAGTTTATCAAGTTTACTACAACTTTGGTATTTACAAGTTTTCTAGAAAATACCTTTATCAAAGGTCAAACCCAAAAATACTACCAGCTGTCCAGAAAACCTAGAATTGCAAAGATTAAATATTTATTGATGTGGCAAATTTTTCCTAAGACCAAACTAATGTTACCAAAAGTTCACATGGGTCACAAAAACACCAGAAAGTAAGGTGTGCCCACCTAGAATATTTATTTACACCCCTTTCTTTATTTACTTAATTAATTAAATAGAATTTTAATCATATATGTAAACTGCTCATAAAATTCTACAAAAATTACAGGAGACTCTCTGACCTAAAAAGAGGCTACTGTAAAAATCTGAACTAAAATTATTCACAGAAACTCTCTACACACAATTCATAAGCCAACAAGGCTGATTTTTGCCTAATTAACAAATCACAGTGAAAAGTATCAAACAACAGATTTCATATTTTTCTTAGACACCTTAGGGTATCAGGACATTCTCCAAAAATTTATAAGGACATTGCACATGTAGAAAAATTACTAAAATTCATTCAAGTATTCCCTAAAATAACATAATAGCATTATAACTTGAAAAGTACTTAAGTACAAATGCCCAAATTTTTACCAGAGCTAATATAGGTATAAATTAGCCTACCCACCAAATTTCATAATTTTTGAAACACTACAAGTCAAGTTATTCATTTAACAAATTTACCTCCCTTTTACAACACATTTCAAAGACCTATTTAATTCTCCCAAAAACTAAACATCACAGATCCAGTTTATATTTTTCTAAAATACTACACAACATGCAGAGCCTAACAAAATTTACCTCATAATTTTTGAGCAAGTAAAACCCTAGATATACATTTTTCCAAATCTTACTTAAAGCTGTGACAAAATAAAGAAAATGAAATAAATCTCATTTGAAACTGGGCCGGCCCGGGAACAGACACGGCCCACGGCGCGCGCGCGGCACCTGGCAGGCGGACCCCCACGGTCAGTGACAGAGGGACAGGGGAACGGCGACCGCGAGCTCCGGCGAGCGATTTCTCGCTGCCGGCGGCTCCTCCGCCCAACCCGAGTACACCGCTGGCTTCCCCAGACCTAACCGCACCGAGGCCAACCCTTTTCCCCAAAGCTACTGCACCGGAGCACCCATGCCGACGGAGATGGTGGACGGCCATGACACCTGGGGTACGCCGGCGAGTTCCGGCCGCTGGACGGCCGACCGAAGGGTGCACCAGCTTCCTGGAACCCTAGCAGACTTCCCGAGACTACGCACTCAGATGGGAATGGAGCGGAGCCGCTTGACCGCGTGAGCACCTGGCCGGCAGCCGTGGTGCGGCAGTGCACGGCCGTGTTCCGGCCCGACCAGACCGATGATGGTGGTAGCATCTTCACCCGAGCATCTACGTGTGATAGGAAGGAGGGAACGTGAGCGAGGGAAGGCGGAGGACTACGGTGTGGTGCTGGCCACGGTGACCCTAAACACGGCGGAGCTCCGGTGGCATTTGGAATGGGTGGAGGTGGCAATGCGGCTCACCTCGGACTCGATTGAAGCCACCGGCTGGTCGAGGAGGTGCAGGTCGGTGTGGCGGAGTGAAGGACACGGTTTGGTGGGTGGTGGTGCGGTGACGAGTGCGCACGGCGATGGCGGAGCTCGTGGCAGCGGCGGCGGCCTCATTTCCGCCCTGACGCGCACAGAGGGATGGAGAAGGGAAAGGGAGGGAGTGAGGGGGTGGAGCGTCGGCCTCATGGCGCCTTTGAGCACGTCGTGGACTAACCGGTGGGGTCACGGCCGACGTACGGTCGCCACCGCACGGCCAAGCGTCGACGACGGCCTGTGGCCGGTCGGCCACTCCACCTGACGAGCTGAATTGAAGTTGCAATCATGGCCTCGATGACCGACTGACAGAGCAAGTTCAACGATGATTATCTCTGAAACCAGCTCGAGTTAGCAGAAGATGATAACATCAAATTTGTAGAGCTACATGAGGGCTACACTTTTGCTAATTGGCTCAAGAACTAGTTCGGCTTGGATTTGAAACCACAGAGCTCCAAAGTGGTGCACTTGGAAACTAAAACTTAGTTTCAGTCATTATACTGACTGAAACCTGATTTTTTAGACACTATATCTCCTAAACCAATTAGAACTAGGTGATGGTGATGTTGGCAATGTTGTAGAGCTAGGTGAGTACTACAAAAGTGTCAACATGAGTTGGAGCTGGTTTGGTCTGGTTTCCAAACTACAAGCTTCCAAAGTAGGTCACTGTAAAACTGGAGGGACACTTTTGAGACTTAGAAAAATTCTAAGTGCTGAGACAGCCCCTCTAGCTGACTTGTGGGCCAATTTTGAGCATGTTCTGGTCAGTTTCATGAGATGGTCATATTGAGACTTTTGTTCCCCATAAAATTCCCTACAACTTTGCTTAAGGGTGCTCCTCCATGCAAGGTCTCTAAGCTAGACTTTTTAATTGGTCAAACTAAGACACCCTAGGGCTAAATGCTGGTCAACCAAACCTTGGAGGTCATTTTGGTGATTTTGGTCAACATGAACCTTGCTTCATTAGTGACCCTAAGTATAACTAAGGTGTTGTGAGATATAATTAGCTACTCTACCCCTTAGTTACACCAACTCCCTAGTGTCACATGATGTGAACCAAACAAAATTCTAAAACATCCACATTAGTTGCAAACAACATAAAATAACATGAGATGATGCATGCTTATGCTTATGCAAATGCAATGCAATTATGGAGCTAAACACCTGAGGTGTTACAACTTTATCACTGAGCCTACCTTGTGGTTGGAGTATGTACTGAAGAGGCAAAACCTTCTTTTGATGCATTTGTTAAACATAAGCCAATGTAAATTTTGTTGTATTGTTTTTTTCTTTTTCTTTTTCTTTTTCTGATGGGATGTGCTTGTTTCTAGAATTTGAAACTGAATTCTCTATTGCTGAAAATGAGAGACCATGTTTGCCCCGTATTGTTGATTGCAGCAAATTTTCTCAAGTATCTTTGCTTTCGCTGTGATAGGGAGACATATGTAGAGCAAATTTTAATGGTATGTTTTTGTGTGGTTTCAGTCTTCGTGTTGAAGTGCTTTGCTGAGCTATGTTTCTGAAGATTACCTTAGTTCAGAGGTGGATCATGTTTTAGATAGGGTTGTTGAAGATTTGATTGATGAAGCAGCAGCTATTGTTGCTTTAGAAAATGTTTGATATGTACATTTGTTGTCATAATAAAGCATGATTTGTGTGTATTTGTGTAATACTTTGGTTTGGAAGACATGTTTTGTCTTTGTGCAATATGGTTTATTATGCGAAAGCAACGTGTAGACTTCATTTTCGAATTTTATAATTTGTTTTCGAAGTCTAAATTCACCTTAGTGAGTTTTTAAAAATGTCATCCCCTCACTTTTTTAGCGGAGGCAATGCGTAGACTTCGTTTTTTGAAGTCAAAATTTACCTTAGTGAATTTGAAATTGCTGTCCCCTTACTTTTTTAGCGAAGGCGACGCGTAGACTTCGTTTTTGAAGTCAAAATTCACCTTAGTGAATTTGAAAACACCGTCCCCTCACTTTTTTTAGCGAAGGCGATGCGTGGACTTCGTTTTTGAAGTCAAATTTCACCTTAGTGAATTTGAAAATGCTGTCCCCTCACTTTTTAGCGAAGGTGAAGCGTAGACTTCGTTTTTGAAGTCAAATTTCATCTTAGTGAATTTGAAAACGCCGTTCCCTCACTTTTTTAGCGAAGGCGACGTGTAGACTTCGTTTTTTGAAGTCAAGTTTCATCTTAGTGAATTTGAAAACGCCGTTCCCTCACTTTTTTAGCGAAGGCAACGTGTAGACTTCGTTTTTGAAGTCAAAATTCACCTTAGTGAATTTGAAATCGCTATTCACTCTTTTTTGGCGAAGGCAACATGTAGACTTCGTTTTTGAAGTCAAAATTCACCTTAGTGAATTTGAAAACGATATTCGCTCTTTTTTAGTTAAGGGCTTAAGGCAACATGTAGACTTCGTTTTTGAAGTCAAAATTCACCTTAGTGAATTTGAAAACGTTGTTCGCTCTTTTTTAGCGAAAGCAACATGTAGACTTCATTTTTGAAGTCAAAATTCACCTTTGTGAATTAAATATTCTTTTACGATGTTTTTGATAGGTTAGCATTGTTTTTTGCTTATTCGAATAATGATGCTACCTACTTTGGTTGTTTTGCCGATGCATGAGTATATTTGAAGTATACTCTTCGGCCTTTAATAAGATTATTTTTAGGGGAACTAGTTTTCTCATTTATACTTTGATAAGAATTTACAATAGAGACTGCCTTGTTAAAAAACCACTCACCCTGCGAAGGGCTTCCCCTGAGTGGAAAAAGAGTGCAGCTCGTTTACATTTGAATTGAAACTTTTAGAATGCAAAATCTAATCTATTTTGTACAAAAATGGAAATAAATTCTGTGGGTAATATCTTCGTAGGTCTTGAATGTTGAATGTGTGATCAATTTCCTTCCCGCTCATATCTGCTAGGTGAAATACTCCTGACTTGTTATTTCTTATGATGAGATATGGTCCTTCCCATTTTTGCTGAAACTTTCCAATTGTGTCTTCATTTCTTTTTCTTTTCAAGATGAAGTCTCCTAGTGATAATTGTCTTGCTTTAACTTTCTTATTGTACCAACCTTTTGTTTCCTTCTGATATTTCTCTAGATTCTGGATCGCTTTCATTCTTTCTTCCTCCAGTAAGTCTTTGCTTGTCATTTGTTGGTCTTCATCTATTATTTCGATATTTGTTCTTGGGCCTTGAAATTTTATCTATTCAGGCGTCATTGCTTCTTCTCCATAAATTAATTTGAAGGGGGTGAAGTTTGTTGATCTTGAAACTATAGTGTTGTGTACCCAAACAACTTTAGGCAACTCATCCACCCATTTACCTTTGGGTAGCCCCACGAGGCATTTTGATATTCCTATGCATATGATTCCATTTGCTCGTTCAACTGCACCGTTTGACTGTGGGTGTTTTACTGATGCGAAACATAATTGAATTCCCAAGCTTTCACAATACTCTCTGAAATTTTAGCTGTCAAATTGAGTTCCATTATCTACTGTTATGTGCCTTGGAACTCTGAAGCGACAAATGATGTTTTGCCAAAGAAATTTCTTTATTGTGAATGATGACATGTTTGTCACTGGTTTAACTTCGATCCACTTAGTGAAATATTCCACTACTACTACTGCATATTGAAGGTTTCCTTGTGCTGCAGGCAATTTTCCAATGATGTCGATTCCCCATCTTGCCAATGGCCAAGTTGGTTCTATTGTTTGTAAATTTGTTGTTGGAGCATTTGTTTTGCTTGCAGATATTTGACAATTACGACAAGACTTGATAATTTCTTTGCTGTCATTTTGGGCTGATGGCCAATAAAATCCCTGACGAAATACTTTTCCTGCCATTGTTCTTGCTCCAGGATGTGTGCCGCAAATTCCTTCGTGTATTTCTGATAGTAACTTTTTCCCCTCTTCTGTTGATATACATTTGAGTAATGGTGCACATATTCCTTGTTTGTATAGCTGATTGTTGATGATCTTGTATTTATTGTTCTTTGCTTTATTCTTATGTCATTGACTTCGTTTTTAGGCTCATAGTGCACACGAAGGTAAGCCATGATTGGGGCTCTCCAATCTTCACTTTGTATTATATGGACTTCTCTTGGGGTAACTTGTACTATTTTGATGGATGCCTGTTTCAAGATTTGATAGAAAACATCTTGAGGGAGGCTTGTATTTTGTGTTGTACCTTTTGCTAGTTTGTCAGCATCTGAATTGTCATTTCTTGAGATGTTTTTGATTGTGAAACCTTCAAAATGTTTTTCTTGGTCTCTGAGAAATTGTAAGTATCTTGCTAATTTTGGGTCTCTTGCTTTGTAGTCTTTTTCGATGTGTCCTGCTACAATTTGTGAATCTATTTTGATTACTAATCTTTGTATTTCCATTGCTTTTGCTTTGCGAAGTCCTAATAGAACGGCTTCGTATTCTGCTATGTTATTTGTACATTGAAATTCCAATCTTGCAGCATATTTCATTCTTATGCCTGAAGGTGAAGTAATTATTGCAGCTGCACCAGCCCCTGCGAAGCCCCATGCACCATCGCAATATATTGTCCATTCTGGTTGTTTCTTTGTTCACTTGGACTTTGGGAGGGTGTCCAATCTGCTATAAAGTCTGCTAGAACTTGAGACTTTATTGATGTTCTTTTCTCAAACTCTATGAAATGTTGAGATAATTCTGCTGCCCATTTTCCTAGTCTTCCTATTGTTCTGCAACTTTGTAATACTTCTTTCAGAGGGTAATTTGTGAGAACTCTAATTTTGTGGGCCTGAAAGTAGTGCTTCAACTTTCATAATGCTGTTAAAACTGTGTATGCGATTTTCTCAATCTCGGAATAGTATGATTTTGATCCAGATAATGCTTCTGAAACATAGTAGACTGGTACTTGCTGTTTTGAATGATTTTTTTCTTGTTCTTGGACTAGTACTGCACTTACTGCCGTGTTGGTGAAGCCAATGTGTTTGGTTGTAGTAGATACTTTTTTATTTCCTCAAATGCCTATTGCTGCGAAGGTCCCCAGACGAAGTCTCTTTTGGATCCTTTGAGTGCCTGAAATATTGACAGACTTCGTTCTGCTGATTTTGAAATAAATCTGTTTAAAGCTGCAAGTCTTCTAGTCAATTTTTGAACATCTTTTATATTTTTAGGAATTCTCATGTTCAAAATTGCTTGAACTTTGTCTGGGTTTGGATCTATCCCTTTTGCTGATACAATGCAGCCTAAGATTTTTCCTTTCTAAACTCTGAAGGTACATTTTTCAGGATTTAGTTTTAAATTTCCTTTTCTTAAATTTGTGAATGTTTCTTGGAGGTCCTGAATATGATCTTGTCTTTTCTTGCTCTTGACAACTATGCATCGACATAAGCTAGCAAATTTGTACCAATCTGATTTTTTAGCACTATTGAAGTCATCCTGACAAATGTTGTGCCTGCATTGCGAAGCCCCTCTACCATCCTCACAAAGCAATATGTTCCAAATGGTGTGATGAAACTTGTGAATTCTTCATCTTCTTTTCTCATCCAAATTTGATGATAACCTGAGAAACAATCCAGAAAACTTAGCATTTCACTTCCAGCTGCTTGGTCAACTAGTGTGTCAATTCTTGGTAGCGGAAAATTGTCTTTTGGACACGCTTTGTTGTCACACCCATTTTTAAGGACAAAAATAGGATGCATAAAAGACTCATGTGCGCCCCACGAAACGATCACACACATAAGTTGACAAATTACATAGTATCATCATAGTGCTTGTTACATAGCGAATAAGTATTTATCACATAGTCTTATATAATAAATTGTAGCAACTAATAGTAGATCTCCAGCGAAAACTCCAAACACAGGGACGAGGTTGACTGGTTGACACCAAGACTAGTACTCATTACGATAATCATCTTCATAATCTTCATCTGTTGTGGTGGAAATAGCAAGAGTGAGTCCATGTCGAACTCAACAAGTATAACACAGGGTTCATGAGGCACAAAAGGCTAGACACAGTTTGACTGCGTTTAGCTTTTAATCATCATATATTTAGCAATTGAGTAGCATCAAGATGAACCAAATCTCATTAATGAATCAATGATCAATTGTAATAAGGATAATGAATAGCATTAACATGAGCACAATAATAACAACAATAACTAAGCATGATATAACAATGGTGATCATCTATCTGAAAATGTTCCAAGGTCGTCCGTATCCGTGGGCACGGCTAGTACACCAGTTTTTAACTCTGCGCAGAGGTGTACACTTTCACTGTGAGTCATGATTTCCAAATGTGTGGGGAGATCAAACCCAAACACCGGAGAACCATATAAAGCCACTTAAAGGTTCATCTAACAAGTTAGGGCCATTAGATTCATTCAGCATGCAGATGTAGAAACCCCCCTTTTCAAATGGCACAATTCCTTCTCGGCTATACTCATTGGCTAGAGGCTGTCCTACACCCAACGTGGTAAGTCATTCTTACGCCAATTAAGGTAACCACTAACAAGCTAGAAAAGGGTCCTTTAAACAACTAAAGCCAGAGCCATATAGCCCTCACAGCTGTACTGTATGTTTTGGATGATCACGTACAGATAAGTCCTTATGGAGAGAAACCAGAGCAACAATATAAGCCCTTGCTCTAGCCCCTTTTCAACAGTAATAAAATCATTTTAATAGTTGGTTGCTTAATCCATTAGTCAAATTACAAGATCATTGTTCATAATTAAGCACTAGCAATAGCTACCCAAATGCATAACCCATATGTGACAAGGGAACAAGATATCAATAGCTACGTTATAATCTCTATGGTTGTCAAGGAGGACACATACATATGTATGATAATTTTAGTGAATAGGACAACAAAGATGGTCCTATGCTATACTTGCCTTGATCAAAGCTTTCCTATTGATACTACTAGTCTGGCTCAAAATAATACTCCTGATCGTCAAGAAACTGCTCACCGTCTATACTCGATCACCAAGCATCAACACACAATCATCTGAGCAATCATACACAAAGCAAACAAAGAGACATAGTTAGAACAGTACACCAACAGTAGCAAAACAGTATAAAAGTTTGTAAAATTCTTCTACACATTACTATGATCACACAGACGTAAAGATCATGAAATTCGTATTTAAAACGCGAAAGTTATGAATTTTCTAAGATTTCCTATAGATAAATAATTACTTTAATATAAACTCGAAAATTAAAATTTTCAAACCTACTATACAGCTACACTAACATGTAGATCTCGCAAATACGAACCTAACGCAACTTGAACGGGTCAAATCGGAGTTAAAACGGAGATTTTATGATCAAAACAAGATTAGTGGCAAAACTGTAAATATCAGAAAACGTATTTTTGAATTATCGAGATCAAATACGTTTTCAAAAGAATAAAACGGATTCAGGTTTTATGTTTTGGACTGCGTGTTCTAATATAATGAAAGTCAAGGGCTCTTTAGCAAAATTGCGGCCAAAAGGGTATCGGCCTCTCCTGGCCGTAGATCTGACGATGAAGGGTTAGGATTAAAAGAAGAAAGGAGTGGGGCGACGCCGCCACCAACAGTGACTCCATGGTGGCGATTTCACCAGCGACGAGCAATCCGCGGTGGCGCACACTCAATCTGGCATCTCAGTTCACGATTTGGCAAAACAAAAGTACCAGAAGAGAGAGGGGGTGAAGGCGAGCTCACCCGTGAAGAAAACAAAGGTGGTGTCGGCTCGGAGACGAGGCACGGCTGACAATGGCGGGCGGTGGCTCCCTGCACACGACGGCGAGGTACTGTGAACAAGCCAGCATGAAAATAGAGTGGAGAAGAGGTTTGCTAAGTTCATGAGAGCATGACGAAACTCAGTGTAGTGCTTACGATAACGATGCGACGGCGAATTCGTCGATTCCACGGATTCGGCGGAATTTGGGTTTTGACGTCCACGACCTCAAGCTAGGGCAAACAGAGGCTCGTAGATAGGGAAAAGAGATAGGAGACGGCTACGGTTTCCTTTTAAAGTGACCCGACGTGCTCAATTGGGATATGATCCCAGGACTCCCGGATTGCTCGGTAGAATCGGTTGAAGAAGAGCTCGACTCCAGCTCGGTCACGTCTCGAAGTAGAAGATGTGGCTGATAGTGGGCCCCATCTATCAGCGAACAGAGAAGGGGGGTGCGCGGTTGCTGTGGTTTCCTGGGCCGGCCCACGTAGACGCAAGAGGAAGCGCGGGGAGGATACGGAGGCTCGGCTCAGGCGGCCCAAAACCGAGAGGGAGAGGAGGGAGCAGGCCGGCTAGCTGGGCCAGTAGGCCGAAAAGGTGTGAAGGTAAGTTCATTTTATTTTTTTTCTTCTCTTTTCTTATATATATTTGTTTTCCAAAACCATTTTAAAATGAGTTTTGAAACCAAATCAAATAAAACCAAAACCACACCACACAATCAAACAAATGCAACAGCATGAATGCATCATCAAATATCTCACCTAATATTTTAAATTTTAATCCCAATTAAAATATTCTCTAAATTATTTAAGCTCAAATCTAAAGCTCTTTTAACTCAACTTTTATCTAATTCAAAATTTTGAAAATTCTGGGTGTTACAAATTCTACCCCCCTTAAAAGAATCTCGTCCTCGAGATTGGACGGCTTACTCAAACAACTATGGGTATGATTTCCTCAATTCATCCTCTCTTTCCCTTCTGCCTCTGAATACCAATTCCACTGAACTTTGCATATTTTAATAACCCTCATCCTCTCTTTCAGTAGTTTCTAAAATCTTAACCGGAAACTCTTCATACGTAAGATCCTCTTTAACAGTCAATTCATCCAAAGGTATTTGCTCCTCAGGCACACGTAAACACTTCTTGAGTTGAGAAACATGAAACACATCATGTACCCCAGACAAATTCTCAGGCAACTCTAATTGATAAGCAACTTCACCACGTCTAGCGATAACTTTAAATGGCCCAACATACCTTGGTGCTAACTTGCCTTTCATGTTGAACCTTTTCACACTTCTCATTGGTGACACCTTCAAGTAGACATAATCACCTACCTCAAAAACTAAATCCCTTCTTCGGTTGTCAACATAACTCTTCTAACGAGATTGTGCCACTCTCAAATTCTCACGAATCACTCGCACTTGATCCTCTTCATTTCTAAGAACATCTGTACCAAACACCTGAGACTCACCTGTCTGATTCCAAAACAATGGAGTTCTACACTTACGTCCATACAAAGCTTCAAACGGTGCCATCTTAAGACTCTGTTGATAACTGTTGTTGTAAGAGAATTCTGCATAAGGCAAACTCTTATCCCAACTAGTTCCATATTGCAATGCACAAGCTCTCAACATATCTTCTACTACCTGGTTGGTTCTTTCAGTCTGCCCATCTGTCTGTGGATGATATGCTGTACTAAAATTTAACTTTGTCCCCAAAGATTCATGTACAGCCTTCCAAAAATGTGATGTAAATTGCAAACCTCGATCAGATACAATCTTCTTTGGAACTCCATGTAAACATACTATCTTCTCCATATACAATGTAGCCAATTGTACTCCTGTGTAGTTAGTCTTGACCGGTATGAAATGAGCAACTTTAGTTAACCGATCTACTATCACCCAAATAGAGTCATAACCTCTCTAAGTATGAGGTAACCCCACTATAAAGTCCATACCAACTTCCTCCCACTTCCATTCAGGAATCTTCATTGGTTGCAACAATCCAACAGGTCTCTGATGCTCAGCTTTCACTCTCTGACAAGTGTCACACACTACCACATACTCAGGCACATCTTGTTTCGATCCAACCCACCAATACTTCTGTTTGAGATCCAGATACATCTTAGTGCTGCCAGGATGAATAGAATAAGATGACTCATGAGCTTCACGAAGGATTGTCTGCCTAATAACCTGATCCTCGGTACACACAACATCTTTCCAAACCACAAAATTCCATTATCATCCATTCGAAAACCAGGTGACTTACCAATCACTATGTCTTCCGCTATCTTCTTTAGTTTCTCATCCTTCAACTGACCCTTGTATATTTCTTGCTCTAATGTAGGTTCTATCACCAACTCCATTGTATTAGTAACAATTCCCAAATTCAGATGTTCAAATTCAGCACACAACTCACTTGTCATGGACAACATTTGCATCTCATTGGCATAACTCTTCCTGCTAAGGGCATCGGCTACAACATTGGCTTTACCAGGATGACAGTGTATCTCTAGATCATAATCCTTGATCAATTCTAACCATCTGCGTTGCCTCAAGTTCAGATCAGACTGAGTTAAAATATACTTCAAACTCTTATGATCGGTGTATATATCACTCTTATGCCCAATCAAATAGTGTCTCCAAATCTTCAGAGCATGAACTACAGCTGCTAACTCCAAGTCACGAGTAGGATAATTTAGCTCATGCTTTCTCAACTGCCTAGATGCATAAGCAACAACTCTGCCTTCTTGCATAAGAACACACCCCAAACCTTGACGAGAAGCATCACAATAAATAGAGAACTTCTTACTCAAATCTGGCAATACCAAGACAGGTGCTGTAGTCAATCTCTTCTTCAGTTCTTCAAAACTAGCTTGACATTTATTAGACCACACAAACTTGACATTCTTCTCTAACAGAGAGGTCATTGGTTTAGCAAGTTTAGAAAACCCTTCAATGAACCGTCTGTAATATCCAGCTAGACTCAAGAAACTACGAATCTCACCCACATCAGTAGGTGGCTCCCAATTCAATACATCCTTTACCTTGCCTGGATCCACTGATATTCCACCATTAGAGACAACATGACCAAGAAAAGAGACTTCCTTCAACCAAAACTCACACTTACTTCGCTTAGCATACAGTTTATGATCTCTAAGTTTCTGCAATACCAACCTCAGATGTTCAGCATGCTCTTTCTCTGTCTTGGAAAATACCAGTATATCATCAATAAATACCACCACAAACTTATCAAGATACTCCATAAACACCTTATTCATCATGTACATAAAGTAGGCAGGTGCATTGGTCAAACCAAATGACATAACAGTATACTCATACAAACCATACCTCGTAGTAAAAGCTGTCTTTGGAATATCAGAAGCACGAATCTTCAGTTGATGATAACCAGAACGCAAATCAATCTTAGAGAACACACAAGCACCTCTCAACTGATCAAACAAGTTATCAATTCTAGGCAAAGGATACTTGTTCTTGATAGTTACTTCATTAAGTGACCGATAATCAACACACATTCTCTGACCACCATCTTTCTTATCAACAAAGATAACTGGTGCACCCCAAGGTGATGAACTAGGACGAATAAAACCCTTATCTAATAATTCCTTAATTTGTTTCTTAAGTTCTTCTAATTTATCTACTCCCATTCTATATGGTCGTTTAGCTATGAGTGCAGTTCTAGGTAATAATTCAATAAGAAATTCAATGTCTCGGTCAGGTGGCATACCTGGCAAATCATCTGGAAAGACATCTGGGAATTCATCAATAACTGGATTCTCTTTACTAGCATCATCATCAAGCTGATTCACTAAAGCGGTTGGCTGCTTCTACACTGCTACATCCACACTGATCTTCTCCCCATTAGGTGCATTCACAACTACTACCTTCTGCTAACAATGAATCACTACCTCATTTTGTTTCATCCAATCCATACCCAAGATCACATCAATACCAGATGTCCTCAACACTATAGGAGTTATCTTAAACTCTACCCCCTTAAAACCATACTAACTGGAAGACACCGATTAGTGGTTTGCATGGTACCCCTAGGTGAGTTTACTAAGAGAGGTTCTTTCATGGCAAGCATGGGTACACTATGCATTCTAACAAAAATGTTGGAAATAAAGGTATGCGAAGCTCTAGAATCAAAAAGAATGGTTGCAGGAGTAGAATGAACATTAAACGTACCAAGCATTACTTTCGGCTCCGTCTGTGTTGTTTCAGTAGACACATGATTCACCTTTCCAGTGTTGGATGACCTCTGCCCCTGCGGTGTCTGTTGATTCTGCTTCTTGGTACAATGATTAGCATAGTGTCCAGGCTCTCCACAGCGATAACACAGATTGGGAGTACTAGGTGCACTGGTCTTCATTGGGGTAGAGTTGGGATTATCCTGGCATGGAGTTTGCTGACCACTCTGCTGTTGGAACTGTATGTTCTGCTGATACTGGGGTCGTTGCTGAAACTGATTATTCTGCCGATTCTGAGACCACTGTTGATTTGAATTACGGTTCCACTGACTGACTGGTCCTAGGAATCTCGGATGAAAGCCATGCTGAGAATTTGTACGTTGACGAGTATTGTTCCCGGAACCTTGTCCTTTCATCTTCCTTTTTCTGTCCATCTCCCGACGCTCATTATCCAGCACAATAGCCTTATTCACAAGTTCCTAGAAACTTACATAATTGTTACCCTTCAGCTTCAAACGGAGATCATAATAAATTCCCTTAAGGAAGAGACGCTGCTTTTTCTGCATCTTCCCTTACTTCATTGGGAGCATAGCGAGCCAACTGAGAGAACTTGTCATGATACTCGCTGACACTCATCTGACCCATCCTAAAATTTCTGAATTCCTCCTATTTCAGCTCGATTACACCCTCAAGAATATGGCGAGCCTTGAAATCTCTAACAAATTCATTCTAAGTCACAGGAGGAGCATTATCAGGACATGCAGCCTGATACGACTCCCACCAGGTATGAGCTGTCCCCTGTAACTGGCCAGATGCATATAACACCTTTTCCAAATAATTACACTGAGCGATGTTCAACTATTTCTCCACCGCTTGCACCCAATCATCCACCTCCAATGGATCAGTAGCATGAGAGAACACTGGAGGGCATCCTTTCAAAAATTCACCACGTTTATCCCTCACATGAACAGGTGGCGGTCCTCCTGCAGGGGGGTTGTTCTGCAGGTGCTGCATGAACATTTGCATCATCTGGTTCTGTGTGTTCATAAGTTCCTCCATAGTAATGGGTGGGTTAGGACCTCCATGGCCCCTACCACGGCCTCTGCCTCCTCTGGCTGCCATCTGTTTTCAAAGCATAGAAAACAAATCTCAGTATTATCCAGGATGATATATACAAGAGATAAGTAAATCTGAATTCTCTGGGCGAATTCCAAATTTCAGCGACTCAGTAAAACTGCCATATCTAGAGATATAGACGTTCAATAAAGGTGATCATTACATTGTTGGAAATCTTACAAAATTATCTACAACTTTTATTAATAACACTTCTCCAGATTCTGTCACTAAGTTAATCAAAAACTGAGCTTAACCGAAACTGTTTCAGAATTCCAGACTGCGCAGTGACCTCAACTTGGAACAGGTATATCTCTTAGCTCGTAATGGATAAAAAGGTGATTCTTGCGGGGTTGGAAAGATACAGAAGTATAATTATTCTCAGTAAAATTTCATAAATTTCTCATGAACATATTTTCAATTATTCCAGGAACATCTCAGACTGCTCCAAAAATCAGCAAAAGACAGAAACCAAGTTTACACCGAACCCAATTATATATTCATGCTCAAACTTAATATCCTTAACTATGGAACTTGTAGATATGCCCACAAAGCTCCAGCACTCATTACAAAGATCCAAATCACATATTATCATAATAACAATTCATCAAGCACACAATTGTTCACACCACATGCTATTACTCGACACTACCAAACTCAATTGACTTGCAAACTAATAACGTTCTTATTACATAGGGACCTCCTAATTTTTAATTGAGCTTCTCATAAATCTTGTGATGGCCTAGCTCAGCCCTTAGCTCGTCAATCTCCTTATTTCTTTAAGTTCCTTTTCCTTTAACAACTCATCCTTCAAATCCACTTCATGAAGAGCCAACTCACGAACCAGTCCCACTGTGGCTTATAAAGTCAAGGATGAATCATCAGCAAGCGGCACGGTCCAAACACCCTTATCATGCAAGAAACAGGGAAAGTGCCGGAGCGCACCCTTCAATGTCTTGTTAGAGCGAAGACCATGGTAGAAGACAAACGCATTGTAGGCAACATCTTCCATGCTTGTTTCTACAGCTGCCCGACTCACTTGGGTGATGAACTTTGACTCCACCTTAGGCTCCCTAGTGGTAGGATCTGTTGTCTTGACCCATAACTCAGTCTCCCAGTAAGAGTCCATCAACGGATGACTGTACTCCTTGCAGCGATACTCCAACGTAGCTTCCCAATCGTAGTAATAAGTATCCAAAGTTCTTGTCAACATGTCATGGAAGAAAACATCTGCTTTAAGAACCATGATGTGAAGCTTCGTGGTCCATCCCATGACTGAATTCTCCATTGAAATGTCTCCCACTCTTGATTTAGCATCTGATATTTCTTGGTCACCATCTTCATGGGGCTCGTTGGGGTTGAAGCGGGCAATGTACTGTGCAGCGGACATGCGGGGATGAGGAGACATCTGCAAGAATTAGACATAGATTAGATGGAATCAATATATTTTTCACAATAGATTAAGATAGAAGAAGCATAAAAATTTAGCAATTAACAAGGTGAAAGAAGTAAGCATGAAATAAGTGAAGCTTAGATGCTAATAACGACCATTCTAACTAGGCTTGTGTCCTACAGTCAACACGGCTCTGATACCAATTTGTCACACCCATTTTTAAGGACAAAAATAGGATGCATAAAAGACTCATGTGCGCCCCAGGAAATGATCGCACACATAAGTTGACAAATTACATAGTATCATCACAGTGCTTATTACATAGCGAATAAGTATTTATCACATAGTCTTATACAATAAATTGTAGCAACTAATAGTAGATCTCCAGCGAAAACTCCAAACACAGGGACGAGGTTGACTGATTGACACCAAGACTAGTACTCATTACGATAATCATCTTCATAATCTTCATCTGTTGTGGTGGAAATAGCAAGAGTGAGTCCATGTCGAACTCAACAAGTATAACACAGGGTTCATGAGGCACAAAAGGCTAGACACTGTTTGACTACGTTTAGCTTTTAATCATCATATATTTAGCAATTGAGTAGCATCAAGATGAACCAAATCCCATTAATGAATCAATGATCAATTGTAATAAGGATAATGAATAGCATTAACATGAGCATAATAATAAAAACAGTAACTAAGCATGATATAACAATGGTGATCATCTATCTGAAAATGTTCCAAGGCCACCCATATCCGTGGGCACGGCTAGTATACCAATTTTTAACTCTGCGCAGAGGTGTACACTTTCACTGTGAGTCATGATTTCCAAATGTGTGGGGAGATCAAACCCAAACATCGGAGAACCATATAAAGCCACTTAAAGGTTCGTCTAACAAGTTAGGGCCATTAGATTCACTCGGCAGGCAGATGTAGGAACCCCCTTTTCAAATGGCACAATTCTTTATCGGCTATACTCATTGACTAGAGGTTGTCCTAAACCCAACGTGGCAAGTCATTCTTACGCCAATTAAGGTAACCACTAACAAGCTAGAAAAGGGTCCTTTAAACAACTAAAGCCAGAGCCATATAGCCCTCATAGCTGTAATGTATGTCCCGGATGATCACGTATAGATAAGTCCTTATGGAGAGAAACCAGAGCAACAATATAACCCCTTGCTCTAGCCCCCTTTTCAACAGTAATAAAATCATCTTAATAGTTGGTTGCTTAATCCATTAGTCAAATTACAAGATCATTGTTCATAATTAAGCACTAGCAATAGCTACCCAAATGCATAACCCATATGTGACAAGGGAACAAGATATCAATAGCTACGTTATAATCTCTATGGTTGTCAAGGAGGACACATGCATATGTATGATAATTTCAGTGAATAGGACAACAAGGATGGTCCCATGCTATACTTGCCTTGATCAAAGCTTTCCTATTGATACTACTAGTCTAGCTCAAAATAATACTCCTGATCGTCAAGAAACTGCTCACCGTCTATACTCGATCACCAAGCATCAACACACAATCATCTGAGCAATCATACACAAAGCAAACAAAGAGACATAGTTAGAACAGTACACCAACAGTAGCAAAACAGTATAAAAAGTTTGTAAAACTCTTCTACACATTACTACGATCACACAGACGTAAAGATCACGAAATTCGTATTTAAAACGTGAAAGTTATGAATTTTCTAAGATTTCCTATAGATAAATAATTGCTTTAATATAAACTCGAAAATTAAATTTTCCAAACCTACTATACAGCTACACTAACATGTAGAGCTCGCAAATACGAACCTAACGCAACTTGGACGGGTCAAATCAGAGTTAAAACGGAGATTTTATGATCAAAACAAGATTAGTGGCAAAACTGTAAATATCAGAAAACGTATTTTTGAATTATCGAGATCAAATGCGTTTTCAAAAGAATAAAATGGATTCGGGTTTTACGTTTTGGACTGCGGGTTCTAATATAATGAAAGTCAAGGGCTCTTTAGCAAAATTGCGGCCGAAAGGGTATCGGCCTCTCCTGGCCGTAGATCTGACGATGAAGGGTTAGGATTAAAAGAAGAAAGGAGTGGGGCGACGCCGGCCACCAACAGTGACTCCACAGTGGCGATTTCACCGGTGACGAGCAATTCGCGGTGGCACACACTCAATCTAGCGTCTCAGTTCACGATTTGGCAAAACAAAAGTACCAGAAGAGAGAGGGGGTGAAGGCGAGCTCACCCGTGAAGAAAACAAAGGTGGTGTCGGCTCGGAGACGAGGCACGGCTGACAATGGCGGGCGGTGGCTCCCTGTACATGACGGTGAGGTACTATGAACAAGCCAGCATGAAAACGGAGTGGAGAAGAGGTTCGCTAAGTTTGTGAGAGCATGACGAAACTCATTGTAGTGCTTACGGTAACAATGCGACGGTGAATTCGTCGATTCCACAGATTCGGTGGAATTCGGATTTTGACGTCCGCAACCTCAAGCTAGGGCAAACAGAGGCTCGTAGATAGGGAAAAGAGATAGGAGACAGCTGTGGTTTCCATTTAAAGCGACCTGACGTGCTCAATTGGGATATGATCCCAGGACTCCCGGATTGCTCGGTGGAATCGGTTGAAGAAGAGCTCGACTTCGGCTCGGTCACGTCTCGAAGTAGAAGACGTGGCTGACAGTGGGCCCCATCCATCAGCAAATAGAGAAGGGGGGCATGCGGTCGCTGTGGTCTCCTTGGCCGGCCCATGCAGACGCAAGAGGAAGCGCGGGGAGGATACGGAGGCTCGGCTCGGGCGGCCCAAAACCGAGAGGGAGAGGAGGGAGCAGGCCGGCTAGCTGGGCCACCAGGCCGAAAAGGTGAGAAGGTAAGTTCATTTTATTTTTTTTCTTCTATTTTCTTATATATATTTGTTTTCCAAAACAATTTTAAAATGAGTTTTGAAACCAAATCAAATAAAACCAAAACCACACCACACAATCAAACAAATGCAACAGCATGAATGCATCATCAAATATCCCACCTAATATTTTAAATTTTAATCCGAATTAAAATATTGTCTAAATTATTTAAGCTCAAATCTAAAGCTCTTTTAACTCAAATTTTATCTAATTCAAAATTTTGAAAATTCTGGGTGTTACATTTGTTGAGATATGTGAAATCGATACACATTCGCCATTTTCCATTCTTTTTCTTGACCATGACGATATTTGCTAGCCAAGTTGTGAATTGGACTTCTCTTATGACTTTAGCATCTAGCAATCTTTGAACTTCAGCTTTTGCAGCTTGTATTATGTCTTCAGCTAACTTTTAGCTTCTGCTTTTTTGGTCAGAAATTTGGATTGATGTCGAGTTTATGCTCAATTATGTCTCTGCTTACTCCTCCTAAATCATTGGATGTCCATGCGAAGACATCTTTGTTGCTTTGAAGAAATTCTATGAGTCTATTTTCTTCTTCTTAGGAAAGTCCTGTCCCTGTGATTACTTGTTTGTCTGGGACTAATGAGTCAAGAGGCACTTTTTTGTTTCTTTGACAGCTTGAGCTTTTGCTTGTTGCTTCGTATTTTCTGTTTCTTCTTTCTCTTCTTCTTTAATTGTATGAACATTTTTTCGACCAGGAGTGTATTCTTTTTCAATGTTTCTTGCTTCAGTTTGATCTCCATGAACTATGATAACTCCATTTATCGCATGCATCTTCATACATAAGTAAGAGTAGCTTATTACTGCTTCAAATGCATTAAAAGTTCCCCTTCCAAAAAGTGTGTTATAGGGATAATGGATGTCCACCACATCAAATGCAATTTGTTTTGTTCTTGCATTGCTTACTGTTCCAAATGATATAGGAAGAACTATTCTTCCTATTGAGTGAATTGGCTTCCCACCGAAGCCGTAGAGTGGGTGTTTAGCTCTTCCTAGAAGTTTGTGATCAATTTTCATGGCATCGATTGTTGCTGTGAATACAATGTCTGTGAAACTTCCACCATCAACTAGAATTTTTGAGACAGCCCATCCGTCAATATTTGCTTCAACTACCATTGCATCCATGTGTGGATAGTCTTTTAATTGTAAATCTTTTTCTGAAAATGTGATTGGTAGATGAGACCATCTTGTCTTTTTTGTATGGGCCTTCCATTGAAATAGAGTTTACTCTTCGAAAGTAATTCTTCTTTTGGTTGTTGTTTTCATGATCAATGCTATTTCCTCCAATGATTGTCATGATTCTTCCTTTGCTTGCCATTGAAGTTGATGGAGAGTTGTCTTGTTTGTTGTTTCCTTGTGGATTGCTGTTTGCCCCAGAGGATTCGAGTTATAGTGGTTGAAAATTTGTTTTTGTTGATTTTGCCTCCATTGGTTTGGATCATAAATTGCTGCTGGTCCATAGCTATATGATGGTGATGGTCCTGAAATCATTGCTTGAGAGTGTCCAAATTGAATTGGGTAATAGGATCTTTGTTGGCCTTGAATCATATGGTTGATAGCTTTTGATTGACTTGACATTTTGTTCTCATATATTTCTTCGATGCTTTTCTTTATTTTTAGACACATTTTTTATGTGTGTTTAGCCCCTTTGTCGTGATGCAATACATGTCTTCCGGTCTTAGGGGTGTTCTTCCTCTTCCTCGTCCTCTTCTTCTTGCGTTGAAGCCACCTCTTTCGAATGTCCTTTCGTTGTACTGACTGTTGTATTGATTTTGAGGTGGAAAATTTCTTTTGGTGGTTGAATTGCTGTTTTCAACTTGATTGGCTTGGCTGAAGTGTCTTCGCTCATAGTTGTTTTGCTTTGGGGATGAAAATTGCTGCTTTTGTTTTGATTTCTGAAGTTATTTTCTTCCTCGATTCTTTTTCTGTAATCTTCATCAGATTTGCAGTATTTTTGGATTTCCTCGTAAAGCTGAGCAAGCGAAGTTGGCTTTTCTTAAGTAAGGTGTGCTGCACATTGTCCTACCCAAAGTCCCTTGATTGCTACAATTATGACAACTTCATCTGGGATATTTGTGATTTGAGATTTGATTTGAATGAATCTCTTGTAATATTGACTTAGAGGTTCTTTGGGCTGTTGCTTGCAGTTGAATAAATCCATGTCTGTTAGACCAGTTGGTTGAAATCCTTGGAAGTCAATGAGTAGATTTGTCTTTAGTTGTTCCCATGAATGTATGGGTTTTGCTTTTAGGGATGAGTACCAGTGTTGTCCCCACCTCTGGCAATTACTGCAACTTCAAAACTCATTAAGAACTACCTTGGGTCTGATTCACCATCAAATGTTGGTATCATGTTGAATTTATACCCTATAGGTCATTGAGCTAACTGCAAATTTGTTGACAGTGGGGAGCTTGTATCAATTGATATGAATGATTTTTAGTTGTTTCTCTCTTGAGAGATTCTTGTTGCTGGATGCGATTCTTCTTGATTTATAACTTCATAGTTTGCATTTTGCAGTTGCTCATTTAAGTTGCGGACGGTAGCTTTGGCTTCTTCTATTCTTTGTTTGAGTGTCTTTTCTCATGCTCTTGTGCGACATTCTTCAAGTTCTTTTTGTCTTCTTAAAATTTGTTCTTCAAGTTCTCTGAGTCTTTGTTCTTTAGCTTCGCCTGTTTTTGAAGAGTTTGTATCTTGGAAAACATCTTTTGTAAGACCTCGGTCTTCACCAAGTGGTGGTTCATCTTCGGCTGCCCCGTTGACGGCCTTCTTGTTTGGTCTTGCCATTTGATTTCTTGTGGTCATGAGGATCTTTGAATATACACACAAACGGTGGGCACAAGATGTTGAGTGAAAAGTTTAGGTCAAGTGACACAATTCACACAATCAGCAAAACATTTTAGACAAGACAAAGTTGTGTGCAGAGTAGTATTCATTCCATGATCATACTATACATATCAGAGGGGGTATTTATAGGGCCCTAGTCTTTGTATTTTACATAAAATAACCATTTTACCCCTTACTAAAACATTTACAACCCTTCTTTTATGCAAGGGCGAAGTAGTCATTTCTTCCTAATTCGGTCTTGTTTTTCACGTTCAATCTTCTCTTCTTCTGCGAACTTGTTCTTTTTAGATTCAATTATTTCTTGCTCTTCATCTACTTCATTGTCTAGTGAAGTTGATTTCTTGCCGACGAAGCCAATAAGTGAAGTTGATTTCTTGCCAACGAAGTCAATAAGCGAAGTTGATTTCTTACCGACAAAGTCAATAAGCGAAGTTGATTTCTTGCCAACGAAGTCAATAAGCGAAGTTGATTTCTTGATGACGAAGCCAAAGTTTTGTCTTCGTCTTTGCTCTCGATGTTCAATTTTACCTTCATCCTTTTGGTGAAGTCGAATCCTGTGCGACGAAGTCAAAATACATCCTTCGCTATACTTTTTCCTGCAGGTGGATTCATTAGGATACTTTTATATTTTTTGCACTCCAAAGTTTGGGCTTGAGTTTTTTTGACAGAGTTAATATTCCCAATAGATCTTCATGTTGAATCTTTTGTCATTTGCTTATCATCATGAGGTAAGTGATATGCTTTATTGTTGTGGAGATATATAACATATGTGGTAAGAATTTGTCTATCATAGGAAGGTAAGTGATATGGTTTATGGTTATGGATGTATATGGCAGATGAGGTAAGTATACTTGTAGTGGCATCATGAGCATTCTTATCATGAGCATATGCATCGAGTTAGGACGGTGAGAAAGTCATATAACTATTCTAGAGTAATCTAGAGCCAGGTCAGTGAGAAAGTTACATGATTATTCCGGAGTGCTCTTGTAGATTATGTTGTTGACATATGGTCATGACCATACCTGTACAGCATCGTACATTGCCTGAGGAGGGGTATGATGCAGCTTCATACCTTGTTGGGTATGAAGGTAGTGGACATGCATATGCATTGCATTTGCACTCTTTGATATTTATTTGTATTAAAGTTTTATGTTAGCATGAAGTGGAGATGAGGAGTATTGTTTTTATTACAAGGTGCATTACTTTATTAATATATGGAGGTGGTTTATTTATTATATATCATGCCTTTACTTCTTTATGAAAATTTTGTTGGATATCTTGTATAATGTTGGTAACTTCTTTATGGCATTGTCATTGGATAAATAAATTGATTATTAATTATTATTTTCACATCTAGTACATTCTTCTATGACTAGTTCAATGCCTAATTAAATTGTAGTATGAATGACATGTTCAGGCAGTTTGCTTGCTAAGATTTATTCTCACCCTTCTATCTTTCCAGGTGCTTGATGGGATGCTTTGCTTGAAGGGATGGGAATAGCAGCACATTATTGACCGTAGATAACAAACATTATAAACCATCAATATAACATGTATAAGGGTTTGAAAGTAATCACCAACATAGGTTTGGGGGTTTAAACTAACAAATTCCACAAGTTTTGGTGAATCTGTGTTTTCTGCAGGATTTATTCAAAAACTATCAAGGTGGACCTATATGTCAGAATTAATCGTGCTTAATCGCGACATAAACAACTCTAGAAGGTTCTAGAGGACACCAAACTGTGGCGGAGGGCGAGAGGTCAACCCCCGGGCCCACCTGTCAGCCTCTGCCTCATTATGTCGGTTCTTCACCATCTCCTAGGTTGCATCTACGCCATCCATTCAAGTCAGTTTGATTTGAGGGCTTAGGATTGACACTCCTGTCTATATATACCAGCCCCTGCCATCCCCCCCAGAGGCATCAAACCATGATCAAGTCATTTGAGAAAATAGAAACCCTAATCGTCCTCAGAGCTCCACCATATTCTATGGCATAGCTAGCTGGGCTATGTCTAGAGGGAGGCAAGCTTCGCTTGGATTCCTGATCTTGTCAAGAGCTTGGCTTGGTATAGCTTTTGTACCCCCTCTCTCATTTGTATCTCTCATTACTTTTATATGTTTGTTACAATTGTTATGACAATGTTCTTCATATCATTTATGTTCCTAGTTATAATGTTCATCGTCTACTTTGATTATATACTTAGTATAGCTAGATTGTCATCATGTTCAAGCATAAGTTCGTATAGCGCTCTCTCTGGTGTACACAGGGTGAGTGGTCGACATTGTGTAAGTGTGGTGCTTATACGTTGTTCACTTGCGGATGCACCCCATATTTTGGGCCATGTGGTAGATCACAGATGTGACACTCCCGTTGAGTCTTTTGTAGTCCACTCCCCGAATATAGGACAAGTAGGATCTAGTTACGAAGGAAGATAAGCTATGTTCTTAATCTTCCTTAGTAATATCACTTATGTGTAGATATGAAGTTGATCTTAGCCATGACTACTAGGTGTAATTAAACTAATCAACGCATGCTTTGACTTGTAATTAAGAATGATTTAGGAATTATTCCTCTAATATTCTACTTAGCCATGCTAATGCTATAGAAAGGAGTACTCTAAGTGATCAATGATTAGTTATTACTTACCATTCATATGCATTTATCTCTTGACTTACCCCTATTATGAGTAGAAGTTTGGTTATGGTTTATTTCTCCATCATGTGTATAAGTTATCAATATATTCCAACTACATGTCCTTCCCTGTGGAAAAAATATAAATAACGACCTAAAATACTCCTTGGGTGAAGTGCTACAATGGTATATTATCTGTGCACTTGCAGATTCCTTTCATATATACATTCTATCTAGTCACATGAGATAACAAAGTACTTCTTAGTGTCATTCTAGAAGTGGCACTAGTTAGTATCCCTGCATGTCCTTCCCTGTGGAAAAAATATAAATAACGACCTAAAATACTCCTAGGGTGAAGTGCTACAATGGTATATTATCTGTGCACTTGAAGATTCCTTTCATATATACATTCTATCTAGTCACATGAGATAACAAAGTACTTCTTAGTGTCATTCTAGAAGTGGCACTAGTTAGTATCAATAAGCATTTCTAGCACCATCACTACAGATGACAACTTAGTAAAAGTGATGCTAAGGAATGTCAACAACATTAGGTGGCTACATAAACAAGTGACAAGTTAATAAATACCAACAACCATTTCTGGCGGTGTTGCCAGGGAAGGTAGCTAGGCAAGGAGGAAATATCGATAAACTTATACTTATTGATGTGATCGAGATAACCATTAATCTCTGCTCAAATAGGCTTACCCTTGTTTTGTCTACTTTTGTATCTTATGCAGGGTAATGTATAACTAGTTTTGACCTTCTGATAAACTAAGTTGAAGATACAGAAGCATTAATCAGGAGAACTAGAGCTAAACTCAAGAAAATCTCAGCTTTAGAATCAGAAGACAACCAGACAAGGCGCAGCTTAACACCAGTTTTTGGAGACATGGCTGACAAGACTCTCCGTGAATTCTCTGCTCCAACTATGACCAACATCCGTACTAGACCAACTGTCAATGTAGGAGACAATGGATTAGAGCTCAAGCCTGCTCTCATAAACTTGGTGCAACCTAGCTAGTTTTGTGGAAAGGCACATAAAGATGCAAGTGCTCATCTTCAACACTTTCACCATCAAAGGAGTATCTAGAGACACCATACTACTTTGCCTCTTCCCATTCTCATTCCTGGGGAAGGCAAAGCAATGGTTCTATGCCAATAAAGATAGAATACTACATGGGATATGTAATAGAATCGTCTAATTTATAAGAGCACAAGTACAATAGCAACCACCGAAGCAGTCAAACTGTCATACTTGAGCCCATGTAAACCCGGTAGTCCAATGAAACCATGAAGGATTGAAGGGTCAAGATGGCGGACTAGAGGGGGGTGAATAGTCCTTTCTAAAATTAAACATGTCGGCTAACCGAAACAAATGCGGAATTAAACTTATCGGTCTAGCTAAGACTTCACCCCACTAACTAAGTTCTCAAGCACCTTAGAAAAGATCCTAATTAGGTAACAAAGGTGCTAGGCTAGCTAGTGCTCTCCTAAACAATTCTAGCTTGCAAGGTCACACAAACCCTATGCAACTAGACTTTCAATCAAACCGTGGAGCACATACACAAACTAGTGAAGCAAAGCACACAAAGCCTAAGCTCACTAGCAAAGCTCAATAACAAGGCAACCAATGCCAAATTAGAGAGCATAAATTACTTAGCTACACAAACTAAGCAATGTGACTAACAAGGTTACACAAACCAAATTAGCCACACAAGGGGAAGCTTCTAGCTACACAAGCAAGAAGACAACTAGCAAGCTACACAAGCAAACTAGTCACGAGAGCAAACAAGCACAAGTATATATGAAAGTAAATACAAGCTTGTGTTGCACGAAGGCAAACCACTGAGAAGATGAAGAACAATGTTGACACAATGATTTTTCTCCCGAGGTTCACTTGGTTGCCACCAAGCTACGTCCCCGTTGTGTCGACCAACACTTCATGGTTTGACGGCTAATCGGTATCACAAACCGAGCCTCTCAAAAGGTGCCGCAAGAACCCACCATCAGGTGTGGTAGCTCAATGACATGCTCAACTAGAATTGCTCCTCGTGATCCCCGCGGGGTGAGCACAATCCCCCTCACAAAGCTTCTCCAGAGCCTCGCACAATCTTCTTGTGAGCTTTGACAGAGCCACAAGTCACCTAGGAGGTGGTAACCTCCTAGAGTAACAAGCACCACCGGCTTGCAACATGATCACCTAGTGCCACTCGATGCAATCTCTCAAAGCAACACACTAGAATCAACTCACTCGCAATCGATTCGCACTCTTGCAAGCACAAGTGAGTTAGAGGGCATCCAAGCACTCCCAAAGCATGGACACTAAGTCCCAAGGGTGCCAAGCTACTACCAAGGTCGGCCACCACTTGTATTTATTAGCCCACAAATGAATATAGCCGTTAGCAATTCACTAGGCGTTTTTCGAGACCGACAGACGCTACCAGCGTCCATCGCTCCTGTGCCAGCACCACTCAATCGCTGCCACATGTCCCACTTCAAATACGAGCCATTGATCTCCAATGGTCGGCTAACATCAACGTGCTCTCGAACCAATCGATAGACGCATCACACACAAGCAAGCCCGCGCATCCGTCGCACCATCAGACGTGGTCCAGAAAGGGTGAAATCGCGTGGAGCTATGATAGACGCGTCTGTTGCCTCTGTGGCAGATGCGGCTCAGCGTCTATCGCTCCTATGCACCGAAGCCGCCCTCACGAACTGATTGACAGACGCTGACTTCAACATCCGTCGCTCGAGCATCCACGCGTCCAACACCTTGCCCAACACCGGTCAGCGCCATGCCGCTAGGGTTAGGCGACAGACGCCCTGGCCAGCATCCGATGCCAGCGCAAGCCGCGTCCATCTCACACTTTTCAGCTAAAAAACTTTCCGCGACTTCGCCACTTCTTCCACCCTTGCTCAAATGTGCCAACCACCATGTATACCACCTCATGCATGTGTGTTAGCATATTTTCACAAATATTTTCAATGGTGTTAGCCACTCTACTTTCCACGCCACTCGATCCTAACACATATGCAAAGTTAGATCGCTCAAGTGGCACTAGATGACCGATATGCAAACAAGTTTGCCCCTCTTAATAGTGCGGCCATCTATCCTAAACCAAGTCATCAACTTATCTACATGCCTATGATAGGTGAAATGAAATGCCCTAGGATTATACCTTTGCCTTGCACATTCCATTTCAACTCCTCTGATGTTTATGCAACACATGCACCAACCAATCACCAAATAATATGATCCACTTCATATCATCACATGACCGTATTGGCTCATCGATCTTGACCTCACTTGCTCTTCACCCTTGCATTGGTCCATCGGTGCCAAGTCTTGCTCAAGCTTCACCGCCTCGTGGTCCATCGCTCCAAAGCCTCTGACTTGCCCTTCACACGTGCAACCAGTCCATCAAGCCAAGCCTTATCTTGATCTTTGCCACCTTGGTCACATGACTCTATGTCATGTCTCATATGCAATGAGCTCCTTCATGACACCATCACCTGTGGAATAATTGTTGGGAGTATGCCCTAGAGGTTATCATAGAGATGATTGTATTGCCTTGTATCCATGACATATTATGAGTCCATTCAATATCCATTAAAGACAACTTGTATCGACTAGTAATTATGTGAATTGTTTGTGAAACTCTTTTACTTGTATGGTTATTCTAGAATGGTCCCTAATCGAAGTTCATGTTAGGACGCACATGAATATTAGATCAGCACATTATTAGTTGATGACTATGTTTCACAAGTCATAGACATCGAGATGTCAACCTAATAATGTGGGCACATGTGTGACATGTAGGCTGAACTGACCCAACGTGAGATGTTGTTATTGTCTCGATTCACATCATGTACGTTATGTCCTTAGACTTGAGATTGTTGTATGAACTCAAGATGTGAAATGACCTACTTAGAGACTATCAAACGCTACTCCGTAACTGAGTAGTTATAAAGGTGGTCTTCGGGTTTGTCAAGAAACATGCTGTGAGACATAGACAATCAAGATGGAATTTGCCCCTCTCTATGTGAGAGAGATATCAATGGAACACTCTAATGATTGGATCAACAAATGCATGGCCGTTCTTAGGTTAAGTGTTAACCTATGAGTTGGACCAAATATCGTGTGGCAAAAGGAATAACAAGTATATGGTTTGTGGTGGTTCGTCTGATATGATCTTTGTGTACACATAGGAGTTGACACATCTTGCTAGAGACCGCTATCAACTAATGGCCGAGTAGGAGTACTCGGGCCATGTCTACGTGTGCATGAACCCATAGGTTCGCACGCTTAAGGGGTTGGACCCGAATTTGACTAGGCTTAGGGTTTTCTAATTGGGCTTCCAACTTGGGGCTGATTAGAGGCACCTATATAAGAGAGGGAGGGGGCACGGCCAGGGACTCACACCATTGAGCAACCGTTGTCACCCTCCCCACACTCACGCCTACTGCTCCTCGTGGACCTAGCAGTCCAGAGGCGCAATGCTTCCTCCCCATACGTGTGGGATACCTTGGAGGTGTTGCATCTGGAGCACAAGGATGAACCGCATAAGAGGGACGATCCGCGAGCAGAGGGTAGATGTGATGGATGACCATGCAATTGCATGACGCTGCTATGATGCGTTCAACTGCATCGAGTCACTTCCGCTGCACTTGTGCGTCTAGTGGTAATTCCGTAACCTGTAACTAGCAGTAGATCCTAGTTTATGAGGTTAAAATTTTGATTTTATGGCTAGCATAGCACCCTCATAACCCTACAGTGGTATCAGAGCCGTAGCTGCTTCATTATAGGTTTGGTTGTATGCATATGGAGATATGCACGGTTGTAGATGAGTCTCTGATCATGTTTCGTGATCTTGCTGTGTTGGTCTTGTAACGATCTACTCGTACCGGTCAGAATTCCGCCATCCGAGTTAAGTGATACATGTAAACCCAGTTATGGCAAGATGGAGATCAATTAGATTGATCAAATCGAACTTAGGTCAAGTGCCGAGCGCATATGATGCGCGGCGGTGGTAGATTGGATCTACTACCGGGCGCCGGGGTGCAGGAAAAGTGTTGTTCGGTAAAACGACCATAACTTTTGCATGCGACCTCGGATTGAGATGCATTTTATATGGAAATTGATCTACAGAAAATTTTACATCCGATTCTCCCCAACTTTTTTGGGTTTGCCGAAATTAGATTTGCGAAAAAAAACTAGGAAGATGGTGTTTTCGGCGTTTTAAGATTGGACATCGGAATCGGTTAACTCTATTTTACAGGATTTTATGACTAGTATAGCCCTTATGTGTATGTGATGCATGTATGTAATTAATTCATGGCTTGCATGTCATGAGTATGACAATATGGTTGGAGCCACATAGATATTGTCAACTTGATGTAATGGCCTACGTGCCAAATTGTGATGATCCTATCCGTGACTGTGTAATATTACTTCATTGCCTTGCATTAGTGTGATAGATAGTCTTGGTGGATTCATCACTGATGGATGACATACATGGATCATGAAGATGGAGATCATCATGATGTATAGATTGATGGAGATGGAGATCCCCAAAGTGACAATGGGCTATACCAAGTCATATATGTGATAATGTCATTCTTATTATTATGTTCTACTTTCACGTGATAATGTTTTTGTCTACATATGCGATAGTGAAGTAGAATGATCGCTCAACAATGTTTAAGTTATATGCTTCCCCAAACCTTGCACTGTCATGTGTCTTGTAAAATCGGTGGTGGGTCTATGAAATTAGGGTGCCACTGGTTTTCCTTGACTAGGCAGGTTCGTATCGGATACTTACTGCAGAAGGGTTGGTTACTTGAACAAGCTCATCCTAATGGTTAGGGACCTTGGAGCATAAGGAGTTGGGCACCACAGCATAGAGATTCTACCCAACAACAAGAGTCATATGTGATATGATTAGCAAAGAGTTGCTTACCGATCTACCATGTCTTCTAGCGGTGATGCTAAAGCTCACTAGTATACTTGTTAGTTGTGGGTCTTGAATCACTAAGTTTCAATTGAGGGATATTGATTTTAGTGGGAGTAGATTCTATTAAGATTTTAATATGATTTACTCTGTCTTGGATACTTTGTCTTAGTATTTTGCATTACTTTTGTTGTAGATAAATGGCGCCTAGCAATCAACCATTTACTTTGCGTTCAATTCTTGAGAAAGATAAGTTGAATGGAACAAACTATGCGGATTGGATCCGCAACTTGAGAATTGTTCTCAGGGCTAAGAAAAAGGAAGAAATTCTAGACAACCCATTACCTGAAGCACCTACTGACAATGCATCCGCTGCTGAGAAAAATGCTTACAAAAGGGCATGTGATGCCGATTTTGAAGTGAGTTGTCTTATGCTTGCATGTATTGAACTAGATCTGTAGATGCAGTTTGACAACAACCATGCAGCGCACGATATGATCGTGGCGCTGAATGATATGTTCTAGACTTAAGCTAGGACTGAAAGGTTCAATGTCTCTAAGGTGTTTGTTGAAACCAAGCTTGCAGAGGGCACACCTGTCGGGCCACACGTGATCAAAATGGTTGGTCACACTCAGAGGTTGGAGAACCTGGGCTTCCCAATTGGTCCAGAGTTGGCTACTGATTTCATTCTCACATCTCTTCCGCCCAGCTATGGGAACTTCATCTCGAACTACGATATGCATGGGGCGGAGAAGGGCTTGAATGAATTGTGTGGCATGCTTAAGACAGCTGAGGCTGATATTAAGAAAGGTGATGGCACTAGCCATGTGATGGTGGTCCAAAACAAGCCTAACTTTAAGAAGAAGGGCAATGCTTGGAGGAAGCAAAAGGGGAAGGGCAAGGCCAAAGGTGAGACCTCTAAGCCAAATCCACCTGCCCCCAAGGCTGGACCATCTGCTAATGAAGAGTGCTTTCATTATAAGGGTAAAGGTCACTGGAAGAGGAACTGCAAGTTGTATTTGGAGTCCTTAAAGAAGGATGGTGGTAAAGGTACTACCGTTGCTCATACACTTGTTGTTTATATTACGGACATTTTCCTCACTAACTCTTATATTAATTCTTGGGTATTTGATACCAGATCAGTTGCTCATATTTGCAATACGATACAGGCAATGATAAGAAGTAGAAGCATGGGAAAAGGAGAAGTTGATTTCCGCGTGGGCAATAATGCAAGAGTTGCTGCGTTGAACGTCAGGATGATGCAACTCCACCTGCCGTCAGGATTTATTTTGGAATTGAATAATTGTTATTATGTTCCTAGTATAAGTCGCAACGTTGTGTCACCTTCATGTTTGATGAAGGATGGTTATTCATTTGTGAGTAAAGACAATGGTTGTGTAATCTCCAAGGATGATGTGTTTGTGGCTTTTGCATCCATTATGAATGGGATATTTATTTTAAATCTTGATGATGCACCTGTTTGTAATGTTAATGCTAAAAGGCCTTGACTTAATGTGTTAAATCCTACTTATATGTGGCATTGTCGATTAGGTCATATAAGTGAGAATCGCATGAAGAGGCTCCATTCTGATGGGCTTCTAACTTCGTTTGATTTTGAATCATACGAGACGTGTGAGGCTAGCTTAATGGGAAAGATGACCAAGGCGCCTTTCACAGGTTTTCCTGAGAGGGCGGTAGACTTGTTGGAACTTGTACATACTGATGTATGTGGACCAATGAGCACGATAGCTAGAGGTGGATTTCAATACTTCATTACCTTCACTGATGATTTTAGTAGATATGGCTATGTCTACTTAATGAAACATAAGTCTGAGACTTTTGAAAAGTTCAAAGAATTTCAGAATGAAGTAGAGAATCAATGTGGCAAGAAAATTAAGGCCTTGTGATCTAATCGTGGAGGTGTCACACCCATTTAAAGACCAAATGGAATGCATACCCTTATGTGTGCCCAGAGATCAATCACACACAAGTTAACAAATTATAACGGAAGTATCATCACAAATGTTATTACATCACGATATTTAACACATAGTCTTAACACAAATGTAGCGGAAGTAAAAATAATAAACTCTCGTGGTAGCTCCAATCACAGGTACATTGACTGGTTGACTGCAAGTCTAGTAATCTTCAGGGAAGTAGGCGTAGTAGTCACTATTACCACCATCTGTTACCCATCCGGGATTTTTATCCAAGTAAGAAAAATAAACAAGCGTAAGTACATCTCGTACTCAACAAGTGTAACATGGGGTTCATGAGGCTCAAAGGCATATCATGGGTTTATCAGCATGTAGCTTTTAATTAGCATAATTTTAGCATATCAATAGCATCAAAATGTCTCAATATAAACAATAAACATATGATCCATGTGAAATGATTAATGAATAGCAAAAACATAACCATTAATAATTATCAACTATTCCATAAGGGTCCAAGGCCACTCGTGACCGTGAGCACGACTGTTATAACAGTTTTACACTCTGCAGAGGTTGTACACTTTCACTGTGAGTCGTGTTGCCCACATGCCCGGGTTAATTACTCCCAAAACACTACCAAGGTGAGCAGGCAGGGTAAACACTATGAAGTCTTTCAAAGGTTTGTCTAACAAGTTAGGGCCATTAGATTCACTCGGCAAACAGATGTAGAGCCCCCCTTCCAAATGGCACAATAACCCGCAGCCTATACAAATAAGGACAGAGGCCGCACTATACCCGATTCGTCAAGCCATTCTTACGCCAAAAAGGTTACCTCTAACAAGCTAGAAAAGGTCCTTCTATATGACTAAAGCCAGAGCCATATAGCCCCCACAGTTGTACTATGAATCCCGGATGTTCGCTTATAGATGAGTCCTTATGGAGAGTAATTAGAGCATCAAAAGTAACCCCCATGCTCTAATCCCCTTTAAACATTAATCAAAATCATCTTTTAATGTTTGTTGCATATTCCTCTAATCAATTTACATGATCATAGTCCATGTTTAAGCACTAGCCATACTACTCAATGCAATATAACAGGTATCAAGGTGTAGGATCAATCACTAAGTCATCCTTAACAAGGAATAGATGCACAATGATATTATTTGCATAATATGAGTAGGACAACAAGGATAATCCCATGCTATACTTGCCTTGCTCAAACTGGTCCTGAAGATCTTGCTCGTAGAAAGGCTCTTGATCTCCAACGAATTGCTCACCGTCTATACTCGATCAACAACAGCAACAACACACATCCAGAGGCAATCATGCATAAACAAACAAGGCTATAATTAGAACAGTACACCATCAGTAAGAAAATAACATAAAAAGTCTTTAAAACGAATCTACAACTCGCTAGGATCACACAGACGCGAAGATCACGAAAAACGGAGCTAAAACGATGAAGTTATGAATTTACGAAGATTTCCTATAGAAAAATAAATACTTTAATAAAAACTCAAAAAAAATTAACCCAAACATACTGTACAGTTCTATCATCATGTAGAGCTCACAAATATGAATCTAACGCAATTTGAATGGATCAAATCGGAGTTAAAACGGAGATTCTACGACTAAATCATGTTTAGTGGCAAAACTGTAAATAACAGAAAACGTATTTTTCATTTACCGAGATGAAATACGCTTTCAACAGATCAAAGCGGATTCGGGACTTTACGTTTTGGACCGCGGGTTCGATATATCAAAAGTTCAGGGTCTCTTTAACAAAATTACAACCGAACCGGTATCTTCTAATCTAGATCGTTGGATTCAAATCGGACGAATCAGATCACATCGGAGGAGGGAGGGAGAATTCAGCCGGCGGCTACAGGAGCCCGACGGCGGCGCCATGGCCAGAAACGGCCCGAGCTCGCCGGAGCTTGAGAAGACGGCCCTACCGAGCACCGTTCGCCAAACCGAAGACACCGGAAGAATGAGCAGCTCACGGCGATCTTACCCCGCGCGAAAACAAGACCGGAGGACGGGCGGAGGGTGGTGGCTAGCTCGGGATGGCGGCGGTGGAGGCGGAGCTTCGACCGAGGCCTCCTCGGGACGTCAAGGCTAGGGTTTTGTGGCCTAATGTGGAGCGGGGAGACGCGGGGGTTCTGTTTTTATAGCCCGGAGCCACGCGGAAGCAAGGAAAGGGAGGGATTCGGAGATGGATTCGATGACGGCAAAAATGGAAAGAGAAGCCGGCATTCGGCGTGGGGAGGAAGATGAAGGTGGAGCTGCTGACACGTGGGCCCCGGATGTCAGCGTCACACCGGGAAAAGGAAGGCGCGCGCACGGTGAGTTGGGCCAACGGCCGCGACTTGGGCTCGGCCCAGAGGAGCCGGACGCGGGCGCGGGGGAGGGAAAAGGAGAAACGGGCCGCCACGGGGAAAGCAGGCCAAGGCGGTGGCGGGGGAAAAACGGCCCGAGAAGAAAAGAAATTCCTTTCCTTTTTCTTTTTCTAATTTTTCAAAGCCATTTTTCAAAAGATTTTCAAATCCAATTTGAATTTGATTTAAACCACTCAATACAAAATTTCCAATGCAACAACATGAATGCTCAATCATGTTTCTACCCTTATATTTGATTTTAAATTTATAAAAATTATTATCATTCTAAATTTGCATGCTCACAAAGATATACAAAAATCATATTTTTCCTATTTTTCTTCTTTTAAAAATTTTAGGTTGTTACAATTCTACCCCCCTTAAGATGAATCTCGTCCCGAGATTCGACCGATGCTTACTCAAACAGTTGCGGGTAGGTTTTCCTCAGCTCCTCTTCTCATTCCCAAGTAGCCTCTTCTGCAGTGTACCGATTCCACTGTACCTTACACATTTTGATTGTTCGACTTCTTGTGACTATGTCAGCAGTCTCTAAAATTTTAACCGGGAACTCTTCATATGTAAGATCCTCCTTAATAGTGAGCTCCTCTAATGGAATCTGTTCCTCTGGTACTCACAAACATTTCTTCAGTTGAGACACATGGAACACATCATGTACACCTGCCAAACTTTCGGGTAATTCCAACTGATATGCCACTTCACCACGTCTCTCTATGATCTTGAAAGGTCCAATATATCTTGGTGCCAATTTACCTTTCATGTTGAATCTTTTCACACTCCTCATGGGTGACACTTTCAAGTAAACATAATCCCCTACCTCAAAAGTCAACTCTCTTCTACGAGTATCAGCATAACTTTTCTGTCGGGACTGTGCTATTTTCAGATTATCTCTAATCATTCTCACTTTCTTTTCAGCATCCTTAAGTACATCAAGCCCAAACACTTGACTCTCCCCTGTCTGATTCCAGAACAACGGGGTCCTACACTTTTGTCCATACAGAGCCTCAAATGGTGCCATCTGAAGACTCTTCTGATAACTATTGTTATAAGAGAACTCTGCATAAGGCAAGCTCTTATCCCAACTAGTACCATATTGTAAAGCACAAGCTCTCAACATATCTTCCAATATCTGATTAATTCTCTCCGTTTGACCATCTATCTGGGGATGGTAAGCTGTACTAAAGTTCAGTTTGGTTCCCAATGATTCATGTATCTTTTGCCAATAATGAGATGTGAACTGAGTACCTCGATCAGATACAATCTTCTTGGGAACTCCATGTAGACTCACTATTCTTTCCATATACAACTCTGCCAACTTCGCACTGCTATATGTAGTCCTCACTGGTAGAAAATGAGCAACCTTAGTCAGACGATCCACTATCACCCAAATTGAATCATATCCTCTCTGAGTCCGTGGCAACCCAACTATAAAATCCATACCAACCTCTTCCCATTTCCACTCGAGTATCTGCATAGGCTGTAACAATCCTGTAGGTCTCTGATGTTCAGCTTTCACCCTTTGACAAGTGTCACACAAAGCAACATATTCAGCAACATCTCTCTTTAAACCATACCCCCAATATTTCTCTTTCAGATCCAAATACATCTTAGTACTCCCCGGATGTATGGAATAAGCTGACTCATGAGCTTCACGCAGAATTTCACTTCTGATATCCTTATCCTCAGGCACACACAGCCTTTTTCCAAACCATAGCGTACCATTATCATCCTTACGAAATCCTGGAGATTTACCTTTCGCTATGTTTTCAGCTATCTCTCTCAACTTTTCATCTTTCAGCTGACCCTTGCGGATTTCTTGCTCCAAAGTAGGCTCTAGTACTAATTCCACTGCATTGGTAGTAAACCCTAAGTTCAGATGCTTACATTCAGCACACAACTCTTTTGGCATAGGCATTACTTGTATTTCATTAGCGTAGCTTTTCCTACTAAGAGCATCAGCAACAACGTTGGCCTTTCCTGGGTGATAATGCACCTCTAGATCATAGTCCTTTATTAACTCCAACCATCTACGCTGTCTCAAGTTCAGATCTATTTGAGTGAAGATATACTTTAGACTCTTGTGATCAGTGTATATATCACTCTTGTGTCCAATCAAATAATGTCTCCATATCTTTAATGCATGAACCACTGCAGCTAATTCCAAATCATGAGTAGGGTAATTCAACTCATGCTTCCTCAACTGTCTCAATGCATATGCCACAACTCTACCCTCTTGCATAAGAACACATCCTAAACCCAATCGAGATGCATCACAGTAGATAGAGAAGGGTTTATTCAGATCTAGCAAAACTAAGACTGGTGCAGTAGTCAATCTTTTCTTTAATTCCTCAAAATTAGCCTGGCACTTCTTAGACCACACAAACTTGGCATTCTTCTCCAATAATGCAGTCATTGGTTTTGCAAGCTTGGAAAATCCCTCTATAAATCTCCTATAATAGCCAGCCAATCCCAAGAAACTATAGATCTCACTTACATTGATGGGTGGCTTCCAGTTCAATACATCTTTCACCTTGGCAGGATCTACTGATATTCCTCCATTTGAGACAATATGACCCAGAAAAGAAACTTCCTTCAACCAAAACTCACACTTACTCCTCTTGGCATATAGTTGGTGTTCTCTGAGCTTTTGCAAGACCAACCTCAAGTGTTCAGCATGTTCTTCCTCAGTCTTGGAAAATACTAGAATATCATCAATGAATACCACTACAAACTTGTCCAGATATTCCATGAACACCTTATTCATTAAGTACATGAAGTATGTAGGGGCATTAGTCAAACCAAAGGACATCACTGTATACTCATATAACCCATACCGTGTGGTAAAAGCTGTCTTTGGTATATCCCTGGCATGAATCTTCAATTGATGATATCCAGAGCGAAGATCAATCTTGGAGAATACACAAGCTCCTCTCAACTGATCAAACAAGTCATCAATTCTAGGCAATGGGTACTTATTCTTGATAGTAACCTCATTGAGAGACCGATAATCTACACACATCCTCTGAGTTCCATCTTTCTTATCCACAAAAATCACTGGTGCTCCCCACGGTGAAGAACTAGGACGAATAAAACCCTTATCCTGTAACTCCTTAATTTGTTTCTTAAGTTCTTCTAATTCATTTACTCCCATTCTATATGGATGCTTAGCTATGGGTGCAGTTCCAGGTAATAATTCAATAATAAATTCAATGTCACGGTCTGGTGGCATACCTGGCAATTCCTCAGGAAACACATCGGGAACTCCTCCACAACTGGGTCCTCCTGGTTGGCACCATCATTAAGCTGGTTCACTGTAGCGGTCTCCTGTTTCTGCACTTTTACCTCAATCTTGATTCTATCACCCTTTGGCGTTGTCAGTACAACTGATTTACCCTTGCACTGAATCTCTGCTTGTTGTTGCATCATCCAATCCATTCCCAATATAAGATCAATCCCAACTGTTCTCAATACTATAGGACTCACTGTAAACTCTACCCCCCTTAAATTGAGACTAATCAGAAGACAGCGATAAGATGCTGGCATGCTTCCACCAGGTGAGTTTACTAATATAGGGTTCTTCATGGCACACAAATGAATTCTATGTATTCTAACAAATGATTGTGATATGAAAGAATGTGATGCTCCAGAATCAAAAAGAACAGTGGCGGGAGTGGAGTGGACATCGAACGTACTAAGCATAACTTCTGGCTCCTCCACTGCGGTCTCCTGGGACAAGTGATTCACCCTTCCAGAGTTAGGTGCTGGCTTCTGGTGGCTGCTCTGTCTCTGGGGAGTCTGCTGGTTGGGCTTCTCAGGGCAATTGTAGGACAAGTGACCTTCTTTCCCACATCGGAAACACCTGTTGGGGGTACTAGGAGCACTAGTCTTCGTGGGAGTGTTATTGGAAGGACCCTGACGCTGTGCTTGATTCCCATTCTGCTGCGGAGGACGTTGGTTGCTATTCTATGGCTGGAATGGGGGACGTTGCGGGAACTAACCACGGAAAGGGACCTGACCACGATTCCACTATCTAGAAGGAGGCCTCTGTTGATTATTCTGCTGAAAGCCAGTATGTGGACGAGTGTTGCTACTAGAGGCTTGTCCCTGTAACCTTTTCCTCTTAGCATCCATCTCCTTGCGCTTGTTATCCACCACAATAGCGCGGTTCACAAGCGTCTAAAAGTTAGGATAGGTATTGGACATCAACTGCAACTGTAGTCCATCATATAATCCCTTCAGGAAGCGACGCTGCTTATCATTGTCATTGGCTACTTCATGTGGAGCATATCGTGACAATTAAGCAAACTTGTCATGGTACTCAGCTACAGACATTGACCCTTGGGTCAGGTTCCTGAATTCCTCCGCCTTCAACTCTATCATCCCTTCAGGTATATGGTAAGCCCTGAAGTTCTCTCTAAACTCCTGCCAGGTGACTACGGGAGCATTGGTGGGACGACCATACTCATATGACTCCCACCAATCCTAAGCTTCTCCCTGAAGTTGTCTAGAAGCAAATAACACCTTCTGTCGGTCATCACATTGTGCAATATTGAGTTGCTTCTCCACAGCACGAAGCCAATCATCGGCTTCCAAAGGATCAGCAGCATGCGTGAACGCTGGGGGACGACCCTTCAAAAATTCACCACGCTTATCACGTGGTTGAGCCCCAGCAACTGGCTGATTTTGCTGATTCTGCACCAGTTGTTGCATCAACTGCGTCTGCACTGCCAACAGTTGCTCAATAGTTGGTGGAGGTGGTGGTGGTGGATTTGGGGGAATATTTCCATGACCCCTGCCTCTTCCTCTTCCGGCCATCTGCCATCCATAAACATGCAAACTTTAAGAATTCCATGTTATCAACCACTTATAAGATAAAGAATGAGATCTGAAGATTTTCTGGACGAGTAGCAATATTAACAGTTCAGTATTTTAATCATATCTCGAGCTACAGAAGTCCAAAAGAGGCGTTCTTTATATGGTTGGAAAGCTTATGAAATTATCCACAACTTGTATTCAGACCTCAAGATCAGATTCTGTCGTTAAGTCTATGAAAAATAAGGCGTAACAGAAACTGTTTCAGATTCCAGACTGTGCAGAAACCTTAACTTGTGAAAATTATATCTCTCGAACCAAATCAGATAAAAAGGTGATTCCAGTGGAATTTGAAAGCTGCTTAAGTCTAGTTTCTCTCATAAAAATTTCATAAATATTGCACGAACCTTTTTTGATCTATAGCAGAAACATTGCAGACTGCTCCAGAAAATAGCAAGGACAGAAACGTGATAATACCAAACCCAACTATTATTCCCTTGACTATTAAACTTATTATTCTTAAAAATGGAACTTGTAGACATGCCTACAAGCCCCAACACTCATAACAAAGATTCAACTCACACATAAGCATAATAATAAAGCAACTAGCACACCAAAGTTCAAACCACACGACAGACTCGACTGACTCAACTGACGTTACTAAGAACGTTTTTATTACATAAAGGACTCCTACTTCCTAAGGAAGTGGCTCATGCTCTAATGTCTCATAAATCTTGGGCATGCCTTGGTTTGCTCGGAGTTCATCAATGGTTGCCTGGCACCTCTTGATAGTCTTCCCCTGTGCCTTCACCATCTCCTCTAACTGCAGCTTCCTATCCATCATATCATAAACAAGGTTCACCATCACCCGAGGTAGTGGCTCTAGCTGCACGGGATCCGTCATAGCCCATCCAAGGTTGGGGTGTGCACGAGGGAAGTAGTGATGAATGTCATGCTTCATACTGTTATAGCGAAGATAGCGGAGGCCCATACATGCTTCAAAAGCAGCATCTTCAATGCTATCCTCTATAGTAGCTCGATGACCCACGTGAGAAAACATCATGTCCAGCTGGTACGCCCCCTTGTCTTGTTTATGTGCAAAAATGCTCGCCCTCGCCTTCCAGTACGTGTCCTCTAGTGGATGAGTGTACTCCCAGCAGACGTACTCCACAGCTGGATGCCAATCAGCGAAGTAGGCAGTGAGCATCCCCACAAGGCGAAGATGAGAGACAACATTCCCTCTATTCCTATGGTAAATCCTCACAGTCCACCCCATTGGAGGAGGCGGCATATCTCCAGCAGCTTCATGATGTGGTAGAGACGGGGGTTGTCCTCCTCCATTAGCTTCCTCCTCATCATCTTCAATCTCGATGATCTCTGGATCTTCTTCAGGCTCGGGCTCTTCCTGGGGAGGTGCTGGTGCTTGGATTGGTGCTTCAGGGGCCTGCTCCTGTTCCTGGGGTTCTGGCTCTTGTGGTTCTTCAGTTGCAAGCAGGGCACGAGGTGGGTAGTATCCTCCAGAACTGATGCGGGCAGTCTTACGGTCACGAGCCATCTACAGAATTTTTAGATGTAGTTAGAATAGAGGCAAAAATTTCGTAATAGAATGAGACATAAGAAGCATAAAAATTTATCAAATAACAAGAGCAAGATAGTGAGCATAAAATAGTGTAAAGATGATACTAAATCGACCATTTCTAGCTAGGCTTGCGTCCTACAATCAACAAGAGCTTTGATACCAATTTGTCACACCCATTTAAAGACCAAATGGAATGCATACCCTTATGTGTGCCTAGAGATCAATCACACATAAGTTAACAAATTATAACGAAAGTATCATCACAAATGTTATTACATCACGATATTTAACACATGTTCTTAACACAAATGTAGCGGAAGTAAAAATAATAAACTCTCGTGGTAGCTCCAATCATAGGTACATTGACTGGTTGACTGCAAGTCTAGTAATCTTTAGGGAAGTAGGCGTAGTAGTCACTATTACCACCATCTGTTACCCATCCGGAATTTTTATCCAAGTAAGAAAAATAAACAAGCGTAAGTACATCTCGTACTCAACAAGTGTAACATGGGGTTCATGAGGCTCAAAGGCATATCATGGGTTTATCAGCATGTAGCTTTTAATTAGCATAATTTTAGCATATCAATAGCATCAAAATGTCTCAATATAAACAATAAACATATGATCCATGTGAAATGATTGATGAATAGCAAAAACATAACCATTAATAATTATCAACTATTCCATAAGGGTCCAAGGCCACTCGTGACCGTGAGCACGGCTGTTATAACAGTTTTACACTCTGCAGAGGTTGTACACTTTCACTGTGAGTCGTGTTGCCCATATGCCCGGGTTAATTACTCCCAAAACACTACCAAGGTGAGCAGGCAGGGTAAACACTATGAAGTCTTTCAAAGGTTCATCTAACAAGTTAGGGCCATTAGATTCACTCGGCAAACAGATGTAGAGCCCCCCTTCCAAATGGCATAATAACCCGCAGCCTATACACATAAGGACAGAGGCCGCACTATACCTGATTCGTCAAGCCATTCTTACGCCAAAAAGGTTACCTCTAACAAGCTAGAAAAGGTCCTTCTATATGACTAAAGCTAGAGCCATATAGCCCCCGCAGTTGTACTGTAAATCCCGGATGTTCGCTTATAGATGAGTCCTTATGGAGAGTAATTAGAGCATCAAAAGTAACCCCCATGCTCTAATCCCCTTTAAACATTAATCAAAATCATCTTTTAATGTTTGTTGCATATTCCTCTAATCAATTTACATGATCATAGTCCATGTTTAAGCACTAGCCATACTACTCAATGCAATATAACAGGTATCAAGGTGTAGGATCAATCACTAAGTCATCCTTAACAAGGAATAGATGCATAATGATATTATTTGCATAATGTGAGTAGGACAACAAGGATAATCCCATGCTATACTTTCCTTGCTCAAACTGGTCCTGAAGATCTTGCTCGTAGAAAGGCTCTTGATCTCCAACGAATTGCTCACCGTCTATACTCGATCAACAACAGCAACAACACACATCCAGAGGCAATCATGCATAAACAAACAAGGCTATAATTAGAGCAGTACACCATCAGTAAGAAAATAACATAAAAAGTCTTTAAAACGAATCTACAACTCGCTAGGATCACACAGACGCGAAGATCTCGAAAAACGGAGCTAAAACGACGAAGTTATGAATTTACGAAGATTTCCTATAGAAAAATAAATACTTTAATAAAAACTCGAAAATAAATTAACCCAAACCTACTGTACAGTTCTATCATCATGTAGAGCTCGCAAATATGAATCTAACGCAATTTGAATGGATCAAATCGGAGTTAAAACGGAGATTCTACGACTAAATCATGTTTAGTGGCAAAACTGTAAATAACAGAAAACGTATTTTTCATTTACCGAGATGAAATACGCTTTCAACAGATCAAAGCGGATTCAGGACTTTACGTTTTGGACCGCGGGTTCGATATATCAAAAGTTTAGGGTCTCTTTAACAAAATTACAACTGAACCGGTATCTTCTAATCTAGATCGTTGGATTCAAATCGGACGAATCAGATCACATCGGAGGAGGGAGGGAAAAATCAGCCGGCGGCTACAGGAGCCCGACGGCGGCGCCATGGCCGGAAACGGCCCGAGCTCGCCGAAGCTTGAGAAGACGGCCCTACCGAGCACTGTTCGCCAAACCGAAGACACCGAAAGAACAAGCAGCTCACGGCGATCTTACCCCGTGCGAAAACAAGACCGGAGGACGGGCGGAGGGTGGTGGCTAGCTCAGGATGGCGGCGGTGGAGGCGGAGCTTCAACCGAGGCCTCCTCAGGACGTCAAGGCTAGGGTTTTGTGGCCTAATGTGGAGCGGGGAGACGCGGGGGTTCTGTTTTTATAGCCCGGAGGCACGCAGAAGCAAGGAAAGGGAGGGATTCGGAGATGGATTCGATGACGGCAAAAATGGAAAGAGAAGCCGGCGTTCGGCGTGGGGAGGAAGATGAAGGTGGAGCTGCTGACGCGTGGGCCCCGAATGTCAGCGTCACGCCGGGAAAAGGAAGGCGCGCGCGTGGCGAGTTGGGCCAACGGCCGCGACTTGGGTTCGGCCCAGAGGAGCCGGACGCGGGCGCGGGGGAGGGAAAAGGAGAAACGGGCCACCGTGGGGAAAGCAGGCCGAGGCGGTGGCGGGGAAAAAATGGCCCGAGAAGAAAAGAAATTCCTTTCCTTTTTCTTTTTCTAATTTTTCAAAGCCATTTTTCAAAAGATTTTCAAATCCAATTTGAATTTGATTTAAACCACTCAATACAAAATTTCCAATGCAACAGCATGAATGCTCAATCATGTTTCTACCCTTATATTTGATTTTAAATTTATAAAAATTATTATCATTCTAAATTTGCATGCTCACAAGGATATACAAAAATCATATTTTTCCTATTTTTCTTCTTTTAAAAATTTTAGGGTGTTACGGGAGGCGAATATTTGAGCCACGAGTTTAGCAATCATCTAAAGAGTTGTGGAATTATTCCATAGCTTACGAGCCTCAGAGAAACGGTGTGTCCGAGCGACATAATCGGACTTTGTTGGACGTGGTTCGGTCTATGATGAGCCAGTCGGACCTTCCTTTATCGTTTTGGGGATACGCTCTAGAAACAGCCGCTTTCACACTGAATAGGATACCATCTAAGTCCGTAGTAAAGACACCATATGAGATGTGGACTGGTAAGAGTCCCAATTTGTCTTTTCTAAAAATTTGGGGCTATGAAGTTTATGTCAAACGACTTATATCAGATAAACTAACACCCAAGTCGGACAAGTGCTTTTTTGTGGGATATCCAAAGGAAACTTTAGGGTATTATTTCTACAACCGATCAGAGGGCAAAGTGTTTGTTGCTCAAAACGGTGTTTTCTTAGAGAAAGAGTTTCTCAAAAGAGAGAAAAGTGGACAGAAGGTGTATCTTGAAGAAGTTCAGGATGAGCCAATAGGGAATGATTCTACGAGTTATGCTAATGTAGCAAAACAAGTTGACATAGCTATGGCAATAGAGACACTGCCACAACCACGAAGGTCAGCTAGAATCCGTGCATTATGTGGCGATTTGTTATTGTTAGACGATGACAAACCTGCGACATACGTGGAAGCAATGATGGACCTAGATTCCAAGAAATGGCAAAGTGTCATGAGATCCGAGATAGATTCCATGAGTAAAAATCAAGTTTGGAACCTGATTGACTAGCCTGATGGGGTTAAACCTATCGAGTGCAAATGGATCTATAAAAAGAAAAAAAGATATGGATGGAAATGTTCATGTCTATAAAGCTTGACTTGTCGCAAAGGGTTTTCGGCAAGTTCAAGGAATTGACTACGACAAGACTTTCTCACTGGTAGTGATGGTTAAATCTATCCGGATCATTCTAGCAATAGCTGCTTATTTCGATTATGAGATTTGGCAGATGGATGTTAAAACAGTCTTTCTAAATGGAAATTTGGAAGAGGACGTGTATATAATATAGTCTGAAGGTTTTGTTGATCTTAACAATGCTGGAAAAATATGCAAGCTTAAGAAATCTATTTATGGGTTAAAGCAAGCATCTCGGAGTTGGAATATTTGTTTTGATGAGGCAATCAAAGGGTTTGGATTCCGTCAGAATGATGAAGAACCTTGTGTTTACAAGAAGGAAAGTGGGAGCGCTGTAGTATTTCTAATCTTGTATGTGGATGACATACTATTGATTGGAAATGACATTCCTATGTTGTAATCTATAAAGACTTCATTGAATAATACTTTTTCTATGAAGGATTTAGGAGAAGCAACATACATTTTGGGCATAAAAATCTATAGAGATAGATCAAAGAGGCTTATAGGTTTAAGCCAAGATACGTACATTGACAAGGTGTTGAAATGGTTCAACATGGAGCAGTCAAAGAAAGGGTTCTTGCCTATGTCACATGGTATGCGCTTCAGCGAGAAATAGTGTCCTTCGACAGTTGAAGAGCGCGAGCGCATGAGTAAGGTTCCATATGCCTCGGCTATTGGTTCTATCATGTATGCCATGATATGTACTCGCCCAGATGTCTCATATGCTCTAAGTGTTGCGAGCAGGTACCAAGCTGATCCAGGTGAGAGTCACTGGACACTTGTCGAAAACATCCTTAAGTAATTGAGAAGGACTAAAGATGTGTTCCTAGTCTATGGAGGTGAGGAGGAGCTTGTTGTAAATGGTTACACCGATGCTAGCTTCCAAACTGACATGGATGATTCACAATCTCAATCAGGTTTTGTGTTCACAATAAATGGTGGTGATGTAAGATGAAAAAGCTCCAAGCAGGAGACGGTGACCGATTCTATAGCAGAAGCTGAGTACATTGCAGCCTCTGGAGCTACAAAGGAAGGTGTTTGGATGAGGAGGTTCCTCATTGAGCTTGGTGTGTTTCCTGATGCGTCTAGCCCATTGAATCTACATTGTGATAATAATGGGGCGATAGCATAGGCTAAGGAGCCAAGGAATCACCAGAAGAACAAACATGTACTGTGGAAATTTCATCTCATTCGAGAGTTTATTAGACGAGATGAGATCAAGATGTGCAAGATACACATGGATTCAAATGTTGCAGATCCTTTGACAAAGGCTCTTCCACAGCCTAAGCATGAGGCGCACGTGAGAGCTATGGGTATTAGATATCTTTGAGATTAACTCTAGTGCAAGTGGGAGATTGTTGGGAGTATGCCCTAGAGGTTATCATAGAGATGATTGTATTGCCTTGTATCCATGACGTATTATGAGTCCATTGAATATCCATTAAAGACAACTTGTATCGATTAGTAATTATGTGAATTGTTTGTGAAACTCTTTTACTTGTATGGTTATTCTAGAATGGTCCCTGATCGAAGTTCATGTTAGGACGCACATGAATATTAGATCAGCACATTATTAGTTGATGACTATGTTTCACAAGTCATAGACATAGAGATGTCAACCTAATAATGTGGGCACATGTGTGACATGTAGGCTGAACTGACCCAACGTGAGATGTTGTTATTGTCTCGATTCACATCATGTACATTATGTCCTTAGACCTGAGATTGTTGTATGAACTCAAGATGTGAAATGACCTACTTAGAGACTATCAAATGCTACTCCGTAACTGAGTAGTTATAAACGTGGTCTTCGGGTTTGTCAAGAAACATGCTGTGAGACATAGACAATCAAGATGGAATTTGCCCCTCTCTATGTGAGGGAGATATCAATGGAGCACTCTAATGATTGGACAACAAATGCATGGTCGTGCTTAGGTTAAGTGTTAACCTATGAGTTGGACCAAATATCGTGTGGTAAAAGGAATAACATGTATATGGTTTGTGGTGGTTCGTCTAATATGATCTTTGTGTACACATAGGAGTTGACACATCTTGCTAGAGACCGCTATCAACTAATGGCCGAGTAGGAGTACTCGGGCCACGTCTATGTCTGCATGAACCCATAGGGTTGCACGCTTAAGGGGTTGGACCCGAATTTGACTAGGCTTAGGGTTTTCTAATTGGGCCTCCAACTTGGGGCTGATTAGAGGCGCCTATATAAGAGAGGGAGGGGGTGCAGCCAGGGACTCACGCCATTGAGCAGCCGCCGTCACCCTCCCCTCGCTCACGCCTATAGCTCCCTGTGGACCTAGCAGTCTAGAGGCGCAACGCTTCCTCCCCATACGTGTGGGATACCTTGGAGGTGCTACATCTGGAGCACAAGGATGAACCGCACAAGAGGATCCGCGAGCAGAGGGTGGACGTGACGGATGACCACGCAACTGCACGGCACTACTACGACGCGTTCAACTACATCAAGTTGCTTCCGCAGCACCTGCGCGTCTAGTGGTAATTCCGTAACATGTAACTTGCAGTAGATCCTAGTTTATGAGCTCGAAAGTTTGATTTTATGGCTAGAGTAGCACCCTCATAACCCTACTCCCTATATATCTCACATAAACACAATTAGTCCACCTAAGGTTGTCACTCAATTACGAAAACCAAACAAGGACCTTTCAATCTCCCCCTTTTTGGTAATTGATGACAACTCTACAAAGATATGGAAATTAAGATTTTTCAAGCTAGCACTTCACACAAGTGTAAATTGCTAACTCGATTTTGGATTTTATACTACTTATCCAACATTTAAGCTCTATGACAAGATTTGGATAAGCATCATAAAACCCGACTTGGTAGTGATAACTCCCCCTACATATGTGCTCAAATGGTTTGGTTTGAAGCTTGCACATATGCATAAATATAAAATTTGTGGGAGGGTTAGCACTACTAAGTGATGTTAAAGGTGTATAGAATAAACCTTTGTAGGTTGATACCAATTGAAAAACGCAAGTTTGCCACCATCCTTAGCATCATGAGTAGCTAGACAACAAAAACACTAGAAAACCCGTGAGATCAACATTATAAGCAAGGTTCTAGTTTTTGCATGATAAACATAAGTCTATCTACAATCCTATGCATGCTAGTTATCATCAAATCATTATTCAAGTTCTATAACTAGCAAACACCATACAAGCATGCGTATTATATTTAAAAACATACGCTATGCAAGCAAGCACATGAATATGTACATATCAAATGCAATCATTCAAAGTTCATGAGCTTGCTCCCCATACTTGTGTGCTTCTCTTGTCCAAGAATTTTGATCCCCTTACATTCTTCAATGTTGTTCCCTCTTTGTCCATTTTCCATGTCCAAGTCAACTTCTCCCCAAAACTTTCATATCTTTGTTCCAATCTTTTCCAAGCTTATCACTCCCTTCGATGCATTGACATATCTTTGTTCTAACTTCTCCCCCTTTGTCATCAATTTCCATAAAAGGTGTGCTTCTCAATTGATACAAAGGCTTGGAATGGGGTAGATGGTTGAGACTTGAATCGTGCATTTTAATGGACATTAACACCTATGTTGGGATGACACCACTTTTGAGATACCATATAGGATCTTTGACCTTGATACCAATTGGTGTGGCACCTCCCTCTATGTCAAAGCATGGTTCAATCCACTTGAGATACCACTAGAAGGTGAGGGTAGCATTTCTTGATTTGATCACTTAAAGTTGAGGATAACTTGTGGAACCATTGTCTTGCATGATAGATATCACTTGTAGAAATAGCATGTGTAGAAGTGTGATACCATTTGGAGAAAATTTCAAGCATGGAACCACTTGTAGGATTTGTTAATGAAAATCACTTCTTGAACATTTGCTATCTTCATGAGTACTATTTGTAGGATACCACTTACTAAGTTGATCTAGATATCACTAGTGAATACCACGTGAAAAATCAATTGAGTCTAAATACCACTTGAAATAAACTAGGTATCCATTTTCATTGTTGTCTTGAGCTTGTACTCATATCATCATCATGAGATTCTAATGTGACTTGAACTGTATTGATTTGCCTAAAATTCCAAGTCCGGTTTGATCCAATGACAAGCTTCTTCACTCCTCATGCTAAGGGTTATCTTGCCAATGTTGTACTTATCACTTGTTAACAATCCAATTTAGATCAAGTACTTGGGTTCAAGAGCTCATGAACAAACTCATATACATACCACTAGATCATGTAATCATTGGGGCAATAGTGGTAGGCTATGAATTTAAAATTTTCATCTGTTATGCATGATCCTAATAAGCATGTACTATATGCACTAACCACATACTAGTAAGGGATGAAATGATTATGCACATTACAATGATACCTTTGCTATGTTGGAGTAGAGGATAGTCACATAGATTTCAATTCATTACTCCAATAGCAATGTGAAGTCCCATTTATAAGCTTGGTGAAGACCAATCATCATTGATAAGTCCATTCTTCACCCATATGATATGAAAACCACTAAAGATCAAGTGCACTATTTTGTTTTGGTTGGCTTGCTTCATCATCTCATCTATGCTTGTATGAGAGCACCAATGTAAGAATATTACTTCAACTATCATGACTAGCACTCTTTTGGGTGTTGCTTGTTTTTCTTGATCAATCCTTTTGATAGCTTCAACGAAGCATCTCAAATATTCCTCGGATCATCACTTCCATGTTAGCCTTCCAAGTCCCAAACTTGGTTCACCTACCAAAGACGGCAAGCCCCTACCAAAGGGAGAAGTGACCTCTCTCCAAAGAACCATTTTTGATACTCACTTGAAATGACATTGTTTGATTGATCAAAGTGATGGACTTAATTTGATGAGTAATCTTGAATCCTTCTTTAAATCCTTTTCTTTCTACTTGTTTAAGTCCTTTTCTTTCTATCTCCAATTATCACTAGAACTTAAACTTCATCTTCATCTTAAGTTTTTGATCTTGATCTTCAAATTGAGTACCAAATATGTACACCAAGTACATTCCATAATCAAATGACTTTGTACTCATTTCTAGTCATGCTTCTAGATCAATTCAAAACCAAACTTAGGTACCTCAAACACTTGTAAACATAATTCCAACTTGAGGACCTTTCAATCAAAGTGACTCCAAATATATCCAATAAATGTCACTTTTCTGGCAGATTCTGTACCCTTTAAAGAAAAATGTATATCTCCCAATGTATAGATCCAACTGCCATGAAATTTGGTGGAGATGTGCATTACTAAGTCATCTAGCAGCTGTAAAAATTTGAGATTCATTTGACATCTAGATTGCTACCAGATTTCAATTCTTCCACCACTACTACATGCTGAAAACTGCTGCAATATAGCTTACAAGATGTACTTCAAAACTAAAGCATATCTTATCCAATTCTCATGAAATTTATAAAGCATCTTATATCATAAGTGTAGAGCATGCATACCAAATTTTAAGCCAATCCAAATAGATTTGGTCACTCAAACATGGCTAAGATCACAACTAGCTCAGATTTTCAATATAGGACAGATTTGAACCAATGGAGCTATACTTCATCAAATGTGAATCAAACTTGAGATCAACTTGTTTGAATACTCTCACAAGACATATATCCATTAAATCCACTTACTAAAGGTCATCTCATAAATTTATCCAACATAAGTCAATTCAAGCTTGATTACTAAGCATTTATCCATTCAAACTTCTCATAGCAAGCAACATTGCATATGTATCCAATTCAATCAACTTATATGCACCCAAATGAAATGATCAACAAGAGATATACCTTGGTTAACTCATGATCATCCAATAGCAAGCTTCAACTCAATTAATTTCTAAGCCATCAAATAATTCCAATAAATCACCACAACTTGATCATGACACTTGTATGTTGTAGTATATTTGGACTTCACTAATTATTGACTTGGCATTGGGAAAGGATTGCATTAAACTTCAATACTTGACTCAACATATAATGATCAATATGAAATCAATTTGAGTCAAGCCTCCAATGCCATGGTACCTACACACATTTATCAACTTTTTGATGGTACCCAAACAAGTTTGGGTCCTCTCAAGTTAGGTGCAACATATTAAGAATTGCCTTAGTATGGATAGCAGGACGTTTTGCAATAGCAACCATGGAGGTACCATTTACATCCTTTCTAAGCACATCATTATCAACAATTGAAATGGGCTTAGAAGTTTTACTTAGGGGACTGTTGACACTTCTAACACCACTTAAGCTAAGTTGTCATCCCTAGCATGGCGCCAGAAGTGTTGGTATAGAACTGCTCTTCTTAGAATAAAAATGGGATCCACAAGTGTACAGATAAAATACCATCGTAGCACTTCACCAGGAAATATTCCAGGTATCGTTAATTTATATTTAGCTCAAGGGAAAGAACTAAGGACTTAAACCTAAAGGGATGGATTTACAAAATATACTACTTATGAGAAATTAATCACACAGTCACTTACTTTGGCAGGGGGGATAAACCATGATAAATAAGTATAAATGAATTATAAAGCATAGGGATAAATCATGCAGAGATTAGAGATAGACTACTCATCATAAAGGTAGGTTGACGTCTGATTAGTTCAAGAGATTGAATTCTAGGTAGGTTCTAATCTACTAAGTCATTCATCTACTCTAGCAAACACACCATCATATATAGCATAAAAGACTCTTCATCTATGTATAAGGAATATTACTGAAGAAAGCCAGAACATAGCATGACTTCCTACGTAATGTTGTTTCTACCTGTCCTACCAACGGGGGGTGGACTATATAAGACTCAATAGAACTGTCAGTTCCACGAACTACCACATGACCCGGCCTGTAACAGAACCGACCAAATTATAAGAGCACAAGTACAAAAACAAGCACCGAAGCGCTCAAATTTTTGAACTTGAGCCCATATAATCCCGGTAGTCAATCAAAACCACGAAGGATTTCAAACCAACATGCTTACAACCAAGATCGTATCATTCAACATACACATCATACGTTACATTTCACAAGTAGTTCAGAAATAAGTTTACACACACGGAGTCGCAATTATTACAAACCAAGTTTATAAAGTAGCGGAAGCATACACACACCAGTTGTTTAACTACTGCCAGTCTTGTTGATCAACAACCCGCAAAAGCATCAGGAGAGTACATAAAAGATGATCACGCCCTAGTGATCTAGTCTTCGTCACCCGTAGGGTGGAGACAAGTTTTGCAGAAGCCTTGATAGAGCATATCATCTGCAACAGGAGGGAATAAACCCTGAGTACTGGAATGTACTCAGCTAGACTTACCCGTCTAAAATCAAAAATAAGATGACACCAAGGATTATGCAAGGCTTACACAAGAGGCTAGCTGACACCACATTTTGCATAAAGGCATAAGTAGTTGAAACTCTTATAACCTGTACTAGCAGTTATTTTTAGCATTTACCTGTCATCTATCTTAGCACCTGTACTAAACATACACATGATTATCATCCAACAATTATTAACATTTTATCCATAGCAGGTATAAATTGTGGCAACAATGTATCATTCACTTAACCATCTGTTCAATTAATGAGATCTACGTTGCCGCTGCTCAAGTCAAGTGCTCACTAACCGGGAGCGACGGCGATTCGAATCGAATTCCTATCCAGCTGGAGGGGTATTTCTAACACTCACCGTGCAGACCCCTGCTAGGGTCGCACAGGCCACCTTTTCATATGATTCAGGAATCGTGGGTCCGAATGATGTTGTGACCCCAAGGGCGACACTCTGCCAGGTGATAGGGACTCTAGCCCCCCCTTGGTCTCACGCCAATGTCCCCAAGCACATCCTTTCTCTCCTCCAAGAAGCAACCTACCATTCGATTCCCGGCCTGAATCACATTACTCGGCTTCGCGGTCGGAATGACTTATCCGGCCAACTAAGTGTTAGACTGCGTTCAACATGACTCAAGGATGTACAGCGAATCGGTCCTTAAACGACTCAGACGGGCATAGCTCCACACCCAAGACGTGAAGTGTCTTGCGGCTGTACTATCGAATTCCCACCCGGTCTCAATTTCATTTTTAGGCATGGTTCCATCCATGATAGCCATAAAGCCACTCGTGACTCCTTCCTACATCTTGCGGATGACCGGAAATCACCCGACTTCTACCGTACTAAGCAGGGCTAAGCATTGACACGTGCCTAAACCTAGATTTAGGATTTAAGTACGATATCTGGACAAGGACAGGTATAATGCAACAATTGTTTTCATACAACTCCTACAACTTAATGCATTAAACAATTAAAAGTACTCAAGATAGATTTATAAAATGATGGGTTCAGCATGCACCGGGGCTTGCCTTTTAGAAAGGTCGAGGGCCGGTGGTCAGGACACTCAGGCAGATCTCCTGCAGGAGCTTCGTCGCCGGTTGGTTCCTCTGGCTGCTCCGGCTGGTCCTGGACTTCCTCCGGTATCACTTGCTCGAACTCAAGGAGTGTTACCCCCTCCGGAACACCTATTGCATGAGTGCATAATAAATCTCATGGATGCATAATGAAAGATGCAGCATGCTCGGAATGACATGCATTACAACACCCTTAAAGCTCTATTCAAATCACTTCAAATATTAGGTGCAAATTTCCTCTCCGGTAGAGAAGTACTCACCTAATCTACTCAACCTAAGGTATAGCAGTTCTTCTTCGGTTAAGGCCCTAACACCTAACAATCACAAGAGTAACATCACTTAGGTCACCACATTCCACACCAAAGTATCACAGTACGACATCCTGGACAGCAGCTAACTATTTCTAACATAACAGAAGATTCCTAACTCCAAAAGATATGATCTAAGACAATCTGGAAAGGTTATGAAATGCCCTACAAATCATTTTCAGACCTCAACCCTTAATTCCTAAGTTTTCCATGTCGAATTTCTTAAGTTCCAGAATCTGTCCTCTCTAAACAGAGAGTCGCCAATTCTTGACTGTCAATTAAAACAGCAATAACTCCCAAACTACTAAGCCAAATGCTCCCAAATTTTGACACAAGCTAGTTTATCAAGTTTACTACAACTTTGGTATTTACAAGTTTTCCAGCAAACACCTTTATCAAAGGTCAAACCCAAAACTACTGCCAGCTGTCCAGAAAACCTAGAATTGCAAGGATTAAATATTTATTTATGTGGCAAACTTCCCCTAAGACCAAACTAATGTTACCAAAAGTTCACATGGGTCACAAAAACACCAGAAAGTAAGGTGTGCCCACCTAAAATATTTATTTATACTCATTTCTTAATTTACTTAAGTAATTAAGTGGAATTTTAAACATATATGTAAACTGTTCCTAAAATTCTACAAAAATTACAGGAGACTCTCTGACCCAAAACGAGACTATTGTACAAATTTGAACTGAATTTATTCACAGAAACTCCCTACACAAAATTCACAAGCCCAAAAGGTTGATTTTTGTATAATTAACAAATCATAATGAAAAGTATCAAACAACAGATTTCATATTTTTCTTAGACACATTAGAGTACCAAGACATTCTCCAAGAATTTATAAGAACATTGCACATGTAGAAAAATTACTAAAATTCATTCGAGTATTTCCTAAAATAAAATGATAGCATTATAACTTGAAAAGTACTTAAGGACTACTGCCCAAATTTTTACCAGAGCTAATATAGGTATAACTTAGCCTACCCACCAAATTTCATAATTTTTGGAATACTACAGCTCAAGTTATACATTTAACAAATTTGCCTTCATTTCAAAACACATTTGAAAGACCTATTTAATTCTCCCAGAAACTAAACATCACATACCAGATTTATATTTTTCTAAAATACTACACCTCATGCAGAGCCTAACAAATTTATCTCATAAATTTTGGACAAGTAAAACCCTAAATCTACATTTTATAATCATCAACTAAAATCTGTGACAAATATGAAAAGAAAAACAAAATCGAACCCTAACTCGCTACTGGGCTGGCCCCTACGCGGACGCGGCCCAACTCCCTCGGCTCGGCCCGCTCTCGCGCGCGGCCTGCTCCGGCTCCCGCCCACGCGCGCGTGCGAGTGACAGGTGGGGCCCGATTGTCAGAGAGAGAAGAGCGAAGGGGGAAGGAGGCCGCGACTCCGGCGAGCTCTAGCTCGCCGACGACGGCGTCTCCGGCGACGGGAAGAGCACCAACGGCTTCCACGTGACTTCCCGCATCGACCAACCCTAGATTTGCTGATCCTATCCCACCCTAGCTACGACGGCCATGGCGACCGCGGCTCGGAGGCGGCACCTGGTGGCGGTCCGGCGAGCTCCGGGTGCCAGGGACCTAAGTGAGGTGTGCTACGGCTTCCTGAGGGCTTGGCGGACCTCTCCATGCCAAGGACGAGGACGGAGGTGGAGCGAATGCAGCTGGCCGCGTGAGTACCGCACCGGCGGCCATGGCGCGGCAGCGCACGACGGTGTTCCGGCGTGTACCGGCCATCCTACCCGGTAACGTCATCACCTAGGCTTCTCTACCCACCCCGGAACCCAGAACACGTAGTAGGGAGACTGGAGGGTGACCGTAGGGAGCTGGCCACAGTGAGCCGCCGCGTGGACAGTATGCCGGCGAGGACTCGCGGTGGCGGAAACAGAAATTCACCCTCACCTCTGCACAATCCGATCAAGCAACGGGTGGAGGAGGTGGAGGGGATGCTGGCGGAGCGGTGGACGGGATTTGGAGGACGGTGGTGAGACGGTGAGCTCGCGCGAGCATAGAGAAGGCTGCGGCAGCAATGGCGCCTCCGTTTTCCGCCTCGGTGAGCCCGGCCAGAGCGAGAGTGAAGGAGAGAAGAGTGAGCACGAGTGAGGGGGTGGAGGTGTCCGCTCGGTGTTCATCTCCGCGCCTGGGCTCGCGACGTGGAGGCCACGGCAGCGCTTGGACGCCACACGGCGACGCTCTTCTGCCCGAGCGCCATGACACGGCCGGTGTCCGACTGAATGGCGAGATCATTGACTGAATCGATGAAGCCGAACGGTGACTGACAGCGTGATTTCAAGGGTGAATATCTCCGAAAACAGCTCGAATTAGCCGAAGGTGATAACATCAATTTGATAGGGCTACATGAGGGCTACAAGTTTTCTAATTGGCTCAAGAACAGATTTGGCTTGGATTTGAAACTACATAGCCCTAAAGTGGTGCCCTTTGAAACTGAAACGTATTTTCAGTTATTGAAACCGACTGAAACCCTATTTTCTAGACACCATATCTCCTAAACCATTTAGAACTAGGTGATGGTGATATTGACAATGTTGTAGAGCTAAGTGAGTACTACAAAAGTGTCAACATGAGTTGGAGCTGATTTGGTCTGGTTTGTAAACTACAAGCTTCTAAAGTAGGTCACTGTAAAACTGGGGAACACTTTTGAGACTTAGGAAAAATTCTAAGTGTTGAGACAGCCCCTCTAGCTGACTTGTGGGCCATTTTTGAGCATGTTCTGGTCAGTTTCATGAGATGGTCATATTGAGACTTTTGTTCCCCATAAAATTCCCTACAACTTTGATTAAGGGTGCTCCTCCATGCATGGTCTCTAAGCTAGACGTTTTAATTGGTCAAACTAGAGCATCCTAGGGCTAAATGCTGGTCAACTACACCTTGGAGGGCATTTTGGTGATTTTGGTCAACATGAACCTTGCTCCATTAGTGACCCTAAGTATAACTAAGGTGATGTGAGATGTAATTAGCTACTCTACCCTTTAGTTACACTAACTCCCTAGTGTCACATGATGTGAACCAAACAAAATTCTAAAAACAACCACATTAGTTGCAACCACATAAAATAACATGAATGATGCATGCTTAAGCTTATGCAATGCAATGCAATTATGGAGCTAAACACCTGAGGTGTTACAACCCTCCCCCCTTATAAAAATCTCATCCTGAGATTTGGAAAGCGTACCATTTTTCATAGAATTCCTTATAACCATCCCGCAAATAATCTTCCCGTTCCCACGTAGCGTCACTTTCACTACCCTAATTACTCCACATCACTTTATACCACTTAACCATTTTGCTTCTAGTTACTCGTTCCTGAGTATCGATCACTCGGACTGGCTTTTCTTCGTAAGTTAGATCGGATTCAAGCCTGATATCTCCTAAAGGGACTCTTTCCCCAGGAACTCGAAGACACTTCTTGAGCTGAGATACATGGAAAACATTGAATATGGCGCTCATTTCAGGAGGTAACTGGATCTTGTACGCAACAGCTCCACTCTTGCCGATGATCTGGAAAGGACCCACGTATCTCGGTGCAAGTTTCCACTTGACACCAAAACGTTGCACGCTCTTCATTGGAGAAACTTTCAGATAAACGAAGTCTCCAACTTCAAACTCGAGCGGTTTCTACGACGATGAGCATAACTTTTCTGTCTAGCTTGGGCTGCAGCCATATGTTTTTGGATGGTACGGACTTGTTCCTCAGCTTTCTGAACAAAATCAATACCATAATACCTTCTTTCACCAGCTTCTACCCAGTTTAGTGGAGTTCTACACTTACGACCGTACAATGCTTCGAACGGGGCCATCTTAATACTCTCTTGGTAACTATTATTGTATGAAAATTCGGCTAGAGGTAACCACTTTTCCCAAGAACCCTTGGATGATATTACACATGCCCGCAACAGATCTTCCAAGATTTGGTTAACTCGTTCCGTTTGACCTGACGTCTAGGGGTGATAAGCAGAGCTTCTCACTAACTTGGTTCCCAGAAGGTGATGCAAGTGCTCCCAAAAGCGAGCAGTGAACTGGGGACCATAGTCCGAAATGATAGTACGAGGTACCCCATGGAGCCGGACTATCTGATTGAAGTACAACTCAGCATAGTAAGTGGGACGATAGTCCACTCTAACCGGAATAAAGTGAGCTGATTTGGTCAAACGATCCACAATTACCCAGATGGAGTTATGATTTTTGACAGTAGGAGGAAGTCCGACAATGAAATCCATACTTATCTCTTCCCATTTCTAGCCCGGGATAGAAAGTGGTTGAAGTAACCCAGCTTTCATGTGTACCGCTTTAACTCTGCAGCAGGTGTCACATCTAGCAACATATGCAGCTATCTCTTTCCGCATCTTGGTCCACCAATAAAGTGGCTTCAAATCATAATACATCTTATTACTACCAGGATGGATGGACAACTTGGACGAATGTGCTTTGGACAGGATCTGATCTCTAAGCTCTCGGTCCTTAGGTACCACTAATCTATCCTTAAACCACAACACACCTTCTTCATCTACCCTGAAATACTTAGTTTCTTCCTCTTTCATCTTACGTTTTATGTGGAATATACCAGGATCAGTCTTTTGGAGTTCAATAATTCTGCTTTTGAGAGTACAACTGACAGTGATGTTGTACAAGACTGCTGGATGTAGAAGGCGAGATCGATGAAAATCAGTTTCAACTAGGGTATGGCAATGAGACTTACGGCTTAAAGCATCCGCAACCACATTTGCCTTGCCAGGATGATAGTGTACTTGAAGGTTATAATCCTTAATCAACTCGAGCCATCTTCTCTGACGCATATTTAACTCGGGTTGGGTGAAGATGTATTTGAGGCTTTTGTGGTACGTATAGATGTTGCAGACATTGCCCAACAGATAATGCCGCCATACTTTCAAAGCATGAACAACTGCAGCCAGTTCTAAGTCATGCGTTGGATAATTCACCTCATGTTTCCGAAGTTGTCGTGAGGTATATGCAATTACTCGGCCTTCCTGCATCAAAACACCTCCCAAACCTATGCCTGAGGCATCACAATAAACATCAAACGGTTTCTCGATATCCGGTTGTGCCAGAACCGGAGCCGAGGTAAGGAGGGTTCACAGTTGGTGAAAAGCCGCATCACACTCAGGAGTCCAGACAAACCTAGTGTCTTTTTGCAGCAACCGAGTCATGGGTTTGGCTATTTTTGAGAAATCCGGGATGAAGCGACGATAATAGCCAGCCAACCCAAGAAAACTCCGGACCTCATGAACCGAAGTAGGAGCCTTCCAATTCAATACTTCTTGTACCTTGGTGGGATCCACCATAATTCCCCCATCAGACAACACATGCCCAAGTAAAGGTACTTCACGAAGCCAGAATTCACATTTACTGAACTTCGCATACAGTTGATGTTCTCGCAGTCTGGTGAGAACAATACGCAGGTGTTCAGCGTGTTCTTCCTCATTTTCAGAATATATCAAGATGTCATCGATAAACACCACCACAAACTTGTCCAATTCGGGCATAAACACCGAATTCATCAAGCACATGAAGTGTGCGGGGGCATTTGTCAGGCCGAAAGACATAACAAGATACTCATAAAGGCCGTATCTTATCGAGAAAGCTGTTTTTGGAATATCTTTAGGACGGATTTTAATCTGATGGTAACCAGATCTCAGGTCAATCTTGGAAAAGACTTTAGCTTTGGACAACTGATCGAACAAGATATCGATACGTGGCAGAGGATACTTATTTTTGACAGTGACTGCATTCAGAGGTCTATAATCTACACACATCCGCAAAGACTGGTCCTTCTTCTTCACAAAGATAGCAGGGCATCCCCACGGAGATGAACTAGGACGAATCAACCCCTTCTTCAAAAGTTCATTCAACTGCACCTTAAGTTCAACTAGCTCATTCGGAGGCATCCTATAAGGTCTCCTAGAGATGGGTGCCGTGCCAGGCAACAACTCGATTTTAAATTCCACATCCCGATCCGGAGGAAGTCCCGGCAAATCATCGGGAAACACGTCTGGAAACTCATTTACTATGGGAATTTCAGTCAACGCCTTTGCTTGTACAGCATGAACTTCCCCAGACAAATCAACTTTTCTGGGAAGTTGTACTAGAAAACCCTTTTGATCTGTAGGATCTCTGAGCATAACTATCCGAGTGGATGTATCAATGAGTACCCCATTCTGACTCATCCAATTCATGCCCAAAATAACATCTATGCCTAATCCCGGCAAAACCACTAAGGCAAGCGAATACTTTCGCCCTTCTATCTCAAACTCAAGGTTCCCCACTACTTTATTTGTGGAAATATTCCCACTTGCCGCACTAATGCAATAACCCCCACCTTCAACAGTATGTAACTTGTGTGCAAACTTTGATGCAAACTTAGGACTGATAAAGGAATGCGAAGCACCTAAATCAAAAAGTACCACTGTAGGATGTTGGTCAACTAGGAACTTACCAGCAGTGACAACCTCACCAGATGGGATTTCCTCAATACTGTTATAATGAGCATGCCCCTGACGGCCACCTTGGTTGACATTCTTCTTAGGATAAGGGCAATTTCTGGACTAATGGCCTGGCTTGTTGCAGTTCCAGCAAGGCATGTTGCTAGGAGGAACACTGGAGCTGCTCTGACCAGAATTTCCCTTTGGCAGAGCGACTGTATAAGCCTTGCGGAACCCAGTTTTGGCAGTAGGCTTCTTCTGTGGTGGACGAAACTTGGTATTCTGAGCAGGTGGGCGAGGGGAAGCCCTAGGTGCAGCTGGAGTCTGAGACTGCGAAGCACTCGCCTCAATGGCCCTTTTGTGGCTCTTAGAGGCAGAATAAATAGCATTATTGTTTTCCTGAGTCAAAGAATCACTGATAAAATCGTTGAAGGTAGCATTATTGTTTTGGGCCGAGGCCTCTTTTAAAGCTAGCAATTTTCTTGGCATCGGTATCCACAAACTCTGTGGCATACCTTGCCAGGTTGTTGAAAGATTGCAAATATTTTGTCAAGCTTTTATTTTCCTGCAACAGCCTCATGAATTCTGTGTGCTTGATAGCCATAAGACCTAGAGGAATATAGTTCCCTCGGAATGCTGCCTTGAACTGGTCCCAAGCAATCGGGACATTTGCAGGTAGTGTGGAACGATAGTGGCTCCACCAAATACCCGCTGGACCATGCAGCTGATGAGAAGCATATTCAGTTTTTAGCTCATCGGTTAAGCGAAGCAGACGAAACTTTTGTTCAATAGTGTTCAACCACTCGTCGGCTTGCAGTGGTTCCTCCACCTCCTTAAAGAGCGGGGGCTTAGTATCAAGAAAGTCCTTGAAATCACTGTACTGATTGGGTTCTGGGCCCTAGCGGCCATGACGAGCCTCCCGGTTGGCAAGGTGGCGCATAGCATCAGCCAGCATGCGCTGCCCTTCTACCACGGACTGCATCAGCTCAGCCGGGGTAGGTGGTGGCGGAGGGGGTGGCTGTTCCTCATCCTCATTGCCACGACCTTGACGGATGTTGTACGATATCTGCAAAATGCATAGCCAATGAGCACTGACGATGTGGGAAATTTGTAGATGAATTATTGTAAATAGGTCAAACTGACTTCCTGAAACATGACTTTGCAAAGAATCAAAGCACAATAATTCATCACAACCGCACAATCCATTCAAGCGCATCAATTGATGCAATCGTGTGTGGGTATCCAACCAGATGTATTTTTGGTATAAGGCCCACTCCCAGGGAGCACAGCAGTGACTGAATGGTTTACTTTCATATTTACGTGATTTTTCGACCCTTCGTACGGGTACTTGGATTCAATCCCAAAAATTTCCAATCGACTGAGAAAGGCTACTTCAAACTGACCACAAAGAGACTTCTCAACGGTAGAGTTCCATGGTGGATCATGACTAGCCACCTCGATACCAGCGCGTGCCAAGCAGCACAGCCTTATGTCGCAAGCCACAGGAGGCCCTCGGTTTCGTCGTGGCACCAAAGGGTGCTAATCGTGACACCATCATCGAACGCAACACAATAAGACATCCAATTATGATCGAAATTAACAGGTGCAAACTAAACATCCGAAAACATAGGGTTCGATCTTACATCCCCAAAGCCACGTTATTACAAAGCCTCTCTCCAACACAGGGAGGGTACAAAAGACGATCCTAACATCATAGCTACTTGATGACTACTCTAAGCATCGTCCTCAGAGTCGGTGTCAAGGATCTCCCCTCCGTCCTCATCACTAACAGGCTCTAACTCCTCGTCTTCTTCTTTTGGTTCTTCTTCTGGTGCGGCATCTTGGGGCCCATTGACCTCCACTTCATCATCATCTTCAGCCATGAAGATTCCCGAACCCATGTCCTCATCTGCGTTGTTGTTTCGAGGCAGCAGAGGATTTAGCTGGTTGTTCAAGCGGTGCACTTCTTCATGAAGATTGTCATTGTATTCTTCAGCGTTCTCCAATTGTTGCTCGAGCTCAAACTGACGAGCTCTCAGAACGTTCTCCTCGTGCCAGGCTTCATCCCTCTGGTTCATGACACGGACCAGCATGCGTTGACAGTTGCGATTTGCTACTGTCAACCTCTGGACTGCAAGTGTTTCCTGATCACGGTCACGGATCACTTGCTCCAGTTGCTGACGCGCTGCATTCCTGGCAGCAGTCACTTCGGCCAACTCAGCCCGCAACCTTTCCACCTCAGTGGGCTCGGGGCGGGGCTCACGTGGAGCTAGCTGGTGGCGAGGAGCCCTTCCTCCGGTCTACTTACGGGCGGTCCTCTTAGTACGTGCCATCTGTATCAACAAGGTACGACTTAAGGTGAGGATAATTTAAGGGATATGAAATTTAATTTAGTCGGGACTGTTGATATTTTAAGGAGGGAGTAAAATGACATGTATGATGTAATTAAACATGATGCATGCACGTTCCGTACGCCCTCTCACCTTAGTAGAAACCTAAATTTCTAACGCTAGGCGGTGGCATACATACGTTCTCTCATATAAGCGAAACTATCGGTCTACTCGTTACGTTGTTAGTGTACCTACAGAAATTCTCATTTTAGCCCAACAGTTTCCCAATATAAACACACAAGAAAGCAGTAAACTAAATACTTTCCATATACACATCCCGTGATGTATATACTTCAGTATCAAAGCTACCCAATTTATAGTTTCCCACAATTAAGTGCTTCCATAATTACACGGTTTAAACATGTAAGTATGCAAGTCACCAAAGCTAGTCTCCCCTAGATCACCGGTTGGATGATCATGCTCTCACAACTCACACTTACCAGAGCATCGAGGCAATTGATCCATACATTACCACCCAAGTGGATGGCATACATACAATATCACGCCGTATGGACGACGAAACAGAAACAACCAAGACCCCCAAGTTAGTACTTATAATAAGCCACCTAAGAGTCCTTATTTGGGCTAAGGGATGTGATCACTGGCATACCTATAAAATAATTTTTAGAGTTTTAACCCTTTTCATAAACAAATACTTTTTGTTTTCAATTACTCGTATGATGCGTTTAATGTTGAATTATGCTCCGGTACCAGCTGTAACAGAACCGACCAAATTATAAGAGCACAAGTACAAAAACAAGCACCGAAGCGCTCAAATTTTTGAACTTGAGCCCATATAATCCCGGTAGTCAATCGAAACCACGAAGGATTTCAAACCAACATGCTTACAACCAAGATCGCATCATTCAACATACACATCATATGTTACATTTCACAAGTAGTTCAGAAATAAGTTTACACACACAGAGTCGCAATTATTACAAACCAAGTTTATAAAGTAGCGGAAGCATACACACACCAGTTGTTTAACTACTGCCAGTCTTGTTGATCAACAACCCGCAAAAGCATTAGGAGAGTACATAAAAGATGATCACGCCCTAGTGATCTAGTCTTCGTCACCCGTAGGGTGGAGACAAGTTTGTAGAAGCCTTGATAGAGCATATCATCTGCAACAGGAGGGAATAAACCCTGAGTACTGGAATGTACTCAGCTAGACTTACCCGTCTAAAATCAGAAATAAGATGACACCAAGGATTATGCAAGGCTTACACAAGAGGCTAGCTGACACCACATTTTGCATAAAGGCATAAGTAGTTGAAACTCTTATAACCTGTACTAGCAGTTATTTTTAGCATTTACCTGTCATCTATCTTAGCACATGTACTAAACATACACTTGATTATCATCCAACAATTATTAACATTTTATCCATAGCAGGTATAAATTGTGGCAACAATGTATCATTCACTTAACCATCTGTTCAATTAATGAGATCTACGTTGCCGCTGCTCAAGTCAAGTGCTCACTAACCGGGAGCGACGACGATTCGAATCGAATTCCTATCCGGCTGGAGGGGTATTTCTAACACTCACCGTGCAGACCCCTGCCAGGGTCGCATAGGCCACCTTTTCATATGATTCAGGAATCGCGGGTCCGAATGATGTCGCGACCCCAAGGGCGACACTCTGCCAGGTGATAGGGACTCTAACCCCCCCTTGGTCTCACGCCAATGTCCCCAAGCACATCCTTTCTCTCCTACAAGAAGCAACCTACCATTCGATTATCGGCCTGAATCACATTACTCGGCTTCGCGGTCGGAATGACTTATCCGGCCAACTAAGTGTTAGACTGCGTTCAACATGACTCAAGGATGTACAGCGAATCGGTCCTTAAACGACTCAGACGGGCATAGCTCCACACCCAAGACGTGAAGTGTCTTGCGGCTGTACTATCGAATTCCCGCTCGGTCTCAATTTCATTTTTAGGCATGGTTCCATCCATGATAGCCATAAAGCCACTCGTGACTCCTTCCTACATCTCGTGGATGACCGAAAATCACCCGACTTCTACCGTACTAAGCAGGGCTAAGCATTGACACGTGCCTAAACCTAGATTTAGGATTTAAGTACGATATCTAGACAAGGACAGGTATAATGCAACAATTATTTTCATACAACTCCTACAACTTAATGCATTAAACAATTAAAAGTACTCAAGATAGATTTATAAAATGATGGGTTCAGCATGCACCGGGGCTTGCCTTTTAGAAAGGTCGAGGGCCGGTGGTCAGGACACTCGGGCAGATCTCCTGCAGGAGCTTCGTCGCCGGTTGGTTCCTCTGGCTGCTCCGGCTGGTCTTGGACTTCCTCCGATATCACTTGCTCGAACTCGAGGAGTGTTACCCCCTCCGGAACACCTATTGCATGAGTGCATAATAAATCTCATGGATGCATAATGAAAGATGTAGCATGCTCGGAATGACATGCATTACAACACCCTTAAAGCTCTATTCAAATCACTTCAAATATTAGGTGCAAATTTCCTCTCCGGTAGAGAAGTACTCACCTAATCTACTCAACCTAAGGTATAGCTGTTCTTCTTCGGTTAAGGCCCTAACACCTAACAATCACAAGAGTAACATCACTTAGGTCACCACATTCCACACCAAAGTATCACAGTACGACATCCTGGACAGCAGCTAACTATTTCTAACATAACAGAAGATTCCTAACTCTAAAGGATATGATCTAAGACAATCTGGAAAGCTTATGAAATGCCCTACAAATCATTTTCAGACCTCAACCCTTAATTCCTAAGTTTTCCATGTCGAATTTCTTAAGTTCCAGAATTTGTCCTCTCTAAACAGAGAGTCGCCAATTCTGGACTGTCACTTAAAACAGCAATAACTCCCAAACTACTAAGCCAAATGCTCCCAAATTTTGACACAAGCTAGTTTATCAAGTTTACTACAACTTTGGTATTTACAAGTTTTCCAGCAAACACCTTTATCAAAGGTCAAACCCAAAACTACTGCCAGCTGTCCAGAAAACCTAGAATTGCAAGGATTAAATATTTATTTATGTGGCAAACTTGCCCTAAGACCAAACTAATGTTACCAAAAGTTCACATGGGTCACAAAAACACCAGAAAGTAAGGTGTGCCCACCTAAAATATTTATTTATACTCATTTCTTAATTTACTTAAGTAATTAAGTGGAATTTTAAACATATATGTAAACTGTTCCTAAAATTCTACAAAAATTACAGGAGACTCTCTGACCCAAAAAGAGACTATTGTACAAATTTGAACTGAATTTATTCACAGAAACTCCCTACACAAAATTCACAAGCCCAAAAGGCTGATTTTTGTATAATTAACAAATCATAATGAAAAGTATCAAACAACAGATTTCATATTTTTCTTAGACACTTTAGAGTACCAAGACATTCTCCAAAAATTTATAAGAACATTGCACGTGTAGAAAAATTACTAAAATTCATTCAAGTATTTTCTAAAATAACATGATAGCATTATAACTTGAAAAGTACTTAAGCACTACTGCCCAAATTTTTACCAGAGCTAATATAGGTATAACTTAGCCTACCCACTAAATTTCATAATTTTTGGAATAATACAGCTCAAGTTATACATTTAACAAATTTGCCTTCATTTCAAAACACATTTGAAAGACCTATTTAATTCTCCTAGAAACTAAACATCACATACCAGATTTATATTTTTCTAAAATACTACACCTCATGCAGAGCCTAACAAATTTATCTCATAAATTTTGGACAAGTAAAACCCTAAATCTACATTTTATAATCATCAACTAAAATCTGTGACAAATATGAAAAGAAAAACAAAACCGAACCCTAACTCGCTACTGGGCCGGCCCCTACGTGGACGCGGCCCAACTCCCTCGGCTCGGCCCGCACTCGCGCGCGGCCTGCTCCGGCTCCCGCCCGCGCGCGCGTGCGAGTGACAGGTGGGGCTCGATTGCCAGAGAGAGAAGAGCGAAGGGGGAAGGAAGCCGCGACTCCGGCGAGCTCTAGCTCGCCGACGACGGCGTCTCCGGCGATGGGAAGAGCACCAACGGCTTCCATGTGACTTCCCGCATCGACCAACCCTAGATTTGCTGATCCTATCCCACCCTAGCTACGACGGCCATGGCGACCGCGGCTCGGAGGCGGCACCCGGTGGCGGTCCGGCGAGCTCCGGGAGCCAGGGACCTAAGTGAGGTGTGCTACGGCTTCCTGAGGGCATGGCGGACCTCTCCATGACAAGGACGAGGACGGAGGTGGAGCGAATGCAGCTAGCCGCGTGAGTACCGCACCGGTGGCCATGGCGCGGCAGCGCCCGACGGTGTTCCGGCGTGTACCGGCCATCCTACCCGGTAACGTCATCACCTAGGCTTCTCTACCCGCCCCAGAACCCAGAACACGTAGTAGGGAGACTGGAGGGTGACCGTAGGGAGCTGGCCACGGTGAGCCGCAGCGCGGACAGTACGCCGGTGAGGACTCGCGGTGGCGGAAACGGAAATTCACCCTCACCTCTGCACAATCCGATCAAGCAACGGGTGGAGGAAGTGGAGGGGATGCTGACGGAGCGGTGGACGGGATTTGGAGGACGGTGGTGAGACGGTGAGCTCACGCGAGCACAGAGAAGGCTGCGGTGGCAATGGCGCCTCCGTTTTCCACCTCGGTGAGCCCGGCCAGAGCGAGAGTGAAGGAGAGAAGAGTGAGCGCGAGTGAGGGGGTGGAGGTTTCCGCTCGGTGTTCATCTCCGCGCCTAGGCTCGCGACGTGGAGGCGACGGCAGCGCTTGGACGCCACGCGGCGACGCTCTTCTGCCCGAGCGCCACGACACGGCCGGTGTCCGACTGAATGGCGAGATCGTTGACTGAATCGATGAGGCCGAATGGTGACTGACAGCTTGATTTCAAGGGTGAATATCTCCGAAAACAGCTCGAATTAGCCGAAGGTGATAACATCAATTTGATAGGGATACATGAGGGCTACAAATTTTCTAATTGGCACAAGAACAGATTCGGCTTGGATTTGAAACTACATAGCCCCAAAGTGGTGCCCTTTGAAACTGAAACGTATTTTCAGTTATTGAAACCGACTGAAACCCTATTTTCTAGACACCATATCTCCTAAACCATTTAGAACTAGGTGATGGTGATATTGACAATGTTGTAGAGCTAAGTGAGTACTACAAAAGTGTCAACATGAGTTGGAGCTGATTTGGTCTGGTTTGTAAACTACAAGCTTCCAAAGTAGGTCACTGTAAAACTAGGGAACACTTTTGAGACTTAGGAAAAATTCTAAGTGTTGAGACAGCCCCTCTAGCTGACTTGTGGGCCATTTTTGAGCATGTTCTGGTCAGTTTCATGAGATGGTCATATTGAGACTTTTGTTCCCCATAAAATTCCCTACAACTTTGATTAAGGGTGCTCCTCCATGCAAGGTCTCTAAGCTAGACGTTTTAATTGGTCAAACTAGAGCATCCTAGGGCTAAATGCTGGTCAACTACACCTTGGAGGGCATTTTGGTGATTTTGGTCAACATGAACCTTGCTCCATTAGTGAGCCTAAGTATAACTAAGGTGATGTGAGATGTAATTAGCTACTCTACCCTTTAGTTACACTAACTCCCTAGTGTCACATGATGTGAACCAAACAAAATTCTAAAAACAACCACATTAGTTGCAACCACATAAAATAACATGAATGATGCATGCTTAAGCTTATGCAATGCAATTATGGAGCTAAACACCTGAGGTGTTACAGCCCTCCCCCCTTATAAAAATCTCGTCCCGAGATTTGGAAAGCGTACCATTTTTCATAGAATTCCTTATAACCATCCCACAAATAATCTTCCCGTTCCCACGTAGCGTCACTTTCACTACCCTGATTACTCCACATCACTTTATACCACTTAACCACTTTGCTTCTAGTTACTCGTTCCTGAGTATCGATCACTCGGACTGGCTTTTCTTCGTAAGTTAGATCGGATTCAAGCCTGATATCTCCTAAAGGGACTCTTTCCTCAGGAACTCGAAGACACTTCTTGAGCTGAGATACATGGAAAACATTGAATATGGCGCTCATTTCAGGAGGTAACTGGGTCTTGTACGCAACAGCTCCACTCTTGCCGATGATCTGGAAAGGACCCACGTATCTCGGTGCAAGTTTCCGCTTGACACCAAAATGTTGCACGCTCTTCATTGGAGAAACTTTCAGATAAACGAAGTCTCCAACTTCAAACTCGAGCGGTTTTCTACGACGATGAGCATAACTTTTCTGTCTAGCTTGGGCTGCAGCCATATGTTTTTGGATGGTACGGACTTGTTCCTCAGCTTCCAGAACAAAATCAATACCATAATACCTTCTTTCACCAGCTTCTACCCAGTTTAGTGGAGTTCTACACTTACGACCGTACAATGCTTCGAACGGGGCCATCTTAATACTCTCTTGGTAACTATTATTGTATGAAAATTTGGCTAGAGGTAACCACTTTTCCCAAGAACCCTTGGATGATATTACACATGCCCGCAACAGATCTTCCAAGATTTGGTTAACTCATTCCGTTTGACCTGACGTCTGGGGGTGATAAGCAGAGCTTCTCACTAACTTGGTTAACAGAAGGTGATGCAAGTGCTCCCAAAAGCGAGCAGTGAACTGGGGACCATGGTCCGAAACGATAGTACGAGGTACCCCATGGAGCCGGACTATCTGATTGAAGTACAACTCAGCATAGTCAGTGGGACGATAGTCCACTCTAACCGGAATAAAGTGAGCTGATTTGGTCAAACGATCCACAATTACCCAGATGGAGTTATGATTTTTGACAGTAGGAGGAAGTCCGACAATGAAATCCATACTTATCTCTTCCCATTTCTAGCCCGGGATAGAAAGTGGTTGAAGTAACCCAGCTTTCATGTGTACCGCTTTAACTCTGCAGCAGGTGTCACATCTAGCAACATATGCAGCTATCTCTTTCCGCATCTTGGTCCACCAATAAAGTGGCTTCAAATCATAATACATCTTATTACTACCAGGATGGATGGACAACTTGGACGAATGTGCTTCGGACATGATCTGATCTCTAAGCTCTCGGTCCTTAGGTACCACTAATCTATCCTTAAACCACAACACACCTTCTTCATCTACCCTGAAGTACTTAGTTTCTTCCTCTTTCATCTTACGTTTTATGTGGAATATACCAGGATCAGTCTTTTGGAGTTCAATAATTCTGCTTTTGAGAGTACAACTGACAGTGATGTTGTACAAGACTGCTAGATGTAGAAGGCGAGATCGATGAAAATCAGTTTCAACTAGGGTATGGCAATGAGACTTACGGCTTAAAGCATCCGCAACCACATTTGCCTTGCCAGGATGATAGTGTACTTGAAGGTTATAATCCTTAATCAACTCGAGCCATCTTCTCTGACGCATATTTAACTCAGGTTGGGTGAAGATGTATTTGAGGCTTTTGTGGTCCGTATAGATGTTGCAGACATTGCCCAACAGATAATGCCGTCATACTTTCAAAGCATGAACAACTGCAGCCAGTTCTAAGTCATGCGTTGGATAATTCACCTCATGTTTCCGAAGTTGTCGTGAGGTATATGCAATTACTCGGCCTTCCTGCATCAAAACACCTCCCAAACCTATGCCTGAGGTATCACAATAAACATCAAATGGTTTCTCGATATCCGGTTGTGCCAGAACCAGAGCCGAGGTAAGGAGGGTTCGCAGTTGATGAAAAGCCGCATCACACTCAGGAGTCCAGACAAACCTGGTGTCTTTTTGCAGCAACCGAGTCATGGGTTTGGCTATTTTTGAGAAATCCAGGATGAAGCGACGATAATAGCCAGCCAACCCAAGAAAACTTCGGACCTCATGAACCGAAGTAGGAGCCTTCCAATTCAATACTTCTTGTACCTTGGTGGGATCCACCATAATTCCCCCATCGGACAACACATGCCCAAGGAAAGGTACTTCACGAAGCCAGAATTCACATTTACTGATCTTCGCATACAGTTGATGTTCTCGCAGTCTAGTGAGAACAATACGCAGGTGTTCAGCGTGTTCTTCCTCATTTTCAGAATATATCAAGATGTCATCGATAAACACCACCACAAACTTGTCCAATTCGGGCATAAACACCGAATTCATCAAGCACATGAAGTGTGCGGGGGCATTTATCAGGCCGAAAGACATAACAAGATACTCATAAAGGCCGTATCTTGTCGAGAAAGCTGTTTTTGGAATATCTTTAGGATGGATTTTAATCTGATGGTAACCAGATCTCAGGTCAATCTTGGAAAAGACTTTAGCTTTGGACAACTGATCGAACAAGATATCGATACATGGCAGAGGATACTTATTTTTGACAGTGACTGCATTCAGAGGTCTATAATCTACACACATCCGCAAAGACTGGTTCTTCTTCTTCACAAAGATAGCAGGGCATCCCCACGGAGACGAACTAGGACGAATCAACCCCTTCTTCAAAAGTTCATTCAACTGCACCTTAAGTTCAGCTAGCTCATTCGGAGGCATCCTATAAGGTCTCCTAGAGATGGGTGCCGTGCCAGGCAACAACTCGATTTTAAATTCCACATCCCGATCCGGAGGAAGTCCCGGCAAATCATCAGGAAACACGTCTGGAAACTCATTTACTATGGGAATTTCAGTCAACGCCTTTGCTTGTACAGCATGAACTTCCCCAGACAAATCAACTTTTCTGGGAAGTTGTACTAGAAAACCCTTTTGATCTGTAGGATCTCTGAGCATAACTACCCGAGTGGATGTATCAATGAGTACCCCATTCTGACTCATCCAATTCATGCCCAAAATAACATCTATGCCTAATCCCGGCAAAACCACTAAGGCAAGCGAATACTTTCGCCCTTCTATCTCAAACTCAAGGTTCCCCACTACTTTATTTGTGGAAATATTCCCACTTGCCGCACTAATGCAATAACCCCCACCTTCAACAGTATGTAACTTGTGTGCAAACTTTGATGCAAACTTAGGACTGATAAAGGAATGCGAAGCACCTGAATCAAAAAGTACCACTGTAGGTTGTTGGTCAACTAGGAACTTACCAGCAGTGACAACCTCACCAGATGGGATTTCCTCAATACTGTTATAATGAGCATGCCCCTGACGGCCACCTTGGTTGACATTCTTCTTAGGATAAGGGCAATTTCTGGACCAATGGCCTGGCTTGTTGCAGTTCTAGCAAGGCATGTTGCTAGGAGGAACACTGGAGCTGCTCTGATCAGAATTTCCCTTTGGCAGAGCGACTGTATAAGCCTTGCGGAACCCAGTTTTGGCAGCAGGCTTCTTCTGTGGTGGACGGAACTTGGTATTCTGAGCAGGTGGGCGAGGGGAAGCCCTAGGTGCAGCTGGAGTCCGAGACTGTGAAGCACTCGCCTCAATGGCCCTTTTGCGGCTCTTAGAGGCAGAATAAATAGCATTATTTCCTTTCCTGAGTCAAAGCATCACTGATAAAATCATTGAAGGTAGTACACTTGCTCGTGCCCATGGTCTTCATTAGTTTTGGGCCGAGGCCTCTTTTAAAGCTAGCAATTTTCTTAGCATCGGTATCCACAAACTCTGTGGCATACCTTGCCAGGTTGTTGAAAGATTGCAGATATTCAGTCAAGCTTTTATTTCCCTGCGACAGCCTCATGAATTCTGTGTGCTTGATAGCCATAAGACCTGGAGGAATATAGTTCCCTCAGAATGCTGCCTTGAACTGGTCCCAAGCAATCGGGACATTTGCAGGCAGTGTGGAACGATAGTGGCTCCACCAAATACCCGCTGGACCATGCAGCTGATGAGAAGCATATTCAGTTTTTAGCTCATCGGTCAAGCGAAGCAGATGAAACTTTTGTTCAATAGTGTTCAACCACTCGTCGGCTTACAGTGGTTCCTCCGCCTCCTTAAAGAGCAGGGGCTTAGTATCAAGAAAGTCCTTGAAATCACTATACTGATTGGGTTCTGGGCCCTGGCGGCCATGACGAGCCTCCCGGTTGGCAAGCTGGCGCATAGCATTAGCCAGCATGCGCTGCCCTTCTACCACGGACTGCATCAGCTCAGCCGGGGTAGGTGGTGGCGGAGGGGGTGGCTGTTCCTCATCCTCATTGCCACGACCCCGACGGAGGTTGTATGACATCTGCAAAATGCATAGCCAATGAGCACTGACGATGTGGGAAATTTGTAGATGAATTATTGTAAATAGGTCAAACTGACTTCATGAAACATGACTTTGCAAAGAATCAAAGCACAATAATTCATCACAACCGCACAATCCATTTAAGCGCATCAATTGACGCAATCGTGTGTGGGTATCCAACCAGATGTATTTTTGGTATAAGGCCCACTCCCAGGGAGCACAGCAGTGACTGAATGGTTTACTTTTATATTTACGTGATTTTTTGACCCTTTGTACGGGTACTTGGATTCAATCCCAAAAATTTTCAATCGACTGAGAAAGGCTACTTCAAACTGACCACAAAGAGACTTCTCAACGGTTGAGTTCCATGGTGGATCATGACTAGCCACCTCGATACCAGCGCGTGCCAAGCAGCACAGCCTTATGTCGCGCGCCACAGGAGGCCCTCTGTTTCGTCGCGGCACCGAAGGGTGCTAATCGTGACACCATCATCGAACGCAACACAATAAGACATCCAATTGTGATCGAAATTAACAGGTGCAAACTAAACATCCGGAAACATAGGGTTCGATCTTACATCCCCAAAGCCACGTTATTACAAAGCCTCTCTCCAACACAGGGAGGGTACAAAAGATGATCCTAACATCATAGCTACTTGATGACTACTCTAAGCATCGTCCTCAGAGTCGGTGTCAAGGATCTCCCCGTCGTCCTCATCACTAACAGGCTCTAACTCCTCGTCTTCTTCTTTTGGTTCTTCTTCTGGTGCGGCATCTTGGGGCCCATTGACCTCCACTTCATCATCATCTTCAGCCATGAAGTTTCCCAAACCCATGTCCTCATCTGCGTTGTTGTTTCGAGGCAGCAGAGGATTTAGCTGGTTGTTCAAGCGGTGCACTTCTTCATGAAGATTGTCATTGTATTCTTCAGCGTTCTCCAATTGTTGCCCGAGCTCAAACTGACGAGCTCTCAGAACGTTCTCCTCGTGCCAGGCTTCATCCCTCTGGTTCATGACACGGACCAGCATGCGTTGACAGTTGTGATTTGCTACTGTCAACCTCTGGACTGCAAGTGTTTCCTGATTACGGTCACGGATCACTTGCTCTAGTTGCTGACGCGCTGCATTCCTGGCAGCAGTCACTTCGGCCAACTCAGCCCGCAGCCTTTCCACCTCAGTGGCTCGGGGCGGGGCTCACGTGGAGCTAGCTGGTGGCGAGGAGCCCTTCCTCCGGTCGACTTACGGGCGGTCCTCTTAGTACGTGCCATCTGTATCAACAAGGTACGACTTAAGGTGAGGATAATTTAAGGGATACAAAATTTAATTTAGTCGGGACTGTTGATATTTTAAGGAGGGAGTAAAATGACATGTATGATGTAATTAAACATGATGCATGCACGTTCCGTACGCCCTCTCACCTTAGTAGAAACCTAAATTTCTAACGCTAGGCGGTGGCATACATACGTTCTCTCATATAAGCGAAACTTTCGGTCTACTCGTTACGCTGTTAGTGTACCTGCAGAAATTCTCATTTTAGCCCAACAGTTTCCCAATATAAACACACAAGAAAGCAATAAACTAAATACTTTCCATATGCACATCCCCTGATGTATATACTTCAGTATCAAAGCTACCCGATTTATAGTTTCCCACAATTAAGTGCTTCCATAATTACACGGTTTAAACATGTAAGTATGCAAGTCACCAAAGCTACTCTCCCCTAGATCGCTGGTTGGACGATCATGCTCTCACAACTCACACTTACCAGAGCGTCAAGGCAATTGATCCATACATTACCACCCAAGTGGATGGCATCCATACAATATCACGCCGTATGGACGACGAAACAGAAACAACCAAGACCCCCAAGTTAGTACTTATAATAAGCCACCTAAGAGTCCTTATTTGGGCTAAGGGATGTGATCACTGGCATACCTATAAAATAATTTTTAGAGTTTTAACCCTTTTCATAAACAAATACTTTTTGTTTTTAATTACTCGTATGATGTGTTTAATGTTGAATTATGCTCTGGTACCAGCTGTAACAGAACCGACCAAATTATAAGAGCACAAGTACAAAAACAAGCACCGAAGCGCTCAAATTTTTGAACTTGAGCCCATATAATCCCGGTAGTCAATCGAAACCACGAAGGATTTCAAACCAACATGCTTACAACCAAGATCGCATCATTCAACATACACATCATACCTTATATTTCACAAGTAGTTCAGAAATAAGTTTACACACACGGAGTCGCAATTATTACAAACCAAGTTTATAAAGTAGCGGAAGCATACACACACCAGTTGTTTAACTACTGCCAGTCTTGTTGATCAACAACCCGCAAAAGCATCAGGAGAGTACATAAAAGATGATCACGCCCTAGTGATCTAGTCTTCATCACCCGCAGGGTGGAGACAAGTTTTGCAGAAGCCTTGATAGAGCATATCATCTGCAACAGGAGGGAATAAACCCTGAGTACTGGAATGTACTCAACTAGACTTACCCGTCTAAAATCAGAAATAAGATGACACCAAGGATTATGCAAGGCTTACACAAGAGGCTAGCTGACACCACATTTTTCATAAAGGCATAAGTAGTTGAAACTCTTATAACCTGTACTAGCAGTTATTTTTAGCATTTACCTGTCATCTATCTTAGCACCTGTACTAAACATACACTTGATTATCATCCAACAATTATTAACATTTTATCCACAGCAGGTATAAATTGTGGCAACAATGTATCATTCACTTAACCATCTGTTCAATTAATGAGATCTACGTTGCCGCTGCTCAAGTCAAGTGCTCACTAACCAGGAGCGACGGCGATTCGAATCGAATTCCTATCCAGCTGGAGGGGTATTTCTAACACTCACCGTGCAGACCCCTGCCAGGGTCGCACAGGCCACCTTTTCATATGATTCAGGAATCGCGGGTCCGAATGATGTCGCGACCCCAAGAGCGACACTCTGCCAGGTGATAGGGACTCTAACCCCCCTTGGTCTCACGCCAATGTCCCCAAGCACATCCTTTCTCTCCTCCAAGAAGCAACCTACCATTCGATTCCCAGCCTGAATCACATTACTCGGCTTCGCGGTCGGAACGACTTATCCGGCCAACTAAGTGTTAGACTGCGTTCAACATGACTCAAGGACGTACAGCGAATCGGTCCTTAAACGACTCAGACGGGCATAGCTCCACACCCAAGACGTGAAGTGTCTTGCGGCTGTACTATCGAATTCCCGCCCGGTCTCAATTTCATTTTTAGGCATGGTTCCATCCACGATAGCCATAAAGCCACTCGTGACTCCTTCCTACATCTCGCGGATGACCGGAAATCACCCGACTTCTACCGTACTAAGCAGGGCTAAGCATTGACACGTGCCTAAACCTAGATTTAGGATTTAAGTACGATATCTGGACAAGGACAGGTATAATGCAACAATTGTTTTCATACAACTCCTAAACTTAATGCATTAAACAATTAAAAGTACTCAAGATAGATTTATAAAATGATGGGTTCAGCATGCACCAGGGCTTGCCTTTTAGAAAGGTCGAGGGGCGGTGGTCAGGACACTCGGGCAGATCTCCTGCAGGAGCTTCGTCGCCGGTTGGTTCCTCTGGCTGCTCCGGCTGGTCCTGGACTTCCTCCGGTATCACTTGCTCGAACTCGAGGAGTGTTACCCCCTCCGGAACACCTATTGCATGAGTGCATAATAAATCTCATGGATGCATAATGAAAGATGCAGCATGCTCGGAATGACATGCATTACAACACCCTTAAAGCTCTATTCAAATCACTTCAAATATTAGGTGCAAATTTCCTCTCCGGTAGAGAAGTACTCACCTAATCTACTCAACCTAAGGTATAGCTGTTCTTCTTCGGTTAAGGCCCTAACACCTAACAATCACAAGAGTAACATCACTTAGGTCACCACATTCCACACCAAAGTATCACAGTACGACATCCTGGACAGCAGCTAACTATTTCTAACATAACAGAAGATTCCTAACTCCAAAAGATATGATCTAAGACAATCTGGAAAGCTTATGAAATGCCCTACAAATCATTTTCAGACCTCAACCCTTAATTCCTAAGTTTTCCATGTCAAATTTCTTAAGTTCCAGAATCTGTCCTCTCTAAACAGAGAGTCGCCAATTCTGGACTGTCACTTAAAACAGCAATAACTCCCAAACTACTAAGCCAAATGCTCCCAAATTTTGACACAAGCTAGTTTATCAAGTTTACTACAACTTTGATATTTACAAGTTTTCCAGAAAACACCTTTATCAAAGGTCAAACCCAAAACTACTGCCAGCTGTCCAGAAAACCTAGAATTGCATGGATTAAATATTTATTTATGTGGCAAACTTCCCCTAAGACCAAACTAATGTTACCAAAAGTTCACATGGGTCACAAAAACACCAGAAAGTAAGGTGTGCCCACCTAAAATATTTATTTATACTCATTTCTTAATTTACTTAAGTAATTAAGTGGAATTTTAAACATATATGTAAACTGTTCCTAAAATTCTACAAAAATTACAGGAGACTCTCTGACCCAAAAAGAGACTATTGTACAAATTTGAACTGAATTTATTCACAGAAACTCCCTACACAAAATTCACAAGCCCAAAAGGCTGATTTTTGTATAATTAACAAATCATAATGAAAAGTATCAAACAACAGATTTCATATTTTTCTTAGACACTTTAGAGTACCAAGACATTCTCCAAAAATTTATAAGGACATTGCACATGTAGAAAAATTACTAAAATTCATTTAAGTATTTCCTAAAATAATATGATAGCATTATAACTTGAAAAGTACTTAAGCACTACTGCCCAAATTTTTACCAGAGCTAATATAGGTATAACTTAGCCTACCCAACAAATTTCATAATTTTTGGAATACTACAGCTCAAGTTATACATTTAACAAATTTGCCTTCATTTCAAAACACATTTGAAAGACCTATTTAATTCTCCCAGAAACTAAACATCACATACCAGATTTATATTTTTCTAAAATACTACACCTCATGCAGAGCCTAACAAATTTATCTCATAAATTTTGGACAAGTAAAACCCTAAATCTACATTTTATAATCATCAACTAAAATCTGTGACAAATATGAAAAGAAAAACAAAACCGAACCCTAACTCGCTACTGGGCCGGCCCCTACGCGGACGCGGCCCAACTCCCTCGGCTCGGCCCGCTCTCGCGCGCGGCCTGCTCCGGCTCCCGCCCGCGCGCGCGTGCGAGTGACAGGTGGGGCCCGATTGCCAGAGAGAGAAGAGCGAAGGGGGAAGGAGGCCGCGACTCCGGCGAGCTCTAGCTCGCCGACGACGGCGTCTCCGGCGACGGGAAGAGCACCAACGGCTTCCACGTGACTTCCCGCATCGACCAACCCTAGATTTGCTGATCCTATCCCACCCTAGCTACGACGGCCATGGCGACCGCGGCTCGGAGGCGGCACCCGGTGGTGGTCCGGCGAGCTCCGGGACCCAGGGACCTAAGTGAGGTGTGCTACGGCTTCCTGAGGGCATGGCGGACCTCTCCATGCCAAGGACGAGGACGGAGGTGGAGCGAATGCAGCTAGCCGCGTGAGTACCGCACCGGCGGCCATGGCGCGGTAGTGCACGACGGTGTTCCGGCGTGTACCGGGCATCCTACCTGGTAACGTCATCACCTAGGCTTCTCTACCCGCCCCGGAACCCAGAACACGTAGTAGGGAGACTGGAGGGTGACCGTAGGGAGCTGGCCACGGTGAGCCGCCGTGCGGACAGTACGTCGGCGAGGACTCGCGGTGGCGGAAACGGAAATTCACCCTCACTGAAAGCTCTATGTTTGGTGTTGGTAATTAGTGACAATGCCTAAGTACTAATCATATGCCTAAGTTGTATGTAGCATATGAGGATTAGTACATTCCAAGGTTGGTGGCAAGATGGACATGGTGATCATGATGGCCACACTTGGATTTGGATGCAACCCTACGTGATCAAGGCAAAGGTATATGCTTAAGGGTTGTGTTTTAGTAACCAAGACACCTAGTGGGTGTGGTTACATTATAGGATAGATAGCCGTACTATAAAGAGGGGAATGACGCGGCTATTGAACTCCTAAGTGCCTCTAGATGTGCATTTCATGATCATATGCATTTGGATAGAACTAATAACGCCTTGAAAAATGATTGTGAAAATGCTAACACACTCACACATGACGTGATCACTTGGTGGTGTTAGCACATTTGCGACGGCGTTGGAGTTTGAGCGGTAGAGAGGTTTGGGGTCTTCTCTCCCTCTTGGATATTCGAAGGGGTACGTCTATAAATACTCGTTGGCCGGCTCAAGGCTCTCCCTCTTGGACATTTGACATACTTGTGAGCACTTTGAGCTAACCAACTCCCCTCCCACTCATCTCTCTTGCTTCTTTGCATATTCGAAGTGAGATTGAGTGATCCAAGTGCATTTGCATTGTGAGATAGCATCTAGTTGGCACTTGGTGGTTGATTTGCTGCGGGATTCTTGTTTCTCTTGGTGGTTGCCGCCACCTAGACGGCTTGGAGCAGCTTGGAGGCGTTGGCAAGAGTTGGTGTTTGTTCTTGGCCACCTCCGGTGATTGTGAGGGGTTTGTGCCTACCTCGGCGAAGCGCCAAAGGCAACATTAGTGAATTGCTCGTGTCATTGCAACCTTTTGCCATTTGGTAGGTTCTTGTGGTGCCTTTTGAGAGGCTCGGTGTGAGACCGATTAGCCACCGAACCACGTGGTGAAGAGGGACACAACGGGGACTAGCGTGCCGGCAAGCATGTGAACCTCGGGATAAATCGTTGTGTCATTATTCTTATTGTGATTGATCGATCCCGGTGGTTGTGTATTGTGGAATTCATCTCTTGATCTTATTGTTTGGTTGGCTCAATACTTCGCCCCTCGGTGATACCCTTCTAACTCTCTCTTGTATTAATTTCTTAGTTACTTTCCTAGAGTAGCTCTTTTGTGTAGCTTGCTAGTTGTAGTTTCCTTCTCGGTTTGACTTGTGCGGTTGAGTGCCAATATACTAGAATTGTGAATTGGATAGGTGGCTTGCAAACACCCCATAGGCTAAGCAAAACTCGCATCACGCTATTTGTTGTATTGATAAACTTGTTTAGCTTGTCATTGTAGAATTTTTTAAAAGGCTATTCACCCCCCCTCTAGCCATCAAGACCTTTCAAGTGGTATCGGAGCCGTGGTCACCGTTTGCAAGGCTTAACAACCTCGGTGCAAGATGGCTCAAGTTATGTTCAATCATGTTAATGGCAAGCCTCCATTCTTTGATGGCGTCTCTTCCTTTGATCATTGGAAAAGGAAGATGAAGCAATATCTAGGCAATATACATGAGAAGGTTTGGGATGTGACCAAAGAAGGATACATCATTCTTGATGAAGAAAATCTCACTCCAAATGACCGCATCAACAAGCAATGCAACACGGCGGCACTTGACACAATCTACCGTGCCATTGATGATAAAGTATTTGAGCAAATCAAAGATCTTGAAAAGGCAAATGAGCTTTGGATAAGGCTTGAAGAAACATATGAAGGCACTTCAACGGTAAAAAGTGCCAAGCTATATATGCTCAAGGACAAGTTCTCCACTTTCAAGATGAAGGATGATGAATCCATCCCGGAGATGTTCTATAGGCTCCAAGTCATTGTCAATGATCTCAAGGGGCTTGGAGAAAAGGTTGAGGACAAGGACTTCTCACACAAGTTCTTGATGTGCTTACCCAAGAAGTTTGCCACCTTGAGAAGAATGATCTTTAGAGAAGGATTGGACAAGGTCAAACCAACCGATGTGCTTGGAGATATAATGACCGATGCCCAATACAATGATGATGAAGATGAGGTAGAAGAGAAGAAGGAGACCAAGGTCAAGCAAGAGAAGCCCATTGCATTCAAGGCTTCATCTTCTAAGGGCAAGAGCAAGGTGGAGAGTGATGATGATGATCCGTTTGATGATGAGACCATGGCCCTCCTAGTACACAAGATGGGGAGGTTCATGAAGAAGAAAGGATATGGGACAAGAAGGAGAAGAAAGAGAAGAAGAGCTTCACTATCAACAAGAAGAAGAAGGGTGGTGGTTATGTGGTCACTTGGGATAGTGATAAATCCAATAGTGATGATGATGAAAGCTCTAGTGACGATGAGAGGACCACTCGGCGAGCCATTGCAAGCATCACCCTCTCCAACAAGCCATCCATCTTCGACACTACATCGACATGCCTTATGGCCAAGCCTACCAAGGTAAAATATGATGATAGTGATGATGATTCTTGTGCTAGTGATGGTTGTAGGAGTGATGATGAGGAGGATGAGGACTACTCCAAGGATGATCTATTGGGCATAATAGATCAAATGAGCAAGGGCTACAAGAGGACAACCAAGAAATACAAAATCTTGGAACAAGAGCTCATTGCTAAGAGCAATGAAAATGATGCCTTGATGGAGGAGCTTGTTGCTCTCAAAAAGAGTAAGGAGTGCAAAGGAATTGAAAAAGAGCTCAAAGCTCTTAGGAAATCCTTTGATGAGCTAGAGGCCTCTCGTGAGTGTCTAAAGGAAGACCACGAGGACCTTGAAGTTGCTCACACTAGGCTTAAGGAAGCCCACTCCTCTCTACTTGAGCTCATCAAGGAGAAGGACCTCAAGTTGGAGAAGTTCATGAAGGAAGCTAAGGAAGAGCAAGTGATTGTCACTTGTGATATTGGACTAACATGTGATATTATTGATGATTCTTTATTTGTTGGTCCTACTAATGCTTCATGTAGCTCATCATCATCCACCACAACCAACTCTATCTCTACTACTAGTGATTCATCACTTGCGGTTGAGAATGAGACTCTCAAGAGAGAGGTGGATGATCTCACCCGCGCATTGGGCAATGCCTATGGTGGGGATGCCCGCTTGCTAAAATGCTTGGGTAGCCAAAGGTTCTCTCTTAACAAAGAGGGTTTGGGCTATACTCCCAAGAAGGGCAAGGCGGCTTTTGCTACTCCAAAGTCTCGCTTTGTGAAGAGCAATGGTCGTTATTGCAATAGATGCAAGCAAGTTGGGCATCTAGAGATTAATTATAATAAAATGAACAAGAACTACAACAAGTTTCATGCTAAAATGGATTACATTCCTTTTGATTCTTGTTATGTGCTTACCAAGAGTGAGAAAGGTGTGCATGCTAGGTTTGTTGGTACACCAATTGTGGGTCCAAAGAAGAAGGCCATTTGGATACCAAAGAGCTTAGTTACTAACCTCCAAGGACCCAAACAAGTATGGGTACCTAAGAAACATTAATTTATTTTGTAGGTAAATTACAAGGCCGGAGGAAGGCATTGGGTGCTTGATAGTGGGTGCTCTCAACATATGACCGGTGATTCAAGAATGTTCAACTCTCTCAAATCAAATGATAGTGGCATTGATAGTATCACATTTGGTGACAATAGCAAGGGTGATGTGAAAGCTCTGGGAAGGATTGCAATCTCAAATGATCATAGCATTTCCAATGTGCTCCTAGTTGAAAAGTTGAACTTCAATCTTCTCTCGGTTGCTCAATTGTGTGATCTAGGTTTCAAGTGCATATTTGGTGTTGATGATGTGGAGATAGTTAGTGTTGATGGCTCTAATTTGATCTTCAAAGGCTTTAGATATGAGAATCTATACTTGGTTGATTTCAATGCTAGTGTCACTCAACTTTCAACATGCTTGCTCACCAAATCAAGTATGGGTTGGTTATGGCATAGAAGACTTGGTCATGTTGGCATGAAGCAATTGAACAAGTTAGTGAAGCATGACTTAGTTAGAGGCTTGAAGGATGTCACATTTGAGAAAGATAAGCTATGTAGTGCATGTCAAGCCGGAAAGCAAGTGGGCAACACTCATCCATTAAAGAGCATTATGAGTACTTCCAAGGCATTTGAGTTGTTGCACATGGATCTATTTGGGCCAACTACATACACAAGCATTGGTGGCAACAAGTATGAGTTTGTGATTGTGGATGACTTCACTAGATATACATGGGTATTCTTTCTTGTGGACAAAAGTGATGTTTTTGACATATTCAAGAAGTTCATCAAGAGAGTGCAAAATGAGTTTGAGACCACAATCAAGAAAGTGAGAAGTGACAATGGAAGTGAGTTTAGAAACACAAGAGTTGATGAGCTATGTGAGGAGCTTGGAATCAAGCATCAATTTTCGGCCAAATATACACCTCAATCTAATGGCCTAGTTGAGAGGAAGAATAGAACTTTGATTGATATGGCAAGATCAATGTTGAATGAGTATAATGTGAGTCATTCATTTTGGGCCGTAGCAATCAACACGGCTTGCTTCTATAGCAACCGCCTCTATTGCCACAAGTTTCTAGAGAAGACACCATATGAGATCTTAAATGGAAGAAAGCCCAACATTGCATACTTTCAGGTATTTGGTTGCAAATGCTACATCTTGAAGAAAGGCACTAGATTGAGCAAGTTTGAGAAGAAATGTGATGAAGGATTCCTACTTGGTTACTCCACTACTAGCAAAGCTTATAGAGTTTAGAATTTGGCTAGTGGCTTACTTGAGGAAGTTCATGATGTTGAGTTTGATGAAACAAATGGCTCTCAAGATGAGGAAAATAACTTGGATGATGTGAGAGGAACTCAATTGACCAATGCTATGAAAGAAATGGATATTGGTGATATTAGGCCAAAGCAAGTGATTGATGTGGATGACAACAAAGATCAAGTGCTCCAAAGTCCAATTACACAAGCTAGTGGGTCTCTAATGCAAAATCAAGCTAGTACATCATCTCAAGTGCAACAAGATCAACAAGTGGCTAGTTCATCATCTCCAACTCATGATCAACATCAACATCTAAGCAATCAAGTGCAAGTGCTTCAACCAACCAACATTGCTAGAGACCATCCTTTGGATTCCATCATTGGTGACATACAAAGGGGAGTTCAAACTAGATCAAGATTGGCATCATTTTGTGCTCACTCTTCTTTTGTGTCAATGGAAGAACCCAAGGACATTGATAAAGCATTGAGAGATCCGGATTGGGTAAATGCAATGCATGAAGAGCTCAACAACTTCAAGAGAAATGAAGTATGGGAACTAGTTGAAAGGCCTAAGGATCACAATGTCATTGGAACAAGATGGGTCTTTCGCAACAAGCAAGATCAAGATGGGATAGTAGTAAGGAACAAAGCAAGACTAGTGGCTCAAGGTTACACACAAATAGAGGGTCTTGACTTTGGTGAAACTTATGCCCCGGTTGCAAGATTGGAAGCAATTAGGATCTTACTTGCCTATGCTTGTGCTCACAATATCAAGCTATATCAAATGGATGTGAAGAGTGCATTTCTCAATGGGTACATTCAAGAAGAGGTGTATGTGGAGCAACCTCCCGGTTTTGAAGATGACAAGAAACCCAATCATGTTTACAAATTGAGAAAAGCTTTGTATGGATTAAAGCAAGCACCTAGAGCATGGTATGAAAGATTGAGGGACTTCTTGCTAACCAAAGGATTTGTCATGGGCAAAGTGGATACTACTCTCTTCACCAAGAAGATTGGGAAAGACTTGTTTGTATTGCAAATATATGTTGATGATATCATCTTTGGTTCAACCAATCAAGATTATTGTGATGAGTTTGGAAAAATGATGGCAAAGGAATTTGAAAATGTCAATGATCGGTGAACTTAGTTTCTTTCTTGGACTTCAAATCAAACAAATGAAGGAAGGAACATTTGTGAGCCAAACCAAGTACATCAAAGATATGCTCAAGAAGTTTGGCATGGAAGATGCAAAGGGCATTACAACCCCAATGGGCACTAGTGGAAGTTTGGATAGTGACAAGAGTGGCAACATGGTGGATCAAAAGCTATATAGATCAATGATTGGTAGCCTACTCTATGTGACGGCATCAAGACCCGATGTGATGTTTAGTGTATGTATGTGTGCAAGATTTCAAGCCTCACCAAGAGAAAGTCATTTGAAGGCAACAAAGAGAATATTGAGGTATTTGAAGCATACACAAGATGTTGGATTATGGTATCCCAAGGGTGCAAGTTTTGAGCTAGTTGGATATTCGGATTCCGACTATGCCGGTGACAAAGTTGAGAGAAAGAGCACCTCCGGGACTTGTCAATTGTTGGGAAGATCACTTGTCTCATGGTCATCCAAGAAGCAAAATAGTATTGCACTATCTACCGCCGAAGCCGAATACATCGCCGCGGGTAGTTGTTGTGCACAACTCTTATGGATGAAGGCAACATTGAAGGATTTTGGAATCAATTTCAAGAATGTGCCATTGCTATGTGACAATGAAAGTGCCGTGAAGCTAACCAATAATCCGGTTCAACATCAAAGAACAAAGCATATTGATGTTCGTCATCATTTCATTAGAGATCATCAACAAAAGGGTGACATTGCTATTGAGAATGTGGGCACCGAAGATCAATTAGCCGATCTATTCACCAAGCCACTTGATGAGAAGAGATTTCACAAGCTAAAGAATGAGTTGAACATACTTGACTTCTCCAACATGAGTTGATGCACCTCAATGTTATGACATGCCTCTCCTTCGAGCCCCAAGGTACAATTGGTTGACATGTCATACATTCTATGCTAAGGACATGTTTAGTGCATCTAGTCATGATTTCTTATGTTCTAGGCTCATTCATGAAAATCAAATGAATTTGAAGTCTATATGGTGCCACTATTGTTTCCATGTCTTGTATGATCTAGTGGTAGCATATAACTTGTTTAAGTAGCTTGTGATCCTAAGTGTTTAATCTAGATCACTTGTCTAAATATTTGCTTCAACATGGTGCATGATAACCCTTCTAGTGAGGTGTGAAGAAGCTTGCCCTTGGATCAAACCGAAGCATTTTATTTATGCAAGCAATCTAGGTTGAATCACAAACTTGATCCTCACCCCATAATTCAACTTGGTAATCTATCTAAAATTGGTCCCTTGTGGTCATTGGTGCCAAAGGGGGAGAAAATGTTGTTCACAAAGATAGAACTCAAAGGGGGAGAAGCACAAAGGAGGAGAAAAATGTTGTTCACAAAGATAGATTCTAAAAGGGGATCAACTAAATTTTTGAGCACACAAGTAGGTAGAGCAAGCTCTTAAACATGAATGTTGCATTTCCATGTGCACTTCATATGTATGATGCATAGTTATGCATTTCTTTTTCCCCGATACTTTGCTTGTGTGGTAACTTGCTAGTATAATTTGAATGGTGTATTGAAGTACTAGCATGAATAGGAAGTAGTTAGATCTTTCTTGCTTCATGTTTTCCAAAGTGGTACTAGAGCCTTGCTTATAATGTTGATCTCACGAGGTTTCTAGTTTTGTTTGTGCTTTTACAAGTGGTATCTAACTACACAAGGTGCTAAGATGGTGTTTATCGCTACTCCGATGGTATCACGCTTCAAAGGTCTATAATCTAAAACACTTAGCACCTATTGATAGTCAATGCTCCTATATTTTCCTATCTAAGCGTGTATGCTTCCTAAATCCAAACATATAGCATACATGTAGGGGGAGCCATTGCTATCATTTTGAATTCATGATCACTTGTCCATACTCCTTACACATGGTAATATACTTGGACAATGTGACATGGGTTCAATCAAAATTTTATCATAATATCTTTGTGAAAGGGTTGTCACCAATTACCAACAAGGGGGAGATTGAAAGCTCTATGTTTGGTGTTGGTAATTAGTGACAATGCCTAAGTACTAATCCTATGCCTAAGTTGTATGTAGCATATGAGGATTAGTACATTCCAAGGTTGGTGGCAAGATGGACATGGTGATCATGATGGCCACACTTGGATTTGGATGCAACCCTACGTGATCAAGGCAAAGGTATATGCTTAAGGGTTGTGTTTTAGTAACCAAGACACCTAGTGGGTGTGGTTACATTATAGGATAGATAGCCGTACTATAAAGAGGGGAATGACGCGGCTATTGAACTCCTAAGTGCCTCTAGATGTGCATTTCATGATCATGCGAGCGCGGGATTCAGGTGATTTCGGGGAAATGAAATGCCTATTTTCCACTACGCCGGAAGTCGGAAAAAGAAACGGAGGCGAACGGAGGTCACAGTGGTGATCGGACGCTGAACCGGACACGGTCTGTGTTTGACCGGACGCGTCCGGTCAGTGTTCAGCGTGTGCGTGTTTTTCAGTTGTTTGATCGGACGCGCAGCGCGTCCGGTCACTGTCGACCGAACGCGTCCAGTCGATCAGGGAGCTTACTGGACTCCGACCGGACGCGGGCACTGTGGCGTCCGGTCAGTTCTTCAGCGCGTCCGGTCGCTGGTTCGTTGTGCACTGCTCATACTTGACCAGCGCGTCCGGTCAGTTATGGGACCGGCGCGTCCGGTCGTTCCCGGCGCGTCCGGTCGTTGCGACCAGCGCGTCCGGTCGGTGCTTCGCGAAAGAGCCGTTGCGCGACCGGAGCGTCCGGTCAGTTTGACCAGCACGTCCGGTCAACGCGACTTCGGTTGTTTCAAGTTTCTAACGGCTATATTCGAAGGGGTACGTCTATAAATACTCGTTGGCCGGCTCAAGGCTCTCCCTCTTGGACATTTGACATACTTGTGAGCACTTTGAGCTAACCAACTCCCCTCCCACTCATCTCTCTTGCTTCTTTGCATATTCGAAGTGAGATTGAGTGATCCAAGTGCATTTGCATTGTGAGATAGCATCTAGTTGGCACTTGGTGGTTGATTTGCTGCGGGATTCTTGTTTCTCTTGGTGGTTGCCGCCACCTAGACGGCTTGGAGCAGCTTGGAGGCGTTGGCAAGAGTTGGTGTTTGTTCTTGGCCACCTCCGGTGATTGTGAGGGGTTTGTGCCTACCTCGGCGAAGCACCAAAGGCAACATTAGTGAATTGCTCGTGTCATTGCAACCTTTTGCCATTTGGTAGGTTCTTGTGGTGCCTTTTGAGAGGCTCGGTGTGAGACCGATTAGCCACCGAACCACGTGGTGAAGAGGGACACAACGGGGACTAGCGTGCCAGCAAGCATGTGAACCTCGGGATAAATCGTTGTGTCATTATTCTTATTGTGATTAATCGATCCCGGTGGTTGTGTATTGTGGAATTCATCTCTTGATCTTATTGTTTGGTTGGCTCAATACTTCGCCCCTCGGTGATACCCTTCTAACTCTCTCTTGTATTAATTTCTTAGTTACTTTCCTAGAGTAGCTCTTTTGTGTAGCTTGCTAGTTGTAGTTTCCTTCTCGGTTTGACTTGTGCGGTTGAGTGCTAATATACTAGAATTGTGAATTGGATAGGTGGCTTGCAAACACCCCATAGGCTAAGTAAAACTCGCATCACGCTATTTGTTGTATTGATAAACTTGTTTAGCTTGTCATTGTAGAATTTTTTAAAAGGCTATTCACCCCCCCTCTAGCCATCAAGACCTTTCACTCACCTCTGCACAATCCGATCAAGCAACGGGTGGAGGAGGTGGAGGGGATGCTGGCGGAGCGGTGGACAGGATTTGGAGGATGGTGGTGAGACGGTGAGCTCGCGTGAGCACGGAGAAGGCTGTGGCGGCAATGGCGCCTCTGTTTTCCGCCTCGGTGAACCCGGCCAGAGCGAGAGTGAAGGAGAGAAGAGTGAGCACGAGTGAGGGGGTGGAGGTGTTCGCTCGGTGTTCATCTCCGCGCCTGGGCTCGCGACGTGGAGGCAACGGCAGCGCTTGGACGCCACGCGGCGACGCTCTTCTGCCCGAGCACCACGACACAGCCGGTGTCCGACTGAATGGCGAGATCGTTGACTGAATCGATGAGGCCGAACGGTGACTGACAACGTGATTTCAAGGGTGAATATCTCCGAAAACAGCTCGAATTAGCCGAAGGTGATAACATCAATTTGATAGGGCTACATGAGGGCTACAAGTTTGCTAATTGGCTCAAGAACATATTCGGCTTGGATTTGAAACTACATAGCCCCAAAGTGGTGCCCTTTGAAACTGAAACGTATTTTTAGTTATTGAAACCGACTAAAACCCTATTTTCTAGACACCATATCTCCTAAACCATTTAGAACTAGGTGATGGTGATATTGACAATGTTGTAGAGCTAAGTGAGTACTACAAAAGTGTCAACATGAGTTGAAGCTGATTTGGTCTGGTTTGTAAACTACAAGCTTCCAAAGTAGGTCATTGTAAAACTGGGGAACACTTTTGAGACTTAGGAAAAATTCTAAGTGTTGAGACAGCCCCTCTAGCTGACTTGTGGGCCATTTTTGAGCATGTTCTGTTCAGTTTCATGAGATGGTCATATTGAGACTTTTGTTCCCCATAAAATTCCCTACAACTTTGCTTAAGGGTGCTCCTCCATGCAAGGTCTCTAAGCTAGACTTTTTAATTGGTCAAACTAGAGCATCCTAGGGCTAAATGCTGGTCAACTACACCTTGGAGGGCATTTTGGTGATTTTGGTCAACATGAACCTTGCTCCATTAGTGACCCTAATTATAACTAAGGTGATGTGAGATGTAATTAGCTACTCTACCCTTTAGTTACACTAACTCCCTAGTGTCACATGATGTGAACCAAACAAAATTCTAAAAACAACCACATTAGTTGCAACCACATAAAATAACATGAATGATGCATGCTTAAGCTTATGCAATGCAATGCAATTATGGAGCTAAACACCTGAGGTGTTACACGGCCAATAGGGTGCATTTGCAGGTAAATAGCATCTAAACACCACGCTTACATGTGATCTACCACTTAACCCTCTCGCGAAGAGAGCTAAGCGCTTTGCAAACATATACATAAACTCATTATCAATCATAACCATATCAAATGTACTACTAGAGCAAACTAGGAACATAATAAATAGAAACATAATGATATTAGAATAAAGTCGTAGAGCAAAGATACAAAATAATACAAATACTTTGATGATGGAGATCCGAATCCTGAGCACAAGTCGTCCGACTCTTCCTTTATCTAGTCTAAACCTATGTAGAACTTGAAGAATTGGAGTAGCTTTTCTAATTCTCTGGTGGAGAGAAACTCTCTAAACCCTAGCTCTGCTGATGGCTCCCTCTACTAATGAATTGCTAATGAATTAGGGTTTCTCCTGGGGTTAGGGGCCTTGCTTATATAGCCCTCTAGGAAGCACCACAGCCCTTGGATCAAACCGACCTTGATCTACGATTTTTATTCATCCTCAAAGGCAGTGGAGGCAAGATCCATGAGCTTGCACCTGATTGGTCAAACCACTGGGGCGGCCGCCCCACCTATCAGTCCAAATGGCCCTCCCCTTCGAGGGGGTGCCTTCCTGAGTCTTCTAGATTATTCTTTTTCATAGTAGGGTTGATTTCTCTCTATGTAGATCTGACATATGGGTCTCCTTTGATCTTTTCCTGATAACCCCCTGCAGAAATAGACATTCACCAAAACTCGTGAAAATTATTAGTTTAAAACCCCTAAATCTATGGTGAAGCTCATTTTAACCCTTCTTTTTATTCTTGTTGTCTTATAAAATTGATGGTTAATTACCGTCAACAGGGACATGAATGTGCCACGTGTCCCCTTTCCTAGCATGAATAGCATCTTCTCTTTGATTGAGCCTTTTCTTCATTGCTCATGTGATGCTCTTCATTGTCTTGCCTCTCATGAGTTGCTTAAACCTTCTTTTCAAGCTTGGTAGGACACCCTGAGGCAAAATGTCCCATATCTCCACACTTGAAGCACTCGATGTGAGCTTGTACTTTCTTCTCATCTTGATTCTTGCTCATCATCTTGGCATCTTGAATGAGAGTTGGATGTCTTGCTCTTTCACCCCTTCTTGTTTTCTTCTTCTTCTTCATCAAGTCACCACCATCTTCATGGTTGATCTTGATTTGAGCTTGGGGCTTTGCTTTTGGCTCAACTTGAGGCTTCTTGGTAGGGCAACACTTAGCAATATGTCCCATTTCATGGCATCGGTAGCACATGAGTTGGGATAGCTTCTTTGCATCTTGCTTCTTCATAATCTTGCCCTTGTTCTTGTTGTAGCCAATACCACTCTTATCACCATATCTTCTTTGATTGGTCATGATATGCTCAATGGCGATTTTAGAGATGTAGCACCTCTCCAACTTGTTGCTCAAATTCTTTACTTCACTTTTGAGCTCATTGTTCTCCTTCAAAAGGTTAGTCTCACAAGACATAGAAGTAGAACAAGAATCTAATTGTGAGGAACATGGCATATATAATAAATCATCACAAGAGGTGGATACATGCTTCTTGCCTACATCACAAGGGTTAGTAATATGTGATTGATCATTTGACCCAAATGATGAGCTCTCACTAGTTTTGGTTTTTTATTAGAAAGTTTCTTAGTGAGTAAAGCATGTTCTTGTGCCAAGTTATCATGAGCAACACTTAGTTCTTCATGAGCCAATTTTAGCTCCTCATGTGAACAAGTAGTAACATAAAGTAGATGCTTTTGTTGTTCACATGTGGTCTTTAGAAAAGAGTTTTCATTTTCCAATTTACTTGCTTTTTCCATTTCCCTTTTCAAGGCTCTTGAGAGTTTATATAGAAGCTTTAAATTTGGATCATCACAATCCACAACAAAACCACCAACTTGTATCTTAGTGTTACCATGTGATGATGTTGAAGAGCTTGTTGAAGCATCACTCTCATAGCCATCATCTTCACCATCAAGTGTGCATGAAGTAGAATCATTGCTTGCATCACTTGTGGCATTATCATCATTCTTGTCAAGTGATCTTGTGGTATGATCATCTTTGTCATCACTTGATCATGAGGTGGAGCAATCCTTCACAACCACCTTGTTGTGGTCATGCTCAACATCCTCATGAGCCTCCTCCTTGGGCTCATCATCATTGGAGATCGCCCCAAATTTATCATTGAGAAACATCCAAATCTCATGGGTGAACTTGAAGTCCATGATCTCACAAAGTATGCTACTATCCATAGATCAATAGAAAATGTTAGTAGCTTGGCTATCGAGATGGAGGCATTTACTTTGCGCTTGAGTTGCATTCTTTCTATCAATCGCAAAGGAAAAGCCCACAACTACGATCCACCACATTTGAGGAGAAATAAACTTAAAATTGCATTGCATCCAATTCCTCCAACGTCCAAAGTGTGTGCCATCAAAAATGTGTGGACACTCAACATCTAGCCCATAAGCCGCCATCCTCTCGGGTCGGTGAAGACCACAAATGAGAGACCAGGCTCTGATACCACTTGAAGGGTCGAGATGGCGGACTAGAGGGGGGGTGAATAGTCCTTTCTAAAATTAAACATGTTGGCTAACCGAAACAAATGTGGAATGAAACTTAGAAAATATCCTAATTAGGTAACAAAGGTGCCAGCCTAGCTAGTGCTCTCCTAAACGATTCTAGCTTGCAAGGTCACACAAACCTATGCAACTAGTACTTTCAATCAAACCATGGAGCACCTACACAAACTAGTGAAGCAAAGCGCACAAAGCCTAAGCTCACTACCAAAGCTCAATAACAAGGCAACCAATGCTAAATTAGAGAGCACAAATTACTTAGCTACACAAACTAAGCAATGTGACTAACAAGGTTACACAAACCAAATTAGCCACGCAAGGGGAAGCTTCTAGCTACACAAGCAAGAAGACAACTAGCAAGCTACACAAGCAAACTAGTCACGAGAGCAACTACACAAGCACAAGTATATATGAAAGTAAATATAAGCTTGTGTTGCACGAAGGTAAACCACCGAGAAGATGAAGAACAATGTTGACATGGTGATTTTTCTCCTGAGGTTCACTTGGTTGCCACCAAGCTACGTCCCTATTGTGTCGACCAACACTTCGTGGTTCGGCGGTGTTGGTGTTTCTTAGCGTAAGCAGAGGTATCCGCAAGCACATGGATACACCGTTGTAGCACTTCACCCAGAAGTATTCAGGGTATCGTAATTTCCCAAAGGAACGGTTGTGCTAGACTCTTCACTTAGTTAATCTATGACCATAAGGGAGAAATGAACGAGGTAGCAAGGTTTTTCCAAGGACAGATATCTTAATGGAGGTAGCTTTGTTACTATAGACTTGCTTCAGGCGCCAGATTGCACTTGGTCTACCAAGCGATGACAGCCTCTACTCTACCACGAGCCCGAATGTGGGGGATTACAAGGGACGGACAGGGCTGTCACCACCTGCCGCCTACCCCTCAATCCGTAGGGAAAGAGGCAAACGAAGATAGCTTCTAGCCTAGACACCACGTCTACGCTATCCACTAATACTCTAGCGTGCTAGTAAGGGTTATCCGTCTTTATCAGGGCCCTTCTACTAGAGTACCCGCCGTAAGGACGGACGATGAACCCATAGGTCTATAATAGTGCAAAGGTAACTTTTTAAGATAAATAACCAAAGTTAAACAACAAGTCTCTTAATCCAAATAGTAAGAAGCTTGTAGAGGCATAGGTGGAGAAGCTCTCGGCTCTAGCACTTTGACTTAGTGTAGCTAGCACACTAAGGGAAGTTGCTAGTACTCCGACTCTTCTCCAACTCTCTCCTCACTCACTCACCTCTCTTATTCCAATCACAACTACTGAAAAAGTAAAAGTCTACTCTTCTTTCCTTGTGAATTGAATTGGGATTTATTCTCTCCTCCCCTTTGAGAGGAAAGGGGGCCCCTTTTTATACTAAATCAAAGGCAGTGCTCCTCCCTATTTTTGGCATGAAGCACCAGGGGAACCGATGTTGCATGCCTCCATGCCACCGCTAGAGAAAGACTAGGGCATATGGCGGTGACAGGGGGGCGGCCGCCCCCTGGGCCGGCCGGCCCACTAGTTGGCCCAAATGGCCACCGCCTTTGCGAGGTGGTCTCTGGTTGGGCTTGGAACACTATTGCATGGTGCCTTGCCCTATTGGTGTTGCGATGCTTGGCGCCTTCTTCATTCTTTGCATGAATTAACATTAGAAAGTGCCTTTTGATGGTTTATTCCATGTATTTGTGTTTGTGACCTGCAAAGTGATATACTAAAAATACATGTGGAACTCGGTTAATAGTAAATGCATATGTGACTTAAGTTTGCTAGTTTCTCCTTTTTATGAGCTTATTGACGGGAGAATTTCATCGTTCGTGACCGTCAATAGGCAGCTAATTGGTATCACACACCGAGCCTCTCAAAAGGCGTCACAAGAACCCACCATCAAGTATGGTAGCTCAATGACACGCTCAACTAGAGTTGCTCTTTGCGATCCCCGCGGGGTGAGCACAATCCCCCACACAAAGCTTCTCTGGAGCCTCGCACAATCTTCTTGCGAGCTTCGATGAAGCCACAAGCCACCAAGCTGCCTAGGAGGTGGCAACCAACAAGAGTAACAAGCACCACCGGCTTGCAACACGATCACCTAGTGCCACTCAATGCAATCTCTCAAAGCAACGCACTAGAATCAACTCACTCACAATTGATTCACACTCTTGCAAGCACAAGTGAGTTAGAGGGCATCCAAGCACTCCCAAAGCATGGACACTAAGTCCCAAGGGTGCCAAGCTACTGCCAAGGCCAGCCACCAATTGTATTTATAAGCCCACAAACGAATATAGCCGTTAGCTATTCACTGGGTGTTTTTCAGGACTGACAGACGCATCTGTCGCTACACCGACAGACGCAGCTAGCGTCCATCACTCCTGTACCAGCACCACTCGATCGCTGCCATGTGTCCCACTTCAAATATGAGCTGTTGATCTCCAACAGTCGGCTAACTTCAACGCGCTCTCGAACCAACCGACGGACGCGTCACATGCAAGCAAGCCCGCGCGTCCATCGCATCGTTAAATGTGGTCCAGAAAAGGGTGAAACCACGCAGAGCTGCGATAGATGTGGCTCAATGTCCATTGCTCCTGTGCACCGAAGCCACCCTCATGAACTGATCGACAGACGCTGACGTCAGCGTCCGTCGCTCGAGCATCCACCCGTCCAATGCCTTGCCCAACACCGGTCAGCGCCGCGCTGCTAGGGTTAGGCAACAGACGCCCTGGCCAGCGTCCGATGCCAGCACAAGCCGTGCCCGTCGCACACTTTTTAGCTAAAAAATGTTCTGTGACTTCGCCACTTCTTTCACTCTTGCTCAAATGTGCCAACCACCATGTGTACCACCTCATGCACGTGTGTTAGCATATTTTCACAAACATTTTCAAGGGTGTTAGCCACTCTACTTTCCACGCCACCCGATCCTAACACGTATGCAAAGTTAGATCGCTCAAGTGGCACTAGATGACCGATATGCAAACAAGTTTGCCCCTCTTAATAGTGTGGCCATCTATCCTAAACCCGGTCATCAACTTCTCTACACACCTATGACCGATGAAATGAAATGCCCTAGGATTATACCTTTGCCTTGCACATTCCATTCCAACTCCTCCGATGTTGAAGCAACACATGCAGCAACCAATCACCAAATAATATGATCCACTTCATATCATCATGTGACCATATTGGTTCATAGATCTTGACCCCACTTGCTCTTCACCATTGCGTTGGTCCATCAGCACCAAGTCTTGCTCAAGTTTCACCGCCTTGCAGTCCATCGCTCCAAAGCCTCTGATTTGCCCTTCACACTTGCAACCAGTCCGTTGAGCCAAGCCTCATCTTGATCTTCGCCACCTTGGTCACATGACTCCATGTCATGTCTCATATGAAATGAGCTCCTTCATGACACCATCACCTGTGGACTAATTCCCTGTATATCTCACATAAACACAATTAGTCCACCTAAGGTTGTCACTCAATTACCAAAACCAAACAAGAACCTTTTAAGGATTTCAAACCAACCAACATACAAGCCAAGATTGTACATGATTCAACATAATGAGTCACATGTTACATCATAGTTCACAATAGTTCACAAGTATTTCACATATATTCGAGGTCACATAGTTATTACAAACCAAGTTTCAAGTAGCGGAAGCAAAGTGTTTGACTTCAACATCATACTTAAGATCAAATATATGCCAATACTAAGGTCACTTTCTAACAAAAGCATCAAGAGAGGATAGCTTAGAGAGACCATGTAACACCCCAGGTGTTTGGCTCCCATATTTGCATTGCATTTCATAAGCATGAGCATCATTCATCTCATTTATGTCTTTGTTTTGCTTGCAACATGAGTATGCAACATACTCCAATATGCTTGTTTCATAATTGATTAGCGGTGCAACATGTAGATACAACATGGGTATCTCATACTTTGAAACATGGCAATGTTGTTAGTATACCATGATAAGTGTAATTGTTGCAACAAGGGCTTGAAACATATGCAACATGGTAGTGCAACATTTGGAAATGTTTGTTTTGCTGGTTTCAACTTATGTGACATTTGGAATTGTGTGTAACCAATGTGTAGAGTGGTTAATTATGTCCTATAACACCTTAATCACACTTAGGATCATTAGTGGAACAAAGTTCATGTTGACCAAAATGACCAAATTGCCCTCTTAAGTGTTGTTGACCAAGTTTTGACCTCTAGAGTGCTTTCATTTGACTCTTTAAAAAGTCTAGCTTAGAAATCTTGCATGGAGGTGCACCCTTAAACAAAGTTGTAGAGAATTTTATAGGGAATAAAAGTTTCAATATGGCCATCTCATGAAAATGACTAGAATACCATCAAAAGTGGCCCATAAGTCAGCCAAGGGGGCTGTTTTGGGACTTAGCAAATTTGGCTAAGTAAAATGCAGTAACAGTTTCAAGGTACCCATCTTTGGAGGTTTGTAACTCTCAAACTGGCCGAACTAGCTCTAGCTCCAGTTGACAAATTTGTAGTACTCATATAGCTCTCCAACTTTGCCAATAACATCTTGACCTGAATCGAGCTAGTTTGGGAGGTTAAGGTTGATGAAAATCGGCTGTCAGTCACTACCTTAATTGAATCGGGCGCTATTGATTCAGAGGAGCCGGCTTTGGTGGCCGACCAGCCTTAGGCCGTTGTCACTGTGTGGACGCACCGTAGTAGTCGTATGCCGGCCATGGCCCCACTGGTCAGTCCGCGACGCCCCTCAAGTCGCCACGGTATGCTGCTGCGGCCCCCATTCCTTCTTCCCTCCTCGCTCTCCCTCCAGGCGGAAAATGAGCCGCCATTGCTGCCCTTGCTCCAACAAGCTCGCATGCGCTCACCACTGCACCACCGTCCACCAAATCTCGCCCACGGCTCTGCCTTGGACCCCTCTACCTCCTCCACCTCTTAGTTGTGCTAATCGCGTGGAGGTAAGGGCACATTGCCGCATCCGCACTTGCATCATCTTTTGGGAACTAAGCTAGTGAGAAGCTCTACTTATCATCCCCAAACGTCAGGTCAGATAGAACGAGTTAACCAAATCTTAGAAGATATGTTGAGGGCGTGTGTTATTTCATCCAAGGGTTCATGGGAGAAATGGTTGCCTTTGGCTGAATTTTCGTACAATAATAGCTATCAAGAGAGTATTAAGATGGTCCCATTCGAAGCATTGTATGGTCGCAAGTGTAGAACACCACTGAATTGGGTAGAAGCCGGGGAAAGAAGGTATTATGGTATTGATTTTGTTGAGCAAGCCAAAGAACAAGTCTGTACCATCAAAATACATATGGTTGTAGCCCAATCTAGATAGAAAAGTTACGCTGATCGCCGTAGAAAACCAATTGAGTTTGAAGTTGGAGACTTCATGTATTTGAAAGTTTCATCTATGAAGAGTGTAAAACATTTTGGTGTGAAGCGAAAGCTTGCACCGAGATATGTTGGTCTTTTCCAGATCATAGGAAAAAGTGGAGTTGTTGCATATAAGATCCAGTTACCTCCTGAAATGAGCGCCATTTTCAATGTCTTCCATGTATCTCAGTTAAAGAAATGTCTTCGGGTTCCTAAAGAGAGAGTTTTGTTGGGGGATATCAAGCTAGAATCCGATCTAACTTATGAAGAAAAGCAAGTTCATGTGATTAACACTCGAGAGCAAGTAACTCGAAGTCGAGTGGTTGAATGGTATAAAGTAATGTGGAGTAATCAAGGTAGTGAGAGTGATGCTACTTGGGAGAGAGAAGATTATTTATGAGAGGGTTATAAGGAATTCTATCAACAATGGTACGCTTTCCAAATCTCGGGACTAGATTTTTATAAGGGGGAGGGCTGTAACACCCTAGGTGTTTGGCTCCCATATTTGCATTGCATTTCATAAGCATGAGCATCATTCATCTCATTTATGTTTTTGTTTTGCTTGCAACATGAGTATGCAACATACTCCAATATGCTTATTTCATAATTGATTAGCTTACGAAATGTGACTGGTGCAATATGTAGATGCAACATTGGTGTCTCATGCTTTGAAACATGGCAATGTTGTTAGTATACCATGATAAGTGTAATAGTTGCAACAAGGGCTTGAAACATATGCAACATGGTAGCGCAACATTTTGGTGGAAATGTTTGTTTTGCTAGTTTCAACTTATGTGACATTTGGAATTATGTGTAACCAATGTGTAGAGTGGTTAATTATGTCCTATAACACCTTAATCACACTTAGGATCATTAGTGGAATAATGTTCATGTTGACCAAAATGACCAAATTACCCTCCTAAGTGTTGTTGACCAAGTTTTGACCTCTAGAGTGCTTTCATTTGACTGTTTAAAAAGTCTAGCTTAGAGATCTTGCATGGAGGTGCACCCTTAAACAAAATTGTAGAGAATTTTATAGGGAACAAAAGTTTCAATATGGCCATCTCATGAAAATGAATAGAACACCCTCAAAGTGACACACAAGTCAGTTAAGGGGGCTATTTTGGGACTCACCAAATTTGGCTAAGTAAAATGCAGTAACAGTTTCAAGGTACCCATCTTTGGAGGTTTGTAACTCTCAAACCTAGACGAACTAGCTCTAGCTCTAATTGACAAATTTGTAGTACTCATATAGCTCTCCAACTTTGCTAATAACATCTTGACCTGAATCGAGCTAGTTTGGGAGGTTAAGGTTGATGAAAATCGGCTGTGAGTCACTACCTTAACTGAATCGGGCGCTATTGATTCAGAGGAGCTGGCTTTGATCGCCGACTGGCCTCAAGCCGTTGCCACTGCATGGACACACCGTGGCGGCCATACACCGGCCGCGTCCCCCACTAGTCAGTCTGCGACACCCCTCAAGTCACCACGGTACGCTACTGCTGCCCCCATTCCTTCCTCCCTCCACGTTCTCCCTCTAGGCGGAAAATCGAGCCGCCATTGCCGCCCTTGCTTCAGCGAGCTCACACATGCTCACCACCGCACCACCATCCACCAAATCTCACCCACCACTTCGCCTTGGATCCCTCTACCTCCTGCACCTCTTAGTTGGGCTAATCGCGTGGAGGTAAGGGCGCATTGCCGCATCCGCCACCGTCCGCCTCGGACGTTTCTTGCTGGAGTGCCACCGTCATCGTGGCCGTGCTTCTCTAGGGTCTCACCACCTACCTTCTTTGATGTTTCAAGTCCGCCTTGAGCCGCTAATGTTTCCTGGGCCGGCCGATAGGGTCGCGATGCCGCCTAGCTCACCAGAGCCAGCAAGCCACGGCCGTGGGCCGCCATTGCCGTCGCCACCCGCCATGGCTGTCATAATAGTCCCCTTAGGCTCCACCCCTAGGTTTGCACCATTGAGGTGAATGCACCAGTGCACTCGGCCTCACCGAAATCGCCAACGGCGGCGAGCTCCGCCGTCGCCTTTGCCTCCCCTGCTCATGGTCTCTCGAGCCGGTGGGCCATTCTCGTCAGCGTGTGGGTGTGGGTGGGAGGCCACCATGGGTCGTGTGGGCCGAGTGGGCCGCATTGGCCGGGCGAGCCACGCGTGAAAGCGGGCTGCGCCGGGGTAGTAGGCCGGCCTAGTATCGAGTTAGGGTTTTCATTTTTGTTTTTCTGGTATTATTTTCACATATCCGATGCCATTTTGTAAATTTCATATCTCCAAATTGGCGGATCCATTTGAGGTGATTCTATGTTTGTTAGGATCTGTGTAAAGTGTAGTATTTAGGAAAAATATAAAATGTATGTGTTATTCAAATTCTGGAAGAATTAAATAAAAACTTAAAAGGTGTTTTAAAATAGATGCAAAATTGTTAATATGATAACTTGAGTTCTAGGGCTCCAAAAATTATGAAATTTGGTGAGTGTGCTATTCTAGGTGTATGCTAGCTCTGGTAAAAATTTGAATGCTTTTTCTTGAGTAGTTTTCAAGTTATGCCTTTGTCAATTTATAATAGGAGATAATTGAATGAATTTTCATAATTTTTCTATATGTCCAATAATCATGAAATTTTGTGGAGAGTGTCCTGGTCCTTTAGGATTGCTAGGAAAAATATTATTTCTATTGTTTGATACTTTTCAGTAGGATTTCTTATTTATGCTAGAATCAACCATGCTGGCTTGATAATTTTGTGTAGGGAGTTTCTGTTGGCAGCATGGGCTCAAATTTCTATAGTAGTCTACTAGTAGTACATAAGGTCCATTATAATGTTTGTAGAATTTTCTAAACAGTTTATAAATAGGTTTAGTTTCCCACTTAATTAATTAATTTAATTAAGAAAGGGATTAAAATAAATGACTTGGGTTTGCATAACTTACTTACTGGTGGTTTTATGTCATGTGTGAACTAGTACTGCCATTGGTTTCGTCATAAGGATAGTTTGACACATGGGTAAATATTTAATTTTTACATTTCTAGGTTATCTGGATAGCTGGTAGCATTTCTGGGTTTAGGCCTTGATAAAGGTGTTTGCTGGGAATTTTATGAATACCAAAGTTGTAGTAAACTTCTTAAACTAGCTTGTGTCAAAATTTGGTGGTATTTGGCCCAGTAGTTTAGGAGTTATAGCTATTTGAAGTTGCTGTCCAGAAATGGCTGCTCTCTGTTTGGAGATGACAGATTTCTAGAACTTTAAGATTTCGACTAAGTAAACTTGGGAATCAAGTCTTGATGTCTAAAAATAAATTGTAGAGCAAGCTTTCCAGATTGTCTTGTATCATATCATTTGGATTTGTAGATCTCCAGTTATGGTTGAAAAACCAAGCTGCTGTCCAGATTTCTATGTTGCTAAACTGGGGTAGGATTTTGGTAAGTTTAAGTAATATTGCTCTTGTTGATTGTTTAGGTGTTAGAGCCTTAACTAAGGAAGAGCAGCTATACATTAGGTTGTGTAGGATTGGTAAGTACTTCTCTACCGGAGAAGAGTTTTGCACGTTGTTTCGCCAGAAAAATCACTAGGGGGATCTCTCTGTGTTTCGCGGATCGTACTACAGTACTACTTAGTACTAAATATGCGCAGGCGTGCCAGTATACATCCGTATACGAAATTAAGTAAATGTGCAATAAAACACAAGGGACAAAAGTTCAGGGAAATATCACTTTATTCATTCATTTGAGAATTACAAAGTACAATTTCCCACTTTAATATAATTTTGCGCCGAGCTCCATCTGACAATCAGAGGATTGTGTGGCTTCTGATTCCTGGGGCCTCTAGAGGCCTCCAGTTAATTACATCCGCGGCGTTGGGCTGCGGAACACCTCCGATTAAGCTATGCTGATGGTCGTCATTGTCGTCTCCAAATAAATCAGAATTGTCTCCCAAGTATATGCATAAGCACAAATGAATGAAAATGGTGAAGTGCTAGAGCCTCGTCGGCCTCTAGCAAAGGTATCCAGCCTCGTCGTGCGGATCGCATAATGAAGTCAAGTGTTCGGCCTCGTCGGTCACGAACAAATAATTCCGGCCTCGTCGGTCGCGGAAAGGAAATGTCCCAGCCTCGTCGGTCAGGGGAAGAAAATGACTTCACATGGTTCACCGGCCTTGACGGTACGGAAATGTGGTTGGTGGTAAACGTAAGACTTGTGCTCATGTAGTACTTAGGAGATTTCTCCTTGGTTTACTTCTTGAGATCATTGACGTGACACTTAGTCACCTCACCAATTCGCGTGAACTCGAACGCTTTCTCATGACTTAGAATTATTTGCAGGCGTTGCACAAAATAACTTCGGGCCTGTCAAAAGCCCGTGGCTTGCATGGGCCGAGAGATCAACATTGATGGGCCGTCAATGAGCCGAACATGTGTACATTGCACGTACAGGCTTGCATGGTACTGTAGCCTTTCATTTGCTTTCCTGTAGTATGTACTATACATGTATACGCTTGTTTGCACATAGCTAGCTTCTAGCGCTTGTACACTGCTGGTGTTCCTGGGCCAGCAAGGCCCGGCTTGCTAAGGCGAAGAGGTGTTGCCGGGCCACGCCGCTCCATAGCCGCGGTGGCCGTGTTTGCCGCTCCGGCCATCGCCGGAGTCTGGAGCCTTGTCGAGCAGTACTCGCCACGGCCATGATCATCACAGGGATTCGCGTGTACGCCACTGCTGTAGATGTTCGGCTCGCCAGAGACGCGGTTGACAGGCTCGCCGGAGATGATGCTGTAGATGTTCGGCTCGCCGGAGACGTGGTCGACAGGCTCGCCGGAGACGATGAAGTGCTTGACGACGAGGTTGAAGAAGTCGACGGCGAGGGCGGCGTTGATGGCGTCGCCACCTCTCGTGCTTGCCGGCGATGCGTGTATGTATGGCAGAGTGGTGGTGTATGTGTGGTGAAGTGTGTGCAGCCTGGCGGCGGCCTGATGGATGTGTACCTAGCGGGGCGGCGGCATATTGAAGATATCAAGATCCAGTCCGTCCCTTGGGAGGGAGGAGGTGCCTTCCTTTTATAGGCAGGAGCTAGGGTAGTAGGCTGAGGCGGTGGCAAGGAGCGCGCCGCCGCTGGTCAGTTGCGAAGGAGACTCGCCCGGCCGTATCATCCGGCATAAATCCGTGCGGCACGCGCAACCGACTTTCATTTGAAATTTGAACAGAAGTTATCTGCTTGGCGAGCTTATCCCATCGCATAGTACTGAACCATTCAAATGATTGCACAATGTCACTGATCAGTGGCCCAACTTAGAGATAACCGTGGCGTACATGCTCACAGCAGGGCTAGCCAGGAAAGAGTATTCGTTTGAATTTATCAGCACCGCCTAATTTGAACCTTGTGGCCAGTGCTCTCGGGAAGCTTCTGGAAGCATAGGATGCTCTGCCGCCTTTGCATGGAGCGTGCTGGGCAAATCAAAGTATGTGCCGCAGCAATCACGTATTCATACGCACATATTTATACATGTACATGCATGGTTGGCCAATCAACTCACATCCATGCATCTTCTTGTAGAGATCAATTAGCTTGTGCATTCACTCATTTCAGCCGTGAAACGTGCACATGCATGTATTTTGACATGGGAACAATTAGCGGCACACTAATTATTTTAGCCAAAAGATCATGGGCCTGGAAGTCCCAGCAAGCCACAAGTGTACCATTTGGATGTGGGCCATATGCATAAGCCCAATATTGTTAATTAGCCTTTGTGCTAATTAATGGTTGTTATTAGGCAACTCATACATCTTTGCAGCCCAAGTATTTATATAGGCTATTTCACAGGCATCATGTCATTGTCAAATTAGGCTTCAGTTGACTCATACTAAATAGGCTATGTATATATAATATTACAACATGCCAAAATTTCATCTTACACACGTGTTGTTAAAGTGATTTGAATAGAGCGTTAAATGTGTTGCAGTTCACATTTGCATTCACCGAGCATGACACATTCATTCTTATCCATCCATGAGATTTATATGTGCATCCATGCAATAGGTGTGCCAGAGGGGTGACGCTTCTGAAGTTCAAGGAAGCACCTCAGGAGGAGGAGCCGGAGCAGCCGAGGGAGCCTGAAGATTCCAGCCGGCCAAGGAGTTCCTGAAGAAGAGCTACCTGAGTGCCCTGACCATTGTCCTTCATCCTTTCTAAAAGGCAAGCCCCGGTGCATGCTGACCTAACTTTTGTTAATATATCTTTGAGTATTTCTACTTGTTTACTGCATTAAGTTGTAGGCGTTGAGTGAAAACACTTGCTGCATTATATCTATCCTTGTCTAGATATCGAACTTGTATCCCAATTAAAGTTTAGGCACGTGTTATTGCTTAGCCATGCTTAGTGCGGTGGAAGTCAGGTGATTTCCGATCATCCGCGAGCTTTAGGATGAAGTGGGTCATGATTGGCTATATTTGCTATCGTGGAAAAGAACCATGCTGAAAAATGAATTGAGACCGGATGGGAGTTCGATAGTATAGCCATAAGACACTCCACGTCTTGGGTGTGAAGCTATGCCTGTCTAAGACATTTAAGGACCGATTCGCTATATGTCCTTGAGTCATATTGAACGCAGTCTAACACTTAGTTGGTCGGATAAGCTGTTTCGACCGCGAAGCCGAGTAATACAGTTTAGGCTGGGAATCGGGAGGTCAAGTGCGCATTCTGGAGGAAGTAAGGATGTGCTTGGGGACATTGGCAAAAGATCAAGGGGTTAAAGTCCCTATCACCTTGAAGAGTGTTGTCCTTGGGAATGCAACATCAGTCGAACCCATGCTTTCCTGAACTGTACCAAAGGTGACCAGAGCAGCCCTCGCTAGGCGTGTCTCGGTGAGTGTTAGAATTACCCCTCCAGCTAGATAGAAACTCGATTCGAATCACCGTCGCTCCCGGTTAGTGAGCACTTGACTTGAGCAGCAGCAACGTACATTCAATTAATTGAATGGATGGTTAATTGGATGATGATTTAAATATTGCCTCAATTTATACCTGCTATGGTTACTATTGTTTGCTTAATAATCAGATGATTGTTTAGAACAGGTGCTAAGATAGATGACAGGTTAATGCTAAAAGTCACTGCTAGCATAGGTTAAAAGAGTTACTTTTACTTATGCATTTCTGCAAATAAACTATCAGCCAGCTCCACTTGAGAAAAGCCTTGCATGATCCTTGGTGTCCTTTATTTCTGTTTTGACGGGTAAGTCTAGCTGAGTACATTCCCGTACTCAGGGTTTATTCCCTCCTGTTGCAGATGATATGCTTTATCAGGGCTTCTGCAAGAGCTGCCTCCACCCGGCAGGTGACGAGGACTAGATCACTTAGGCATGATCGTCTTTTACTCTACTTTCCTTAATGCTTTTGTGGGATGGTGATCTGTAAGACTGGCAATTGTATTTGGACTAAGTGTGTGTTTAAATTATGCTTCCGCTACTTTCCGAACTTGGTTTGTAATAATTGCGACTCTGTGGTGTTGTAAGCTTATCTCTAAACTACTTATGAAATGTAACGTGTGATGCGTTTATGTTGAATGATGCAATCTTGGTTGTAATCAGGTTGGTTTGAAATCCTTCATGATTTCGATTGACTACCGGGGTTATATGTGCTCAAGTTCGAAAATTTGAGTGCTTCGGTGCTTGTTTTTGGACTTGTGCTCTTATAATTTGGACAATTCTATTATAGATCATGCCCCATGATCTAGTTCTCATCCACCGCAAGGTGAAGGTAGTTCTTACAATAATTGTGATACATCATATCATCTACAACAAGGGGAATAAACCCTGAGTACGAGAATGTACTCAGCTAGACTTACCCATCATAAACCAGAAATAATATGACACCAAGGAGTATGAAAGGCTTTATAGGTGGAGCTAACTTGATGATATTTTGCATAAAAGCCATTAGTTGAACTACACATTTTATAATTCCGTCATCAAGTTAATTATAGCTATCCAATCTAAATTTGTAACTAACTTGTGCCAAACATGTTGTATACAATTAAGTCATCACAATAATAACCATATCAGGTGTAGCATTCTCATATCCATCATAACCATCACATTCCATTATTAAGTTACTATGATGCCGAAGCTAGTCGAGTTTCTCACTATCCGAGAGAGACAGTGATTCGAATTGATTTTAACCAGCTGGGAATTTATTCCTAACATAAACCTAGGTAGACTAGATCAACGGTCACCTTAGGTCACCATTGGTACAACTCAGGTCCATTCACGGGTCCAACCAGTGCTACACCCTCAGGGATACTACCAAATTTTAGGTCGATCAGGACTCTAACCTACCCTTGGCCTCACACCGGCTTCCCACACATCCTTACTACCTCTAGTGTGTGCACTTTGATAGAACAATTCCTGGACTGAGTTGAGCTACTCGGCTTCACGGTCGAAACAACTTAGCCGGCCAGTTAAGTGGGAGGCATGCGTTCAATCTCGACAGAAGTGCTGACAACGGTACGATCCTTAATTGACACAGACGAAATCACTATAAGTTACAACACCACCAACATATAAGATGCCGCCCAATCTCCATTTATAACATCATCACATGGTTATTTCCATGATAGCAAATATAGCTAATTGTGATCCACTATCCACCTATATCTTGTAGGTGATAGGAAATCACCCGACTTCTACCAGTCTATGCATAGCTAAGCATAAGTTTTGATCCTGGACCTACATAGGGTGAAGGTATACATTTCTAGACAAGGAAAGGCATATGCATCAAGTGGTTCCAACCAACTCCTACTACTTAATGCATCAAACACAAAGACTTAAGTTAGTATTTATAAAAACATGGGAGACTTATAATGCTCTGAGGCTTGCCTTTCAGGAACAAGGTAGGCTGGTGGTCCAGGCACTCAGGAAGGTCTTCCTCATTGGCTTCTCCTTTGGCCACCTGCACCTCCTGCTCCTAGGTTGTCTACTACTCCTTTGGTTGCTCTTGTTCGTACTTGAGCAACGTCACTCCTTCGGGAATATCTATTGCATGCACATGCATAAGTATCATGAATGCATAGGAGATTATATGACATGATGAGATGCATACACATGTATATTTAACAATTTGGTGACATGGTGATACAAGAGATTAATACTCGTTTACTAAGTAGGTGCATATCTCTTCTCTAACACAAGGAACATACACTCACCAAGGTCTAGCAACCTAAGATAAAGTTATTCATCATCTGTAAGAGGCTTAGAACTTGCAGCTAACAACTTACTTTAATTAGCCTAGGCACCTAACCAACAACATCAAGCTCATACAAAGCAATTAAGTCATTCACTTCTTTCAAGCAATTTCTGTACTACAGACAATAACTATATGTTTTGATCATAACTGGAGTTATACAAATCTAACAAACATGAGATAAGACTTTGGAAAGCTTATAAAATTGTCTACAACTTTCTTATAATCATCTCAAGCTAATTCAACAGCTAACAAGGCTAAATTGGACAATTTCCTAGATCTGGTCTAGAAATTCCAGAGAATGACCACTTCGGGTGACTAAACTTACCCAGCCATAACTCCAAACTGTTTGGCCAAATGTCATGAAAATTTGACACAAGCTAGATAAGTAATCTACAACTTTGTTATAGACATGATTCACAGAAAACATCATCTTCATCATGCAATTTGCTTAACAACAAAAACTATCCAAACAGTCACTATAATTGAATTATAGAGCAAATAATATTTCACTACATACAAGAAATGAAATCTAGGTACAACCAATGTTACCAACAGTTCATACACATCACATACAGGCTAGAAAACATAATGGTCATCCCCATATAAATTCTTTTCATGCCTTTATTAATTTATTTAGATAATTAGGTGAAATAATGAACATATATCAAAAGTGCATATTAAATTCTGAGAAAATGACAGCAGCTCATCCATGCTCTCACTAGTATACTATATAAATTTCATGTCATTTTAATAAGTATAAAAATCTCTACAAAAATGACAAGCTAGCAAGGCTTATAATAGCATAAATAGTTTAACCTAGTGAAAAGTGTCAAACAACAGATTTTATATTTTTCTTAGCTTCATCACAACACATGAACATTGTAAAAAAGTTTCATGTTTGTTAGTTACATATATTTGCTACAATAAATTCCCTAAGAAACTAGCATTTAATTAAAAGAAATCAATAACTCAAACACATTACCCAGAAAAGCCTGAAATTTTTACTACAGTACTTACATATCATCACTAGCCTCCCATAAAATTTTCATAGCAATTAGAGCACTATAACTTTGGATACAAATTTCCTTTTGAAAAACCCTAAATAAAAGAGATAAATAAAAACAGAGAAAACTTTCCACTAGACCCTATCACATTATCACTCTATCAGGTAGATCTACTCACAAGGATTCCAAAATATCCCCATTTGTATTTTTCTATGATTTATTATGAATTTCCAAAGTTCACAAGCATTTCTTGAAAAGAATAAAAGAAAACCTAAACTAACAATCATTGATTGCTGGGCCCCTTGAGTCAACTAGACCCACACGTCAGTGAGACTGGAGTAGAGCACGACGGTTGACTAGCCTTAACTCACTACCAGTGAGGTCCCCAGTGGTAGCGTCACCACCGCTGGGTTCCCCTTGATGAGCCGCATCGAGTGGTGCTGGCGATTGAGGCAAAGGAGCAACGGAGTAGGCTCGCTGGCGGCCATGGCGGCACGGTAGCGCTGCTCGGTGGCGCATCGGTTGCCTCCAGCCACGGCTGGGCCAGGCGAGGGTGGCTACACCATCGCAGTGACCTAGAGGGGTGCCGACGGTGAGCTGGGCCACGTGGATGGTGATACGGCGGTGGGAGCACGGCAGCGCGGTGCTCCTTGTCCCGCTCCGGCGAGGCCACCATTGACTCATCGGTCAATGCTATGGCTAGACCTACCCCTAGGTGACCCTAGACAAGTGAAGTGAGAGGAAGAGCATGAGCGACGTGACAGTGGTCATGGTGACCATGATGGCTACAATGGCAAGAATGGCCCCTAGGCCCTCACCTGTGCTCGGTTTGCCTTGCGGCTAGGACGGGGAGGTAGAGGGGATGATGGCAGAGCTGTTGGCAAAGTGGAGGCGGCAATGGCACGGTGGTTGTAGTGGGTGAGCTCGGCGGAGCTCGGTAGCAACGGTGATGGCGGCGGCGTCCACCTCAGCTATCGAGCAAGAGGGAGCTGAGCGAGGCGAGCGAGTGAGGGTGAGTGGGGCAAGCAGAGACACGCAGTGCCTTTCATCAGTGTGCCCCGACCACATCACGGCCCAGCCCCGGCAACGGGCACCATGTGGTGGCTCTGTTGTGGCACGATCGGCCATGACCGGCCAGTTCAATCGACCATCAGGAACTGATGGAGCCGACTGACCATGCATGTTCTTCACCTTATAACTCCTAATCTGTGGCGATTTAGCAAAAACTTCAGTAATACGATTTGTAAAGCTAGGTAAACACTCCAACTTTGCTTATACCAATTTTGCCTAGTTCAACCTAGATTTCAAACCACATCGCATTAAAGAGGGGTACCTTCAAACTGGATTGTAGCTTAAGACTTAGGGAAAATTCCAAGTCTCCAAACAGCCCTCAAATCTTCCTTGTGAGCACTTTTTGAGCATGTTGTGCACTGATCTAGCTCAAGGTCCTTAAATAAAGTTTATTCCTTATAAAATTTACTACAACTTTGCTTGAGGGTATACAGACATGCAAACACTCCAAGCAATACTTTTTAACTGGTCAATCAAAAGCACTCTAGAGGGTCAAACTTGGTCAACCCCTATTCAAATTTGAATTTGACCAAACTATGAATACAAACATCATTTCATTTGTTGTCCCATGTAAGTCTAAGATATTTTTATGACCCTATACACACATTTGCATGAACTACACATAGCCCTAAGCTCATATAACAAATGAAACATATACTTGACACATATGAAACATATAATTGCTACTAATGAAACATAGGGTTCTCCTCTGAAACATTACTCATGCAACACACGAAACATTGCTTATGAAACTTGTGAAACATCACTAAAGCATCATAGGAAACATAAGATGGCTACATATATGTGACACATACACTTTACATATATGAAACATATGTTGCAGGAATGAAACATAACCTATGCAACATGTGAAACATTCATGATGCATTATATGAAATGGAATGCACATGCTCATATTTCATGCAATGCAAGTGCACATGCAAGCTTAACACCTAGGATGTTACAAGATAACTACTCCACTGTCTTCCTAGCAAAGTTCTTTCCCATAGGCAAGACCAATGCTCTACGTGGGAGAATTTCAAGCTTCCAATAGCAATATAATGAATCTGTCCCTAAAGCATGGGAACGCTTCTAATACTACATATCAGAATGTCCTCATCATGAGATGGAGAATTAACTACTCATGCAGACTTTTTACCATGGGTTGACCAATAGCACACGTGAGAACATGGATGCTGCTACTCGAGGTGCTTTCCTATCACTCACAATCCTAGGTGCAACAGCTCTCGTGGAGAAGATGGCCTCCAACCAAGGTTGGAATGAAGAATGTCTTCACTACTAAATTTTGACCCTATTTCAACGCCCAAATGTGTTGCAATAGACCCAAAATCATTGCAATAGCAGCAATAGCAACACAGATTTAGCGTTGGGAGGCGTTGCAAGATCAAGGGTGGCAATAGGCTTGCACAACGCTTTTCTGTGCGGTGTTACAAATGTGTATTGGAATTCAATTTCTGTACATAGACAATTCACAACTGATTATAACTAAACAAATTAGGGCCTGGGCACTAGGAAGTTTACCAGGCGATCACGTTGCCTTGGCGATGTTCTAATCTACGGCTGTGTTGTAATTAGGGTCGGACTGCTCTCTCCGTCTCAAGACTGAAGCCAAGGAGACGACGAAGTTATGAACGGCGTCGACGGCGCTAATGGCGTATAGCTGCTTAGGAAGCGCAAGCGAAGGACATGAAACAAACTAGAATCGCTATGTGGACTCTCTTTTGTCTCCCAAAAGTGCAGTCGTGGACTCCATATCCTATAGCCTACAGGCCACGTACGTGTATGGGCCAAAGAAGAGAGCTGTTGTTGATTTATTAATAAATAAAGCCCACAGTTAACTATACATGCTTAGGGTACATAGAAATCTTGGGACCATGATTGTTGGGGGCTTGTTCCGTCGAATAGCTTGGTCAGGTCCATGGACGCCCCTGGATCAATCCCTAGGCCACAATGAGAGGCCGAGGCAGTTTCCCTTCTCTCGCCGGAGCGTGGACAAGCCTCATGATCAATCCCTAGCTTGATCGATAGATGGGCGCCGCACGACGATATATGAGAAGTCAGGAGTTTAGTAGTGCCGAATCTAGCCGTGGCCTAGTCAAAGTCTCCGGGGCCCATGACGCTTTGTCCCTGGAGCAGGCTGTGCCTGGGCCACACCCTAGGCACGTGGGCTGGCACGGTATGGCCCGTATTGTATGCGAGGCCCAACAAAGTCCTGTATGTATAGCAAACTAGCCAAAACTAATACCCATCTCCTAAATCCCCATCATAGTTTCAGTCGCCGCCGCTCGGTTCTATTCACGCAGTTGCGCAAATGCGTTCTCGGCTTCTCGCTCGTGTCTTTCGCCTCCTCCTCGACTCCCCTCCATCTCACCATGCTCGACGCGCGGGGGTGAAGGTTGGCGGCCGGCGGCCGCTCTCCATCCTCGAGCAAAGCAGGCCGGCCTGGAGCCCTGCTCACTGGTGGGGTATGCCACCTCAGGAAGCCACTCCCGTCTCCGCTCGTTGGCGATGGTGTGTTGTCGTGGTCTCCTCTCCTCCTCTCGGTAGCACGCACAGTCGTGCAAGTGCGTTCTCGGCTTCTCGCTCGTGTCTTTCGCCTCCTCCTCGACTCCCCTTCATCTCACCATGCTCGATGCGCGGGGGTCAAGGTTGGTGGCCGGCGGCCGCTCTCCATCCTCGAGCAAAGCAGGCCGGCCCCGAGCCCTGCTCACCGGTGGGGTATGCCGCCTCGGGAAGCCACTCCTGTCTCTGCTCGTCGGCGATGGTGTGCTCCCGTGGTCTCCTCTCCTCCTCTCAGTAGCATGTACAGCGTGCCCAAGCTCTGCTCCAACGGCCGACGACACCTCTTCAATTTGTGGCCTGCCGAATCCCCTCCTCCGCCTTCTCTTTTCCCCGGATCTAGAGTCAGTGTCGAGCGCCACCACCAAACTCTCGTCCCATCTCTCTCTAGCTCTTTAGTGGGCCATGAGCTAGCCCGACTGCTAGTTTGGCCGTGCTTCTCGGGCTGGCCCGATCTGAAAAACGGCCCATAGTGCCATGCCTAGGCCAAAGGCTAGGCCCGCATCCCTAAGAGACACGGCCTGGAGGCATGACGTGCCGTGCTAGCCTGACCCCTTCGGGCGGTGTCGCCCCGGCACGAGCCGTTGGCCACCTATGCCTAGTGGTGGCTCCGCCTATGAGTTGTGGGGGGCGTGACAACAGTAGCCGTCAGTTGATGGCTGTTCGCACGCCTGGGCCCTTCTATTATACGTAAAGCCCACGAAATACATTTATTTTCTACACTAGAATTTTATAGCAACCAAACTGACATGTGGCAATAGCAACAAGCTATTGCATCACTTTAGATATTTAGTTGCAATAAACAGCTACCTATTGCAATAGTCATGATAAATATTACAACAAAATAAAAATGTGGCAATAACAACAAACTATTGCATCACCTTGGAAATTTAGTTGCAATACACAGTCTACCTATTGCAACTGTCGTGATAAATATTACAACAAAAAAAATGGTGGCAACAGAAACAAACTATTACATCGCCTTGGAAATTTAGTTGCAATACACAATCTACCTTTTGCAATGGTCGTGAGAAATATTACAACCCCACAACACTGTGGCAATAATGTTAAGCAATGGCAACACTGTTCTATATGGTTACAAGAGCACCAGTCAGTTGCAACGCCAATTAGTACTAATGCGATGCAATGTCATCATGGCAATATTTTGAACCTATAGCAACACTTTTCATAAAAGGGTTGCTATAGGTCTCACCTCTTGCAACGGCGAAGGTAAAATATTACAACGCACTATTTTTGTGGCAACAGAGTCACCTTGTTGCCACATTTTTGGGGAAATGTTGCAAATCACACCCCTATTACAACATACTTTGTGGCGTTGCAAAGGGCGTCATGTGGCAATAGGGTCAAAATCTAGTAGTGTCAAACCCGCAAGAGAGGTGGAGATATGCATCAGCTCAAGGAGGTAGACATGTTATCTGCCAAGATGGACCTGCTGATGAAGAAGCTCGAAGATCTAGCCACCAAAAAGCAAGAAGCCATGCAAATGTGGAAGCACTGGGCATTCAGGGAATAATTGCCCTGAAATTCATGAGGATGTGAACTTCATCAACAACAACTATTTTCATCCTCAATAGAATCAAGGATGGAATTAGCAACAAAGGCCAAAATACTAAGGTAACTATCAAGGTAATAATAATTTCAATAATCAACCACTCTTGAGAGAGTTAATTTCTGGCCAAGCTAAAATAATGGAGGGCTTATCTAGGAAACTAGCTTCCAATGATAAAAATCCTAGAAAACATAAATAATAGAATGGATAGCTTCTCCTTTGCCATTAAAAACTAGCATAGCTTTAATAAAATAATAGAATCACAAATAGCTCAGCTAGCGGCTGCTATTCCTCCTATCGACAAAGGTAAGATTCTGGGGCAACCAGAAGATCTTGAAACTGCAAATCTTGTCGGTACTCATAATGCAGCATACTACTGCATACAACCATCAGTTGGAGGATGGATAGATTATTCCTTGCCTGAAAAGAAAGGTGATCTAGGAAGACCTGTCATCCTGATAGCCATTGGACCTCACATTTTCCAAAAGTTGTCTGTGACTTCGGAGCAAGTGTCAACATCATGCCTAAAGTAATTTATGATAAAAATTAATGGAGATACTTTGTTGCACACAAATATGCGTTTGCAGTTTGCAGATCAGCCACTCTGCTACCCCAAGGGAATTCTTGCAGACATCTGTGTATGAATGGGACAATCGTACGTACCCATAGATTTTGTGGTTTTAGAAATAGGTGGAGATGAAAGGGCACCCATTATCCTAGGTTGACCCTTCCTAAACACCGCAAAAGCTATCATCTACGCAGACAGTGCCAAGATTTATTTCACAATCAAGGATAAAAGGAGAAGTTTTTTTGTCAAGAATCATATCTTGCAATCTCTTGGTCATCCACAAACTTCATACTTGCCCGAAGAGACAACAATAAGGAAAACGAAGAACATCATAAGAAGAAGGAAGAATAAGGCCAGGCAACCACAAGAAAAATCAGTCAACATGATCAACACACTCCCATCGGAGTATGACCACCTACTCACTTCACCATACCTTACCAAGAAGGACGATCTGGGTGTGCCAACGATCCAGTGTACCATTGGACAAAGAATCTTTCACAAGACCTTCTGTGATATTGGATCAGGTGTCAATATAATATCTGAGGTAACGTATGAATATTTATTTCGTGACAAACCTTTGTTCCCTACATATATGCAGTTGCAATTGGTGGATCAATCAATCTGATTTTCGGAGGGAATAGCAAAAGATATCATGGTAAGAATACAAGATCATTATGCCCCTGTTGACTTCATGGTTCTAAACATGGGAGAAGAAGACGAAGATGTACCCATCATCCTTGGAAGGTCGTTCCTCAACACTACAAACGCAATCATCTATGTCAGATCTGGACAAGTCCACTTCCAATTTCCAGGAGGAAAGGTACGCTGTTATTTCAATAGTTATACCACTTATAAACAGTCAAAGAAGACCCGCTCCAAGAGGAGACGATGATCATCCCAATGCTAGAAGAATCAATCCCCAAAGAATGGATGGAAAGAAGATGAAGAACTTGAGGAACCTACTCTGCCAAATTTGAGCCCATAGACCAAACAGGTGTGGAAGAAAAGATGACGTCATTAGGGTCACAAGAGGTGCAACCATCAAGGTCTCTATCTCTGAGACCGACAGAAGCACCCAAGGAATGAACAAGACTAGAGAAAAGTCCTGTCAGGAGGACTTAAAAATCCAAACCCTCGCTAGGAGGTAAAATTGATAGTTATCCATATTTACTTTTTAGCATTGCATGAATTATTCCACTTTAGCATATTTACTTTTCTGCATTTGCTTTGCACTTATAAACATAAAATAAAATTTTCATTATTGTATTATAAAATCCTAAGTCCCATGTGAGTAATTCTATGGTGTAAAAACCCCCAAGAATATTTACTGTGGTGCCACAAAAATAAAAAAATCATGCATACATCTAGTTATATTGCATACTACAAAAAATCTAAAAATATATTAGACAAATGTCTTGCTAAAATCCTGCCAATACAAAAATATTTCTAAACCTCAAGAACAACTAATCTCAGGACGGCTGACCGCTAACCCCTCATCCTAATCTACTCCACGAGTTTTGGTATTCATGTTGACATTTTGTAGGATAATACACATGAGATCAAGAGCAAGTTCCACCCAGTCATCTTCATCTTGCTCCACTCCTAGATGAGAAGGACATCCACTGGCCAATCTACTCTAAGAAGGATCATCCAACTTCAGCATTCGACCACGACAACATCTAGCTTAGGAGAAGGGCATCCCCCATGTATCTAGCTAAGTATTTCTTTTCTTTTGTTATTCTTAAGCTTGCTTTACATTTGCTAAAAAAGATGCATAACTAAAAGCAAAATAAAAGTTTCATCTTTGTGATAACTATATATTAGTAAGGTGTGATCTTAAAAATGAAAACAAAATAAAAAGTTTGTGTCTAGTTTGATTTGAGCTGAATAAAAGGACTCTGATAGCAATCCATAAATGGAAATGATGAGTAATTGCTCTATTGCAATTCCTTTCAAGTACCTAGTTTTCAACCTTGAATTCTCTTGAGTTTTGGATAAGTCTGATTTTTTATATCGAAATTTACTCTAAATTTGAAACTCGTGAGTAGCATATGCTTGATCTAAGTCTAGGTAATTGACGGATATGATTTGAGAAGGTCTGAGCTGCTATTTATCTTATTCTAAATGATACTAAAATTCTGGAGATTTATCTTTTCAAAAACATAAAAATGCTACATGATGAGTTCCTATATGACAAAGCTTCAATTCCTACCAAAGCCATATATGTTATTTAGACTAGAAAAACTTCCACATATATGCTGCTTGTTTTGCATTGGGTTTAGTCAGGCTTTGTTAACCCTTATAAGAGGTTTGTCATGCTCTTAAAATCAAGATCACGTACACACCACTCACATATACACTACTCCTACACTGGGGGTAGGTGCAAAACCATACCATTCCATCAAGATCGACCCAAAATATTTTACTCCTACACTAGGAGTGAACACCAAAAATATGCTTGATAAGATATCCACCAAATAAATGCTCCTAGTTCCCGTTGCTATCTCTCAAAAGTTTGTTGCAGAAAAAAGCATGGGCTATGCAAAAGTTATTCATGAAAAAAAGAAAGAAAAAAGAGTAAGAAAAAATAGACAAGTGTCCAAGATATTTAAAACAACGGGTACTCAGATGCCTGCCTATAAAAAAAGAGAGATGAATAAGGTAGCCCATGTTTTCTTATAAAGTTGTTTCTAAATTCCAAAAGAGGGATATGTTTTCAAGGAGCAAAGTAGAATTAGGTTAGCCACCATATATATCCACCATACATCCACACACATGCACATCTTGATTTGATTTTATGACTCAACTCTCTTTGGATCCAAGATTTGACTTGCAAGTATGCTCTTTTGTGCTTTCTCCACTCCTATGAGCTCCATATAAGCCTTAGTTATAGGAAGATAAAGACATAACATCACTATTGCCTTAGTGAGGATCCACAAATACCACATATATTAAGAGACTTGAGAGTGTCATATAATGAAAGCTTTGAGTTTTATTTTGAAAATCTATAAAAACTCTAGAATAATGGTTGAGCAAAGAACTTGAGACAAAGTGCTTGACTTGATCGTTCTGTCTTTCAATTGCTCAATACCCAAGTGAAGCCTAAGAAGCCCCATGGTTTAAGGTAATATGGATAAGTTTGAAAGTTGAATCGGTTTGTTCTAATCCAGAGGAGAATTCTTGTTTCAATGCATGTGTACTTTTGAGGAGTAAAAACATTGATGCAACTCCTGATCCATTTGCGGAGTTTAACATTGCTCAGGGACGAGCAAAGGTTATGATTGGGGGAGTTAGTTGATGGTAGATAACAAATATTATAAACCATCAATATAACATGTATAAGGGTTTGAAAGTAACACCAACATAGGTTTGGGGGTTTAAACTAACAAATTCCATGAGTTTTGGTGAATCTATGTTTTCTATAGGGTTTATTCAGAAAACCATTAAGGTGGATCTATATGTCAGAATTAATCGTGCTTAATCATGGCATAAACAACTCAAGAAGGTTCTAGAGGACACCAGAGGACACTACACCATGGTGGAGGGCGAGAGGCAGCACTTGGCACACCTGTCAGCCTCTGCCTCATTATGTCAGTTCTCCGTCTCCTCCTAGGTTGTACCTACGCCATCCATTCAAGTTGGTTTGATCTAAGGGCTCATGATTGACCTCTAGCCTATATATACCAACCCCTGCCACCCCTTCGAGGCATCAAGCCCTGATCAAGTCATTTGAGAAGATAGAAACACTAATCATCCTTAGAGCTCCATCATATTCTATGGCATAGCTAGCTAGGCTAGGTCTAGAGGGAGGCAAGCTTCGCTTGGATTCTCAATCTTATCAAGAGCATGGCTTGGTATATCTTTTGTACCCCCTCTTGTTTGTATCTCTCATTACTTTTATATGTTTGCTACAATTGTTATGACAATGTTCTTCATATCATTTATGTTCCTAGTTATAATGTTCATCATCTACTTTAATTATATACTTAGTATAGCTAGATTGTCATCATGTTCAAGCATAAATTTGTATAGCGCTCGCTCTAGTGTACATGGGGTGAGTGGTCGACATTGTGTAAGTGTGGTGCTTATATGTTGTTTACCTGCGGATGCACCCTATATTCCGGGTCATGTGGTAGATCATGAATGTGACACTCCCATTGAATCCTTTGTAGTCCACTCCCCGAATATAGGACAAGTAGGATCTAGTTATGAAGGAAGACAAGCTATGTTCTTAATCTTCCTTAGTAATATCTCTTATGTGTAGATATGAAGTTGATCTTAGTCATGACTACTAGATGTAATTGCACTAATCAACGTATGCTTTGACTTGTAATTAAGAATGACTTAGGAATTATTCCTCTAATACTCTATTTAGCCATGCTAATGTCATAGAAAGGAGTACTCTGAGTGTTCAATGATTAGTTATTACTTACCATTCATATACATTTATCTCTTGACTTACCCCTATTGTGAGTAGAAGCTTGGTTACGGTTTATTTCTTCATCATGTGTATGAGTTATCAATATATTCCAACTGCCCATCCTTCCCTATGGTAAAAATATAAATAACGATACCTAGAATACTCCTGGGTAAAGTGCTACAATGGTATATTATCTGTGTGCTTGTAGATTCCTTTCATATATATACATTCTATCTAGTCACATGGGATAACAAAGTACTTCTTAGTGTCATTCTAGAAGTGGCACTAGGCAGTATCAATAAGCATTTCTAGCACCATCGTTAGGGATGACAATTTAGTAAAAGTGATGCTAAGGAATGTCAACAACATTAGGTGGGTACATAAATAAGTGAAAAGTTAATAAATACCAACACACATCTTCATGGTTTCACCCACATTTAGATAAAATAATGTCACTCTTGGCTTACTGTAATAAACTTAGTCTATCTTCATGGTGATCCTTCATGGTTTAATAAAAATATTTAAGTTGGAGGTTTACTTAATTATAGTTTTGTTCTCGTTCTTGCTTCCGTGTTACACTTTGTTCATGGGTTTATGTTGCTGAGTTTTAGACTTTGGCATGAGGAAAGGGATGTTAGTGACATCCTGGGCTTTTGTGGCTCCTAGAGTGTTACATCCATCGATAAGGAGGTGGCAACAACATGCAGTCGTACAAGAACGGCTCCATATGGTAGCTTGGCGATGTTCTCTCAGAGATGGCTTTTCCTCTAACTTCGATGGTTACGACAAGATCGTGTGGAGGCTAGTGACGAGGAACAGAGCGGCGGCATGCCTCATGATAGATTGGTTTGTTTCCATAGGTTTGGAAAAGGATACGATTGATGGGCTGAGTTTACTATTTATAGACATGCATGGTAAAGGGCAAAGATGGATATTGAGTCATAAAGTCCTTGGCATGTGCGCGACATATACACCTCAAGGAGATCGACCATGCACACATCAGGAAGAAAAGGAGTTTTGCTAAAAAGGAATTAGGAGGAAAAAGAAAACGCAAGGAACAAATGGAAACAAAAGAATAGATTGGAAGGCAGGGGATTAGATGGCTTATGGAGGATGAACTCAGATAAATTAGAGCAGAAGAAAAGATTGTTGGAAGCTCCAAGAAAAGGATTTATCTCAAGAAAGCAAAGTAATTTCAGAGATTTGATTTCACAAAAGGACAGAGATAAGCCAAAAAAAGATAAACGACTTACTTAACTCATTTTGAAAACTTTACTCACTCACAACACAAAGTCAAGCAACAGGCAAACATTACGTCAAGAAAAATCCCACCAAATTAGTTTATAAAAATTTGAAGAACCAAATTTTTCTTTATCTAAAGTAGTGGAAACTTAAACTTAAATTGGAGAAATTTATATCAATATTGAAATCATTTATTTTACTTAGTGTTCTCTATGCACAACCTAAAATTGAAAATTTTGTGGTGTGACATAATAAGTTACTCAAAAGAGTAAGAGACAAAGGACTACAAAATCCATTGGTGATGACTACACTATATACCTTATGGATGACACACCAAGAACCATTATAGAGGCATACTCTTCTCCTGACGCTAACTATTGGAAGGAAGCAGTAAGGAGAGAGATGGATTCTATTATGTCTAATTGAACTTGGGAGGCATTGATCATCCTTATGGGTGAAGCTTGTAGCATGTAAATGGATTTTCAACAAGAAGCTAAGGCCTGTTGGTACTATTGGTACTATTGAAATGTACAAGGCAAGGCATATGGCCAAGGGTTACACCAAGAAAGAAGGCTAGGACTTCTTTGATACTTATTCACTAGTGGACTAATTGACCATAGTTCAAGTACTACTTGCCCTGGCCTCTTCTCATGGTCTTCTCATTCATCTAATGGACATTAAGATAGCTTTTCTATATGGAGAGTTGGAGGAAGAGATCTGCATGGATCAACCTAACCGGTTTGTGGTAGAAGGTCAAGAATGAAAGGTGTGCAAGTTAGTGAAGTCTTTGTATGGCCTAAAACAAGCACCTAAGTAATGGCATGAAAAGTTTGACAAAGTTGTGACATCCATTGGCTTGTTGCAAACTAAGCTGACAAATGTGTGAACAATCGCTATGGTGGGGGAGAAGGAGTGATTCTATGTTTGTACATCGATGACATACTGATCTTTGGGATCAACCTCAATGCGATTGAGGAGGTCAAGGATCAACCTCAATGTGATTGAGGAGGTCAAGGACTTTCTAGCGAAAAGCTTTGACACGAAAGATTTGGGAGTGGCTGATGTGATTCTAAACACTAAGCTACTAAGAGAAGAAAATGGTGGGGTTACACTAGTGCAATCCCATTATGTGGAGAGAAGGCCATAGTCACTTTGGTTATATTGACTGTAAGCCTATTTCCACTCTGTCAAAGTTTTCAACCTTGGTAATGAAGATCATCATATCACACATATGGAATCAGAAGGGTAACACACGAGATATAGATTTACACTGGTTCATATGTGGTATCCTCCTTCCAGTTTGGAGTAGATCTCTTATTCTTGTGTGCTCATCGACATGTGGTCTACCCAAAGCACAAGGTATCCTTCCTTAATATCTATCACAAAGTTGCCTTACAGAATATGGATTGTCTGTCCACTAATGTTTGTTTTTGTATGAAAAATGTCTAGAAAACAAATGTAGCCATGAGTTAGTTCAGTACCACCAGGGGGATTAAAGGGGATTTTTTAGTTGCTACTATCCATTTAACTCTTTGAAAGGTCCTTGTTTGGTTTTGGTAATTGAGTGACAACCTTAGATTGACTAATATGTGTTTGAGTGAGATACACAGATGATTAGTCTACAAGTACATCATGTATGAGCAACCTATGCCATAGAGGTGAAATGGTTCAAAAATGTTGCAAGGCTCACATATATGATGAAGGAGCTCATTGCATATGAGACATGACATGGAGTCATGTGACTAAGGTGGAAAAGATCAAGACAAGACTTGGCTTGATGGACCGGTTGCAAGCGTGAAGGGCAAGTTAGAGGCTTTGGAGCAATGGACCGTGTGGCGGTAAAGCTTGTAACACCTCAGGTGTTTAGCTTCCATAATTGCATTGCATTTCATAAGCATGAGTATCATTAATATCATCCATGTCTTTATTTTGCTTGCAACATGAGTATGCACAATGCCTTAATGTGTTAGTTTCACAAAGTACTTGCTTATGAAATGTGAGTGGTGCAACTTGTAGATACAACTTTGCGTCTCATACTATGAAACATGACAATTTGGTTAGTACATCTTGATAGGCTAAATTGATGCAACAAAATATTAAAACATGTGCAACATGTTATTGCAACATTTTTGTAGAAATAGTGTTTTGCTTGTTTTAATTTATGTGACACTAGTACTTTTGTGTAACCAAGGGGTAGAGTGGCTAATTATAATTTAAAACACCTTAATCACACTTAGGGTAACTAGTGGAGCAATTTTCATGTTGACCAAAATGACCAAATTGCCCTCCGATGTGCTGTTGACCAACACTTGACCCTAGAATGCTTGGGTTTGACCATTTAAAAAGTCCAGCTTAGATATCTTGCATGGAGGAGCAATCTTAAGCAAAGTTGTAGGTAATTTCCTAAGGAACAAAAGTTCCAATATGGCCATCTCATGAAAATGACCAGAACATGCTCAAAAATGGCCCACAAGTCAGTTTGAGGGGCTGCCCAACACTTAGAAAATTTCTAAGTCTGAAATTCGAAGTTACAGTTTCAAAGTATCCCACTTCAACGCCATGTAACTTGCAAACCATGTCGAACTAGGCCAAGCTCCAATTGGCAAAGTTGTAGCACTCATGTAGCTCTACAACTTTACTGTTATCATCTTCTGTTAACTCAAGCTGGTTTAGGAGATAATCATCGTTGAAATGGCTCTGTCAGTCACCTAATGCCGGCCTTGATTCAGTTCAGTTCAGTCGCTAATGACAGTCATGGCTGACTGGCCATAGGCCCCCGCCAACGCATGGACACGTGGTGGTGACCGTACGCCGGCCGTGGCCTCACCGGTCAGTCCACGGGACCTTCAAAGACCGCCACGACGCACCGGAGCTGCCCATTCCCTCTCCCTCCCTCATTCGGCTTCAACACGAAGAAACTGAGCCGCCATTGCCGCCTCCACTCTGGCGAGCTCGCGCGCGCTCACCACCGCACCGCAACCCACCAAAACTCGTCCACTGCTCCGCCTTGAACCCCTCTCCATCCTCCACCTCGCCATTGGGTCATTTGTGCGGAGGTAAGGCGACATTGCCATCTCCGCCACCGCCTGCCTCAGGCATTTCTCACTGGAGCACCCCCGTGGCGTGGCCGTGCTTCCCTAGCGCCTCCCTATCCTCCGTCCTTAGTGTATCGCATCCGCCTTGAGCCACTGGTGCTCACCAGACCGGCCATTAGGGCCGAGCAGCCGTCTAGCTCATCAGAGCCGGCATGCCGCGGCCGTGGGCCACCATTGCCGTCGCCAACTACCTTAGCCACCGCCGTAGCCCTCTTAGATGGTACCCTTAGATTCGCATCGAGGTGGGGAACATGACGGTGCACTTGGTCTCACCGGAACCACCACCGGCGGCGAACTCCGGCCACCGTTCCCTTCCCCTGCCCTTTCTCTCTCTGGCCTGCGGGCCCGCGCTGTCAGCGCTCACGCGGGCAGGAATCCTAGACAGGCCATGCGCTGGCTGGGCCGCGCTGGCAAGTCGGGCTGGCCCAGTGACTGTAGCGCTAGGGTTGATTCTTGTGTTAATTTTCACATATTTGAATGATGTTTATGATTTTCATATCTAGGGTTTGACTTGTCCAAAAATTGTGATTTAAATTTTGTTGGGCTTTGTGTGAAGTGTAGTATTTAGGAAAAATATCAAATTTATATGTGATGTTTATTTCTGAAGAAATTAATTAGGGTTTTTGAAATGTGTTTTAAATTGGATACAAACTTGTTAAATGAATAACTGGAGTTGTATTATTCCAAAAATTATAAAAATTGGTTGGTAGGTTATTTTATGCATGTGCTAGCTCTGGTGAAAATTTGGGTACTAGTGCTTGAGTACTTTTCAAGTTATGATGATATCATGTTATATTATGAAATACTTGAATGAATTTTAGTAATTTTTCTATATGTGCAATATTCATGAAAATTTGTGGAGAGTGTCCTGGTACCCTATGGTGATTAAGAAAAATATGATTTCTGTTGTTTGATACTTTTCAATATGATTTGTTATTTATACAAAAATCAGCTTTTTGGCTTGTGAATTTTGTGTAGGGAATTTCTGTGGATAACTTTAGACCAAAATTTTATAGTAGCCTCCTTGTAGGGCAGAAAGCCTCCTGTAATTTTTGTAGAATTTTCTAAGCAGTTTGCATGTAAGTTTAATTTCTCACTTAATTAATTAAGTAAATTAAGAAAGGGGTAAAAATACATGTTCTAGGTTGGCACACCTTACTTTCTGGTGTTTTCATGACATGTGTGAACTAGTAGTATCATTGGTTTGGTCATAAAAGAAGTTTGACACATGAATAAATATTTAATCTTCACATTTCTAGGTTCTTTGGACAGCTAGTAGCATTTTTGGATTTGACCCTTAATAAAAGTGTTTGCTGGAAACCTTGTGAATACCAAAGTGGTAGTAAACTTGATAAACTAGCTTGTGTCAAAATTTGGTGGTATTTGGCCTAGTAGTCTAGGAATTATAGCTATTTAAACTGGCTGTCCAGAAATGGCTGCTCTCTGTTTGGAGAGGACAGATTTCTGAAACTTTGGAATTTCGACTAGGTGAACTTAGGAATTAAGTGTTGAAGTCTGAAAATGATTTGTAGAGTATTTTATAAGCTTTCTAGATTGTCTTATATCATGTATTTTGGATTTGGGAAATTACAGTTATTATAGAAACACTTAGCTGTTGTGCAGAATGTATTGTTTTGATATTTTGTGCTTGGATGTGGTAACCTAAGTAAAGTTGTTCTTGTGATTGTTAGGTGTTAGGGCCTTAACAGAGGAGGAACAATTATACATTAGGTTGTGTAGATTAGGTAAGTACTTCTCTACCGGAGAAGAGATTTGCACTTATTATTGAAGTGATTTGAATAGAGCATTAGGAAGTGTTGTAGTGCATTTCATCCCGAGCATGCTGCATTCTTTCTTATGCATCCATAAAATTTATTGTGCATTCATGCAATAGGTGTTCCGGAGGGAGTGACTCTCCTCGAGTTAGAGGGAGCGATTCCGGAGGAAGATCAGGAGCAGCCGAGGGAGCCGCAGGACCCAGCCGGCGAAGGAGTTCCCGCAGAAGATCTACCTGAGTGCCCGGATCATCGTCCGTCCTCTTTCCTGAAAGGCAAGCCCCGGTGCATGCTGACCCAATTGTTTTATAAATCAATCTTAAGTACTTTTACTTGTTTACTGCATTAAGTTGTAGGAGTTGTCTGCAAACACATGTTGCATTATACCTGTCCTTGTCCAGATATCATACTTAAATCCTAAATTAGGTTTAGGCACGTGTCAATGCTTAGCCCTGCTTAGTCTGGTAGAAGTCGGGTGATTTCCGGTCATCCGTGAAATTTAGGAATGGGTCACGAGTGGCTATGCTGGCTATCGTGGATGGAACCATGCTTTAAAATGAAATTGAGACCGGGCGGGAGTTCGATAGTGCAGCCACAAGACACTTCACGTCTTGGGTGTGGAGCTATGCCCGTCTGAGTCGTTTAAGGACCGATTCGCTATACATCCTTGAGTCATGTTGAACGCAGTCTAACACTTAGTTGGCCAGATAAGTCATTCCGACCGCGAAGCCGAGTAATATGGTTCAGGCCGGGAATCGAATGCTAGGTCGCATCTTGGAGGAGAGAAAGGATGTGCTTAGGGATATTGGCGTGAGACCAAGGGGGGTTAGAGTCCCCATCACCTGACAGAGTGTCGCCCTTGGGGATACGGCATCATTCGGACCCGCGACTCCTGAATTGTATGAAAGGTGGCTTATGCGACCCTGACAGGGGCCTGCGCGGTGAGTGTTAGAAATACCCCTCCAGCTGGATAGGAATTCGATTCGAATCGCTATCGCTCCTGGTTAGTGAGCACTTGACTTGAGCAGCGGCAACGTAGATCTCATTAAATTGAACAGATGGTTAAGTGAATGATACAATGTTGCCACAATTTTATACCTGCTATGGATAAAATGATATTATTTGTTTGATTATAATCAAGTGAATGTTTAGTACAGGTGCTATGATAGATGATAGGTAAATGCTAAAAATAACTGCTAGTACAGGTTAAAAGAGTTTCAATTACTTATGCTTTTCTGCATAGGTGATGTCAGCTAGCCCCACTTATGAAAGCCTTGCATAATCCTTGGTGTCATCTTATTTCTGATTTTTGACGGGTAAGTCTAGCTGAGTACATTCTAGTACTCAGGGTTTATTCCCTCCTGTTGTAGATGACATGCTTTACCAGGGCTTCTGCAAGAACTGCCTCCACCCTGCGGGTGACGAGGACTAGATCACTCAGGCGTGATCGTCTGTTAAGTACTTTCCTTAATGCTTTTTGTGGGATGTTGATCAGTAGGACTGGCGTATTTGAACAATGTGTGTGTGTTGTGCTTCCGCTACTTTATGAACTTGGTTTGTAATAATTTGTGACTCCGTGTGTTGTAAGTGGATTTCGGAACTACTTGTGAAATGTAACGTGTGATGTCTTATGTTGAATGATGCGATCTTGGTTGTAAGCAAGTTGGTTTGAAATCCTTCGTGGTTTCGATTGACTACCGGGATTATATGGGCTCAAGTTCGAAAATTTGAGCGTTTCGGTGCTTGTTTTTATACTTGTGCTCTTATAATTTGGTCGGTTCTGTTATAGCTGGTACCGGAGCATAATTCAACATTAAACACATCGTACGAATATTTGAAAACAAAAGTATTTGTTTGCGAAAAGTGTTAAAACTCTGAAAATTATTTCTATAAGTATGCTAGTGATCACATCCCTTAGCCCAAATAAGGACTCTTAGGTGGCTTATTAAAAGACTAACTTGGGGGTCTTGTTTGTTTCTGTTTCGTCGTCCATATGGCGTGATATTGTATGGATGCCATCCACTTGGGTGGTAATGCATGGATCAAACACCTCGACGCTCTGGTAAGTGTGAGTTGTGAGAGCATGATCGTCCAACCGGCGATCTAGGGGAGAGTAGCTGTGGTTACTTGCATACTTACATGTTCAAACCATGTAATTATGGAAGTGCTTAATTGTGGGTATATCTGTCGGGTAGTTGTGATACTAAAGTATATGCATCGGGGATGTGTATATGGAAAGTATTTAGTTTACTGCTTACTTGTGTGCTTATATTGGGAAACTGTTGGGCTGAAATGAGATTTTCTGCAGGTACACTAACAGCGTAACGAGTAGACCGATAGTTTCGCCTATATGAGAGAACGTATGTATGCCACCGCCTAGCGTTAGAAGTTGATGTTTCTACTAGGGTGAGAGGGCGTACGAAATGTGCATGCATCATGTTTAATTCATGTCATACATGTCATTTTACTCCCTCCTTAAAAATTTCGATAGTCTCGACTAAATTAAATTTCGTATCCCCTAAATTATCCACACTTAAGTCATATCTTGTGGCTACAGATGGCACGCACCAAGAGGACCGCTCGCAAGTCAACTGGAGGCAGGGTCCCTCACCACCAGCTCGCTCCACATGAGCCCCGCCCTGAGCCCACCGAGGTGGAAAGTTTGAGGGCCGAGTTGGCTGAGGTGACTGCTGCTAGGAATGCGGCGCAGCAACAGCTGGAGCAAGTGATCCATGACATAGATCAGGTGACACTTGCGGTTCAGAGGTTGACTGTGGCTAATCGCAACTATCAACGCATGCTGGCCCATGTGATGAACCAGAGGGATGAAGCCTGGCACGAAGAGAACATCCTGAGAGCTTGTCAGGTGGAGCTTGAGCAACAGTTGGAAGATACAGAAGAATACAATGACAATCTTCATGAGGAAGTGCACCGCCTGAACAATCAGCTCAATCCTCTGCTGCCTCATGACAATGACGAGGATGAGGAGATGGGCTCTGGAGTCTTCATGGCTGAAGGTGATGACGACGTGGAGGTCAATGGGCCACAGGATGCCCCACTAGAAGAAGAAGAAGAAGAGGATGAGGAGTTAGAGCCTACTAGCGACGAGGATGGCGAGGAGATCTTCGACACTGACTCCGAGGACGATGCTTAGAGTAGTCATCGCATAGCTATGACGTTAGACTCATCTTTTGTGCCCTCCATGTGTGGGAGTGGGGCTTTATAATAACTTAGCTTTTGGGATGTAACATCGAACCCTATGTTATCCTGGATGTTAGTTTTAACCTGTTAAATTTCGATCACAAATGGATGTCTCATTGTGTTGCGTTCGATGATGGTGTCACGATTAGCACCCTTCGGTGCCGCGACGAAACCAAGGGCCTCCTATGGCACGCGACATAAGGCTGTGCTGCTTGGCACGCACTGGTATCGAGGTGGCTAGTCATGATCCACTATGGAATTCTACCGATGGGAATTCTCCTTGTGGTCATTTCTTAGTAGCCTTTCTTATTTGGCTAGAAGTTTAGATCGAATCCGAATGCCTGTTACGTAAGGTTGAGATTCCGTTGATCTTGATGTAAACGGTTCAGTCACAGTTGTGCTCCATGTATGTGAGCCTTTAATAAATTCCACCTTTCATTGGAAGACATCTTGTTGTTATGTCCCTCGCATGATTGCGTCAATTGATGCACTTGATGGGATTGTGCAGTTGTGATGAATTAATGTGCCTTGGTTGTTTGCGAATTCATTCTAATGAAGTCAGTTTGGCATATTTACACAATTCATCTACAAATTTCCCACATCGTCAGTGCTCATTGGCAATGCATTTTGTAGATGGCGTACAACCTCCATCGTGGTCGTGGCATTGAGGATGAGGAACAGCCACCCCCTCCGCCACCACCCACCCTGGCTGAGCTGATGCAGATAGTGGTTGAAGGTCAGCGTATGTTAGCAGACGCTATGCGCCAGCTTGCCAACCGGGAGGCTCGACATGGTCGTCAAGGGCCGGAACCAAATCAATATAGTGACTTCAAGGATTTTCTTGACACCAAGCCCTCACTCTTTAAGGAGGCGGAGGAACCTCTGCAAGCTGATGAGTGGTTGAATACCATTGAGCAGAAGTTCCGTCTGCTTCGTCTAACTGAGGAGCTAAAGACTGAATATGCTTCCCATCAACTGCATGGTCAGGCTGGTATTTGGTGGAGCCACTATCGCTTCACGCTGCCTCCTAATGTCCCGATTGCTTGGGACCAGTTTAAAGCGGCGTTCGTGGGAATTACATTCCTCCAGGTCTGATGGCTATAAAGCACACTGAGTTCATGAGGCTATCCCAGGGCAATAAGAGTTTGACAGAATATCTGCAATCTTTTAACAACCTGGCAAGGTATGCAACTGAGTTTGTGGATACCGATGCTAAGAAAATTGCTAGCTTTAAGCATGGCCTCAGCCCAAAGCTGATGAAGACCATGGGCACTAGCAAGTGTGCTACTTTCAATGATTTTATCAGTGATGATCTGACTCAAGAGAACAATAATGCTATCTATACTGCTTCTAAGAGCCGTAAGAGGGCCCTTGAGGCGAGTGCTTCGCAGTCCCGAACTCCAGCTGCACCGAGGGCTCCCCCTCGTCCACCTGCCCCGAATGCTAAGTTCCGTCCCCCGCAGAAGAAGTCTACCGCTAAGACTGGGTTTCGTAAAGCCTATACAGTGTCTCTATCAAAGGGTAGTTCTGGTCAAGGTAGCTCCAGTGTCCCTCCCAGCAACATGCCTTGCTGGAACTGCAACAAGCCAGGTCATTGGTCTAGGAACTGTCCGTATCCTAAGAAGAATGCCAATCAAGGTGGCCGTCAGTTGCATGTTCTTTATAATAGTATTGAAGAAATTCCATCTGGTGAGGTTGTCATTGCTGGTAAGTTCCTAGTTGACCAACATTCTACAGTGGTACTATTTGATTTAGGTGCTTCGCATTCTTTTATCAGTCCTATGTTTGCATCAAAGTTTGCACACAAATTACATACTGTTGAAGGTGGGGGATTATTGCATTAGTGCAGCAAGTGGGAATATCTCCACAAATCAAGTAGTGAGGGATCTAGAATTTGAAATAGAAGGGTGAAAGTACTCGCTTACCTTAGTGGTTTTGCCTGGATTAGGCATAGATGTTATTTTGGGCATGAATTGGATGAGTCGGACTAGGGTGCTCATTGATACATCCACCCGGGTAGTTATGCTCAGAGATCCTACTGATCAAAAAGCTTTTCTAGTGTAACTTCCCAGAAAAATTGGTCTTTCTAGTGAAGTTCATGCGGTACAAGCAAAGGCTTTAGCTGATATTCCGATAGTGAGTGAGTTTCCTGACGTCTTTCCCGATGATTTGCCGGGACTACCTCCGGATTGGGATGTGGAGTTTTAAAATCGAGCTGTTGCCTGGCACGGCACCCATCTCTAGAAGACCTTATAGGATGCCTCCGAATGAGCTAGCTGAACTTAAGGTGCAGTTGAATGAACTTTTGAAGAAGGGGCTGATTCGTCCTAGTTCGTCTCCGTGGGGATGTCCTGTTATCTTTGTGAAGAAGAAGGACCAGTCGTTGCGGATGTGTGTAGATTATAGGCCTCTAAATGCAGTCACTGTCAAAAATAAGTACCCTCTACCACGCATCGACATCTTGTTTGATCAGTTGTCTAAAGCTAAAGTCTTTTCCAAGATTGATCTGAGGTCTGGTTACCATTAAATTAAAATCTGTCCTGAAGATATTCCAAAAATAGCTTTCTCTACAAGATACGGTCTTTATGAGTATCTTGTTATGTCCTTCGGCTTAACTAATGCCCCTGCACACTTCATGTGCTTGATGAATTCGGTGTTTATGCTCGAATTGGACAAGTTGTGTGGTGGTGTTTATTGATGACATCTTGATATAATCTGAAAATGAGGAAGAACACGTTGAACATCTGCGTATAGTCCTCACAAGACTATGCGAACATCAACTGTATGCAAAGTTCAGTAAGTGCGAATTCTGGCTTCGTGAAGTACCTTTCCTTGGGCATGTGTTGTCCGATGGGGAATTATGGTGGATCCCACCAAGGTACAAGAAGTATTGAACTGGAAGGCTCCTACCTTGGTTCACGAGGTCCGGAGTTTTCTTGGATTGGCTGGTTATTATCGTCGCTTCATCCTGGATTTCTCTAAAATAGCCAAGCCAATGACTCGGTTGCTGCAAAAAGACACCAGGTTTGTTTGGACTCCTAAGTGTGATGTGGCTTTTCACAAACTGTGAACCCTCCTAACCTCGGCTCCGGTATTGGCGCAACCGGACATCGAGAAACCATTTGATGTTTATTGTGATGCCTCAGGCATATGTTTGGGAGGTGTTTTGATGCAGGAGGGCCGAGTGATTGCATATACCTCTCGACAACTTCGGAAGCATGAGGTGAATTATCCAATGCATGACTTAGATCTCGCTGCAGTTGTTCATGCTTTGAAAGTTTGGCGACATTATCTATTGGACAATGTTTGCAATATCTATACTGACCATAAAAGCCTCAAATATATCTTCACCCAACCTGAGTTGAATATGCGCCAAAGAAGATGGCTTGAGTTGATTAAGGATTATAATCTTTAAGTGCACTATCATCCTGGCAAGGCAAATGTGGTTGCCGATGCTTTAAGCCGTAAGTCTCATTGCCACTCCTTAGTTGAAACTGATTTTCATCGGTCTCGCCTTCTACACCCAGCAATTCTATACAACATCACTGTCAGTTGCACTCTCAAGAGCAGAATTATTGAGCTCCAAAAGACTGACACTGGTATATTCCACATCAAGCGTAAGATGAAAGAGCAAGAAACTAAACATTTCAGGGTAGATGAAGAGGGTGTGCTGTGGTTTAAAGATAGGTTAGTGGTGCCTAAGGACCGAGAGCTTAGAAATCAGATCCTGTCTGAAGCACATTCCTCTAAGTTGTCCATCCATCCTGGTAGCAATAAGATGTATTATGATTTGAAGCCATATTATTGGTGGACCAAAATGCGGAAAGAGATAGCTGCATATGTTGCTAGGTGTGACACCTGCTGTAGGGTTAAGGCTGTGCACATGAAAGCTGGATTGCTTCAACCACTTTCTATTCCAGGATGGAAATGGGAGGAGATAAGTATGGATTTCATTGTTGGACTTCCTCCTACTGTCAAGAATCATAACTCTATCTAGGTAATTATTGATCGCTTAACCAAGTCAGCTCACTTCATTCCTGTTCGAGTAGACTATCGTCCCACCGACTATGCTGAGTTGTACTTCAATCAGATAGTCCGGCTCCATGGGGTACCTCGTACTATCATTTCTGACCATGGTTCTCAGTTCACTGCTCATTTTTGGGAGCACTTGCATCATCTTCTGGGAACCAAGTTAGTGAGAAGCTCTGCTTATCACCCCCAGACGTCTGGTCAGACTGAACGAGTTAACCAAATCTTGGAGGATATGTTACGGGCATGTGTTATTTCATCCAAGGGTTCATGGGAGAAATGGTTGCCTCTAGCTGAGTTTTCATATAATAATAGTTACCAAGAGAGTATTAAGATGGCCCCATTCGAAGCCTTGTATGGTCGTAAGTGTAGAACCCCACTAAATTGGGTAGAAGCTGGCGAAAGAAGGTATTATGGTATTGATTTTTTCAAGGAAGCTGAGGAACAAGTCCGTACCATCAAAATACATATGGTTGCAGCTCAAGCTAGACAGAAAAGTTATGCTGGTCATCGTAGAAAACCGATCAAGTTTGAAGTTGGAGACTTCGTTTATCTGAAAGTTTCTCCTATGAAGAGTGTACAATGTTTTGGTGTTAAGCGGAAGCTTGCACCAAGATACGTGGGTCCTTTCCAGATCATAGGCAAGAGTGGAGCTGTCGCGTATAAGGTCCAGTTACCTCCTAAAATGAGCGCCATTTTTAATGTTTTCCATGTATCTCAGTTAAAGAAGTGTCTTCGGGTTCCTGAGGAAGAAGTTCCTTTAGGAGATATCAGGCTAGAATCTGATCTAACTTACGAAGAAAAGCTAGTCTGTGCAATCGACACTCAAGAGCGAGTAACTAGAAGTCGAGTGGTTAAGTGGTATAAAGTAATGTGGAGTAATCAGGGTAGTGAGAGTGATGCTACGTGGGAGCGAGAGGACTATTTACGTGATGGTTATAAGGAATTCTATCAAAAATGGTATGCTTTCCAAATCTCGGGACGAGATTTTTATAAGGGGGAGGGCTGTAACACCTCAGGTGTTTAGCTTCCATAATTGCATTGCATTTCATAAGCATGAGCATCATTAATATCATCCATGTCTTTATTTTGCTTGCAACATGAGTATGCAACATGCCTTAATGTGTTAGTTTCACAAAGTACATGCTTATGAAATGTGAGTGGTGCAACTTGTAGATACAACTTTGGGTCTCATACTATGAAACATGACAATGTGGTTAGTACATCTTGATAGGATCAATTGATGCAACAAAATAATGAAACATGTGCAACATGTTATTTCAACATTTTGGTAGAAATAGTGTTTTGCTTGTTTTAATTTATGTGACACTAGTACTTTGTGTAACCAAGGGGTAGAGTGGCTAATTATAATTTAAAACACCTTAATCACACTTAGTGTAACTAGTGGAGCAATGTTCATGTTGACCAAAATGACCAAATTGCCCTCCAATGTGCTGTTGACCAACACTTGACCCTGGAATGCTTGGGTTTGACCATTTAAAAAGTCTAGCTTAGAGATCTTGCATGGAGAAGCAACCGTAAGCAAATTTGTAGAGAATTTCCTAAGGAACAAAAGTTCCAATATGGCCATCTCATGAAAATGACCAGAACATGCTCAAAAATGGCCCACAAGTCAGTTTGAGGGGCTGCCCAACACTTAGAAAATTTCTAAGTCTGAAATTCAGAAAATTTCTAAGTCTGAAATTCGAAGTTACAGTTTCAAAGTATCCCACTTCAACGCCATGTAACTTGCAAACCATGTCGAACTAGGCCAAGCTCCAATTGGCAAAGTTGTAGCACTCATGTAGCTCTACAACTTTACTGTTATCATCTTCTGTTAACTCGAGCTGGTTTAGGAGATAATCATCGTTGAAATGGCTCTGTTAGTCACCTAATGCCGGCCTTGATTCAGTTCAGTTCAGTCGCTGATGACAGTCGTGGCCGACCGGCCACAGGCCCCCGCCGACGCGTGGACACGCGGTGGTGACCGTACGCCGGCCGTGGCCCCACCGGTCAGTCCACGGGACCTTCAAAGACCGCCACGACGCACCGGAGCTGCCCCATTCCCTCTCCCTCCCTCATTCGGCTTCAACACGGAGAAACTGAGCCACCATTGCTGCCTCCACTCTGGCGAGCTCGCGCGTGCTCACCACCGCACCGCAACCCACCAAAACTCGTCCACTGCTCCACCTTGAACCCCTCTCCATCCTCCACCTCGCCATTGGGTCATTTGTGCGGAGGTAAGGCGGCATTGCCATCTCCGCCACCGCCCGCCTCGGGCATTTCTCGCCGGAGCACCCCCGTGGCGTGGCTGTGCTTCCCTAGCGCCTCCCTATCCTCCGTCCTTAGTGTATCGTGTTCGCCTTGAGCCACTGGTGCTCACCAGACCGGCCATTAGGGCTGAGCAGCCGTCTAGCTCGTCGGAGCCGGCATGCCGCGGCCGCGGGCCGCCATTGCCATCGCCGACTACCTTAGCCGCCACCGTAGCCCTCTTAGATGGTACCCTTAGATTCGCATCGAGGTGGGGAACATGACGGTGCACTTGGTCTCGCCGGAACCGCCACCGGCGATGAACTCCGGCCACCATTCCCTTCCCCTGCCCTTTCTCTCTCTGGCCTGCGGGCCTGTGCTGTCAGCGAGCGCGCGGGCGGGAATCCTGGACAGGCCGCGCGCTGGCTGGGCCGCGCTGGCAAGTCGGGCCGGCCCAGTGACTGTAGCGCTAGGGTTGATTCTTGTGTTAATTTTCACAGATTTGAATGATGTTTATGATTTTCATATCTAGGGTTTGACTTGTCCAAAAATTGTGATTTAAATTTTGTTGGGCTCTGTGTGAAGTGTAGTATTTAGAAAAAATATCAAATTTATATGTGATGTTTATTTCTGAAGAAATTAATTAGGGTTTTGAAATGTGTTTTAAATTGGATATAAATTTGTTAAATGAATAACTGGAGTTGTATTGTTCCAAAAATTATGAAAATTGGTTGGTAGGTTATTTTATGCATGTGCTAGCTCTGGTGAAAATTTGGGTACTAGTGCTTGAGTACTTTTCAAGTTATGATGATATCATGTTATATTATGAAATACTTGAATGAATTTTAGTAATTTTTCTATATGTGCAATATTCATGAAAATTTGTGGAGAGTGTCCTGGTACCCTATGGTGGTTAAGAAAAATATGATTTCTGTTGTTTGATACTTTTCAATATGATTTGTTATTTATACAAAAATCAGCTTTTTGCTTGTGAATTTTGTGTAGGGAATTTCTTTGGATAACTTTAGTCCAAATTTTTACAGTAGCCTCCTTGTAGGGCAGAGAGCCTCCTGTAATTTTTGTAGAATTTTCTAAGCAGTTTGCATGTAAGTTTAATTTCCCACTTAATTAATTAAGTAAATTAAGAAAGGGGTAAAAATACATGTTCTAGGTTGGCACACCTTACTTTCTGGTGTTTTCATGACATGTGTGAACTAGTAGTATCATTGGTTTGGTCATAAAGAAAGTTTGACACATGAATAAATATTTAATCTTTACATTTCTAGGTTCTCTGGACAGCTAGTAGCATTTTTGGATTTGACCCTTAATAAAAGTGTTTGCTGGAAAACTTGTGAATACCAAAGTGTTAGTAAACTTGATAAACTAGCTTGTGTCAAAATTTGGTGGCATTTGGCCTAGTAGTCTAGGAATTATAGCTGTTTAAATTCGCTATCCAGAAATGGCCGCTCTCTGTTTGGAGAGGACAGATTTCTGGAACTTTGGAATTTCGACTAGGTGAACTTAGGAATTAAGTGTTGATGTCTGAAAATGATTTCTAGAGCATTTTATAAGCTTTTCAGATTATCTTTTATCATGTATTTTGGATTTGGAAAATTACAGTTATGATAGAAACACTTACCTGCTGTCCAGAATGTGTTGTTTTGATATTTTGTGCTTGGATGTGGTAACCTAAGTAAAGTTGTTCTTGTGATTGTTAGGTGTTAGGGCCTTAACAGAGGAGGAACAATTATACATTAGGTTGTGTAGATTAGGTAAGTACTTTTCTACTAGAAAAGAGATTTACACTTATTATTGAAGTGATTTGAATAGAGCATTAGGAAGTGTTGTAGTCTATTTCATCCCGAGCATGCTGCATTCTTTCTTATGCATCCATGAAATTTATTGTGCATTCATGCAATAGGTGTTCCGGAGGGAGTGACTCTCCTCGAGTTCAAGGGAGCGATTCCGGAGGAAGATCAGGAGCAGCCGAGGGAGCCGCAGGACCCAGCCGGCGAAGGAGTTCCCGCAGAAGATCCACCTGAGTGCCCGGATCATCGTCCGTCCTCTTTCCTGAAAGGCAAGCCCCAGTGCATGCTGACCCAATTGTTTTATAAATTAACCTTGAGTACTTTTACTTGTTTACTGCATTAAGTTGTAGGAGTTGTCTACAAACACTTGTTGCATTATACCTGTCCTTGTCCAGATATCGTACTTAAATCCTAAATTAGGTTTAGGCACGTGTCAATGCTTAGCCCTGTTTAGTCCAGTAGAAGTCGGGTGATTTCCGGTCATCCGTGAGATGTAGGAATGGGTCACGAGTGGCTATGCTAGCTATCATGGATGGAACCATGCTTTAAAATGAAATTGAGACCGGGCGGGAGTTTGATAGTGCAGCCGCAAGACACTTCACGTCTTGGGTGCGGAGCTATGCCCGTCAGAGTCGTTTAAGGACCGATTCGCTGTACGTCGTCATGTTGAACGTAGTCTAACACTTAGTTGGCCGGATAAGTCGTTCCGACCGCGAAGCCGAGTAATATGGTTCAGGCTGGGAATCAAATGCTAGGTCACATCTTGGAGGAGAGAAAGGATGTGCTTGGGGATATTGGCGTGAGACCAAGGGGGGTTAGAGTCCCTATCACCCGGCAGAGTCTCACCCTTGGGGATGCGGCATCATTCGGACCTGCGACTCCTGAATTGTATGAAAGGTGGCTTGTGCGACCCTGGCAGGGGCCTGCGCGGTGAGTGTTAGAAATACCCCTCCAGCTGGATAGGAATTCGATTCGAATCGCCGTCGCTCCCGGTTAGTGAGCACTTGACTTGAGCAGCAGCAACGTAGATCTCATTAAATTGAACAGATGGTTAAGTGAATGATACAATGTTGCCACAATTTTATACCTGCTATGGATATAATGATATTATTTGTTTGATTATAATCAAGTGAATGTTTAGTACAGGTGCTAAGATAGATGACAGGTAAATGCTAAAAATAACTACTAGTACAGGTTAAAAGAGTTTCAATTACTTATGCTTTTTCTGCAAAGGTGATGTCAGCTAGCCCCACTTATGAAAGCCTTGCATAATCCAGTATTCAGGGTTTATTCCCTCCTATTGCAGATGACATGCTTTACCAGGGCTTCTGCAAGAACTGCCTCCACCCTGCGGGTGACGAGGACTAGATCACTCAGGCGTGATCGTCTATTAAGTACTTTCCTTAATGCTTTTGTGGGATGTTGATCAGTAAGACTGGGAGTAGTATTTGAACAGTGTGTGTGTGTTGTGCTTCTGCTACTTTATGAACTTGGTTTGTAATAATTTGTGACTCCGTGTGTTGTAAGTGGATTTTGGAACTACTTGTGAAATGTAACGTGTGATGTGTTATGTTGAATGATGCGATCTTGGTTGTAAGCAAGTTGGTTTGAAATCCTTTGTGGTTTCGATTGACTACCGGGATTATATGGGCTCAAGTTCGAAAATTTGAGCGTTTCGGCGCTTGTTTTTGTACTTGTGCTTATATAATTTGGTCCGTTCTGTTACAAAGCTTGAGCAGGACTTGGCGCCGATGGATGAAGGCAATAATGAAAAACAAGTGAGGTCAAGATCGATGAACCAACAAGGTCACGTGATGATATGAAGTAGATCATATCATTTGTGATATGGTTGGTGCATGTGTTGCATCAACATTGGAGGAGATAGAATGGAATGCGCAAGGCAAAGGTATAACCTATAGGGCATTTCATTTCACCGGTCATAGGTGTGTAGAGAAGTTTATGACCGGGTTTAGGATACATGGCCATACTATTAAGAGGAGCAAACTTGTTTACATATCGGTCATCTATGCCACTCAAGTGATCTAATTTTGCATCGTTGGTAGGATCGAGTGGCATGGTGAATTGAGAGATTAATCCTTTGAAAAATGATTGTCAAAATGTTAACACACTTGCGCAAGATGGTGAACACTAGTGGTGTTAGCACATTTGCAAAGGTGGTAAAAAGGAGAAGAAATAGCACATAAGAAGGGTGAAAACAGAGGAGGTGTAGCTCAGCCGGCAATTCCCTTTGCTAAGCAAGAAATTCTTGTTGAGAAATAGTGTTGAGGGGACAAGCTTGAATGCGTGTCAGTGAGATGTCAGTGAGAGGAAACTTGCTCAACCAGCAATTCTCCTTTCTCAACAAGAAATTCTTATTGAGGAATAGTGTATGGGAGAGAGAGGGTCATACTAATCAGACGCGCAGGTAGTGTGACTGGACACGAGTCCGATCAGCTTCGTGACACAATGGCGAGGGGCGCGGATTGATCGGATGCTGGCCTAAGGTCATACTGTTCACCGGCCGGCACTACACACAGCAAGCGAATGGATGTGGCAGCGAGTCCGGTCATACATGACTTGATGCATCTAGTCACTAAAAATCGGCTCTGGGAACTCTCTGGACATGATCGGATGCTAGCTTGTGAGAGTCCGGTCGTTTTAATCGGCGAGTCCGGTCAGTTGCTAACTGTGCGCACATGTTGGGAGTCATTGGGCGGCAATGCCTAAATTCAAATGGCTAGTCCATGTGGCTGACATCTAGTGACCAGACACTGGCCCTGTGCTTTTGATTATTAGTAGAAGCAAGTCCGGTCGCCTCAATTTTTACCCATTGAAGAGGTAATAGCTATTTTTATTGATGGGGCTATAAATAGAAGTGTTGGCTGGCCTTGGGCTGGTTTTTGAGCACCCTCACACCTTAGTGGCTTGTGTAGGTGTGCTTGGATGCCCTCTAACTCACTTGTGCTTGCAAGAGTGTGAATCGATTGCGAGTGAGTGATTCTAGTGCGATTGCATCAAGAGATTGCATCAAGTGGCACTAGGTGATCGAGTTGCAAGCCGGTGGTGCTTGTTACTCTTGGAGGTTACCACCTCCTAAATGGCTTGGTGGTGGTCTCCATCCAAGCACACAAAGAAGCTTGTGCGGTGCTCTAGAGAAGAGATTGTGAGGGGTGTTGTGCTCGCTCCGTGGGAGCCACGAAGAGCAACTCTAGTTAAGTGAGTCATTAAGCTACCCTCACTTGGTCCGTGGGGTTCTTGCAGCACCCAACATGTGGGCTTTGTGTGGTGCCAATTAGCCACTAAACCACTAAGTGAACGGTCAAAACAACGGGGACTAGCTTGTTGGTAAGCATGTGAACCTTAGGAAAAAATCATCGTGTTATCCTTGTCTTCCCGTTGGTTTGCATCCCCATTACACAAGCTTGTACTTACTTTTCATATATTGTGCATGTGTAGTTTCTCTTATAATTAGTTAGTTTGTATAGCTTGCTAGTTACCTTCTTGCTTGTGCAGCATAGAAGTAGCTCCCTTGAGCAACTAATTTGGCTTGAGTAGCCTTGCTAGTTGCATTGCTTAGTTTGTATAGCTAAGTAATTTGCGCTCTCTAATTTGGCTTGTATAGTCTTGTTATTGAGCATTGCTAGTGAGCTTAGGGGCTTTATGTGCTTTGCATCACTAGTTGTGTAGGAGCTCCTTCGGTTGCTTAGAGTACTAATTGCATAGTTTTGTGTGATCTTGCAAGTTAGAATTGTTAGGTAAGTCCTAGCTAGCCTGGCACCTTTGCTACCTATTTAGGATCTTTGCAAGTTGCTTGAAACCTAGATAGGGGGTATAGTCTTGGCTAGACCAATAGTTTTAATTCTATATTTGTTTCGGTTAGCTGGCGCGTTTAATTTTAGAAAGGACTATTCACCCCCCTCTAGTTCGTCATCTCGACCCTACACTCTTCACACATGCTTTCAGTTATTTACTTTTTGTTTGTATGTAATTTCAAAAGCAAACAAAATTTAAGGATGCTCCACCAACTACCAACCGCGATTGATATTTTCAAGGACACCCACTACAGCAGCAAGTCAGGTTTTTATTAATGAGAACGTGAAGGATGCCATTGTGAGTTTCTTTCCCTATCTTCTTACTATGATGAACAACACAGCAGACATCATTGCATACATATGTTCTGGACACACAAGTAGCATAAAAGGTTCCATTCCATGTACATCATTTCATTTCTTCCACCAGGTTGCATTCCATATAGATATCATTACATATGTCTTGTTCTGGACACATACATAACAAGCATAGGAATCTAAATTTTTTGTGTCATTGTTGCTAGGCTCAAATAGAGGCCTATTTGCTCAACCAACAAAAGAAGGCAAAGATCTGAAGACTCCTATTCAAGCTGTAGCTCATGTGCTCAAATCAACTTTTCTTCGCATTGTTGGCATGCAGTCCACAAAGATGAAGAGAAATGCCAAAGATGCTGCAATGAATGACCATGTACATGAGCTTGAGAGTGAATTGCAAGCTGAGAAGATGGGATTAGCAGGACTATGATCACAGGTGGCTGGTCTGCAGAAGCAGAATCAAAAAGAGGCAGCATAGAGGAATGAAGAAGAAACTGATAAGCTAAAGTAGTAAGGAAACGAAATCCAAGGCTTCCTTTGCTCCTTGTTTGGCAGCAAGTTTGCATCACTGTTGGCATTTGTTAGCGTCACTTAAGCTAGGTTGTCATCCCTAGCATGGCGCCAGAAATGTGGTATTAAATAAATGCAAATGCTCCTCTAGAAATAAATATAAAATCCGTAAGTGCATAGATAATACCGATGAAGCATTTTAACCAGGAGTAAACCAGGTATCGTTATTTATATTTTTACCCATGGGAAGGAATAGCTAAGGATATGAGCAATGAGCATCACTGCATGTGATAATGGAGAGTATAACCATGTCTTTGTCTATCTCTCATACAGGGTAAGTGTCACATGAAATATATATAATGAATGAATAGTAAATGATAAATGATAAGCATATAGCCACATAATAAATGATAAGCACATCTCAAAAGATTACTCTAAGTCTATATCATTAGCATGGAACTAGGATGAACTACAAGAATAAATCCTAAGTTATTCCAACTATAAGCCATAGCATACAATGATTAGTGCAATTACACTTGGCAATCATGGCAAGACAAGGTTATATCTACGCATAGGGATATTACGAAGGAACATGAAGAACATAGCAATCACTTCCTTGTAATAGTTGTGTTCTACCTGTCCTATACTCGGGAGGAGGACTACAAAGGACTCAACAAGACTGTCACTCCCGCGATCTACCTTACAATCCAGAATATAGGATGCTCGCAGGAAAATACGGTATAGGCACCACATCTACATAATATTTACCACTCACCCATTGTATCAATGAGCAAGCGCTATATGATCCTATACTTAAATATAATTCTAATCCAACTTTGCCAAGCATATAACCAAAGTAGACTAAGAACATTATAATTGAGAATATAAGCAAATAGAGCAAAGTCATATCCAATATAATAGAATAGAGCAAAGTCATATTCATAGTAGTAGATAAACAATATGAATAACACATGAAATATAGAAGTAGGAGAGAATTACCAAGAACTCTCTTGATAGATCTGGAAACCAAGCGAAGCTTGACTCCTTCTAGTTCTAATCCGATGTAGCTATGGGATGACTATGGAGATCTAATTGAGATGGTGGCTCTAGGGCCTGATCAGGGGCTTCTCTCTTTATGAATAATGAATTGAATGAGAATTAGGATTTCTCCCAGGGCCATGGGCCTTGCTTATATAGCCTCCTCAAACACACCACGGCCATCAGATCAAACCGACTTTGATACACGGTGTAGATTTATCCTCAAAGGCGGTGGGGGTAGGATCTATGAGACTGGATCTAATTGGTCCACGTAGGTGGGCGGGCGCCCACATGGATAGGGCGAGCGCCCTGCCTACGTGGCTAACCGGCCTTCGGTCTGGTCTGGAGTCCTCTGGAGTCTTCTAGATTATTCTTGTGCGTGAGGTCTTTCTCTCTATGTAAATCTTACATGTGGGCCTTCTTTGGTCATTTCCTGATAACCCCCTGCAGAAATAGATATTCACCAAATCTCATGGAATTCTGTCAGTGTAACCCCTATAGCTAGATGACATTTATATTTAGGTCTTTTTTCATGTTATGTTGATGGTTAAAAATGACACTTATCTACCGTCAACAACTCCCCCAAGCTTACCTTTTGCTCGTCCCTAAGCAAAGATAGACTCAGTGATGGATCAGGAGTTGCTACAATGCTTTCACACCTCAAAAGTACACATACGTTCAAACAAGATCACTCCTCTGGATTAGAATGAATTATTCTAATTATAGACTTACTCATATTACCTTCTGCCATGGGGCTTATGGCCGTCACTTGGGTCTTGAGCAGTTGAAAGACAGAACGGTCAAGTCAAGCGCCATGTTTCAATCTCTTCGATCTACTATTATTTCAGAGTTTTTTCAATATGTCTAAATAAAACTCAGAGATTCCTATGTATGACCCTCTCAAGTCTCTCCTTTGTGGTATTTCTGGATTCTCACCAAGGCATTAATGGTATATGCCTTCTCTCTTCTCTCAAGATATGTGGCATTTTTGGTATTTAGGTATAGTAATATTATGCCTTCTCTCTAACCCAACATCTAATAAGATTATATGGAGTTCATAGGTGGGGAGACAAGGAAAACATACTTGCAAACATTTATTGCACAGTCAAATCATGGATCCAGAGAAACAAGTCATACAGTCAAATCAAGATATGCATGTGTATGGGATATATGGTATGTAGTGAATAAGTGGTAGATAGAATAGTAATGATGGTAAGGGGTGAAGGAATGGTAATGGTGGATACCTAATTCTACTAAGACTCCTTTGAATGGAATTCATACCTCTCTTGAACTTTGAAAACTTTGAAGGAGGACTTGCGTTGCTCATATATATAATTTTTTTCAAATGGGGGTATAAATATTTTTCTTTCCCCTCTTCTCTTTCTTTCCCCATTTTTTTCTAATAGAGCAAACAACACCCAAGCCTCTTTTAAAATAGATAAATTAAAAAGAGGTAGAAACAGATATATTTGGAGCTATATAGGCTAGCAAGAAAATAGAAGGGATAAATATGATGGAACATCTTTTTGGGTAGTTTACTCCCAGGATAGGAGTAGAACTAGTTTTGGGTGGATCTGAGTGGAATGTATGAATGTGTACTTTAAGAATAGAAGTGGCATGAATGAGTGGAAAAATGCAGGTGCGTACTTCCAGGTTAGAAGCAGCACATGTGTAGGTGGAGTGTATGTGGATCATGATTTTAACCGCATGACTAGCTCCTAAGGGTCTACACAGCTCGACCACGCTCAATGCTCACAAGCAGTAACAAAATGAGTGTAGAGGTTTTTCCTAATCTAGAAAGCATGTATCTGGCTGTGGTAGGAATTTAAACTCTCATCATACAGGAACTTATCATGCAGCAATTTTAATTTTTTTTAAAAGATAAATTCTCCAGAATTCTAGTATCTCGAGGAACAAGATAAACAACAGCTCAAAACCTTCCCATATCATATCTGTCAACTACCTAGACTTAGATCAAGCATTCGCTACCCACAAGTTTAGGTTTAGAGCAAATCTTAAACCAAAACCATTGTATCTAAAACTCGGAAGAGTTCGAGGCTGAACACTAGGTACTTGAAAGGAATTACGGTAGAGCAACTATTCATCATTTCCATGCAAGAGTTTATTCTAGGGATTTATTTTAGCAAGGTTAAACTCTCCTACATTTTATTTAGCAAACTTAATATCTCATAGAAAAACATATATATATATATATATATATATATATATATATATATATATATATATATATATATATATATATATATATATATATATATTTATAGAAAAGAGAAATATTTATTTGGTTCTTAAAGGTTATGCATCTTTTTATGTGTTTTATATTTTTAACATAGCAGAAATATATAAATAGATAAATAAATAGGTAAGAAAATACTTAGCTGGATACACGGGGATGCTCTCTCCCAAGCTAGATGTTGACATAATCTTGATTGATACAGCAGACAGACAGTAGAGGTGTACTTCCTCTCTCGGAGTGTTTATGATGACTGTTGAGACAGCACTCCGACAGAGGACAGATCATCCTCCTGTATGTTAGCTCCCTTCGATCCTTCAAATTCTGTGAAGCTCAAATAGACAACAAAGCTTGTAGAACTGATTAAGTGTTAGTCATAAATCTCTAAGCCTTGAACATATTGAACCCCCTTTAATATATTTGTTTATTTAGCAGGATCTTTCTGTTAACAAGTATTTTTATATTTTTATATTACCATGCAAAAAACTATAAATATGATATATGCGTATTTATTTTATTTTTATGCCACCACAGCAAATATTCCTATGGGTGTTATGCCACAAATTTATTTGCATGGGGCTTAGCATTTCTATGAATGCAATGCATGACATTTTTATTTTCTTTTCAATGACAGCATTAAAGTAAACATGCAGCTAACTATGCATTTTAAGGAAAAGGTAAATATACTGATTAAAAACTTTATGCAATGCTGAAAAGGAAATTATTGATAACTACCAAGTTTACCTCTTGGCGTGGCGTTTGGTGATTTAAGCCCTCCGAACAGGACCTCTTGTCAGCTTAATCTTCTCAGGACGTCTCAGATGGCTCGAATGGCGCCACTGGCTGAACCCCTTCTTGAATTGAATCTAAAAACTGATTTTACCTTTACTTTCCATACCTGTTGTTGGTGAGGTTGACTTCGAGGGAGGAGTTGGTTGCACTATCTTCTCTTCTTTATTCTCCATAGTGACTGGTTCACTTCTATTGGGGGTACAGCCTCCTCAAGAAAAATCTTTTCTTTAGGATATCGATCTTCATACCTTGACACTTCTCCTTCATAATCAGCCCATCCATCCTTGGTGATCTGATTCTTCTGATTGCAGGTACGATGCCTTCATCTTGTTCTATTCTTTTTGGGATCTTTATTGACCATATAGTTATCATTAAAGTAGTGGCGTACCTTCTCTGAGGGGAAGTGAAAGTGCACTTCTCCTATTCCAGCATAGATGATTGCTTTGGTGGTGTTCAAAAACAGCCTTCCAAGGATGATAGGTAGATCATAATCATCTTCTCTCATGTCAATGACAAGGAAGTCTGTAAGGATGAAATGGTCATCAATCTGGATGGGCACATCTTTTGCTAATCTATCCACGAAGCGAAATGATTGATCTACCATCTGCAGCTGTGCGTAGGTGGGATGTAGAGGCATGGTGCCATATAGATACTCATAAGTCACTTTGGCCATTATGTTGACGCCCGACCCAATGTCGCAAATAGCTTTCTGGAAGGAGTTGTGATTGATTGAACATTCAATGGTTGGGACACCTAGGTCATCCTTCTTGATCAAATGTGGGGACTTGAGCTGGTGGTCATGATCTCTGTGGACAGCAGTGACCATCCTCACTGTCTCCGTCTGTTGTGGCTTCTTGTTCTTGCTCTTGTTCTTGTTCCTCCTGTTGTTCTTCTTCTTCGGCTCATAGGGGTGTTGACGGTGTGTAGGGAATTGTAACACTCGATTCTTGAATGAGAAAGTCTCTCTCTTCCCTTTGATATTGAAACAGATCTCTGCAGCATTGGCATAGATGATAGCTCCAGCGGTGTTCAAAAATGGTTGCCCCAAGATGAATGCCCAGTTTCCCCACACTCTTCACAAGTCATGCAAGAATTATGAATGTGCATGACTTCCTTTTTCTCACCGGCTCTCTCATCGAGCCTCTTTATCAGCAGGTCCATCTTGGCAGACAGCATGTCTACCTCCTTAAGCTGGTGCATACCTCCACCTCTCTTGCGGCCTTGAGTTCTTTCTTCACTCCAACCTTGGTTGGACGCCATCTTCTCCACAAGAGCTATGGCTTGAGAAATGGTAAATGATAAGAATGCACCTCCAGCAGCAACATCCATAGTCTCACAGGTGTTGTTGTTGAGCCCATGATAGAATGTTTGCATAAGTAGCCAATTCTCCATTCCATGATGAGGACATTCTAGGATGTAATCTTGAAAGTGCTCCCATGCTTCTGGGACAGACTCATCATGTTGTTGTTGAAAACTTGATATTTCCCACGAAGAGCATTTGTCTTGCCCATGGGAAAGAACTTCACCAAGAAATTCGTGGAGCAGAGTGCCCACATAGCATTCTTCTCCTTATTTGCATAAAACCACTGCTTCGCTCTCTCCAAGAGTGAGAATGGGAAAAGGCATAGTAGTATGGCGTCTTTGGGAACATCCTTAATGGTGAAAGTGCTGCAAATCTCCAGGAAGTGTTGGAGATGAGCACTAGTATCTTCATGTGCCTTCCCACAAAACTGGCTAGCTTGCACCATGTTGATGAGCGCAGGCTTAAGCTCAAATGACCGATCAATGTCCGCAGCAGGTCCAGTCTGGATGTTATCCGTGGTTGGAGCTGAGAACTCATGGAGTGACTTGTTCACCATGGCTTCGAACGCTGGTGTCAAGTTGCGAATTACTCTTTGGTGATCTTCTTCAGAAGGAACTTCAGATTGAATTGATGATTATGCTTGAGCTTTCTTTAGCTTGGCTCTAGTCCTTCTAAATAATGCTTCTGGATTATCAATAAAATTATCTGGAAGGTCAAACCTATTCATACATTACCCTACATATGATATAGAAAATAGACAAAAGATAAGGGTAAAGCTGTATGAGTAGAGAAAATGATGGTTTCTCGATCACATAAGTGGATGCAAGTGATGGCTCATATCCTTTTGAATAGCTTAATCAACCTTCCCTGATAACGGTGCCAAAAATGCTTGTTGGCATTTCTTAGCGTCACTTAAGCTAGGTTCTCATCCCCAGCATGGTGCCAGGAATGTGGTATTATGCAAATGCACCTCTAGAAATAAATATGAAATCGACAAGCGCACAGATAATACCGATGTAGCATTTTAACCAGGAGTAAACTAGGTATCGTTATTTATATTTTTACCCATGGGAAGGAATAGCTAAGGATATGAGCAATGAGCATCACTGCATGTGATAATGGAGAGTATAACCATGTCTTTGTCTATCTCTCATACAGGGTAAGTGTCACATGAAATATATATAATGAATGAATAGTAAACAATAAATGATAAGCACATCTCAATAGATTACGCTAAGTCCATATCACTAGCATGGAACTAGGATGAACTATAAAAATAAATCCTAAGTTATTCCAACTATAAGCCATAGCATACAATGATTAGTGCAATTACACTTGGCAATCATGGCAAGACAAGGTTATATCTACGCATAGGGATATTACGAAGGAAGATGAAGAACATAGCAATCACTTTCCTGTAATAGTTGTGTTCTACCTGTCCTATACTTGGGAGGAGGACTACAAAGGACTCAACAGGACTGTCACTCCCGCGATCTACCTCACGATCCGGAATATAGGATGCCATCGCAGGAAAATACGGTATGGGCACCACGCCTACACAATATTTACCACTCACCCATGATATCAATGAGCAAGCGCTATACGATCCTATACTTGAATATAATTCTAATCCAACTATGCCAAGCATATAACCAAAGTAGACTAAGAACATTATAATTGAGAATATAAGCAAATAGAGCAAAGTCATATCCAATATAATAGAATAGAGCAAAGTCATATTCATAGTAGCAGATGAACAATATGAATAACACATGAAATATAGAAGTAGGAGATAATTACTAAGAACTCTCTTGACAGATCCGGAAACCAAGCGAAGCTTGACTTCTTCTAGTTCTAATCCGATGTAGCTATGCTATGACTATGGAGATCTGATTGAGATGGTGGCTCTAGGGCTTGATCAGGGGCTTCTCTCTTTATGAATAATGAATTGAATGAGAATTAGGATTTCTCCTAGGGCCAGGGGCCTTGCTTATATAGCCTCCTCAAATGCACCATGGTCGTCAGATCAAACCGACCTTGATACACGATGTAGATTTATCCTCAAAGGTGGTGGGGGTAGGATCCATGAGACTAGACCTGATTGGTCCACGTAGGTGGGCGGGCGCCCACATGGACAGGGCAGGCGCCCTGCCTACGTGGCCAACCGGCCTTCGGTCTGGTCTGGTGTCTTCTGGAGTCTTCTAGAGTATTCTCGTGCGTGAGGTCTTTCTCTCTATGTAAATCTTACATGTGGGCCTTCTTTAGTCATTTCCTGATAATCCCCTGTAGAAATAGATATTCACCAAAACTCGTGGAATTCTGTCAGTGTGACCCCTATAGCTAGATGATATTTATGTTTAGGTCCTTTTTCATACTATGTTGACGGTTAAAAATGACACTTATCTACCGTCAACAATCACCTGATGCTCAGCAGTAACCTCTCATACTCAATTAGGCTCTAGTTGATATTTTGGTGACACCTATGCCTGCGAGGCTAAGGATGCTATTTTGGTGATACTGAACTTGTGGCTGTTGTTATTGTGCTTGTGGCCGCTGTGCTGCTGTTGTACGTGCTGCTACTGCTGATGTGTTGTTGCTGCTCTGGATGTTGAAATTTGAGACTTGAGACTCTAGTTGTGTATTGAATTGCTGGATGGATGTAATGAAATTGCATTTTAAGACTTCCGGAATGTGCAATGCTTGTGATACTGCAACTATTCATGGAGATGTTGATTAATTTGAATCAAATTTATTATATGGGTTGTAAAAATAATATGGATGCAATTGTATGTGCTGAAATATTGTATATGTATATGAGCTGAATTATGTGTGGTCTGAATTGCACAGGCTGGAAAAAATATATCGGCTGAATTGCATGGGCTAAAAAAATATGGGCTAAAAAACTATGTGGGCTAAAAAAATAGGTTTAATTATGTATGCTGCAAAAAATACATGGGCTGAATTGTATGGGCTAAAAAATTATATGGGCTAAATTGGTATGTGCTGAAACGAGTATGAGATGCCATTATAAAAATATATTGGCAAAAAAAATAAAAATGAAATATTGCACCAGCCAGTAATAGCCCAAAATATTTGTGTGGCCTATGAGCTACATGGGCTTTAGCAAGCCAAATTTCATTTTGTGACGTTTTTCTTTTTCTGCCATGTCAGCTGCCACGTGGTAAGGCCTTAGATTTTGTGACAACAAACCAATGTTATATACTTGGGATAGTAAATATACAAACGTCACATAATAAATTTGTGACGGTGGCTTTTGATGCTTGGATTTTCGTCAAATGATTGTCACAAATTTTAAATTGTGACTTAAATTTCATATATTATGACATAATAGGATGTAAGAAAAACGCACATTTCTTATAGTGGTTACAAGGGGTTGCATTGTGCTTGCATGGTACTGATTGGGTGCTCCCTACCTCACCTTATATACTGTGAGTATATCTTTGATGATCAGTTTACAGATATGTTTCCTAGTCAGTTACATGGAAATAATAAATAGAATAGTTATCATATCTTGCAGCCTAGTCGGGCCAAACTCCTGATGCTATTCCTTGATCACCAAGTCCGGTAGCGAACCCTATTTTGGGTGGGCCTCATCTTCGCTAGCCTAAGCCCATCCCGATGGTATTGGGTTGTTGATGGTAAAATATCACATTTTTGTATCTCAAAATATTGTCAATAGGCTCAGAATAAAAGGAAGATAAGCATATCATGAGTATATTTTATCAAATAATAAAGTTCCATATGTATATGAAGTATTTTTTGTAGCACATAGAAAAATGGAGAATAGAGTTATGGGATGACCACCCCTATGGGTCCAACTACCCCCTCAATCCTACCATGATCCAAGAAGCACACCGCCTAGCAATTTCAGTCATTGGATCAACTTTGTGCTTCTCTAGATGGCTTAGGATGAAGTCATATGGATTGAAGGGCCCATAACTCTACAAACCGACATGACAGTGGCCGCACAAGGTGTAAACCCTCTCAAGATAGCGCCAACAAGCACGCCACCAGAGGGGGTGGTCCCAGCTATCAGTGCAGGGCCAGCCAACCCCCTTGGTCGCCTAACACCCTGGTTTACTCCACCGCCTTTGACCAGCTTCCTACAAAAAAGCTCACTCGTGGGAGATCACCATTGATTTGAAGTTAGTTTGATCATGTGGTTGAGGTGGAGAGCACGTGGATCCATTGGTCCAGCTCTAAATCACTATAAATAGAAGCTCACACCTCCCTCTCCATTCATGACTCAAAGCATCAAATGAATAGTAGAGAAGCTCCATTATATCATTAGTCTAGTAGAATAGTTTAGTATGGGAGTTAGAGTGAGTAGTGAGCTTTGCTCGGGTTTCTAGATCCAATATTTTGGAGAGTGAAAGGTCCTAATATAGCTAGAGGGGGTGAATAGCCTATTTAAAAATTTTACAAGGCACTAGAGCAAATGATTAGTACAACAAATGGCGAAAAGCAAACTTGCTCTAGCTCTACAAGGGTTACAAGCCACCGATCCAACAATTCTAGTTGCTATGATCACTAGGCATACATGAAGCTAAGTTGCAACTCAGTAAGAGCTCTCAAACTAGCTACACCAAAGAGCTCCACTAGATGAACTTAAGCTACAAGACAAGCTCTCAATTCTATCTACACTAAAGAGCCTGCTATAACTAGTTTGCGAGAAAGTAATGAAGTGAACAAGATGATTATACTACTGCGTCGAGGAGTGAACCAATCACAAGATGAATAACAATTACCGAGAGAATACCAATCACATAAGAGATACAAGATTTTTCTCCCGAGGTTCACGTGCTTGCCGGCACGTTAGTCCCCGTTGTGTCGACCAATACTTGGTGATTCGGTGGCTAAGAGATGTTGCACGAACCTCATCCACACAATTGGACACCGCAAGAACCTACCCACAAGTGAACTTAATGACACGAGCAATCCACTAGAGTTACCTTTTTGCTCTCCACCGAGGAAGGTACAAGACCTCTCACAATCATCAGAGCTGGCCACGAACAACCACCAACACGTGTCGAAGCTCCTCGCTACTCCAAGCCATCTAGGTGGCGACAACCACCAAGAGTAACAAGAAATCTGCAGCCACAATGATCCCCAAGTGCCACTAGATGCAATCACTCAAGCAAATGGACTTGGAATTACTCCCAATCTCACTATGATGATCAATCAATGATGAAGATGAGTGGGAGGTGTTTGCCTAGGCTCACAAGGATGTCAAGTATGTCAAAATATCAAGAGTCATCCACAAGCCGGCCAAACACTACTTATAGAGCCCCTCAAATGAATAGAGCTGTTAGGGTCAAGAGAAGGGGCTCTACGCATTGACCGGACGTACCGGTTGCATCGACCGGATGCAGCGAACCCAGTGTCCGGTCGCTTGATCACCGCCACATGTTCTCGCTAAACAACAAGCGTCGATCTCCAATAGCTAACTCTCAAGCACGTGAATAGTTAAGTGATGATCGGACTCGCTGCTCGATCGACTGGACTCCGAACCACATAGCGTCAGATCGTTTCTAGAGAGGTTCCTAAGCCACTTTTAGTTGACCAAACACATCAGGTCAGAGACAACCTGATGCGACCGAGCGTCTAGTCAAGTCTACATCACTCTGCGTGCACCTGCAAGGCTGACATCAGCGTACGTCAGCATGCACCTGACGCGCGCATCTGATCAGGTGAACCCACCACCTTTCAACAAGTTACCAAACGCATCGGTTGAGCTGGCCCAGCGTCCGATCGTTTCTGCTCGTTCTCGGCCAACTGCGCCGCGCTGTTTAAAATTGACCGAACTCAAGGTCAGCGTCCGGTCAGACCGTTGCCAGTGTCCGGTCAGCAGCCTTTGCCTTCTTTTCTTTTTTTAAGTCCTCAACCGCTTCACTCTTGCTTCCAACTTGCTAATCACAAAGTGTAGAACTTGTGTGCATGTGTATTAGCATTTTTCAAAGCATTTTACAAGGGTCAAAGTTAGCACACTAGTTTCTAAATGCATATGCAAGAACAATATCACCTAGTGGCACTCGATAACCATTTAGCCAAAGATTTCCCCTCTTTATAGTACGGCTAACGATCCTAAATGTGATCATACTCTTTATAGTGTCTTGATCACTAAAAACAAAACCTATTATATACCTTTGTCTTGATCTTTTTGGTTTTGTTTTCTCTTTCTTCTTTTCCTAGTTGAGCACTTGATCAATATCACATGTGGCCATCCCGCCTCTTGAGTGCCACCATGCTCAACACTTGGATTGCACCAACCTAGCTCATATCACAACTCATGACAAAGGTTAGTGCTAGGTTTCATCAATTATCTAAAACCAAACTAGGGCTTTCAGAGAGTTCGGTATAGCTCTTGTACCTTTCCCTTTTCAGTAAGATTCTACTTTATTTAATATATTATTCTTCTCTACTTTACTTACTTTGTGCAACATTATTCTTATGATAGTGTTCTTATGGTATATCTTAGTTGATATAGTTGTATGCTTGATAGATTGATGATCTACAACTTGAACTTGTACATTGATCATCACCTTTAATCGGGTGCTCTAATTGATCTATGTATACACAACTAGAGTAGTGAGAGATAGTGTAAACAAGGTGTTTATAATTGATCTTGCCATTGGTTGCTGCTTGTCGCACAGATTATTTGTGGTAGCCAGGTGGTGACAGCCCTATCTAGTCTTTGTATTTCACCATGTGTTGTTAGGCAAGTTATTAAAAAGTAAGGCACCCATAAATAGCTAGGCGGTTCGGGCAAGGGCTTTGTCCTCTTGCTATGGCATCTTTCGCCTTGTGCACCCATTATGTGGACTCAATCTACTTGCTACATTTGTGTGATTAAGATTGAGGCATAGAAGTAGAGTTAGATCGGACCTTTTACTCTCTCGTTGTCCTCCCACCTAGCCATACCTTACTAGTTATCCTTTGAGCTATCTCAACCTTTTTGTCTTGAGCTTGTTTCATCAACCCCTTCCTACCATTATTCGATTACCCCTGCTACACTATCTAACTAATTTATGTAACTCTAAGATCTCTCATTTATTATCATTCCTAGCTACTGCTTTCTTTGTGGATTAAAATAAATAATGAAACCTTAGAATGCTCCATGGTGAAGTGCTAAAACAGTATTTTGTGTGCTTGTAGAATTCTCTACATGAGTATAAGAAATACCAACAAGTATTTCTAGCACCGTTGTTGTGGAAAGCACAAGCCTAGGTATTTTAATAAATTCAAATCTTAAGTTTGCCATCATGTTAGCTATCAATAGTTGTAGGGGCTTATCGTGCCACTGTTTCTCTTTATTGTGAAGTAAGGCATCGCACGAGCGGTTTAAATTACTGAGCAACTATGTTAAAAATCTTGTAAAGCTTTTGAGGGTTGCTAGATGTTGTCTTGTAACCCCTCAAAGGTTCCTGTCAGAAATGATGAGGACTTTCACCACCACCTAAGGAGGCTGTGGCTCAAAAGACGATCTGCGACTTTTCAGCTCTATAGGCCACCAACATGGCTACGAGACCGAACACCAACTTTGGGGAAGCCCAATTTGAGCTCAAGCCTATGCTAATCAATATGGTGCAACCCAATCCATTCTGGAAAGCCACATGAGGATACGAATGCACACCTGCAACACTTCATGGAGGTGTGTGGCACCTTCACCATCAAGGGCATCACACATCTAACGCCATCCATCTTTGCCTCTTCCTGTTCTCTTTGCTTGTGAGTGTGAAGCAATGGTTTTATGCCAACCATGAAGCTGTCACCACCTGGGATACTTGCGCCAATGACTTCCTCAAGAAGTTCTTCCCGATGGGCAAAACCAACGTCCTTCGTGGAAAGATTTGTTGCTTCCAACAATAAGCGAACGAGTCGATTCCTGAAGAATTGGAACACCTCCAAGAGTATATCTGAGCGTGCCCTCATCATGGCATTGAAGAATGGTTCTTGATCCAAGGTTCGTACCATGGGCTCACCAACAATGCCTGTAGTCACCTTGATGTTGCCTCTGGAGGAGCTTTATTCTCAATCAATATGAGGGAAGCAATGAAACGCACCGAAAAGATGGTTTCTAATCAAGGGTGGAACAAAGAATGTCTCCAACCCAAGAAGCGAGGGATGCACACCATCAACGAGGTGGAAATGCCCTCCGCCAAAATGGACCTCTTGATGAAGAAAATTGAAGAAAGATCCAACTTTAAGAAGGACCATGAAACAATCCAACACTATGCATTGCACAAGCCATTGAAACTGATCCTTGATGTTTCTCCATTAGAGGTCGTTTGGAAATTTTGAATTTCAACATAGGAGGACTTCAAATTGAATTTTGGGACCATGGATTATTTTCCAATAAAAAAGTACTTAACTACAATGCTTAGACCTTTTTTAGATCTATAACTTTGGTTTTAGTTATTTCTCCATCTAAGATCGTTTGAAATATTCAAAAAAATGAATTAAAAAGTCCAAAAACTTCAATCAAAATATGAGGGATTTAAATGACTTCAAATGAAAACGTTGTCAACTACAAAGTTGCAGATATCTTCGAGATATACAACTTTGATATAAAGTTTGTCTTTATTTAACTTTATTTGAAAAGTTATAAATTTTACTGTAGAACCATTTGCCTCTAAAAATAAATTTCTAGAAATGGATCTAGATCCATCTGCCTCTAAACATAGGGGCATTTTTAGAGATGGTTGTGAATCATATCCGTCTCTAAAAATCGTTTCTAGAGGTGGGCTAGCCCGGAAACCAATTTGAAAGTCAGATTTTGATAGAGCCACCCCTATTAAAGAATGTCTCCGTTGCTTAAAAATCATTTCTATAGTATAATATATTAAATAAAGTAATTGAACATACGATCAGATTAGGAATAGTTAAATATCAGATAGTTCTGAAATGGAGCCAACAACGTTCTACTGTGCTTTGTGCGACTATATGAAATATGACCAGGCCCAGGCGAATAATAATTAAATAAATAGGAGTTTAATCAAATGTGATTACTGAAACATACAGTCCATTTGTCCAAGAGCTTCTCACTCACTGACATAGCCATTTATTTATGCGCCAAACATAAACAATCATATCTATGCAAGTATGCAACTACCAGTGGCACAACATATATAACAGACAACAATGTTAAAATCCCATCGTATAGCACGCCAAGCTCCTGATTTTTTTCTGTTGACAAATCCATCTATCTCCGCACGCAATTGGTCAATTCAAACAATCACGGTTGGTTGTCGACGATGGTTAGCACTTAGCACTGTGGTAGGTCTGCTGGAGGTGGCGGCACCGACGTTTCCGACGTCGGCCCGTCCTGTACCTCAAACACCATCCCCAGCCCCAGATCAAGATGGGCATCGAAGTGGCAGTGCATGAACCACATCCCTGCAAATAAAACAGTACAAAATTTGAGTCCTAATTACACTCCAATAGATGCAAACAAATGATATTATTTGAAAAAGGAAAAAAAAAACTGCAGTGGATATAACAGTGTATGTGGGTAATTGGGTACAGATATATATACCAGGGTTGTTTGCCAAGAAGCGGATGACAGCCCAGCCGCCCGTGGGGACAGCAACGGTGTTGCGCTCCTGCGGGTTGACGAGGTTGAACTGAGGCGTCGCCGTCGCCTCGTCGTAGTTGCCGAAGCCCTGCGCGAGCACGAAGAAGTTGAAGCCGTGGAGGTGCATGGGGTGGCTCTCCTTGGCGATCAGCCGCGTGTTCTGCAGGACCATCTCCACCGTCTCGTTGTACCTGAGCGTCTTCACCTTGGTCGACTTGGGCGTGTACTGCAACGTGGCGGTGTCGCTGGCATCGGCGGTGTAGTCGAAGATGACCGGCGGCAGGTCGGGGAAGTCGCGGGTGTAGACGCCCGCCGTCGCGTTGCTGTAGTGGGCCTGGAGCATGGAGACCGCGCCTGGGGCAGGCAGCACGAAGGAGTTGTTGTTCATGCTCGAGGAGAACACGGTGGTGCTCCGGTTGCAGAGCAGCTGCCTCGGCTGGCAGTCGGAGACGCCGAGCCCCACGGTGACGAACATGCGGGTGTCCACCGACAGCGGCACCGTGGGCTTGCCCGGGAGCACCAGCGCCGTCAGGTTGGAGAGGAACCGGAAGGCTGTGGCCGTGTCCTTGTACTCCGGCCGCGACGGCAGCACCGGCGTCTCCTCGCCTTCCGAGCCGACGTACTCGACTACGGCAGTCGCGGTGGTCTCACTGAAAGGAGGCCCCTGCGGGATGGCGCTGTCGTAGGGGGACGCCGCCATGTAGTAGCGGCCGACGGTGGCGCCCGCGACCATCAGCGCGTCCACGGTCTGCCCGGGCTCGATCACCACCACGTCGGTCTCGTACGGCGTGGTGTAGGCCGCGTCCGCGCCCACCACGGTGAAGCTGTGGTTGGCCACCTTGAAGAAGAGCGGCGTGTTGAGCGCGGCGTTGATGATCCGGAGCAGGTACGTCTCGTTGCTCTGCACCTGGAACATGTACGTCTCTGTACGTCCGTACGCATGCAAATTAACGTCATCACCACGAACTAGCCTTATACGTTGATTTACTGAAGGAAAGCAAGAAAGCAGAGGTCGATGAGCGAGCTAGCTAGCAAGCCGTACGGTTCGCGTTGGAGCAGTTGTACAAGTCTCCCGGCTTGCCGTTGATGGTGTAGGCGTCGGCGTTGCGTGCCGTGAACCCGGTGAGGAACGCCATCTGCTCGAGGTCGTAGACGTTGTCGTTCCACCACTCGCCGAGGATGACCGTCTCTTCCCTGTCGGGCTTGGGGACGAACGGGTAGGCCTCGGCGCCGCCACGGGGGCGGATGACCAGGGCGCCGTACACGGTGGCGCGGAGGAAGGAGATGTGGGCGTGCCACCACAGCGTCCCCTCCTGCTCCGTCACGTTGAAGCGGTACGTGTAGTTGCCGCCCGGCTTCACGGGGCACTGCGTCACCATCGTCGGCCCGTCCGCCCACGGCGTGCCGCGCTGGAATATGCCGTGCCTGCAGCATATAGCTCTATTTAGTATTGCAGTGGTTTCTACGAATCTCTATATATCTTCCTATAAAGACAAATGGTGGTTTCTTCCTGGTATGATACTATTGCCGATAGTGAAAAGTCGCGAGATTCCAAAGAGATAGATGTTGGTGTTGATAGAGCGAGAAAAGTCGGTATCCTTGACAGTGATTACTTTTTTTAGAGAAAAAATTGACAGTGATTACTTACCAATGAATGGTCATATTGTAGGGTGACTGGTTGACGAGGTGAACAAGCACAGTGTCTCCCTCGCGGGCATGGATGGCCGGGCCGGGAAGCTGCCCGTTCACCGCCGTGATGATCCTTGGCGGCTGGCAAAGCTGGCTTATAGAAAGGTTTCCGACCTGACACAAGTCGTAGCACAACGAAAAAAAAAACAGAATTAGTTAGTAATTAATCATCCTAACCGGATTGGATTGACGATGCTACATATATAATGACTATATTAGTGTATATAACCAAATCAAGAGAGAGGTTACTGTAAATAAAAAAAAACTTTTTGTTCTGATTAGTAAACACAGACTATATACATGCATGCATGAACCTAACAAATAATGAAGTTCTTCCTATCTCGGACAAGCATGGTATGTTATACTCATCAATTACATTGAAGGTGTCATGTACGGGCGAACGTACATGCGCAATCGCCGGGCCAGGGACGTCCGCAGGGCCGCGGCACGCGCGGCGAACGCGGGAGCGGAAGGCGCCGCGGTGGCCACGGACATGCAGCAGGGCCTTGGTGGCTGATCTTGCTAAGATATTTACCAATTAAGATTTATTAGTTTCCTTTATTTAGCACCTTAATTATAGGAATTTCCTGCTCTCGTGAGATGGGCCTATGGCCATATATTCTGTAAACGTGGATTGAAGAGTTAAGCAAGAATATTTACCCTAATTTCTCTCTCTCTCTCTCTCACGCTCTCAAGCCCGAGCCGCCGTGAGGGGCATAACCTCCGCGATCGGAAGACAACGGCAGGAGACTACGATCTTCGTAGTCGAGGGCCACCTACCCTTGATCTCCAGGCCCTTGACAACCTGGTATCGGTTAGCCGTCGATCTTCCTCCGCTGCCGCTGCCCCTAGCCTCGCCGCCGCCCACCACAGCGCAGCCGCCGCCCACCACAGCGCCGCCACCGCCCACCACAACCCCACCCCTCCGTCGTCACCTTCCTCTGCCTCCTCAGTCACCATGACTGAACCCTCCATGGCCGATCTCCTGAAGGCCCTCGAGGCCCTCACCGCGGATGTGGCCTCCATGAAGGCCGACATGGCGACCATGAAGACCCAATCCTCCTCGTCCTCCGGCAGCGGGGGCGACCGTCGTGCGGAGGGACCGCGCGACCAGGAGTTCCATCCGAAGCATAAAAAGTGGGATTTTCCCCGCTTTGACGGAACGTCCGACCCGATGCTCTTCATCAACAAATGCGAGGCCTATTTCCGTCAGCATCGTACCACGGTGGACGAACGCGTGCCCATGGCGTCGTACCATCTGGATGACGCCGCGCAGCTGTGGTTCATACAGTTGCAAACCGATGATGGCACGCCAAACTGGAGCCACTTCAAGGACCTCCTCAACCTACGGTTTGGTCCCCCTCTCCGCTCCGCGCCAATGTTCGAGCTCGCCGAGTGCCGGCGCACGGGCACCGTCGAGGACTACTCCAACCGCTTCCAGGCTCTCCTTCCGCGCGCGGGCCGGCTCGAGGAGGCGCAACGCGTCCAGCTCTACACCGGGGGCCTCCTTCCACCGCTCAGCCACGCCGTCCAGCTCCATAACCCGCTTAATCTCGCCGAAGCCATGAGTCTGGCGCGCCAAGTGGAGTTGATGGAGAGCGAGCGGCCGGCGCCGCAGCCACCACGGGCGGCTCCGCGTGGCCCACCTCCACCTGCGGCCAGGGCGGCTCTACCAGCGCCGCCACCTCTATTGGCGCTTCCGGCCCCACCGGCGGCTGCACAACAGGGCCGCGCCGAGGGTGGCCAACGCCGCCTCACTCCCGACGAGATGGCGGAACGGCGCCGCCAAGGTTTGTGCTTCAATTGTAATGAGAAGTACTCACGTGGTCATAATAGGTTCTGTCGCCGCCTCTTCTTCCTTGACGGCGTGGAAATCGACGCCCCCGACAGCGACGCTGCTACTACGGCTGACGATGCCACGATGGAGGCTCCAGTCTTCTCCCTTCATGCCGTGGCGGGCGTGGCTGTGGGTGCACCCATCCTGCTTCGCGTCACTCTGGGCACCACGCCGCTCATCGCTCTGGTGGACACGGGGTCCACGCACAACTTCATCGGCGAGGCGGCCGCCCACCGCACCGGGCTCCCCATCCTTCCTCGGCCACGGCTCACTGCCACAGTCGCCAATGGTGAGAAGGTGGCCTGCCCCGGCGTTCTCCGGCAGGCGGCTATCTCCATCGAGGGCATGACGTTCGACGTCGACTTATACGTCATGCCCCCTGCCGGCTACGACATGGTGCTGGGCACCCAGTGGATGGCCGCCCTAGGCCGGATCGCATGGGATGTCGCCACCCACACCCTGTCCTTCGAGCATGCTGGGCGTTCCGTCTGCTGGACCGGCGTGGCCTCCACCGCTTCGCCGCCGGTCCACGCCGCGTCCACGAACGGCTCGCTCCTGGAGCACCTTCTGGAGTCCTTTGGCGACGTGTTCGTGGAACCTTCGGGGCTGCCTCCACCGCGCAGCCGCGACCATCCTATTGTTCTCAAGACCGGCGCGGCTCCAGTGGCGGTCCGGCCCTATCGCTATCCGGCGGCACACAAGGACGAACTCGAGCGCCAGTGCACCTCCATGATCGCGCAAGGCATTGTCCGCCGCAGCAACTCCGCTTTCTCCTCGCCGGCCCTCCTTGTCAAGAAAGCGGACGGCGCGTGGCGATTTTGCGTTGACTATCGCGCGCTGAACGCGCTCACCGTTAAAGATGCCTTCCCAATTCCCGTGGTGGAGGAGCTGCTCGACGAGCTAAAGGGCGCGCGCTTCTTCACCAAACTCGACCTCCGTTCCGGCTACCACCAAGTTCGCATGCGACCGGAGGATGTCCACAAGACGGCGTTCCGCACGCACGACGGCTTATATGAGTTCTTGGTGATGCCGTTCGGCTTGTGCAACGCGCCGGCAACATTCCAGTCATTGATGAACGACGTGCTGCGCCCCTTTCTTCGGCGGTTTGTGCTCGTTTTCTTCGATGATATTCTTATTTACAGCAGCTCCTGGGCGGATCACCTCCGACACCTCCGCACCGTGCTGTCCGAGCTTCGCCGCCACCGCCTCTTCGTCAAGCGCTCCAAGTGCGCGTTCGGCGTCACGTCGGTCTCCTACCTCGGCCACATCATCTCCGAGCAGGGCGTGGCCATGGATCCGGCCAAGGTGCAGGCCGTCCTTGACTGGCCGGTGCCCCGGTCGGCGCGCGCGGTCCGCGGCTTCCTCGGCCTGGCGGGCTACTATCGCCGCTTCGTCCTCAACTACGGCGCCATCGCCGCACCCCTGACAGCGCTGCTCAAGAAAGATGGTTTCTTCTGGTCAGAGGCAGCGGCTGCGGCATTCACGGCCCTCAAAGCCGCCGTGACTTCGGCGCCGGTGCTCGCGTTGCCGGATTTCAGCCGTCCATTCATAGTTGAGTGCGACGCGTCAACGCATGGGTTTGGCGCCGTGCTGCTCCAAGATAAGCACCCCCTGGCATACTTCAGCAAACCCATTGCACCCCGCCACCGCTCCCTCGCCGCATATGAGCGGGAGTTGATTGGTCTGGTGCACGCCGTCCGCCACTGGAGACCGTATCTTTGGGGCCGGCGATTCACAGTGAAGACGGATCACTACAGCCTCAAGTACTTGCTCGATCAGCGGCTGGCCACGATCCCGCAACACCATTGGGTGGGCAAGCTTCTCGGCTTTGACTTCGCGGTTGAGTACAAGCCGGGTGCACAGAACACCGTCGCCGACGCCCTCTCCCGCCGGGACACCGATTGCGACGATGAGACCGGTGCGGTGCTCGCTCTGTCCGCTCCGCGGTTTGTCTTTCTCAACAGGCTCCGTCTCGCCCAGCAGACTGAACCGGCGCTCGTGGCGCTCCGCGATGAGGTCTCGGCTGGCACGAGGGCCGAGCCGTGGGCGGTGCGCGATGGCCTCCTCACCTATGGCGGGCGCATCTACATCAGCTCGGATTCGCCATTGGTGCAGGAGCTTCTCGCTGCTGTGCACGAGGACGGTCACGAGGGCGTCCAACGCACTCTCCATCGGCTGCGTCGGGATTTTCACTTTCCCGGCATGAGGACCATCGTCCAGGATTTCGTCCGCGCGTGCGCCACATGCCAGCGCAACAAGGCGGAGCACCTCCATCCTGCCGGGCTGCTGCTTCCTCTTCCGGTGCCCTCGGTGGTGTGGAGTGATATTGGCCTCGACTTCGTAGAGGCTCTCCCCAAGGTGAAGGGCAAGTCGGTCATCCTCACGGTGGTGGACCGTTTCAGCAAATACGCCCATTTTATTCCGCTGGCGCACCCCTACTTAGCGGAATCTGTGGCTCAGGCGTTCTTCGCCGAGATCGTTCGGCTTCATGGCATGCCGCAATCCATGGTGTCGGATCGCGATCCCGTGTTCACCTCGAAGTTCTGGCAAGAGATGATGCGGCTCATGGGGGCCAAGCTACACATGACGACGGCTTTCCACCCACAGTCGGATGGCCAGACGGAAGCCGCTAACCGTGTCATCACCATGTATTTGCGTTGTTTTACAGGGGATCGTCCAAAGCAATGGCTCCGGTGGCTCCCATGGGCGGAGTTTGTCTACAATACGGCCTACCAGTCCTCCTTGCGCGACACGCCGTTTCGCGTTGTCTATGGCCGCGAACCCCCGAGCATCCGGTCCTATGAACCCGGGGAGACGCGCGTCGTGGCTGTCGCCAAGACAATGGAGGAACGTGATGAGTTCCTGCAGGACGTGCGCTACAGACTCGAGCAGGCTCAAGCTACTCAGAAGCGCCACTACGACAGGCTCCATCGTGCCGTCTCCTACAAGCTCGGCGACTGGGTCCTGCTCCGCCTTCGCCACCGCCCAGTCGCCTCGCTTGACGTCGTCGCCACCGGGAAGTTGAAGCCGCGCTACTTCGGGCCCTATCGCATCGTGGAAGTGATCAATGAGGTCGCTGTTCGCCTGGAGCTGCCCCCTCGCGCCCGTCTTCATGACGTGTTCCATGTTGGCCTCCTCAAGCCATGGGTGGGCGCTCCTCCGACTACGCCACCGCCTCTACCGGTCGTCCACAACGGGGCCACGGTGCCGGAGCCTGAGCGCGTCGTCAAGGCTCGGCTCGCACGCGGCGTGCGTCAGCTCCTCGTCCACTGGAAACATGAGCCAGCCGCGTCTGCAACCTGGGAAGACTTGGACTCGTTCACCGCGCGTTTTCCACAATTCCAGCTCGAGGACGAGCTGTCTCTCGAGGGCGGGAGAGATGTCATGTACGGGCGAACGTACATGCGCAATCGCCGGGCCAGGGACGTCCGCAGGGCCGCGGCACGCGCGGCGAACGCGGGAGCGGAAGGCGCCGCGGTGGCCACGGACATGCAGCAGGGCCTTGGTGGCTGATCTTCCTAAGATATTTACCAATTAAGATTTATTAGTTTCCTTTATTTAGCACCTTAATTATAGGAATTTCCTGCTCTCGTGAGATGGGCCTATGGCCATATATTCTGTAAACGTGGATTGAAGAGTTAAGCAAGAATATTTACCCTAATTTCTCTCTCTCTCTCACGCTCTCAAGCCCGAGCCGCCGTGAGGGGCATAACCTCCGCGATCGGAAGACAACGGCAGGAGACTACGATCTTCGTAGTCGAGGGCCACCTACCCTTGATCTCCAGGCCCTTGACAGAAGGTGTGCTCCACGATCGAAGCTTGAGCAACACAAGCAAACACCAAGGCGATGAGACCAAAAGGCAAAACTAGTGATGACGAAGGCCGAGCCATGCCCCTGATCGAGCAATGACCAAAGACAACAGAGACTAGCTAACGACGATTACAAAGATCTGATTGATCTCTCAGAAAAAGTAACTCTTATATGTACGAGTGATTGGGTGAGAGGATTCATGATGAGCAAGAGGTTCTATATATAGGGACTTATGGATAGATGCTAGCTGCCTGATGGGTTACTCTCTCTGTTGGTACATTAGTCAGCTGGAACACGTAAGGTGTAGCCTTTGAGTGTTCTAACTTGTGCGTCTTGTATTCGAAGGTAACAATTTTGGTAAGACAAGGAACATCAAAGATATTAGTAAACATGAGGAACACGTAAATTTGACAAATAAGATCGATGAACTAATATATTGTTTTTTTATGAAATGAACTAATATGTTGTAATGAACTAATATATTCACTACTACAGCACAGGGATATAGTAACACCAACTTGTGTAACTATAGGTTGAAAAAAGTGTTGCTAACTCTCTTAGTAACACATTTTCTTTTGTGTTCTAATTGGCCATGTTACTATAGACTGGTTTATTGTAACACATTTACTTGTCTACAGTAACATTTGTCTTGTATTACAATGATTTTTGCTATAACACTTTTTTTTGCTCTAGTAACACTTTATATTATGGTATAACACATAGTTTGTAATACATTTACTAATCTTTCGGAATATTTGCCTAGTGTTATAGTGATTGTCTGCTGTAACACTTTTTTAGTTGTAGTAACACCACTACAAGGTTTTCCCCTGATGCAACGGCCTAAAAGTGTTGCAATAGGCCTTGCAATAGACAAAATTGCAACACAAAAATTTGGTTGGGAGGCGTTGCCAATGATGCCATAGCAATAGGTTTGCGCAACACTTTATTTTGGTGTTGCAATAGATTTTCCTCTATTGCAACACAACGGAGTGTTGTTGCAACACCATGAAGTATTGCAAGCCATAGTACAAGCAACCACTGTGCGTGTTGTAATAGTAACCCAGCGTTGCCAGAGATACCTATTGCCACATACCCAAAGAGTGGTAGTAGGTGCAATGGCAATGATAATGGGTGTTGCAATAGACCTTATTGCCACGCATCAATAGCATTGCAATAGATGATCCTCTATTGCCACACTATCTCTGTGGTTGCTATAGGTGGAACCCTCTATTGCCATGACAAATATTTGGTTGCTACAGGTGGCCTCTCTATTGCCACACATATTGTTTGGTTGCTACAAGTAGAACCCTCTATTGTCACACTAAATGTTTGGTTGCTTTAGGTTCTCTTGCCACGCCATTTGTTTGTTGCTATAGCATATATTTGCACTGCCAAATGATGATGCTGACAGTTTATATTGCAACGCTTTGTTTATGACAAGCCATTAATTTTTTAGAACAACAATATATGGTCTACACATCTAGAACGAAACCATCCCATATCAAACTCAGCTGGATACACACATTTTTCAAACCCAAAAGGTATTCGACATACACTTGTGTGTAGACATCAAATTTTAATTAGCTATGACAAACAGTGCAACAAAGCTTGGCTTGACATTGACAATCCTATCACTCGTGTGCTCCACTCAAACATTGACATTAGGCATATGCGTCAGTTTTTTAGTACAATGACGTTGCAAATCACATGTTCACAAAGATATGTAATTGCCATAGTTCATATGTTTACATGTTTCAACAATTAGATTAGATATAATTAAGGACCATATTAGCACTTTTTTTAACTCAAAACTTGAGTTCTAGTAACGAAACAAGCTTCATAGACCATGCAACCAAGGTTCAATAGTAATCTAATTTATGACCATACTAGTTCTGCCTACAAAATAAATAATAAATAGTAGTGCAGATCTCATAGAGTTGCTAGTGCAAGAGTAGGACAAAAAGATCAATGGGAATAGCAGCAGATTTTAGGTCATTCGCTCTTTCCGAACCTAACTTCCGGCTAAATTCCCTTGGCTTCACGTTGTTTCTATTTGATAGAAACAAATCAAGCATAAATAAGATGAACATGTTTACAACATTTTTTTTAAAACCATCAGTACAATTCATATATTTATTTGTATAGTTACACTATATATTTTCAGAACACAAACTAGAAACATGATAATGGCAGAATTGATGATTCACAATATTTAAATGACATGCTCATAGTTCACACAGGATTCACAGCTTTCACACAGCATGTTCACACATTCATAAGACAAGCATATTCATACCAGTTAGTGATATTGAACTCCAAATAGAGAAAACTCTTTTATTCCAGCTCCAATGACAACCTTGGTTTCCTTCTTGCCAATCCATATTTCAGTACTCCTACAAAAGTTACAATTCATGAGAGTTTTCAGTTAGGGAACCACATGCAGGAAAAACAATCATGAAAAGTACCAGCTATGCAGCAAAATTAATGAGTTTTCAGTTAGTGAACCACATGCAGGAAAAATAATCATGGAGTATCAGCTATGCAGCAAAATTCATCAGTGTTTAGTTCATGAGTTGTCAGTAGAAGCAGTTCAGCAAGAAAATTATCCTCAAAGAGTAACAACACTATGCAGCAAAATTCTTTGAAAACTAGCAGGTCCCCCTTGCTTCGCATGGGCCAGCAAGCCAGAATTATAGCACATCATGTAATTATACATGGAACAGAAACATTAGTAACGACATTAGCTAGACATGGGTTGTCATTTGAGTCGTTCGTAGGATAATGTTAGCATAGTACGGGACTAATTTAGTTGGATATGGAGACTCAATAACTTTCAATGTTTGGCGAAGCTGTCCATCTGGCGAGTGAGGCTTGTTATGGGAATGTGTTCCATCAGACTGACTATGGTCACCAAAGATGAATAGCTAGTGGAAGAAGAAAACATTGAGGACCTGGAACTATGCACATGTCCAATATAATTCAAGCTTCCCTACGAATTGTTCTTGCATTTAGCTTGAGCCGCTTGCACATGTCCAATATGAATCCTGCACCAAAAGAGTATTCTACAGTTGCCAGCACTACAATACATTGCTGCTGATCAAGTATTCACAAAAAGTGCAGGGTATATGTAAGGTCAAGGATTTGAGTATCTAATTAGTTGGCAGTTGATGTAGGACTGAAATAAGAAGGCAAAGGAGATCATTTGCTTAAACTGAGGGCCTTTACGTACGGTTGCAGTACATCCCCACGAAAACTAAAAGGGATGACTACTTCGTCAATTCAGAGGTAACTGGACTATTGTTCATGTGCTCTGGAAATGTAACTCTGTGTACTGAAAACAGAGGGTATGGACTGAAAACAGAAGCTATTTTATTCGTTGCTGGATATACACAAACGCTACTGAATCAGATTGTGAGTAATCGCATAAGTCCAGGCAAGATCAGGCACTTGATATTAGCCTTAGCTAAAAAAATTTGTATCAATCTAGGTACCAATGTAAGCATCAGTAAAGAGTAATAGAACAGGTCGGTAACAAATTGAAGTATGGGGTATTCTATTTAGCACACACTTAGATCAAAATTTTAAATTTAATATAGACTAAGGGGCCTTCGCTACGGATAACAAACCCGTTCAAAAATTTGTAATATGTTGATGAACAATAACACATGCACCATAAACTAAAGCATAAGGAAAAAGCAACAGCGAGATAGCAAATGAACTGAAGCAGAAAGGGTGTTAGGCATTTCAGATGTGAGAAATTACCTGTCAGCTATGAACCGCCAATTGGTCCTAGGAATCAACGAAGAAGATGAATAACGCAGCAGCAGACATCAAAGAGGAAACCCTAGAATAGGAAACCATGTCAATTTTAGGGTATTATGAGAAACAGAGGAAAAATAGAAAAATAAAGATGTGAGATTGGAGTACCTCTCATGTCGAAGGAAGCGGCACTGAAGCTGAGCATCGCTATTGGCCCAGCGCGGGAGAGTCAATCTTAGATGACATGAGCACAATCTATATGACCCTATTGAAAAATGAACCTTTGGGGAGAAAAAGGGAACACACTAACACTGAAGGCAAAATGTGCACAGAACAGTTTCTATTCTTGGACTTCAAATGAATTAAGCAAGCATAGTCATGTTAGTGTGTGATTTGCTAAAAAAACGATTGCTCTACCTCTATCAGCAGAGACGTTAAATAAGCAGGGAATCGCAATGTTTTGAAGACAAAATTTTAGAAAATAGAAGAATCGTAAATCATCAAAATAGATAGAAAGGCATACAACTGTTCTGCTAGCTCCTAGAATTTATAGTGATCTGTATGTGATATTCAGACAGCACCTAAATGAACAGGGAAAATGGAATACTTCCTTTACATGACGCTGCCTAGCTAGGTGTCATATGCAAGGTTCAACTGTGCCATACTCATAGTCATATAACTTCAGGACATATGATATACCACGAGCAACTTGTAGTAAAAAACATCTTACAAAGAGCACCTAGTCTAAAGAAAAGAGAAGAAAAATAAGAACGGTCTTGGAGCATCCTGTTGTCCAACAGCAGGAAATCTTAAGACCAAAAAGAAATATATGAGTAAATCTGTCCAAAATCATGTGCGGACCCAGGAAGATGCACGCACACAGCTGAACCTCACATCGACTGGCCATGTCTAGCACGGGTAAACGAACCAACAATACAGATATAATAAATTAATTAGTGGTTTAGTTCTTGATGAAGGGCAGGCCTGGTGCAGTTGGTGAGTGCTAGCTCGCCGAGTCACCAGGTCCTGGGTTCGAAGCCGTCTCTCTGCAGAATTTCTGCGGGGGTAAGACTTTGCTTCGGTTATTCCCTTCCCCAGACCCCACTCGTGTGGGAGCCTCTGGCACTGGGTCTGCCCCTTAGTGGTTTAGTTCTTGATGTAAAAAGGGGAACGACCAAAATTCCATTTAGTAACCAAAGAGTACATATCAGATATAATTCAGAATAGAATAGAGCATCACCTACCTACCTATGCGAATGCCTGCCTGGACAGTACCATCAACACTGCCGGTAGTTATTTCTATCTTTGTTAGGTTAACTGGCATTGCACTTTACACTAACTTGACAAGTATCGATTGTTTGTAATATGATAAAACAGAATGGCTACCTGCAGGCCAAGGAACTGGAACCGGTTTCAGTTTTGAAATCCTTGTCAAGAAGGGCTTCATGTAACTGATATTTGCAGAAACAAGTGTTGCATGCATGCAAACATGATAGTATAACTTTAATCAATTTCCCATAATATTAATTCAGTTTTCATTAACTCTAGATGACTAGACCTGATGTATTTGAAAATAGATACCTGATCCACACGAGAGCTCACAACATCAAATTGTATTCATTTCCTATTTGGAACAACAAAATTATAGTAGTCTTCCTCGTATAGTGTCCTGAAGCATTAGAAGAAAATGGTCATTAAGATGAACTGAAAAGGAAGGATATGTAAACAGTACATTTCAAAGAATAAGTGATGTATACTTATGAAAAATAAAATCTTCTGAATTTTCATAAGGATATATGGACACCAACGGAAGGCTTTACAATAATGTGATTTCAAAAATCAATATCCGAGGTGATATGAATCCACTATTTTCAGACTATGGGAGGGTGAGACTTGCTGTGTGTGCCGTACAAGGTGATATGGATCCACTAAAACATAAACAGGTAACGAGCTGCAAACCTCCGAGAGTAGCATCAGTTGACATTTCACAATCGGATCTAACCAATACCCCAGAAGCAAGCACGAGTTAAACAGGCACTACCAGAAAAGCAAATTCACTTGTTTATTTACCTAATTGAAATCACGACCCCCTTCCATGCCTGATCCGAGACTTGTGCACTGATATACCTTGTGTCCTGCAGCAACTTACGACGGTGACTGAGATCGTGGGAATTGAAGCTAACTGCAGCCAGGCACTGACGAACGACAACAGGATGGCGAGCAGGGACGGCCGCCGCAGGAGATGCCAACCAATGACGACAGTGACGGTGCCGCCGCGCCGGCAGGAGACGCAAGGCAGGGCGAAAGGGACGGCCGCTGCAGGAGGCAGTATATGAACGGCAACAATGACGGCGGCTATAAGAATCGTCCTCAGGGATGCTGCCTCTTTTTGTTTTCGAATCGGATCGCTGTGCTTTGAGAGCAGAGAGGCGGGTGGAACCGTGGAGGTGGAGGCCAGATAGATCCGAAATTTCTGGTGAAAAATGAAAAGTTTGCGCCAAAAGAGACTTTGGCATCCCTCTCTTTTAGCGCGAAAAAGAATGAGTATTTTTTAGAAGGGAGACAAAAACAAAAACGTTATGCACAGAGAAAATTTTAGTTAAATCACACGTACTATATCCAAGTAACTAAAACATAGTCTGTCTCACAAAAAAAACATAGTCTGAAAAAATGTAAGCATGGGTTTGGTCATATTGATATTTCACATTCCATAATAGCACATCTTCCCATTTTGAAATTTTAATATAGCCACTTATTCTACCCCCTCGAGTTATGAGATTGTATTGTCACATATATATTTAATCCTTTTCAGGAAAAAGTTCTTTTAATTTGTCCTAAGTCAAATTTATTTATTTTTTGACAACTTTATGGAAACTAATATATACAATATGGAATTATTTTCATTCAATCACTATGATGTACTCCCTCCGTCCCATAAAAAGAGTCATTCTCGTTTCTCAAAAAGTCAACAGCTTTTAACTTTGACCAAATATATTTAACAAAATATTAATATTTATGGTACATAATTAGTATCATTAGGTAGATCTTTTAATATACTTTCATAATAAACTTATTTAAAGATATAAATGTTGCACGTATTTTCTATAAACGTAGTCAAAGTTGAGAAAGTTTGACCAGCACGCTTCCCACGGCGACTCTTTTTATGGGACGGAGTTGTATGTATTTTATAGCATTTATTTTATACTAGCGAGCATGTCCATACGTTACAATGGGACTTATAATTTATTGGGTTGTGCTCATGCCAATGATAATGAACTAGCTATTTTTTTGGAATTAATTGCATTTGATCCAACCTTAAATCAAATAAATATCAAGTCCCATAGTAAATGCTAGTGCAATACAGAATCAATCTTGTAAGGAAATTGATAGTGGTTTGACCCGATTTAAATGAGTGGCTATGTGTACATGTATTGTGAGTTTAAGAATGGTAGAAGGTGACCCATATGCTCTTGATGCGCACGAGCTCGTGTGGCCTGACTATGACAACGATTGGCATAATGCTAACAAATATTTTGTAGCACCAAACTCAAATCAACACTACTACACAAAGATTTTAGGAGACATGCCTCTGAATTAACAGAGATTGGGAGTTTTATGGAGCCAATGGTCTGACAGTTTCTAGGCAAATGCCCTCCTCACATTCGCATTCGAACCATGGAGATAAACTTTTAAATTCTTTAAAAATGACAACTAATAATTGAATATGAATTAATGATAGATACAACTTTAAAGTTGAATGTCACTTATTCAAAATTGTATTAAGGTTGATCAGTTAATTAAAACTAGTATAATTGACCATATTAAATTAAGGTTTGTCAACTACATTAAAAATAAATAAAATATAATAACTAGACATCATTAGTAATATTGAAATTAATAAAATAGTCATAGTCGTAAAGATAACTTTAGAAAAGTTTCAACTGTTATTTATATAATAACTTTGTTCTAATAAAAAATTCATAAAGCAAATAGATACTTCTTGTTTTTATTGAAATAAAGTAGATATGCGAATGCAAATTTGAATTCCAACTATCTGTTTTGTATTTATATACTCTCTCCGTCTCAAATTATAAGTTATTCTAACTTTTTTGGAGAGTCAAAGTATCTCATGTTTGATTAGATTTATATAATAGAATAATAACATTTATGATATCAAATAAGTATCATTAAATTCTTCATTAATTATATTTTCATAGAATACCTATTGGATTTTATAAAATCTTTGTAATTCTCTTTATACTTATAATTTGGGACAGAGAGAGTATGATAATATTTCTTTTTATATTCGAGTGAAAATATTGTAAATAGCGCTATCTAAATCTGATTTCATATGTACCCAAAGTAATTGAGAGATGATGAACCTAGGGATAGAAAGAAGATGGGTGAGGGTCAGAGATGATCGTGAAAACAGGAATATTAAAGTGAGTGATAATGGTCCAGATGACAAAGGAAGAAGAAAATTTCACTTTATGATAATATATTATTAGATGCCTAGATTCAGTGATCCAATCTCAAAGATGCTTCAATAAATATATTTATATGGTTCTGTCAAGTTTGACTGACCAAACTGGGCTGGGCACAGGGAGCGTCCACTGCAGCCCGCAGGACACCAAGGTGAAGGTAATGTCGATCCTTTTATTGCTCGGCGCCTCAGCAGCAGGAGTTCGCCCCAAAAAGTTTCCTCGCGCGCCTGAATAAATCTTAGCGCCAAAATTAATTGTTTCTTCCATATATCCACCCACCGCGCGGCAACAGGTAACCAAATGCATCCGACGCCGCCGCAAATTCATCGCACGATCTCTCCTCCTCGAGCCGGCCACCAAATCCACCGTAGCTCTGCCACCAGGTCCCCAGCCGGCCGCCACTCTGCCGCCGTCCCCAGAAGCTCCGCCACTAGGTTCCCGGCCGGCCGCCGCGGCGCCGCCGTCGTCCCCCTGCAGCTCTGCTAGCGCCCCCAGCTGACTGCCGCCGCCGCCGGATCCGAGACCCGGCCTCGTCCTTCCTCTCCTTCTCCGAGCCGCTCGGGCGCCGTGGCGCGTCGCGGTTCCCTGACGAAGATCTACCTCTGCCGAGGCCACCCGTGGAACCTCAAAGTCAGCGCCGTTGTCAACTCCAACAATGAGGTCGGGATTCTCTCCACGGCTGCTCTGTCTATTCTAATTTCTAACTCTGACATGCTGATGGCCAGCACTAATTCTGTGGTTGTGTAGAACTTGGACGAAGCTCATAGTATTCTGGCCTGCAGGGTGGCTGCCGCACCCACCGTCCCACCCCCACTAGTGACAAAGGTCCTCGTGGAATATTATGAATTTTGGGTACTCTTTTAATGAGTTACAAATTGCCAGTGAACATCTTAATTGTTATGGTTAGCAAGGTTAATTTGTGTTACCAAAATTTCAATATGAGATCTAGTACTATTTACACACTCGTTGCAGACAGTGAGGGAAATTTGTTAGTCATTTTTTCCTACTTCGGCCTGTAGCTTGGTTATAAAAGAACTATGTATGTGCAATGCACATATTTTTATTAGGGGAATCCTATATTAGGTGCATCGGTGGTGACTATATAGGAATAAAATAAGCGATTATAGTGTTATAACTTAGGTTATGTGATGGTAATTTTGGGGCATATTATTTTCTTACTAAGTGTTTGAGGAAGATAGGAGCCATTATATTCTTCTGATTGACCTTCATACACTAAGGCTATGCTTTTCTTTATGGCATATGCATAAGTAGTTAAGTTCATTCCTGTAAGACCTATTGCAGGTTACTATGGCTGAGTAGTTTAAACTTTTATCAAATTCATTTGTCTGAACCATGAGATAAGGTCTGCTTCCTTGAGGATGGAACATGGAGTACTATAACTGGAAGCCATTTGTTTGAACTCTTATTCTGAATTGCAGGATGGAAGATGGAGTACTATCACTGGAAGCCATATGAGATATAGTCTGCTTCCTGTTCACAGTTCCTGTTTAGCATCTTTCAACTTTACACCTCCAGACCATAGAGTTTTGTTGTTACTTTTTCCTCTTTCTCCTTTTAGCATTAGGCCTTCAGATTAATCTGCAACTATCACCCTTTATGCTTGACTTAAGATAACATTTGCGAGAAGCATGCATGCAGCCATTCATTTTGATGATGGGATTCTGTAAATTTTTTTCTGATTTGAGCACCGTAAGCATGGAGTGTATGCTATCTGTTTATTTACCGTCATTATTCCATTATTTAAGCTCTAGGATCTTACCTTTTTTTTGAACTATTGTGGATTATTATGTGATGCTTCTTCAAGTAAAAAACATTGTTACTAAACATTGTTGCAGGAGATGAAAGAGGGTAAGCTATTCTTTGAATTGTAATGCACAGCTTGCAATTAATTCTGGTTCTTTGATGCCACAGTTGTAGCACAAGAAGTCTATTAACAGTTTCCTTGGTTCCTTGGTTCCTTGGCCTTGGTTCCTTGGCGCCCCAACCATCTGTTAACAGTTTCGGTGCAAGGCCATTAAAGGTTTGCCAAAAGACACAAAGAAGGGTCTGAACAGTTTGATCATTTTGGGTGCCTGGGAGATTTGGAAACATAGGAATCATTGTGTCTTTGAGGGAGGTAGCCCTTGTATTCAGCTGGTGCTCCAGAGGAATGTGGTCTCTGGTGCTCTGCTGGAGCCCGAGGCCTCAGCGGATTGCTATCCTCTTCCCTTGTGTTGAGCTGAGTTGGGTTGTGTGTGTTTGCTGGTTTACTCATTTTTTTCTCTTTTAGTTTTGGTGTTGTGTGGGTTTTTGGGATTGGTCCCTTGACCCTCCCTTTGTAACATTCTGGTGGGGGGTTCAGGATTGGTCTTTGGCCTCTCCCTTGTAGCTCCCTTTTTCTTCTTCTTAATGAAATAACACGTAGCTCTCCTGCGTCGTTCGAGAAAAAAAGAAGTCTGTCTGTGCAGTCTATCTAAATTCTTATATGTTGTAGGCTTGTAGCTGCCACTGCTATAAGTTCTCAGGGTGTTTAATTTCAATATGCAATCTGAATTTTATTTGAACCCTATTTTGGATCGCAGGAAATAGCAGAATGCCATGAGATTCCTTTGTAAAACTACATCATCTTCTGGTAGCATTATCACCTAGGCAAAGATAGCTATTTAAGTCACTTTTTATGGTCAGTACATAAATGCCTAGGTGTTATGAGGGGGTAGGGCACCGCGCCATGCCTCAACAGCTCAAAACCATGGCCAGTACATGTAAATTTAGCTGTACATTCATGATCAGTCCTCTCCCTTTTCTTTAAGGAACAGATGGGTTGGATGTAACCTATTCCTCAGGCAAGCAATTACATGTTCACTGATCATAAATTTAATTTAAAGAGCAAAAAAATTAACTACCAAGTGGGCATTTGTATACATAGTACTATCCTATTATGAAAAGTAGCAAGAGCTTTGGAAGTATATTCTTGCTAGTTGGAATAGGGCAGTTAGCTAGCTCACATTATAACTATGATTTTTAACAATTCAACAAAGATAACTTCCAGTGGTAGCCCTAGGACATTGGGACGCAACTTGAATACTGCAACAAATGATTTGCTCTTTCTATGAAAATAATTGGTCTATATTTTTTTACAACCATCAGATTTTAGTCCCATCCCACAGGATCAATGCACTCATACATTGACACTCATTATTTGGTTTTAGTTTGTTGCTTTGCTATGTTGTCAAATGACTTTGTCCTGTCTTTTTCTGATAGACCAAAGCTGCAATCATTGAAGTTTTGTACTCCAAACTCAGTTTTAATTTGCAGAAGTTGTGTGGTGATTTGTTTTACAGAATATTTTAGGAGGAGCTAGGTTGGAAGTGCAACATTGACAACAAGCTGACTTCCTGATGCTTCAAGTGATTCTTCTGTTCTGGAAACCAATTGATATTTTGTGTACACAAATCTATTGGCTTCAGTGCATAAACATGTAAACTATATATGTTCATTGCTATTTTTTTCTGGCTATGTGATGTATCTTCTTGACAAAACTGATGTATGCTATTGTGCTATATATGTGTAATGGAGTTAAATGTGAAATCTGTATGTCTTTGGTCTAAGACATGATGGATGATTTTGTGTATGTGATTAATGTGGTCTATCACTAGTAATTGAGAGAAAATGTCTTTTGATTCTTAAAGGTGTATAAGTACTTGCTATTGGACAACCTGTTAGTAAAGATGCTATCTCCTGACAAATTGTTTGATTAACCATTAACAAAGATTAGTGCCCTGATAGATTATTGATCAGCAAAAAGTCTGTCTGTCGGTAAATATGTTTGCCGGTTGGATTTACACTAGTTGATATAGTGGGTCAGTTGATAGTACGTTGCGGATAGGATCTTTGGTGAGGCCAAATCTGCCCTTAACATTGTGTCAGTGTAGTGATCAGCATGTCTGTAATGATGGCAAATGCTTCTCAGTGGCCATACGTTTGTCATTTTCAAAGTGGGTTCCGACATCTACATGACCATTTGAATCACCTACCCGTTGTTGCTCAGATATCATATGAACAACATGATGTGATTGCCTATCAAGCATGATGACACCTAGTGCAAAGTCCTTGTCGCGCATGAATAGAAAGGTCCACATGTATATGTTCTTTGTAACACTTTAGTTGTATCATTATTTTGTGTTACTATAGAATGTATATCTGTCACATATTAAATATGTTCCATTTATGTGTTACAATATAGCACCATTTTGTAACATTTTACTTGTAACATTAATTTTTGTGTTACTATAATCATTGTCAGTAACACATTTTTTATAGAACAAGTGTTTTGTGTTACAAACAACATCTGTAACACATAGTTTTGTGTTACAATGAACTTTCTTTGGAACACATTGATGAATGTGTTACAATATCCATGTTTTGTAGTAGTGATTGTTACTAAATAATGTTAATAGTTAACACACAACAGTACTTTTCAGCGAAGGAACAGTATTTTTCTCTCACGAGAAATCAACATCAACCAAATTTCAGCGAAACAAATAGGTTGTGCGGTCTACCGTCAAGCTACGTGTGGATAATAACTTATTTAGTTAGATTATTAAATTTATTCTAAGTTGACTCATGAAAATATTTATTATTTGTTGCCTCTTGTTTATACATGTGAATATGTGTATATATATATATCATGCATATGTTTATAGAAAGTCCAATATTCACTAGCACGCCATGTGTTAACAAGTTAACATGCACAGTTGGTGATTAGTAGGTTTATGATATCAATTTCTAGACATATCTCACATAGTTTGAAAACGGAATAAAAAACGGAATAAATACGGGTCAATTCCAGATGAAAATGGGATCCCACGAAAACGGACGGAAAACCTCTCTCCCGTTTCCATATTTACGGAAATAGGATCCCACAAATATGGAAATGGGCAGAACAAAGTAGAAAACGGAACGGGTCGGAATAGAATTTTTTTCGGTCCATTTTCAATCTTAATGCTAATGCAGGCAAGCAATCAAACCCTTATACGAAGTCAATGCGATTTGTCAAAGTAAGTGGGCATAAAAAATCTATCATTATGTTGCGTCACCGCCTTTTAAGCTGTTGGTCCATGTATGGTGTCAGAGCTCGTTAGGGACTCGTCTACAGATGCTTTGGCACATTTAACACTGTATATTCTGTAGACATCACCCAAGTTAGGATTTTGGTTCTACTTAGATTAAATAGTTACTGAGAAGTTGTCATTTATCGGTTTGTGGAACCCCAATGCAACTTAATCATTATTCTGCATGCAGTTTGAGTTGTGTCTTTCTTGTTCTTGCTTTGTTCTTGATTCGCAAGTACGTGATTAGCTTTCATGGTGATATCAACCAGACTGTGCATGGTTGATAACTATAGAAGACATGGTAGTGTGTGATTGCAGGATTCAGGTCTCTATGATCGGAAGCCGAATCCTATATATTGAAGTTTTCACTAAATTGAGAGTTATCTTTACCTAACGGAAGCTCGAACACCTCGTTCCCATCAGATATAAAACTGTTCACAGTCGGAGAACTGGGTTCCTGGTGGCATGTGAACAGTGTGATTAGTATGACAAAATCCTATGGACAGTCCATCCATAGATTTATGGAGGCACTTCCGTGCATTCCTCAAATGCTTCCCTGATTGAACTCTTTATAATTGCATATATCTAGATAAAGTGAATATGTTGAAATTTTCTATAAAGCAATTATTCAAAATGCTTGATTTTTTGTTCAATCAGTCAAAAATATATTGGTATTCACGGTCAAAACTGCATCATTTTATTTATTTTTTATTTATTTATTTTTGCAAAGTGTGCCACCTCTCAGTTTTTTGATTCAGTGTATAAATAAATGGACGCCTGTTTCTATGTATCATTTATCATGAAATTTGTATTCAAGTATACACCTAATTGTTACTATATTATAATGACTTATTGTCTCAGAAAATAAGCATGCCCTATGACCAAATTACCTGTCACGGTAAGTGCTGTTTCCTTATGGGACTCGTTTTATTTGTTCTTCGTTACGTCTTATTTACTTTGTCATCTTATTATTAGTCCAGGGTTAAACAGTTGACAGAAAGCAACGATATGATCTCTTTCTTTGAGATGAGTTTGATACTTTAATGCCTATTGCCTAGGCTTTGGAAAGAAAAAGTGACAACTAATTAAAAACAAGAACTTTCGTGGACAAAAGCACTGTCAACTTCGTATCTTATCTTGTAAAACTTGCCGTTTTGTTCCGCGGTGTTCTGCATGTAGACTACGGTTTACATATAAGCTTTTGCAAGTAAAACATTTTGTAGCAACAGTCATTTTGCAAATTGCTTGGAGAAAGCATGGGGGAATGCTTGGTATTGTGCATGGCTAAAATTAACGTCACTTTTTGCCGCCAAAAAAAAATTAACGTGCATTTTGAGCTGGATAAAGCCTGTCAGGTTTACTTGTCGCATCATTTCTGAACATCAAATCTGATGTGAAGTAAATGTTTGAATATATGTCCTGTCGCAATGCAATGGGAAAAAAATGCAGAAATCATAAGGTATATCATTATGTGCATGATTCACAAGGACATGTTCTGATAGCATTTCTTAAATAAAATTTACATAAAAAATTATCGAATAAATGTACCTCAGCCTTAGCCAGAAAATTCCAAGTAAAAAGTTGTGAAAGTTATTTTTCTGTTCCAGTTTTTTTTTTGATTCATTTAAACAAGAAAGTATTAAAATCTTATACTTACTTTTAAAGATGGTTATGGGAATAATCTTTGTGAAATGGTGGAGTAGAATTCAGTCTACATTGGGAAAAATCTTTGTGAAATGGTGCACTTAGAAGTGGTATGGCTTGACATTGTAACCTGATAATACAAATGGTCACCATCAAATATACAAGTTATTACCGCAGAACACAAGTTTTTCCTTAAATAGCCATAGTAGTAATATCTCACTTAATGTCTACCAACAAAGTACGCCAATTGCCAACGTGAGATACTCCTATATATACTGCCTGTAGGGTAGGATACCGCGCCGGATGTTCCGTTGGCATCTGGTTGACAGCTTCTTACGGGCGCCGTCCGTCGAAATCGACGCATGCATATGCGTGGGAGCACTTCCTTCATGGTTACTCAAAAGTCAAAAGTCACATAGGAACCTGTCCATTATCTAAAAAAGCCTGGGAAGCTGTCGCAAAAACAACTTGCCACGTTTTGCTTATTATGCGTTGTTGCACGTGCACGCGTAACCATATATAATTAAATAACAACAGCTAGCTAACGTTCTTTCAGTCGTTTAATTTTGACGGAAACAGGCGAGGTTGTCCCATAAAACAAAAAATAGTGTTTATAGAAGATCACCAAACAAATAAATTAAGAAAAGCAAAAGAATTACACATAAACTTCTAGCCATTCACTAATAAGAGGTCCATATTTCTTCTTTGCTCTAAGGATAACTCGAGGAAATTCTAGCTTGAAGATGCCATGGTTTAGAGAAGGCTTATTCCTAAAGATGGCATCTTGTTTTGCTGACCAGATGGCCTAACATACAGTGATAATTATTTCCATGAAGAAAGAAAGACGTAACTGATTTCTGAATGAAACAAGGGTGTCAAAAGAATCACTTTGTTGAGGATAGATGAGTTCAAGGCTGCCCCAACAAGCCAAGGTAGTATTTGGTTGGAGGGACCAGGTGGGACGTCATGGGACAGACCTAGTTGTAGTGGTGTTTGGTTCAGAGTATAAACCAGAGTAAGGACATCCCACTAGGAAATATTCGCATAAATGTGTGATGACTCCATCACCATAAAATTGAGGGACATAGTCATCCTAGGTGGGATGAGAGTGTGGGCATTGTCTCATCTAACAGTTGGGTCCCTACGTCATTGTCTCGTCTCAATTTTTTTGGTGTCCCTCCAAAAAAACAGAAAAAGGATTAGTCTAGTCCCTCAATCAAACAGAAAATGAATTTGTCCTGTCCTAGAAACCAAAGACAAGACCATGCCACTCCACCTTGTCTTCCAACCAAACACTACTGAAAGGACAGTCTAGAAAAAGATGAACCAAACTTTCCTCTATTGCCATACTGTAGAGAACACAGTTGTAGTCATCCAAGACCATATTATTTTGACGCAATAAACTCCTTGTGCTGAGTCAATCTTTAAGAAGCAGCCAGAAGAAGACCTTGTGTTACCAAAGCCAATGATAAGAACGGTGAACTTGAATGGAGCCAATCAAGTGTGCATACGCCTTTTGATAAGTAGTGTGGAGAGTTCCATACGTAAGTCCAAAGGTCAGCATCCTCAAGCAACTGTAGATTATCAACAATAGAGAACAGGGCACCATACTGTTTGAAAAGCCTCCACTGATGGAGGCAAGTGAAAAAGGTCATGAATGTGTTAAAGCGATCCTTGATCGGTACTGTGCCAATTTGGGACAGATGCTGAGCTAGGTGAACAGCATCTTCTTTTTAGGTAATACAAACGTGGAGATGAAGGCTGAAGTGTGTGAAATCCTGAACATAATGACTGGTCCCTGAATGATAAATATTTGGGACTTCCAGCCTTAATTGGTGTACACAGAAGTGACTACTTTCGTCACTTGATTGATCGGGTGAGTGGGAATTTCTGGGTGGAATGAGAAGCTTCTAAGTTTGGGAGGGAAGGAAGTATTAATCAAATCCATTGCTCAGGCTATACCAGTATATGCAATGATAGTCAGGCAGAACTAATCTTGACGGGAGGCTAGTAGGTATGGAACTCCTGTCCAGCACTCCAACTGTTCAGCAATGTCTATTGCTGTCCTGACTTGCAATTATATGAGATCCCATAGCCGGAAGTTCAAGGTCCGCGAAGGATGAAAGAAACCTAACGAAAGAAGCTGATGGTGAATATAGACGCAGGGTTTGCTGCTAGATGTGGAAGTTCGGGAGTTATTCTAAGAGACTTAAGGGGGCACTTTGTTGCCGCGTCAATGAACTTCTTGCCTTCGGTGCTGGACGCACATATGGCGGAGGCTTATGCTCCGAAGGAAGGTCTGCGTTTGGTACAACACATTGGCTGTACAAATTTCATTGTGCAGTCAGATTGTCTGGAGGTGGTGGAGACGATGAAGGATGGCGGTTTCTCGGCATCGGCAGCAGCCCCAATCTTTGAAGAATGCTATGACATATGGACTTCCCGACGGCTACGTTAGAGCATTTTTGTGATAGAGAAGCGAACCAAGTTGCTCATGAATTAGCTCGGCAAGCTTTTATTTCTAATAAATCTCTTAGTATTTGGGTTGATTCACCCCCCTAGTTTTATTTTTCCGATTTTATCAAATGATGTAACTTTGTTATCAGTTGAATGAAAGCTTCCTGAAGCCATTTAAAAAAAGAAGAAGAAGAAGCATGGCATGCTTGCTGGACTGAGATGTGCTTATCCTCTGCAAAAATAATAATAATAAAAAAGCTCTAGCAGAGAGGAGCAATTGGGCAGAGCACCATCGGCGGTTTGCGGTTTCTGGTTGACTTCGTGCACCTCTTGAGGGCTTGGCAGTCCAGCCCACGAATTAATTGCAGCTGCTCCACATGAGCCATAAAGTTAACAGTAATTATCAGCCTAGATTAGATTGCAACTTTTTACCATCTAGGCTACCGTAGCACTTTCGTTTGCATTTAACAATTAATGTCCAATCATAGACTAATTACGCTCAAAAGATTCATCTCGCAAATTACAAACAAATTGTGTAATTAGTTATTTTTTTACCTACATTTAGTGTTCCATGCATGCGTGTAAAGATTGATGTGATAAAGAGTGTAAAAATTTGAAATTTGGAAGGTAACTAAGGGCCTGTTTGGTTCGCCCTGTTAAACTTTAACAGGTGTTGACCATGAGTTTGACCATAAAGTGTTCGAATACTAATAATAGACTAATTAGGCTTAATAGATTCGTCTCGTAAATTATTCTCAATCTGTGCAATTAGTTTCATAATTAGTCTATGTTTAATACTTCATGCATGTGTCCAAACATTCGATGTGATAGGTGTTAAAAAAAATAAGGGGAACCAAACGGGGCCTAAACAAGGCCCTACTTGCAATCCTATTCAGAGCAAGAGGTGGAGAGAGAAGAGAAACGGGCTGTAAGCTTACAGCCAGTCTGAGAGAGACAAGTGGACCAACTATTAATAGTAAAAAGCTAACTACTATATGGGTGAACTAAAAAAAAGGCTGCAAGGATCCTTACAGCTGACTTGCTGGCTGTATTATTAGCCTTGCTCTTAGCTGCTTGGCAAATCAAACTCGAAATTTGCTCATTGTTGAGCATGCAATTGAATATATATTCACCTGATAATTCATCCATCTTGCACGGAATGAGCAGTAAATCACCTTTGGGCAATTTATTGGCACGTGGAAAGCTGCCTAAAATACTCTCCACAATCCAAATGCAACACTAGGCTGTTTGAATTTCAGTTTGAACTTTTGTATTTCAATATGAAGATTATTTATTTCAATTATGTGCATTAGACATAAAATTTGAATTATTGTGATCGCAAATGAAGATGTGGTAGTGTTTGTATAGGGGGTGTATAGAGAAATAAAAGAGAATGGATTATTGGGGATAGCATATTTGTGTTGTGACCTGTAAAAGCATCTTCCCTAAATAATCTACCAAAGGGGTACTGGGCCATCCTATTACCACCTTATCCAGGGAGTTTTATTGGGGAACTACCTGTTGTGTTCTCACACCATATTGGTTGCCCTCGCAACTACTACTTCCCTCCGTTCCCAATTTCCTAGTTGTAAGACCTTTATCCTAAGCCAAACTTATTTAACTTCAACCAAGTTTATAGAAAAAATATGTTAATGTCCATAATATCAAATAAAAGTGTCATCAAAATATATTCTACGATGTACCTAATGAGTCTTGTTTGATGTCGAAGATGTTTGCACATTTTTCTATAAACTTAGTCAAAACTGAAATGACTTACAATTTAAAACAGACATAGTATTTTACTTTTACATAATGCTAAGGATAATAATGGCCATGTCTCGAGAAGATAAAGTCTGCTATGAAGAATAGCATCAAGCAAAGCAGATGAAACAAATTTTCTGGAAATAAATGTTCTAAGGTACAGTTATAACTTCATGTTACATTTTTTCTTTGAACGAAATACCTTCATGTTACATATCAAAAGGGTAAATAATACAGTAGAATCTGAAGTACTAGCAAATACACATTGTAAATTTTATAGAATCAAACTAGATCCAATTGGTTGCTCGGCATGTATGTATATCTAATTATACAAACTAGACTCATTTGGTGGCTCTGGCTCCATGACTACTAAGAACATTCTTTCCCAACATTTTATGATTGAACAGGGCAGTTTAATACAGGAGACAAATATTCTCCAGATCACTTCAATGAATGCCAACTTAAAACTCTTTCAGAAAACACAATGATATCTACATGGACGATGGGCAATGGCACAGGTAATCTTACAACACCACTGTTATGTTTATCTACCGTTATGTGTTCATAGCGACAGTCTAACTTGGACATATCATTTTCGATTTCCAGCACAAAAGAATTGATTTCTAGTTTCTGAAAAAAAATGTCAGTTAGCTAAGTACATTATATCCAAACTCCAAAGATACAGTGATCAGGTATAAATAATGGTGCCTATTCTGCTATTTGTTCTCTGGTTGCTACAGGCAAAAGGTAACTTATGTTTCAAAAGCATCCTCCAACACAGAGCAGCTGTCATATCTGTGGTAGGGATGAAACCGGATCGAATACAGACAGATATATCCTGCATTCTATCCTATATTTTTTTTTTGGATCTCGCTCTCGCAACAGGATAGGGATTCATGTCGGATATTGATATCTAATATTTATATCAGAGATTTTGAGTATTCGGATTCAGATACGGTACGAATATTAAATGTTCGGATTTAGATACGGACTACACATATAAGGTTTTGACCTTTTAGGGACAGATGGAGATCGGGAAATATCCGTCCCGTTTTCACCCCTAATCTTTGTTCAGCACCAAGACTTTTGTGATGCCTCCACACAAGATAGTTGCCTACTCTAGGTCTCAGTGCGCAAAAGAAAAGATAGTAAAACAATTAGAAACACAACAGTGTTTAGGAGCCTATCAAATGCCCACAAAGGTAGAAAAAACTGCAAAAGAATCCCAGAAAAGAGGAAAGAATCATCTTCCATCCAAATCATCATTCATAACTTCGATATGATATGATGAGATACACACAAAGACCAATCTTTCAATTTTTAGACCATGGAAATCATTTAAATCCATATATATCTCACAGCATTTGCATTATATAAATAGAAGAGACATTTAGCTGGCACTAAGACTGTATTTACGATGCAATTGTTTTAGTTCTTTAATAACACTAAAAATAGGAGCAGGCACATTGTCTCCAAGGGAAGAAAACCAGCAATAAGGATAGAAAGTGGGAACAGCAGATCGAACATATCCTCTTTAAAAAATGTGTCTATTGCTGGATAGTAATACGGAATATGGTAGGCCAGTAATTATCAATGACATTTAGTTCCAACAACTAAAACACTAGTGACATTTAGTTTTGGTGAGGGAGCCAGCTTAATTTTGTCAATGGTTTATACATGCAAATTTAAAAAGTATTGCACTCCAAGTCCAATGTTGTTCCAAATACTGAGTACTAAGAGAACATATCATTATCTCATTACCAAAAAATAATTCACCACATGCAGCTTTCATGTTTCTTGGAGAAAATACTAACCATGCCAACAAACACCATTAGTTTATTCCATTTGCCAGTTCATTTTTTCTTCCCTATTAGTGTACCAATTGTACTATTCATGAAAAAAAAAATATTATGTAATGCACAGAAGAATGAAGTTGCAAACTTGTTGTCTACGGGATGAATTTTCAAATGACTAACAGTGATTCTTTATGCCCAATTTCCAAAGATAAGTGATTGAACAAAACTAATGGAGCTTCTTGTCCGTTTTGTTCTATTTTTTTGTGAAGGACAATTATGTTGATCTATAGTATCCTCAAACTCAGCAGATATTCCAGAGTGAAAACATTTTATTCAAAGGCATAAAAGGTACCAAAATGGTAAAGCGTATTAGGGTAAATGGGTAATGCAATGCCTTTGCACTGTACCAAAGGCTTAATAACATTATAAAAAGAAACAGCTGTTCCACTGAAATTAGAGGAATTTAGTAATGAAGTTTTAACCATTTGGTAATTCTAAGGATGACATTTGGCATTTCTGTGAGTGAGAAAAGTTTGCAAGTAGTACAGTGATGTAATGCACCAGTCACGCCTTAGTTGGTTACTCTATCTAATATTTCAACAGGACAGTTTGCAACTGGAGGCAAATGCATTCTAAGGATTGTTCTAAGCAATCCTAAGTACAGTATTATGATATGCAGGACAATTACTTTTCTAACCTCCAATGTATTCTTACCATAGTTCAAAATAGCGGGATTTAGCGTCCGCTTTAGTGGGATTTAGCGTCTGAGCAGGGCTGGCACTAGGCTTTCACACTTCTAGCGCTAGAATTTTTCAGCCACTAATAGCTGCTAATAGCGCGTTATATCCGCTAAACTGATCTCTATTTAGCGCTGCTATTGGGCCAAATCAGCTCGTGCGGACTCCCTCAGCCCAAAATCGCAAGGATCCAGTCCATCACGGCGCTGTATAGAGCCGGTGGTGGGTAACCCTATCCATTCCTCTCCAAATGTCGCGATGAAAAGAGCTAGCAGCAGCGGCGCCACTGCATCCTGCGGCAGCGGCTGCTGCTTCCGGCGGCGTCAACATCTGCAACCTGGTGTCCTAGCCTGAGATTATGAGGAGAGCGGGGGCAGAGGACCAGGGCAGATGACCATGAACGACAGTGGTTGCTAGCTTCTTCTCCCGGTGCACGCGTGGCTTCCGAATTCTGTTTGTTCTATATTCTTTACTTTTTTTAATACATGTTAATTGTAATGTCTGGACATGTACGAACTATGAAGCTCTGATGTGTTAGTAAGACTTTGAACTATCTCTCACTAGTTAGATGGTAATTAGTATTTGTTGTCTTCTATGTTTACTATGTGTAAAATTACCTAATGCTTGATATATTTTTTTGCTCCGCCGCTAAATGGCTTAGCCCGCTATTTTAGCCCGCTATAGCCTTTCTTAGCCTTTGAGAAAGCCAGCATTCTGTTCCCATCGACAATGGTATATGATACTCAAATTCCTTTTCTATTTTAGTACAAAACCAAAAGCATGGATCTCTTACACTAATAGTAGTCTACATGTTCTGAACATTCCATCACAATTACACACACTTATGCACAGAACTGAAATGCACACCAGGCCAAAACCTTGATTGCTTGCACTGAAACCAATCACGGCCACATCGTGACTACAGAGACAACATGGCGATCTTTTTCATCGTCAAAGGGCAGGAAGACATACATGTTGGCGAACTCATTGTAGATCTCCCCTGCGAGCTCTCCGTGCATCGCGCGGCAGTGCATGTAGAGCACAACGTTGGCCACCATCCCGTACAGCATCATCACGGCCAGCAGCGCTGTGCCAGCCACCGCCTTGACCACGACGGGCGCCATCCCCGCCCACCCAGCCCCAGCGTCGTACGTCTCGGCAGCCACACCGCCGAAGCCCCAGAGCGTGACCCCAATCCCGGCTGCGAAGACCAGGAACGATGAGAGGGCTGCAAGGCGGGCGCCAGAGAGGAGCCGGCAGCTCCGGCGGAGCGGCGTGAGGCCTGTGGCCGATTCGACCACGGCAGCGGCGCCAGCGAGGGACCAGAACGGGGATAAAAGGATGAAGCCGAGGACGGGCAGCGCGGCGCCGAGCGCAGCGGGGAGCGGGAGGAGCGGAAGGAGTGCGAGCGGGGAGGCCGGGATGGCGGTGAGGACGAGGCGGAGGAGGGAGGCTGGCACGCAGCGGAGCGAGGCGAGGAGCCGGACGGGGCGACCGAAGAAGCCTGCGTGCGCGCTGGCCGCGGCGGCGGCGAAGGCAGCGAGGTAGAGGAGCGCGGCGGCGAGGGCGAGAAGCGGCAGCGGGATGGGTAGCGGGTTCCTCGGCGGATCCGGCGGGGACCGGAGAGACACGGAGGGGGCGGCGGGGGAGGAGGCCGAGGCAGGGAGGAATGGGTAGGGGAGGGCGAGTAGGAGGAGGGCGAGCGGGAGCAGAAGGAGACAGGATAGGGCGAGGAAGTGGCGGGAATGTGCGGCGACGAGGCGGCGCGTGGAGGACGCCGCGCCCGCGAGGAGGTCCGACCAGAGGAGGGTGGACGGCGGGAGAGAGGGCGGCGGCGTGTCCATGAGGTGGACTGGGGCGGCGGCGGCAGAGGCGGGGAAGTGCCGTGTACGGAACGGGGGAGTGGGGAGTGGGTCTGGCGGAAGAACTGGAATGTTTTTGTCGTTCCCTGCTGGGCCACTGTTAGCCAGATCTGTTTAGAAACTCAGGGGTGTTTAGATGAAAAAAAATTAGAATTTTGCTACTGTAGCACTTTCGTTTGTATTTGACAATTAGTGTCCAATCATGGACTAATTAGGTTCAAAAGATTCGTCTTATAATTTACAACCAAACTGTGTAATTAGTTATTTCTTTTACCTACATTAAGTGTTCCATGCATACGTCTAAAGATTGATGTGATGAAGAGAGTGTAAAAATTTAGAATTTGGAAGGAAGTAAACAAGGCCTAAATGTTAGCAGATACTCTCCTCGGTCCCAAAAAAAAGAAAAAAAAGAGAGTGACTTTTTTTACTTTTCGTCGTCTAATTCAAAAATTTTGTGTAAATTATAAAATAAATAAATCATTATTAAAGTATCTCTAATGATAAAATAAGTCATAACAAAATAGATGATATTTATACAAAAAATTTAAATAAGACGGATAGCCAAACGAGATGTCTGAAAATAAAAAACGACACTCTTTTTTATGGAAGGAGTAACTATTAGCTCCGTAGATCGATATGATTACCACAGACTATGGACATATATAGTCGTTCGGATGAATTAGTAGTAAGATATAAACACCGTTTTTAGAAAGCGGTTGGACACTTTATTAATCAAATAAGGTAATAGAAATTACTTGAAGTTCTTATGAGATCCACAACATTTTCATTTTCTCCGGTAGGGACAACCAAATGGAGCAAAAAACTATATGGATCATCTTGAACCTAGGAAAGTACTTTGGTACAAGTGAAGATGATATGAAACAAACTGCAAAGCTAAGGTCTATGTTTAATGGAAGGTCATGACCGATGAGGTTAAACAAAGGAAGATCAGCAAGCAAGCTGATGATTATGAGAGAGATGAGGGTGACTATTTCTAAAAGCCATTAGCATTAAGAGATAGAAAATCACGAAAATCCTTGTAAGTAATGAGCAATTCGTCATTTATTTTAATTATTTATTATTTATGTGATGAGCTACTAAATATTGTTTTGTTTGTATTGTACTATTGAAGTTCTATGGTGGAATGCATTTGGTGTCCTTGCATACGAGCACTAGAGTTTAACAAAATCAAGCTGTTTGGTTGGAGGCCTCCCAGGCAGCTCCCAGCCCAGGTAATCTCAACCCCAGGCCTCTAAATTTGGACGCCTGAGATTCATGTCTGGTCTGCAGCTCAGACCAAACAAGAACTTGGACTGTGTTTGTTCCTTGCCAAGTATTTGGAACATTGAACAGCCTTTCCTGCTTGACAATGGAGATCGATTCGGCTTCTAACTCGTATAGCAATTGGACGCAGATCATTTTTCCTGTTTGCTTCGACGGCTGCTTCGGTTGCTGCCCAAAATACAATACGCATACATGCAACAAAAACAGCACGTCATGTTGGACTTCCAGCATGTATACATGATGCTAGCTGATTCTCCGTTGCGGTCTCGATAGCTCAACACGGTTTACTGGACAGTCCAGACAAAACCGGTCGAAAGCCCTCCTCATAAATATTGCTAACGAGTCCGAGCCAAATTTAAATGTCAACAGGGATTCAGGTAACAAAGTTGAAGCTCCGCTCAATCCACATCCAGGCCATCATCCTGCAGGTGGTGATGGGAGGCGGTGGTGCCATCAGCGGGGCCATGCATGTCTCTCGGGCTCTCGGCGAGCCATGAGAATATCCTCGCAGCTTATCTTGAGACACGAATCGGCGGGGAGGTCATCTTCATGAGAAAATGAAACTCTCTGCTCTAGCAAAAAAAAATCTAGTCATACAAAGTTTATATTATAAAAGTTATTGTCAAATTATTGATCAAAGATTTTAACATTTATAAAATCTTGATATACTTATACATCTTATAAAAGAATATATAGGGAGTAGCTGGTAAGTTTGCCAAATAACCTAGGCGCTCTGTTCCTGTCAGGCATTTTCTCATTACTCACCAAAGTGCAAATGGCCCTATAGAACTTTTCGTGGGTTTTATTATTATTATTAAACTTTCGGTGGGTTGACTGTACAAATTTCTGTAATGTGCTTATAAGACGTATCTAAATTCATAACAGAAAACATGCAAATGCCATATTTTGGAGCATATACATGCCACGTGTATGTATTCAATAAATGCCTAATCACCTCAAAGAGAGAATGTAACAGTAAGAACAAAAATTTTTGGGAAGGTCACGAGATAGCTTGGATTATACTCTCTCCGTTTTAAATTATAAGTCGATTTGACTTTTTTATTCATCCATTTTGCTATGTATTTAGACATATTATTATATCTAGATACCTAGATGTACTAAAAAAGTCAAAGCGACTTATAATTTGGAACGGAGGGAGTATACAGCTAGGGGACAAGAGCAGGAAAAAAAATAAAAACCAAAAAGTTACATATTTGATGCTTACCGGTTACCACACTACAGGATCTAGAACATGTAAAATAGCGGTGTGATGTCGGAATGGTACAAATCCCCCACTTACAAGACTTGTTCTGCATTGAAAAATGTGGGGGGGGACTAAGATTTCTATTAGCCCTTTTTTTGCTGGACTACCAACCTGCCCCGTACAAGTTTGTATAGTAGTATCTTACATGTTACAGCTTTCTGATTACAACGGAACACATCACATACTGCACATGCATACTGAAGCAGCACATTTGAATTTGAACAAAACCAAATATGTGATTCCAATAAGCACAGTTGGAAGTGCTCTCAAGTCCTCTTCCTCCTCTTCTTACTTCGCCTCCTGTCACTCTCATCAGAGCTTGATTCTGATTCGGACTCAGAACTAGACCCTGCGCTAAAGCTTTCCGAACCAGATTCAGATCCACTTGATTCTGACTCCGATGATTCCGGCTTCTGCTGCTGCATTATTAGGCCATCATGTTCTTCAAATACTCCCCTTAGGCTTTCCGTTATACCACCAAGACCAATGGACGTGAAGAAATTGATTGAGAACCATGTATTCTTCGGATGATCCTTTGGGAAGATGGACTCGAAGGAACCTTGCATGTTAGGATCATTCAGCCTCTCATTGAGTAGGCGCATGCCCAGGTGCTCCGATAATTCATGCATCAGGAAAAAGGCATATCAGTATTCTAATAAAATACAACTAATGATAAATAGCTATGGCTTGAAAAGCAGAATCTTTGCAAACATACTTGGAATAGAATTTTTATAAAAATTCGAGAAGATGATGTCGTGTCTTCCTCTGTTAACCTGATGTAAACCAAAACATGCCAAGGGAGCGCATCAGTCCCCAACAAATGTGCAAAGAACTTCGCAACATTCCTCAACATGTGTCACACCCATTTTAAGGATAAAATGGAATGCATAATCTTATGTGTGCCCAGAGATCGATTCACACATAAGTTGACAAATTAAAAGAGAGTATCATCACAATTGCTTATTACATCACGAATATTATCATAAAGTCTTTACATAAATCAGCGGAAAAAAATAAAAGATAACTCTCGTGGTAGCTCCATCACAGGAATAGTCAACTGGTTGACAACAAGTCTAGTACTCGTTGCGGTAGTCCTCATCCCAATCCTGATCTTATGCCCAACCTGATTTGTGTTGTAGATAGCAAGAGTGAGCACATATCGTACTCAACAAATATAACATGGAGTATATGAGGCTCAACAAAGGTATGACACGGTTTAATTGCATTTAGCTTTTAGTTTGTCATAGTTGTAGCATATGAGTAGCATCAAGTTTGCAATAAACCCACCATAAACATATGATCAATGTAGATATGAGTAATAAATAACAAAACACATAATACATTATTATATTCATCTATTCCATGAAGGTCCAAGGCCGCTCGTATCCGTGAGCACGGCTAGTATACCAGTTTATTAAACTCTGCGCAGAGGTGTACACTTTCACTGTGAGTCATGGTTTCCAAATGCATGGGTTAATTACTCCCAAAACACCGAAAATCATATAAAGCCATTTAAAAGTTCGTCTAACAAGTTAGGGCCATTAGATTCACTCGACAAGCAGATATAGGAACCCCTTTTCACATGGCACATTCCTTCCCGGCTATACACATGGGACTAGAGGATGTCCTATACCCGAATCGTCAAGCCATTCTTACGTCAATAAAGGTTACTACTAACAAGCTAGAAAAGGTCTTTTAAACAACTAGAGCCAGAGCCATATAGCCCCCACAACTGTACTGTATGTCCCAGATGTTCGTTCATAGATGAGTCCTTATGGAGAGAAACTTAGAGCAGCAAAATATCCCCATGCTCTAGCCCTCTTAAACAATAATTAAAAGAAATCATATTTTTAGTATTCTTGCATATTCCATTAATCATATTACAAGATCATAGTTTATATTAGCATTATCAAAGCTACCCAATGCAAATCCCCGTAGGTGACAAGGTATAGATCAAAAACTAGGAAATCCTTAATGGCAATCCAAGGTAGACACATGCAATATGAATTTATGTGGTTAAGTGAATAGGACAACAAGGAGATCCCATGTTATACTTGCCTGGATCAAAGTAGTTCTACTGGTCTAGTTTTTCAAAGTACTACTCTTGATCACCGAAGAACTGCTCACCGTGTGGACTCGACAATAAACCCAACACACACGCATCCACAGGCAATTATGCACAAAGAAAACAAGACTATAATTAGAACAGTACACCAATTGTAATAAAATAAGATAAAAAGTTTTTAAAACGAATCTACAACTCGCTAGGATCACATAGACGTGAAAATCATGAAAAACGGAGCTAAAACGACTAAGTTATGATTTTTCTAAGATTTCCTATAGATAAATAATTACTATAATTCAAACTCGAAATTAAAATGTTACAAACCTACTGTACAGTAACATCATCATGTAGAGCTCGCGAATACGAACCTAACGCAATTTGAACAGGTCAAATCGGAGTTAAAATGGAGATTTTATGACTAAAACAAGATTAGTGGCAAAACTGTAAATATCAGAAAATGTATTTTTGAATTACCGAGATCAAATACGCTTTTAAAAGAATAAAACGGATTCGGGTTTTACGTTTTGGACTGCAGGTTCTAATATAAAGAAGCGCGGGGTTTCTTTAACAAAAATACAGGGTCGTTTTTATAAAATCGCTAGCCGAAGGGGTATTGATCGTTATCAGCCGTCGAATCTCGATTGGACGCCCCAGATTAGATCAAGGGAGAGGTCGGGCGGCGCTCCGGCCGGAACAGGAGCCCGACGGCAAGTCCCGCGGCGACGCCATTACCGGAGACGGCTATCTCGCGATTCAAAGCACGAACTCGCGAAAGAAAAACACCGGATGACAGAGAGCAGCACTGCGAACTCACGAAGGGTGAAATCGAGGGCGTGGGATGGATGGAAGCGACGCTGTTGAAAGGTCTTGATGGCTAGAGGGGGTGAATAGCCTTTTAAAAAATTTCTACAAAGACAAGCTAAACAAGTTTATCAATATAACAAATAGCGAAATGCGAGTTTTGCTTAGCCTACGGGGTGTTTGCAAGTCACCTATCCAATTCACAATTCTAGTATATTTGTACTCAACTGCACAAGTCAAACCGCACAACTTAGCTTACAACTAAAGCTAACTAGTTACACAAGCTAAGAGCTACACTAACAAGCTAGCAAGGTAACTAAGAAAATAATACAAGAGAGAGTTAGAAGAGTATCACCAAGGGACGAAGTATTGAGCCAACCAATCAATATGATCAAGAGATGAATTCCACAATACACAACCACCGGGATCGATCAATCACAATAAGAATGATGACACGAAGATTTATCCCGAGGTTCACGTGCTTGCCGGCACGCTAGTCCCCGTTGTGTCCCTCTTCACCACGTGGTTCAGTGGCTAATCGGTCTCACACCGAGCCTCTCAAAAGGCGCCACAAGAACCTACCAAATGGCAAAATGTTGCAAATGACACGAGCAATCCACTAATGTTGCCTTTGGCGCTTCGCCGAGGTAAGCACAAACCCCTCACAATCATCGGAGGTGGCCAAGAACAATCACCAACTCTTGCCAACGCCTCCAAGCTGCTCCAAGCCGTCTAGGTGGTGGCAACCACCAAGAGAAACAAGAATCCCGCAGCAAATCAACCACCAAATGCCAACTAGATGCAATCTCACAATGCAAATGCACTTGGATCACTCAATCTCACTTTGAATATGCAAAGAAGCAAAAGAGATGAGTAGGAGGGGAGTTGCTTAGCTCAAAGTGCTCACAAGTATGTCAAATGTCCAAGAGAATGAGCCTTGAGCCGGCCAACGAGTATTTATAGACGTACACCTTTGAATATAGCCGTTGGAAACTCGAAACAGCTGCAGTCGCGCTGACCGGACGCGCTGGTCGCATTGACCAGACGTGCCGATCGCACAACGCCTATGCTCGCGAAGCACCAACCAGACGCGCTCATCATGCGGACCGGACGTGCTGGTCCCGTAATGGACCGGACGCGCTAGTCAAGCCTAAGCAGCGTCCAACAAAACAGCGACCGGACACGCTGCAGAACTGACTGGACGCCACAGTACCAGCGTCCTGTTGGAGTCCAGTAAGCTCCCTTAACGATCGAACACGTCGGTCGGTCATGATCGGATGCACTGCGCGTCCGATCAAAAAGCTGAAATACGCGCAGACGCTGAACACTGACCGGATGCGTCTGGTCAAACAGAGACCACGTCCGGTCCAGCGTCCGTTCACCTTTGTGACCTTCATTTGCCTCCGTTTGATTTCCGACTTCCGGCGTAGTGGAAAATAGGCGTTTCAATTCCTCGAAAACGCCTGAATCTCGCCTCGCAAGCTTGGCAGAAGGGAGAGAGGACCCCAAACCCTCTCTACCACTCAAACTCCACCGCCTTCGCAAATGTGCTAACACCACCAAGTGATCATGTCATGTGCGAGTGTGTTAGCATTTTCACAATCATTTTTCGAGGCGTTATTAGTTCTATCCAAATGCATATGATTATGAAATGCACACCTAGAGGCACTTAGGAGTTCAATAGCAGCATCATTCCCCTCTTTATAGTACGGCTATCTATCCTATAATGTAACCACACCCACTAGGTGTCTTGTTACTAAAACACAACCCTTAAGCATATACCTTTGCCTTGATCACGTAGAGTTGCGTTCAAATCCAAGTGTGGCCATCATGATCACCATGTCCATCTTGCCACCAACCTTGGAATGTACTAATCCTCATATGCTATATACAACTTAGGCATAGGATTAGTACTTAGGCATTGTCACTAATTACCAACACCAAACATAGAGCTTTTAGTTGTGCTCGATATGGCGGACGGTGGTGGCGAGGTAGGGTTTCGAGCTCATGGCGACGTCTCGGGAGTGCGGCTGACGCTGCGAAAGGGATGGATGGGGGGGCGGCTGTGCGCGGTACCCGGCTTATATAGCCTTGGAGTGGCTCCAAGTAAGGAAGGTGAAGATTGGAGATGCGGGATTCGACGGTGGCAAACAAGAAAGGCGACGATGGCATCGACTTGAGGAGGAAGGCGGCTCCGACATGCGGGCCCACGGTGACATGCGAGCTGGGCCTGCGGCGTGCTGATGCGGCCGCGCGCGTGCGCTGCTGGGCCTACGGCTGTCTCGGCCCAAGGCGGACGCAGAGCGGGGCGGCCTGGTAAGGGAGAGGGAGGCGGAGCTAGAGCAGGCCGGCGCGAGCGGCTGCTGGGCCACTCGGGCCGAAAGCAGAGAAGGAGGGAGGAGCTTTGCCCTTTTTTTCTTTTTCAAAGCATATTTTTCAAATGGATTTTTGAATTCTCTTTTGAATTTGAATCAACCACTCAATACAAAAATCCAATGCAACAGCATGAATGCACATTCATGTAACTATACCTTATAGTTGCTTTTAATTTAGCAAAAATTATTACTTCTATGATTCAAATGCTCACAAAAATACATAATTAAATCAAATTTTTCCTATTTTGAAAAGAAGCAAATTTTAGGGTGTTACAACATGTTTGTTTCAAGACGATGAATCATTGAATATTGTTGCACAAAGCATTTTTCAAAGTTCTCTTGGTACACTTTATTGATCATGCAAAATCGCTGTCCTAGCAGACCATAATAAAGAAGGTATGTTCTCTCCTGACTGCAACACTCAAGAAGCATAATGCACAGCTCCATCTGCCACAAAACAAACAATTTTCCTCAGGGAACAATACTTGCAGATTTCTCCTCAATAAAGTAAATATTGCAGATTCCGCATCAAACCATTGCAGATTTCTCCTCAAATAAGTAAAGATTGCAAATTTTGCATCAAGTCAAAAACAAAAGACAAAGCAATTAAAAGCTTAAAAAATACCCCAAAAGGAATTACAATTCAGACCATATTCGACACCCCCATATGAAAAGACACTAAACCCAACAAATGATTCATTACATTTATAACTATAAAGAAGTTACTTAACCTTGAGCATTATTTGTTTATGTGCATATTATCTGTTTCAAGCTTAGTGACAATAATGAAAACAATGGACGTTTGCTTTATTTAATTTTTTCTTGAAAGTCACAGCTAGTTGAAATATTTTGTGACGGGTGGAACAACAAAAACCAGATCAAAACCAGAAAGATAGTCTTAATGTAGGTTACGCACTGCACTGCTGCACACAATATTAGTATTTGTTACAATACGTCTGCTACTAGCAATGCATCAACTAACAATTAATGTCAAGTCATGAATACATTTCACATGTATCCTCAGAATTTTCAAAACTAGTTTTCTGCTCTTTTGGACAGATCAGTTACTACAATTAATCTAATCTCTTGAGGTTACAAAGTGCATAGCATGTAATGAAATGCTTAGATGTAAAGACTGCAGACCATATCAGAAAACGGTATCTTGTGAAATCACCAAAACTAGCTCGGCTAAACCAATGATAAAAAGGAGTCCATGAAGGTGAAAAGTTGTAACAATGCAATTTATTATATATGTTAAAGGAAGGATTAACCAGCCAATGATAACTTGTACTCCTGTTAGCACCTTTGACACAAATATACAACAATAAATTCAGCCCGTAGGTCCGGAGGCAATCGCAACAGGATTCCTCTATCATGCTCAACCATTCAAGAGCAATTTGTATGTAATGGATAGTTATCTTTCTAATTACCATTGAATCAACCATTGAGGCTGTAGGTGGTGACCAAACGAGTGGTCACTTTTCACAACATATCTAACCTCTATAAAATGGTGAGTATTGAAGTATTAGGTATAATCTAAAGCAAGCTTTACTCAAACATAGCTATGGGAAAAATGTCAAGATAAATTAGTCCAATAAAAGATAATCAGAAAAACTTAAAACGTTTATGAAAGTTTAAATCAGTGTAAAAAAGAATAGTGGTACTAGAAGTAAATACAGAATGTAAGTTTCTAAACTGTGGCAGCTTACTATCAAAAAGGAAAAGGGAATCAAAGACAAACAAGCTGTTAGAATAGAGCTTAGCTTCCTAAAGGGGGGGCTAAAGCCACCATATGTACATGTACAATATGCAGAAGCACCCTTGTGCAATAAGAAAATAGAAAGTACACACATATCTCTAACACCCCCCTCAAACTCTGGGTGGATCACAAAAACTAAGTTTGGAGAGGAAGAAACGATGTTGAGCCCTTGTTTGTGATTTGGTGAGGAAATCAGCCAACTGAAGCTCTGAGGGCACATATCAAAGAGCAATCACATCATCTTGGACTTGAGCTCGAGTGTAATATGCATCGACTCAAATATGCTTGGTGAGCTCATGCTTCACCGGATCACGAGCTATGTTGATGGCACTGGTACTGTCAGACAAAAGTGAAGTGGGCATAGAAACTGAAACACCAAAATCCTAAAGTAACCATCTGAGCCAAGTAACCTCTACTGTAGCAAGAGCCATAGCTCGCAACTCCGCCTCTGCACTCGAACAAGATACTGCGATCTGCTTCTTAGTCTTCCAAGCAATGAGAGAACCACCAAGGAAATATAGTAGGCAGAGAGAGAGTGACGTTCAGAGGGGTTGTAGCCCAAGTAGCACAAAGTAGGCTTGGAGGTGAAGAGAGCTAGAGCATGGGAAGAACAGACGATGAGTAATGGTCCCATGAAGGTAACACAAAACCCGAAGAAGATGGCTACAGTGATTTGGGTGGGAGTAGTAACAAATTGGCTAAGAATGTGAACAACATAAGAAATGTCAGGACGGGTCACACCCAAATAGACAAGGCTCCTAACAATATGATGATACCAAGTGGGATCAGGGAGAGGTTCACCATCAGTGGCGCGAAGCTGAAGATTGAGCTCCATGGGAGTCTCGATAGTGCGATGATCAGTGAAGGAGAAGCGAGCAAGAAGATCTTGAATGTACTTTTCTTGGGACAAATAAATGCCATCAGAGGTGGAAGAGACCTTAATCCCAAGAAAGTAACTAAGAGGACCAAGATCGGACATAAGGAATTGCTCACTGAGATGTGCCTTGACAAAGGCAATATACTCAGAATCATCGCCACTGATGAGCATGTCATCAACATAAAGAAGAAGAGTGCGACCATGAGATGATGTGTGAATAAACAAGGCGGGGTCATGATTGCTCTGAGAAAAACCAGCAGTAGTGATCACAAAGGCAAAGCGCTAAAACCAAGCACAAGGGGCTTGTTTCAGACCATAAAGAGAGCGACAAAGACAACAAACCATGCCATCAAGAACAAGATACCCAGGAGGTGGTCGCATGTAGACCTCCTCACGAAGTTCACCATTAAGAAAGGCATTTTTGACATCAAGTTGAGAAATGGATCAAGCACCAACAGAGGCCACAACAAGGAGAGTGCGAATAGTGGTCATGTGTGCCACAAGAGCAAAGGTCTCATCATAGTCACGACCATGCTCTTGCTGAAAACCACAAGCAACAAGACGGGCCTTGTAATGCTCGAGAGAGCCATCAGAGCGAGTCTTGATCTTATAGACCCACTTGCATGTGATAGGACGAGCATGAGAAGGGAGAGGAACAAGGTCCCAAGTGCCAGTGCGCTCAAGAGCAGCGATCTCCGTAGTCGCACATGTTGCCATTCTGGATGACAAAGGGCATCATGGTAGGTGGTCGGCTCAGAAAGGACGGTGCCAGCAAAACCATACCAATCGACATGATTCAGCGAGCCACAATCACAAAGATTATAACGTGAGGAGGGCTGAGAGAAAGAATCCTCAACCAAAGATGTTTCAATAGGAGATGAAACATCAGAAGATGACTCAACAGGAGGTGAGGGATCCTGGAGACGACGACTATAGGTGTGAATCACAGGAGGTTTGAAATCATAAATGGACCTAGGAACATGTGAAGGCGGCTCAGAGGGCAGCGGGGGTGATGGTGAAGGAGGTGGAGATGATGAAGATGGTGGAGGAGGAAGAAGCATAGTGGAGATAGGTGTATCAAAAAAGTCAAGAAGGACAGAGGCTCAATAATAGCCTGAGAAGAAACATCAGAGGAGGGTCGAGGATAGAAGGAGAGAGACTCATCAAAGGTAACACCCGAGAGATCCGCATATGACGAGCAACTGGATCCCAACAATGATAGCCCTTGTGCTCGGCACTATAGCCTAAGAAAACACACACAACAGATTGAGGGGGTCAGTTTAGTGCGTTCATGGGGAGCAAGAAGAACATAGCACAAACATCCAAAAAGGTGAAGACTGGAGTAATCAGGTGGATGTCCAAGAAGGCGCTCATAGGGTATGCCACCTTTAAGAGCGGATGTGGACTGAATGTTAGTTAAATAGGTGGCAGTGGAGATTGCTTCAGCATAGAAATGAGGTGGGACTGAGGAAGCAATCATAAGAGCACGGGTAGTTTCAAGAAGGTGGCAATGTTTGCACTCAGCAACACCATTCTGAGCGTGCGCACCAGGACAAGAAAATTGTGAAAGTGTCCCCTGCTCAGAAAGAAATTGGCGAAGAGCACCCGAATGATACTCTCCAGTAGAGTCAGCACGAAAAACACGAATAGGAGCATCAAAATGAGTGCGAATCATCCGAGCAAATGTCTTATATATAGATAACACCTCATTATGATGTTTCATGAAATACACCCATGTGAAGCGAGAGAAGTCATCGATAAATATGACATAATATTGATGACCTCCTTTTGAAACAAAAGGTGCAGGACCCCATACATCTAAATGGATAAGGTCAAAAGGACGCCGTGACACAGACCCACTAGAGGGATATGGAAGCTGGATCTGTTTGCCAAGCTTACAGCCCTGACATTGATCTAATGAAACATCACCAGTGACATTTTCCAGAACACCATGATGAACTAGGGTGGACAACCGGGAACCACATAGATGTCCCAAGCAATGATGCCACTGAGCAAAAGAGGAAGAAGCCGATGCAAGAGAAGCAGAGCCCACAAGACTAGCAAAGGTAGCGAAAGGAAGACGAAGCCAATCGGGCTCCCAAAGGCACTGAGAATCACGGCGGCGAGGGCCAGTACCAACTAGGAGACCCGTGCTAAAATCCTGAACATGGCATGAGTCAGAATAAAAAATAACACGACAACCATGATCGGTGAGCTGGCCAGCAGAAATAAGTTGCATGGTCAAGTTAGGAACATAAGAAACATTGGGAACATAAAATGAAGAAGATGAAAGTGCCACGACCAACAACTGAAAGTGGTGAGCCATCAACAGTCTGAACAGTGAGATGAATGGAAGAGAGCAAATAGAAGAAAGACAGGTACGATCAAGCGTCATATGAAAGAAGCACCAGAGTCAAGAATCCATGGCAAGATACCTGAAGTGGATGGTGGTCTCTCGATAGAAGACTGAGAAGTAGCAGAGTGCTAGGGTAGGAGACTGAGAAGTGACAGAGGCTACAACTCTAGTAGTGACAGAACCAGTAACTCCAGTAGGTGCAGGGATAGCAAGACGATGAAGTAACATGAGGATCTCCTGCTGTGTATCAGTATGATGAGACTGAGCCTGCGAGGGATGCCCACCTCAGCGAGACTGAGCCAGTCACTTCTTCTTGTAACAATGGTCCTCATCATGACCATCTCTGTTATAGTGATTACAATGAAGGACACTTGAATTGCGAGTCCCAGGGCCACCAGAGGCTGCTGAAGCAGGCACTTTGGGAGAAGAACCAAGAATTCTAGACCGAGCTGCCAGAACTAAGGAGGATGTCGACTGATCAACGTCGGAACTCCTAGCATACATGGGGACTTCTGGCGGTCGGGACTCCTGACATCCGTCAGGACTTCCGACATGTAACACCCCTGGTCTTAACTTTAAGTTAAGTAGTGGATTAAGGCTAACCCAAACAAGTCAGCAAATTATTAAGAGTTTTAGTTAACACTTGACAAGTGGTGACATGGTGTTGAGTTTAACTCTTCTAACGTAAGCCCTAACTTAAACTTTGCTTGTATGTTTGTATTTTTTTCAAAGCATGCATGAGTAGTTTTAATCATGTCTTTTCATGTGTATCACCTAATCATGAATATATCTTGGGCATATGAAAAGTTGCATGTTGATTTGGATCAAAAAGTTATATGAAATGATAATTTCAGCTTTGCTTAAAAACACTTTTGCTAATTGAGTAGAAACATATGATGTCAATTAAACCTTGCATTCATGTTTAAACAACTCTATTTTAACTCTTGAACAAAAGTTGTTTTCTTTTGGAAAAGTGTGAAGAAAATGATTAAAAATGGCTAAAACTCTAGTTTAAATCTTTTCATGTTGTTACTTTGATCAGTATAGAAATTTGGTTTCTGTTCTAGTTCTGAATTTTTTTCCATAAATAAAAGTTGAAGTATTAGTTGTGTACTACAAACTTTGTTTAAGGACCCAGGGCTAAATCAATCTCTAACATGTCCTAACAGTAGCTCCAAGTTTGAATGTGATGCTGTTTTAGGCCTAAAAAATATTTCTAGGTCTGAAAATAGCACTTATCAAATTCAAAAGTTGAGAATGAATCTAATCAATTTTTATAAATAAAGTTTGCGTAAACTCACTTCTATGATTTAGCATAAAGCTTGTACTTTGATAATGAACTGTTGGTTGTGAGGTTTGATCAACTTTTAACCCCTAATTAATTGCTCAAAGTTTGAATCAAACTCAGTTTTACAAAGGAACTTAGAGAATTGCTGAGTGATGTGTTCTCGCTGACACTGCAATTTTTGGTGATGTTTATCTCTTAATCCATGTTTATCTCTTAACCTCGCTTCTATGATTTAGCATGAAGTTTGTATTTTGATAATGAACTGTTGGTTGTGAGGTTTGATCAACTTTTAACCCCTAATTAATTGCTCAAAGTTTGAATCAAACTCAGTTTTACAAAGGAACTTAGAGAATTGCTGAGTGATGTGTTCTCGCTGACACTGCAAATTTTGGTGTTGTTTATCTCTTAATCCATGTGACTAATGACCATAGTACTTTAATAAGAAGTGGAGAGTGTAGGGGGATGAAGATCTTTTGTACTGTGTTCTAGGCCTGTTTCTACCTAGAAGCTCCTACACAGTGCTTCAAAGAGAAGCACATGGCCACTGGCCCTGCTCTGCACGTAGTCACCAAAGTCAAGTTGGTCACAACACCGTCCGCGTGAGCAGCGCGCGACGCGCATCCGCTCGCTCTTGTCGTGTTGTCGGCCTCTGCCTTGCGCGTAAGCTGAGCCAGAGCTCGACCCCTCTGCGCGCTTTCCCTCGTGGCCCTCGCTCTCTCACTCTCGCAGCTTGTCGTGGCCGTGTTCGCCATGGCTGCCTTCGTCACCGCTTACCAGACGCCCCTGTGCCTAGCCGGCACCACCACCGCCTCCGCCTCGCTCCCTTTAGTGCCCTACGTACGCTCGCCGGAGCCCGCGTCGCCAGGAGCCACCGTGGCCCCTGCTCGGGCCGCCACCATGCTACACGCACGCGACCAAACCGCTACGCCCTACCCCGGCACAGGTAGCACTAGCCGTGGGTGCGCCGTGGCCGCGCGGTGCCGCGCAGGCCACCCTCGCTGTGCCACCATCGTCGCAGCATGACCCCGCCATCGTCCGCCACTGTCATGGCACATCGTTACAGTCGCGCAGTGCCTCTACCGCGTCCGCGTGTTGCCACGCCACCATGGGCTGCCTCCGGGCAAACCTCGCCCTCAAACAGTTGCGCATGGAACCACCGTGGCCTCGAGCCGTCACCTCGTCACCAGCAAGCCCCAGCTGAGCCGAATCGGCGCCGACCGGCCGACCCCACCGCGTCCTCTGCTATGTGGAAGAAGTAAGGATAGAGAAGTGTAAATAGAAAGAAGCCGAGGGTGTTAATTGTGAAATCCGTGACTCAAGGGAATAGTTCCAAACAATGTTTGGAGTGTGGCTTAGTTTCAAGAAAGTGAAGGGGCTTTTTCGCAAAAGCGCGCACCCGCGCCTGGGCCACGCCACATGGGTCGGCCTGCCTTGTGCATGGGCTGGCCTCCCCACTAGACCTGGCCAAGTTGGGCCGCTTTGAGCCCAAGCGGTCCTTTTCCTTTTTTATGTGTTTTGTTAATTATCGAAAATGTGCTAATTTTTGTGAATTTCATAAGTAATTATAGGAGCGCGATTAAATCATGAAACTTTGTATGTAGCCTTGTTATGATGTGCTCTACATAGGAAAAATGTGAAATGAGCATTTTCAGTAGTTTTGCTATGTTTCAAAATTACCTCTTTTAATTAAGAAATGTAACTTCCATAATTTTTGTAGACTAGAATAAATGTCCATAAATTATGAAATTTGTTTTGCCACTGTTTTATGATGTAACCAACCTCCACAAAAAGTTTAGGATTAATTTGGCAATGCTTAATTTAATCACCTTTTCTATGCTTAATTAATTAATTAATTAATTAATTAAGGTAGTTAGAGGTTGATCCTACTATGACTTGGGTGAGTTTTGGAGTTGATTGTGGGCCTTGGAAGCACCAAACCCCTGCTGTCCATGGCATCTTAAATATCTCTTTGATGTGTTATAATCAACTTGTTATATAATGAATGAATGAATGGCTCAATTAAATATGTAATTAATGAATGCATGTATGTAAGCCTTGATTGTTCCTTGTATGCAATAGTTGAGTAAGTGGATATGTTATGTAGGTGCTTTACATATTAATCTTTTGACCCATGTTACATTAAATACCTTGCCTTGCTTGATTGGTATAATATAATAAGTGTTGCTCTCATATGAATAACTAATTAACTTAATAGTTAATTAACTAAGATGTTTGTATGATAATGACCCTAGCTCTTAGTAAAGGAAAGTTGTACTCAAGTATGTTAACTTTGTTTGAATCCAACTAAGCACTTGTGTACCTTACATTATGTATCATGTTTACGCTTTCCATCATGCTTAGCATATTATGGTAGTATGCAATTGTGTTGTGTTGCTAATAACCAACTTGCGAATAGGTTCCAATTAAATGGGAATAACCATGAACGATTAAAATCCTAATTCACCCTAGTGATGCGATGCTTGTGCTCCATGTTTCCCAAGCATTTGTGTTATGTTTGTTTCACTCAAAAACACATTGCATCCATGCATATCATTTAGGTGCGATAATGGATGATGAATTGTTGGGTGGGTACGGAGTCAAATCCGAAGATGGTGTAACAGTGACCAAGCCCAGAAGATAAAGATGATGGTTGATCATGATCTGAAGATGGAGCTAACTAACTGACATTGTGCTTCAAACCCAGGCAAGCCCCGGAGCATTACAAGTCTCCTACCTTTCTTTTAAAATTCACTCGAGTTTATCTTTTGTATTGTGCATTAAGTTATAAGAGTTGATTGAAACCCGTTGTTGCATTACATACCTTGTCCACAATATATGTACCTGCAACCTTACTAGTATGTATAAGTTGCTCTATGCTTAGCTATGCTTATACAGGTAGAAGTCGGGTGATTCTTGTCATCCGCGAGATATAGGTGGCTACTCTGACATGGTTGACTATATTTGTTATCATAGAAAAGAACCCGGTAATAATGGATAACTGGAGACCGGACAGGATCCAGTGCTATTATGGTTGTTGTTAATGTGGGTTAGGCATGTATTCTTTGATCTTGTCTATGTCAATTAAGGACCGCTTCGTTGTTAGACCTTGGTTAAGATTGAAGGTGCCAAACACATAATAGGGGCCTGAGTTATAGTTGACTATGAAGCCGATCCTCGTTCGGGCTGAGGTATTGGACTGTTAGCATTATTGGGAGGGGAGCATGAAGGAAGGGACCATATTTGCTACGGGCTTCGGGCTTTGGACAATTCATGTGAGGATGCAGGACCATGAGTTTTACGAAATGGTCTAGGCTCATCGCCGAATGGAGTGAATGGTGATCCACATGAGCTAATGAGGGCTCATATGGGTGTGTGTTTGGGATTGCCTAGCTGGATGTAATTGATTCAAATCGCCATTTCTCCCGGTTAGTGAGAAACTTGGTCATTGTCCAGCAGTCGTAGTAACTGATGAAACATGATGGTTCTGTTGATTATGATAAATGAATATGGTTACTACTATGATACCTATTAATCAAATGATTGTTATAGGATAGATGCAAACTTAGCTATAATTGGTTTCACTAAACCTGATGCTAAAATTCGAAAGTAAGGATTACTGTCAGTGTTTGACCACCGATAGCCTGCCACGGGGGTACCTAGGACAGTTGTTTGGGCTTTGGCGTGTGCGAGAACTCGACGGTGAATGCAGAGACAGTCGATTTATACTGCTTTGGGCCCTCGACCGTGATCGAGTAATAACCTTACATCTAGTCGGTGTTAGCCTTTGCATTGGATTGATTGTGTTATCTTGTCTCTTCTACAAAGGTGCCTACAACCTCTCTTTATATCAGTAGAGATGGCTGTAGTGCGTCTAGACCGTGAGGTCTATTCCTATTATCTAAGGTCTCTTTTTCTCTCTACCGATCTAGTGAGCCTTGCCCTCCTTTATGTAGTCCAGGAGACAAGAGTCCTAGTTGGTTTATAATGTAGAGTCCTAGTAGGATTACATGATAGCAATATTACTAGGATTACATGGGAGGAATCCTAGTCAAACTAAATCTTCTTCCTTCCTTGCGGGATACCCCATGGGTCCCGCATCGACAAGCCCCCGAGCATTTCATGTTTGAACTTGAAGATCTTCCTGTTTCTCCAGCTTTGTCTAGCGAATCAAGCTTGGTCCGGGTTCTTTTGAAGTGAAGCCTTGAAGTGGTCCTGTCTTGAAGAAGTCTTTTGAGTGACGTGCGCTTTTTCAAAGAAAAAGCGCACTCACTGAGTGTAGCCCCCAAGCCTCTTACTATTTGGAACAAAAAGTTGGAGGGTCTTAAATTTTTATCGTTGGAAAAACTAAAAATCTCATCTGAGGATATGTACCATGTAGCCCCGAGCATATATCCGGGTTCTTTTTATACAAGAACTCAGTTATAGGGTCTTTTGTCATATTCTCAAGTGCCCTTCCTTCTGTGGGTGCTAGGTGGTAGTTGGCCGTTGAGTTGGTTAAATGCTTACGCAGTCACGGGTTGCACTGTGTTGGCATATTCCTTTGGATATACTGTCCTCGAGTATTGAGTCTTCGCGCGTGGTTGCTTTTCCTTTACTGCTTTCTGTCACTTCTTTGAACCTTTTGTTGTTGGTGCGCTTGTTCTATGTACACCGCTCCTTTGGCCTATAAATACCCCCATGGTGAGCTGATGCAAATTGGCAAAGTCTTGATGTAGAGCTTGTAGTCTTGTAGTTATGAATATGATAATTTGTGAACTAGGACAGCCCCCGGGCAAGTTGTGAATCTTGTAAATTTTGTAGCATTTGTATTTATAATGAAAAAGAACTTTGTTGTCTGAGTTGTTGTCTCTTTTTTGCTTATCTAAGTGGCTTTGAGTATCATCCGGGTTGTTTCTAAAAAAATTGGGTTCTTTGGCAGCCCTCTGTTCTCTCTTCTGCGTGTCTTGTAATTGTCGAATTCTTTCTGTGTAGCATGAGCTATAACAAATTGGGGTCGATCGAGCTCTTTCTGGCTCTTATCTAGGCCATGCAAACAACCTAGGATAGGTCGAGTGTTGGCTTGTTAGCCTTCTTATTCTCATCCAAGCCTGTAAAGACTTAGGATAGGCGAGCTTAAGCATCTTTTCAGCTCTTTTGCTCTCATCCGAGTTGAACAACTCTGGGATAGGGTGAGCACTATCTAGCTCTCATTTAGACCGTGAAAACAGCCTAGGATAGGTTTGAGTGTCAGCTTATCAGCATTACTCTCATCCAAGCCTGAAAAGACTTGGGATTGCGAGCTCAAGCATCTTTTTAGCTCTTTTGCTCTCATCCAGTTGTAAAAACAACTCAGGATCGGGCGAGCATCTCTTGCTCTCATACAGGCTATGAAAACAACCCAGAATAGGTTCGAGTGTCATCTTATCAGTCTTACTCTCATCCAAGCCTAAAAAGACTTGGGATTGCGAGCTCAAGCATTTTTTCAGCTCTTTTGCTCTCATCCGGTTGTGAAAACAACTCTGGATCAGGCGAGCACCTCTGGCTCTCATCTAGGCTGTAAAAACAACCCAAGACAGGTTCGAGTGTTGTCTTATCAGCCTTCTTACTCTTATCCAAGCCTGAAAATACTTGGGATTGCTAGTTCAAGCATCTTTTCAGCTCTTTTGCTCTTATCCGGGTTGTAAAAATAACTCAGGATTCTTGGCCTAACATATCTTGACAAGTTGATGATACTTGGATGGCTCGGTTGCTCGCTGAGTAATATAATTTTCCTTGTTTGCACATCATGGCTTGCATTTATCATGAAATTTGCATGATCCTCTTTGATTGATTAGCTTGCAAGGTGTATGCGTGCTTGTCATCTCGATCGACCTGTGTGTCTTGCATCTTCTCAACTGTTGTTTCTTTAAATAAGTCTGGACTAGTTTTGCAGGGTGAAAAATCTTATCATCTTGCATGGTTCTTGTACGTCTTTGCCTTGTATTCATGTATATATATGTGTCTTCCTGAGGGTTGCTGCATGTGCATCTTCCATATATATGTATACAATCTTCTATCTTTTGTATTGCTATAGTACTCATCTTGAGCTTTAAGGACATCTACCATGTTGTTGCCCGATGACGCTTTGTAGGTTGGAACTAGGAGTTCAGGGGTTATCACACTAGGTTGTACTGGGGGCGACCTTCCCCTATTCGATCCGAGCTGGAGCGATGACCAGGATCTGAGTGGTTGGAGTTGGGAGTTCAGGGGTTATCGCACGTGACCTTCCCCTATCCGATCTGAGCTGGAGCGACGACCAGGATCTGAGTGGTTGGAGCTAGGAGTTCAGGGGTTATCGCGTTGGGTTGTTTGATAGAGGGATCCAACAACTTCTCTACGAATACACTGGGTGCGACCTTCCCCTGTCTGATCCGCTAATCTCCTAGTGTTGAAGTCGGAAGTGCCAAAGTAGAACTCTTTTCTTGGGGTGAAGTCTATAGCCTTGACGCATGCCGGTGGAAGCTTGGATTTGCTTGTTTGGAGTCAACGTACGGGAACATTGGTCCCTGTTTGCTTGTCGTCCTCTTGCTTGGTGTGTATATATGTGCACCATGCAAGCCGTAACATCCTTGTTTATTAATTACCTTGCATGGCCGAATATGCTTCTGTGCTTCTCTGATTGCTTGTTGGAGCCGGTCGCTCTACCGCTATTGGATTCCTTTTTCGTGTCGATGTACTCATCATCAAGTACCGTGTAATATACGGTGTAGGTTTCGTACTCGATAATGAGTAACCCTCGTGTGCTTGAGTACACCGATCATCGAGTAGGATTGTCTGTAATTATAGGTACATCCTCTTGCAAATAGTCAACTATCGTGTACTTATCAAGGCCCCGACGTGCTGCCCAAGATCAACACCCTGATCCGAACAGTATGGAGTAACTTAATAGCACATGTGGCATGTAATGTTGCTGAAAAGTAATAAGCCGTCAGGTGAATTTTTCTTCCAAGAATTCCGTGTTGGTAGAGTCAGGGCACGATTTTAGCATTCCAAGATTAGGAGCCCCCGAGCATCAGCTTGAGCTTCATGGCTGAATACTTGGTGATGTAGCTGAGTAGTCGGTCACTGTAGTCAAGGTAGTCGGAAACTTGCGGCGAGTAGTCAGAAACCCGTTCGAGTAGTTGGAAACTTGTGGTGAGTACTCGGACGCTTCAGCCGAGTAGTCAAGCATCATGGCCGAGTAATTCTCGGTCCAATCTTTTGATTAACCGGATCCTTTCCTGTCCCGCATGTTGAGCCCGAGCAATCCTTGTATAGCTTCCCGTTAGCATGTGACAGGAGTGAAAAGATTGAATTCGCTTTCGTCTTTCAGGTTGTTGCTGTGCATCTTGCGTGTATATATGTACACGGGCTTCGTCAATATTTGCTTGCTTGTTGATGAAGTGATGAGATCATGACTGAGTAGATATGCTAGCCTTTTTCTCCTGTACGAGCAAGCTTGATGAGTACATACATATACGCAGGGCAAAACTTCCTCAATATCTTGATCCCGTAGCTTGTTTGCATATTTCCGGGTAGATTTGTAGCCTGGTGGAGAAGTCAGCAAATCAAAACACATCGCCGAGCACCCAGAAGCTATCATCGAGCACCCGAAAGCCATCGTCGAGGACCCGAAAGTTGTCATCGAGTACCCAGAAGTCGTCGTCGAGTACCTGAAAGCTGTCGTCGAGCTCCCGGAAGTCATCAAAGTTGTCGTCAAACATCCGGAAGTCGTTATCGAACATCCGGAAGTCATCATCGAGTCCCCGAAATCCATCATCGAGTACCCGGAAGCCATGTCGAGTACCCGGAAGCTGTTCTGACTTCAAGCGCGGAGCTGTAAGTAGCTGCGAACATATGTTTTGTCCACGGAGGCATATTAATAATATCCAGAGATATATAAATATTGAAGAACATTTAGAAAAAATATTATAGCACGACATGCAGTCCTGGCATGTTTGGGCTTAGGAGCCCCCGAGCATCAGCTTAGTTGTCGTGCCCGAGTAGGAGATCATTGATGAAGTAAACCATTCGAGCAACCGGTACGTCGAGCACTCGGAACTCATATCTGCCTGATGCGAGTAGTCGAGCGTCGGTCTTATAGCACTCGATTTGGATAGTACTCGGGCTCCGGGACTTGCTGTTGCTCTTGGCTTGGATAGTACTCGGCTCGAAGACTTGTGCTCACGGCTCATGCCTTGCATCTCTATATGCGTTCATTTTTGGTATGTACTTCCATATTTGCATGTGTGTAGATCCGTGTATGCATGTGCAAGCTGCGTATCTTGATTACTTTAATTCGCTTTTGCACGGCACTAGTAGTCGACTTGTATGGTCGTAAGCTTCCGGCTGATGTGCATGGCATCCATCACTCTGTTTGTTTGATGCCACAACATGTATGTGTGTTGGAGTCTGAGGCTGTGTTTAGTTTCTGATGGAATGCAAAATGCAAAATGCCAATTACTTTGGAATGATAAAATGCAAAATGCCAAAATTTTCATAGGTGTGTTTAGTTCTATCCAAAATATCAAATTTTTTTATGGGATGGGTGAGAGCTTTTTGGCTTTTTGGCCTCTTGAGGCCAAAATCCAAAATGGAGAATGGATACCTTTTTGCCAAAAATTTTGTATGATGTTTAGTTCCATTTTGCAAAATGATGGACCAAAATCCAAAATTTTTTTGGTAAAATGAAAAACTAAACACACCCTAAGTCAGAAACGAACTCGGTGGAAACAAGTCAGAGTTGACACGAGCGGAATCGGACTCAGCGGAACGGAACCGAAGTCAACTCGGCTCTCTTGACGGAGTTGTATCTGGCTTGGATGGCTCAATGCATACGTATATGCATAATATTATTTGCTTGTATGGGCCTCCATGCGTGATCTTTGTTTACTTGCCGGAAGAATAGGCAACCATAAACCGCAGTTTATCATCACATATGGAAATCTTGAGTGTTGAATCCACAATTAGGGTCGATGAATTTTGATATTGGATGGCGAGAGTTGAGTCGTAGATCGCCTCATCTTGCGGTATGTCGATGGAGGTGGTGCCATGGTGCACAACAGTAGTTTCCTGGCTTAGAACTTGAACTCCGCTGAGGGTTGACGAAAGTCGTCACCCGAGGGATGATGAGCCACCGTGGATGTTAATCTAGAGGTCCTTCGAGCTCTTGATCACAATTGCGCTGAAAGCCCCTATCTGGCGCGCCAGCTGTCAGTGTTTGACCACCGATAGCCTGCCACGGGGGTACCCGGGACAGTTGTTCAGGCTTCGACGCATGCTAGAACTCGACGGTGAACGCAGAGATAGTCGATTTATACTGGTTCGGGCCCTCGACCGTGGTCGTCCAGTCGACGTTAGCCTTTGCGTTGGATTGATTGTGTTATCTTGTCTCTTCTACAAGGGTGCCTACAGCCTCTCTTTATATCGGTAGAGATGGCTGTAGTGCATCTAGACCGTGAGGTTTATTCCTATTATCTGAGGTCTCTTTTTCTCTCTACCGATCTAGTGAGCCTTGCCCTCCTTTATATAGTCTAGGAGACAAGAGTCTTAGTCAGTTTACAATGTAGAGTCCTAGTAGGACTACATGATAGCAATGTTATTAGGATTACTTGGGAGAAATCCTAGTCAAACTGGATCTTCTCCCTTCCTTACGGGGTACTCCGTGGGTCCCGCATCGATAATTACTTTAATAAGCTCTTTTGCAAAGTACTGCTATCCAGCTCACACCACCATATATGGCCCTACATATCCTTGGAGTCTTTTATTTTGTTTTCTGTTGGGTAAGTCTTGCTGAGTACAATTAAGTATTCGGGGTTTTATCCCACCCTATTTCAGGTGACGTGCTCTGTCTGCTGAAGGTGGAGACTAAGTGCCGGTGGGCTCAGCTACTCTGTAAATGCTTCTTATCTATGCTCTTGTTGGAGGATGTCATCTGAGCTAGCAATATGATTTCAAACTATGTCATTGTAAACACTTCAAAGTTTTCTTGTTTTACCTAATTAAGTTATAAACTTAGTATTGTAATATTATTTCTGCTGCAAACTCTTGAGTATGTGATATTTATTCGCTTAATCAAGTATGATCTTGGTTGTGAAGTTGATTTATCGAGGCTTTCGTGGTACTCAACGGACTACCAGGTTTATATAAGTGACAGTATGCGCATGTCAACGTGTTTAACGGAGACAATCATACATAATCTTGTATAAATTGGGCAGTTCTGTCACATGACGAGCACGCCCACCTGCGCCGTGCTTGTGCCACCCTGCACTGTTGTGCTCTGATACCATGTTAGAATAGAGCTTAGCTTCCTGAAAGGGGGCAAAGCCACCATATGTACATGTACAATATGCAGAAGCACCCTTGTGCAATAAGAAAATACAAAGAACACACATATCTCTAACACAAGCAAGCAAGAAACACCTCAACAAACAAACATAAATCAATATTAGATATCAAAATCAATATTAGAAATTAGAATCACATGAAATCAAGAAGGGCTTCTGATGCTTACCTCTTGACCATACTCAAGCTTAATTTTCATAAGCTTGTGTCCAGCTTCTTAAAAATCAACACTGGACATAATAGTCAAATATATTGTTCTTCTCAGATTCACAAGATTCGTCTGTGTTCTATCCCTTATCTCCATTTGTTCCTCATCCACTTCATCTGATTCTTCCTCATCTTCATCATCATCAGAAGCAGCAACTGATCCTTCTTCATCTTTAGAAGACTCTACTCCTAGGATGCTTCTCTTTAGATTCTCATATGCCTTCTCATCTTCAACAAAATTGGGGTTTGCCCGGAAAACATCTGCAATTAAAGAGAGGTCAGCATTACATTACACACAACTGGGTCTCCAATCAGAAAGTTCATATTATCAATGTAGCATAGAGGAATATCTATGCAGCAAAACCTTACTTAGATTGGTCTGAGGGTCGGTCATCTTCAAGGGATATCTCCACTACAACACAAACCTCCATATTGCAACATATGTCTTCCAATGGTAGCAAAATGCGTTGCAGCCTTGCAGGTGTTCCCAACCTCCTCCACTTCCTACGTCGCCCCGCAAGTAATAAGCAGTCATTATATTGTGCCTTCCAGTCCTTGGATCCTCGCCACGGCAGTTCGTTTTCCTATTCGCAGCCTTAGGTCACAGCTTTGTTCACCCCTCCCGTGCAGGTGCTGCCGTTGGGGTCGTGCGGAGCCGTCGCCGCCTAGGCACACAGCCACCGCCGGCCGAGCGCGGCCAGCGTCACGGCCTCACAACAGGACATACGAGTCGTAGCAGCGGACCCAATTTGCACTGCAGGCCCTGATTTGGAGATGCGGCGGCGATAACTTGCCGAGGCCATCCGCAGGGCAATCCACTCCGCATCCACTGTATCTGCAAATAGACAGGTTCTGATCTCCTCAAACCTTTGTGTCCTATATGATAAATCTATTGTGTGGCCCCCTTCTGGTTGGATCAGAAAGATCGTACGATCATCTTCCCATCACAGGGTGCTTCCTCAAATCACTAATCGCTGTTTCAAACCTTGCCCGGTTCATGCATTGTGGTAAACTAGTAATTATTATTGCAGAAGCCTCATTTAATCATAGTTGGTGTCGTTTGTTTGAGCAGCAGATTAGAGAAGCACTGCCCGCGATAGTGGTACTCTGTAGAGACGATGGGGCCGATGGTTTGGTATGTCGTCATGTAAATTAAATTTTTTTACTTCTCCCATATTCTTTTTGTACATGATTTTTTACTGAATTTTCTGATATTTGTGTGTGATTACTGTGAGTTTTTATTTTCTCAAACTTGTGAAAGCAAAGGGAAATCTTCTGAATTTTGTTCTGTGAATCTGTGATGACTAGTCAGTTGGATATACAGCAAACATGACAGAAATACAGGTGGATTTTATTCTCATGTAATTTGCATATAAAAAGGTTTATGTAACGTAACTTCTCGATGCTTCCTCCATGCTAAGACATAACTAATAGTATTGTACGACGCTAAAGTTGTTTGTTGCTCTTGATATATAGTGTACATACCCAAAGGAACACTTTTGTTTTTTTTCAGATCTGAATAACCTGGAGTCTCTGATCTGGCAGAAAGCTTTATTGTATTAAGAAAAGAGAGATTACTTGCGGTAATGAATTTGAGCACCTCAGTTAGATTCAATTGTATTTGTCAAGAAATCAGCAATTTCCATGATTAAATAAAAACCCTACAGAAAAGTATTGCAACTTTGACATGCAACAATTTTAGATTGCAGATCTAGTCCTAAGAAGTCCATAAAAATTTATTTCACAATTTTTGGAGCTAAATAATCACACAAACATTTTCTAAAGCATTTTTATTCCCAAATAATAAAAGAAAAATGAAAACCAATTTCTATTTTCGATAACGGGCCGATCCAGTGGAAGCATCCGGCCCGATCCGTTTTCGGCCTGGAGGCGCGCGCGTGGGGGGAAAAGGGGACGACCCGGCTGGGCCTACGGCCCAGAGCCATTCGTTCGCGAGGCCAGGGGGGAAGACGGGGTCACGTTGGTGACCGTGGCGTCGCGGCCGTGCGGCAGCCGGCCGTCGGCCATTGCCGGCCATGACCGGGCGCGAGGAGGTGCGCACCGGGTCCGCAAGGAGAAGGCGAACTCGTCTAGGTATTGCGCAAAGAGCGAGGAGCAGCGGGGACGCCCTTCCCACGGTGAGGTCGCGCGTGGTGACGCCATGACCGACGGTGGCGAAACGGCGACAACCGCACCTACCTTGCTCAAAAGGTGAATCCAAGGCGAGCATGGCGTGTCGGAGATGGAGGCGGAGCGGTGTGCACAAGAAGAAGGGCGGTGGTGGATCACCGGCGGCGAATTTGGTCGGCGGAGGTGGCGGTGGCGCGGTGAGCTCGAGCGGTGCTCGGTGAGGGGGCGGAGAAGATGGCCGCGCAGGGAGAAAATGGAGAGGGCCGAGCAGGAGCGGGAGCGCGTGCGGCTTGAAGGGGCGAGGCGCGCGCTTGCGGGGGCCACCGATGGCCAGGTGTCGCCGGCAAGCGGCGCATGGCGGCCACGGGGCGAGCGCCGTCTGCCGCGGCCGGGACGTGGCGCGGGAGCGCAGGCGGGCGAGGCAGGTACGGCGCGCGGAGCTGGGCCGAGCCGCATCGCGAGCAGGCCGGGAAGGGAGGCGGCGGCCCGTTAAGGTTAGAAACTGTTTTTCATTTTTATTTTCCAGAGAATTTTCAAATAAATTCAATTCACAGTTTTAAAATTCAAATTTGAGCAAGAAGATGACTTTTTCTGAAAATGGCCCAAAAATGAAAGTTGCCTAGAATTTAATTCTCTACAACTTTTATTAAGGGGCCAACTCCAAAACTCTCACAGATTTTGAATTGGAGAATAAAAGCTAAATAGGGAGGGTTTTTGACCATTTCCTAATAATATTTTTAAAAGCAAATTTTTGACAAAACTTTGGTTATTAAGTTGCTCAAAAAAGTGCACTAATTAGTTCTAGGTGATTTAAAAATTATAGCTACACAAGTTTGCTTAATCTAACTAGCATAATTAGGGTGAAATAGTTATAAACACCATATGCAACAATTGTTCCATAAAATTTGCTTTCACTAAAGGTGCACTCTAATCCACATGTGATTATGAATGCAATGACATGTTATGCTTATGATTTGCAATGCTAATGCTTGCGTAACACCGGGGTGTTACAACCCTCCCCCTTATAAAAATCTTGTCCCGAGATTTGGGTTACGAACCATTTGTTATAAAAATCTTCATACACTTTTTGTAGGTATTCACCCGTTTCCCAAGATGCATCCCCCTCATCATGATGACTCCACTGTATCTTATAGGTTTTCACCACACTGTTTTGAGTAGCCCTCTCTTTAGAGTCCAAAACTCGAACTGGCTGCTCACGATATACCAAATCTGACTTGAGCTTTTTGCCTCGGAGTTCAATTCTTTCCTCTGGAACGCACAAACACTTCTTGAGATGTGATACATGAAAAACTGGGAATACAACACCCATTGTCTCAGGTAACTCTAACTTATAAGCCACTGGGCCTTTTCTCTCCAAGATCTTGTATGGTCCTACAAATCTGGCGGCAAGCTTTCTGCGTACTCCAAACCGCTTCTTCTTCATTGGCGTGACTTTCAGATAAACATAGTCACCAACTTCCAACACAAGCGGTCTTCTCCTTCTATCCGCATAGCTTTTCTGACGTGATTGAGCTGCTTTCATATTTTGCTGAATGATATGAACTTTCTTCTCGGCTTCTTCTACAAAGTCAATACCATAATATCTTCTCTCTCCTGGCTCGATCTAGTTTAGAGGTGTTCTACACTTTCTACCATACAGGGCTTCAAAAGGTGCCATTTTGATACTTTCTTGATAACTGTTATTGTAAGCAAACTCTGCTAAAGGTAACCATGACTCCCATGAACCCCTAGAAGACAACACACACGCTCTCAACATATCCTCTAGCACAGCATTAACTCTTTCGGCCTGACCATCTGTTTGAGGATGATATGCGGTACTATGAATCAAACTAGTTCCCAATCCTTTGTACAGGTGTTCCCAAAAGTGAGCAGTGAATTGTGACCCTCTGTCGGACACTATAGTCTTCAGTATGCCATGTAATCTCACGATCTCAGCAATATATTTCTCAGCATATTGAGGTGGTCGAAAATCTGTCTTGACAGGTAAAAAGTGAGCTATCTTTGTAAGACGATCCATGATTACCCAAATCAAATCATGGCCTTTCTGATTAGTGGGCAAACTTGTGATGAAATCCATACTTATATCATCCCATTTCCAACTAGGTACGACCAAAGGTTGTAACAATCCAGCAGGTCTCATATGAATGGCTTTCACCCTACAACATGTGTCACATCTGGCCACATAGGCAGCAATTTCTTTCTTCATTTCGGTCCACCAATAACGAGGTCTCAGCTCTTGGTACATCTTACTACTGTCAGGATGAATAGATAGCTTAGAGAGGTGAGCTTCATCCATAAGTTTATTCTTAAGCTCCCTATCCTTGGGAACAACAAGACGGTCGTCAAACCACAACATGTCTTGTTCGTCCACTCTAAAGTGCTTGGATGGTTCTTCTTTAATTTTCTCTTTGATGTGGAATATCCCTTTGTCTGTTTTCTGACCTTCTATTATCTTATTCTCCAAGGAGCAACTGATCTGAATACTATGTAACACAGCAGGGTGCACAGATCAAAACCATCTTCGAGCAAAGGTTGCACTTTCAGGCAATGTGACTTTCTACTCAAAGCATCTGCCACTACATTGGCCTTTCCAGGATGATACTGTACATTCAAGTTATAATCTTTGATCAATTTTAACCATCTTCGTTGTCTCATGTTCAACTCTGGTTAGGTAAAAATGTACTTGAGACTCTTGTGATCGGTGAAAATATTGCACACATTATCAAGTAAGTAATGTCTTCAAATCTTTAATGCATGCACTACAGCGGCAAGCTCAAGATCATGTGTCGGATAGTTGATTTCATGTTTTCTCAACTGGCGGGAGGCATAAGCAATGACTCTTCCTTCTTGCATAAGAACACAGCCTAATCCTGTTTTCGATGCGTCGCAAAACACATCAAAAGGTTTCTCAATGTCTGGTTGTGCAAGAACTAGAGCAGTGGTCAATAGTTTCCGCAAGGTGTGGAAAGCTGTCTCACACTCCTCTGTCCACATAAACTTGTGCTCTTTCTGTAATAGACTCGTCATTAGCTTGGCAATCTTCGAGAAATCTGGGATAAAACGGCGATAGTAACCAGCTAATCCTAAGAAACTTCTAACTTCTGACACTGTGGTTGGTGTCTTCCAATCCATGACCTCTTGCACTTTGCTCGGATCTACTGAAACTCCATTTTCTGATAGAATATGACCAAGGAAAGGAACTTTCTTCAACCAAAATTCACACTTGCTGAACTTAGCATACAACTTATGATCTCTAAGTCTGGTCAAGACAATTCTCAGATGCTCTTCATGATCCTTCTCATTCTCGGAGTACACTAAAATATCATCAATGAACACAACCACAAACTTGTCCAATTCTGGCATGAAAACCATGTTCATCAGATACATAAAGTATGCAGGAGCATTTGTTAAGCCAAAGGACATAACAAGATACTCGTACAACCCGTATCTGGTGGAAAAGGCGGTTTTCGGTATATCTTGTGGCCTAATCTTTATCTGATGGTAACCTGATCTTAAATCTATCTTGGAGAACACTCTAGCTTTGGCTAACTGATCGAACAAAACATCGATATGAGGCAAGGGATACTTATTCTTGATAGTTACAGCATTAAGAGGTTTATAATCCACACACATTCTCAAAGTACCCTCTTTCTTTTTCTTCACAAACAAGGCAGGACATCCCCATTCAGACTTACTTGGTCGGATAAACCCCTTCTTCAACAATTCCTCTAGTTGCTTCTTCAGCTCAGCTAACTCATCTGGAGGCATCCGATAGGGTCTCCTTGAAATAGGAGCTATCCCGGGGATCAACTCAATCCCAAACTCAACATCTCTATCTGGAGGAAGACCAGGTAACTCATCTGGGAACGCATCCGGAAACTCACACACTACCGGAATCTGGTGAATAGGAATGACTTTCATAGCACATGTTACACTCACAAGGTCTATTCTCCTGGGCAATGGTACCTGAAAAGTACCCTCCGCCTAGGGATCCTTAAGGGTAAGTACCCAACTCCCTGTATCTATAACTGCTCCCCAGTCCTTCATCCAATTCATCCCTATGATGACATCCAGAACTAGTCCAGGCATAACTATCAAGTTTACTAGAAACTTTCGACTACCTAATTCAAGGGTTGCCCCTCTAACCATCTGATTGGTTAAAACATCAGCCCCCGCTGAACTTATGTGGTAACCATAACTCAATTCTGTGCATAGTTGTTCATGCTTCCTTGCAAATGCTTGACTCATAAAAGAATGTGATGATCTAGAATCAAATAGAACAACTGCAAGGTGTTGGTTAACAGGAAACTTAACGGCGGATACGGCTCTCCCTCAGGAATCTCATCCATGGTGGTGTGGTGTACTCGAGCAGTATAGGTCTGTTGCTTCTTTCTAGGCGGGTAAGGGCAGAACTTTGAAAAGTGACCTGGCTGATCACAATTGTAGCAGGGACCCTTCACTGTACGAGCAGACCCTATAGCTCTCTTAGAGTTGCCCTGTCCTGCAGCTGCGACTGTTTTTGCTGGCGGCACGGCCATCTTGTACGGCTTCTGTGGTCCCTTGTAGTTCTGAGGTTTATGCTATGGTGGCCTAAACCTTGCACCTGGTGCGGACGGAGAGCGATTAGCAGTGAGAACTCTAGGTTGTGATGGTCCTGACTCAAAGACCCTCTTGCGAGTCTTGGATGCAGTGTACGCGTTGTTATTCTTCTCTTGTTTCAGACAATCGCTGATAAAGTCATTGAATCTGGCGCGGGTATTGGTACCCACATGCTTCATCATCTTCGGACTTAACCCTCTCTTGAAACTAGCAATTCTCTTAGCATCTGTGTCAACCATGTCAGGAGCATAACGACACAAGTTGTTGAAGGCATGCAAATACTGCGTCACGGTTTTGGTGCCCTGATTTAAAGCCAAGAATTCTCCTAACTTCATCTCGACCAGCCCTGGTGGAATATAAACTCCACGAAAGGCTTCAGTGAACTCTCTCCATGTAATCTGGGCATTTGGAGGGAAGGTGGTGCGGTGATGCTTCCACCACATCCCTACGGGCCCCTGTAACTGATGTGCAGCATATTCTGTCTTCAAAACTTCGGTCAGCCTCAACACACGGAACTTATCTTCCATGGTGTTGATCCATTCTTCAGCGTCAAGTGGCTCTGTTGCTTCATTGAAAATGGGTGGCCTAGTATCCATGAAATCCTTGAAGTTGTTGTACTGGTTTACCCCATTTCCACCACCTGGTTGTTACCACGCTGAACATTGTTGGCAATGGTATGCATGAAATCTTCCATGTTCTTCTGCGATTGCTCGGTATTGCACTGACTTCCAAGAAACTGCGCAAAGAATACCTCTGCAGTGAGCGGTGGAGGAGGCAGCAAATGTGGTTCCGGTTGTGGCTCATTGTGGTTGACGTTGTTTGCACCACTCCCACCTGCCCCTGCACCGTTACCACCAGTTTCAGCAGCCTGATACGTGGCGCGGCGAGTGTTTGCCATCTGCATATTTCAGCAACAAGTAACGATTAAGCGAAGCTGTAATAATTGCAATTGAATGAAAAAAATTATGCCATACTGAATTTATTGGAGAGAACAAGTCATACAATAAAACAGAGGCACAATAATCGCATTCCAATTAAAACAACACCACTAATGAAATTACTTCGAATGCAAACATCGCGTCCAATACAACCACGTTGCCAGCATACAGACACTGGACTTTTATGCGCTTAGGTATCGCATAAACAACCAAGTTCCAACATACTGCCAAGTCTCAAGATCAAAACGAGATACATCAAGATACATGAAAACAAAAGAAAGGTCATCGCATCAGGGCCTAGTAGCTAACGCAAAGCAACTAGTCTACTCCTCGGCACCATCGTCGGGGTCAGAGACGTCACCATCGCTACCATTAGTAGCGACGCCATCGTCGGAAGGTGCAACTACAGGCTCGTCCTCGTCATTGTCGACATCCATACCGGCGGCGTCTGGAGGAGCATACGGGCCCATCCCGTTGTAGAGCGCATGAAACTCCTCATGCAAGTTGGCATTATACTCCTCTAGTTCCTCGACCCTCTGCCTCAGAAGGTCCCCTCGTTCCAGGCTTCATTCCTTTCCTGAACCAGCTGTGCAATCATGCGGTCTACATTATTGTTGGCCTGAGTCAACGTCTGCACCCGCTGCATAGCACTATCACCTCTCTCGAGAGCCTGGTCCCGCTACAAGCTCATGTCAGCCAACTGCTCCTGCAAGCTAGCTATAGCACGTGCCTGCTTCTTCTTCTGTTTTCTTGCTTCAAGTCGGTCATCACCACGCAGACCAGTCAAAGTCCAATAGGTACTCTCAAGACCCTGGTATGCTCTGATAGCTGCATACATCGCACTCATAGCGTGGTTGTCGCTATCCCATCCTTCGTTTGGGCCTCTGACCAAGGCACTTCCTTGTGGTTGCACCCAAATAGCATCGCGAGGATCATCTCTCAGAAAAGTGCCAGCCAAGGCTGCTGCCAACTCATTGGGAAATCTACTCATTATGTCTCGGATGACACGAAAGGCTGCTCCCTCTGCACCCTCAACTGGAGTGCGTCCCTCAAACTCCAAGTGCCAACCATCCCATTCTGGAGCATCACCAAGAGCAGGGACGGTGATCTCCACTACTGCAAGTCCATCCTCGGCTAGCTGGCTCTCACTCCAAGAGTACACCGGCTCCTGACCCTCCAGGTACCCCACATCATGGAGCACTCTCCAAAGCAAGGTTAAACTCACTCAGAAAAGTGTCCGTGCTGTGGCGCTCCCGCGGGGCCAACTGGTGTCGGGGTGCTCTTCCGCTAGTGGACTTACGGGCAGTCTGCTTCGTGCGGGCCATCTGTAGCAAAAGTTTTGATTACCCAGTGAGAACATATTTTAACTTGATACAAGTTTTATCAAAAGGGGACAATCACTTTATAAGGGGAGGAATGCATGACATGAATGAAATGCACAAGCAATATGATGTATGCACGTATCTTACGTTCTCACAAACTTAAGAAATAATAATATCTAACGATGAATTCGGTGGCATACAAGTAATCTCTCATATACGTAACTAATACGTTCTACACGAGAAACGTTGTTATGTACCTGCAGAAAAATTTATTTCAGCCCAATTCCCCATGAATGCATGAAAGCAGTAAATTTACCTACACGCTCTACACGAATCCCCAGATGCATGTACAATGGTAGTAACTACCCAACACATCGTCCTATTGACGGCATCGCCTCAACGGACGAAACAACCACACATGCGACACTTTTGTAAAAACATGCGTGGAACATGTAATTACCCAGTATCATATAAGCACTCTCCCTAGATCGGCGGTGTATCCGATTATGCTCTCACAGCTCACACTTACCAAGGCATAGAGGCAATTGATCCATACATTACCACTCAATTAAGTGGCACTCATACAATAGCATGCCGTATGAGCAACGAAAGAGAAATATGGTGCAAGAACCCCAAGTCAGTACTTAAATAAGCCACCTAGAATCCTTAACTGGGCATACAAGATATGACCACTGGCACACTTTTAGTTTGGAAATTGCACTTTTCAAACATAATTTTGTTTTAAATACACTTATGAACAGTAACACGCTAAACCATGCTCTGATACCAGCTGTAACAGAACCGACCAATTATACGAAATTAAGTAAGAAAATCATCCAACAAGCGGACGATTTAGCAAACTTAAGCCCGTATAACCCGGTAGTCCGTGAAATCATGACGGATTTCAAACCAACTCACATACCAGCCAAGATCGTAATAAGTTTAGCGGTCACCATCACAAGTTACATAAAAGTTCGCGTCGCAAATACATCGGAGTTTAAACATAGTTATTACAAACCGAGTTCAAATAAAAGTAGCGGAAGCATTTAGTTCAAACCACACACACACGCACACAGCGTTCGAAATAAGGTGCCAGCTCATGATCATCTCTAACAAAAGCATCAGACGAGACATAGTGAATGACCACTGCCCATGGTCGTAAGCTTCGCCCATCGCAGGATAGAGGCAGTTGATACAGTAGACGTAATACATATGCCCATCTGCAACAAGTGGGAACAAAGCCCTAAGTATGAGAAGGTACTCAGCTAGACTTACCCGATATAACCGAAAATAAAATGACACCAAGGATCATGACAGGCTTTATGGTGGGGTAGCTGACTCATTTACAAAAGGCATGTTTAGTATAAAAGAATCTTTTCCCAAAAGCTTGCATCAAGTTAAATCTTTAGTAACCTGTCAACTACATTTGCACCTGTACTAGAGTAACATGTAATTAAGCAGGTAAGGATAACCAATGATCATTAACAACCTTCATCATGTCATATTCCACATAACTGTCCAAGTGTTCCATCCATATTACTACGATGAAGTAGCTCAAGTCAAGTGTTCACTATCCAGTGAACGATGGCGATTCAAATCGATTATTAACCAGCTGGTAATTTGTTCCTCACACAAACCTCACTCACCCGCTAAAGTGAGGTATTGGTCACCGAGTCAACTATTCAGGTAAAGTCGCGAGTTTGCCAGGAACCACATGTACCCGGGGGCCGCCCGACTGCTCTTTGGCCTTATCATCGTGCCCCCGTATCCTGCCACTACTGCTCCGGTACAGTGCGTTGCAGGCAATCCACTCGCCCGAATAATCTCCCAGCTTCGCGATCGAAAGGTACATTATTCAGCCAGCTAAATGTGAGGCATGCGTTCAACATGACTCGAGGCCCAACAACGGTCGGTCCTTAATCGACACAGACGGAAACACTACAGTCCGAAACCCTACAAGTCTCCGTCCGGTCTCAATTTGACTTGACACTTAGTTATTCCCATATGACATACTTTTCCAAACAGATCCAGGTAACCACCTATAGCTCACAGGTGATAGGCAATCACCCGACTTCTACCGGTCTAAGCAAGCTAAGCATTTCTTGATTGCGAATACCAAGGTAACAAGGATATGGTAGAGGAAGGGTAAACAAGGTATAATGCAGCAACGGTTGTAAACAACTCCTAAACGTAATGCACCAATTAAGTAAAGCATTTAATAAAAAATTTGCAAACCGGGAGAGAAATGCTCCGGAGCTTGCCTCTTTCGAAAGAGCTCGGACGGTGGTCTGGGCACTCTAGAAGATCCTCACCGACCTCCTCGTCGACTTCGGGCACCTCCTGCTCTTGCACCTCGGGCTGTTCTTCCGGCTCCTCGGGAACTGCTACCGAAATTACTTCCTGCGATCCTGTATGATGCAGATGTATAAGTGCTCCTGCTTAGGTGCATTGCAGAGGTGACATGAGATGATGATGATGAATGAGATATAGATGAACAGGTTTACTTTATTTGGATCAAGTGTGAATACAACTCTTCTACAAGGTAGTCTACATCATCCAAGAACATGTACTCATAAACTACCACCAACATTCTCTACCATGCAAGGTCACCCTAGCACCCTAAGAAGTTTCAAAGATACACCAAAGCAAATTTTATTAACTAGTTTTGCATTAACAATGTTAATTAAACTCTAGTTGACACTAGGTTTGAACAGCAACACTTGTTTTGGTAACATGAAAAAATCTGATAAAATTACAGTGGATTACTATCATCTACTTCAGCATGTGACAAAAATTTCATTGAAATTGGAGTAATATAACTGCCTACACAAAAATAACAATCTAGGGCCTAAAAATGAGCATAAAAATACTTTATACTATGAAAAGTATCAAACAACAGATTTAGCAATTTTCCTACATTCTACGCACTAAACAATCCCTATAGAAAAATTAGTATATGCATGTTTTATTTATATTTTTCTCTCTGTCAAAAATAACAATTTCTAACAATAATAAGCACTTGTACTACACATAAAAAATTTTCTACAGAACATGCATGATACATATTTTTCCTAGAGAGTATATTGCACAAAAAGATTAACAAATTTGAAACCATATTTTTCTGGGTTTTCTGTAATTTATTACATATTTATCAAGAAAACAGTAATTTCAATGATTAAATAAAAACCCTACAGAAAAGTATTGCAACTTTGACATGCAACAATTTTAGATTGCAGATCTAGTCCTAAGAAGTCCATAAAAATTTATTTCACAATTTTTAGAGCTAAATAATCACACAAACATTTTCTAAAGCATTTTTATTCCTAAATAATAAAAGAAAAATGAAAACCAATTTCTGTTTTCGATAACGGGCCGATCCAGTGGAAGCATCCGGCTCGATCCGTTTTCGGCCTGGAGGCGCGCGCGTGGGGGGAAAAGGGGACGACCCGGCTGGGCCTACGGCCCAGAGCCGTTCGTTCGCGAGGCTAGGGGGGAAGACGGGGTCATGTTGGTGACCGTGGCGTCGCGGCCGTGCGGCAGCCGGCCGTCGGCCGTTGCCGGCCATGACCGGGCGCGAGGAGGTGCGCACCGGGTCCGCAAGGAGAAGGCGAACTCGTCTAGGTATTGCGCAAAGAGCGAGGAGCAGCGGGGACGCCCTTCCCACGGTGAGGTCGCGCGCGGTGGCGCCATGACCGACGGTGGCGAAACGGCGACAACCGCACCTACCTTGCTCAAACGGTGAATCCAAGGCGAGCACGGCATGTCGGAGATGGAGGTGGAGCAGTGTGCACGAGAAGAAGGGCGGTGGTGGATCACGGGCGGCCAATTTGGCCGCCGGAGGTGGCGGTGGCGCGGTGAGCTCGAGCGGTGCTCGGTGCGGGGGCGGAGAAGATGGCCGCGCGGGGAGAAAATGGAGAGGGCCGAGCGGGAGCGGGAGCGCGTGGGGCTTGAAGGGGCGAGGCGCGCGCTTGTGGGGGCCACCGACGGCCAGGTGTCGCCGGCGAGCGGCGCATGCCGGCCACGGGGCGAGCGCCGTCTGCCGCGGCCGAGACGTGGCGCGGGAGCGCGGGCGGGCGAGGCAGGCGCGGCGCGCGGAGCTGGGACGGGCCGCATCGCGAGCAGGCCGGGAAGGGAGGCGGCGGCCTGTTAAGGTTAGAAACTGTTTTTCATTTTTATTTTCCAGAGAATTTTCAAATAAATTCAATTCACTGTTTTAAAATTCAAATTTGAGCAAGAAGATGACTTTTTCTGAAAATGGCCCAAAAATGAAAGTTGCTTAGAATTTAATTCTCTACAACTTTTATTAAGGGGCCAACTCCAAAATTCCCACAGATTTTGAATTGGAGAATAAAAGCTAAATAGGGAGGGTTTTTTTACCATTTCCTAATAATATTTTTAAAAGCAAATTTTTGACAAAACTTTGGTTATTAAGTTGCTCCAAAAATTACACTAATTAGTTCTAGGTGATTTAAAAATTATAGCTACACAAGTTTGCTTAATCTAGCTAGCATAATTATGGTGAAATAGTTATAAACACCATATGCAACAATTGTTCTATAAAATTTGCTTTCACTAAAGGTGCACTCTAATCCACATGTGATTATGAATGCAATGACATGTTATGCTTATGATTTGCAATGCTAATGCTTGCGTAACACCGGGGTGTTACATCCACCTGCAAGATCCAGCCCCCAAGGGCATGGATCCGGACGTCCGCCGCCGTTCCGGCCACCGGTGCCGCGACCCCGAGTCCAGCGGCGAGGGGGAAGGAAGAGGAGGAGCGACCGGCGCCGGTTTTTGGGAGCCGCCGCAGGCCGCCGCCGCCGCCGCGCGCCAGAGAGCAGCGGCGGCGGCCGGAGGAGGCCCGGGTGGATGAGGTGGTTCGGCGGCGCCGCTGGGGGCCTCCCGAGTCGCCCCCAGGGAGACGCTCGGGAGGGCTCTTTGGGGTGGACTTGAAATGAGTAAGTTGTTAATTGTTAACAAGATAAAAAAAAGTCAAAAAGTACATGAGGTCCAAGCTATGTACCTCAACACTATCATCATTGGATTTTCCAGGAGAACAGTAAGAAGCTCCAGCGCCACGAGCTCATGTGCCACCACCTGATTTACCAAGTGTGCAATGAATTTGGTTGCCGCAAGCAATTCAGGCTGCAATTAAAGGAGAACTTTAGTAAGAAATCTATGCAGAAACTAACAATAAAGTATGCAATTCTTCATACTAAAAAATTAAGCATCCTGAATGTAAGTAACAATTCATCCTATGTACATAAACAGCAGACGCCAGTGTACACAGGACCCAGGTATAAACAGCAACTTCCGTTAGTTCTTTTATTTGATTTGAAATCAGAATCCAAGTAGAAGGTATACCCTATGTAACTTTCCAAATCTGCATCGACCCAGTTCATGCATTCTAATACAAATGGAAAGCAATGTAAAGTGTTGTGAAAAAAATTTCATGAGCCTAACTACAACCCTTTGTAACTACAGAACAGCAGACCTCTTGGTACCAATAGTTCTGCTTCAGCTGCAGACTTAAGTAGCCAATTTTGTTTTCCAGACTAATATAAATGGAATAGCCCATTTTGTAAATAGTGAGTTGAAACAATTGCAAAGATATTGATCAGGATTAGGTAAGCAACCTTACATTACGCTAAATTAGTTCTATGAAAATACTTGGAATGCAACTAGACCCCAGCATTTGTAAATTCTAAATGAGTCATTCTTAAACCAAAAGGTAAAAAAGTATTAATACTTCTTGATCTAAGTAAAATGAAGACAAGCTCACCTTGTCATTTCGCTTATATGCCCTCTTGAGCTGGAGCACAACACGAACAAGAAGCAACCGCCCAATCTCAGGGAACTTGGTATTCACAACCGCAACTAGCGCAGCAAATACATAGGTGAACCCAGGTGAGGCCATCTGTGACTTGATGCAAGACTGACAGAAGAGCCCCTGCCCACGAACAAGGTTCTCTGCGAAGAGCTCCGGCACTGTATTCTTGATATTGGTTGCATTCACCTTATTCACCAGCCCATTGATGCTCTTCTTGAGAGCATCCCAGGTGAGGCGCTGATACTCAGGGCTCGACTTGTCCTCCACATCACGCATCATCTATGCCATGCGGAAAGGCGGGATGTAGATCCCACCCGTGCAGCCAGGGATCATATCCGGAAGCAACGGCGGTGGTGGGGGTAGTGGCGGGGTCGGCTCCCTCTTCATAGGGCTTCTCCGGCGCTCGTCTCCATCGTCCTCCCATCGCCTGCGGTCATCCCACTGCCTCGAGCCCTCGTCTCAGCGCCGGTGGCGGTGGCGACAGCCGTCAGGAGAAGACCTTGACTCCGAGCTGGGGCTCCAGCGGCGGTGGTGCTGCTGTCCCTCTCCCTCTCCCGGTCTCGCTTGCCACAGTAGTCGTCTGGCTCATCATCCACATCCCTAGCCCGCCTACACTGACAACCTTCCTCCTTCTCATCTTCGGAAACCCTATCGCGCATCCTCTGGCATTCGCCACCTTCATCCCCATCTGAAACCCTATCGGGCTAGGGAGGGCGGTTGTCGTCGTCCTCATCCCTTATGGGCTTGGCGTGGCTGTTCTCCTTCTCCTTAGAGGGCTTGGCGTCGCGCGGCGGCCGCGACGGTCGGAATCGGGCGGCGAAGCCCTAGATCTACGACGGCGTTTCGCGTCGATGTCGAGGGATGAGGATGGGGACGTGCTGCGCTTGCTGCGGTGCAGGGAGACGTCATCGCGTTGGCTGTGGCGGCGGCGCGACGGGGGAGGCGGAGGCAGAGGGGGCCATTGCCGCGATTGAGGGTTTTGCGGTTTCTGTGGGAATATTTCTGGGGAAGTGGGGTCGTCAGTCATGTCTGCGAGATTGAAAAGGGAAGAGGATGGAAATTGGGCGTGTTTAGTTCAGGGGTTGTAATGTTTTCAAGGTACTGTAGCACATATGTAACTATAGCAATTAGTGTCCAATCATGGACTAATTAGGCCTAAAAGATTCGTCTCGCAAAATACATGCAAACTGTGAAATTATTTATTTTTATCTATATTTAATGCTCCATGCATGTTTTCAAACATTCGATGGGATGGGGTGTAAAGTTTTTTTGTGGGAACTAAACACCCCCCTGAAAATTTTCAAACAAAATAGAGATCAGTTCGATCGGTTCTGCATAACAGACCATAGATTTTGAATTCATAATATCTTATATCTTATATACCAAAATTTTTTGGGCAAAATCTTTCGTCCAACTAAAACATTGACTCGGTTACAGTTTAAGTTTTTCCGTTTTCATGTCCGTGTCATTTTTTCCTTTTCCTGGGCCTCCCCTAACTAGCTATGCACATGGTGGTTTGACAATGAGTTAAAGACTAAAACAGGTCAAGTTCAGCCGCCAAAGATTTTTCCAAATCGAATCCACCATGAACAGGTCTCCCAATGCGGCACATCGATAGAACTGTGATGGGGACGCGAGTTGGGATGACGTTTCGAAGCACACCAGATCATTGAGGGGACGTAGACGGCAATTGCGATGTAGTGGCTCGCGGCGCGGCATTGGTCGCAGGTTCCTCTGAAGCTTGGCAGCTGCCCAACACTAGTCCGGCTACATGTCGTGGTGCTGGGGCGGCTACGCGGCATGACGCTGGGGCCAGGGCGGTGGCGAGCGGCGCTGGAGCCGGACGTTGGCGGTGGAGCAGTGCAGTGCTAGGGCCAGGTGCTGGCGGCGGGTGACGAGCGGCGACACTCTAGTTTCTCCTATACGACAACTCTATGCTCTATGTGTCGGATGAATGAGTAGAGTCGATGGGAGAGGAGAGAAATAGACCTACAATCGACAATCAAATGGACCTGGAGTCCGATGAGCCATGTCCTAATAATGAGACAGTCAATGCAAATGGACCTGCAACCCAAACCCGAACGATAGAATGCATTCGTATTTTCTTATCAAATTTATAAAGATTAGTCATTAGTATTCTCTGTGCAATCTATTTTTTTTAGAATCTGTGCAATCTAAAATTATAGTACTAATAAATATTTATTTAAATAAATATATAGGAATCATGTTCTCATTTTATATCTACGTTCTTGACATATCGTCCAAATTATTTAGGGACCATGTTCCACTCTTCAAATCAATCATCTCAAAGAGATATACCCTCACGAATGGGGAAGTTAAAATTTTTGATTCATGTATACGTACCCATTTCTCGTACCCTTCATATCAGGAACTTTGTGATATTGGTATGAACCAAACCAAAATAAATTGAAAGCAGCAACGTGTTCGATTCGTTGTCCCTGAACTTCTAACGTATAAATTAAGTGAACAAATTGTAAAATTATATTTACACAGATAAATGATTTTTCCCTTTTTTAACACAACTCTCACATACAAGCATTTATTTCTTTACCGTTACAACGCACATGCATATTTGCTAGTCATAATAAAGAATAAAGATTCAAATTGATGAGGAACTAAAAAACCGAATCGGAAATTTATGATATACCTATAACCAAAGAACTCTGATTCACCCCTATAAAGATTGACGGTACATTGCAAAGTTCACTCACGTGCATTGTGATGGCCAAGCCAAATCAATCTGTAAGATCAACTATAGAAACCCATATTCTCAAGCATCTTCAAGAGATTCTCTAAATCATTCCTAAATGCTAGGAATAGAGATTTTGGTGAAGAACTATCCTCCAATAGCTTATCTAAATGGTTATCTAAATATAGCTATTTTCTATTTTGGATTTTTCACTAGCCAAAAATAAAAGACAAGAATAGCTCTCTAGAGTGCACATGAGATATTGAAAAACTATTGAGAGTAAAAAGATATAGAAAGTGATTTTTATGCAAATGATTCTCCAAATAATGATTTAGAGAGTGATATTTAGAAAGGCTCTCGGATATGCTCTGACATCTGGAAAACATTTCCGTTGATCTCGCTAACAATTTCATGGGATATATAAAAAAATTGCCACATAAAGTGTAATTGGTTCTAGTTTCAGACTATCCGCAGTGGGTACTCTAAAACGATACTCTAAAGCTTTAGAGTATGAATATAAAGTAAAAACTGCTGCACTGGATACTCTAAAACGATACTCTATCCTTTCTCTCACTCTATATTTAGAGTAGTACAGTGCTTACTCTATACTCTATAGTGGCGGGCCCCACTAGCTAAACAAAGGGAAAAAATGCTATAACTCACCAACCAAAAATCCAAATTAAATTTCGATTGCACCATTAAATTCGTCTCAATAAATCCTTCAAAACTAGATCACACATGAATATATTTAGATAAAGTGACAAGTAGGTCCCACAGTGGATAGAGTGGATAGAGGATGATATAGAGGATGGATGGGTGCGGGAGAATTGAGTATAGAGGAGAGAATCTTACTGACCAGGACATATAGAGGATGAATATAGAGGTCCATGAGTGCGGGTAGTCTCACAGCAGCTTGTCCTGTATCCCAGAACCAGGCCCAGCGACCAAGGTCATGTGCATGTTATTTGGTTGATTGTATTTTTATCGAGCATGGTTCAGCGGAGATTTTGTTTGGTTGGCCTATCCCTCCCCACACTACCCTTTCTTGTAGGTGGAGGCCAAAGAAATTGTGACGGTGAGCACGTATTCCACGCTAAGCAAGCCAGGCTAAACAAAAACAAAACTTATTTTCGTTTTTACACTACTACACTAAAACCTTTCACAGCCACGTCGTAACCCCCCATCGCAGCCACATTTTGACCTTGGCAGTAAACTATCGGCAGTGATGGTCATAGCCATCACTGTCGCTATCTGAGACCGAATGGGGTGTACACTACACCGTCGTATTGGCTTATCATCCGTCTGTGATAAGGTCCTTACTTCCGTCGCATTGGAGCACGACTCACCTGTGTGGGTATGCACTAATACCGCCACATGGCTTATGATCCGTCCATGATCAGATCCTTATTCCGTCGTATTGAGGCTCAACCCGCCTGTGTGGGTATACACTAACACCGTCGTATGGGCTTATGATCCGTCCGTGATTAGATCCTTGTTTCTGTCGCATTGGAGCACGACCCGCATGTGTCAAGGTGAACATCACTGTCACTTCAGTGTATGAACCACCTGGTCATAGGGCATGGTCACCGTTGTGTGGCGACACGATCCGCTTGTGATGATCCTTTAGTTGGTAAGAGATAATCAATCAATCATAATGAATACCAATGAAATCCTCAAAGACAAGATGACACAATGATTTTTTACCAAGGTTCACTTACTTGCCGACAAGCTAGTCCCCATTGTGGTGATACACTCACTTGGAGGCTCACGCACTAATAGGCATCGCACGCCTAACCCGCAATTAGGTGCCACACAACCAACACAAGATGAGTATCACACAAGTCATGAGCAATTCACTAGAGTACCTTTTGGCTCTCTGCTAGGGAAAGGTCAAGAACCTCTCACAATCACCACGATCGGAGATGGAGACAAGCACCTTCCTTCACTTGACAATCCTCGTTGCACCAAGCCATCTAGGTGGCGGCAACCACAAGAGAAACAAGTGAAATCTGCAGCGAAACACAATCACCAAGTGACTCTAGATGCAATCACTCAAGCAATGCACTTGGATTCACTCCCAATCTTACAAAGATGATAAATCAATGATGGAGATGAGTGGGAGGGCTTTGGCTCAGCTCACTAGGTTGCTATGTCAATGAAAATGGCCAAGAGAGTGAGCAAGAGCCAGCCAAGGGCTTTTTATAAGCCCATCACACGAATAGAGCCACTAGCTCCCCCTACCAACTTTCACGGGGTGACTGGACACGTAGGTCCAAACGACCAGACTTAGATGCCCCAGCGTCCGGTCGCGTGCTACCATCCATGTGTCCCCTCGTTTGATCTCTACCGCTAGATCCCAACGGCTAGTCAACCACGCGCTCAAGTCAAATAAGTTGTCGGACGCAGCCATGGTCGACCTGACGCTACGTCACCGCGTCCACTTGTGTAACACCTCTGGTGTTACGAGCTCATTAGCGCCTTGGTTAAGGCCTAAAACAAATTAATAAACCAAGTTTTCTGGTATCAAATTTCAAACTCACATGAAATGATAATCTAGATGCATGCCTCATCTTTATATTTGGCATGAAAACAATTGAAATAGACAAGAATAATAATAGAACTTGAGCATTGTGCTTAAGTGAAAGGGATAAGCAAGTTATGTGTATGAGAATGCAACTTTAATTTTTGGAAAATAAACTTTGTTAGCTAGTATTTTTGGAATCTTCAAAATCCAACCGGATTTAGGAGAAGTCATTTGTTAAAGTCGGTAAACATATGAGCTTTTAATTAAAAGCACCATTTTCAACGAATTATATTGAGCAAACTAATTAAGTGGTGTTTAAATATTTTGTTCCTATGGGTTAGTATAGAGTGTGAACTAATGCATGAGGTGTTTGTTGGTTGAGGTTAATAGGTTTTAGACCATTTAAAAATCATAAGAAAAGTGCATTTGGCTACTGATTCCGATTTGAAATCCTTAGCCCTTCTAAGAGGTAAAGGACAATGTCATTTTGGTAATCAATTTCTGAAAAGTTAGTTAAACATCATAACCATGTTTTGGCACTGTTGAATACACCAGGGTGTGATCCTTGTAGTGGGACAGTTGGTGGAGGGGCTGGAGTTAGTTAAGGCCTTGTAAAAAATTGCTCTAGGTTGGCTAAAAATCTTGTTGCATGGTCTGTTCTTGCTCTGATTTTGTCTCCGGCAAAGCCGGGTTGGCACTTCTCTATATCTCTATCTCTAAGTCATATTTGTATGTGTTTGTTGTTTTCCTTGGTAGCCCTAAGTACCCTCTTGAGCTCTGTGGAGTTGGTTTAGTCCTAGCTAAGATAGATTAGGCGTTGGGCATGCTTTAAAATGTGTGCAGCCCATGGTTTTGACCTTCCGGCCCCATGGTCGCGGTCATCACGTCTTCAGCGCTGCACTACCATGATCTAGCTTGCCGTGCACACTCTACCTTGTTGTGCTACCGCCACCTGGCCAAATCGGCCATGGTCCCTCCCCGCTGTGCCATGTGTCGCTGCCCCCCTTAACCTTGCCACCAATACGACCGCACTCTACCACAAGTCGATGCGTGCTGCCCTGCCCTGCTTGTTTTGCTAGCCACCAGCGAAAGGCACTGCTCGGGGTTGACTGCTCCATTTCATGCACGTCACGGTAGGTCTTTTGGTCTCACCATCTATACTCGAGTGCACGTGCTGCTGCTACCAGTCGGCCCTCGCCTCGTCTTAACCCGCTCGCCCCGCTCGTGTGCTCCCTCAGTGGTATGGCCATGACCTAAGCTTCCCTCTCCGCCAGTTAGCACGGCATAGGGTTCCACCGTCTGATTCCCCATTTCTGTGCATAGCTGTGGGAGTCGGCTATGCGCCTCGTCCGCACCTAGCCTCAGTCGAGCACTACCAGCCACCAATTTGGCATTTTTCCCACCACCGGTTAGCTCGCCGCCAGAGCAGAGCACAATTGAGGATAAGGCCTTGCCCATCGGTTGAGGTTCGGCTAATCGTTCCTTTGAGTTCGCTTTGGTTCCCTAGTACTATTGCTCACCTCCACTTGGTCAGGGACGTCGCGGGTGAGCTCCTGACGCACCAGCCTCCCTCTCGGTGCACCACCGCCCCTTCACCGCGCACGTGGCTAGGTCACCTCGACCCTTCTCAGCTTCAACTGCCACCACAGCGAGGACCGCGGTAAGCCTAGATGCTTCCCCGTCACCGCTACGCCTCCATTAGCGCGTAGGTCCGTTGAAACAATCGCGTCGCCCCGTGGTTCGGCCCGGCGTCAGAGGTAGGCCTCAGTAGTGCATCACGGCACTCCTTTCCGCTCTGCGTCACCCTGTGCTAGCTTGTATGTCCTCATCGACTTGTTATATGGGCCGTTTAGGCCCTTAGTTGGCTGGTTTGACCGCTCGGTGCCAGCCATGGCCGCGTCGGCGAGCGCGGTGGCGCCGGGGACCCCTCGGCTGTGAAGATGGGATAGTCTAGGGGCCTGTTCGCAAACCACGCCTCTGTAGGAATAGTGTGCAAGTGCCCAGTGTAATAACTCGCTTAGCTAGGGGCGTTTCTGCAAGAGTGTGTGGGCGCGCGCGGGCTTCCTGCTTGGGCCGCTGCTGGGCCAACCCATTGCGCGCGCAGCCGCTCCCCCACTGGGCCACGATGCTAGGCTAGCTCCCCGGTCTTGGGCCATGCTGGGTAGTTTACCCTTCTCTGTTCCTAAGGATTTAGTTAGTGTTTCCCAATTTAGTTCTAAGCTGATTTTGTAAAATTCAAATAAAATTATGTAAGTGCCCAAAAATGGTGAAACCAATTTTGTTAGATTCCTAAAATCATGATCTAGCTGTTAGTGTACTTGGTTCACATAGCTCTAAGATATTTCTAGGTTGCCTTAAATATTTTAACATGCATAACGTTTTTAAAATGTAAACTTGTAGGAATTTTTATGGTTAATCTACACTAGTGTTAATTCTAGAAATTTCACAGTAGGTTCCTAGTATTATTGTATGCTTACTGTAATATTTGTAGCTTCAGAATCATCAGTTTGCTTAGATGAATTAATGAGCCCTAGTTCTAATATATATTAAATCAATAAAATGAATAAAGCAACGCCTAAGGATTTTGTAACAAAAATGCTTGTGGGAAAATAGCGTTTGGATCGACAACGTGGATACATGGCCGAGTACGTTAGCTGTTGAGTTAGTTCGTTAGCTTGAGAGACGTAATAGTATAATTCGAGATCGTGATTGTTGTTGATTAATTATGTTTCTGTGTTGCACTCGCAAACATCATAATAGGAACAATGACGGATCGTGGAGTCATCTGGAGTAGCAGAAAAGATGGTGCCTTGATGATTATGTTATTGTGATGGAATGCTAACTTTTGGTTAAATCTTACCCATGCAAGCCCCGGTGCATAACCCCTATTATTCTGCACTTTATTTTATGCTTGTGTATTAAGTTTTAAGGAGTTGTATGAAATCCACTTATATATATATATATATATATATATATATATATATATATATATATATATATATATATCCTATGAGTCTTACTAGTATGACAGGATCGTGTAGCAAGAGATAGGAAATATATTATTGTTACTGTTATCATGTTACTATCACATGGGATATATATATATATATATATATGAATAATAATTGGAGACCGGGCGGGACTGGGCTTGGATGGACTAGACTTGGTTGGGCAATAGAGTGGGGCCCTAGTTGCATTTGTCCTGCCTACATCGATTAAGGACCGTCTGTTGTTGTGGACACTAGTTAGGTCACAGGCTTATTATCCTGAGCACATACTTGCTTATGGGAGTGGGAAGACTTGTTACTCTCGTCATGGGTTCCGTCTCTTTCTGGACCAACTGTTATGGGTGGATTATTGGGTTGGAGGTCTAAGCACCACATAGAGGCTGGGCCTGCAGTGTTGGGGGCTTGGAGTCCTAGTTTGGACAGGGACCTAGACCCCTTGATAGGAGTGGAACGGGTTGGTCTTCCTTGTGCCTGGGGTACAAGCGAGGTGTGTGTGTTTTTCGAGGTACCTAGCTGGGCTACATTGATTCGCAAATCGCCATTTCTACGTGATGGTACGACTTGGCTATAGTCTAGCACTATAGTAAGAACTGGAACATGGAAGATGGTAAAATGGTTCTGACTACTCAACCCTTGTTGGAAAATAGCATAGGTGCTTACATAGAATGATTGGTTAATGAACTAATGATGGTTGCTAATAAAAATTGAATATAAGGATACACCTTTAGTGACCTGACACGTGGTGTCTAGTGGAAGATAAGTACTCTTGGGAGGGCATTAGATTAGGTGGTTCTACCACAACTTGCGCGCTCGCTCACACGACCAAGCCATCGACCTAAAGTACCGAAGACTCGACCAGACGCGCCACCAATGTGACGTTAGGTCACTTCCAGAGAGCTCCCTGAGCACCCTTTTCGTGACCTGACGTGTCTGAAGGAGCATGACCGGACTCAGGCCGAGTCCGGTCCACACTGCCACTACGCGCCAACACTTTCGCCACCACATCACCATACATCAGCAGGTGACCGGATGCACCCCTGCACGTTCGGTCCCTCTTCCTCTTCAGCGTCCAGTCAAAGGACCAAGGGCAGTCTTCCTGTGCTCCACTGACCGGACACGGGGCACAGTCTGGTCACTGCCCAAGGCAGAGTCTGGTCACTGTGCAACACCTCCTTTTGATCCCAAACTTCATCACCCTTACTCAAATGTGCTAACCACCAAGTGTATCACCTTATGCACATGTGTTAGCATATTTTTACAAACATTTTCAAGGGTGTTAGCGCTCACTAGAATCTAAATGCATATGCAATGAGTTAGAACATATAGTGGGACTTTGGTAACCATATTTCACGATGAGTTTCACCCCTCTTAATAGTACGGATATCTATCCTAAATGTGATCACATCCACTAGGTGTCTTCATCACCAAAACAAAATAGCCCTATGGATATCACCTTTGCCTTGAGCCCATTTTGTCTTTCTCTTTCTTCTTTTCTAAGCCCGAGCACTTGATCATCACCATGGCTATCACCACCATCATCATGATCTTCATCATTAGCTCCACCACTTGGAATATGCTACCTTATCTCATGATCACTTAGAGTAAAAGGGTTAGCACCTATGGTTTCATCAATTCACTAAAACCAAACTAGAGCTTTCACCAGCAGAGGATGAGGCTCAGTGAGCAATCTGAGATCATGATATCCTGAATGCGAAAGGGCAAGAAGGACAAGGAGGGGTATTCACCGGTGATGCTGGTGAAGTTGTGTTTGCCTTTTTAGCTACGGTTGAAGAATCTGGCGAGAATCTGGGGCACCTCCTTACGGTACTCGGATCCTGAGATGAGGCTGTTCTAGGAGTGACTGACACACTTACAGCTTCACAAGGAGCGAAGGTGAGGCGGCTGAGGATGAGGAACAAGACATGGTCTATGAGGATGGCCACTTTGTCCCTCTTATTAGGGGCTTCCTCCTCCTTCTTGACAAGGATCTGATGGAGCAGGGCCGACGATGGAAGCGGTGGCACTGTGGCCTAGATCAGAGAAGGAGTGACTATAGGGATGTGTTCATGAGCTCATTAATAATCATATGGAAGCTTCATTCATACTCAGATGAGTGAAGAAGGGAATAAAATGCAAGAACAATGCATAAGGGAAGTGTGAAAGTATTACCATTGCCTTTGGATCTTGCAGCATTGAGCCCGAGCAGCGACAGTGGTGATGAGTACCAATCGGGTCACTAGTGGATCTATGTTGTCTCCCTACCGATGAGGCATACCAGCACGGAGCATTAGTGTTGGGTATTTTAAATGCAAACGGAAAAATCCGCAAGTGCATAGATACCGATGTAGCTTTCACCCGGAAGTATTCCAAGGTATCGATTTTCCACAGGGAACACGAAGTGCACTAGTTGAGGTTTAGATCGCCCAAGGATAACTATATGTTTTTGTGGGGAGAGAGGAATTTTTCTAAGAGTTCTATAGATAGATCTAGGAATCAGGGTTTACTTTAGAGTTACTTATTTTGGAACATCAGAACACTAACCACAGAAAGGGATGAGAAGGGGGCTAGGAAGCTCTGACTACGGTCCTACAAACACCAATCCGAACGTGGTGGAATACGTCGACCGTTAGGGCTATCGCTACCCTAGGGCTACCACAACAATCCGTTGGACTGGGTGCAATTCTAGGTAATCGCAAGACTAAGCACCATGCCTAATCTATTAATTACTACTCTAGCGTTGCAAAGACTAGAGCACTTGATGCAAGCAGGAATCTAATAAATAACTTAAAAGTAAATACAGAAATTAAATGAAGAACTCAGGAATTATAAATTAAAGAACTTGGAGATTGCTCAAAGACCAACCGGTTGCTGCAAATGTACAATGTTGAGGAAGATCCGATAGATCTGGCTCCTCCTCTTCTCTCTCCCTCTTCCCTAGTTTACAACTCGATGAACTAGAACTAGAACTAGAAGATGAACTAGAAGAACTAGAACTAGAAAATCTACAGGGACCTCTACTTCTTCTACTTGGATGGAGGGATGAAACCCTAGCTTTTGCTCTGGATGTAGCTAATGAGAAGGAGATGCCTGAGGGAGGGGGTTTGCCCCTGCTTATATAGCTCGGTGGGGTGAACCGCAGCCCTCGGATCAAACTGACTTGAAACAATGGTTGAGATGCGTCATAGAGGTCGGTTGGAGGCCGTCGGAGAAAGGAGAGGTCACTTCCAGGTGGGACCAGGCCGGCCGGCCTAACATGTGGGGCCGGCCGGCCCCACTTGTCAGCCTCTGGGCTCCGCTTCGTTCCCATGTCTTCTTGTGTCCTCTAGAACTTTCCCGTCAATTTTTGCAAAATTCTAACTTGATTTGGTTCAGTTTCTTGACTCCTACTCCTTCTCGGCTTATTTTGTTTTTATCCCTAAAAATTCACAATTCACCAAAGCTGTGGAAATTGTTATGTTAGTCCCTAAAACTCTTGCTTGGTGATGGTTCCGGAGTCTTCTTGAATCTTCTGAGTCGTATCTATCGGGGACTTTCTCTCCGGAACTCCAAATAGAACAAATGATATGTCCGTTTCGATCGTCTCGAGGAGCTCTTCACAATGGTGTACTCTATTTCATCACTTGAGGTACTTTATGTGGTAAAATATTGATAATCTACAAAACAAGTGAGAACAACACAACTCGTGGAACTTGTTAGAATAAAGTCCTACAACCATGCACTAATAACGCTTTTGCCATTATATTATACATTAATTGAAGGTATAATGTTGGCGTTAAGGACCGTCAACAATTAGCTTGTTGGCTTGCACACCGCTGAGTAGGGGCGGTCATGCAGTTCATAACTAGGGAGCAGGAGCGGCGATGAGGAACAACAGCATTGAGGAGGAGAAAGACATGGTGGGCAGCGTCCTTTGTATGTAATTGTATCAGACGTGGGAATGCAAATTTCTATAAAACTTTGTAAATATGCACAGGAGTGACGCGTAGGACTCATGCGAGCGCTTGGAAATTGATGAAAGCGGTGGTGATGGCTACCGGCGGTGGTGATCGGGAGACGTTAGCACCTACTAACGACGGACGTGTCATATGGTCTCAGACTCTAAGGCGCACAAATGGAAACATTCCAATCAATAGCAAACAAAGATGTTCAAACTCAAAGTAATAACTACTAAATAATATGAACATTTTTATTGAGAATGCAGAGGCATGTTACAATCGAACTATAAGTAGGGAGTATTACGAATGATGTCCTCTACATCGACCATGGCCAAGATGCCAACGCCCACGGCGGAGAACTCGTCGATTAGGTCCGTGCGCTGCCGATGGCTCGTCTCTCCCAGGAACCCCGGCTCCACCACGGTTAGGTCCTCACCTAGCCAAAGCTACACGGCAACCATGGCCAAAGTGGCCCCCAGGTGAATGCAGTATGTGACCACCTCCATGACCTGCGGCAGACGGTGCGGAGGCAATCTGCCAGGGTCGTCCCCACAGGCGCAGGAGGTGAAAGCACATAGACGGCGTTGCCTATTGCATCTGTTGGAGTTCCTTTCAATTCCACTGAGTAAGAGTAGGAGTTAAGGCGAGGCCATGTCTCGCACGATCTTAGTGGAGCATGCTTCTCCCAGTGGAAGTAATGGTGATGGAACGATGTTGGAAGTTGGATGGAGAAAATTGACTCGACCACGCGACTTGACCCCTCTAGTGCTAGTTTGGAGAAGCATGCAGTGTGAGTAGTTTACGTGGTTCACACGGTTCAAAGGAAGACGATTGACTTCCCCGAGACGTTCGACATCCCCGCGCCGCAGAACCTTCAAGAACGGAGCGCTCATAAAATCCCAAGAGGGTTTTTTGGAACTCACCTTGCTCCGCTCCGATCCTCCTCCCTAGTGCTCTGTTCTGCCGTGACATCGCTCCCCGACCCGAGGATCCGTTTTTTGCTGACACCGTGTGTGTCCTCATCCCATGGAGAAGCTCCCGATGGAGGTGGTAGTTGAGATTTCTAGCCGCATCACTGCGGCTACAACGGATCCCATGGAAGATCTTGGTAGCCTGCGGGCAACCTGTTTGCAGATGCGCAGGGTGTGCGGTGATGCTATAGTAGGACGCATCATACCACTGCAGCGGGTGCTGCTGCGTGGGATGCAATGTGGGACCTAGAAGTGGTTCTATGACCACGAGTACCATGCCAAGCTCATCGCTAGGCTTGCTAGCGTCGGCAACCTAGAGGCCTGCTCTATGCTGGGATGCGCACCGTCTTCGTGGAAGGCCGTGGCGCACTCATACCATGGCTTGATATGCTTGGGCGCTCCGCCGTGGCAGGCCATGATGTTGCTGCATTTGCTCTCCTTTGTGCTCCACATGTCCAATAGCGGTGCCGGCAATGACAACATTGTTCGACGGTTGTTGAGGAAGGTCAAAGGTGACGAAGTGGGTGCAGTGGCGGATGTGACGTGGAAGAACGAGAAATGTACATGGTGCCTCCAACAGGCCATGTGGGTGTTACAGGACTTGGCTAGGCGCTCGGTGCTGGGTGAGTCTAGTCCTCTGCCTCCTCTGGCCATGCCGGTGCATCGCTAGGACGGACATCAGTGCTAAGGTGAAGGCTGCGGTGACCACGTGGGATGGGAAGGTTGGGAGGAGTGGGCTATGTTCTACAGCGAGGAGTTTAGAATCTGCAATGAGTGTGATAGGTTCTTTAGATCAATGTGATAGATTCTAGGTAGATCAATGTTGATATGTATATATCTGGATGACGGGGATTTGTATGATAAACTCTTCATTCTCCGTAATACAATGATACGCAGGTACGATTCCTTTCTAAACTCATTACAACTACCTTTCTTCTTGTATAATGCGGTTCAAATTCCCTTGCACATGTTTCCAATTTCTTAATATAAGTTATTCAAGTTATCTCCGCTAATAAACACAATTAATATCAATATAAGACATATAGAAGGCGTATGGTCGCCAACATGGCGGATATAGTGGTTTGCCAGCAGCAGGGCATCCAAGTACCACTTATCTAATTACACACATGTATACCATATGATGCGGTTCAGATTCCCTTGCACATGTTACCGTTACTTACTAATAAGAGAACCAGTGATGTTTGATCTAATAGCACATATGTCCACCGTTTGATACGGCTATTTACATAAACTGATCACCATTAGTTACTTTGGAAACTAGTGTCATCTGATCTAACGGAGTCGAACATACAACAATAAAGTTGGTAAATGAACTTTTTATTGATAAACTCCATTACTTTCAACAGGTGTACAATAACAAAGACCTATCGAATACTTCTAGATGTACAATAACAAAGACCTTTCAATTATGGGGTTTACCCATACTCGATTGCATAGGACACCTATTCCTTCAGCCGATTACTCCCCATGAGAGAGAAGAGAAGCGGGCTATAAGCTTACAGTCGGCTTAGACATAAGAATCGAGAAACTTGTGAGAGAGATAAGTGGGCCATGTATTAATAGTGAAGAGCTAACTATATGGGTGGGTTGAGAGAAGGCTGCAAAGATCCTTACAGCCGGTCTCTAAGCGAACCCCCTTAATCGCAAAACTTCCACTAGCACCTAGATCGAGCAGCCCCTGCTGCGGCTAGATGCTGGTAGTACCCAATCTTGAAGGCCTTCTCCCATCACTGCTGCTGCCGCCAGAGGAGTTGGAGAAGGAGCGCCATGGTGATGAAGAAAATATAGAAGGTTGGCTCAAGTGCTTTGTCTGTATCTATTTGTATCTAAGGAGGAATGAGTGTGTGGATTGCCAAGAAGTGCATCCTACCACGGCTTAAATAGGCCACCCTTGAAGATGGAGAAGCGAAGACGAGCAGTTAAGATGCATGATCTAGGCATACCCATTAGGGAAGACGAGGCATATGATGGTTCCCGGCGGAAGTGGTGAGACGGTGTCGGAAGTTGGGACATTCCTCACGATGAATTTACCGCTGGTAGACCAAACAGTCATGTAGGGCCGGTGGCCATAATGCCTATTGTTGGCATTTCTTAGCCCAATCACCAAGTGAGAAGGTTTTAAGTCCATCACCAGCAATGGTGCTAGAAATGCCCGGTTGGCATTCCTAAACATCACTACCTAGGAATGTATTCCCTTAGCATCAGCACCAGATATGCTTGTGGGGTTTACAGTCGCTGGGTAATGGCACTTAGAAATGCCTGGTTGGCATTCCTTAACACCGTTACTAAGATTGAGTTAACCTTAGCAATGCTACCAAGGAACACAAACCTCGATAGTCCAATATGCCTACAGACCAAATCCGCAAGTGTACAGAACTATCGTTGCAGCATTTCACCCGGAAGTATTTAGGGTATCTGAAAGGTCTTGATGGCTAGAGGGGGGGGTGAATAGCCTTTTAAAAATTTCTACAAAGACAAGCTAAACAAGTTTATCAATACAACAAATAGCGAGATGCGAGTTTTGCTTAGCCTACGGGGTGTTTGCAAGCCACCTATCCAATTCACAATTCTAGTATATTTGCACTCAACCACACAAGTCAAACCGAGAAGGTGACTACAACTACAACTAGCAAGCTGCACAAAAGAGCTACTCTAGTAACGCTAACTAGCTAGCAAAGATAACTAAGAAAGTAATACAAGTGAGGGTTAGGAGGGTATCACCGAGGGGCGAAGTATTGAGCCAACCAAAATGATCAACAATGAATACCAAGATAACGGAACACCGGGATCAATCAATCACAATATGAAAGTGATGACACGAAGATTTATCCCGAGGTTCACGTGCTTGCCGGCACGCTAGTCCTCGTTGTGTCCCTCTCCACCACGTGGTTCGGTGGCTAATCGGTCTCACACCGAGCCTCTCAAAAGGCACCACAAGAACCTACCAAATGGCAAAAGGTTGCAAATGACACGAGCAATTCACTAAAGTTGCCTTTGGCGCTTCGCCGAGGTAGGCACAAACCCCTCACAATCACCGGAGGTGGCCAAGAACAATCACCAACTCTTGCCAACGCCTCCAAGCTGCTCCAAGCCGTCTAGGTGGCGGCAACCACCAAGAGAAACAAGAATCCCGCAGCAAATCAACCACCAAGTGCCAACTAGATGCTATCTCACAATGCAAATGCACTTGGATCACTCAATCTCACTTCGAATATGCAAGGAAGCAAGAGAGATGAGTGGGAGGGGAGTTGCTTAGCTCAAAGTGCTCACAAGTATGTCAAATGTTCAAGAGAAGGAGCCTTGAGCCGGCCAACGAGTATTTATAGACGTACCCCTTCGAATATAGCCGTTAGAAACTTAAACAGCCGAAGTCGCGTTGACCGGACGCGCCGGTCCAACTGACCGGACGCACCGGTCGCGCAACGGCTCTTTCACGAAGCACTGACCGGACGCGCTGGTCCAACTGACCGGACACGCCGGTCGCCCAACGGCTAACTCGCGAAGCACTGACCGGACGCGCCGGTCGCAACGACCGGACGCGCCGGGAACGACCGGACGCGCCGGTCCTGTAACTGACCGGACGCGTTGGTCAACCCTGAGCCGCGCACAACGAAATAGCGACCGGACGCGCTGTTAGAACTGACCGGACGCCACAGTGCCAGCGTCCGGTGAGAGTCCAGTAAGCTCCCTGGACGACCGGACGTGTCCGGTCACCTGTGACCGGACGCGCCGCGCGTCCGATCAACCAACTGAAAAACGCGCAGACACTGGACACTGACCGGACGCGTCCGGTCACACAGTGACCGCGTCTGGTGCAGCGTCCGGTCACCACTGTGACCTCCATTCGCTTCCGTTTCTTTTCCGTTTGATTTCCGACTTTCGGCGTAGTAGAAAATAGGCATTTCATTTCCCCGAAATCGCCTGAATCCCGCGCTCGCACGCTCGGCGGGAGGGAGAGAGGACCCCAAACCCTCTCTACCGCTTAAACTCCAACGCCATCGTAAATGTGCTAACACCACCAAGTGATCATCACCATGTGCATGTGTGTTAGTATTTTCACAATCAATTTTCGAGGCGTTATTAGTTCTATCCAAATGCATATGACATGAAATGCACACCTAGAGGCACTTAGGAGTTCAATAGCCGCGTCATTCCCCTCTTTATAGTACGGTTATCTATCCTATAATGTAACCACACCCACTAGGTGTCTTGGTTACTAAAACACAACCCTTAAGCATATACCTTTGCCTTTATCACGTAGGGTTGCGTCCAAATCCAAGTGTGGCCATCATGATCACCATGTCCATCTTGCCACCAACCTTGGAATGTACTAATCCTCATATGCTACATACAACTTAGGCATAGGATTAGTACTTAGGCATTGTCACTAATTACCAACACCAAACATAGGACTTTCAATCTCCCCCTTGTTGGTAATTGATGACAACCCTTTCACAAAGATGTTATGATAAAATTTTGATTGAACCCATGTCACATTGTCCAAGTATATTACCATGTGTAAGAAGTATGGACAAGTGATCATGAATTCAAATTGATAGCAATGGCTCCCCCTACATGTATGCTATATGTTTGGATTTTGGAAGCATACATGTTAGATAGGAAAGTATAGGAGCATTGACTACCAATAGGTGCTAAGTGTTTTAGATTATAGACCTTTGAAGCGTGATACCATCGGAGTAGCGATAAACACCATCTTAGCACCTTGTGTAGTTAGATACCACTTGAAAAAGCATAAACAAAACTAGAAACCTCGTGAGATCAACATTATAAGCAAGGCTCTAGTACCACTTTTGAAAACATGAAGCAAGAAAAATCTAACTACTTCCTATTCATGCTAGTACTTCAATACACCATTCAATTGTATACTAGCAAAACACCACACAAGCAATGTATTGGAGAAAAAGAAATGCATAACTATGCATCATACATATGAAGTGCACATGGAAATGCAACATTCATGTTTAAGAGCTTGCTCCCTCTACTTGTGTGCTCAAAATTTTAGTTGATCCCCTTCTTTTATCAATTCTCCCCTTTAGGTTTTCTCTTTGTGAACAACATTTTTCTCCCCCTTTGAGTTCTATCTTTGTGAACAACATTTTCTCCCCCTTTGGCACCAATGACCACAAGGGACCAATTTTAGATAGATTATCATGTAGAATTATGGGGTGAGGATCAAGTTTGTGATTTAACCTAGATTGCTTGCATAAATAAAATGCTTCGGTTTGATCCAAGGGCAAGCTTCTTCACACCTCACTAGAAGGGTTATCATGCACCATGTTGAAGCAAATATTTAGATAAGTGATCTAGATTGAACACTTAGGATCACAAGCTACTTAAACAAGTTATATGCTACCACTAGATCATACATAGCAAAGAGACAATAGTGGCACCATATAACCTTCAAATTCATTTGATTTTCATGAATGAGCCTAGAACAAGTAAATTATGACTAGATGCACTAAACAAGTCCTTAGCATAGAATGTATGACATGTCAACCAATTGTACCTTGGGGCTCGAAGGAGAGGCATGTCATAACATTGAGGTGCATCAACTCATGTTGGAGAAGTCAAGTATGTTCAACTCATTCTTTAGCTTGTGAAATCTCTTCTCATCAAGTGGCTTGGTGAATAGATCGGCTAATTGATCTTCGGTGCCCACACTCTCAATAGCAATGTCACCCTTTTGTTGATGATCTCTAATGAAATGATGACGAACATCAATATGCTTTGTTCTTTGATGTTGAACCGGATTGTTGGTTAGCTTCACGGCACTTTCATTATCACATAACAATGGCACATTCTTGAAATTGATTCCAAAAACCTTCAATGTTGCCTTCATCCACAAGATTTGTGCACAACAACTACCCGCGGCGATGTATTCGGCTTCGGCGGTAGATAGTGCAATACTATTTTGCTTCTTGGATGACCATGAGACAAGTGACCTTCCCAATAGTTGATAAGTCCCGGAAGTGCTCTTTCTCTCCACTTTGTCACCGGCATAGTCAGAATCCGAATATCCAACTAGCTCAAAACTTGCACCTTTGGGATACCACAATCCAACATCTTGTGTATGCTTTAAGTACCTCAATATTCTCTTTGTTGCCTTCAAATGACTTTCTCTTGGTGAGGCTTGAAATCTTGCACACATGCATACACTAAACATCACATCGGGCCTTGATGCCGTCACATAGAGTAAGCTACCAATCATTGATCTATAAAGCTTTTGATCCACCATGTTGCCACTCTTGTCACTATCCAAACTTCCACTAGTGCCCATTGGGGTTGTAATGCCCTTTGCATCTTCCATGCCAAACTTTTTGAGCATATCTTTGATGTACTTGGTTTGGCTCACAAATGTTCCTTCTTTCATTTGTTTGATTTGAAGTCCAAGAAAGAAACTAAGTTCACCGATCATTGACATTTCAAATTCCTTTGCCATCATTTTCCCAAACTCATCACAATAATCTTTATTGGTTGAACCGAAGATGATATCATCAACATATATTTGCAATATAAACAAGTCTTTCCCAATCTTCTTGGTAAAGAGAGTAGTATCCACTTTGCCCATGACAAATCCTTTGGTTAGCAAGAAGTCCCTCAATCTTTCATACCATGCTCTAGGTGCTTGCTTCAATCCATACAAAGCTTTCCTTAACTTGTATACATGGTTGGGTTTCTTGTCATCTTCAAAACCGGGAGGTTGCTCCACATATACCTCCTCTTGGATATACCCATTGAGAAATGCACTCTTCACATCCATTTGATATAGCTTGATATTGTGAGCACAAGCATAGGCAAGTAAGATCCTAATTGCTTCCAATCTTGCAACCGGGGCATAAGTTTCACCAAAGTCAAGACCCTCTATTTGTGTGTAACCTTGAGCCACTAGTCTTGCTTTGTTCCTTACTACTATCCCATCTTGATCTTGCTTGTTGCGAAAGACCCATCTTGTTCCAATGATATTGTGATCCTTAGGCCTCTCAACTAGTTCCCATACTTCATTTCTCTTAAAGTTGTTGAGCTCTTCATGCATTGCATTTACCCAATCCGGATCTCTCAATGCATTATCAATGTCCTTGGGTTCTTCCATTGACACAAAAGAAGAGTGAGCACAAAATGATGCCAATCTTGATCTAGTTTGAACTCCCCTTTGTATGTCACCAATGATGGAATCTAATGGATGGTCTCTTGCAATGTTAGTTGGTTGGAGCACTTGGACTTGATTGCTTGGATGTTGATGTTGATCATGAGTTGGAGATGATGAACTAGCCACTTGTTGATCTTGTTGCACTTGAGATGATGTACTAGCTTGATTTTGCGTTAAAGAACCACTAGCTTGTGTAATTGGACTTTGGAGCACTTGATCTTTGTTGTCATCCACATCAATCACTTGCTTTGGCCTAATATCACCAATATCTATTTCTTTCATAGCATTGGTCAATTGAGTTCCTCTCACATCATCCAAGTTATTTTCCTCATCTTGAGAGCCATTTGTTTCATCAAATTCAACATCATGAACTTCCTCAAGTAAACCACTAGCCAAATTCCAAACTCTATAAGCTTTGCTAGTAGTGGAGTAACCAAGTAAGAATCCTTCATCACATTTCTTCTCAAACTTGCTCAATCTAGTGCCCTTCTTCAAGATGTAGCATTTGCAACCGAATACCCGGTAGTATGCAATGTTGAGCTTTCTTCCATTTAAGATCTCATATGGTGTTTTCTCTAGGAACTTGTGGCAATAGAGGCGGTTGCTATAAAAACAAGCCGTGTTGATTGCTTCAGCCCAAAATGAATGACTCACATTATACTCATTCAACATTGATCTTGCCATATCAATTAAGGTTCTATTCTTCCTCTCAACTAGGCCATTAGATTGAGGTGTATACTTGGCCGAGAATTGATGCTTGATTCCAAGCTCCTCACATAACTCATCAACTCTTGTGTTTCTAAACTCACTTCCATTGTCACTTCTCACTTTCTTGATTGTGGTCTCAAACTCATTTTGTACTCTCTTGATGAACTTCTTGAATATGTCAAATACATTACTCTTGTCCACAAGAAAGAATACCCATGTGTATCTAGTGAAATCGTCCACAATCACAAAGCCATACTTGTTGCCACCAATGCTTGTGTATGTAGTTGGCCCAAATAGATCCATGTGCAACAACTCAAATGCCTTGGAAGTACTCATAATGCTTTTCAATGGATGAGTGTTGCTCACTTGCTTTCCGGCTTGACATGCACTACATAGCTTATCTTTCTCAAATGTAACATCCTTCAAGCCTCTAACTAAGTCATGCTTCACTAACTTGTTCAATTGCTTCATGCCAACATGACCAAGTCTTCTATGCCATAACCAACCCATACTTGATTTGGTGAGCAAGCATGTTGAGAGTTGAGTGTCACTAGCATTGAAATCAACCAAGTATAGATTCTCATATCTAAAACCCTTGAAGATCAAATTGGAGCCATCAACACTAACTATCTCCACATCATCAACACCAAATATGCACTTGAATCCAAGATCACATAATTGAGCTACCGAGAGAAGATTGAAGTTCAACTTTTCAACTAAGAGCACATTGGAAATGCTATGATCATTTGATATTGCAATCCTTCCAAGAGCCTTTACATCACCCTTGCTATTGTCACCAAATGTGATGCTATCAATGCCACTATCATTTGATTTGAGAGAGTTGAACATTCTTGAATCACCGGTCATATGTTGAGAGCACCCACTATCAAGCACCCAATGCCTTCCTCCGGCCTTGTAATTTACCTACAAAACAATTTAATGTCTTTTAGGTACCCATACTTGCTTGGGTCCTTGGAGGTTAGTCACTAAGCTCTTTGGTACCCAAATGGCCTTCTTCTTTGGACCCACAATTGGTGTACCAACAAACTTAGCATGCACACCTTTCTCACCCTTGGTAAGCACATAACAAGAATCAAAAGGAATGTAAGGTACATTAGCATTTTTCTTGTTCTTGTTCATTTTATTACAATTAACCTCTAGATGCCCAACTTGCTTGCATCTATTGCAATAACGACCATTGCCCTTCACAAAGCGAGGCTTTAGAGTAGCAAAGGCCGCCTTGCCCTTCTTGGGAGTATAGCCCAAACCCTCTTTGTTAAGAGAGAATCTTTGGCTACCCAAGCATTTTAGCAAGCGGGCATCCCCACCATAGGCATTGCCTAATGCGCGGGTGAGATCATCCACCTCTCTCTTGAGAGTCTCATTCTCAACCACAAGTGATGAATCACTAGTAGTAGAGGTAGAGTTGGTTGTGGTGGATGATGATGAGCTACATGAAGCATTAGTAGGACCAACAAATAAAGAATCATCAATAATATCACATGTTAGTCCAATATCACAAGTGAGAATCACTTGCTCCTCCTTAGCTTCCTTCATGAGCTTCTCCAACTTGAGGTCCTTTTCCTTGATGAGCTCAAGTAGAGAGGAGTGGGCTTCCTTAAGCCTAGTGTGAGCAACTTCAAGGTCCTCGTGGTCTTCCTTTAGACACTCACGAGAGGCCTCTAGCTCATCAAAGGATTTCCTAAGAGCTTTGAGCTCTTGTTCAATTCCTTTGCACTCCTTACTCTTTTTGAGAGCAACAAGCTCCTCCATCAAGGCATCATTTTCATTGCTCTTGGCAATGAGCTCTTGTTCCAAGATTTTGTATTTCTTGGTTGTCCTCTTGTAGCCCTTGCTCATTTGATCTATTATGCCCAATAGATCATCCTTGGAGTAGTCCTCATCCTCCTCATCATCACTCCTACAACCATCACTAGCACAAGAATCATCATCACTATCATCATATTTTACCTTGGTAGGCTTGGCCATAAGGCATGTCGATGTAGTGTCGAAGATGGATGACTTGTTGGAGAGGGCGATGCTTGCAATGGCTCGCCTAGTGGTCCTCTCATCATCACTAGAGCTTTCATCATCATCACTATCGGAGTTGTCACTATCCCAAGTGACCACATAACCACCACCTTTCTTCTTCTTGTTGATAGTGAAGCTCCTCTTCTCTTTCTTCTCCTTCTTGTCCTTCTTGTTCTTCTTCAACTTCAACTCCCCATCATGATATCTTTTGTCTTCATAGGGGCACTTTGCCACTACATGATCGGGGCTATTGCAATTGTAGCAAAGCACCTCCTTTGCCTTCATGAAGTCCCTTCTCTTCCTTGCACCATATTCTTTCTTCTTCATGAACCTCCCCATCTTGTGCACTAGGAGGGCCATGGTCTCATCATCGAATGGATCATCATCATCGCTCTCCACCTTGCTCTTGCCCTTAGAAGATGAAGCCTTGAATGCAATGGGCTTCTCTTGCTTGACCTTGATCTCCTTCTTCTCATCTTCATCTTCATCATCATCATATTGAGCATCGGTCATGACATCTCCAAGCACTTGGTTTGGAGTTACCTTATCCAAACCCTCTCTTTGGATCATCTTCCTCAAGATAGCAAACTTCTTAGGTAAGTTCATCAAGAACTTATGTGAGAAGTCCTTGTCCTTGACATCTTCTCCTAGGCTCTTGAGATCATTGACAATAACTTGTAGCCTATAGAACATCTCCGGTATGGACTCATCATCTTTCATCTTGAAGCTTGCAAACTTATCCTTGAGCATATAGAGCTTGGCACTTTTTACCGTTGAAGTGCCCTCATATGTTTCCTCTAATCTTGTCCACACTTCACTTGCCATCTCAAGATCCTTGATTTGCTCAAAGACTTTTGCATCAATCCCATTGTAGAGAGTGTTGAGAGCCATAGTGTTGCATTGGTTGTTGATGCGGTCATTATTGGTGAGGTTGTCGGGATCAATGATAGCATAATCATGATGTGTCACCTCCCAAACCTTCTCATTGATAGAGCCAAGATATTGCTTCATCTTTCTTTTCCAATGATCAAAAGAAGAGACACCATCAAAGAATGGAGGCTTGCCCCCGACATGGTTGAACACAACTTGAGCCATCTTACACCGAGGTTGTTAAGCCTTACAAACGGTGACCACGGCTCCGATACCACTTGAAAGGTCTTGATGGCTAGAGGGGGGGTGAATAGCCTTTTAAAAATTTCTACAAAGACAAGCTAAACAAGTTTATCAATACAACAAATAGCGAGATGCGAGTTTTGCTTAGCCTATGGGGTGTTTGCAAGCCACCTATCCAATTCACAATTCTAGTATATTTGCACTCAACCACACAAGTCAAACCGAGAAGGTGACTACAACTACAACTAGCAAGCTGCACAAAAGAGCTACTCTAGTAACGCTAACTAGCTAGCAAAGATAACTAAGAAAGTAATACAAGTGAGGGTTAGGAGGGTATCACCGAGGGGCGAAGTATTGAGCCAACCAAAATGATCAACAATGAATACCAAGATAACGGAACACCGGGATCAATCAATCACAATATGAAAGTGATGACACGAAGATTTATCCCGAGGTTCACGTGCTTGCCGGCACGCTAGTCCTCGTTGTGTCCCTCTCCACCACGTGGTTCGGTGGCTAATCGGTCTCACACCGAGCCTCTCAAAAGGCACCACAAGAACCTACCAAATGGCAAAAGGTTGCAAATGACACGAGCAATTCACTAAAGTTGCCTTTGGCGCTTCGCCGAGGTAGGCACAAACCCCTCACAATCACCGGAGGTGGCCAAGAACAATCACCAACTCTTGCCAACGCCTCCAAGCTGCTCCAAGCCGTCTAGGTGGCGGCAACCACCAAGAGAAACAAGAATCCCGCAGCAAATCAACCACCAAGTGCCAACTAGATGCTATCTCACAATGCAAATGCACTTGGATCACTCAATCTCACTTCGAATATGCAAGGAAGCAAGAGAGATGAGTGGGAGGGGAGTTGCTTAGCTCAAAGTGCTCACAAGTATGTCAAATGTTCAAGAGAAGGAGCCTTGAGCCGGCCAACGAGTATTTATAGACGTACCCCTTCGAATATAGCCGTTAGAAACTTAAACAGCCGAAGTCGCGTTGACCGGACGCGCCGGTCCAACTGACCGGACGCGCCGGTCGCGCAACGGCTCTTTCACGAAGCACTGACCGGACGCGCTGGTCCAACTGACCGGACACGCCGGTCGCCCAACGGCTAACTCGCGAAGCACTGACCGGACGCGCCGGTCGCAACGACCGGACGCGCCGGGAACGACCGGACGCGCCGGTCCTGTAACTGACCGGACGCGTTGGTCAACCCTGAGCCGCGCACAACGAAATAGCGACCGGACGCGCTGTTAGAACTGACCGGACGCCACAGTGCCAGCGTCCGGTGAGAGTCCAGTAAGCTCCCTGGACGACCGGACGTGTCCGGTCGCCTGTGACCGGACGCGCCGCGCGTCCGATCAACCAACTGAAAAACGCGCAGACACTGGACACTGACCGGACGCGTCCGGTCACACAGTGACCGCGTCTGGTGCAGCGTCCGGTCACCACTGTGACCTCCATTCGCTTCCGTTTCTTTTCCGTTTGATTTCCGACTTTCGGCGTAGTAGAAAATAGGCATTTCATTTCCCCGAAATCGCCTGAATCCCGCGCTCGCACGCTCGGCGGGAGGGAGAGAGGACCCCAAACCCTCTCTACCGCTTAAACTCCAACGCCATCGTAAATGTGCTAACACCACCAAGTGATCATCACCATGTGCATGTGTGTTAGTATTTTCACAATCAATTTTCGAGGCGTTATTAGTTCTATCCAAATGCATATGACATGAAATGCACACCTAGAGGCACTTAGGAGTTCAATAGCCGCGTCATTCCCCTCTTTATAGTACGGTTATCTATCCTATAATGTAACCACACCCACTAGGTGTCTTGGTTACTAAAACACAACCCTTAAGCATATACCTTTGCCTTTATCACGTAGGGTTGCGTCCAAATCCAAGTGTGGCCATCATGATCACCATGTCCATCTTGCCACCAACCTTGGAATGTACTAATCCTCATATGCTACATACAACTTAGGCATAGGATTAGTACTTAGGCATTGTCACTAATTACCAACACCAAACATAGGACTTTCAGTATCATTATTTATATTTTCCCAAAGGAGGGCATGGTATAATGTATCTAGCATGGGCATGAATAAGATTACATACGTTCATGATGGACCTTAGTTCATGACAGGGGTAAAAACAGTATTTCAAGGATAGTGGACACACATCTGGGCTAGCCTCAAGGATAAAAGGAAAACAAAGAATAAAAAATATTTCTATGTGGAGTCGGCATGTTCTAATATAGCCGTGTAGAGAACAGTTGATGATTATACAAGTTATATGACTAGAGTTAGAGCTAAGTTTAAGATAAACGGGGAGATCTCCGAGCACTGGTCTGCTAGCAAGCGCGAGAGACTTTATGACTCCTACACAATACCCGAACGTGAGGGATTACAAGGGACGGACAGGGCTGTCACCACCTGCCGTCTACCCCTCAACCGTGGGATACCGTCATATCCACAGGTTCCGTGTACCCGAGCACCATGCCCGTGTACAAAGAAACTACCTATACCCCCTCGGGTCCCCGACCCTACGGATTGACAGATAAAGGATATAGGCAAACCCGAAGAAACAATGAACCGCCACCTCAACCTAACCCTACTTCTACTCATACTCATCATATGAATGTTTAAGCATGAAGTTAAACATGTTAAGATCGTCACATCCAAACTATATGCTAGTTCATATATCATGATTATAACATGAAGACGACTATACTCAAGTTTATATGCATTGCTATATGAATGATATGAGAACTTGAACTTGAAAGAACTCTTCATAGTATTCATAACAAAAGTAGCTCTTTCTTCCAAGGAGACAAGCTCTCCTTGTAGCTCTTGGTAGCTTCAAAAGCTACTACTAAAACTATGAAAAGAATACAAGGTGTGGTGTGAGGTGTAGCTCCAAGATGATGTTGTGTGTGTTGAATGGAGAGGTCCACCCTTGCTTATATAGTGGATGAAGGACGGTTCAGCGCAGGTAAAAATGGAAACCAGCCAAAATCGCCTCTGCATGGCGGCATGCAACCGCTAGAGTGGGGTGGGCCCAAGAGGCGGCACCGGGGGTGCGGGTGCACCCTAGCTAGCCCCGCTCACCACTGCCTTGCTCTGGTGGGCTCTGGGCTGGGCCAGGACCTCCTCCACATCAGTGCTTTGGTCCAAGTAGTTGTGTAGGTGGGCTTTCTCCATTTCCTTTGTTTGTGCATTTCTAAAATGTGCTTTCTGCTTTGCGCTTTTTCTTTGGTTTTGCGTATTTTGCACTTGTTTCCAGAGATGTGTCCTACAAAACATATTTTCTCGAATACAAGAGGAAATAGGTCAATAGTATATGCATATGTGTCAAAAGTATATTTATTTCTCCTTTTTGGACTATAATTGGCAGTTCTAAATATGCATTAGTAACCACCAACACCTATCCCAGTCAGCTTGGCTTTTCATACGATGGAGAAAATACCATTGGCGCATCTATTGTTAACCCGTGGGTGGTAGAAGTTTCAACTGTCGATTTTCTTCCTTAGAAGACCTTGCTATCGGTCTAACCGGTGGTGAAAGTATAACATCGTCGCTTCTATCGCTACGGCAGTGAAAGTGACGATAGTGATAAATCAATCTGTAGTAATGTACAGGAGCTAGGCTACATGAGTCTATTTGCATCCCCGGAGCCAGGCTAAAGTGGACACCCAAGTAATAAATCGCTCAAAAGCTATATGGGACAGGCCCAACAAGGCCATATTCGTGTAACCAATCACGGCCTTAAAAACTGCAAGAGCTCAAATACCAGCTTTATTTGCGTTCCTACATTTTTTGCCACCATAAACTTTATATTTTTAGACATTTTGCATGTGTGACAAGCCAACTCACATGTCCAACGTGGAAGGGCACACGAAAAGACCCTCCTGCTCCTACCTTATTCTTAAGCACCAGCCCCTCCCGCTGTGGTTGACCCCCAAACACTCCCACTCTCCCATCTCCTCTGTCGATGGCACATGCCACACGATGGCAACCCCTTACCTCACCCAACTAAACAACTCCATTGAGCACACGTAAGCAGTAGAAGCAAGAGCCGGGAAGGAGCCGACAGCAGTGCCAAGCATCTGGTGCTAACGTTCATGGCTTAGGATCGTCAAAAAAAATGTTCACGGCTTAGTTAACGTGTTGGTTGTTAGTATTTTTTATGGTATATAGCATACTCTTTTAACCGAGTCTGTGAATTAAAAATAGTTTGTTTGAATTTACTTATGCACAGTCACAAAAAATAAAAGGAAATGTGTGAAAAAGAAAAAGGTGCAGCAAGAGAGGCGCCGCATAAGTGCTTGTATTCCTTTGATCAAGGTTATTAGGCAGTACGGCGAGGCGTGGCGAGCTACCCCCTTCCAAACGCCTAGGCGTTTAAGGCACGAGGCGAGGTGACGCCATACAAACATCTTAATATATAATACCACTAGAAATCAGAAGCAAATCATACGATATAATCATAGTTATTAGGACCGGACCAGAGATCGAACTGGCGAGACCATCGGTTCACTGGCCAACCGTTTAGAACCGGTTGAACCACCGGTTCAATTGTTTTGGACCGGTTAAATTGAACCGGTCACAAATGTATTGAACCGGTGTATATATATGATATAATTAACACATGGTAAACACAATTAATTGTACAACCACAAGATTCATACATATATAAAATGACATGTTCTTAAATTCAAAACATCAAATGCGTGATAACTGATAATAATAACATAATGTTCATCTTCATAGTTCATATTATACATCATACAAGCTGAACCACTGGTCGATAGTTTTGGACTTGATGAATTACGCCCATAAATACTTCAAACGGTGTAATATAATGATATATAACAAATAATCTCGAATGCTAAAATGGAGTGCATTATTGCTAAGAGCTCATTAAGATAATCAAAATAGATATATTATTTGTCTAATTTGGAGCTCATTTGAAAAGTTATGAAATTTTAAATTTTAAAATTTAGAAGTTAGTACTAACATCAGCTGACACCAGCACTATCAAAAAGTCAACCGAGGCAGGAGCAGCTCCACCGCGCATGCAAACATGATCAGTAGCCAAGCGGGCCCACCGGTGGCATGTGCACTCCACTCCACCAACACGCCGCATAGCAGGCAGGACTGCAGTACACGCGCACCATCGCACAGAGTTACAAATCGGGCCGGTTCGCATTGAAACCGACCGGTTCACCGGTTCCATGAAAAACCGGCCGGTTCAACCGGTTTATACCGGTTTGATTGCACAAACGGTCTTTTAAGTGAACCGGACCGGTGTAGGCTCTGGTTCGGTCTTTTACTGGTCCAACCGCCGGTCCGGTCCGGTCCGGTCCTAATAACTGTGCATATAATACCATAACAAATAGTGCAGCTAGAGAACAGGGTACAACATAAAGTAGCAAAATAGCAAATCCAAAATCTCTCGTCTCTCAATAGCAACAAATTAGACTTTAGTGACAACATAACTTAATTACTAGTGCTGCTAGTGCAAAACAAATATAAGTCGCATAAGTGCTGATCTGAAATCTCTAGTCAACAACTCAACATCATCTAAGCATGTCCATTCAAGCAGTCTTTCATCTCCATTCTAATTGCAATGGTAGTTTTGAAGCACATTTTTTTGTCTCCAAAGCCACCTGCCAGATGTTTCTTCGCCCTTCATATCCCTCCATAAAATGAGATACCACATAGGGTGCATGCTACCACATCTTTGTTTTGAAGGTTTGGCCAGTAGATATACTTCCATCCTGGATCCCAAAGATTTCCCTTCAAAGCTCGATCAGTCTTCGGATCATAGTCACTGGTGATGCAAGATGAACTTGTCATTGTCCTATCAACTGTAAAAACAAAGATGGACTTATGCATCCATAGCTGGTAGTAGCCACAAATAGCAAGCAACCAGTAGAGCAGAGTAGAAGGAGCAAAGCAGAGGAAGAAGGGGAGGAAGAGCAGAGCCGCATAGAAAAGAGGAGGGGGAGAGCAGAGCCGTAGAGCAAAGAGGAGGGGAGGAAGAGCAGAGGAAGAAGATGGAACCTGCAGAGTGGAGTCAAATCGGGGAGGGCTGGAGGCAGCGGATGGGCAGAGAGTCGTGGTCACGGATGCTGACGGGAGTCGCAGTCATAGGCACCGCCGCCGCCAGATTTCAAGTGCACAGCCGCCCTCTTCTCTCTCCCTCTCTCCTCCCTTTCCCTCTCCCGCTCTCAACTGGCGCACAACTCCCTCCCTTTTACCTCTCCCCCGCGCACAGTTCCCTCCCTCTCCCCCCACACGCCGCTCTCTCCTTTCCCCTCACGCGTGCATCGCGCAATCCCCTCCCTCATACCTTTTCCATCTCGTGGCATTCATCGACGCCGATAGGTGATGACTTTGGCCGCAAGGCGACGCCATATGCAAGGATGCCGAGGCGAGCAAGATGCCGCGATACAAAACTCGCTCGGACGACTAGGAGACGCCTAGGCGACGCCTTAATAACCTTTGCCGTGATTTAGAGGGTTGTGTCTGGTGATTAGGAGGAGTTGACAAAATCTCTTTTTTCATGGAGTAAGAGCATCTCCAACAGTTCCCCAATCTCACCTCTTATCCCTATAAAACTGTCATATTGTGAGAGATGTCTCACTTTTTCTTTCTCCAGCAGTACCCCAATAGCCCTTCTTTTTTTATGGCCACTAAAAAAACACCCCTTCTCCCCTCAAATGAACGGGGAGTTGCATCTCCCCCAATAAAGTTGGGCCCATCATAACTGTCGCAGGCCTGAGCCCGTGGGCAACCCGCGACGCCCATGTCTTCATCGTCACCACCGTGTTACGAGAGCGACTCCGTTGCTATTTGCTGCAAGGAGCCACTAGTGATGTTCACAACACCGCGCGCCGATCTCGCCACCCCGCCCCATCCTCATCGCCCTTCGCCGCATGCCGACGAAGCCCGATGCCTTTGCTACACCCTCCATGACCGGGCTTAGCAGCAACACCGCCCTCCCTGCCACTGCCAAGCAGCCGTCGCGGACCCTATTCCAACCCCGCCAACCCGGATCCGCCTCTGCCAAGGTGTTAGGGGTCGAGGCCACGACTAGCGCGGTGGTGACCAGGGTTGGGATCGCGGTTGGGTGTGAGCCCTCTACAGCTGTCGCCGCCTCCTGCTGCGGGAGAAGACATCGTGATGAACACGCTGAGGAATGAAAGGAAAGAAGAAAAATAAATTCTAATACATGTGGGTCTTGCATATATTGGGAGAGATTTTTAGTGATCTGCTGGAGCATCTTCCCCCATAATATGGAAAAGGAGTATTAGTAACTAGCAATACAATCTTATTGTGGATAAAATATTGGTGAGATGTTGAAGATGCTCTAATTAATAATTAATTCAAGGATATAAAAATATTAACGAATCAAAATTTTTTGAAGTATTACCTCGTAGTAAGTAAAGGAAGTACCGTAACATTGTACAAAACATTTTATGAGCACTATTGCACTAAGCAGCGGTAACACTTAAGTCTGAACCGTACATATCCACTATACACGTTGAGTAAACCACACACTAGCTCTAACCCACTTACGCTTTCGTTCTTGCTTTATATAAAAAGGTTAACCGTAGATAGTGGTATGTACTTTGAAACCTATATGAACATCTACAACCTCACATTAATATACAGAAGATCACCAAGGGTCAAGTTCTAACTGCGCAGGATGCCACAGCAGCAAACATCAAATCTGAAGCTCACCCTCAAGCCTCAGTCAATGTCATCACCGCGCATTCAACAAGATCTGTGCACCACAAAACTGGGGAACTGGATACATGAAATTTTCAAAATGGCATTTGACGTGTGAAAATATGGAATCTCAGATTTCCCGTGGACTACACCGCGATTACCATGAGCAGTTTGAATTTCCATGAAACATTCACCCAACAACACTGATCAGTAACTCTGCGTCCTCTCTATGCTATATTACATTGAGCCGATGAACTCTACTTCCACAATAAAAACAATTACCAAAGCACAACTTGATGTATGTTGGCCTCCCAGGTTAAAACTGCAATCAGGTGGATCAATATGACAATTCATGGCCACGCAGTGATATGTACTTCTTAACCCAGACTGCATCTTCAGCACAAGCCTGGGCCTGTGGCGTCTTCAGCAGGACGTCTAACGTGGCAAACTCATGGACTGCATCCTTGTACTCAAGAACAGGGGCGTCCACATTTACCTTACGGAGCTCCTTCGAGTACGCAATTGCGCGATCCTTCATCCAGTCGAGCTCTGCAACAACTGTTAGGGTTGGAGGCATAAGCTTCAACGGAGGGCTTCGTCCAGGTGCAAGAGGGTTCACAGCTGGATGGTCCAAGCTGAATTCACATTCAGGCAAGAAGAGTTTCCAGGCCAGTAAGCATGATGACTTGTCATAGAAGTAGGAGTTCGCCAACTTCAGTTCTGAATGAGTGGGTGCACTTCCCATGAAAAATGGATACATCAGAACTTGTGCAACAACTCTCACAGGGTCCAGAAGTTTCCCAGATTCAACAGCTTTTTGGGCCACATAGTCAGCAATATTAGCTCCACAACTGACCCCAAGAAGAACACACCTGCTACCATAATAGGAGATAAATGAGCGCTAATACCATAGTAGCATCAGCTACTAAAGTAGTAGTGAAAAAGAAGAAGACACACAAGGACACCTGATTACAGCTGAATCTATTAGAGAGGATGTATAAAACAATATCTAACTGCAACAGGCAAGCTATGCATGCGGATCATTGGATAACGAAGGATCCATTATGCAGTGAGGGAAAAGAAAAAGAAAACCGAATCTAATGCACATAACTTGTCTTGTGCAACTAAATTGGTTGCCAAATAAATATAGAGTATTAATTTGTGGAAGCTTTTCTTTTGGTAAACCAATTGGGTGAAAATTAAATTCGGTGATCAGCTTGTGTGAGTAAATTTTCCCTTCTGACAAAGTTATGGTTTATCCTTCATGAACACCTTTGTCAAAGTCATGGGCAGAATAAAACATACAATAGAATAATGCCATTAAATAGTCAATGCTAACAAGTTTGGTTGGCAACAATAATGAACTAGTTCAATTCTTTATTAGGAAAGGGTATTTGTTTCAAGAGTACTGTTTATGGCATTTTATCATAAAACATGCTGACGTAATGGCCTATCATGTGGGTTTGGAGTGACTATAGTGGTTTGGCATCATCAGAATCATGCTTAACTGGAATGTTAAGAAAATTGTGATATCAAGGGCACAATTGGATGAATTAACTGAGAACAAACTGAACTAACAATGCCTAAGTCCCCAAAAGCAAAGGGTACCATCGATGATCGATCAAATAAAAACTGATTATATATAGGAGTTCGTTTCAAAAATTATATATAGGAGTTAACTGTATATAATTTAACCAACTGACAGAAGTTTGCTAGTCTATTTATGCATGGTTCTAGCTGGAGAGTGCAGACAAAACCATGACACAGAAATAACATGTGTCCAACAGCCTTGTGCTTGCCCCTGGACTGTATATATTTTGCCACCATGTCCTACAATGTAGCACATCAGTTGTTTTCCCTGGATCTACCATTTATGCAATGATTTTCAGATATCAGAAAGAAAAACTTTACACTACGGAGTGATGCTTCTAAGTGAAAGAAAGAAAGTCAAGCATAGAAAGATCAGGAATGCAACATGGTAGACACAGTAGATACATAACACAGTTCAGAAGGAAGTCACAAGTTTAGAAAGGGGTCAAACATATCTTATGTCACAGTGCACCTCGCAATTCTAGCTTTCTCATGCTTCTCAATGGTGATATTCCGTGTCCTACATCCCCTTTCTTCTCCCTCTGTTTTGTCTAGCTCCAATGTACGACTTTCCTCTGACAAATGCAACTCCTATATGTCTATATCTCCTTCCTCTCATGTCAAATCCCATGTCCACTGGTAACTAGTAAGGGTCCATTCCCTTCCTCCCACTCCTGATCTCTAGAAGAGCATGATCATTTTGAAACGTGATGGCTCACCAACAACCTTATTGCACCCATTTTCTTCTGGCTAACACTCACATTGGCGATATTGCACGAACAGCAACTAGGTTATAATGTCAAGATAAAATCACATCATCCCAAATGCATTTGCAGTCTGCAATGATCCTCAGACCCAGCGGCATTACTGTGGGAAAAACATTTGAACATGTGCATCGGAGTGATTGATCTACTGTGTTATTAGCTACAACGATTTCATGTGCATAGATCTAGAACAACAAGGTTTTCACATTGGAAGAAAATTTAAAATTTCAAATCCAAAGGTTTACAAAGACCAACTGGTTGTCTGGTTCTGAACTGGAAACAAATCGCTACTAGTGTAAAGAATAATTTAATTCGGTCATGATCATTACTTTTGTATCATTAAATTCAATCATAGATGAGGCAATCATGTTACAGCTGTCAATTGTCTAAACCCTGGAACCTAGCATGAATAGAAGATTATACAGTTGAGTTAGTCATGTTCAACTAATTCAGACAAAATGGGCAAGGCTGGCTAAGAGAATCCTGTATCAACTTGAAGGAAACATATTCAGAACAAGCAGATTCATGCACTCATTACTCCACCAAAACACAAGGCATTTCCTGAAATTGATTACACCCCGTTGAAGGCTATCAAACGCAACTCCCTACATAAGGAGGTAGTTGCATCCACACATGTATTGGACATAGTCAACGTCATCACCAACCAGGCTACCAAAAGCATCAAGCAATGTAAGGCAAAGAACTACCAAAAGTTGCAACGACTGGCCTGGTTTAATTTCACCCCCTAAAGTTTAGTCCATATCCCATCGGATGTCTGGACACATGCATGGGATATGAAATATAGACTAAAAAAATAATTAATTGCACAGATTGCGTCTAATTTGCGAGACAAATCTTTTAAGCCTAATTAGTCCATGATTTGACAATGTGGCACTACAGTAAAGCTACAATAAATATGTGCTAATGACGGATTAATAATATATTCGTCTCGTGGAGTGCTGACGACTTCGTAATTTGTTTTATTATTGCTATCTGAACACTGCCACGTGACACGCCGATATAACAGGCGATGTGACCCCCGAAACTTTACGCCCTGGGTTTAAACAATGCCGACGAATGCTCGATTCTCAAAAATCAATTAATGCATTTCTATACAGCTGACAAAAATCATGGAAAAAATGTTAACAGATGAGAAACCCATGAAAGACGAAACCGCACCTGGACGGATCAGCGTGCGCGGCGAGCCACGGTTCGACCATCGCAGCACCGAACGAGTCAGCGCCGGTGCCCTTGCCCATCATCGTCCGTCCGCACGCGGCAAGGTTGGCCCGCTTGGCGATCCATCGCAGCACAGCGACCCCATCCTCGAAAGCCGCGGGGTACCTGCTCTCGGGCGCGAGGCGGTACCCGACGGCCACCACGATGGCGTCGCAGAGGCGCGCGACGCGGCGGCAGAAGGCGTCGTTGGCGGCGCTGTCCGCCGCGCCGGTCACGAAGGCGCCACCGTGGAACTGCACGATGACTGGCAGCTTCCTCCTCGAGGCGGACCGCGTGGCACCGGCGGTCGGGAGGTACCCGCCGTAGTCGCGCGGCGCCGCCTGGGCGGTCGGCGCGGGCGAGACGCCGACGCCGTGGAAGCTGGCACTGGCGCGGCGGGAGCGGGAGAGGAACTCCTGGCCCGGGGCGGCGTCGCGGTGCTGGGGCTGGGGGAATGAGTTCCGGCGGAGACGATGAGGAACAGTGCCGCCGGTGGCGGTGGAGGTGGCGTGGTGGTTGGGGTTGGGGAGGAAGAGGCGGAGGTGGAGGGAGGAGAGGGGGTCCGGGTGGAGGTCCTTGGTGGCGACGCCGTCGGGGGAGGCGGGGGAGAAGGACGGGTTGGAGGGCGGCGAGGGGCGCTGGTCGGCGGGGCGGGAGGAGACGCCGAACGGCACCGAGGCTGGGGCGGAGGCGGAGGCGGAGAGTGAGGAGAGGCGGCGGCGGAGGAGCAGCTTGAAGAGGAGGCTGTGGAGCTGGACGGCGACGGGGGGCATGGCCGTTGCCGACAAGTCGGGGAGGGCAGGGATGGATGGTGGTGTGGTGGGCCAGATCAGTGATGAGTGTCACGGGTAGTGGTGGCATTTGGTATTTGATTCGGGTGGTGGTAGCTTGGCTTTCTTTTCTCTTTTTTGCTTTTTCTTTCTTTGTCCTTTGGGAGTTGGTGTGTGTTATGTGTGTTGATACTTGATGGTGATGATTAGCTAGGCATGATAGATAATCATCTTATTTGCTTGAACTTATCAGCCCAGCTTATCAGTCATGGTACAGTATTTTTCTTTCACAACAAAACAACATCAGCCGGTTTATCGGCCGCCGAAACCATCAACCGAACAGGGCGAATACAGCCTGTGTACTAGTAATAACTAGCAAAATTTGTTCGTAAGTTGCAACGGGCCCTAATATATTTTGAATCGGATTTTGTAATATTATTGGATATGAGTCTGAGTCATGAATCTAGATCACAAACGAGACATGAATAATAAAGTTGCACATATATATTTTGGGAATAAAAAACAGATTGGAGGAGATTCTTTGCTTTTAATTTTTTTTGTTTTGCTGATATCCTTCACAGAGCCTTTTAAGTTTTTCCTGCTTGTTTTCATTGGTCATTTGTGCATACCTCTCTCCATTTTTTCCTTAGCATCCATGACCGGATATTCTGATCCTAATGGATTGTTTGCTTGAGTGTTTTGTGTATGCATGTATCTGTAGATCAAAAAGAATGTATATATAATAAGAAGAGTGCCATATTTTTTCTAGATGTGATAGAGAAAAAAATGAAAAAAGCAATATTGAAGTAATTTTACCTAGATGCAATTATTTTTTCACCGAGTTCATCAATGTTTGTAATCTGGTTTTTAAGTGCCTCTATGCCACCTCCTGCATGTATATCTTGATGGGCATCAATCCTGGCATCTTCCTGGTGTAGAATATTGGCTTCATCAATGTTGATATCAATGATGTTGATTTCCTTTTGCGTATTATAGATTTACAGTTACGATGGAAATTGGAGCAGTGTTGTCTTGCCGTCTAAATGCTTGCTTTTTGATTCCGGAGATTTATGCTCTTTAGGGTAGTATTTGTTTTCATTATATAGTGACAGAATCGTTGTATGTTGTCACACCCTTTAAGGAACAAATGGAATGTATAATTTTATGTGCGCCCAGAGATTAATCACACATAAGATGACAAATATAAATAGTATTATCACAAATGTTTATTACATAACGAATAATATCACAGAGTCTTCACGTATTTAAGCGGAAACATAAGATAACTCTTGTGATAGCTAGCTCCATAGCATAGGCACGTCAACTAGTTGACCACAAGTCTAGTAATCTTCAGGGAAGTAGTAGTAATCATTATTCGGACATTCTGGAGTCCATCCTGAGATGTGGGGGGAATAAAGGGTGAGCACATAGGTACTCAATAAGTGTAACATGAGGTTCATGAAGCTCAAAAGGGATAGACACAGGTTTAAGTGCATGTAGCTTTTAATTGGTCATATTTTAAACAATTAAGTAGCAACAAATTGGTGATGTTCCCATAATAAACACATGATCATGTAAAGAGAATAATGAATAGCAAGAACAAGTAAATTAATAGTGATCTCTATTCCATAAGGGTCTAAGGCCGCTCGTGTCCGTGAGTACAGCTAATATACCAGTTTTACACTCTGCAGAGGTTGTACACTTTCACTGTGAGTCGTGATCCCCAAAAATCCAAGGTCATGACTCCCCATTGGACGGTTAAGTTTTACTATAAAGTCTTTCCAAGGTTCATCTAACAAGTTAGGGCCGCTAGGTTTCTGTGTCCTGCAAATGTAAAGATCCCCTTCCGTATGGCACAATGACACACAGCCTATACTCATAAGGACAGAAGCCGCACTACACCCAACCCGAAACATACCCCTTTTGCGCCATAAAGGTAACCACTAACAAGCTAGAAAAGGTCCTCTTATATGACTAAAGCCAGAGCCATGTAGCTCTCATAGCTGTACTGTAAGTCCCGGATGTTCGCTTATAGATAAGTCCTTACGGAGAGGAGTCTAGAGAAAACTCTAACCCTCTTGTTCCCTGTTACTAAAAATCATCTTTTAGTGTTATTGCATATATCATTAGTCAAATTACAATATCATTGTTTATGTGAGCACTAGCAAACTACCCAATGATATAACCATAGGAATGAAGGAACAAGATCAATACTAAGGCATCCTTGACAAGGAGACACATGCATAATGAATTAAGTGAATTAAGGTGAATAGGTAACAAGGATAATCTCATGCTATACTTGCCTTGATCTAGCTGGTCCTGTTGATCTGGTTCGTAATAGTACTCTTGATCACCAACGAACTGCTCACCGTCTATTCTCGATTAACACATCAACAACAATCACCCAAGAGCAATCATGCAAAGCAAACAAAGCTACAATTAGAACAGTACACCAACAGTAGTAAAATAAGATGAAAAGTTTGTAAAACGATTCTACATCTCACTAGGATCACACAAACGTAAAATTGCATATAAATCGGAGCTAAAACGGAAAAATTATGATTTAAATAAGGTTTACTTTATTAAAGTAATAGATTAAATCTAATCTCAAAATTTAAAAGTTAAAAACATACTAAACAGTAGCACTAACATGTATATTATGTAATTACGAACCTAACGCAACTTGAACGGGTCAAATCGGAGTTAAAACGGAGATTTTATAAGCAAAATAAGATTGAAATAAATCCTTTAAATATTAAAAACGTATTTTCAATTAAACCGACTGAATTTACGTTTTCAAAAGAATAAAGCGTAATCTGGTTTTACACTTATGGACTGTGGGTTAGATTAGGGTCTCTTTTAGAAAACCGACAGGCTGAAGAGGTATCGGCCGATCTCGTTCTCGTTCGTTAGATCTGAAACGGACGGCTAAGATTAGATTGAGGGAGAGGGAAGAGGGGATTCCGGCCAGCACTGTAGCCCGACGGCGGCGATATTGCCGGCGGCGAGCAATTGCTCACCGGAGTTGAGCAATCCGGCAGCAGGAAACACGATTCGATGAACCGATTGCACAGGAAGGTAGAAGAGAGGACCGCGAACTCACCTAGATGATTTTCAACGACTGGAATCGATCGAGGAAGGCGTGCGGCTTCCAATGGCGGATGGTGGTCCTCTGCATACGCCGACGAGATGAAATTAACACAAAAAGCCAGAAACTAAGAAGAGCAGCAGCTTGGCGAGGTTGTAGAGGTGACGCAAAACTCGACTGCACCATACGAACTGGACGATGTCGACGAACTCGGCGAGTTGGGCTCGGGGAGCGGCGGGACTAGGGTTGCGGCTGGTTACAAGCTCGAGACAATGGCGACTGCTGCGAATAGGATTGGGGAGCAGGTGGCGCGAGCGCGGCTGCTATTTAAGAGGGGCTCGACGTGCAGGACAGGCCAAGAAGAGGGTCGGTGCGGCATCGGACTCCACCGGCGTGTCTGTGTCGGCTACGAGCAAGAGGAGGAAGAAGACGGTGCCACGCGGGCCCGGGATGGCAGCGAGACAAAGAGAGAAGAGGGGGCGGGCTCGCCACTTGGACCAGCTGGGCCGAATCAGTGAGCTAGGCTCGGCCCAAGAGAAAGAGGGGAAAGAAACGGCTTGCTAGGCTGCTGGGTGGATGCCGAACGGGCCAGCGGCTTGAGGAGAGGGCCAAATGCAGAGGAGGGCAGCAGCAGGCCTTCGGGCCAAAAGCTGAGAAGGGAGAAGATTTTCATTTTCTTTTCCTTTTCTAATATTTCAAAGCAATTTCCAAATAATGTTTGAAGTCCTTTTCTCTTGTAATAAAAACCAATCATCACAGAGGAAAATATGCAGCGGCATGTATGCACAAGCATGTGTCTAACCTTATAGTTGATTTTATTTATTAAAAAATATTATTTCTCTAGGTTAAAATGCTCACAAAATTGCGTAAATAAATCAAATTCTCCTAATTTAAAATAATGCAAATTTTAAGGTGTTACATATGTAGTCCCATTTGGACAAGGACCATAGTCCTATATGGACTCAGTAATTGGTATAGAAGTGGAATTCGGGCAACTCTTTCTTTCTCCATATAATATATTGTTAATTAATGCTGGGCAATCTGGCCTGTACCGATGGCAAGGCAAGTTTTTCTTCTCTATATAATATATTATTATTTAATTAATGTTGGGCAAGCATTTTCCTTTTTAGTTTAGAATTTCTATTAAGATTCATGACTGAAGAGAACTATTTGGATCAGAATTCCAATCTATTCAGATCGGACTCCGTATCGTGCTAGAAGAGCTATTCTAATCGTATATGCACGGGTTATAAATATAAGTCCGGACAAAAGAAACATTTTATTGTCCGGTAGTTAGAGGGAGACGGACCAAAAAAATAGACAGACCAAAAAATAGGCTGAAACTTTGCCTCTTTATTATTAGGTATAAGCTGAAACTTTGCCTCTTTATTATTAGGTATAGATATAGATATAGATATAGATAGTGAGTGGCATTTTTTAGTGATTACTTGATATAGTTGTTATATACCTAGGCGCTGTTTGGATCATATGGTCTAAAGTTTAATTAGTTATTATTATAATACTAAAATTTGACCACCTTGTACTTGTGTGGTTTAAGAACAACTCAAAAAAAAACTCTTCATATGCTTTCAAGATTGATAAAAATGAAGGTTTTAGTTAAAGAAAAGCTCTTCCCAACCGTTTTTTCAATTAGATCTCTAAACATTGCTATTTTTATTCATGATTTCTCGCTAGCCATATTGAGAAATATTTAAGGGTGAAAATATATAGAAAGTGCTTTTTATTTAAATAGCTCTCTAAAAGAGGATTTATAAAGTGAGTTTGTGAAAGATTTTTAGACATCCTCTAATAAACTATTAGCCTTTTTATGATGTTGACTAAAATCAGGGTGCAAGTAACAACGGCTAGCTCCACTAAAATGATAGTATTAAGCTAAAGATGCAAAGCATTTCGTTAAGGAATTAATTATTGCATTTTTATAGAAAGCAATTCAATTTCCACATATATTAACAAAAGAAAAGAGTATGATGCTCCATTCACCCTAAATGGTGTAGATTATTTGCCACCGGAACATGACATCAAATTAAAGAAAGCCGTTAGATCAAAATTTAGATTAAAAAACACATTAGTGCTGTTGTTGACAATAAACATAGTTTCTGTAAAACAAGCATTCATGTGTGGTTGGTTCCGTAAAAAAAAGCATTCATGTGTGGTTATTTGTTTGAGATTTACATCTTGAACTTTTACTTGCTCGGATTAAAGCTATCTACTCCTCGAAGAAGATTTCAACAACCCGTTTTCCTTGATTTCTCTTTCAACACCGTAACTAAGAGATATGGTTGCAATCCTGCGAAGAAAACCTGAATCCCAGGACTCGCTCTTCACCACTCAAGAAAGGGACCTTGCACAGGCACCCGACATTGATGCATAATGGTAGCTTTCCGTTGTGTGCTTTGCGGTTGTTGCTTGGTCATGAGACATCACATTAGTCCTCATTACTTCATCTATCCCTCTTTATCCATCGCTATGGTATTTATTTATACTGATTTTTTTAAAATTTGACTAGATTTATAGAAAATATTAGCAACCCATACGTGGGTTTAGGGCATGTCTGGATCTAATAGACCTTAACAAACTAACTTAATGTTGATGAATGTGTTCGGTTTCTCATTTTCAACCTGTAATGGTTTACAAAGTTAACGGGGTCACGTTGCTTTTATGTTTGGTTGGCCCGATTTGCAACCAATAACAATGTTATTAGATATCTCCCCATACAATCCTATTACCGCTCCTCTGCAGGTGTTATATGATCCCATACGAGACGTGACGATCGACACTTTTTTCTCATGAACCCGCTGCTGCCCGCCTTCGTCGCCAAGGAGCGACACCACCCGCCGACCCTGCCGCAAGAAGAGCCTCGCCGGTGAGGGCCGCCCTCTCCCTTCTTCGTCTCTCTGAATCTCTCCATAAATCTCCATACTAAGGGGGTGTTTGGGACTGCTCTGCTCCACGTTTTTTAGCCAAACGGTTTCAGCTCCACACACTTTGTTCGAGAAAAAATGGTGGAGTTGTGAGAGCATCTAAAGAGGTACTCCACAAACTCTAGTTTTTTGTGGAACTGCTCTACGGTAGAGTTTGTGGAGCAGTCCCAAACACCCCCTAACTGTTGATGTTATGGACACAGGGTACCTCACCGCATGGAAAATAGTCCAAATGGAATGGGGTGTACCAAGTAGGCTACATGAGAGGCCCAAAACCAGACGGGGTACCTCATCTACTTGATGTACAAGGCATAACAAGATGTACTTATAAACCAACTCTATCCGATAGATTTCCTTGTAACAAACTATAAAACCTTTACATAAATTGATTAGGTCTCTATCTATAACCTACCCTCCAGACTAGACAAGGTGCGGTGGGAAACCCCCGATTGATACCTCATTAAACCTAATTAATTAGATATCATAAAATCTTAGCATACCCAACTTGACAAACACATCAGCGCCCCAGTAATCTTTGAGCATGCATGATAAGAGATTGATTCTCCACTGGATGTAGGGTACCCCTTGCCTGAACCAGTATAAATTTGTGTCGTATGTGTTAGCCACTTGATTTCCTATGCAAAATATGCTAATTTGCATTGCTAAAGACAATCCATCTGATAGTTAGCGTGCCTCGTAGGGGCCCTTTGTGTGTAGATCCCCTCTCCACATGTCTCAAATGGGATTCATCTTCAATAAAGTTGGTTCCCAGCAATAATTTGAGGCAATGAGGCCTTGGTTCTCACAGTATGATAAGGCGACATGACTACACAATATCGACATGTTATACTGAGTATGTTGTGCAAGTAGAGCCCCGCCATTGATTGTCACCATAAATAACAGTGGTGACAACGATGAACTATCACGGGCGCCACACATATGGGACTCGACACAATGTGGCCTCTAGCGATGATGATAGCACAGAGTCATCTCCTTGACGACAGATGACCTCTACCTATACAGTGAGGATATAGGGGGGAGGAGGAGGAGGAGGACGATGATGAGGAGGAGGAAGAGGAGGATGACGATGACGATGATGACAATGATGAGGAGGATGATGAGGAGGAGACATCGCAGGACGACAAGCCTCCAACAAGGAGGCTCAAGGGAAACAAACCCTCCTGTGGCAAGGACTAAGATTAGTTTAGTTTAGTTAGTTGTAATCTAGTTTGTTTAATTTAGTTAGTTAGTTTAATTAGTTGAAATCTAGTAATACTATGTATTTTGTGTTGATCAATGAATGTTAAAGTTTAATCTAGTAGTTCATGAGCTTGCTCCCTTACTTGTGTGCTTCTTTTGTTCAAGAAGTTTGATCGCCTTGTAGGATTTTGCATTGTTGGATTCTACAATTGTGGCCTTTCTTCTTGAACTCTTGTCATTTGTTGCATTCGTTGGATTATGCAATTTTGACCCACTAGTTTCAATCAACCATTCAAGCAACAATGGTAGGACATGAACTTAAACTTTTCATTTGTAATTAATGCCCCCTATTTGCCATAAAATTTATCCCTCACAACCTCCACAACAAATAGGGGATATGAATTCTTCTTCAACTACCCCTATTATTTCCCTCCATGAAGCAAACAAGGGATTGCTAAACACACCATAAGATTACATCAATCCTTGAACACGACACATTGAAACAACAACAAACATGGTTCAGTTCATTAGACCACTAATAGTACATTAATCTTAAACAAACATGGTTCAGTTAAGTTCCGCTCCTCTGCAATCAAGGATTCCATCTTGACTTGCATCATGTTTGCCTCAATAGGCACCCTTCTCTCTGCTGTTGAATCAGCTTCTTCTTCATGTTGAATCATACTGTAGGGCAACGGTGACCATGACCTTTCAACGGACAGTTCATACGCCCAAGCGACAATGATGTTGACCTTGACACAAATGTGCCAGACGTCAATGCAACGATGAACGTGCACTGAACACAATCGGGTCATTGTGCAATGTGACGTTGATCATGACTGTTGATGGTCACTAACACCTATTTTTACCATCAACATTCCACCCAAAAGCATGACAAAAGTGAGGTAAATCATCATCATGTATGTTGCATTTTGTTTATAATTCACCTAGTTTCACTTGTGCTTGTAGAATTATTTGTATGTAGGAAAATATAGCAAAAATATACAAAAAGGTGACAAATATTAACATAGGGACCAAGTGGACATGGTAGTGGGGCCAGGGGCCCACATGCCATGCCAGCTGGCCCCACAAGGGTGTCGCCCAGTGTGCCATGTGGCCTGGCCACGTCATCGATCCGTGGGAGCTGCTCCAGAAGCAATGCCAGGCATTGATCTAAGTCGGTTTGTGTAACATCCCAGATGTTAAAAAGCAGTTAAAACTTGATCATGAGCATCATTATGCATAATCACCAAGTATTGTTTCATTAATGCAATTTATGTTTCAAGTATAGCATCCATATGTTGCATATGTGATGTTTCATATGTTACATCAAGTGGTGGCAATGTTAGTGATTAAGGTTCTTTAAGAAGTTATATATGGGAATGTGTTTAAACAATTAAAATTTTGTTAGAATAAACTTTGTGGTTTCAAGTATGCTCTTAAATGTGGAATCAAAAAGTGATGATGTTTCTAATCAAATATGTTTAATTTGGAGCCCAAAGATTGGATTCAAGGTTGATTTTCTAATTTAGCCATTTATGCCTAACTCTTTGAGAATCAGCCATTAAGTTCAATTTTTGGATATTTATTAAATCAATTTTCATGAATAAAATTGGTACAACTTTTGTTTCATTGCTTGGTCCAATACTTGAGTTATGATACCGTGTAATTGGTTGTTAATTTGGGTAGATGTTTAACCTCTAATTAATTGACCAAAGTTGCTAACCAGAATAATATGCAAAACCCTAAACTGATTTTAGTCTTGCAGTTTCAAGGTACTGTTGGCATCTCTTACGCCGCACCTGCTAGGTTGTCATCCCTAACACGACGTAAGAAATACGGTTGTACTTATAATCATGGCACTTATAAAATATAAAAAGTTATCCGCAAGCGCACCGATAAAATACTCCCGTTGTAGCATTTCACCCAGGAAAGTTCTAGGTATCGTTATTTATAATTCTACCACTGGGAGCTTCTAAACAGGGTTTAAAAGAGAAAATAGATATGGCTATAAGAATTACAAATACATACTATAGATATAAATCAATTAACCACTTCTATCTAAACAGGGGTAAGCCAAATGATAAATGATATTGATAATGATAATGAGATAAGATAGGGAATCCATAATTAGAGAGAACTCGTAGGATCAAGTGGATACAGATTAAAGTGATATGGTTAGATATTTAATTCCTAGGGTTATGTCCTACCTACCAAGTCTTAGGGTTTTCTAATCTACTTCTTATCATCTATAGCATAATCAATCTTCCATCTAAACATAAGGAATATTACTTTAGAGAATTCAAGAACAGAGCAATCCTTCCCCAAGTAACCGGGTTATGCTTGTCCTAAATTCAGGGAGTGGACTACAGAGGACTCAACGAAGCTATAAAAGTCACCTTCGCGATCTACCACATGGCCCGGAAAATAGGGTGCATTCGCAGGTAAATATAATCTAGACACCACATGTACATTACTTCTACCACCTAATCCAATCCGAAGTTGAACTAGGCACTCTACGAACTTATGCCTAAACTTATTATCAATCAAAACTATATCAAAGATAGAACTAGAATCAACTAAGAACGAAATAGACAAGAACATAATGATATTGAAGTGGAACAAAGTCATAATTACAAGATACAATGATAGAATTACCAAATCTCCTGAAGTCGATCCGGAATCCTGAGCCACGCTCAACTCTACTTGTATCTAGCTAGATCTAACCCTAAACTTGAAATAGAGCTCTAATCTTCTAAATGGAAACCATAGCTTTTCTCTCTGCCCTTCTGAATGAGAGATCAACTGATAATGATTGTGATTGATGCCTCAGGGAGGGGTCTGCCCCTGCTTATATAGCCTAGAGGGATGAACCGCAGCCTTCGGATCAAACCGACTTGAAACAATGGTCGAGATGCGTCGTAGAGGTTGGTTGGAGGCCGTCGCTCGAAGCAGAGCTCACTTCCTTGTGGGCCTAGGCCGGCCGGCCTGACATGTGGGGCCGACCGGCCCCACTTGTCAGCCGTCAAGCTTCTATTTTGTTCCCGTGTCCTCTGGTGTCCTCTAGAACCTTCCCATCAATTCTTGCAGGATTTCGACTTAATTTGGTTCGGTTCCTTGGCTCCTACTCCTCTCCGGCTTATTCTATTTTAATCCATAAAAATTCACAAATCACCAAAATTGTGAAAATTATCATGTTAGTCCATAAAACTCTTGCTTAGTGATGGTTTCGGAGTATTCCTGAGAATTCCTAGGCATATTCATTGGGGACTTTCTCATCGGGACTCCAAATATAGCAAATGACATGTCCGTTTCGATCATCTTGACAAGATCTTCACAATGGTGTGTTCTATTTTGTCATTTGAGATACCGTTATGTGGTGAAATATCAATAATTCTGCAAAAGAGGTGAGAGCAACACAACTCGTGGAACTTGTCAGAATAAACCCTACAACTATACATTAATAACCCTTTTACCATTATGTTGTGCATTAATTGAAGGTATAATATTGACGTTAAGGACTGTCAACAAGCTCCCCCAAGCTTAACCTTTGCTAGTCCCTTAGCAAACTATCATCACAGATCAGGAGTTACTACAATACTTTCACACCTTAAAAATACACATGTATTTCAAACAAGAATTCTTCTACCAAACAATGGTTAGACTGCTCAATCTTTTGAACTTACCCATATTACCTTCAACCATGGAGCTTATTGCCTTTACTTAGGTCTTGAGTAATTGAAAGACAGAACAGTCTAGTCAAGCACTATCTCGAACTCTTTGATCAACCTTCTTTCTGGAGTTTTACAAGGTTTTTTTTAAAATAAAACTCAGAGATTCCTTTGCATGATCCTTTCATGTCTCTCATTTGTGGTATTTGTGGATTCCTTTCCAAGGTAATAATGGTGTTTTGCCTTCTCTCCTCTCGAGATATGTGGTATTTCTAGTATAAGGCAATTGAGCATTGTACCTTCCCTCTTCTCTCCCTTATAACTACAGGCTTATGTGGAGCTGAGGGTAGTTCAAGGATATGACATACTTACCTTGTATATATTGTCTAGTCAAAATGGGATCCTCGGAGGGGAGACCATACCCTTAGATCAAGACGTGCATGTGTGGTTTCAAACGAACAATATGATAGAAAATATTTGTAGAAGGGATAAGGGGTGAAAGACTAACTCTACAGTGCTCCTTTACAAAAGGTAACTTCTCTCATCTTGGAATTTTGAAAAACATGGGGCTTTTCTTTTTTTTCTCTCTTTTTTCTCTTTTATTCTTTTCTTCTTTTTTTTCTTTGACAAGCAAAATAGCCCAATCTCTAATGAAAAACTCTAAGAGAATAAATGATAACAACTTGGAGCATTATTTTGGAAACTTGGGTAGCAAACAAGGAAAACCTATGAGAAATATTTTTTGTGTTCACTCCCAGTGTAGGAGTAGAACATTTTTGAGTGGATCTAAATGGGTGAATATGGTGGTGCGTACTTCCAGAGTAGAAGTAGCAGGGGTGCAAATTGTGAGTGTAATTTTTTGATCTTGTGGGCATGACCATCCTCTCGACAAGGGTCTCACACGGGTTGACCAAACTCAACATAAAACAAGTAGCCTATGAGCTGGTTTTCCTAGTCTAGCAATCATGTATATATGGCTGTGGTAGGAATTAAAGCTCTCATCATACAGGAACTCATCATGTGATAACTTTATGTTTTCAAAAATATAAATCTCTTGAATTCAAGTATCTCTAGGAATAAGATAATAGCAGCTCAGACCTTTCTATATCATATCCGTCAATTACCTAGACTTAGATTAAGCAGTTGCCAACCACAAGTTTTAGATTCAGGATAGATTCTCAAATTAGAACAGTCATATCCAAAACTTAGGAGAATTCAAGGTAAAATACTAGGTATTTTGAAGGAATTTAAGCAGAGCAACTATTCATCATTTCCATTATGGTTTCTACTTCAAGTTTTTAGGTTTTGATCTTTTTATTAAAAAGAAAGGAAACACTCTTTTTATTTGGTTTTTGTTATTTTTCATTATCTAAATAGAAATTAAACAACCTATAGTAATACTAATAAGAGAACTACTAGGGCTTTACTGGATACCTAGCACTCGGGTTACCTCCCGAAAGGTGATGCACTTGAGATCTATCTCAAGCTAGGTAGGAAAGAGAACCTAGGGGCTCCTCCCCCAAGCTTGTTGTTGTCGGTATTGTAAATGTTGTTGAAGAAGAGACCTTGGGAACTCTCCCAAGGGGTGTTACTGCGACGACGGCCGGTATGGGTAAAACTGAGGGATGGAGAAGAAAGCGTCCTAGTTTCGTCCATCTCTAGCCAAGTTTTGTTGGATATTATCCATGGCTACACCAAACTGGGCATTCCACTGTTGCTGATCAGTGAGTCTCTAGTTAATATTGACTTGTTCTTCAGAGATGGTGTCCATTCGAAGGTTTAGGTGAGCCAATTGCCCTTCTACACCTGAGATAGAGTGTCTAGGTGGTTCTTGATGTCTTCGTGATGGTTCGGGATGATCTACAGATCGTCTGAGCTGAGAGTCGCATGATCGGGACCTTCTATGTCCCTCTTCATAATCTGCTTGAGAAGATCCTAATGAGTGATGTGATGGTGAGGGTGCCCATGGATGATGTTGTCTTGATGTGCCCAGTTGATTGGTGTATGCAGTGTATCTCGGCCCTTCTGGTGTTGGATCTGCCCCGTAGTAGTGCATGGGCGGTGCGTTCGCAAGTCGGGCAGATGTACTCCTCTTGTTCAAGGGTAAAGGCGGCAAACCAACAGATAGTCTCTAATGGCATAGATTCCGAGCCTTGGGTTAGGAAGCGGGATCTCAGTAATCATACCATGATACTTCATAAAAATTGTATTATTGGTTTTCTTTAAAATCTGAGCCTGCCTAAAGAAATCTAAATCCATTATTGAGCGAGGTTTAGAGATGTGAGAAACAATGCAGTTATTTGTCAACCCCAATCTATTGGTGATACGAAAAACCAAAGATGTACATTCAATATCCCCTTTGATAGGTCCAAAAGCTTCTAACCATTGGTGCATCATGGCTACAACAGGGGAGATCTTCCGTTTGTTCACAATTGCAAAAAGTATCATTAACTCATCTTCCCTAATGGTCTGGGTTTCAGATCTAGGGAATAGAGTCAAGGAAATAAATCTGTGAATAAAGCGGAAGGTCGGCAGTTGAAGATCACTATTTCTAGGTCTATGGTAAATATCTTTATCAGAAATTTCTTTCTAAAACTGCTCTTTTCGAAAATCGGGAAGAGCAACATTGAAGTTAAGAACACAATCAGAATCAAACCCCAGCAAATCACTAAGTCTTCTCCAGGTGCAAGTAAACTGCCTATTGAACATGCAAAAACTTGCCCTAGCCCCAACCTCAAGAATTTGCAAGGTGCACAAAAATTCCATTGTGAGCAGCTTAACACCCGGTTCATTTATTGGAACAAGATTCCTCCAGCCTATTGCAGCAAAGATTGTGTTGAACTCAACATCCATACCTGTGTCTCGTAGGAGTTGAGGATGGTATGCCGGCATCAACTTGTATGCCCTGTCCTTGATATTTCGGAATTTATCCTTCTCCGTTCGACCACGTAGTCGGACATCCCTCTCTGCCATGAGCTCGTTGATGGTGCCATCAACGGAAGGATGGGCTGGGGAGGCTCTTGACGATGAAGCAAGTGTGTTCGTGTCCATGTCAAAATCAGCCCTCTTGGATTGGCTCCTAGTCAGATGCCCGAAACCGAGGAACGACATCCTATCACACAAGGAGCAGACAAACACACAAAAGGAACTGCAAATATAGGTTAGAGTAATCAGTCAGGAGTCAGCTCTCCAGAAGTTAGTCGTCCGAGAGTTAGCCTACTAGAGAGTTTCTAAAAACAGATTTTACAACACTTCTTCTCTAAACTTGTTTTTAGGCCTAGTCTCAAAACTCTAATTTCCAGTAGTTCTTCCCTTCTCTCTACAAAACTCTCTTCATTTCCAATGGTTTAGCTAGCAGAGCAGCTCGAAGCTACAACTCTCTGGAAAAAGAAGGCAGGAAGGTTGAGGTGTGAGAGGAGAAGGCAGCGGGAGATGGAAATTTATAGGGGAGGGGGAGACAGGCCAGCCGGCCTAGGATGTGGGGCCAACCGGCACCACTTGTGGGCCTTATTCCTATTCTATTCTGCTACATTCTTAAGTTGAATTCTCATCCCTTTGTACACAAATTTGATACGATGCAGCAGGAACGGTGGCAAGGCAAAGAATATGAGGTAAATTCCATGGTAGATCCCATAGAATCTATGGGCCCAAGGTGAGAAAATTTTTTACCATGCAGAGAATAAAATTACATTCATGAAACAAACCTACATGGAAAATTAGGGACAACATTTTTGAGCCACCACGGTAAAAATTCTTTCGGGTTTTCACTCCGTAAGAATTATTTACATGGGGCATAGATTTTTGTTTTTATATATTTTTATTTTGTTTTCATATAAATGCAGAAGATCAAAAAGTAAATATACTAAATAAATTACTTATGCAAGAAAGTAAATATGGATAATTACCGAGTTACCTTTCGACGAGGGTTCAGAATTTTAGAGTCCACCGAACCGGACTTTCCCAGATTCTGTTACTCTTCAAAGGTGTCATCCTACCCAGAGGATGATGTCCTTGATAACTGGTCGTCTCCTTCTTCACTTATCATATTTGCTTTCAGGTTCAACTCAGGCCTTGGTCTAAATGGGAAGCGTTCCTCTTGTCCATTAATGTTGAACTTGACTTCTCCAATTCCAACGTCAATGTGGGCATTTGCCGTCCTCAAAAAGGGTCTCCCAAGGATGAGTGATACCTTCAAGTCTGGATGCATTTCCAACACCACAAAGTCGACTGGTATGAAGAATCCTCTGATATTGACCGGAATGTCCTCAGCAATTCCTATTGGATAGCAGAGAGATTGATCGGCTAGTTGTAGGCACATTGATGTTGGGACGATCTTTGCATGCTGGAGCTTGTCAAAAACTGACTTGGGACTCACACTGACACTTGCTCCAAGGTCACATAGCGCGTTATCGAAATGTTGATCTCTAATTGAACAATCAATAGTGGGGCATCCTGGATCCTTCTTCTCTGGTGACATGTTTGAGGATGGCCGCACTACATTCTTCCGTTAACTTGATTACTTCAGTGGTGGGCAGTGATCGTTTGTTGTTGAGGATATCTCTTATATATCTTGCATGGGTGGGTGCCTGTAGAGCGTCTAACAAAGGGACATTGATATATAATTTTTAAATTACTTCAACAAACTTACTGAACTGCTCATCCGCCTTAGCTTTCCGCTTTCTATGTGGGAATGGTAAGATGTTGAAGTCATGAAAATCTTGCGTCATCTCTGGTACTGGTGGCTCCAATTCTTCAACCTCATCGTCCTTCTCTTCTGTTACTGTTGGGATTACTGGTGTTGCCTGTCTTCTCGTTGTACCTTTTGGATAAGGGGGTCACGAGTAGATCTGCCACCTCTTGTGGTTATGGATTGTACCTGACCAGGGTTAGTGGCAAAAGGCAAAGCAGCAGCTAGTTGCGCCAACCTAGTTTCTATCTGATTATTATGATTAAGCTAATCTTTTATAGCAAAAGAAAAGTCATCTAATTTAGCATTTATATCCTCTAAAATTTTATCATTAGAGGCAAGCCTTTTAATAATATTGTCATTAATTCTAGCCTGTTCTAAGATTAAATGTCTCAAGGGTAGTTGCTTAAAATTAGAAGAATTATAATTGCCTAAGTACTTACCTTGATGGGTAGATTCTTTCTGTTGATTTCATCCTTGCTTTCGTGATGTGGGAGGATTGTTGATGATGCTTGTATTTTCTTGATTGTCTGAGAATTCAATCCCTAGATACTTTCCACATCTATTCTGAGCATCGAAGGCATCTTGGATAGCTTGACGATCTCTTTTGTAATTATCCCTCTGATCAAGCCAATCCAACAACATATCCATCTTTGTTGGTAGTGCACAAACTTCTTCTGGAATTTCTTCAATCTTCAGACAGCGTTGATTATTGTCTAGCTTCTAGCTCTGATTCTTGGCTATCTTCTCCAAAAGAATTTTAGCTTTTCCAAGTGTAAGTGACATAAACGATCCTCCAGCAGTTGCATCTAATTGCTCACAAGATTTCTGGATAAGTCCATTGTAGAATCCTTGTATGAGCAACCAATCTTCCATTCCATGGTTTGGGCATTCTAGGACGTATTCCTGGAAACATTCCCATGCCTCTGCAATGGTTTCTTCTTTTTGCTGCTGAAAGTTGTAAATTTTTCCTCTTAAGGCATTGGTTTTGCCTATAGGGAAAAACTTTGACAGAAAGGCTTTTGAACACTTGTCCCATGTATTGATATCTTCTTTATGATCATAGAACCACCGCTTCGCTTTTTCCTCTAAAGAGAATGGGAATAACCGAAGAAGTATGATGTCTTGGGCAACATCCTTGATGATGATGGTGCGTCCAATCTCCAGGAAATCCTATAGATGGGCAGTAGCATCTTCTTGTGCCTTTCCACTGAATGTAGTAGCTTGGACTAGGTTGATGAGGCTTGGTTGGAGTTCAAACTCTAGGTTATCCGTTTGGAGTGTGGGCCCAACACGAATGTTCCCAGGGCTTGGAGCAGAGAACTCTTGAAAAGTCTTTTCAGCCATTGTCTTCACCACTTGTGTTGATCTCTGGGGTTGCATTGATTTCTGATTAGATGTTGATTGATCACAACTGAACCTGAATTACCCTGCTTAAGATATAAACAAAAATAGGGCAAGGGTAAGCCTGAAAAGACAGAAGTACTTGGTTAAGATTTTTATCTATGAGTATATATTTGATGTATTCTTCTGATAGCCATATAAATAATTCTTGTAAAAAACTCCCCGGCAACGGCGCCAGAAATGCTTGTTGGCATCTCTTACGCCGCACCCGCTAGGTTATCATCCCTAACACGATGTAAGAAATGTGGTTGTACTTATAATCATGGCACTTATAAAATATAAAAAGTTATCCGCAAGGCCATAGATAAAATACTCCCGTTGTAGCATTTCACCCAGGAAAGTTCTAGGTATCGTTATTTATAATTCTACCACTGGGAGCTTCTAAATATGGTTTAATAGAGAAAATTGATATGGCTATAAGAATTACAAATACATACTATAGATATAAATCAATTAACCACTTCTATCTAAACAGGGGTAAGCCAAATGATAAATGATATTGATAATGATAATGAGATAAGATAGGGAATCCGTAATTAGAGAGAACTCGTAGGATCAACTGGATACAGATTAAAGCGACACGGTTAGAGCTTTAATTCCTAGGGTTATGTCCTACCTACCAAGTCTTAGGGTTTTCTAATCTACTTCTTATCATCTATAGCATAATCAATCTTCCATCTAAACATAAGGAACATTACTTCAGGGAATTCAAGAACAGAGCAATCCTTCCCCAAGTAACCGGGTTCTACTTGTCCTAGATTCGGGGAGTGGACTACAGAGGACTCAACGAAGCTATAAAAGTCACCTTCACGATCTACCACATGGCCCAGAAAATAGGGTGCATTCGCAGGTAAATATATTCTAGACACCACGTCTACATTACTTCTACCACCTAATCCAATCCGGAGTTGAACTAGACGCTCTACGAACTTATGCCTAAACTTATTATCAATCAAGACTATATCAAAGATAGAACTAGAATAAACTAAGAACAAAATAGACAAGAACATAATGATATTGAAGTAGAACAAAGTCATAATTACAAGATACAATGATAGAATTACCAAATCTCCTGACATCGATCCGGAATCCTGAGCCACGCTCAACTTTACTTGTATCTAGCTAGATCTAACCCTAAACTTGAAATAGTGTTCTAATCTTCTAATTGGAAACCATAGCTTTTCTCTCTAGCCTTCTGAATGAGAGATCAACTGATAATGATTGTGATTGATACCTCAGGGAGGGGTCTGCCCCTGCTTATATAGCCTAGAGGGATGAACCACAGCCTTCGGATCAAACCGACTTGAAACAATGGTCGAGATGCGTCGTAGAGGTCGGTTGGAGGCCGTTGTGCAAATTGTGGGCCTAGGCTGGCCGGCCTGACATGTGGGGCCAGCTGGCCCCACTTGTTAGCCGTCAAGCTTCCGTTTTGTTCCCGTGTCCTCTGGTGTCCTCTAGAACCTTCCCGTCAATTCTTGCGGAATTCTGACTTAATTTGGTTCGGTTCCTTGGCTCCTACTCCTCTCCGGCTTATTCTGTTTTAATCTCTGAAAATTCACAAATCACCAAAACTATGGGAATTGTCATGTTAGTCCATAAAACTCTTGCTTAGTGATGGTTTCGGAGTATTCTTGAGAATTCCTAGGCATATTCATCGGGGACTCCAAATATAGCAAATGATATGTCCGTTTCAATCGTCTCGACAAGATCTTCACAATGGTGTGTTGTGTTTTGTCATTTGAGATATCGTTATGTGGTGAAATATCAATAATTCTGCAAAAGTGGTGAGAGCAACATAACTCATGGAGAGTTGTACAAACGTAGTGCCACCGGAGAGCTGCAATGGTGCATTACCACGAAGGACTAGATAAAATTATTGGAAGACATCCATGGAGGAATATGCAAACACCACACTGTGCCCCGAACACTAGTTGGAAGTGCCTTCCAACAGGGCTTCTACTGGCCAACAGCTACGGCCGATGCCACTGAACAAACCTACGAAGGGTGCCAATACTATGCTAAAAAGACTCACTTACTGGCCCAAGCACTCCAGACGATCCCCATTACGTGGCCTTTCGCGGTCTGGGGACTGGACCTTGTTGGGCCACTCCAAAAAGCACCTAGGGGCTTCACTCACTTGTTGGTTGCAGTCGACAAGTTTTCAAAATGGATTGAAGCTCGGCCGATCGCCCAGATCAAGTCAGAACAGGCAGTCCTCTTCTTCACAGACATCATCCATCGCTTCAGAGTACCAAACTGTGTCATCACTGATAATGATATCCAGTTCACTGGCAAGAAATTCCTTCTCTTTTGCGATGATCACCACATCCACGTGGATTGGGCAGCTGTGGTGCACCCCCAAATGAATGGGCAGGTTGACCGCGCTAAGGCATGATCTTGCAGGACCTAAAGCCAAGGATTTTTAACCGTCTAAACAAGTTTGGGAAACGATGGCTCCAAGAATTGCCCACAGTAATCTGGAGCTTAAGGTTGACGCAAAGCCGAGCTACAGGGCTCTCACCTTTTTTCCTAGTCTACGGATCTGAGGTTGTTTTACCAACGGACCTAGAATATGGAGCTCCGAGGATCAAGGTGTTCGATGAGAAAGGGAACGAAGCATCCCTCGAGGACGCTCTGGACTATCTAGAAGAAGCTCGTGACGTTGCCATCCTTCACTCAGCCAAGTACCAGTAGTCACTTCGGCGATACCATGCTTGACGCATCCACGATTGAGTATTCAGCGTGGGTGACCTGGTACTCCAGTTGAAGCAGAGCAATAAAGAAAAGCATAAGCTGACCCCACCATGGGAACGTCCTTACATCGTCACAGAGGTACTTCACCCCAGCACCTACAAGATAGCAACCATGAAGGGCGAGGTCTTCACCAACGCGTAGAACATCGAACAGCTACGTCGCTTTTACCCTTAAAAAAAGCATTCTTAATATGCTTATGTAAATAGTCAATTTCCAAATAAAATAAAGAGAAGTTCTCATTATCTCCGAATTTATTGTCTCCAAAAAGTGAGACCCAACACAACCAGCGGTCCGAGTTGGGCCTCACTCGGGGGCTAACAGGGGGAACCCCTCCCACTAGCAAGTGTCAAAAAAAATTTTACCATAGCTAGGTAACCGATTCTTTCTTGGGGTCGAGGGGCATCCGAGGGAAGGACTGGCCGGACTATGAAAAGCCTACACCCCAGCAGTTATGGTACATTCGCCCACCAACCTGAACCCAAAGAAACCATATTGCACTCTAAAAAAGCATTCGTAAACCGACGCAGCGTAAAAAGCGAGTAAACACATACTAAAATGAAAAGCATGTCAAAACAAAAAGACTTATACAAGGAGGCCTCAAAGGCTGATACCTTGCCCAGAATCTAAAGTCTTTACACGGGCACCACAGCCCGACGTGTTGTTCATAGGTTAACAGGAGGAGGAACCACATCTTCTTCAAACCTGGCCGCTAGGATCACCGCGGGTGCCTGGGCCCGTGTGTCGGCGACGTCTAACACCTCGTTAGGAGCATCAAGGTAACCGCCACTCAGAGCTACTAGATTAACCTCATAATGAGACCTGCAGACGGCGAATGCACGATGGACACTGAAATGCAACGCATCCCTCACGAGGGCTCGGACCTACCCAAAGGCAAGCGAGAGGCGTTCATGCACCGAGACCTCCTGGGCTCCGGCATGGACTACCCCTAAGGCATCGCACAGTGATCCAATAGCAACACGCAGCTCGGAATGCTCGTTGTCCGCTGCCGCTAGGGTACCTTGCACCGATGACAGCTCCGTCTCAAGCTCACCAACCCTGGTCCTCAGCCATAAGCAAGGGGAAAGAAGTAAGAAGCAATCACAAGAAAGCCATGATATCTAAGCAAGAACAACCCCACTCACCCGTGACCTCCACGGACCAAAAGTGGAGTTGGTTGACCACCCAAGTTGCCCTGGACTTGAATGGGCGCAATCTGTGGTTTTTAGCAACAAGTTGGGCGATGCTCCATACGGTCATCTTCCATCGCTCAAGCATGGCATCCTGTTCGTGGTGGTTCATGCGACGCTGTTGAAATAATAGGTCCCTGTCAGCAAGAGCGCACCAGTGCTCTCGGTGGATGAAGACGAGACCAGATCGGAGTGCCCCATTTTCCACCAGCAGCGCCTCGCGGTCGGTCGACACTTCTTGAGCCACTTCGGCAGCCTGATGAGCACTCTTAGAGGAAGCTGCCGTGGCCTTCGCCTCTCCTTCAACATGGGCAATGGCCTCCTAAAGCTGGGCACGGAGCTCTGTCATCTCGCCCTCAAGGGTGGCCAACCACTGCTGAGCGGCGCTCAATTACAATTCAATCGCAGCGGTCCACTGAGTCTCTTCAGCCAGCCACACCCATGCCTCCTGGCCTTGGCGAATGAAGTCAGACTTCGCCCGGCTGCATGCAAGGAGCGCCTACGCGAAAGAATCGCATCAAAAACATACTGCACATGTCAGGCAGAAGTAGAAAAGTCAAAAAGCACCGCCAACCAACCTGATCCGATGTCTGCATCTGGTTCTAGTGCCTCTGCTCCTCAGCACCGTCCAAAACGAAGGAAGGCAGTAGCCCAGGCAGTCCCTGACGTAGCTCGTCTTGATGACGGGCCTCGGGTTCCGTCCTCACCATGGACAGGAGACTGATGGGAAGGGACCGCCGCTCCACTTCCGACGAGGTCGAAGCCTCGGTGGGACAGGACAATGTCCCCACCAGTTTGGAAACCTCCCTGGCTTCGCCTCGCATCCTTGGCGTAGGCTGCTCACTGTCCGTAGGTGGCCCCATGCTATCTCCTAATCCGGTGTCACCAGTCAGACTAGCTGTAGATATTGTGGTTACGGTAGCCGGTGGCACCTCCTGAGGGGTGGCCGCATCATAATCCAGAACGATGGCCTCAATGGCAGGGTCAGAAACACCCGGCTATACTGCCCCCTCCGAAGCAATCGCGGCGGGCGCCATGACTGGAGGGGACGGACCAGAAGAGCCTGACCAGTGGAGGTGGCACCAGGTCTAATCCTAGAAGGGCTTTGGACCTAGCGTTTTAGCCTCTTCCACAGTGCAAGCGACGGGGTGTGAAAGCTCGTCCCACTGCGTAAAACCGAGCATTAGTGCGATGCACATCCAACTACTAGCGTTCAAAGGAGGAGAGCATGAACGTACCTCAACACCTTTTGGACACCCATGCTTTCAAGAAGCCTCGGAGGACTGACCTCCTCCCTCCGAAACGCAAGGAGTTCGCCCCACCCCCATGGTACTGGAGTCCACCCTAGTCACCACCGAGATGGACCCCACTGCCATCATAACAGCGCCAAAATCTCTCCTTTCTGCTGGGATGGTGGAACCAGCCGTCGTCGTAGCCTCAGCACCTTCTCTGGCAGCCTCGAAGGTAACTGTCTCTGATGAAAGGGGAGGCGGAGACAAAGGAACGATCTGTCGACGGGGACCAAGCCCACTTGATTCCGCCCCAGAGCGGCCGGAACCACTCGAGGACCCACAACATCAGGATGGGGAGGCACCCCAAAGGTCTAAATCACCAGACCCATGAGGCACCGCCTGGGCAGAGGAAGATGGCTCCTCAATGTGTTGGTCCTGTCCTCTGACACGGACTATCCATGAACCACCATCATCGCCATCATCATCATCCTCCCGCTAATCTGTCTCCTCCTCGATGGACTCTTCTTCCTCCTCCCCAGCAGCCCGTTGCTTCTTCCACTGCATTTCACACTCCTCGTGCTTGTGGGCTCTGGCAGCGTTGTCCAGAAGTCGCTTTTGTTTGCGACCCCATTCTGCTTCAGCTCGGGCCCGATTTTGCTGCCAAATCGTCGGGTCCGGGAGTGGGGATCCAACACACGCACCATACAAAGCTGCCCCTGTTCAAATATCGCACAGTGAGGCATATGGAAGAAATCAAAGGAGGCTATGAAATTGCAAAGAAAAAAATGTCTTACCAAATCAATGGTGTTGTGGTCAGGATGCATAGGGGGATGGATGTTGAGCTTGGTGTCCATAATTGTGATCCCCAATGTAGTCTTGACGCACTTCTTGACCTCAGCATGATCGAGAGGCATAGCCACAAGCACCGTCCCCTCCAGGGATGCCCCCGGCACCATGTCAAAAAGGTGCCACTCTCAGTGCATCAGGGGCAAGACCCTCCGCTCATGGTAAGCGACGATAACTCCAGCGCCCGTCACGCTGGCATTTACTAGACGCCGCATGGCCTGGAGGAGAGATTGGATCCTCTTCATCTCCAGCTACGGGGGGCGTACATCCATTTCTTGGGCACGTCCTTGTACCAGCGGCCCGTGAAATTGGGAAGGGGCGCGTCATCGTGATTTCTAAGGTAAAACCACTTCTGGTGCCACCCCTTGTTGGAAGAAACCCCCTTCATGGGGATGTACTCATCGGACCAGGAATAACGGAGCTAGAGCGCACAGCTACCGATATACACCGGTGATGAACCCCCCTTCTTCGACGATTTGAGGAAGACAGACCCAAAAAAGTAGTAATTCCACAAGATGTGGTTGGGCTCAATGCCCAAATAACCCTCGCACAAAGCGGCAAAGGCAACGGCTTGCTGAATCGAGTTCAAATTCAGGTTCTGCAGCTCGAGCTCATAGTGGTGAAGGATCCAGCAGATGAATTTATCTGCCGGCGCCCTGAATCCACGCTTGCGAAATCGAGTGAAACTAACCACATGCCCAGGAGGGCAGACCGGTTCTCGCTCATCACCGGGAACAATCCACTCCAGCCGATTCGGGTCGATGTTGGGGTGAAGGAAGCCCTCCTCCACCAGCTTCTGGGCGTCCTTGGGAATGAAAGAAGAAACTAGCCATGGCTCCATTGGAGAAGGTTGGGAGGCATTTTGGTGGCGGCGGCAGCGATGAGAAGAAAGGGCGGAGGAAACGACTGTGCAAGGAAAAGAGGAGGGTTTCAGATTGCAAAGAGGGCGCCGCAAGGTACACGGGGCACCAAGCCAGCACTATTAACCTCCCTTTGACAATCAGGGACCCACCACCACCGTGAAAACCTCGGAAGCCAAGCCACATCATTTCACTGCTCCCATCTACCGCACTCAGTTACCTCTGACAAAAACCACCACTACACTCTTTCACCTTCCTTTCCACACAACTGATCACCAGCACGTCCATGGGCTGACCATGGGCCGTGGTAAAAGGAAAAACACCTTTCACCAAGACTCACCCAAAAAGGCCTTCCTTGGGCCCAACAGAATACACAGCCGGTGGACGGTGATTGGGATGACTCACATACCTCAAGCCAAGTTTCAGAGGCCCGCGAAGGAAATCAAAGGACTTGGCATGAAGAACCATTACAAAGAGAAGGGGTTTGGGGGGGACCCCACTGTGACCAGCGAACGGCTGGTCAAGGATGTCTGTTCTCTAAAGCATTCCAACTTTCATAGAGCAAGGGCTCGGGGGCTGACCCCACCTTGTCAGCCTAACGAACGGCCAACGTTGCCCACAACTCAACAATCGCATGCTCGAATCTCGGCCCTTGAAGGGGTACACTACCCCTCTAAGGCCTCGGGGGCTACACCCGGCGGGTGTGCTCGTGCGCACCCACTAGAAAAATCCTTGAGAACACAAAACAAATTGCTTGCTCATCTCTAAGCCTCTGGAGGAATAAAACTTATTCCTCCAAAGGCTCAGGGGCTACTGTCGGGTACCAACAAAATAGGGTACCCCATTTTCACCACAAAAATCACCCACCAAGGTAATATTACTGCCCACGGCCCATCACAGCCGGCCCAGGCCTTACTCTGCTCAAAACCAAAGCCAAAGGACAAGCGCCCGAGCCCCCCAGCACTCCTCCGCTTCGTTCGACCCCTCTCCATCTCGTCCGACCCCTATGACGTCATCCAGGCGCCTGAGCCCTATGACATCATCAAGGCACTCGACCCCTTTGTACATTTACTGCTTCCCCCACTATAACACACTACAGCTTCTGGAAGACTCTCTTCTCCTGGTCATCCTAGAGCTTGATTTGTTTGTCCTTCAGGAGGATGAGGTTCCCCGCTGAGGCTTGGCGTGATGATGATCCGACTGCGGGAGATGGAGGATTAACATCCATGTCAAGAACCCACACGGGATGAAGCGTGACTCCTTGATGAGCGGAACGATACCACACTCTTGACCTAGCAAACGAACTTGCTTATTCTTCTTGCAAAAATGAACACAAGGCAAAAACAACTCATGGAAAAATAAGGATTAGAGAAAAATGTCAGTGGTTGGCCATCCAGAGAGTTAGTAGTCCAAGGGTTAGTCGTCCAAGATGAAAATTTTTATATTGGCATGACTTCCCCTAGTTCTTTTTAATTCTTTCCTCTCAAATGGACAGCACCTCCACTCTAATATTATATTATATTTCTCTAACTAAGAATTTAGCAGCACTTCTTTCTCTTTCTTTCAAGATCTTCACACTAGCACCTTACTCAAACTTTCACTCACTTCTTACTCCAAAACTACTCAAATGAAGAGATTTTCAACTACGAACTTTGCTTCTGGATTCTCAAGGTTGGAGTGTGTTCTCTAGGTTGTGGATGAGTGAAATGGCAGCTAGGAGGAGTAGCATTTATAAAGGTTAGAGAGGGAGGCCGCCTAGCCTAGTGGTGGGGCTGGCTGGCCCCACCTGTTGGCCAAATGGCCTCTCCATCTTCTGGTGCTCCCTTTGCTTCGTGGTTAAACCATCTTGATGCTTCTTTCGGTGGATATGGTCTCTAGATGGAGCAAAGAGGTGGAGAGTGGAGATATGGAGGTGAAAAGAGAAGATATGGTGGAGATGTGGAATTTGAGTGGAGATAATGGTGAATAATGGAGGTGAAGTGGAGATGGAGGTGATGGTGGTGGTCCCCACATGTTTGTGGGTCCCGATGATCATATTTCTATCATATAAATGTATAAAATGCAATACAACAAATTACTTTTATGAAACTACGAAAAATGAGAAAATGAATGATGGTATTTTTATATTTTTCTGCCTCCACAGTAAATATTTTTACGAGGTCTTTACGCTCCATAAAAATTTTACATGGGGCTTAAATTTTTACTATGCCATGATGAGAATTTTTATTTCATTTTCTAATGCAAGATTTTAGAAAAAAATGCTGATGTAAAAATGTAATGCAAAAAGTAAATACGCATAACTACTGAGTTACCTCCTGACGAGGGTTCGGGATTTTTGAGTCCGCCAAACCAGACTTCTCCATTTGGATTTAATCTTTGAGTGTGTCCTTCAGTCCTGAAGATGAAGACCTTGATACTTGCTTCTCATGGTACTCCAAATTGGAGCATTGTTTTGGTCTTGGCTTAAAAGTGAACCGCTCTTCCTTTCCATTAATGTTGAATTTAATTTCTCTGGCTCCAACGTCAATGTGGGCATTTGTGGTACTCAAGAAGGGTCTCTCAAGAATGAGAGGTGTCTTCATGTCTTCCTACATGTCAAGTACCACAAAATCTATAGGAATGAAAAAGTTTCGTATTTTTATTGAAATATTCTCAGCGATTCCTATAGGGTAGCGGATGTTGACGGTCATTAACTCCTATTATAAACCGTCAACAAAACATGAAAAAGTATATCAATCTCCAAAATATAATTAGGGTCTACAATGACAGAATTCCACAAGTTTTGGTGAATCTATATTTCTGCAGGGGTTTATCAGAAAAAGGAGGCAAGATATCAAGGACGTCAGGGTAAAAAGCATATTCCCCCACGGAACAAAGTTGAGAAGGATCTAGAAGATATGAGAAGGTGACCCCTAGAGGGGGGCCCACCTGGCATAGGGCCAGGTCGGCCGACCCTACCCCAGGTCGGCCGACCTGTGGGGTCCCCCGTCAGCCTCCCGCTTCTACGTTTGTTCCTCCACCGCCTTATGGTTTGCATCTTCGCCGTTGATTCAAGTCAGTTTGATTCGAGGGCCATGGTTCATCCCACCGGCCTATATAAGCAAGGCCCTGCCTCCTGACTCAGGCATAATAACCCAAGTCATTTGATCAAGTCAACAGAGCTAGAAACCCTAGTTTCCTTAGAGCTCCAACAATTCTAGGGCATAGCTAACTAGGCTAGAAATAGAGGGAGGCAAGCTTCACTTGGATTCCGGATCGTGTCAAGAGCGCGGCTTTGGTAAAGCCTTCTATAACCTCTCTTTTGTATCTTTCTGTATATATTCTTGCTAGTTACAATAGATATCACATTGCTCTATATATTATATATGTTCTCAATTATATTGTTCATTGTCTACTTTGATTATATGCCGATTATAGTTAGAATGTCTTTATATTCAAACATAAGATCGTATAGTGCTCACTCTTTGACGTCATGGATGAGTGGTCAACATCATGTAAACATGAAGCTTAGACAGTGTTTACCTATGAATGCACCCTATATTCCGGGCCATGTGGTAGATTGTGGAAGTGACACTCCCGTTGAGTCCTTTGTAGTCCACTCCCCGAATATAGGACAAGTAGGACCTAGTTATGAAGAAAGACTTGCTATGTTCCTGATCTTCCTTAGTAATGTCCCTTGTGTGTAGATATAAAGTATTCTTGCCATGATGCTAAGTGTAATTGCACTAATCATAGTATACTCTAACATGTAATTAAGAATGATTTAGGAATATTCCTTTACTTTTACCTAAACCATGCTATTGTCTTAGAAGGAAGTGCTCTAGGTGAATTACACTATTTATGACTTGACATTTTTTATTCATTATACATTTATCTAGTGACTTGTGACTTATCCCTGTTATGAGTAGATAGATTAGACATGGTTCACTCTCCATTGTATGTACAAGTGATCATCACATTTTCTTTAAGCCATCCCTTTCCTGTGGTAAAATATAAATAACGATCCCCGAAATACTCCTGGGTAAAATGCTACAATGATATAATTATCTATGCGCTTGCAGATACTTTCTATTCTTATCTTTATCTTCTTTAGTCACATGAAATAATAAGATAACTACTTAGTAGTAATACTAGGTAGTGCCTACAATCACTTTTAGCTCCAACACTAGCGATGACAACCTGGTACAAGTAAGCTAGAGGTGCAGGTAATTAATAGGTGGCTACTAAGACAAGTGTCAAGTTAATAAATACCATTAAACATTTCTGGCGCTATTGCTAAGGATAGAATCCTAACTCTAATCTTGGTAGTGACGCTAAGAAATGTCAACATTAGACCAATTGGTCGGCTAGTTGCAGTCACCTCAATGTTGGTGTGAGTGTTGAGTAGTTGATCTTGTCGAAGACCTTCTTGGGCATGACACTGACACTTGCTCTAAGATCACATAAAGCATTCTCAAAGTTCTCACTTTCGATCAAGCAATCAATAGTGGGACATTCTAGATCCTTCTTAACAAGTGACGTGTTTAGGATGGTCATACTACACTTCTCCATTAGCTTGATCACCTTAGTGGAGGGCAGTGGTCTTTTGTTGTTGAGGATGTCTCAGAGATACTTCACGTAGGTAGGTACCTGAATGGCATCTAGCAATGGAATATTGATATATAACTTTTGAAATACCTCCACAAACTTACCAAACTGCTCATCCATTTTGGCTTTCCAATTTCTACTTAGAAATGGTAGGAGAGTGGTGTCATGGAAATCTTGTAATAACTCTTCCTCTTGTGGTGTAACTTCTTTGACTTCATTGTCCTTCTTCTCTTCTTCCTGCACTACCACTTGTGTCTTACCTGTCCTTATCAGATATGGTGGATCAAGAGTAGACTTGCCACCTGTTGTGGTTATGGCGTTGACCTTCTCAAGGTTAGTGCAAAAGGCAGAGCAAAAGCCAACTGGCCTAATTCTAATTCTATCTTTCTATTAAAACTTAGTTGGTCTTTTATGGCAGAAAAAAGCTATCCATTTTAGTATTTATGTTTTCTAGGATCATATCATTAAATGCAAGCCTTTTTGAAATATTATCATTAATCCTGGTTTGTTCTAAGATTAAATCCCTCAAGGGTGGTTGTTTAGGATTAGAAGAATTATAGTAATTACCTAGGTACTTACCTTGGTAAGTCGACTGAGGTTGTTAATTCCATCCTTGCCTCTATTTTGAGATTCAGGGAATTCAACCCCTAAATATTCTCCACATTTGTTTTGAGCATTGAATGCATCTTGAATGGCCTGATGACCTCTTGTAATTGTCTCACTGTTTGAGCCAATTCAATAGTATGTCCATCTTAGTTGACAATGCACACACCTCTTCTAGTACTTCTTCGCTTTCATTGCATGATTGAATGTTGCATGATGACCAGCCTTGATTAGAGGCTATCCTCTCCATAAGAACATCAGCTTTCCCAAGGGTGAGTAACATAAATGATCCTCCAGCAGTGGCATCAAGTTGCTCATGAGATTTCTATGTTAATCCATGGTAGAAACCTTGCATGAGCAACCATTCTACCATTCCATGATGGGGACAATCTGAAACATATTCTCAGAAATGCTCCCATGACTCTAGGATGGTATCTCCTTTCTGCTGCTGGAAGTTTGAAATCTTTTCTCTTAAGGCATTGGTATTGCCTATAGGGAAGAACTTTCTAGGAAGGCCTTTGAACATTTTGCCCATATGTTGATGTTATCTTTATTGGTGTAGAACCACTGCTTCACCCTTCCCACAAGTGAGAATGGAAACAAGCAAAGTAGTATGATGTCTTGAGCAACGTTCTTGATGACAACTATGCCACTAATCTCCAAGAAATTCTAAAGATGAGCACTAGTATCTTCATGTGCCTTTCCACTAAATGGGGTAGCTTGCACCATGTTGATGTGGCTTGGCTTGAGCTCAAACTCAAGGTTGTCAGTTTTGAGTGTTGGTCTAGTACGAATGTTCTCAGTGCTTGGAGCAGAGAACTCACGCAAAGTCTTGTCAGCCATAGCTTCAGAAACTGGTGTTGAGTTTTCTCTTGATTTTGGATTTTGATGGATGAGAGTTGAATCACAACCAATCCTGCACTTACCCTATATAAAATATGAACACAGACAAATAAGGGTAAGCCTGCTAAAGCAAAGGTTTGTGGTTTTATCAATAAGTATTTATTTGTCAATTCTCTTTTGCCATGTTGCTCTTCAACGGCAACGGCGCTAGAAATGCTTGTTGACATTTCTTAGCATCACTCCTTACTAAGTTGTCATCCCTAGCATGATGTCAAAAATGCATTGTTGGTAATTATAAAAAACTTGTAAACTTTGAGAAAATAATATTGAAGTTAAGTATCTGCAAGCACACAGATAAATTATCATTGTAGCATTTCACCCGGGAGTATACTGAGTGTCGTTATTTATATTTAATCCACAAGGAAGAGCTATGGGGTTCAGTTGGCATAGAGATATTGTATGTATACTTATGATAAAAAACCACTCTTATGCTTTTGCAGGGATGAGTCAAGTGATAAATAAATAATAAATGTAAGGTAATAATGATGTTCTAGAGATAGAAACAGAGACTCAAAAATATAGTATGGCTAAGCAGGAGATTCATTGTAATACCCTCGGTGTTACCGCGCTAACAACTTGTTGAACCTTGTCATAAGCATCATGATTGCGTGTTATTGCATGAGAAGAAATGAGAAAAACAAATTTATTGCAATAAAAAATGATTAGCGCAAATGGTAAATAAAAAGTATTTCTCGGTCCGTGTTATATCAACTAAGGTTGGAAACTAATTTTTATGGAACCAGAAATGCTATAAAGCGTATAGGTGAACTTTAAGCGAAGTTGTGGTACGAGCTTCGTAGACGATAGTGCAATGTTTGTCTTAGCGAGGTGATACTCATAGCTGGAGTTTCTAGTAGCTTGAAAATCGAACTTGCAAATAATCAGTTAGGACTTAGAGAAATAATTCAAGTGGGAAAACAGCTTGACGAAGCCTCGTTCAGGAATTTGTTTTGCTTGAGTTCGTTAGTAGTTTGTGTCAAGGCTTAGCCCAGGTAGCTAGCCCTAAGTACCCTCTCAGGTAACGTATAGTTGTTTGAGCTCGAGTCAAGCCGAGTTAGAGGTTTCGTGTGCTTTAAATTGCATGCGCGACACTTGTGTCGGGCTGCTTGCCGTCTGTGCATGGTCACCTCGCGTGGGTGCCGACATCGCCGTACTGGCCGCGCTGGCCAGCAGCTGGCAGCTGGTCGCCTACCGCCTATGCGCTGCTCCCTTCGTGTCGTCGCGCTACGGTCGGCCCATTCGTCTGCCAGCGCGCGGGCCTGCTCGCGTTGACCTGCATCATCGTCTTGCATTGCGATGCTTCAGCTGCCATCCTCTCGATGTTGCGTCCGCCTGCACCCTGCCCCCCTCTCTGCACAGAGCCGTCGCCTAGCGGTGTACGGTGCTACGCACGCACGTCTCCCTGCTGTGCCGAGCTCGCATGGAGCGGGGGGTCAGCTGCTACCGCGCCCACGTTCCGCTCAGGCTTGACATGCCAGGCCAAACCCATCCCTTTTTCCCCTTGCTCCTCTACTTCTCGGGCTAGCAGTGACGCACATCAATTTGGCCGGTGGGGTCGTCGGGTTCGATTCGACGCGCCCACAGCTCGCCGATTAAGCCACTCCGCTCACTCGCCCTCACCCCACCCTGAGCTTGGGCCCACATCTAGCACTTGGAGTTTCTTTTCCTCCAGCATGGTTTTAAGGTCAGTCTCTGCCTTGGCCGAAGATAGCTCCCATTCCGACCACCTCGATCCCTGGTGGCTGCACCGTTAGGCTCATCGTGCATCCTTCTTTGCCTTGCACGCTTAAGCCAAGCTGCTACCGCTGCCCTCGCACTGCTGACGCGGCCGTGCCACCGCGGAGTGTCGCCGCACCCCGCTGGTAGCACGTGGCTAGCCGTCCCTGTTATCCACCGGCTCCGGTGAGCGCTGTGGCCGAGTCTAGGGTAGGTTAGTGATGCTCATGCCCTTGCTTGTTGGCTGTGCTGGGGTCTAGGGCGGTCGGAACAGTCACGCCACTGTCGCGAGCGACTGCTCGACGTGGCCACCGTGTCCTAGGGCTCCACGGCTCCCGTATCTCTGCTTAGCGTAGGCATTTGGTCCGTAGTTGGAGATCGGCCCACTATCTGGGCCGGTAAGAGCCTTAGGTGGCCGGCGTAGCCGGCCAGTGCCATGCCGCCACGCCGGTGAGCATGGGGTGGCACGAGGACCTCCCCGCTGTGAAGGCAGTGTTTTTTGGGGACTCCCGTGCATATGTGCTGACTGAGCAAATAGGGAGCTTATTTGCCGGCGCACCTGCGGGCTCCCCCACCTGGGTCGTTTCCACACGTGGGCCATGTCGTCATAGGCCGCCTCCGTGTGGGTGGGTCATGCATGTGTGCTCGCGCTGCGCGCAGGTGGGCCGCCTGGTTTGGGCCGCGCTGCTCATTTGAGTTTTCCATTTCCTTAAGAAATCAGGTTGCTTATTATTTCATGTAAACGACTACACTTTGGGAAATTGTATTAGGTCATTTAAGCATCCAAAAATCACAAAACCAGTTTTGTTAGATTTGTAAATTCATGCTCTATCAGTTAATGAAATCACTTCATGTATAGTTGTAGTGATACTAAGTCTATTTAAAGCAATGCAAAAATGACTATTAGTAAGATATTAAATCGTGTAGGAATTGTTGTGGCAAAACCGTGATAGCCTTAACCCTAAAAATTTTATGGTAGCTTACTGGCTGTGTGAGGTGCTTACTGAAATTTTGCACCTTATTAGCTTGTTAGATGTGGTAGATAAGTTCTACTAGTTATGTTATACGTTGAATTGATAACAAAAGAAGATGATGCAATCGAATGGGTAGAAAACATTTAGACCGGTTAGTTTTTGCTTAATAGAAGTAGTGGATGACTTAGTATGTTAGCCATTAGAGTTAGCTAAATAGTTAGTAGTTATTGTTGTTATAAGAGCTACTGTTGTCATCGTATTAAGTGCCACATTATCATTGCATGCATGTAGATCACGAGGAAGTTGAGTACGTGGCCGCGGAGGAGCAGGACTATGAGGAAGTCATCGAGGAGGAGATCTTCGTGCCGGAGGAGTTCTAGGAGCCGCCTGTGACTGACACCTCTGACCTTGCACCAGCCCAAGGCAAGCCCCGGTGTATAACTCTTATTTTGCAAATCATTATATATATTTAAATATATATATATAGCTAGCTACAAAATAAGTTATTTTGTAGCCACCTCTATTTACGATAATTTTATATACTAATTTACGACAATGTCAGTATATATTTACGATAGTTGAATTACTATAACACATGAGAATATTTACCATAATGTTATAGTAAAACACATAGTAAAGAGTTACTATAATCTCATAAATTAGCATAGAAATTATCGTACCTCAAAGTGGCTACAGAATAAGTTATTCTGTAGCCAGCTATAGGGTAGTAGTTATATATATATATATATATATATATATATATATATATATATATATATATATATATATATATATATATATATATATATATATATATATATACCCATGAGTCTTACTAGTACTGGATCGAGTAACTGCTTTGCTTAGGTTTATCGGTAGCGTGAGTAACCTGCTGTTACTCATAATAGGTGGTTATTATTATTATTATCACATTCATGATAAAAGGATGGAAAGGAAATGGTGACCGGGCAGGGATGTGGTATGGGTATTGGTGGGTGTAACAAGTTGTGTCCCGCAGCCATAGGGCATAGCTGGGTTGCACTGTTTCCCTACAAGTGTCAATTAAGGACCATTCGTTGCATGGACCCTGGTCAAGTCACAGATTTATTATCCCGAGCACATACTTGCTTATGGGAGTGGGGAGGCTTGTTACTCTCTTGTCATGGGCTCTGGCTCTTTCTGGACCGACTGATTGGAGGTGGGGATAGGTGGAGGTCTAAGCACCGCATTGAGGCCGGGCCTCAAGTGTGGGGGCTTGGAGTCCAAGTTTGGACGGGGACTTGGAACCCATGACAGGAGTGGAATGAGTTGGTCTCATTTTTGCTTGTGGTGCAAGCGAGGCGTGTGTTTTTCGGGGTACCCAGCTGGGCACATTGATTCACGAATCATCATTTCTACGTGACGGTACGGCTTGACTACGCTCTAGCACCGTAGTAAGAACTGGCAGTGGAAAGATGAAGAAATGGTTCTGGTTGCTCAACCCCTTCTTGATTATAGACTAGGTGCTTACATAGAAGGTTGGATAATAAATAAAATACGGCTATTAAAAGTAAGGAATTAAGGACACACTCTTAGTGCTGCTTTCCGCAAACAAGAAACCCACAAGCCATAAAGCCTATCATAATCCTTGAGAGTCAGAAAATATATTTCCTAGTCAGGTAAGTCTTGCGAGTATATTGTGTACTCAAGGTTTATTTTACCCCTATTGCAGGTGCACCTTGAGCAGATAGGCCTTGTGTGGAGGATTCTTCTCGTGGGCATAGATGGATTCTCATTTCGCTCCGCTAGATGTTTATTTTATTTTCAATGTTTAAGTTATCACACTCTAAACCCTGGTATTGTAATAAATGCTTTTTGAGACTCTATGTTGTATGAAATGGACTAAGTATTGTAAGTTTGTACTCATTATTGGATCTCGGGTGTAAAATGTGGATTGTTCGAGTTCTCCCGTTGGGTGTGCTCGACGGAACTACTTGGTTTAATTCACTTTCGGGGCACTTAGTGTCTAGTAGAAGACAAGTGTCTTTGAAAGTGGGTTAAATCGGGCAGTTCTGCCACATTCGTTAAGAGCAAAAGATTTCTATGTCATTCCTAATTACTAAGTCTTTTGTACACTCAAGCATATATACTCTCATCTATAGTATAACCAACTTTGGATCTATGCATAAGGAACATTACTTAGAGAAGTTTTGAGAACAGAGCTTGCCCTTCCTTCGTAACTAGGTTCTACTCGTTCTACATACAGGGAGTGGACTACAAAGGACTCAACGGGAGTGTCACTTCCGTGATCTACCATATGACCTAGCATATAGAGTGCATCCGCAAGCATACAATATCTAAGCACCATGCTTACATAATGTCGACCACTTCACTCACTCGAGTACTGAATTAAGCGCTTTGCGAACATATGCATAAATTCATCATCAATCATAACTATATCAAGCAATAAACTAGAGCATACTAGGAACATAATAAATAGCAACATAATATTGAAGTAGCACAAAGTCATAATAAAGAGATACAATGGCTAATACCAGTCTCTAGACAGTAGATCTGGAATCCTAAGCAGTAGCCCAAACTCTACTTGAATCTTACTAGGTAGCCTATACTAGAACTTGAAGAACTAGATCTCTCTCTTTCTCTCTCTTTTCTCTCTGGAAACCCTAATTTCTGATCTTCTCTTGACTTATGGCAGATGTCCTCCAGGGGGGCAAGGCTTGGTTATATAGCCCTGAGGGTGCAACGTGAGCCCTTGGATCAAACCGACTTAAGGAACGGCGTAGATGCATTCTAGGAGGCGGTGGAGGAACCGACGTGGAAGCAGAGGCTGCCTAGTGGGCCAAGGAGGCTAGGCGGCCAGCAGGTGGGGGCAGTCGGCCCTACCTGGCATCCTCTCTAGGTCTGCTTGCGCGAGTTGTCTTCGGGTGTCCTCTGGAACCTTCTGGAGTAGTTTTCATCACGGATAAGTATGATTTTATTTGACATTTTAATCCTTCTTGCTGGTTTTCTGAAATAACCCTGCTAAAAATACAGATTCACCAAACCTTGTGAAAATTGTCAGTTTAAACCCCTAAGTCTATGTTGGTGATCCTTTTTAAGCATCTATTCAAATTATGTTGACGGTTTATGATGGATGATAACTATCGTCAACAGATGGGTAAGTCTAGCTGAGTACATTCGAGTACTCAGGGTTTATCCCACCATGTTGCAGGTGAAGTTCTCGGCCTGCTGGCAATAGTGGCTAACCGCTGGTGGGCTAGGTGACTCTGTATTCATTTCTCATCTATATGCTTTTATCAGAGGATGTCACTTAGGCTAGCAAAGTATTTGGAACTTATACTATTGTCATCATTTGAAAACTATGTTGTTTTTCACTAATTGGTTTCCAAACCCAAACTTGTACTACTATTTATGAACTCATTTGTAATATTATTTCCGCTGCAACTATGTGTATGTGACGTGTATTGGCTTAATCATGCGATTTGGGTTATGAAGTTGTTTTACCAAGGTCCTTCGTGACACTCGGCGGACTATCGGGTTTATATAAGTGAAAGTATGTGTGCGTCAATATATTAAACAGGGACTATCATGCTTGAACTTGTATAAATTGGGCAGTTCTATCACAGCTAGCATCGGAGCAAGATTAAGCATAATACTATCATGTACATAGTTCTAAAAGCAAAGTTTTGGTTCAAAAACCTATTTGGACTAAAAACTTTAACTACAGGCAAATTTATCAAAACTAATTTGCAAAACTATGCTAGCGACAACCTCCAGTTAAGCCCAACTAAAGACTACTAGGTGGCTTTAAAGTAAGACTAACTTGGGGGGTTTTTACTTATGCAATTTAATTCTTGCAATATCGCACCTACGCCCAGCTAAGAAGGTAAGTTGATGAGTGGCATGACCGCAAGATGTTAGCGTGCGGTTGGGGAGAGCTAGTCTTGATACAACTATATATGCATGTTTACATGTGTGTATGGTGCGTATTTAATTGTGGGTAGCATATTTAATCATCGAGTAGCTTTGATACAGAAGTATATATATTGGGATATATATGGAAGTATTCAATTTACTGCTTTCCAATATATTGTTGCTCTTGACCATTCAACCTAGAGACCACACTTTTATTTCTGCTCATATATCATATTGGGTTGGGCTAAAATGAACTCTTCTACAGGTATGCTAACCACGAATGCGTAGATTGAATGTAGCTGACGACTAGCTATATATCAAGAGAGTACATGTTATGCCACCGAAATAGAACGTGATTGCCACCTTAGGCTGGCAATTTTGTGAGGACGAATAGGACGAGCATGCATCATGATTGTTGCTTTATTCCTAACTATGCTCCCCTCACCTTTGTTCTAATAATAAGTAACTTATTGCAAGTTGTGATCAAGGTGATGTGCTAGCTTCCTTGTACGAAATTAGAGGGTTATGCCTTGACCTATGTTGTTTGAATAGCCTTGTTAGGATATGCTATGTGATGTCACCTTGCTTGTGCGAAGAAATGTGTTAGATTGTAAAATGCATAACATGAGCTAAGAATATCCAATTGAAGTGAGCAATGTGGTTGCAGCCCTCACTCTCTGTCTCTCCATGGGACAACATGTGGACAGTAATGAAGTCATGCATCACATTGCACTATATATTGGCATTCGAAGTACAACTCATAAAGTATTTGATGTTTTATTATTGTTGTTTAAATTTGTTGATTAATAGAATTGTGGTTTGAATAGCTTGTTGAGGTCTTCCATAAACCTCATACACTTGTTCCAATTCTCATGTACAAGAACTTCAAGGATGCTTGGAAGGATGAGAGTAGCGCACAAGTGCACATTTGTTGATATACACCACAAATAAATACTTGCATTGCAATAATTATGGTGGTTTTAGTTGGTTCTATCTTTTTGTCCTTTTGTCATAAAGTTTATGGTTAATATCTAAATTTTGTTATCATTTTGCTATCAGTAAAGTCTCTATATATCTTTTTATCTATATAATATATATGATCGTTTATGCTTTCATGTTCTCTGTTGTTATATTCTTGTTGAAGCGTAGTGTGGTAATTCTCTAGAAGGTTGTAGTTATTTTTCTTCTAGGGTGCTACACTTGCACCAACTTAAAATTTTACTCCATAAATATTTTTCTTTAAGTCAGAAAATACAAATTTAGTACCACTTAATACTATAAAAAGAAATTTAAAAATGAGTTGGTATATTTTCACATCACGTACCACTTAATAACATGTATAAATAACTTATCACAACCTGTTGAATTTAGTACCAATTAAGTCAGAAAATACAAATTTGGTACCACTTAAAAATGAGTTGAATTTAGTACCACTTAATTAGGTGTTGTTTGGTTGGTTGATTTTCTAACGTGACTGGATTACAGTGTCATTGAATTATGTTAGTTGCTGTTTGTTTTACGTACCATGCTAACAGATACTGCAGGAATCGATCTGAGTCTTCGTTAAGTTGATCCTGCCCAATCATCGGCGGTATACGTTAGCATTTATGTCTTGCACCTGCTTTTCCCTTCCGCGGCTGAACCAAACATGAAGAGAAAGCAATAATTTCATTCCCGTTGCTGCCAGGACCTGTTCCTTTTGCGTTTACTTCACGGTGGTGGAACCAAATGCCTCCTTAATAACATGCATAAATTAATGTGATCACAGCAACCTGTTGTCACTAAAATTTTTATGTATGCACTATAAGAGTGTGGAATACGATAAGTAATAGACCATAGTGAACATGTCTTAGCTTAGAACTATTAATATATATTGAGGTTTCTCTAAGCGAAAACTGAACAATCACCAAATAGCTGTCCAACCAAGGTTTCTCAGGTGTTAAAATTTGCATTCAGTTAATTTTTTTGTAGCTATTTCCACCACTTCCATGATTTTCATTAGCTTTGCACATATAGAACTTTTTGCCACGAGTTGATATATATTCCCCTAATAGACAGATTATCTGCCCTTACCAGACAAATTATTTTTAAATAAATCATTTTAACTTGAATCGATAATGTAACGCCCCAAAGTCCAAACGGCTCAGATCCACTCTGCACGCTGAGCGAACTGTTGGCGATCCTTAACGACCAAATTCGACCGCCAATTAAGATCCAAAACAGGAGAAATAAACAAACTTTTAGCACATATGCATTTACTATTGACATAGTTCCACTTGTATTGGAAGAAACATGTTTTTGCATGACATATATTTAAATACAAGTGGAAAACAGGGAAAAAGGCGCAACTTGGGAAGCGTAAAGCAGAAGTGCGCAATGGAATAAAAGGAGAAAGCCCACCTACATTGCAAACCTGGGCCGAGCACCGACATAGAGGAGGTCCAGGCCCAGCCAGGAGTCCACCAGAGCAAGGCGGTGGCCAGCGGAGCTAGCCCTAGTACGGCCGCACCAAGGGTGCGCCCGTACCCCCACACCACCACCTCTCGTGCCCACCTTGTTCTGACGGTTGCATGGCGGCATGCATAGGTGGTTTAGGCTAGTTTCCTAATTTATCTACGCCAAACCGACCTCACTCTAGTATATAAGCATGGGTGTAGCTCTCCTTCAAGATACACCTTATTTGGAGCCTCTACCTCACTACCACCTCTTGTACTTGTACACTTTTTAGTAGTATTTGTGAGCAAGGCAAGAGCTATCAAGGAGAGCTTGGCTCCTTGGAAGAGAAAAATCTTGGTATGAATACAATGAGAATTTCTTCCAAAGTCATGCTCTCATATTATAAATATAGTTGTGTTAGTGAACTAGAGTATAGTTTTCATGTTATAATCATAACATATGAACTAGCATATAGTTTCTATGCTATGAGCTTAACATGTAAAACTTTATGCTTAATCATTCATATAACTTGTATGATTAGAAGTAGAACTAAGTTGAGGTGGCGGTTCGTCGTTTCTTCGGGGTTGCCCATGTCCTATGCTTGTCGATATGGGGTAGTTTCTTTGTACACGAGCATGGTGCCTGGGTGCACGGGAAACTTCAGATATGACGGTACTCCACGATTGAGGGGTAGGCGGTAGGTGGTGACAGCTCTATTCGTCCCTTATAATCCCCCACATTCAGGTATTGTGTAGGAATCTTAAAGTCTCTCGCGCTTGCTGGCAGACTAGTGCTTGGAGATCTCCTCGTCCATCTTACACTTAGGTCTAGTTCTAACCATATAATTTGTATGATCATCAACTATTCTTTGCATGGCTATATTAGAACAAGCCTGCTCCACTCAGGAACATTCTTTTATTCTTTGTTTCTCTTTTATCCTTGAGGTTGGCCCGAGTGTGTGTCCACTATCATGAAAATACCGATTTTACCCCTGTTATAAACTTTAGTTCACTATGCAAGTATGTAATCTTGTTCATATCCATGCTATACTTTTACACCATGCCTTCCTTTAAGAAAATATAAATAATAGTGTCATGGAACCGTCCAAATTATAAGAGCACAAGTCTAAAAACAATCGCCGAAGCGATCAAATTCTCAAACTTAAGCCCATATAACTCCGGTAGTCCACGAAATCACGAGGGATTTCAAACCAAACCGAGAGCAACCAAAATCGTAGTGATTCAACATAACACAACATTTGTTACAACAGTTCATAAGTAGCTCTCATACATCATAGTACGAATAAGTTATTACAAACCAAATTAGGAATAGCGGAAGCAACATAGTTTTGAAACCACATTTAGTTCAAGTATTGCCAGTGCATAGTCACATCCTGCAAAAGCATAAAAGGAGAGAATACTACAGAGACCATGCCCAATGGTCTATTCTTCAGACCCAACAGCAAAGACAGTACTTCAGGTAACCGGTAAGAATCTGCTACCTGCAACAAGGTGGGAATAAACCCTGAGTACGGGAAGGTACTCAGCTAGACTTACCCGTCAAAAACCAGAAATAAAGTGACACCAAGGAGTATGCAAGGCTTTATATAGGTGGGCTAGCTTGACACATTTGCATAAAAGCTTAAGCATAGATAAGTAATCATTATTGCTTTAAGCTTCAAGTTAATCATTATTAACCTATCCTCTAGATTAGTACTTGTACTATAGCAATCACTTAATTCATCTAAGCAAACAATAGTAACCATATCAGGTTTATTAAGGCCATCATTATATCATCATCTTCTTCAAAACCATCAGTAGATTAGTGAAATCTACGTTGCCTCTGCTCTGTCAAGTTTCTCACTATCTGGGAGAGATGGCGATTCGAATCAATTCCAACTTAGCTAAGGGGGTATTCCTAACACCAACCGGGCATACTTTGTAAGAGTCATCAACAGTCACCTTTGGTACAACTCAGGATGGGCCCGAACAGCGCCGCACTCTCAGGCATTCCAGTGGCCAGGAAGCTCAGGACTTTTAACTCACCTGCCCTTGGTCTGTGGCAGAACCTCCTAATTACTATGGCCCACCTGTACTTGTTATTGTCTTAAAGACTTCTAACCACTGTACAAGTGTACCACAGATCTTAAGAAGCTTGTCGGGTGTCCTCGGGAAACCCGAATCATCCACAATCTTCTGAGCAGGATCACATTACAGAGGCATCACAGTATTACAACAGTTTATATAATAAATTACATCAGAGTACAAAAGCGGAAGTCTTACATAACATAAGTTTACAAACTTGATGTTCCAAACTTACAAAACTTAAGTTTAGTGTTACAACCACAGTAGTGGAGTAGCATTATTAACATTATTACAACACCAAAACGCGATGCTCTGCCCAAGAGCCAAACATCTCTACTCGTCGTCGCTCGCCACAAAGACGGTCATGCAACAGGGTCCAAAACACACCTGCTCATGAGACGCACCTGCAACAGGGGTTTAACAAACCCTGAGTACGAAAGTACTCAACAAGGCTTAACCGATAAAACCAGTGGAATGACTCAGGAATGCAGGCTCAGGGGAATCAAGGTGAGGTTCCAGCAGGAAGTCAAGTTCTTTTGCATAAAAGCTACTAATGGTGAATCCTTAAGATCACAATTTTATTTCAGTATTATTTATTGACAGGATGTAAGTGATCCTAATCTAGATCATATAACTCATTCAATATCCTTCTGATTCTCCGACCAAAGTTCCATTTCTTAACTACGATGTTGAACAGAGAATCGAGTCTCCTTAACCGAGGAGCAGCGACAATTTAAATCGATTAAACCCAGCTGGGGATTCCTAATCACACGACATATGCAGGACTCTAACCGACATATATCAACCTTCACTCGGATACTCCAAAATAAGACCGGGTCCAGCGCCACCCGAGAGTATAGTACACCTCCAATCCAGCCCTTGGCTACGAGGGTACACACTACTCTCGCCATCTCTCCACTCCCAGTGCGCGGTTGGCCGTTCACATGTTGGCGTTACCGAGGTCTTAGGCTTACCGGAGCATGTGATCAGTTACAAACTCTCGACGCACACAATTCAAACAACGGTACGGTCCTTAACTGACTTAGTCGGAGACACTACATGGGGACTCATTTCCTGATGCAAGTCCACCGACCGGTCCCAAATTATCAGCATTAATATTCATCAAGTGGTTGTCCAACAACCCTTCAAACTTTGTTTAAAAGTTTTAAAGTTTTCTCATTAAGCAATGCTAAGCATACTAAGCATTTTTAAATAAAAACAGTAACAAGGATGGTATTGGAATATCAAGGATGATAATGCAGTAATTAGGTTATCACTCAACTCCTAGCACTTAATGCAATAGAGCGGTAATATAAGTGAAGTAAAACTTTTCAAATTGCAAGGGAAGGTTAGATGTAACCGGGGCTTGCCTTGGTCAGTGGGAAACTCAGGCTCGGGTTCAGTACCGCAGATGTCAAACCCAACATCCATGGACATCGGTTCTTCTTCGGGGACGGGTTCGGCTTCGGTACCTTCCTCTTTTACGGGAACTATACGTGACGATAATGCATGCTTTAGGATGATGAGATAATAAACATGATGCTCGATGGATGCTTAATAGAGTTAACAACTTGAGTACAGCTTTCCTTCATGGTACAGTTGAATGAAAAAGCTTCTAGCCTAACCCTAGTCTAGGGTCCGATTACGCTAAACAATTATTAAAGGATTTCGTTAAACGCATGAAATAACACTAATCAGGTATTAACAACATGATTAAGAAAGCTTAAGCAACCAATTAGGAATGCTAAAGGTCATTAAGGATTAATGACCTAAAGTCAACACTCAATCATAAAGTCAAGCAACACTAATCATTATGCCCTAATTACTTAATTAACTAATTAATTAATAAAGCATAATTTAAGAATAAAAAAATAACTTAATCTAATTAAGCTAAAAATTTTAATTTAAGAAGCTTATATTATAATTAGATGATAAAACAATTTTCATGATTTTTGGATAATTAAATAAACCTAGAAAAATTAAGTAAGGGCAACTTAAGAATTAATTGTACTAATTAATTAACCTACAAAAAGTAATTAAAATTGACATCTATTATTTTTTCTTAAATAGTACACAGTATAAAAAGGTTACTCAAAATTTTTCACAAATTTTGGAATCTTAAATAATTTATAACAAAATAAACAAAACTGAAAATCATTTTACATTTTTGAAAAAGGAAAAACAAAATTTTCCATCGCGGGCTGCTTCCTCTCCTTCTCTCTCGGCTCAGCCCGCACGCACGCGCGCGCGCGCCCCGTGTTCTCTCCCCGCGCGCTCGCCTGCTCGGCCCAGCTTCGCGGCCCGTCAGCGCGGCCCGTCCACGCTCGCGCTCCCGCTCCTCTCTCTCTCGCTGACGCACCGGCCCCGCATGTCATCCCCTACCTCCCGCGCTCCTCGCCCGTCGCTGCGGCACGGTGGCCGGCCGGCGACCGTGACCTTGGCGCCCTATTCCTTCTCCACTAACACGACCTACACCATCCTACGGACCCCCTCCACCACTCAACTGCCCAGCTTATGCACCGACGACCCCTTACCGACGGTTATGGTGGATCACCGCCGACGGTGAGCCGCGAAAACGCGCCCCCGGTGAACTAGAGACCAAACCGAAACAGGAAAAACGTCGAGTGGCTCACAGTGATCATGTAGACGCTTTTGGTGAAGATATAGGTGCTTGGGAACGACCGGTCCACGGCGAGGTGACCACGGCGGTGCTCTGCTCGGCAGCGAGGAAGACAGCGGCGGTGCGGGCACTCCAGGCGGTAGCAGTGGGCGCGAGCGAGCGGGAAGGTGCGCTGGAGCAAGGCGGTTGCAGTGGAGCAGTTGGCGTGACTAGAGGGGACTCGATGAGGGCTACGGCAAGCGGCGGAGCAACGGTGGCGGCGAAAACCGAGGAAGAGAAAAACTTGACCACGACGGTGCTCGCTTTATATAAGGCAATGAAGATGGTCTCTAGGCGACGCGTGGCCAGTCAAGAAGGTGCTGAAGCAAGAGCTGGCAGTCAAAAACACACCTGGAAGGCGTTCGAAGCTCGCCGGCGTCAGCGGGAGGTGGCGTGCGGTGGTTGGCGGCGATTTCAAATAAATTACAGAATTGCCACTGGAGGAAAATTTCAAATTACTTTCAAATCTTCAATAGAAGTTGAAAATCTGTAAATACAAAAGTTGTTCCATTTTCAAAGATCTACAACTTTCTCAATATGAACATTTTCCAATTCGGCCTAGTTTTTGAAATTTGAATTTGAATTCAAAAGGGGACATTTTCTGGAATTCTGTAAAACCAAAATTACTTTGAATTTTGTATTGAAACTTCAAAAACTCAAAATACCAAAGTTGTACATCTAGGACAGACCTACAACTTTGCTATTCAAAATATTTTCAAATTTTGCCTCCATTTTGAAATTGGATAGGGGAAATGAAAAGGGGACAATTTTGAGATTTGAATCTTTTCAAAATTACTTCAAATTTTACACTGAAACTTTGAAAACTCAAAACATCAAACTTGTAGCCCTTGAAAAGATCTACAAACTTGGTTTTACACTTTTTCCCAAATTTTGCTTAGATTTTGATCTAATGCAAAAGGGGTAAAACTAGGGTTTTGTTTTTCAGGATTTTCGGAAAGAGTTTTAATTGAAACTTGATTCTCTAATAATTTGTGGTTGCTTAGGGCATCATTGAGTCAAGCCTCACATGGTTGACCAAATGGCTCCCTAGGTTGACCAGTTTGACTTAAGAAATTCTTTTAATAATTCCTCAAATTTGAATTTGAATTTGAATCGGAAAACTCGTAACAAGTTTTTGGATTCCAAACCCTAACTCAAACTTGAAGTTTTATTTTTATAAGTTGGACTTGAGCTTATACCCTACACTTGGCACTAGTGTATAACACCGTCATACACCTCAAATTACGCAGGGCATAAACTAAGTATTTGCGGTGATAGTCGAAATTAGGGTTTTCGGATTTCGAGCCACACAACGAGAAACACATCCAACCTAAGAATTTAAACTCATTTTAGTTGATGCACAATATTGTTAACCTAATCATGGATGATTTGCAGTGCAAATGATGACATGGTAGGTTTTTAGTTACTATAACACCAGGGGTGTTACAGCCCTTCCCCCTTAAAGAAATCTCGTCCCGAGATTTAAAGCCTTGGGTTAGGTAATGGAAAAGGAAATGTGTCAAACAAACACGTTCAAGACTTGTTCATTAAACAGGTAGGTATTTTACATTACAAAGTTTAAAAGAACGAGTTACAATCTAGAGAGGAAATTGTAACTTAGATAGAAGCAAAGAAGTCAGGAAAGTTCTCTAGCAAATAATCTTCAGATTCCCATGTTGCTTCTTCTTCTGAATGTTGATTCCATTGAATCTTATACCACTTGATTGTTCTACTCCGTGTAACACGATCTTTCCGATCCAAAACTCTAACAGGATGCTCTGAATATGTTAGATCGGGCTCAAGCTCGACTCCCTCGAAATCAATCACTTGATCAGGTACTTGTAGACACTTTTTTAGTTGTGACACATGGAACACATTATGCACTGTGGAGAGTTGTTCAGGTAACCTTAAACGGTAAGCCACTTTACCAAATCGTTCCAAAATTTGAAATGGTCCAATGTACCTAGGTGCTAATTTGCCTTTAACCCCAAATCGGTTAACTCCTTTCATGGGTGATACCTTCAAGTACACATAATCTCCTTTGTCAAACACCAGTACTCGTCGTCTCTTATCTGCATAACTCTTTTGACGAGACTGTGCTATCTTTATATTATTTTGTATACGTCTGACTTTCTCTTCAGTTTCTTTTACTAAATCAACCCCGAAAAACCATCTTTCTCCTGATTCTGACCAATTCAGTGGAGTTCTACATCGGTGTCCATACAGTGCTTCAAACGGTGCCATTTTGATACTTTCTTGATAACTGTTATTGTAAGAGAATTCTACTAAAGGTAAACAGTCATCCCAAGAATCTGAGTAATTGAGCACACAAGACCTCAACATATCTTCTAAAATCTGATTGACTCTTTTAGTCTGACCATCTGTTTGAGGATGATAGGCGGTACTATGCAAAAGTTTAGTACCTAGTGACTCATGTAAGTGCCTCCAGAAATTGTTAACAAACTATGTACCTCTATCAGATACAATTGTCTTGGGTATTCCATGCAGACTGACAATTCTTTCAAAATATATCTTAGCATATCGGATAGTTGGATATATAGTTTGGACTGGAATGAAATGTGTAGACTTAGTAAGGCGGTCCACAATAACCTAGATAGAATCAAACCCTTTTGAAGTTTTGGGCAAACCCACAATGAAATCCATATTGATATCTTCCCATTTCCAGGCTGGAATGGGTAAAGGCTGCAATGCTCTGGCTGACTTCAGATGTACAGCTTTCACTCTCTGACAAGTGTCACACCTGGCTATATATCTGGCAATCTCAATCTTCATCTTAGTCCACCAGAATCTTTGTTTCAGATCATGATACATCTTATTACTTCTAGGATGGATAGAGAATTTGGTCAAATGTGCTTCATCCAGAATCAACTGACGTAACTCCGGAACCTTAGGTACAACCAAACGATCTTTGAACCAGAGGACATCTACTTCATCAATTCTAAAACATAAACATTTTCCCTTTCTAACTTTTTCCTTTATGTGGACTATTCCCTTATTTTCCTTCTGAGCAGAAATAATCTTATCTCTTATAGTTGTTTCCACTGTGATGTTGGCAACACTACCATGCTGAACTATTTCAATACCCAACTTTTCTATTTCATGGCACAAAGAAAGATCCAACGGTTTCACTGTCAAACAGTTGCAATGAATCTTTCGACTGAGGGCATCGGCAACCACATTTGCCTTACCCGGATGATAATGTACTTCTAAGTCATAATCCTTTATCAATTCTAACCATCTTTGTTGACGCATATTCAAATCAGACTGAGTGAAAATGTATTTCAAACTCTTGTGATCCGTATAGATGTGACATATATTCCCCAACAAATAATGCCACCATATTTTTAAGGCATGAACAACGGCCGCTAACTCTAAATCATGGGTTGGATAGTGCTCTTCATGTTGTTTGAGTTGGCGAGAAGCATAAGCAATCACTCGACCTTCTTGCATTAACACACATCCAATACCAGTACCACAAGCATCACGTAGACGTCAAACGGCTTTTCAATATTTGGTTGAGCTAACACTGGAGCAGTAGTTAACAACCTTTTCAAAGTCTGGAAAGCCTTATCACATTTTGATGACCAAACAAATTTAACCTGGATCTTCAATAACTCAGTGATAGGTTTTGATATCTTCGAGAAATCAGGAATGAATCGATGGTAATAACCCGCCATTCCCAGGAAACTGCGAACTTGATGAACAGTACTTGGGGGCTTCCAATCTAATATATCCCTTACTTTGCCAAGGTCAACAGCAACACCTTCTGCCGACAAAACATGTCCAAGAAATGGCACCTCATTAAGCCAAAACTCACATTTGCTGAACTTAGCATACAACTTATGTTCCCTCAAGCGACTGAGAACGATGCGTAAATGTTCCGCATGTTCTTTCTTGTTTTTGGAGTAAACTAAGATATCATCAATGAAGACAACGACAAACTTGTCGAGCTCGGGCATGAAAATAGAATTCATGAGATACATGAAATGAGCGGGTGCATTGGTAATTCCAAAGGACATGACTAGATATTCATAAAGACCATATCTAGTAGTGAAAGCAGTCTTTAGAATGTCCTCAGGGCGAATTTTTATTTGGTGGTAGCCAGATCGGAGATCGATCTTAGAAAATACTTTGGCTCCAGCAAGCTGATCAAAGAGTAGATCAATGTTGATATTTGGTAACGCAATTAGGAAATGATCCGCAAGCGCACGGATATCGGTGAGCACTTCACCCGGGATGTTATCCAGAGTATCGTATTTATTTTTTTACCACTAGGAGAAAGCGTGCATCTGACTAACCAAATCTATTACTACTAACCTTTAGGCTACAACCACTGTGATTTGATGTGAGCGATGTATAGAGAAGACTGCAACTGCACTCTCATTCTAACCTTGGTAAGGATGATCTACTGCTCTATTGGGGAGGCTCACAGAATCTAGACACCTCAAAGGATGTTCGACCCGCACCTATAAACCCTATCGATCCTGCTAACGGGATATGGAATACAAAGGTAGCTACGGAAATGTCACGTTCCTCGCTACTACCACGGTCCGGCTAGACAGGGGATATCTATGAGTATCCTAGCCCAAACACCACGTTTACGCTAGAGATGATTACTCTAAACTCTACGCGAAGAGATTAAAGTAAACTCATAAACCAAAGAACAATAAAACAAAGAACTTACTAGAATTTAGAAGTCGAAATACTGAAGAATCCTAGGAGCAAGCCTCGGGTTAGGAGAACTTGATCCTGCAGGTACAACCTCGAAGTAGTCACCGACAGGCCGGGCTTCCTTCGATCTATACCTCCACTCTATCTCTCTCAATCTAGAAGAACTAAGTCTAATCTCACATTGGATGCTAAGCCCTAATGAGGTGGGAACCCTAAGGGAACCTCTCTCTCTGAATCCTCTCTGGAAAATATAAAAATAATGGACTTGGATTCTCCTCTCCAGGGGCCAGGGGTCCTGCTTATATAGTCCCTTCAAGTGAACCTGGGCCGTCGGATCAAACCGACATTAATCGCACGGTTTTCCTTGATCCTTTAGGTCGGTGGGGCATAATCCGCGAGACTCATCCTGATTGGTTGCATACCTAGGGCGGGCGCCCCAGGGTCCAGGGCGGGCGCCCTGGTCCCGGGCCCGTTCGGCCTCCCATTCGATCCCGTGGCTTCTGGAGTCTTCTAGATGATAGAAAATCGGTGAACACGTTAATATCTCTATGTAATTCCGACGTGTGGGCCTTTCCTTTGTATTTCCTGATAACCCCCTGCAGAAACAGATAAATAACAAAACTCGTGGAATTCTGTCAGATCAAACCCTAATTCTAGGTGTTGCTTGCATATAGGTCATTTTCCTTATTTATTAGATAATTAAAATTGATACTTAAGAACCATCAACAAACACCCCCATACTTAGGCTTTTACTCGTCCTCGAGAAAAGGATGGTTCAGAAAAATAACTAGGGTTGAAACATTGTAAAGCATTCTTTTTATACCTGCAGGGTGTTGTGAATGTCCACTGTGCACTGTAGTCAGGGAAATATATGGTTGAAGTAGAGATCCTTTCTTCTCATCCTGTCACTTGGAGTTTTTATATATTTTTGAATAGAAAACTTAGCATACCTTTATCCTCATAGGGGCTCTCAGATCACTCATTTATCTTTTGTATATCTCACTGAGGCTGTTTTAATTTGTAGAAATTCTCAAGCATACTTACTTTGCATATATTGCCTGGGTCAAAACGGGATCCGAGGAGAGGAATGCCATACTCTTAGATCAAAGACTTTGAAAATTAAAAACTTGTCAACTCCTACTGGCATATTGCTTATTAGAGGGACCATGGGCTATCATTTTTTTTCATCTCATTTTTTAGGTGGATACTGAGGTACCCCTAATTCTACTTCCGGACACTTGTCCATTTTTTCTGCGAGGTTGTCGAGCACTTGCTCCTTTTTATTTCCTCGAAATATATTTTTGCATAGCCCATGCCTCTAATGCAATAATACTTCGGAAGAGTGAATCTTTCTAAATAAAAATGTCTTGTTCTTGGGAGCATGATAAATCTCTCAACAAGGGTCTAACTCGTTTTGCACAAACTCAATACAAAGCAAATTAATATTTTTAGGTTTATCAGGCATATAAAATATTGAGGATGGTAGCTATATTTTTGAAGTTTTTGAAAAGAAAATCTCCAAGCGACAAAGATTTCAAGAATAAGATACTCATATTCTACCATCTCACATTCCACAATGACTTGAGTAACACATGGTTTTTAAAATGATTTTCAATAAATGCAGGTTTTCAAAAATATCACAGAGTGAGATTGATCATAATTAAAAATATTTTTGTCTTTTTAAATTATCATGTTAGGAACAATATTCTACACAGCCCAATATGTATTTGTATATATGTAAATAAAGCGTGCAGAGTATGTACCTGAATCGTGGAGTGGTGCAATCGAAGTGCTTTTACCATGTCGAGGGGATTCCCCCATACTTGTTTCCTGCTTTCTTGCATAAAAATAAAGTGGAGATACACGAGGCATAATAATAATAATCTTTATTTGTCTTGAGGCATTTATTACACTGACTAATGAAGCGAACTAATCTAAACTGAATTTAATCGAATCTAATTGAATCTAATGATGAAGACTAAGACACACTGCCTCAAGGTCTAATCTAGATAGCTCAGTGTTGCTCTAAATCCCTAATCCTAGCAAGGGCATCAGAAAGGTCACGTCTAAGCGCGAGCACAGTAGTGTTCAGGTTGGAGACCTGCCTACTAAGGGAGCTAACTGTGGACTGAAGTTCCATAATATGTCTATTTGCTGTCCTGATGTCCTCATCCACATCTGCTATGGTCCTGCGGCGCTTCGGTGGTGTCTCAAACGAATTGAGAGCGTGCTTAGGAGCTTCCTTTGGTGGGATGAAGCGAACTTTTGCTGTCCTAACTCCTTCGAAGCGGGGCCTCTCCTTCTCCGTAGTGTAGTGGACGCTGCTGATCTCGCCGCTCCGGTTGGTCTTGACGATGGCTTCTTGCTTGGACGACGGTCCCTTGAGAAGAAGGGGCTGCGGTGGTGCAGTAAGAACTGGTTGGGCATAGTAGGATGAGATTGAGATGCGCTGGTTTGATGGTGGGGCTGCTAGCTGTCGCTCTGTGTTGGCCGGGACGAGAGCGTAGGCGTCGGGGTCATCCTTGGGCTTGCGGTTGAGGTCGTAAGGGACGATCTCCCAGTTGCGGTGGGTCTTGTCGGCCATTGGAGAAGCAAGGAACTAGACAAGCTCTAATTGAGGAGGAGAGAAGGATTGAATGAATTGGTGTTGAAAGCTGACGTCAGGGGTCTGTTTATATAGGGGTCAAAAAGTGCCTCTAGGGTTTCCATAGATCCATCCCGCTGCCAGGCGTGCGTAACAACCCATTCGCGAAATTTTCTGGATAACCATAGATGAGGAAAGCACGTCGGAAGAGGCCGGGGCCGAGGGGACACCAGGGCAGGGTCCGCTTGCTCGAGCGTGTTTCTAGAAGTATTTTTATCCCAAAAAATATATACGTGGCCCATAAACGTCAGATTAAAAAGGTCGGGCTTTAATTCTCCATCAGAAGGTAAAAATGGATCACGTCTATTTCTTCTAATTCTTTATTGGGTTCTAAAAATAATTTAAGACGTTGACCATTTACCTTGAATAACGTACCTTCGTCGTTTTGAAGTGTAATAGCTCCGTGGGATGATGAATTGACTACCTTGTATGGTCCTTCCCATTTACTCCGGAGTTTTCCATGCCCGAAAAGCTTCACCCTGGAATTAAAAAGTAATACCTTATCTCCGGGTGAGAACTCCTTCTTCTTGATCCTCTTGTCATGCCATCTTTTGACTCTTTCTTTGTAGATCTTCGAATTGTGATATGCTTTCTCTCGCCATTCTTCCAATTCTGATAGTTGCATTCTTCTATGATCTCCAGCAACATCTAGGTCCATATTCCATCTTCTTATGGCCCAGTGTGCTTTGAACTCTAGTTCAACAGGCAAGTGGCAAGTCTTCCCGTACACCAATTGGTATGGGGTCATTCCAATTGGGGTCTTGTATGCTGTCCGGTATGCCCAGAGTGTATCGGGTAACTTTTCCTTCCATGCTGTTCCCATCTCATTTACTGTTTTCTGAAGAATGTTCTTGATTTGCTTGTTGGAAGTCTCTGCTTGGCCACTTGTCTGAGGATGATATGGGGTAGCAACGTTGTGACGGATTCCATGTTTTGCTAGATAATGCTCAAAGCGTTTGTCAATGAAGTGTGATCCCCCATCACTTATCACCACCCTAGGGACTCCAAATCTTGGAAATATAATCTCTTCAAACATCCTCTTTGAATTAATATTGTCGGCACGCTTGCAAGGTAGTGCTTCTACCCACTTGGAGACGTAGTCAACCGCCACCAAGATGAATTCACACTTCTTTGATGGAGGAAATGGACCCATGTAGTCTATTCCCCAAACATCAAAGAGCTCAATCTGAAGGTTGTTGGTGAGTGGCATAGCATCTCTTGTATTTATGTTTCCGTGCCTTTGACATGGCCCACATCTTCTGATATATTGCCTTGTGTCTTCATACATTGTAGGCCAATAGAATCCACATTGCCAGATCTTTGAATGTGTACGGAATGCTCCATAATGACCTCCGTATGGTGATGAATGGCATCTGTCGATGATCTTCCACCCTTCCTCAGTGGTCACACACCTTCTGAGTAAGCCATCAGCGCATACTCGGAAGAGGTATGGCTCATCCCATATGTGTGAACGACTTTCTTGAATAAGCTTCTTCTTGTTCACTCCTGGTGGTACATACCCTGAAACCATAAAATTAATAATATCTGCATACCAGGGGTTAGACCTGTTGATTCCATAGAGCATGTCGTCCCGGAGTGAATCATTAATGGGTGTTTCCTGTGGATCCTTAAAGTGCATTCTAGACAAGTGATCAGCAACATAATTTTCTACTCCCTTTTTATCTTTTATTTCTAAGTCAAATTCTTGGAGTAACAAGATCCATCTAATTAGGCGAGGTTTAGCATCTTTTTTAGTGAGCAAATATTTTAGTGCAGCATGATCAGTGTAAACAATTATTTTAGCTCCTACTAAGTAAGATCTAAATTTATCAATGGCAAAGACAACAGCCAGAAGCTCTTTTTCAGTGGTTGCATAATTAAGTTGAGCTCCTGTCAAAGTTTTACTGGCGTAAGCAATTGCATGATGCTTCTTGTCTTTTGTTTGCCTCAAAACTGCCCCCACAGCATAATCACTAGCATCACACATAATTTCAAAAGGCAACGACCAATCAGGGGGTTGAATGATTGGTGCAGAGATGAGTGCATTCTTTAATAATTCAAAAGCTTTTAAACATGCATCATCAAATTCGAAAGGAGCATCCTTGGCTAGCAAAAGAGTGAGTGGTCTAGCAATAAATGAAAAATCTTTTATGAATCTGCGATAAAAACTAGCATGGCCAAGAAAGCTTCGAATTCCTTTTATATTCACAGGTGGAGGTAGTTGTTCTATTACTTCAATTTTAGCTTTATCTACCTCAATACCTCTTTCAGACACTAGGTGTCCTAGCACTATTCCTTCCCTAACCATAAAATGACATTTTTCCCAGTTAAGGACTAAGTGCTTTTCTTTGCATCTTTGCAAAACCTTGTCTAAGTTTTCAAGACAATTATCAAAAGTTTTTCCATAAACAGAAAAATCATCCATGAAAACTTCCATAATCTCTTCAATCATATCAGAAAATATAGACATCATGCATCTTTGAAAAGAAGCTGGTGCATTACATAGCCCAAAAGACATTCTACGATAAGCATAAGTTCCGTATGGACAGGTAAAAGTGGTTTTGCTTTGATCATCAGGATGGATCAGGATCTGGTGGTACCCTGAATATCCATCTAAGAAACAGAAGAACGAATGGTTCGCTAACCGCTCTAACATCTCATCTATAAAAGGTAAAGGAAAGTGATCCTTTTTCGTGGCTTTATTCAGTTTTCTATAGTCAATGCACATCCGCCACCCTGTGACGGTGCGTTGCGGAATTAGCTCGTTCTTCTCATTTGTAACAACAGTCATGCCTCCCTTTTTAGGCACAACTTGAACAGGGCTCACCCACTCACTATGCGGCACAGGATATATAATCCCTGCATGCAGCAACTTTATAACTTCCTTTTTAACTACTTCTCTCATCGCGTTGTTGAGTCTACGTTGGGGTTCCCGAGAAGGTGAAACAGAAGGATCTGTCGGAATGCGATGGGTGCAAATCATAGGACTGATTCCTGTAAGATCTTGGAGTGAGTAGCCAAAGACTGAGTGATGTTTTTCTAAAACGGTCATTAATCGTAGAGTTTGTTCCTGAGTGAGTTTATTACTAATGATCACAGGAAACTCTGGATTATTGTTTAGGAAAGCATAGATAAGACCGGGTGGTAAAGTTTTAAGCTCTATAGGAGGTCTGGGTGTTTCTGCAAACTCATCTAAAGGTTCAGGTTCAGAAGGTTCAGCTTCCTCTTCTATGAAGAAAGGGGCTTCTTCTTCTAAGTCTGATTCATTTAAAAGCTCTAGAGACGCAGCTTTTACCTCTTCCATAGGATCAGGCAAAAGAGATGACTCGATCTTATTATTCAAGGAGTGAGAAATTGTCATAGGGAATTTAAAATCCTTTCCAAAAGAAATGTGTAGCTTTCCAGTTTGACCTTCATAAAGGAGTCTTCTAAATGGTTGTCCTATCAACAGGTCGAAGTCCCATGTATCAAAGATATAAAAGTTCAAATGAATCATGGAGCCTTCTGCCATAAAGGGTAGGACATTCACAATTCCAAGACTGGGGACCAATCGTCCCGAAGATTCCTTCATGAACTTTGTTGTGGGGGTTAAAATTAATTTTCCAAATAATTTAAGTGCAAAAGCTTCAGACATGATATTGATCCCCACAACAGGATTATAGAGAGCATCAAATTGATCAGAATCATAAGCACAGCGTATAGTGATAGGAGGTGTATCCAAACGGATCACTTCAGAGGAAAGCTCTGACTCCTCCAACCATTCGCTACTCATGACTGAGATAAGCTCTCTCAATTGATATTCACTTGGTAAACAAATGCTATAATGGCCGCTTTGGGGTTTGTCTATAGAATGGTAGTTTGAAATGTTTCCAAAATCGGCAAAAAGATCGGATTCTATATCCAGCATGAAATCAGGTGGTGGAATTTCTTCCTTTTGTGGCTCAAAACTTGGGATAGCTGAAGTAGGTGAAGAATTCGGCAGAGTGTCTACTTCGGCTTCGTAGGTTTCATCATGGAGGGTATTATCCATCTCAGCTTCTAGGATTCTATCTAGGATCGCTCTAGCTTCATCAGTAGGGATACGAAAAAAAGAACCTCTAGACATTGTATGTAGCATTTGTTTATGATCTTTCTGAAGACCTCGAAAGAAATGAAAAAGGAGAATAGGGTCTTCAATATTGAGTTTTGGACCAGATTCTAAAAGATCAGAAAAACATTTCCAGGATTTTCCCAAAGTTTCATTTTCTTTTTGTTTAAAAGATAGAACTTCGAGTCTAAGGTCGGCGATACGATCGAGGGAATAAAAATCTAAACAGAAGTTGGCTCGTAAGACTCCCCATTCACCTCGTTGTTGACTTACCTTCTGACTATACCATCGTCTAGCTTCTCCTCTTAAGGAAAAAGGAAAAAACTTCCAACGTAAAGTCTTATCAGAAATGCCTTCAATGCGAAGACAATCGCATGTTTGCTCAAAATCTCTAATATGAAGGTAAGGATTTTCGTCTTCCTTTCCCGAAAAGGATAGGTTCTCAATCATGGCAATTAACCTTGAACTTAACCTATACTGGGATGTTTGGATAGGCTGTGATGACTCTCATGGTAAAAGGTCAGTTTCCGAAGGTGTTGCAAATTGATAGATTGATTTAGAATCTTGGTTCTCCATAAGGTAAGAATAAAGAATATAAAAAGATAAGGAATAAAAAGATAAAGAAAGATAAAAGTATAGGTACAAGCTAGTAGTAAGATTCAAGGTTATCTCAGCAAACCGTCTTTCTCCCCCGACAACGGCGCCAGAAATGCTTGTTGATATTTGGTAACGCAATTAGGAAATGATCCGCAAGCGCACGGATATCGGTGAGCACTTCACCCGGGATGTTATCCAGAGTATCGTATTTATTTTTTTACCACTAGGAGAAAGCGTGCATCTGACTAACCAAATCTATTACTACTAACCTTTAGGCTACAACCACTGTGATTTGATGTGAGCGATGTATAGAGAAGACTGCAACTGCACACTCGTTCTAACCTTGGTAAGGATGATCTACTGCTCTATTGGGGAGGCTCACGGAATCTAGACACCTCAAAGGATGTTCGACCCGCACCTATAAACCCTATCGATCCTGCTAACGGGATATGGAATACAAAGGTAGCTACGGAAATGTCACGTTCCTCGCTACTACCACGGTCCGGCTAGACAGGGGATATCTATGAGTATCCTAGCCCAAACACCACATTTACGCTAGAGATGATTACTCTAAACTCTACGCGAAGAGATTAAAGTAAACTCATAAACCAAAGAACAATAAAACAAAGAACTTACTAGAATTTAGAAGTCGAAATACTGAAGAATCCTAGGAGCAAGCCTCAGGTTAGGAGAACTTGATCCTGCAGGTACAACCTTGAAGTAGTCACCGACAGGCCGGGCTTCCTTCGATCTATACCTCCACTCTATCTCTCTCAATCTAGAAGAACTAAGTCTAATCTCACATTGGATGCTAAGCCCTAATGAGGTGGGAACCCTAAGGGAACCTCTCTCTCTGAATCCTCTCTGGAAAATATAAAAATAATGGACTTGGATTCTCCTCTCCAGGGGCCAGGGGTCCTGCTTATATAGTCCCTTCAAGTGAACCTGGGCCGTCGGATCAAACCGACATTAATCGCACGGTTTTCCTTGATCCTTTAGGTCGGTGGGGCATAATCCGCGAGACTCATCCTGATTGGTTGCAGACCTAGGGCGGGCGCCCCAGGGTCCAGGGCGGGCGCCCTGGTCCCGGGCCCGTTCGGCCTCCCGTTCGATCCCATGGCTTCTGGAGTCTTCTAGATGATAGAAAATTGGTGAACACGTTAATATCTCTATGTAATTCCGACGTGTGGGCCTTTCCTTTGTATTTCCTGATAACCCCCCTGCAGAAACAGATAAACAACAAAACTCGTGGAATTCTGTCAGATCAAACCCTAATTCTAGGTGTTGCTTGCATATAGGTCCTTTTCCTTATTTATTGGATAATTAAAATTGATACTTAAAAACCGTCAACAATCAATACGAGGAAGAGGATACTTATTCTTGATAGTCACTTCATTCAACGGGCGATAATCAACACACAACCTCAAGGTTTTGTCCTTCTTTTTCACAAATATGGCTGGACATACCCATGGTGAAGAACTAGGTTGAATAAAACCTTTATCACGTAATTCTTATAATTGTATCTTGAGTTCTGCTAATTCTTTCGGTGGCATTCTGTATGCTCTTCTAGATATTGGGGCAGTGCCAGGTTTCAACTCAATTACAAATTCCACATCTCTGTCAGGAGGTAATCCAGGTAGATCATCTGGGAAAACATTCGGAAACTCGCAAACTACAGGTATATCACTGATTTCTTTCACAGAAGTTGCACAAACTCTTTTGACTGCCCTTTTTGGTGTTTGAAGTTGGATAAGAAGTTGAGAACTACTATCAGGTAAGTTCAGTCTTATTGTTCTATTCAAAGTATCAATTACAGCTCCGTGCTGATACATCCAGTTCATACCTAGGATCACTCTATATCCTGATCCTTCAAAATTATCATGGACGTGGGAAAAGTATGCCCACCCAATTCTATAGGTACCTGATGTACCATTTATTTAGTACACAGACGACCCCCGGGCGACTGTATAAAGAAGTTCTCTTTTGTTTCCCCAATTGGAATTGTATGTTTTATAACAAATGTACGATTGATGAATGTATGTGATGCGCCTGAATCAAAAAGCATAACTGTAGGGTGATTTGCGACAGGAAACATACCCATCATGACGGGCTCTCCTTCTGGTATTGCCCCGGCCTGCGTGTAAAAGACTCGTCCGGTTTTCTTCTCGGCCTTGCCCTTCTGAGCATTCTGGTTATTGCCCCTCTGCTGATTCTGGTTCTGTTGTTGGGGCACAACAGCTTTCTGATAATTCTGATTATACTGCCTCGGGTATGGACATTCCCTCGAGAAATGCCCTGTCTTTCCGCATTTATAACAGGGATAATTATTGATGTTGTTGCCCTGCTGAAGTGGGGGACGAATGCCAGGAGCATTCGGCTGACGTGGATAGGATAGAGCTGCAACAGGACGGACAAATGCCTGTTGCCGGGCTTAGAATTGTGGTGGATGAAAAGGAGGACGGAAATGATTTTGAGGATGATATCCTATCTTTTGGCGCTTTTGATTGCCACCAGATGGTCCATACGACACCTTCTTCTTCTTAGCCTCTTTATGCTTCTGGTATTCTTCTTCTGACAAAAGAGCAATATCAACGGCCTCATGATAAGTCACATTGAGGCAACCAGTCATCATAGTGTGAATCTTCGAGTTCAGACCCCTCATAAAACAAGCTTGCTTCTTTCGATCAGAGTTGATTTGGTCAGCAGCATACTGTGATAGATGATTGAACCTACCCACATATTGCATTACTGTCTGGTCTCCCTGCTTCAGTGTAAGAAATTCCTCCAACTTTCTGATCATAATTCCTTCTGGAATAAAGTGAGCTCGGAAAGCCGCACGGAATTCCGCCCAGGTCACTCGGTGACCAGCTGGCTGTGCAGCAAGGTGATTTCCAAACCATGCTCCGGTAGCACCTTGAAGCTGTTGGGCTGCAAACACCGGCTTCTGGTAGTCACTACACTCTATGAGTTCAAACTTTTGCTCCATAGCGTGGAGCCAGTCATCTGCTTCTAACGGTTCATCAGCTCTGGTAAACACTGGGGGCCGGGTATCAGTGAAATCCACATAAGTGGTCTCATTCCGGTGGTTATTCCGACCCCGATTGCCTGGTGGTGCATTGTGATTATTCTGAACCACTTCCCTTAGTAACCTAGCATTTTCTGCGGTAGCATTGACAAGGGCGAACATAGCCTCTGCCATATTTAGTGGAACGGGTGGTGGATTAGGGACACCATTCCCACCTTGTGAAGTTCCCGTACCATCATCATTATGAGCCATCTGTTGATAACAAACCAAACTTTATTCACAAACTTTTATTGAACTTTTACAAAAGCGATTACAAACACACCACGCAGATGCATTTATTTATTACACAGGTCCGCACACATGCCGGACTTCCCGGTTAACTAAGGCTAACAACAAACATAAACTTCTAGCTACACACTGCACTTGGCCAACTCAGTTCTCACGGTCAGTGTCCACTCCTGAAACATGACCTCCTTCATCGTCACTCTCGTCCATAGGCTCCATCTCCTCTAGATCTTCTTCTTCCTTTGACTCCTCTGCAGATTCCCCACCATTAGCGAGGATAACACTAGGGTCTAGCTCAACTGCACCAGGTGGAGGATGTAGTTGATAGAACAACTGATGTACTTCCTCGTGGAAAACCTGGTTATCTCCCTCCAGATCGTTAACATAGAACTGTAACTCCTCAGCACGTTCCCTGGCAACATCCTCTCGGTGCCATGCCTCATTCCTTTCCGCCACTAAGCGACCCATCATCCGCTCACAGCTCAGATGAGCCCCAATGAGCCTTCGTAACTGATTCTGTAACTCTCCGACCTGGATAGCTTCCGTAGCTCTATCACGTATAGCCTGGGCTAACTTAGCGGAAAGCCTCTCTATCTCCGTCTGAGGGACAGTCCTACTGCCGCTAGCACTTTCGTCCCTGGGAGCAAGCTGGCGACGAGGAACTCCCTTTGGTCCAGTGGACTTGCGGGGCGTCAACTTAGTACGGGCCATCCTGTAGCGGGAAAAGGTAGAATTCGATAAGGATAGCTAGGGAGGATCTGAAGGTTAGCATGAAGAGGATTGATACTACTTAACACAAACCTCATTAACGGGGAAGGTAAATTAACAGATTCATTAAGCATGATGCATGATTTAACATACGAACTATCATTAAAGATTTTTGTAATTAAATACACAAGGGTAACAGAACATAAACTTTATTTATAGGGCAATTTTAATATGCTATTCCACCAAAAGTTTTTAAACATGACTACAGATCTACCAGAGGAATAGAGATAGGTAATAAGCAATTTGGACCAAAATAGTCAGTTACATTTATTTGACCCAATCGTTTTGAAGTTTTGAAATATAATACTACAATAGCTCTGTCCATGATCGCTCTGATACCAGCTGTGGCAGAACCTCCTAATTATTATGGCCCACCTGTACTTGTTATTGTCTTAAAGACTTCTAACCACTGTACAAGTGTACCACAGATCTTAAGAAGCCTGTCGGGTGTCCTCGGGAAACCCGAATCATCCACAATCTTCCGAGCAGGATCACATTACAGAGGCATCACAGTATTACAACAGTTTATATAATAAATTACATCAGAGTACAAAAGCGGAAGTCTTACATAACATAAGTTTACAAACTTGATGTTCCAAACTTACAAAACTTAAGTTTAGTGTTACAACCATAGTAGTGGAGTAGCATTATTAACATTATTACAACACCAAAATGCGATGCTCTGCCCAAGAGCCAAACATCTCTACTCGTCGTCGCTCGCCGCAAAGACGGTCATGCAACAGGGTCCAAAACACACCTGCTCATGAGACGCACCTGCAACAGGGGTTTAACAAACCCTGAGTACGAAAGTACTCAACAAGGCTTAACCGACAAAACCAGTGGAACGACTCAAGAATGCAGGCTCAGGGGAATCAAGGTGAGGTTCTAGCAGGAAGTCAAGTTCTTTTGCATAAAAGCTACTAATGGTGAATCCTTAAGATCACAATTTTATTTCAGTATTATTTATTGACAGGATGTAAGTGATCCTAATCTAGATCATATAACTCATTCAATATCTTTCTGATTCTCCGACCAAAGTTCCATTTCTTAACTACGATGTTGAACAGAGAATCGAGTCTCCTTAACCGAGGAGCAGCGATGATTCGAATCGATTAAACCTAGCTGGGGATTCCTAATCACAGGACATATGCAGGACTCTAACCGACATATATCAACCTTCACTCGGATACTCCAAAATATGACCGGGTCCAGCGCCACCCGAGAGTATAGTACACCTCCAATCCAGCCCTTGGCTACGAGGGTACACACTACTCTCGCCATCTCTCTACTCCCAGTGCACGATTGGTCGTTCACATGTTGGCGTTACCGAGGTCTTAGGCTTACCGGAGCATGTGATCAGTTACAAAGTCTCGACGCACACAATTCAAACAACGGTACGGTCCTTAACTGACTCAGTCGGAGACACTACATGGGGACTCCTTTCCCGATGCAAGTCCACCGACCGGTCCCAAATTATCAGCATTAATATTCATCAAGTGGTTGTCCAACAACCCTTCAAACTTTGTTTAAAAGTTTTAAAGTTTTCTCATTAAGCAATGCTAAGCATACTAAGCATTTTTAAATAAAAACAGTAACAAGGATGGTATTGGAATATCAAGGATGATAATGCAGTAATTAGGTTATCACTCAACTCCTAGCACTTAATGCAATAGAGCGGTAATATAAGTGAAGTAAAACTTTTCAAATTGCAAGGGAAGGTTAGATGTAACCGAGGCTTGCCTTGGTCAGCGGGAAACTCAGGCTCGGGTTTAGTACCGCAGATGTCAAACCCTACTTCCACGGACGTCGGTTCTTCTTCGGGGACGGGTTCAGCTTCGGTACCTTCCTCTTTTACGGGAACTATACGTGACGATAATGCATGCTTTAGGATGATGAGATAATAAACATGATGCTCGATGGATGCTTAACAGAGTTAACAACTTGAGTACAGCTTTCCTTTACGATACAGTTGAATGAAAAAGCTTCTAGCCTAACCCTAATCTAGGGTCCGATTACGCTAAACAATTATTAAAGGATTTCGTTAAACGCATGAAATAACACTAATCAAGTATTAACAACATGATTAAGAAAGCTTAAGCAACCAATTAGGAATGCTAAAGGTCATTAAGGATTAATGACCTAAAGTCAACACTCAATCATAAAGTCAAGCAACACTAATCATTATGCCCTAATTACTTAATTAACTAATTAATTAATAAAGCATAATTTAAGAATAAAAAAATAACTTAATCTAATTAAGCTAAAATTTTTAATTTAAGAAGCTTATATTATAATTAGATGATAAAACAATTTTTCATGATTTTTGGATAATTAAATAAACCTAGAAAAATTAAGTAAGGGCAACTTAAGAATTAATTGTACTAATTAATTAACCTACAAAAAGTAATTAAAATTGACATCTATTATTTTTCTTAAATAGTACACAGTATAAAAAGGTTACTCAAAATTTTTCACAAATTTTGGAATCATAAATAATTTATAACAAAATAAACAAAACTGAAAATCATTTTACATTTTTGAAAAAGGAAAAACAAAATTTTCCATCGCGGGCTGCTTCCTCTCCTTCTCTCTCTCGGCTCGGCCCGCACGCACGCGCGCGCGTGGCCCGTCCGCGCGGCCCGCGTTCTCTCCCCGCGCGCTCGCCTGCTCGGCCCAGCTTCGCGACCCGTCAGCGCGGCCCGTCCGCGCTCGCGCTCCCGCTCCTCTCTCTCTCGCTGACGCACCGGCCCCGCATGTCATCCCCTACTTCCCGCGCTCCTCGCCCGTCGCTGCGGCACGGTGGCCGGCCGGCGACTGCGACCTCGGCGCCCTATTCCTTCTCCACTAACACGACCTACACCATCCTACGGACCCCCTCCACCACTCAACTGCCCAGCTTATGCACCGACGACCCCTTACCGACGGTTATGGCGGATCACCGCCGACGGTGAGCCGCGAAAACGCGCCCCCGGTGAACTAGAGACCAAACCGAAACGGGAAAAACGTCAAGTGGCTCACAGTGATCATGTAGACGCTTTTGGTGAAGACGTAGGTGCTCGGGAACGACCGGTCCATGGCGAGGTGACCACGACGGTGCTCTGCTCGGCAGCGAGGAAGACAGCGGCGGTGCGGGCACTCCAGGCGGTTGCAGTGGGCACGAGCGAGCGGGAAGGTGCGCTGGAGCAAGGCGGTTGCAGTGGAGCAGTTGGCGTGACTAGAGGGGACTCGACGAGGGCTACGGCGAGCGGCGGAGCAACAGTGGCAGCGGAAACCGAGGAAGAGAAAAACTCGACCACGACGGTGCTCGGTTTATATAAGGCCATGAAGATGGTCTCCAGGCGACGCGTGGCCAGTCAAGAAGGTGCTGAAGCAAGAGCTGGTGGTCAAAAACGCGCCTGGAAGGCGTTCGAAGCTCGCCGGCGTCGGCGGGAGGTGGCGTGCGGTGGTTGGCGGCGATTTCAAATAAATTACAGAATTGCCACTGGAGGAAAATTTCAAATTACTTTCAAATCTTCAATAGAAGTTGAAAATCTGTAAATACAAAAGTTGTTCCATTTTCAAAGATCTAAAACTTTCTCAATATGAACATTTTCCAATTCGGCCTAGTTTTTGAAATTTGAATTTGAATTCAAAAGGGGACATTTTCTGGAATTCTGTAAAACCAAAATTACTTTGAATTTTGTATTGAAACTTCAAAAACTCAAAATACCAAAGTTGTACATCTAGGACAGACCTACAACTTTGCTATTCAAAATATTTTCAAATTCTGCCTCCATTTTGAAATTGGATAGGGGAAATGAAAAGGGGACAATTTTGAGATTTGAATCTTTTCAAAATTACTTCAAATTTTACACTGAAACTTTGAAAACTCGAAACATCAAACTTGTAGCCCTTGAAAAGATCTACAAACTTGGTTTTACACTTTTTCCCAAATTTTGCTTAGATTTTGATCTAATGCAAAAGGGGTAAAACTAGGGTTTTGTTTTTCAGGATTTTCGGAAAGAGTTTTAATTGAAACTTGATTCTCTAATAATTTGTGGTTGCTTAGAGATCACACCCTCACCCTAGGGCATCATTGAGTCAAGCCTCACATGGTTGACCAAATGGCTCCCTAGGTTGACCAGTTTGACTTAAGAAATTCTTTTAATAATTCCTCAAATTTGAATTTGAATTCGAATCGAAAAACTCGTAACAAGTTTTTGGATTCCAAACCCTAACTCAAACTTGAAGTTTTATTTTTATAAGTTGGACTTGAGCTTATACCCTACACTTGGCACTAGTGTATAATACCGTCATACACCTCAAATTACGCAGGGCATAAACTAAGTATTTGCGGTGATAATCGAAATTAGGGTTTTCGGATTTCGAGCCACACAACGAGAAACACATCCAACCTAAGAATTTAAACTCATTTTAGTTGATGCACAATATTGTTAACCTAATCATGGATGATTTGCAGTGCAAATGATGACATGGCAGGTTTTTAGTTACTATAACACCACGGGTGTTACATGGTCCCACCTGGCTCCCCTCCGAGGCGACTTACACTTTTCGGCTTCACAGCCTGAGTTGAGCTACTCAGCTTTGCGGTCGGCAACCTTAGGCCGGCCAGCTAAGTGTTTGGCTACGTTCAAAATGACAAAGGAAGTACAGCGGATCGGTCCTTAACCGACACAGACGGAGATAGTTCCACACTGTCACACCTGGATTTCTAAAGAACAAAACCAGGCTAATCATATGTGTGCCTAGGAAGTCCACACATATGTCAGAATGAAAAGTATCAGAAACAATGTTATTATATAACATATACATAGCTATAAATTAACACTTACATCAGAGTATCGCAGAACGGTGACTAAAGTTCAGGCTTCATTCTTCTCAGAGACGGCTGACTGGTGGCTCCGTATGCCAAACACTTCTGAAAGACTTCTGAAAACTCCACTACACCTTCATCCTTCTTCTAAGTAGCACCTTACTACACACTGGAGTGTGGTGAAAATAGCAAGAGTGAGTCCATGTCGAACTCAACAAGTATAACACAGGGTCCATGAGGCACAAAAGGCTAGACACTGTTTGACTGTATTTAGCTTTTAATCATCTTATAATTAGCAATTGAGTAGCATCAAGATAATCCACTTCCCATTAATGAACCAATGATCAATTGTAATAAGGATAATGAATAGCATTAACATGAGCATAATAATAACAACAGTAATTAAGCATGATATAACAATGGTGATCAACTATTCTGTAAGAATCCCCAAGGCCGCTCGTATCCGTGAGCACGGCTAGTATACCAGTTTTTAACTCTGTGCAGAGGTGTACACTTTCACTGTGAGTCATGATTTCCAAATGCATGGGTTTGCAAGGCCCAAAACATCAGAGACCATATAAAGCCATTCAAAAGTTCGTCTAACAAGTTAGGGCCATTAGATTCACTCGGCAGGCAGATGTAGAACCCCCCTTCCTAGTGGCACACAACTTACAGCCTATACACACAAAGGACAGGGGCTCGCCCTACACCCAACGTGGCAAGCCATTCTTACGCCATTGAAGGTAACCACTAACAAGCTAGAAAAGGTCCTTTAAACAACTAGAGCCAGAGCCATATAGCCCTCACAGCTGTACTATAAATCTCGGTTATCACTTACAGGTAAGTCCTTATGGAGAGTATCTAGAGCAACAATATAACCCCTTGCTCTAGCCCCCTTTCAACAGTAATAAAAATATCTTAATGGTTGATTGCTTAATCCATTAATCAAATTACAAGATCATTGTTCATAATTAAGCACTAGCAATAGCTACCCAAATGCACAACCCATAGGTGACAAGGAAACAAGATATCAATAGCTAAGTTATAATCTCTATGGTTATCAAGGAGGACATATGCATATGTATGATAATTTCAGTAAATAGGACAACAAGGATAGTCCTATGTTATACTTGCCTTGATCAAAGCTTTCCTAATGATACTGCTGGTCTGGCTCAAAATAATACTCCTGATCATCAAGAAACTGCTCACCGTCTATACTCGATCATCAAGCATCAACACACAATCATCCGAGCAATCATACACGAAGCAAACAAAGAAATATAGTTAGAATAATACACCAACAGTAGCAAAACAGTATAAAAAGTTTATAAAACTCTTCTACACATTACTACGATCACACAGACGTAAAGATCACGAAATTTGGATTTAAAACGTAAAAGTTATGAATTTTCTAAGATTTCCTATAGATAAATAATTACTTAAATATAAATTCAAAAATTAAATTTTTCAAACCTACTGTACAACTACACTAACATGTAGAGCTCGCAAATACGAACCTAACGCAACTTGAACGGGTCAAATCGGAGTTAAAACGAAGATTTTATGATCAAAATAAGTTTAGTGGCAAAACTGTAAATAATATCATCTTCTACCTTGGACTTGGAGGAGCTCCGGTCAGCCATGGTGGAACCTCGCCGGAGATAAGCAAGATGAGATGGGAACTCGATGAAACGGCGATGGATTCGCACAAACGGATATACCACAGTATAGAGAACGACGAGGGCTGTCTCTTGATGGTGGTGGCTGGCGTCGGATCGGAACGGTTTAGCCGGAAAAGCTCGTCGGAAAGTTCACCGGAACGCAAGCTGTAGATGAAAAACTTCGGCGAGGGGTGGAGGGAGCTACGAGCGGCGGCTCGTGATAAGGGTAGTACTTCTGAAACCAGGGCGTCGAGGGCTACGCCGGCATATATATAGTTGTAGGGTTTGGAAACTTTTCGGATTTTCTTAATTTCGGGATTATTTTAATTCCGCGAATAAAATAATTTTAGAAAATCTAAAATTACCTTTTTGGCCGCGAAAAATAGCCCAGAGCTCAGAAAAATCCTGGAGACTCTTAGAAAGATAAGGAACTCAACTAAATAGGTTTGGGCTCATGAAAAGATGGATGAAGAGATCAAGGAAAAAGATTAAGCTCACGGGAATTGAAATTTTAAATCCAGAAAATACCAAAAAGATTTCCGATGAGAAGTAAACGTCGTCCTATGGTATTTTGAAAATAATAGCACTCACCAACACTAAAGACAAGCATCACACAAACACCACATTATCAAATTAATATGAAAAAGTTTAGAACCACAATTTTCTATATTTTAAATTAGCAGCAAATTAACTTATCAAATAAATTTATTCAAATATTGAAATTATTTATTTTATTTAGTGTTTTCTAAGCACAACCTAAAATTGAAAATTTTGGGTGTGACACACACCCAAGACCTCTATGTCTTATTGCTTCGCTATCGACATCCTGCCCGGTCTAAATTTATTATTAACACTTGGTTCTTTTCCACGATAGCAAATATAGCCAACCGTGACCCAATACTTCCTACTTTGCAGGTGATAGGAGATCACCTGACATTACCGTTTAATCAGGCAGGGCTAAGCATATAGACGATCTTGTCTACATAGGATTCATGGATTCATATATCTGGACAAGGAATGATATAATGCAGCAAGGGTTCCAAACAACTCCTACCACTTAATGCAACAATACATATATATATATATATATATATATATATATATATATATATATATATATATATATATATATATATATATATATATATATATATATATATATATATATATATATATATATATATAAAATTAATTCCTTTGAAAGTAGGAGACTTGTAATGCTCCGGGGCTTGCCTTAACCGACACAGAGGAAGACTTTGGGCTCGGCTTCACGAATGGCTCCCACGTCTCCTCCGGTTCCGTCGGACTAGACCTCCGGCTCCCGAACTGGTTCCAACTCCACCGGGTACGTCCTGTGGAACTTCACCTTCGTCACATTCCTCGGTGCACCTATTGCATGCATATGCATAAGATCAACTTCATGTATGCACCAAGGGTGAGATGACATGACAGATATATGAATATGTATGAGATGATGACATGATGAATGACATTATCAACTTTTGTTGACCGAGTAAGTGCAAGGCCCTATTCAAATCACTTCAATAATCATGATCAGGTTTTCACACTTAATCACACATCTAATCACCCTTAGCAATTCAAGACCTACACAGGAATTATAGCACTAACATGTAAGTGATAACACAAAACATCCCAAACATAGCAAGGTTCCAGCACTCATTGCATATGTGCAACAGCAGCAAGATTTACATGCAACTAGAGCTACAGAACTCCAATGGACTTGCCACAAGACAATCTGGAAAGCTTATAAAATTGTCTACAATTCATTTTCAGATGTCAAAGCATGAATCTTAACTTAAGTAGGGCAAACAAACAGATTTCTCAGATCTGGTCCAGAATTCCAGAAAAATAACAATTTCTGAACCCTTACTTAAAATAGGTGTAACTCCTAAACTACTTAGCCAAAGGCTACCAAATTTTAACAGCAGCTTAACCAAGTAATTTACTACAACCTTTGTGTATATCACATCTCATGAAAACATCATTAACCACACTTAAATCAACAAGCTTTGACTGGCTGTCCTGAAAACAGGAATTATAGCAACTACCAAAACATGTGTGTAACCTAAACAAAATAGGAAACCCTACCTAGGAAGATCAAACACAGCTGATAAATTTACCATAGTCACATCATACCCCCATGCCAGCACTGACCAAATTTCACATTTATATCATGCTCCAACAAATCACAAAAATTAGCACAAGATATCACTAATTTAATACAAGCATAAAGGAATAAATCATAGACTTCATTTTATACTACAGAACTTGCATGGTTTTATATTTTTAATAACAACTAGATATTTCGCAGAGCACAGTGCAAGTTGAACCACCTCAAATGGACATCTAGAACTCAAGTTATGAATTTTTGAAGTTTGAGCACAAATTAACTAAATGAATAAAACTAAAATAAAACAAAATCTAAATCTAATCTCTAGCTCGGCCGGCCCAGCAGGCCAACTCGGCCCATACTGGCCCAATCAGGCGCGCAGGGGGGTGGAAACCCACGCCGACAGGCGGGGCCCGGCCGTCATAGATGCAGAACAGGGGAGGCGAACTCGCCGACGATTCCTCGCCGCCGGCGAGGTTTCCGGTCAACCCGAGGTCATCATCATGACCTCCTCATCTAGAGGGACCTAAAGAGGTACAATATGGGGATGCGAAGTCACCGGAGCTAGGTCGCCGTCGACCATGGCGGCGGCGGAGCCGCATCCGACGGCGTGGCGGTGTCCTCCGACCACCGTGGTCTCCACGGGTAGGTGCTAGGGCTTCAGGGCATCTTTGCGAAGCGACAGGGAGAAACCTAGACTACGGCAAAGGGCCAGTGAACTACGGCCACGAGCAGGGCATGGCAGCGGTGAGGTCACCGCGAGACACGGCAGCGTTCCAGCGCAACGAGTGCACGACCGGTGATGACATCAAGAAAATAAGAAAAGATATACCTAAGGCCCCCTGAACAACAGAGAGATGAAGAGAAACGAGCACGAGTGTGAAGCACTCGAGCCTGATGCCATGGCGGGCATGGCGGAGCACGCTCGGTGTAGCGGTGCGTTCTGACCCGCTGGGGCGATAGCGTCATGAACGCTCATGACTCAAGCATCAATGGGGCAGAGGGACTACAAAACGGACACTAGGAAACAGAGGGAGACCCTGACTTCAGTTGGCCACGGCGAGGCGAAGAGCTAGGTGGTGCTCTGGCAATGTCGAGATGGCGGAGGGCGAAATACAGCCACACCTTGCTTCCTCCTGCCATGCGGAGCAGCGCACGGGCAAGCGGAGGTGTCAGTGGAGCTCTGTGCAAGAAGGAGCAAGCAGGGCCCGGTGGGGGTGGTGTAGCGCACGGCGAGGCGGGTAGCGGCGCTGCAGTGGAGCAGAGTGAGACAAGGGAGGAAGAGTGAGCGGCGAGCGAGGGCGACTGCGGTGCATGGCGCCTCTAGCAACGCAAACGCAGGCCGATGTCGACATGTCGTGACCACGTGTCGATGATCTTCTGTGTGTGTCGGGCACAATCAAATTTCTGGTTTCAAAACCTGAAACTCAGAATGAAACATTGAGTTTCAGTTAACCAGACGCCTGACAGAGCTACTTGAGGGCTCAGTATCTCCCAAACCAATCCGAGTTAGCCGATGACGCAATATACTTAATTGTAGAACTACGTGAGATCTTGTTACAAGTCTACTAGCTCTCGAGCTAATTCGTGATGGTTAGAGAGATGTAAGGGTCCAAAGGGGTGTACCCAAAAACTGTTCAGTCCAGGGGAGACTGACAGCCGGTTTTCAAAGGGCTATAACTCTAAAACTAGCTAGAGTTAGCAGGAGTGGTTAGAAGGTTCTAGATAGATTTAAGTGAGCTCTAGGTAAAAGTCAACTAGCTCAAAGATTGGTTTGGTCTGGTTAGTAAGATACAGAGCTCCCAAGAGAGGTACTTGGAAACTGATATACACGCAGACTTAGCCAAAATGGCTAAGTGCTGAAATCAGCACCTGATGAGATACAGGCCCGATCTTCCGAGAGGTAACCGGTAAGTTCGATTTGTGGAGATCTCAACATTGGCGATCCGGTTTCAAATCAGACACGATTCGAACCCTGCAACCGTTACACCACTGCTCCGTTGGTTATCAACCAAGCACAACTTGATTGACCTCGCCAAGAAGGCTTTTCCTGCAAGCGAATCGAAGAACACAAGCAAGAAGGTAAAAACACGCAATCTGAAATTGCAAATATGAATGATGCGAATATCAATAGAGGGTTCAAGAACTTGGTTCCAAAGGACTAATCGACACAGTGGAGGAGATCAAGAACAGGGGCCTTGGATCACGGTAAAAGGATTTGTCACCATAGTTACAATGAACGATTCAGTTTCTCGATGGAAAACTAAACTCTAAACAAAACCCAATTGTCTAGCAGTGGTGGCGGCTATGTTTATAGTCTAAGACTCGACCTAGGGTTGAGGACGGCCAGGGGTTGGGCGCCCATAACTTGGGCTTAAGGCCCGATACGATACATGGCCAAGTTGGCCCAAATAGGTGACGCAGCACCTTGCCGTGGTCACACAGAATGATCCACGGACCTTCTAGAGCTGGGACCATTTCCAAAACGACGGCGTCGTCGTCCCCTTTCCAACGCATCTAAGAACACCCTGTTTCGATGTCGTATGAGAGAGTTATGACCGAAACAGTGACGACATGTCTGCTGAATCCGAGGGTGACGTGGCAGCTGAGTTGGGGACGAATTGCAACTTGGAGAAGACCATAGCGTCGGTGTGTCCAGTATGGTGATATCCTTATCATCCTCCCCATCTTGAATTGGAGTCGTCCTCGACTCCATCTTGGCGATGTCCTCATCAGCACCCCAATCTACCTTGTGAGCCATGTTAGGGTGTGTTCCAAGCATTTTCATGAGTTGACCACTGAACAACTTTTGTTCCTCATAAAATTTGGCACAAACTTTGTTAAGGTGGCATAGCCATGCAATCAACCTAAGCTATACTTTTGGTTAGGTCAAACCAGGAAGGTTCTAGGGTCACCCATGGTCAACACATGAGTCGAGATGGAATTAGGGCATGGCATAAACATAAATCCTAGGTTAAATTGCTTAACTAACATGTTGCAAACATCATCAATGCCTTAAACCCATTCTAGCATCACCTATGCATGAAAGTTTCACAAGAAAGCATTGAAACACTATTACTATAACTAATGAAACCTCACTAACATAATTATTGAAACCTAATGTTGCATATGTTTCAGGAGCATGTTTTACATGTTTTCAAGCATAACAAACCTAGTACATGTACTAGCATGGGCCACACACATGATCTCATCACTAGCACCCATAACATACATATGTTGCAAATGTGGCAAGGTCATGTTTCAAACAAAGATGCACATGAAATGATGATGCTTATGGTAATGCCATGCTACGACCATGCTCAAATGATGTCTAGATGCAAGGCAAACACCTGGGGTGTTACAAATAGTACCCTCAAATGAAATGCTACAATGATAGATCCGTGCGCTTGTGAATATTGTTTCTGTAATCGTTAAGAACTAGTTGGTGTTTCTTAGCGGCGTTACTAAGATTTATCCAAATCTTAGTGATGGTACTAAGAAATACCAATAGCCTTTGGGAAAATATAAATAATGATACCCTGAATACTTCCAGGTGAAATACTTCAATGATAGATCCGTGCACTTGCAGATATTGATTATGTAATCGTTAAGAACTATCATAGTTGGTATTTCTGGGCAGCGTTGCTAAGATTTATCCAAATCTTAGTGATGGTGCCAAGAAATACCAACAGGCATTTCCAATGCCGTTGCCAGGAATGGATTCTATTTTCATACTTGGTGATTGCGCTAAGAAATAGCAACACAAACCACACCTACCACCATTCCACTTATGCTTTTGTCCTAACTTTGCGTAAAAGGATTAACCCAGAGATGATGGGATGGACTCTAGAAGCCTTATATGTTGGTCTATCCCACCTTTAATAACCAAAGTGGGACTAAACTCTCCATAATATCTCATTAACATGCACATAGGTCACTATGGGCCAAATTCTAAACTGGGCCGAATGTGATATACAACCTCCTCAAAGGAACCAACATCATCGTCATCCCAACACACCCACAACTATGCAAATGACGACTAGAAATGTTCCCTCTTAGCACACGTGAAATGAACCCCATGTCCGCACCCCTGGCCTACACGCGGCCATTGCCTCTAAGGTTGGCTTTGATACCATTTGTAACACCCCACCATTTGTAACGCCCCAAAGTCCAAACGACTTAGATCCACTATACACGCTGAGCGAACCATATACCTACCACCATCCGACTTATGCTTTCATCCTCACTTCGCGTAAAATGATTAACTCGGGGATAGTGAGATAGACTCTAGAAGCCTTATATGTTGGTCTATCCCACCTTTAACAACCAAGATGGGACTAAACTTTCAACAATATCTCATTAATATGCACATGGCTACTATGGGCCAAATTCCAAACTGGACCGGATGTGACAGATAACATGTGAGGTTTTGATATGCTCCAGGATTCCTAAAAGATTATTAAGCTAGTTAACAGGTATTAAGTGAGCCCTACACTCTGTTGGAATATGACTCAAATTCTAACGTTTGTCTTGCAGGAATGCCTAGAGGGCCAGTGGTTCGGGTTATATGTTGTTAACGGATTTGTTTTTTGTAATTGGCTACAACCTATTCGTCCTATATACATCTTGTAAGCTGCACGATAAAAGCAAGACGACTCATTGCATTCCCTGCGTTCTGTAAACTCTTCTCGTATAGTGAAGATTACCTGTTGGCGTTCATGGCTGGCTTTCCGACGAGTCTACTTAGTACTAACAACTGTATTTAGCCCCTTTTTCTCTTTTCCCCGTGGTAAATTATGGATGATTTGAAGGGTTTAATATGTAACAAAGTAATTTTTTTGAAGTGTCAACAGGGGTAAATTCCCCACCTGATTTCATTAAATTATATTGCTGGTAGCATGGCCTTTAAAGCAGCAGCAGCAGCAACAACAACAACAACATAGCCTTTTGTCCCAAGCAAGTTGGGGTAGGCTAGAGATGAAACCCAAAAGAGACAAGAAACAGGGAGACACATAAAGGGGCATAAAGGGCACAAGACAAAAAGAGGTCACGGTTCAGGCACGTTGATTGCCAATCTCCGAGCGCTCTTGTCCATAGCTAAATCTTTGGAGATATTCCACTCCTTAAGATCTCTCTTAACGGACTCGTCCCAAGTTAGTTTAGGTCAACCTCTACCGCTCTTTACATTATCGGCCCGCTTTAGAATTCCACTATGCACCGGCGCCTCAGGAGGCCTCCGTTGGACATGTCCAAACCATCTCAACCGATGTTGAATCAATTTCTCCTCAATTGGTGCCACCCCAACCCTATCCCGAATATCGTCGTTCCGGACTCTATCCCTCCTTGTGTGCCCACAACACCAACGCAACATACGCATCTCTGCTACACTTAATTGCTGGACATGTCGCCTTTTTGTAGGCCAACACTCAGCACTGTATAACATCGCCGGACGAATCGCCGTCCTATAGAACTTACCTTTCAGCTTCTGAGGCACCCTTTTGTCACAGAGGATGCCAGAAGCTTGATGCCATTTCACAACCGGCTGAAATTCTATGCCTAACATCTTCATCAATGTCTCCATCCTTTTGTAGCATCGACCCTAAATACCGAAAAGTATCCTTCTTGGCCACCACTTGCCCATGTCTCCCTCCTCATGCCTAGTCGCGCTGAAATCGCACCTCATGTACTCGGTCTTAGTCCTACTAAGTTTGAACACTTTCGACTCTAACGTGTGCCTTCATAGTTCTAACTTCCTATTAACCCCTGCCCTACTGTCGTCAACTAGCACCACATCATCAGCAAAGAGCATACACCAAGGGATATCACCTTGTATGTTCCTTGTGACCTCATCCATCACCAAAGCAAATAAATAAGGGCTCAAAGCTAGCCTTTAAAGCCTAAACTTTAAATAGAAAATATTGTCACCATTTGACGCATTGGTTGGAATTTTTTCTCTATGTAAAATAATTCGCTGCTAAAAGGGGCTCATATTAGATGGTTTCTTTGTCATATATTGTTTGGCATCAGTCTTGAGAGTTAAACGTCCTTTGATGGTCATAACATCTGAAGCCAGACGAGATAAATTATTTCTCATGTTTTTTTATTTAGATATTTCGTCATTTTAGATAACCTCTGTTGCAAGCAAGACATTACTTATTAACATGGTTTTGTTTAGCGTTATACAATAAAAGATAATGGTTGGTCAGGAAAATAACTAGGATGGGGTTGTGCAAACCCTATTGAGCATTGTAAATACTTGGTCCTCTTATATCCTCCTACAAAAGTTACCACTGAACCCTCGTCTCCCTTGCAGACAAGTATCATCAAGAATACCTCCATTCATGCCATCTCCACCATCATATTGCCCTCGGGGCACACAAGAACTCCTACAAGATATCATCAATGATGTACAGATGCAACGCCTAGCATTTGAGGACAATCCATAGTTCTTCGCTAGTTTCTCAGATTTTTTTCTTTCTTTGCTATTTTCATTACCTTGTAAATATTTGCAGGATATCATCAATGATGTACAGATGCAACGCCTAGCATTTGAGGACAATCCGTAGTTCTTCGCTAGTTTCTCAGTTTTTTCTTTCTTTGCTATTTTCATTACCTTGTAAATATTCAGACTTTCCTTTCTACTGAATGAAAAGGCAGAGCACCTGCTAGTTCTGTTAAAAAAAGCATTGCCCTCAGACACCACTTCACTCTCACTCTAATTTGATCTTCTCCTCCCCTGTGGAGGTCTTTCCTATGGTACTCGCTCTAACACTGCGCTACCGATATAAAAAACACTAGCATCTAAGTCAAATCAGCATGAGGTCCATCATGTCTGCTAATTCATATAGATAGAGGGAAAAATCACAGGTCCAAATAATCAGCCAAACTAGAGATAGAAAGGAAAACTAGTAGGCAGACAAATACAGAATTGAGAGACTGCTACTTGATAGGGGTTTATATCTAATTCTGATATGGTGTCATGAGAGTTGGTGGGTGAACTTATTGTAACAGAACCGCCCAAATTATAAGAACGTAAGTACAAAAACAATCACCGAAGTGATCAAATTCCTATACTTAAGCTCTCATAACCCCGGTAGTCTAGAAATCTCGAAGGATTTCAAACAACTTTTGACATACAAGCCAAGATCGTAGTGATTCAACACAACACATCATCTGTTACAACATTTCATAAGTAGCATACGGATTACATCCATCGGAGTTTAAAATAAAACATTACAAACCGAGTTTGTTTTGCAGAAGCAACATAGTTCGATACATAACTTCATAAGTTTAAATACATTGCCAGATAGTAGTCATGTCCCACAAAAGCATCTTAGATAAGATAACTAGTAGAGATCACGCCGAATGATCTAGTCCTCATCTCCGGCTGGGAGGAGACAGTACTTGCAGCACCCATAATAGAACAGGTCATCTGCAACAGGTGGAAAAATAAACCCTGAATACGAGAAGGTCATCTACAACGATCTAAAGTACAATGCACACACCATACACACCCCTTAACTTTTAGTTACAATCGTGCCTGATAAAACACAACCAACTACTAACAATAGCGGTGATTAACCATTTGCTGCAGGGATCCGTGCAAGCACCCTTGCTCCAGCTAAACACCACATATGTGCTTCCTCTTCGATGTGTGTTAGGATCCTCTGCACGTTTGGCATCGCCCTGTTGAAAACACAATCATTTCGCTGCTTCCAGATCATCCATGCACCCAAAATAATCAAAGAATTGATTCCCTTTCTAAAGATTGTAGGAACCAGCTTGCCTATCTTGATCCACCAAACCTAACCAGATAAAGTACTGGCATTTCTTAGGCATCTAGCTATTCCAGATGAGTTCCCATGGTTCAAAATGTACTGCTCCAATGAATAAGGTCCCATAAGCCGATTTTGACAAATACTATCCAGAAGTTGAGAATCTCCATTGATGTTGACCTGCTTGATTCTGAATTTAACAAGATAGCTTCTTAAGAAACAGAGCAGAAGTCACATACAATTATGAAATGAGTATGATAGAAGTACAAGATTTTGGACCTGAAAAGGCTACAACAGCAACTATTTTGCTGGGTAGCTCCTTGATACTCACAGAAGGATCTTTTGGGCGTCGCAAGTTGGGACCATACATTGTTGGCATCACAAATGACATTTACTATTTATTTTTATTACCAACTAACTGCAGGTGTCAACACACTGGGGTGCAAGGAGTATGACAACACATGTGACTAGAACAGGACATGGTGAACCTAGAATGTTTATCAAGTTGATAGCCAACTGCTCTAGAAGGAGTTACATACAGGGAAGGATGTTGCATAGAGGTAGGGGAGGGGGCTCAAGCCCTCGTGCACCCCCCCCCCCACACACACACACATGCACGCATGTGCGCACGTGCAAAGTGCCCCAACAATTCTTATACATGCATTATTAAATAAGAGAAAGGGGGAATGGAGAAATAAAAGGGAGAGAAGAAGACGAGAAAGGGAGGTAGCACCCCTGCCCCTCTAATTGTACATCCTAAATATGCCACTAGTTACATAGGCCCAAATGTGTTCATAATAAGAGACGAACATATAAAAGAAAGCAGAGTCAGGAATATAATGTTGTTTCATAAATACAGAAAGATGGATGAGATGTTTAAGAGTTAGAGATTAGTCATGATACCTAAACCTAAGTAATATGTCCTGGATAACACAACCACTCACAAATTATGTGTATCACAAGATGTTGGCATTGGATCCATTCAAATTAAGATGCATGATGGCATTGTTAGAACTTTGACTGATGTGAGGCATATTCCAAGCATGACCAAGAATCTTATTTATCTGAGTACTCTCTTATTTATCTGAGTACTCTTGATGGTAAAGGGTACAAGTACTTCAGTGGAGATAGAGTTTTAAAGGCGTCTAAAGGTTCTTTTATTGTGATGAAAGGTGAATTGAAATCTCCAAATTTGTATCGTCTTCATGGTACTACAATTACAGGTGATGCTACTGTAATTTCTAATTCACCATCTAATTCTGATGCTACTAATCTTTGACATATGCGTCTTGAACATATGAGTGAACAAGCATTGCATGAATTGTGCAAGAGAGGGCTTCTTGATGAACATAGCATTGGTAAGTTGAAGTTTTGTGAGCATTGTGTGTTTGGCAAACACAAGAGGGTGTCGTTTAATACCTCTACTCATAAAAGTAAAGGTATTCTTGATTATGTGTATTCTGATTTATGGGGACCGTCTCACAAGCCTTCTATTGGTGGTTCTCATTATATGTTGACAATCATTGATGATTATTCTCGTAAGGTATGGCCTTATTTCTTGAAGGATAAATCAGAAGCATTTTCAGCATTTAAAGAGTAGAAGACTATGAATGAAAATCAAACTGAGAAGAAGGTTAAAAGGCTTCACACTGATAATGGGATGGAATTTTGTTCTAATGAATTTAAAGCATATTGCAAGTCTCAAGGCATTGTTAGGCACTACACCATTCCTTATGCGCCTCAACAGAATGGTGTAGCTAAGCGTTGGAAGAGAACTATCATATCTAAGGCCCGTTGTATGTTGTCTAATTCGGGCTTGAATAGGCAGTTTTGGGTTGAAACTGCTTCCAATGCTTGCTATCTTATTAATCGTTCACCCTGCATTACTCTTGGCAAGAAAACTCCAATTGAGGTATGGTCTGGTTCTCTAGCTGATTATTCACAATTGAGAGTTTTTTGTTGTACTGCTTATGCTCACGTTGATAATAGAAATTGGAGCCTAGAGCTGCTAAATGCATATTTCTTGGTTATCAACCTGGTGTTAAAGGTTATAAATTGTGGAATCCTCCAACTCGGAAGGTTGTGCTTAGTAGGAATATTATCTTCAATGAATCTGCTATGTTTTATGATAACCTATCTATTGATGCTTCTGTTGAGGGAGAGAAAGTAAGTGTGCAGGTGGAGCACTTAATTGATACACCAGATGTTGATAATGTTGTTGTCCAAGAGGCACCTATTGCTCAAATTTCTCTAATTGTTGATGATTCTTCTATTGTTGAGCATTCTTCTCCAGTTGTGCAATCTTCACAACGTTCTATTGCTTTTGGTAGGGCCAAAAGGCAACCCAAACCACTTAAAAGGTTAATTGAAGAATGCAATGTTGCTTATGCTATGAGTGTTGCAGAAGAGATTGAAGGTAATTCAAAACATTCTAATTATTCTGAGGCTATTACTTCTGCTGATTGCAATAATTAGATGACCACTATGCAAGATGAGATGGAGTCACTTAAAAAGAATGGTACTTGGATTTAGTGAAATTGCCTAAGAATAAAAAGCATGTCCATTGCAAATGGATTTTCAAAAGAAAGGAGGGTATTTCTCCTAGTGAGCCAGCAAGGTATAAAGTTGCTAAAGGTTATAGCCAGATTCCAGGTATTGATTATAATTATGTCTTTTTCCTAGTTGTTAAGAATAGTTCTATTCGTACTTTGCTTATTATTGTTGCCATGCATAATTATGAACTTGAGCAACTTGATGTTAAAACTGCATTCTTACATGGGGAGTTGGAAGAAGACATTTATATGAACCAACCTTAAGGTTTTGTTATTCCTGGAAAAGAAAACCTTGTATGCAAATTAAAGAAATCTGTTTTTGGTTTGAAGCAATCTCCTAGGCAATGGTAGAAGAGATTTGACTCTTTTTATGCTCTCTCATGGTTTTAAGTGGTCTGATTATGAAAGCTGTGTTTATTTGAAGATTGTTAGTGGCTCAGCTATTTATTTGCTTCTTTATATTGATGATATGTTGATTGCTGCAAAAGATAAATCAGAAATAGCTAAATTGAAGGTACAATTGAGTAAAGAATTTGAGATGAAGGACTTAGATGCAGCTAAGAAAATTCTTGGTATGGAAATGCTAGAGATAGAAAATCTGGTAAATTATACCTCAGTCAGCGAGGTTATATTGAAAAGGTTCTTTGTCGTTTCAATATGCATAATGCAAAACCAGTGAGTACTCCATTAGCTGCACATTTCAAATTATCCTCTACTTTATGTCCACGGTCAGATCATGAAATTGAGTACATGTCTAGAGTTTCATATTCTAGTGCAGATGGTTCTCTTATATATGCCATGGCTTGTTCTCGTCTTGATCTATCTCATGCATTGAGTGTTGTCAGTAGATTCATGGTTAATCCTGGTAAGAAGCATTGGAGGGCTGTTCAGTGGATTTTCAGAAATTTGCGAGGTACTTCTAATGCATGTTTGTAATTTAGAAAATCTAAAGATGGACTTGTTGGTTATGTTGATTCTGATTATGCTAATGATTTGGATAAGAGGAGATCTCTCACGGGTTATGTTTTCATCATTGGTGGTTGTGCTGTTAGCTGGAAAACAAGTTTGCAGGCTACTGTTGCTCAGTCTACAATAGAAGCTGAATATATGACTATTTTTGAAACTTGTGAAGAAGCTATTTGGTTGAAAGGTTTATACTCTGAACTTTGCGGGGTTACTTCTTACACTACTATATAATGTGATAGTCAGAGTGCTATTTGTCTGACTAAAGATCAGATGTTTCATGAAAGGACCAAGCACATTGATGTGAGGTATCATTTTATTCGAGGTGTCATTGTTGAAGGTGACATTAAGGTATGTAAGATAAATACTCGTGATAATCCCGCTAATATGTTGACAAAGCCAGTTCTTGGAGCTAAATTTGAGCTATGCTCAGGCTTAGTTAGTATTACAGTTTAAGTCCTAGTGACTTTGGCGTCAGTGATTATTTATTATTGAAGTGAGTTAATTGATGATACTTCATTCGCTATAAGATAGAATTCGTCTCAAGGTGGAGTTTGTTGGAATATGATCTGAATTCTAACATGAGTCTTGCGGGGACGGCTGCAGGGCCCGCAGTTCGGGTTATGTTTATTATCGGATTTGTTTCCGTATTTGACTACAATCAATCCGTCCTATAAATACATCTTGCAAGCCGCATGAGAAGAGCTGACGACTCATTGTATTCCCTACATTCTGTAGACTCTCCTCATATAGTGAAGATCGTCGGTTGACGCCCGTGGTTTTTTTCCGCAAGGGTTTTCACGTAACAATCTGTGTCTCGTGTTCGATCTTTATTTGCATTATTTGCTAACACAAGAAAACTAAATGAGAGGAGCATTTCCAAATCCAATAGCAAGCAATATGAACAACTGCACTATGCTATTTTGAGAGAACATTTCTTAAGGATAAATAGTGTAGTAATATATTAAAGCCCCTATAGCAGAGGAAGAATAAATCATACGTACTATTATATCCTATCTATATTAAACTGGCTCAATGTATTTATCATGAAATCTTATGCTACCAGGAAATACATTTTGCTACCAATGTAGACATCCAATGCCTCATCCAGAAATAGAAGCCAGTATATATATATATATATATATATATATATATATATATATATATATATATATATATATATATATATATATATATATATATATATATATAGTATTACTATATGGTACCTGGGTACTAAATAGCTATTCAGTACCCGCCCATCAGCAGCAGCACCCCCTCCGCAAGGCTCCCAGGCCCGCCCGTCCGCTCGGACCCCGGGCCCGGCCCACCGGCCCAGTTTTTTTTCTCGCCGAGGCCCGAGCACGCACCATCACATCTCGTCAGCTCCCCCACCCACGTTCTCTACGGTTCCAGAATCAGCTCCGCCACATTCGACACCCCCGCGCTCTTGCCAGCGCCAATCCACCTCCGCCGGCGCCGCTCCCTGCTCGCCGCCGCGCCCTGCCCCCAGTCCGCGGCAACTCCGTCACGTCACCGCCCCGCCCTGCCCCGACGCTTACCCCGCTGTCGCCCCCTATTCTCCCCCTCACGCCGGATCTAGAGGTCTAGCTCCGCTTGGCTTGCCCTCTTCCAACACCTGCCGCAACAAATTGCTCGACGCTGACGAATCTGAACCACCGGACATCGGCCGGGAGCCACTAGCTGACGAGTTTGCAATGACCCACTGACCCCTGCCAAGTACGAACGGAAAGTGAGATTCTTTGGCTCGATCTGTTTTCATGTTGATTTATTTATTGCATCTCCTTCCGATCCACATATTCAGTTCCTTCCCCTCTGAATCCCCTTGCCGATTTTTCCTTTCACTCCTTGTTTGTTATGATTTTCCCCTACCGTGAGTAGATGTAGCATCCAGCAGTGCTAGCTCGTTCTGCCCTCCCTTTACCTGCCCTGAATCAAGTTGTGCTAGCAAAGTGCTACTGATAACTGATTCAGTGTTTTTTTTTCTAGATTGGCTTTTTTTTCTGTGAGTAGTTCGCAGTAACAGCTAGGGATGAAGCAGATGATCATGAAAAAGAAGCTCGAGTTGCAAACTGCCCTTCCTAGCTGCCAAATATTAACTGTGGTGTGCACCTCCAAGCCTCAAAGGTGAATAAAGTCCTCCCTCATTTGTTCAGATTCAGAGTCAGTTGGTTTGTTCAGCTTCAATATATTATAAGGCTTCAGACAAATATGAAACGAACCAACACTACTCTAATAATGTGATTTGCTACTTGCTATCTGTGCTTTTTTGCTCATAAACAAAAAGAGCTTTATTTAGGTGCTTTAGAGGTGGTTCCTCTCGTCATAAATTTTTCCAGCCATGTGATGTAAATAAATTAATTAAACATTGTTAAGGATACTTTAGTCATTTTACTTTGCACATTAATTTCAACCAACATCTACCATCTCTTCTCTCCTACCACATGAATTAACAAATGCACCGCATGCCGCCTCCATGGACAACCCCGGTGCCGGCAGCCTGTACGTTTCTCATTAATGATTGCTTGCATGGCCTCAACACAGACCTTCTGCAGGGGCTTGCTGCATACACTTGCAAGGGGCTGCAAGTCGGTTGGCTGCAAGGATTGCAGCAGCCACCCGCCTATAGGAGCTCAACGCCGGCCGCCAGCAAGGTACTGCCTTCGACTATCTGAAGGGGCTCGCCGCTGACTGTGTTCATGGAAAAAGGCATGCCATGAATAAATGGGTCATTTATATTGCTTCAGCAAATTCCTTGCTGGTTTCTCCACTGTATGTTCTTATTGCATTTTCTTGCATGCTAGGTGAACTATTTTTGAACCTGATATGGAGGTGAACTTGCGCCTGCAGTTGTGGGCAGGGTGGCACTACCGCACTAGGCACTTGCAACAAGGTGCCATCACTTTTTGTGGTTCTTGTGCTTATGTTGTCATGTTCTTTTTTTTCCATGTTGCCACTGTATCCTTTAAGAAATGTATGTTGCATATGCATTGATAGGGCAGTGTTTGCCTAGTTAATAAGATGCATGTGAATCAGAAAAAAATCAAATATGTAACTGAAACCTTTCTCATATGCTTGAATGGCAATGCATTTCTTGGCAACTCTAATGGTTCTGATCATTGTGATTAACCTTGTTGTTTCATTGTGCCGCCACTGATATACATGCATTTTTCATTGACATTTTACCTTTTTGTTCTTCAGCACTGCTACTGGTTGCCACAACTTTGTTCATAATCAGATATGTCATTATGCTTCTGCTAGTTTACTTGTTGTTAATAGACACGCAGCCTGATTCATCCAGTTTTCAGAAGATATTTGCTTCTGCTAGTTTACTTGTTCTTAATCATGCATGGATTATGTTTATGAGCTTCCGTCTGCATACTTTCTCTGTTTTTATATGCACTGATAGATATGCTGCTGCTGCTAACTTTGATCGAGCTGGATGGTGATTTGGAGCAAGATTTCAACAAGCTGAGAATGGCATTGGGTGAGAAGAGCTGAGATAGCAGGTCCACGAGCAAGCAGGTCAGCCAAACAACCACAACTACAAAATTTCCCTAGAATGTTACAAGTAATGATCTGATAGAAAGCTGGATTACTTCATATCATGTGGCAAATCACACTTACGCTTGAGGAAAAAGTACTCAGCTAGGAGACTACTGTTCATTTTTTTTTTCTTTTGATTCAGTTTGATATTTTTGGTAATACTAATCTGTGATGCGGTCACATTGAGTAGCTCATTGCATTTGGCATGAACATGCCAGATGTTGTTTGCTACCTCAATATTAATTAGCTATCGCTTTCAGATGGTGCCAGATAATTTCTTCCCCTCATTGCTCTAATGTTTGTTGATTGAATTAGTTTGCTGTCCTGCTTAGTAACATCATTTATGGTAGTCAGTGACAGAACCTTCTACTTTGATTTGTTCTTTTAATGCTCTGTTTTTGTTTCCATTAGGTTTGTTCTGATGCACAAACGACATTTATTTGTGTAGACAGGTTTTTATGGTTGTGTATGATTTACCTTTTATGATCATCTATGGTGACCCACGCAAAGATACAATATTTGTGATTGCGTGCATAGATTTTTATTGTAGTATGTGGGTGAACAGGAAATGGATGAAAATATTTGTTGCTTTGTGAACATGCAAGCTCATTTTGTTACTTCATCTGTCTATTGGAATTAAAAGCTTTTATCATAGAAATTTGATTGAGCTATGTATAGGGTTTAGAGAATTAACTAAATGTCTAAATTATCTTACTGTAACCTAGATTGACCATTTTCTGGTAACACTATGATGCTTGACATATCTAAATGCAGTAGAGGACCTGTTACAGAGTTATATTTTGTATTCTGTTCTACCACAAGTGAATATATTTGGGACATAATAAACTTTCTGGAATTATTGCTTCCATTTTGAGATTGTTTCATATGTCATGGCTCTGTCTTTTTATTATAATTTTTATTCCAGTATATGCTATTTAAGAGTAAGGGCTAGTGGATTATATATAAAATATTTATGAGCAGGCTAGTTTGGTTGCAAATAATTAAGGTTTTGTGAAATGTAGCAGATGGCATGTGATGAACTGCGATGTACAATTAAGGTTCAAGGTTTATAACTTCTTTTATCTGATCTCTTTCCTTGGTGAAGCACAATTTCATTCCAAGGTGAGGAGCTTCCAAGACTCTGTATGCCCTCTGCTCCTCAGCATCCTCTTTGTCCACTTTATATTTCCTTGTAAAATTCATCTTTTGTGTGTTCATTTGGTATCAACTTGTCAGAATAAGAAAGATATCAACCTGTTAACTAGACTGACAGTGGTCCCCCCCACCCCACACACACACACAAAAAGACTGATTGTGCACTGCATGTTAGAACCCTGTTTGTTCGAATGAAACCCGACAACATCTTTATAACCTGCTCCTGCCGTGGTTATGGTTGTATAGTTGCTGCCATTGTGTACATCTTCTATCAGCTGATTTATCATGGGAATTAAATTTTCGCACTTAGGTAACATTCTTTGATTCCAGGCATCAATTCTTCGTAGTGGTGCTTAGTGCTTACAAAAGAAAACATTTTTTTGCTGTAAAATTCAGAGCAAAGCCTTTTGATTTACTGGTTTGGTTTTGACAAACACAATTGATTCCTTCAAACAATTCTTGGTGCATGAACTACCATAATTTGTCAATAGATATTGATTGTTGAACATGTATACAGTAGTTGTTATTGGTTCAAAATGGGGTATGATTTATGTGGGCCATTGAAATGCTCTTGACTATCATTGCCTGATTGATTTCTATCAATTGGATACAGGACTTGGGATGGCATATTGAGTCTAGGTCTAAATATCATTTCAGTTAAAGACAAAATCATAAATTCTTATTGATAGAACCTTGTGTGAACATTATGCGTTAGTAATTGGTTCTATACTGATAATGATTGTATATCTAGGATTAGCCAACAGAAGAATGAGGATAATAAGGAAGCCTTAAATTATAAGTCGTACCTTGTAAGCTAGAAGAGGATGGTACAGCCCCGTTGGGGAGAAACACATCATATCATTTAACTGTTAGTTAGTTTAACTTCTCATAAAACTAACAATAAGATGTGAATATGTGAGACATAATTTCTCTTTTTTTTCTTGTGAAGATCCTTATAGTAGGTAATAAAAAGGGTAACATCACAGCCTTTCCTTTCCCTAAAATATTGGTACTGCATGTGAGTGGTCTGATGCAAGTCCATGCGATTGTTTTAAAGGGCTCATGGCATTTCTAGTGTCACAAGTGTTCATATAAAAGACTCGATTTCTGATCATATTGAAATTCACGCTGTATGTCCAGAACGATATTGTTATTCGTATTATCAAATCCATGGGTTCAGTCTGACATATGCTTCTCATCCTTAAAATTTATAGATTGGAGGAGATGGTTGCATTTGCTTTTTTCAAGTATGGAAGAAATGTGCAAAATATTAATTTTTTTTTTGGAATGAGGCAAGTAAAAGAAATGGCACCATTCAATCCATCTACACTAATCCTGCATCTGAGAGCCAATTGAATAGTACCTATGCAATAGGTTTCACTTCCTCAGATTTTATCATTTGGGACCTTGAGAGTGAAACAAAGTAACAGAACACATGTACCATATGAATTGGCCTTTCAGAATCAACGGGTCAGCTAATCAGTAGTTTCAAACTTTTATATCTTCTATATAGATGGCTCTAAGTGTCCTATGGAGGCTGGTGGAGCCCTTATTCTTATTATCTTGGGACAATCCCCGAGTGTCACAACTATTTTGCATTTCTAAAGGTTTGTGTTCTAAATTTCTTTACTTATGTTTTGTGGATTTTTTTTCTCATCTGATGTTCTACTGAAAATTGCAGCTGCCCTCCGCTGCTCGATGCCAGACGAGTGGCCAGTCAACTCCGATCCTTCCTGCTCCCATGGTGCCAACCTAGCACTAGGTAAATTCAATCCCCTCAAAATTGCTGTATTTGTTTTAAGAAAAAAATCTGTGAATTAAGATAATTTTTGTCATTCAATTGAATTAGGTAGGCTAAACTTGATTACCATTGGATTATATATTATCCCTCCATATAGTTGAATGACATGATATTGCATCTCTGCAGAAAATCGAGAATCCATTTATTGAAGTTTAGTCTTAGAATATCCTGAACATGCAGCTTGAAATTTAGTCTTAGAATATCCTGAACATGCAGCTTGAAGTGTAGTATTACTATTGTTTCCCTGTTTTAGATAGATATTTAGCACATAGTTATTATAATATATCAATTAAACATGGGCGTTGTGTATAGGAACAACTAAGAACTAATTATTCTTCAATACAGCTTAGCTAAAACATTGTTGATGTATAGTAGTTCAAAAGATGAAGTTAGCAGCCACCGCATAGGTTCTAAGCTAGAGGACCATCTTCTGCACCGAAGTGTTTTAGGAGTTCTGACAATAACCTCACGTGGCCTTTGAGATAAGGTACTATTGATGTATTTATCCAGGTCCATTTGCAGTCACAATCATCATTTTTTGTGCATAAGAAACTAACTTGACGCTGGACCCTTATCTACTCTCTGTGTCTGTGTTCATGGATGCTTTTGTTTGATCTTAGCTTTCTTTTCTCACAAATTTAGTTGACAACCAAATTAGTCCTTCAACAAAACATTACTTCAAATACCATTTGTCCAACAATAATTGTCCCCAGTTGTTCGTCTGTTAGAGGACTCTGAAAACCAATAGGAGCAAAGGTATTTTTGTTGTCCGGTGTATGCAGTCGCTGGCCTGATATGTCATTGTTTTTTAGTGCAGTGACATTCCAATCTTAATTATCTCGCCTCTAGTTTCTATTAATACTGAATTTTTTGAAACTTGCACTCATGAGCAGTTTGCCTTTGCTGTTTCTATTTTACAAGTCTAGTATTAATTCGATGTGCAAGTGTATGCTACTATCAATTCATTATGTTAGATTCACGATTTATATGAGTAATATTTGTTGTGATATCTCTTAACAGATATGAAGGCTGTGCTGCTGCATTACCCACCCTTCCATCAAGAGAACCAGGCGCACAAGATACCAACAAATTTTTTTAATTCTGCCTTGAAGGAGTCTCATTTAAAAAAGTTGTGATCAGCAAGGTCACTTTAGAAGGTTGTGATCAGCATCTTACGATGGTGCTACTCATGACCAACACCGTGGTTGACTGTAATTTGTTGAGTACTTGATCTTGCTGAAAATTTGTCCTAAATATAAGTTTCATTGATTCAAATAGCAGATTTGTGTCGACCAAAAGGAAAGTCTGTTTTCATTATCATGGATCAGTTGCAGCGACTATGGAAAGTATATAGTTTCACCAATCCTTGGCAAAAAGAAGAGAATAAATAATCTTAATCACAAAACAAGAAGACTTAAAAAAACCTTAAACTAAGTTAAACAGGACGGTCAATCCTGCCTTTTGATATTTGCAAATCCTGTTCACGTGAAAAAAAATAAAGAAAACAGTTGCCAAACTGTGTTAAAAAAGCAAGAAAAAACAGGGAAAATAAAAAATAGAGACGAAAAAACCAGTTACAAATCATGTTTGCGTGAAAAAAGGAGAAAAAACAAGACGGTGTGAAAAAATGGAAAAAAAACCAAAGTCCAAGTTGAAAAAAAACGAAAAAAAACAGTACAAGCAGATGTACGGACGTACGATGGGAGCGATCGGGGGTGCTTGCGGTGCCGTGGACGTACGATGGAGCGGGAGAGGAGGTCGGGTACTGAATAATAATCAGTACCCTGGGTGCTATTTAGCGCAGTCCTATATATATATATATATATATATATATATATATATATATATATATATATATATATATATATATATATATATATATATATATATATATATACAAAGGAGCATTGGAATAATTAGCTCATTCTGTGATTTCTAAGAATGTTTAGGGAATTATGGCTCATTCCATGACTCATAAATCTTCCTCTCCTGTTTGACCATACAATATGTAAAGGCACGATATCCAGGACAGCTCATTTTTTAACCCTAAAGAAACATCAGGAAGCGGAAACAACAATGCTAAAAAACTTGTAAAAAATATAATAATATGCAATAAGATAAAATAAGAAGAGAATGTGAGAAAAGAGAAGTAAACAATTTCTTGTATCTTTGAGGCGCTCAGTAGTCACTACCAAATGACTCCATAGAAACAGAATATGTAAAAGGCAACAAATTGAGCCTCTAACCCATTTAGACACCATAATTTTCCTTATTTATCAAGTGAGAAAGCATGAGAACATTTAATCATGTACTGGCAAAATAATAATAGCTGCATCAAACAACAAAAGTCGCAGTGCTATCCCATGTAACAAACTTCACTCCAAAGAAAAACATACAGTTTGTGCAAATCCTTCTAACATGTGGAAAATATTATTCACTCGAAACATCACCCACAATAATCCGCCAAGTGACCCATAGAACAGTCAACCCGAAACCGAGCTTACAGTGCTCGACGTGATGGCCATGGCAATGGATCTTCCACTTTGGGCGCTCAAAGCCATTGACAAGATTCGAAGCAATTTTCTTTGGAGAGGGCAAAAAGAGGCAGATGGTGGACACTGTTTGGTAGCTTGGCACATGATCCAGGCTCAGCAGAACCAGTCTCTGCAGATGCAGATTTCCAAGTAGTAGGTTGTTTGGTTGCACAAGATAGCCAGGTTCACTTGAGATTTTGATTGGATGCCTTCATAAAAATTGCTACACTAACCTTGCATGTTCATATGGTAACGTTTTACTTTTACCACAATAGGTATTCTTTCACTCAGTGAAGGGAAAACAAGAGCAAAATTCAGAAGAAAACAAATAGATTTCCTCTTCCTCCTTGTTTTGAAAGGACTACATGGCTAGAAAATTGATTGCGCACAGGCAAAGATATAACAATTTTTGGTGAACAGACAACAGATTTGAAACCTTGAGCACAAAAACAAACAAATAATTTCAGGAATGGATGCAATAGCGCTTCGACGCGGCTACGCCAACATGCACACGCAGCGCCACCCCTGCGCATGAGTCACGAACTCACCGTCCGACCTGATGGCACTGCTGCCGTTGAGCTAGATGATTACCAGCGCCGCCCCAGCTCACGAGGCACCATCTGATGCAGCGCCGCCTTTCTCCAGCAGTACTGCACCAGCATTGCTGCTCTCCAGGCAATCAATTGCGGAAGCCAATCTATGAGGCTCCACCACTAGTGCCACCATGAGAAATTGTGCTAGATTAGAGGAGGTGAGGAGACAAGTGCGCAGAGGTGAGCGGAACGGCCATGTGATCTCACGTGCGGCATCTTCTCCGCTTGGCTCTGGAGGAATGGAGAAATTCTCTGTGCCTGTGGAGCCTAGCCCAGCAGGCATTTTTGCATGAGTTCAACCAGGCTCAAAGGCTCATCATAGCATCCAAACAAGCGCATGCCAGAAGATTTTGCATATTGACAGCCTAGTTGAAGGGCATGCACCCATAGGCTTTGGTAAGTAATAGTTTTAAGTTGGCCATAGGTTTTTAAGTTGCCTAATTCACACTCCGTTTTAAGCGTCACCATCCCTTCACCTTTCTTAGTCATATGGTGTCACCATGCCTCGCCTCATGATTGCCTAGGTGTCACCTAGGTGATTGGAAGGGGTGGCTTGCCACATCTCACCTTACTACCTTAATAACTTAGATGCAAGGAAAATGATATACACACAATTTCGTTTTAAGTAGGAAAGTGCAAGTGTCCATTCTTTTCATCATGAAATGGACAAAATAGTTGAAAAGCTATGTACATTTTTCACCTCCATATGTTACTTTAGCTCCGTGTGTCAGGAATCTGACATAAGTGAAAGTGACCTTTAGGTTTGATTGGTTACCCAGCTTATTCACGGTATTGTAGTGCAAGTTACAGGTGTTTGGTTCCCTACATGTTTTTAGCACTACATTCAAAGCACCAGAAAGTTGCATCCACCAATTCGACCAAATCAGTCATATCCACAGATGCAACATATGCAATGCTGTGGCTTGCACCAACAGCGCAGAGCAATCGTCGGCCCCGTTCGCTTATGCTGAAAAAACAAGCTGAAACACTGTTCCGGCTAATTTGTGCGAGAAAAAAACACTGTTCCGGCTAAAAAAAACAAACTAAAAAGTATGGATTATAAGCCGGCTGAACAGGACAGTCGATTGGATCACCACTCCCCCCTTCTATACTGCCCTTGTGAAGCACGACCCAGAGGCCAACGCTTCCGAGGAGAATGCCGCCGCCACACGAGCTGTCAAGGAGCACTCAGCGCACGGTGGAGACCAAGTGCAAGAACTAGTACCACGCTAGGTCCTCCGTCATGCGGCTAGACACGTCCATGACCGAAAACATCTTGCCTCCTCCAGCAAGGCCCAACACAAAGTGGACCTTCTTGTGCATCGCCAGGATGGCATGGAGCAGCAACATGTGCCATGCTGCAAGTGCCCAAGGAAGGCCACCGCCGAAGACAGAGTTTTAAGCTATGAAAAATCGAAATGCAGGACAACCAAACACTCCTCAAAAGCATACGGCTATGCTGAAATGGATATCCAATCCTAGACTTTTATGCAGGCTATCACAATGCGAACAACTTGATCAGACTCTGTGTCCAGTTAACCAGCGTCTAGGACAATATTAAATTGACAAGCAATAATACAAGATAGAAAGTACCCAGGGCTCTAGCACTAAGAAATGATTTTCAATATATTTTACTTGTTAAACAATGTGGAAGCTGTGAAACTTGGATGCTTCAGTATAAATGTATGTCCTCCCACTGATACATGAATTATTGAAACTGTATCCACGTCTAATGAAGCAGTGCAATTTAAGTGCTAAATGGGATTATTGATACACAAACCAGATTGGGAACTTTCAAAACGCAAACATAAAATCTGTGTTGAACTCTGCAAAATCCAGATTATATGACCAAACAATCTAACTGTTAAAAGGAGGGTGCTTCTCAAAGTCCACCAGCAAAAGGCCACAATTTTGTACAATGTTTGGTAAATAAAAGTTGGCAAGCTATTACAACAGGATTCCTTTATTCAATGCCGTGTTTCAGTAATATTTTGTTCACACACATGTTCCCCTGTAGTTACAAAATTTCCGGCCCAGGTTGTCCCATTATGCCAACATTCAGTTAATGCCTACTAAAAATTATTTGACAACTGTTATTTATTAGTCTACATATTATATGCATTGATGTAGTACCATGAGCACCAGTTTTTCCAAGAGTCCTGAACTAGCATTCATATAAATGGATGTCATTTTAGAACAAAATTATAGACACATCATTCACTGATGTGTATCTCCAATTGAAATGTGGGAACCCATCATTGTAAATGAAATGACATTTCAAATTAAACCAAAACTTTTGCCTATTATGGCAAGACAAATGAAAAGGCTTTGTCAATCCATTCATTCCTGAGCAACTCAAATGGAAAACATAAAAAGGTGGATGAACAGAATTACAGCCGCGTGTGCTAGAATTAGTGACTCTCTTGATTTGGGCTAACCCTAGAAGGGTAGCTATATAGGTTCCTTACATGGGCCACATGGGCCTTAGCCCCATGGGCTTACATATACTCCAACACCCCCCCGCAGTCTGAACTACCGTCGCAGCGGAGTTCGAGGCTGAACAAGAAAGAAAGAACACACACAACCCCCCCACAGACGCAACTAGCCACCGGTGATGTTGAGGCTGGAGCGAAACTCGGCGAAGGTCGAGGACGGGAGGCCCTTGGTGAAGATGTCCGCGAACTGGGAGGTCGTCGGAACATGAAGGACCCGCACCTCGTCCATGGCCACCCGATCACGGACAAAGTGGAGGTCGATCTCGACATGCTTCGTCCGCTGGTGCTGAATGGGATTGGTGGAGAGGTAGACCGCACTGACATTGTCGCAGTAGATCAGTGTGCTCCGGGAGGGTGGAGTGTGCAACTCAGCAAGCAGCTGCCGGAGCCAGGCGGCCTCCGCCACGCCGTTAGCCACGGCGCGGTACTCCGCCTCGGCACTGGACCGGGAGACCACCGGCTGGCGCTTGGAAGACCAAGACACCAGGTTGCCGCCCAGGAAGACGGCGTAGCCGGAGGTGGAGCGGCGAGTATCCGGGCACCCGGCCCAGTCAGCGTCGGTGTAGACGACGAGGTCGGTGGAGGAGGCCCGGTGTAGGAGGAGGCCGTAGTCGAGTGTGCCCCGGAGGTAGCGGAGGAGACGCTTGAGAGCCGTGAGGTGAGGCTCCCGGGGATCATGCATGTGGAGGCAGACCTGCTGAACTGCATAGGTGATGTCCGGCCGGGTGAAGGTGAGGTACTGAAGGGCCCCGGCAAGACTCCTGTACGCAGTGGGGTCGGCCACCGGAGGTCCCTCAGTCTCCGACAGCTTGCCCTGAGTGTCGACCGGAGTGGAGCAGGGCTTGCAGTCAGACATCCCAGCCCGCTCCAGGATATCCCGAGTGTACTGCTGCTGATGAAGAAGAAGCCCAGCAGGACGGTGCTCAACAGTGACACCGAGGAAGTGGTGGAGCTCACCCAGGTCCTTCATCGCAAACTCCTGCTGGAGAGCTGCAATGATCCGCCGGAGAAGTGGCTCGCTGGAGGCGGTGAGGACAATGTCATCAACATAGAGCAACAAGTATGCAGTGTCGGCCCCATGGTGGTAGACGAACAGGGACGTATCAGACTTGGCCTCCACGAATCCCAGGGTCATCAAGAAAGTAGCGAACCGGTGGTTCCACGCCCGAGGTGCCTGCTTGAGGCCATAGAGGGACCTGTTGAGCCGGCAGACCATGTCAGGACGGGTGGTGTCGACGAACCCCGCCGGCTGACTGCAGTACACCGTCTCGGTAAGAAGGCCGTGGAGGAAGGCGTTCTTGACATCCAGCTGGTGGATGGGCCAAGACCGAGCAAGCGCCAGCGATAGCACTGTACGGACTGTGGCCGGCTTGACCACCGGGCTGAAGGTCTCATCGTAGTCGACGCCAGGGCGCTGAGTGAAACCCCGGAGGACCCATCGAGCCTTGTAGCGCTCGAGAGAGCCGTCCGCTCGGCGCTTGTGAGTCCAAATCCACTTGCCGGTGACGACATTGGCGCCCGGCGGCCGGGGCACCAACTCCCACGTCTGGTTGGCGAGTAGCGCGGCATACTCCTCTTCCATCGCGCGGCGCCAGTGAGGATCCAGCAGGGCGTCGCGGACGGAGGAGGGTACCGGAGAGACCACCGCGTCGTCGGTCGAAGCCGCGAGGACACGAGGCGGCAAGGTGCCAGCCGCGTGTCGTGTCACCATCGGGTGAACATGCCGCGGGTGTCGGTGAAGCAGCGGCGGGTGGTAGACCGGCGGGGTACCACGGGCCGGCGGAGACAGTGGCGGCGGTGTCGGTGTCCCCGGTGGAGAAGGGACCGCGAGCGGCGGAGGCCGCGGCCTGCGCTGGTAGACCCGTACCGGCGCGGCGAACCTCGACGGAGGCGCCGGTGCGGGTGCCGAGACGGGATCCGGCGTCGGCAACCGGCACGACCCCCCCGGGGCAGAAGCAGGGGACGAAGGCCCCGGGTCTGCACCAACTGAAGGAGACGGGGCCGCGCCGGAGGACGAGGGGCCCGGACTCGCAGGGGAGCCGGGACCGGTGGCCGGCGCGGAGCGCGGTGAAGCGGTACCTGCAGGAGACCACAAGAAAGGTGGCTGGACCACCGGGTCAGTGGGAAACAGGGTGGGTGGGTCAGGGACCGGAGAAGTAGAGGTGCCGGAAAAGGGAAAGACGGACTCATCGAACACCACATGGCGCGAGATGAGAACACGTCGGGAGGCAAGGTCGAAGCATCGGTACCCCTTGTGATCTGGGGAGTAACCGAGGAAGACACAGAGCGTGGATCGAGGGTCCAGCTTGTGAGAAGAGGTGGCGGCAGTGTTGGGGTAGCAAGCACACCCAAACACGCGGAGGTGATCGTACCGAGGCGGGGTACCGAAGAGGGCGTGGTGAGGGGTGGGAGCGGGACAGGCAGCGGAAGGAAGGCGGTTAAGAAGGTAGGTGGAGGTGTGCAGGCCCTCAGCCCAGAAGCGAGCAGGAAGAGAGGCCTGAAACAGAAGAGTCCGCACGGTGTCATTGGTGGTGCGAATCATCCGCTCTGCCTTGCCATTCTGCGAAGAGGTGTATGGGCAAGACATGCGCAACTGAACACCATGAGAGAGGAAGAAAGCTCGGGAGGTGGAGTTGTCAAACTCGCGACCATTGTCACACTGGACGGCCTTGATGGTGAGACCGAACTGAGTAGACACCCAAGCAAAGAAGTGAAGTAACGTGGTAAACGTATCCGACTTCGCACGAAGAGGAAAAGTCCATGAATAATGCGAAAAATCATCAACAACCACAAGATAGTACTTATACCCAGAAATACTGATGACAGGAGAGGTCCATAGGTCGCAATGTACAAGATCAAAAATGCGGGCCGCATGAGAAGAAGAACTAGAAAAAGGAAGACGAACATGTCGGCCCAATTGGCACGCATGACACAGTTGCTCATCATGAGCTCGAGTGCATGGAAGACCAGAGCTACGACTGAGCTGTATCAGGGCATCACGTCCAGGATGGCCGAGGCGCCGGTGCCAGGTAGTAGAGGAAGTAGAAGCGGCGAAGGCAGCTGACAAAAGGGACGGCGAAGAAGACGAATGCGCCGCCGGGAAGCGAAGGGTGTAAAGGGGCCCGGTGCTGTCACATCGGAGCAGAGGACGCCGGGAAGCCAAATCCTTTACAGTAAGACCAGAAGAGTCAAATTCCACAGAACAAGAATTGTCAGCTGTAAAACGACGAATAGAAAGGAGGTTATGAACCATAGATGGGGCAACAAGAACATCAGGAAGACGAAAGGAGCCATGAGCACCGGCGGTACCCACAGACGTGACAGGAAGACAAGAACCATTTGCGACCATAATGGACGAAGGGAGGGAGGAGGAAGGAGAGTGGAGCGACGAAAGTATACCGGGGTCAGGAGTGGTGTGGTAGGTGGCTCCTGAATCAGCGATCCACTCGGGTCCTACCGGAGGTGTCAGACCCATGGTGGAGAACGAGCGAGCCAGGGCCGTCTGGTCCCATCCGGCGACCCCCGGTGGAGTCCACGCTGTAGCTGGGAAGGCGCCGGGTGGAGGACTAGCAGGAGGAGCGCCGGTGAGCAAGGCCACCGGCGGGCGCGACTCGGCCCCGGTGGTGTGGTAGGGCCACATGGAGATGCGCCCGGCCCATGGGTGCTGGAAGGAGGGCCATGGTGCCCCCCCCCGGTAACCCACCGGGAACCTGAGCCTGGGTGTGGCCGCCCCGGCCACCCCCGCGACCCCCACCGCGGCGGCGGCGACCGCCGCGACCCCCCCCCCCCCCCCCCCGCCTCCGCTCGGCCCGGAGGGAGGAGGACCCAGGAGAGACGACGGTGGTGGAGCAGTGGTCCGCGGTGGAGCAGGGGGGCGCGGTGAAGTAGCAGCCAGGGCCGTCGAGGAGCCCGCGGGAGTGGTGGAGACCGGCTGGAGGCCCTGCGTGAGCTCCTCCATGACGAGATCGTCGCGGACCTCCAGGAAGGAGGGGAAGGGCCGCTGGCGGGTGATCCACGTCCGGAGGTGGGCGTAGCGGTCGCTGAGCCCCCGGAGGACGTTGAGGACCAAGATGCGATCCTCCACGGGCCACCCAAGGTCCCCCAGGGAGTCCGCCATGCCCTTCATCCGGCGGCAGAACTCAGCGACGGAGAGGTCCCCCTGGACGAAAGTCCAGAAACTCGCGTCGAGGCGCAGAGCCCGGGCCTCGGCGTTGCCCAGGAACTGGCCCTCAAGGGCAAGCCAAGCCCGGCGCGCGTCAGGAGAGGTACGGACGAGGTCGTGGAGGTCGAGAGAGATCGTCCCTAGGATCCAGGAGAGGACGATGCTATCCAGACGAAGCCACGACGGGGTCTGGACGGCGGCCGAAGCGTCGAGGAGGACGTGGTCGTCGAGGGCGTAGCGGCGAAGAGTGAGAACCACGAGGTCCCGCCAGCGAGCGTAGGAGGGTGACTCCGGCTCGAGAACGACCGGCACGAGGAGGCGAATGTTCTGGACCCCCCCGGCCTGGTAGTGAAGCTGTGCCACGAGCGGGTCAGCCGGATCGTGCCAGAGGACAGCAGTGTGAGATGCACGGCGACCCGGCGAAGCAGAGGAGTTGGCACCAGCCGGAGAGGCGGGAGAGAGGAGCCGCTCCGCCTCAGCAATCTGACGAGCCAAGGCGTCGGCCGCTTCGCGCTCGTGCTCCCACACGAGGGCGGCTGCCCGCACCCGGGCCTGCCCCTCCGCGGCGGCGGCACGCGCGGCGACGACGAGAGCAGCGGCGAGTGAAGAGGTGTCACGGCCAGCATAGGGTTGAGAGCCGGCGTAGATCTGGGAGAGGAGTGGCGGTGTCGAGGCCGGGAAAGTTTGGGCACCGGCGGGAAGGTGGTTGCCGGTGTCCATCCCGGCGCCGGGAAGGTGGACGGCGTCGGCGGGGCGCTCTGACAGGGCATCAACGCCCCCATCCTCAACACCCCCTGCTGGAAGGGCTGCAGCAGGGGCCCCCCCATGTCCCTCAACCGCCGGAGCAGTGAGGGAGGAGGAGCCCAAGCCCCCGGCTGCGCCCCCAACAGCAGGAGCGGCTGTGAGGGCAGCAGCAGAGGGGGAGGCGCTGTGGACAGGGGTGCCCTCCAGAGTGAAGCCGACGGCGGGATGGGAGAGGGCGGCTGCGCCAGGGAAGAGGGGCTGGGCGGGCAGGGCGGACAGCCCCCCCAGCAGCGACTGGAGGTGGGGCGGCTGGGTCCCCAGTGGCGGCGGGTGGTGGTGCGCCTGGGTCCCTGCGGCGGCGGGTGGAGCACCAGCTGCAGCGATCCTGGCCCAGGAGGGTGTGGGGAGAGGGAAAAGAATGGAAGTAGGAAGGGGAGGGGGGAGGAGAGCGGCGGCCAGCCATGGTGGCGCCCGCCGGCCAGGAAGGCAGCGGCGGCAGCTGCACCAGGGGTGGCGGCGGCTGCTACCAGAGGGAAAGGAGAGAGGCTGCTCATACCATGCTAGAATTAGTGACTCTCTTGATTTGGGCTAACCCTAGAAGGGTAGCTATATAGGTTCCTTACATGGGCCACATGGGCCTTAGCCCCATGGACATCTTCACCAAGGTCCATTATGGTTTAGGGCCGTCTGGTCCCATCCGGCGACCCCCGGTGGAGTCCACGCTGTAGCTGGGAAGGCGCCGGGTGGAGGACTAGCAGGAGGAGCGCCGGTGAGCAAGGCCACCGGCGGGCGCGACTCGGCCCCGGTGGTGTGGTAGGGCCACATGGAGATGCGCCCGGCCCATGGGTGCTGGAAGGAGGGCCATGGTGCCCCCCGGTAACCCACCGGGAACCTGAGCCTGGGTGTGGCCGCCCCGGCCACCCCCGCGACCCCCACCGCGGCGGCGGCGACCGCCGCGACCCCCCCCCCCCCCCCCCGCCTCCGCTCGGCCCGGAGGGAGGAGGACCCAGGAGAGACGACGGTGGTGGAGCAGTGGTCCGCGGTGGAGCAGGGGGGCGCGGTGAAGTAGCAGCCAGGGCCGTCGAGGAGCCCGCGGGAGTGGTGGAGACCGGCTGGAGGCCCTGCGTGAGCTCCTCCATGACGAGATCGTCGCGGACCTCCAGGAAGGAGGGGAAGGGCCGCTGGCGGGTGATCCACGTCCGGAGGTGGGCGTAGCGGTCGCTGAGCCCCCGGAGGACGTTGAGGACCAAGATGCGATCCTCCACGGGCCACCCAAGGTCCCCCAGGGAGTCCGCCATGCCCTTCATCCGGCGGCAGAACTCAGCGACGGAGAGGTCCCCCTGGACGAAAGTCCGGAAACTCGCGTCGAGGCGTAGAGCCCGGGCCTCGGCGTTGCCCAGGAACTGGCCCTCAAGGGCAAGCCAAGCCCGGCGCGCGTCAGGAGAGGTACGGACGAGGTCGTGGAGGTCGAGAGAGATCGTCCCCAGGATCCAGGAGAGGACGATGCTATCCAGACGAAGCCACGACGGGGTCTGGACGGCGGCCGAAGCGTCGAGGAGGACGTGGTCGTCGAGGGCGTAGCGGCGAAGAGTGAGAACCACGAGGTCCCGCCAGCGAGCGTAGGAGGGTGACTCCGGCTCGAGAACGACCGGCACGAGGAGGCGAATGTTCTGGACCCCCCCGGCCTGGTAGTGAAGCTGTGCCACGAGCGGGTCAGCCGGATCGTGCCAGAGGACAGCAGTGTGAGATGCACGGCGACCCGGCGAAGCAGAGGAGTTGGCACCAGCCGGAGAGGCGGGAGAGAGGAGCCGCTCCGCCTCGGCAATCTGACGAGCCAAGGCGTCGGCCGCTTCGCGCTCGTGCTCCCACACGAGGGCGGCTGCCCGCACCCGGGCCTGCCCCTCCGCGGCGGCGGCACGCGCGGCGACGACGAGAGCAGCGGCGAGTGAAGAGGTGTCACGGCCAGCATAGGGTTGAGAGCCGGCGTAGATCTGGGAGAGGAGTGGCGGTGTCGAGGCCGGGAAAGTTTGGGCACCGGCGGGAAGGTGGTTGCCGGTGTCCATCCCGGCGCCGGGAAGGTGGACGGCGTCGGCGGGGCGCTCTGACAGGGCATCAACGCCCCCATCCTCAACACCCCCTGCTGGAAGGGCTGCAGCAGGGGCCCCCCCATGTCCCTCAACCGCCGGAGCAGTGAGGGAGGAGGAGCCCAAGCCCCCGGCTGCGCCCCCAACAGCAGGAGCGGCTGTGAGGGCAGCAGCAGAGGGGGAGGCGCTGTGGACAGGGGTGCCCTCCAGAGTGAAGCCGACGGCGGGATGGGAGAGGGCGGCTGCGCCAGGGAAGAGGGGCTGGGCGGGCAGGGCGGACAGCCCCCCCAGCGGCGACTGGAGGTGGGGCGGCTGGGTCCCCAGTGGCGGCGGGTGGTGGTGCGCCTGGGTCCCTGCGGCGGCGGGTGGAGCACCAGCTGCAGCGATCCTGGCCCAGGAGGGTGTGGGGAGAGAGGGAAAAGAATGGAAGTAGGAAGGGGAGGGGGGAGGAGAGCGGCGGCCAGCCATGGTGGCGCCCGCCGGCCAGGAAGGCAGCGGCGGCAGCTGCACCAGGGGTGGCGGCGGCTGCTACCAGAGGGAAAGGAGAGAGGCTGCTCATACCATGCTAGAATTAGTGACTCTCTTGATTTGGGCTAACCCTAGAAGGGTAGCTATATAGGTTCCTTACATGGGCCACATGGGCCTTAGCCCCATGGGCTTACATATACTCCAACAGCGTGAAAAATTTCAATATTCCACTGCCTCCATTTACCTTTTTGTTTGTCTTGTCATTGGACTTGTTTAAAATTTTTTGCCTTGTGGAAGCTATCTTCTTTGGCATTGATTTGGCACTACGCCATGTCAATGATGAGCAAATCGCAACCGGTACTTCATTCATCAACAGATTTTGTCCATTGTTGTAATCTTGGCCTATACTCAATAATTTCGTACTATTGATTGTGTGGCTGCTCTCTTGTGACAATGATGAGCAAGGCAAGTATGATTCTTCATTCTGCAGATCAGTTAGTAACTCAGTTGGATCCATTTCTTGAACTTGATTGGTGGGCAATTTCCTCTTTTTGAATGGGTTGTTTTCAGGGATGTTTCCTGGGACTACTTCGTTATCTTCCACTCAAAGGGGCTGCTTCTGCACAAGAAATTTGCCTAGGGCCAGAACACCTTTTTTGCACTTCTTTCCACTAGAAATCTCATTAACTGCAAAAGTTATATGGTAAAATAAAAAATAGTATGATATTTGCTGAGTTTTGTAGAACAGAGAGGGATAATAATTCATTTGTACCTTCCAAAGAAATCAGATTACATTATTGTGCAATAAAGAAAGCATTACAATGGTTTAAACGTGTAAAATAATGTTGAGTTGGTCCAAGAGCACTCACCTATCATATTTTCTTTGCATTCCTGGGATGAAACAATTGTAATACAACTTTGTGTCAAAACTTCCTGAGAACCACACTGATTAGCAGCGTCAAATGCCGAGGTATCAATAAACTCAATAGGATTAATGGTTCTGGAGTACTGATCAAATGCTTCCATGGTAACAGGATTCAAATGGCCCTCTGCAATCCCTCTTGCAATTGATGGTGATAATGATCTTTAGATGATTAAGGGATTCACGCTGGTGACTTCAGAAAATAAATAAACCTATGGAAGACTGATTAACATAATTGCTATGTAGGCAGCAAGCAATATCAAGTCACTATATATATTCGCTACTATGACAGGTGCCTATTTGACCACTGCTTAATATAACGCATAATCAGGAACAGGGTAAGTGCAATTTAGAGAGAGAGACAGAGAAAGAGAGACAGCAGCAGCAGCAGACGTGTGAACTCAGTAAGTGGCAACTTGTGTCCTATCTTATTAGAAGTTATGATTTACTCCTAGTTTTTCTATATAGTTGAGCCATTTACTGAAGGAACCATCAATGGATGTATGAAAACTGGGTAGCACAGAAACTTTGCCCCTGTATTGATGCTAATACATGCAGATGTGCAGTCAGCAACAAACATTTTATACAGATGCCCCATGCTCATGCAAATTAAATGAAAACTTTAGGATACGGTCCAAGAATATCCAAATCACCATCCAAGTAAGAAATACACTGATCATCCAAAGGTTTCAAATGTTTAAGTGACTTGCTTTTGACATCATATCTGGGACATTGAAAGAAAGTGGCTTATCAGTGTCTTTTCACAATGCACAAAGTAACTTAAACTCAATCTTACATTCTAGCATGATCAAACACCGCAAGAGTTTTCCACAAGGAATCAGCATAATCATCTGGAACAGAGTACCGCTTGTCAAGCTTTAAGTTTGATATGACCTGGCAATGCTTATATCAGTGAGGCATATTGTACCAGAGAACAACATTCATCACTGGAGAGTGCAGATTATTACTCAGCATAAAAGAGACAGTTTAATTATGGAGTGAACCTGTGTAACATATGTAACTGGAGCCAAACTGAAAATCTCAACAGCTATGTTAAAATAAGTATATATATTATGGAAATGCAACTGATGCATATTATTTGTCATTTTTCCACTGAAAATTGGACTCAGATGCTCCAGAAGGCCAAGCAGTATATTGCGACAGTTACAGAAAATATGACTAACACAGTTAAAAGAGTTATAATTATTTTATGCAGTAACATTATGTTAGTGTCAATCCAAAGCATTGAAATACAAAATTACACAATAGTTCCACAAACACTCTGTATTGAAATAGGTGTATATTTTTTCATGGTGTACTGTGTCATTTCTAGCAAACTAGATGTCTGCTTCAAAATGTTAGTATATTACTCTGCAAAGTGTTTAGACACTCATAAAAATGGAATATTTGAGTTACTATTTAAGTTTATGCCAAAATATCAACAGAATAAAAATCAGGTTTCACTTTCTGAATAGCACAATAAGAGAGTAATCATTCTTACATGATTTATGTCTTTGTATTTTGAGATGAGAGAATATGCTCTTTTTGTACCAATGCCCGAAATTGATGGAAGAAAGTCACATCCAGCAAGAACACACATGCCTGTCCAAATGGAATACAAAATGTCAGCAGTGTTAAGAAAGTAAATGTGCAACACAGTTACACAGCCTTTTATGGCATTCTCTGCAGTTTCCCTCTCTTTGAATATGTTTATATTGCAATTTGGGCGCCTTGCCGGTTCGGGCATGCTTGTTCGGCTCTCTTTCCTTGTATATAAAACTCCCCCTCTTAATTGATAGGCAGAGCTCCTGCCATTTGCGTTCAATTATATTGCAATTTGGGTAATGATAATAGATTAAGAATTCTTTTCTAGCAATAAAATTTTTGTGATACATATAAAGCAAATACTAGTACTTTGGTAGCATAGATCCTGTAGGGGGAAAACTGAAGATATTGAAAATGGCCAGCCAAACTGCACAGAAAAAACAATACAACAAAAGATGCAACAACTTATCTAGCAAAACAAGTTCATATCACTCTGTAACAAAACTAACAATAGTGTAACACATCGATAAACCTGTGGTGAAAGAATGCTGACACCTTTGACATAATGACATGCCAAACTGTGAGAAGAAATGCATCTTTAACAGAAGTAGAAAACATTCAAGTCCATGCTTAGTTCAAGTCTACAAGATATAACCATGAGCATGACTTTACCTGTAAAAAGTTTTTTATCAAAATCCTGGAAGGAAAGACCATCTTTCTCTGTCTTCAGAGTTCTCTCCATTGTGAATTCTTCACCATTCCCAAACCGATCCATTTTAAATATAATCTAAAATTTGATATCTGTTACATATAAGATAAAAAGTAAATGAAGAGTATGGGAAGAGAGTGATTATCTCACAGCTGGGCAACAATAGGCTATCAAGTCGCTATCTTCTGTAACTACGGCAGATATGCCCCCTTGATCAGCATCAATAGTAGTTAGATATGCCAACTGTGCATCAGCTTCATATGGAGCAACCACAAATTCTACATTTTCTGACCGTAAAATCTGGAGAATAAACATTAGATTTTGCTATACAAGGTAGAAAAATGCCTATACGGAATTACTTTCAATGAAGTACCTGAACTAGACGATAAGCCATCAATGGAGTAATGTGCACAGCTTTCTGCAAATGAACATAGATCAGTGTCACAGATAGTCATATACACATCCTTCTACTCGTCATAATCAAGGATTGCAGCAATCCTCTTTATTCGGACTACAACTTGCATGTTGGTTGCCAAGTGCCCTACTAACTCTACATCATGAGACTAAAGAAAACCGTCAAGCCATGAGATTTGACCAGCATCGCAAGAATTACACTTTAGTTAGGAAATATCAAATAATAATTATTTCAAATACTAGAAATCAAGTGACAAGTTTTTGGCGCCACATCCATATAGTACAAAAAAATAGTTTTTTTTACAAAGGAAGGTTCTATTAATTTTCAAGAGCATTACATCGAGGTGATAAAAAGTCTTGAATTGGAAGTAGAACACACGTGGAGAATACTCTGCAAAATCTGTATATGAGATCCAGTTTGCAGGTTCTGTTGCTCCCTTCTGTCAGTACAATCCAGAAATCAACATCTGAAACTACTGCAGGTTCTTGCTCAGGTAATGATGTAACACAATATGATATCAGCCAACCATGGACACAGTTCTTATTGTGTGGAGATGCCATTTTTTGTACTGTATTTCAGTATTAAAGGTTTGTATACAGTTCCCAGTTACAGGCAGTGGCAAACCCAGGATCTTAAAGTTGGGTAAGCAGAGACCAAAGAGGATTTGAGATTTTACGTCTGAATTTGATTAACAAACAAACTGAATCGAGAATTCGAGAAAACCAGGCGTGTTATTAGAGAGCATGGTGCATGGCAATGCCCAAATGAAAATTAGAAGTGAATGTAGGACCAACTTTTTAGAACCTAATGTATGTCTTTATCAAAATGACAGCAAACATCTTAATAAGTGAAAAGATTGCAGAGATTTTCTGCTGTGGCAAAAACTGCAAGAAAGAAAAGTAGATGGATACCCGGAGAAAGTCGATGGCAGCAGCTGTATTTCCTTGCTCAAGCTTTTCTTTCGCCATGTTTAAACTGAGTTCTCTCTTCCTGAATGAAAATAACCATAAGACTTTAATGTATGTGCTTAAAGCTTAGGTATTACGAATTGCATATTATCCTTGTTATATCTTAAGAAACTGCCAAAAAATTCTAACAGCAGTGCAATCTTGTACAACTATCCAATTGCTGATGAACTATGACCATATGCATAGCGATAATTGGTAGTGAAGAAATATTAGCTTCAGTATGGCCTTAAAACAAGAGTGAAAATCCAAGACCTCATACATACAAATAGAAATGCCTTATGTATGCTAAAAAAATTAAATAATCCCAAAATCATCACAATCAGTACCAATCATGGTCATAGAATATAAATAATGATTCAAATCACAGATCTACAAACACAAACGAAGCTTTAAACTGTGATTTCAGTACAAATGTCATCACAACTCGAATCACCGTACCTCTGCCGCTCGTTATCAGTGGCCGCCTTGCAAGGCATGCTGCCCCCGTCAAAGACGACGACAGGGATAACCTTGTAATGCCGCAGGAGGTTGATGTGGTGCATGAAGTAGCTGATGTATCGCCTGGCTGCGGCGCATTTAGGGTCCATACATAACTCCATACTGCAAGAATAGGCTGCAATGCCATAAACAGAACAGAAGAAAAAAAAATGTTAAGAAATCTGCCCAGGAATCCCTATCAATCATACTCAATACACTGCGGCAATACAATGGAATCGAACCTCCTTTGTGGAGCCAGGAGTACGCATCGATGCCGACCTGCCGACACAACACAAAGTGCCAAGAAATCAAGAAAGATGAAAAGGTAAGGGGAACTGCAGGGTGAAAGACGAAATGGGGATCTACTTACCCGTTTGCCGGCGTACTTCTTGATGTGCACAGGCTCGATGAACGGCTTCAGGAAGCGGAGAAGGTTGGGGATCCCCATCAGTTTGCGCAAACAATCACAAGCCAACTGATTTTGGTTCCTGACTTCCTGGAAGGATTGGATTGGGATTTCGAAGGACTGGGGAGAAGCGGCGAAGTGGCGGGGAGGAAGAAATGGGGGATATTGAAGGAGACGAGAACTGTCTAGTCACTGACAAGTATAGCAGTAGTGTGGGTGCCACATGCGCGAAGTGGCGGGGAGGAAGAAATGGGGATCGAACATCGCTTTGTTTCGCGCGCACCGAATTAGTTTCCCGCGCTTTCTCGCACGCACAAACAAGGGAAACTAAACTAGCTTTAGTAAAAGAGGGCTAATAGCTAGGTTAATTTTTAGGAAAGATCTTAACTAGTTATTGTTTATTAGCTAAACACAATTATTAGTAGCTAATAAAGTCAGTCTCAGTGGAAGCATCAGAATTCATTTGTACTAAATAAGCTACCACATATGTATTTTTAATGATGTGGCAATGTTTTTAACAAGAAAGAGAAAAAGTGATTTTTATAAGGATAAAAATCTCTTGACACAATTACTAACTCTCTTTAAGTCATGAAATTAAATGTCTATGAAACAATAAAACAAAACTTTTAATTGGGAGTGGTTGTTTCATCCATGTTTCATTTTATTCTATATGATATGACAATTTTGAAAACAACGTCAGAAACTCTTTAGTATGACTGGCCTAAGGTTATAGTTTATTTTTATGCAACTAGTAACCGGGAATTTAAGAATGCACGTGTTGAGAAATCATTTTATCAATCAATATATGCGCGCGCACACACACATATAGAGCACAATATGAGACAAAAATAAGAAAGAACAGACTCTTTATTTCTTTCTTATATCTGGAGTACAAAGCACAAAACCGTTATAACTGGAGTACAAAACATTAGGGATAGATTCTACCAATGCCTAATCTTTTATAAGATCTAAGCTGAAAAAAATATTCATTGTCTAAAAACAAACCCATGTCAACTAATTGAGGCCTAAGATGAGTCTTAGCCTTAGAAGATAACTGAGGTAGCGTTCATTATTTTGATCATAAAAAGTATTATAAGTCTGAATAAAGCTACTTCCTCCCTTCAAAATTGCAAGTTGTTTTAGCTTTGTTGTAAATAAAACTTCTCTATTTTTACCATATTTATGGAAAAATATATAAATATCTACACCATTGTAAAAGGGTTCATTGGATATATACACCATGAAATATATTTTGACAGTGCATTTTATTCAACGATGTACATGCTAATATACATGTTTATAAATTTGGTCAAAGTTAGACAAATTTAATTTAGGACAAAACTAAAATAATTTACAATTTGAAAAATAGAGAGTAGTATATAATCTAACTTCACTGAATTTTTCAAATTAAATAAAAAAATGATGTTTTTTTATTGGGAAAGTGAAGATTTAAGAGAAAGTTCAAGAGGGTTTGATACTTTGATGAATATTTAACAAAAATTTTAAAAATTATGAAAACTTGACGAAAGATTTGAAATCTAGTGTTTTTCCAATTTTACACTCATTCATGGATTTGTTTGTCTTTGAATGACTATCTCTTGTAACTTCAATTTTTTATCCACCTTCATCGACTTTTTCTCTAGAGTTTTAGAGGTGAATTTCGTGCCTCATCAATGTTGATCATGTTGCAAGATCATGTTTGCTTGTGTACCTGGCCATGGAAACAGAGGCCCGCCCACATGTAGAGTAAAATGGACGGCTTCTGTTGGCTGGGCAAGACAGATTCTCACCACGAAGCAATTAAACAGCTCCCAAGCCCGCCGTCCAACTTGTGCAGCCCGACATTTCAACGACAAAACAGGTAACGGTAGCTATCTCGGCCCCCAAGACCAAGTCCACAAGACTTTTGGCGCAAAAATGCAAAATATTTCAAACTTGTGACAGGTCACATCTTTTGAGAATTTTCAGTATCCAACTCTCTTCTTCTAGAATACTCCTATATTGGGTTCGTCACCTTGTTTTTGACACTTAAAAGTATTTCCTCCATCTCTTTATATCTGTCGTCGTTGACGTACGTACCACACGTTTAACTCGATTTATAGAAAATACATGCAACATTTGTATCTCTAAATAAATTTATTAAAAAATTAGATTCAAAGATCTTTCCAATAATACTAATTATATACTATAAATATTAATATTTTTTAATATATATTTAGTTAAAGTTGTTTCGCAGGAAGCGCAAACGATAGATATTTAAGGACAACGGGAGTACCCAGTATTTATAGTCACTGGGCTTGGATAATTCTGCTCAACTTGGTCCGAGTCCATCGCCGATCGATATCTGACTGTTAAGCCTGTCGCCGACCGACTCATGCCACTGGTCTGACTAGCCTTTGTCACCGATTGATCCAAGTCTCCAACAGCTCAGGTTGCCGACGTACTAGTTCGACCTGCTGATTGGCTCTAGTGCATTCTTGAATAATCAGAAGTTAACTGCAAGCTGATAGATGTGCACGATGCTCTTATGGCAGAAACAGTTGGCTGTTGGAAGGCGATCGAAGCAGCGGTGGCGCACGGGATTCCCAGAGTTCAGTTGGAAACGGACTCAACGATGCTTCAGAGAGAAGTAGTTTTTGACGAAACGGATCAAGCTCAGGCCGGGGTCCTGTTCCAGGATATTAGTTCACTGATTTGGGGAAATTTTCTACATTTTGATTGTTTTCATATTTCCAGAGTCTGTAACTCGTTTGCGTACCAGATAGCTAGTTTAGTCTTGAGTTGAAACAATGGCGGAGCCAGGAATTTTTGAGAGCCTGGGCGTGACAATACGCCGAGCTATCAGTGACAAGCAATGCACATGAATATATTATATAACATACATATAAAATTAGGAAACCATGATAGATTCAAATTAAAATATTAAAATGATTTTTCAGTACACAAGTTCACGACTTAGATAATGAAACACAAAAGATAAACCTAAATGCTAATTGGTAAAGGTAACTATGGATGCCCACGGCCATGAGCATGGTTACGAGGCAGTTGCATCATCTTGCGACTCTTCAAGTATTGAAACCGCCAAAGAATAGTAGCTTCATCAAGTGAATTGAATAGTTCTCGCTTAATATAGCAGATCATCAAGTTGTTGAACCAATCATCAGCAATCCTATTGCGGGATTTAGACTTGATAGTCTTCATACATGAGAAAGCCCTTTCAACTGTTGCTGTTGACACCGGCGCCAACCCGGCCAACTCGATGAGCTTGTAAACCAATGGAAAAGGCAAATGTTTTTCAGTTTCAACCATTTTCTAGGACAAACTTTCAATATCTTTGCAATTAGCAAAGGCAGCATGCCTCCTTACATGAAGAATATATGTCTCCAATTGTCCCCTTATGACTCCACGATCATGATTTGAGAAATCGTCAACATAAATTTCAGCAAGCCGAGCAAGACTGTTGACATCAAAACTAGAGAAAAGAGTTCTTTGGATCAAGACAAGAAAAGCACATCAATAGCTTTGTCGTCGCTTTAGTGAACCGATGATTCATCTCAGCACATATTTTATCAAATTTAACCTCTGCAAATTAGATAACTCATAACTAAAATTAGTCAACTTACTTGGTTGGCTCAGCCTCCTCCTCTCTGTCATTTGCAATTTTTGCTCAGTCTAGGCACTGTCCAACACAGCAGGTGCCTTGTCCGCGGCTGCCTCTAGCCGCCGGCTCTGCCTCGCCGGAGTCTGACCACCGGTCACCAGCCACTGCCAGCCGCAGTTGCTCTCACTAGAAGCAGTAGCAAGGGGAGGTCAAATCCATTAGCTTCATTTGGGGTTCGGGATTGGAAAAGAAGAAGGACAGAGAGATAATGAAGGAGGTCGGCGCATAGAGCGTTGCTTTGGCCTCCCCGCCATGGAGTAATGGCGCCTCCTCGGTACTGCTCGTCTGCGCCGCAGCCCTCGAGCGCTCGCGCTCCATTACTCCTAGGAGCCGAATCCGCAGTGGCGCCCCTCAGCGCTAGCGTTTTCCTCTGTACTGGGCCTTTGGGCCTAAAGCGCAAGTAGCAGGGGAGCCCGACCAACGGCCTAGGGTGGCCGGGCCTTGGCTCCACCACTGAGTCGAAGTATAGGGACCGGGAGTACCCGATCCCTGTTTTTGTACAAACTTTGGTTCACACTTGAGCCTTCGATCAATTAAAAGGCCCTTGGGGACCGAGCCATAGCTCGGTTGGTGAACGCTCCAGGTGTGGAGGGCACCGGTCGCGTGTTCGAGCCCAGCTCGATGCGTGATTTCCCACCGGGGTTTTTTCCCAAACTAAATGCTTCTCTTGAGTGGAGCCACAGTGGGATTGTGACGTACCCGTTGTCTACGAAGCCATGGATGGTCTCGGTGATCTCACGAAGGACGCGGTTGCTATCTGTGTGTAGTTGTAGGTCTAGTAGTGCACAAGTGGTGTGTGTGGTGTGCGTGCGTAGCGTGGGTGTGTGTTTTTTTGCATGAACAGATCCTACAACTGTACTCAGATGAGAGACTTAAAAAAAAAGGCCCTTGAGCCTGACTCATCCCTTGTTTCGTACAATATGAATAATTGCTCTGCCGTTGACATAAATTTAGCATTACCGACAACTAAATTAGTAGACGCCATGTTCTTTCCTTTGTTCCAAACTATATATTATCATAGTTTTATTCTAATTAAAACACTTTCACTTTAACTAAGTTTTAAGAAAAACATATTAACATCTACAAATCTAGATAAATGCACTGTCAAAGACATATTTGTAAAGAATTTAATAAATGTTGGTGTAGCTTTTATAAAATTTGTCAAAAATTAAAGAATCTTTGTGTGTGACAAAACTAAAAGGTCCTGTAATTTATAACGGGGAATACATATATTAGGTGAAAGCTAAAGAATAATCGACTGATTTCGAAGGGGCTAAACACTCTGTTTTCCTTTGAACTATATAGATGGCATTAGCTTATTTTTTTTTCACAGGCTCCTTCAAGTATTACGGTTTGGAGTTTAGGGATTTGCGATTCGCACGAGCCTACCAAGTTTTCTCACGGTTAGAGGGAAGGTCGCCCGGTAGGAGGGGAGGAGGTCGAGTGATCTAGTGGAGATGTTGACATGGCGGCAGGTAGCCCTGGAGACAGGAAGAAAATGAGATGGTGGCTTTGCGTGCTTCATGTAGCTAGGGAAGATGTCAAGATGAGATATTGGCTTGCGTGCTTCATGTAGGTTGTCGTGATCATTTGATTTATAGCTGTTGGCAGTAACACAATTTTTGACAAGTAAACAGGTCAGTAATTGCAGGCATAATATAGCTGTCATCACCGTATGAACAGCTTAAATTCAAAGGAAACTTGGCGAAGTTTAGCGTACAGCGTGTAGCAGAAACTTCTCGTTACTGTCAATCCGCGTCGAAGTCGTACTTAACACTAAACAAACATCTCATTTTCGACCGGCCGGCCTGGCCGGACGTTACCGAAAGAAACAAACAGAACAGCCTCGCCGCTGTTACCCATCATATCTTTCCTCGAGTGTTTGATTCGTTTGCGATCGAGGACGAGGACGGGCATGCATGGCGACGACGGCAGCAGCCACCGGCACGGTGGTGCTGGTAGACGCGGCGCTGGCTCCGTACGAGCACCCTGACCTCCGGTGGCTAGTCCGGAAGCATGTCCTCGCCGTGCTCCAGGAGTTCCCCACCCTGTCGCCGTCCGTCGACACCTACACCAGCGACAGCGGCGCTTCCACCGTGCTGCTCAACGCGCGGGGCCTCCTCACCGTCTCCTCCGCCCTGCCGCCGGTGCTCCTCACGCTATGGCTTCCCCGGGAGTACCCGTACCTGCCGCCGCTCGCCTACATCTTCCCCGCCGCGCCATCGTCGGCTTCGCTTTCGCTCGCCCGCGACCACCCCTTCGTCGACCACCGCACCGGGCGCGTCCGCCGCACGCTGCCCTACCTCGAGGACTGGGCCGTGCCGCGCTCCAGCCTCGCCGGCCTCGTGCGGAGCCTTGTCGGGGCCTTGAGGATGTGCCACCCGCTGACACCCCGCTTCGGCTCCGCCGTCGTCCACGCCACGACCACGACGCCGGTGGAGGAGGAGCAGGAGCGCATGCGCACGGCGCTGCTCGACGAGCTTGTGTCGAGGCTGGGCAGGGACGCGGTCGCCTTCCGCGGCCACGTGGACGAGGACATACACGCCATGTCCTCCATTCAAGGCAGCCTCCGAGCGCGGGCCGACGCCATGGACCACGCCGTGCGCGACCTCGAAGACGAGAGGATGCGGCTGGAGCGCGCCGTGACGGCCAGCCTTAGCCACCGCGGCAAGCTCCTGGCCTGGCTGCACAAGACAAGCCGCGCGCGCGCGCCCGACGCGGGAGCGGCACCTCTGGCACCGCACGCCACGACGGGTGACGCGCCGCGGTGGCTCGAGAGCAAGGCGTCGGAGCTCGCCGTGGACGACACCGTGGACGCCCTTGGCCACGCCCTGGAGGACGGCGACCTCATCAGCTTCCAGGAGTACATCAAGCGTGTCAAGGTGCTTGCTCGGGAGCAATTTTTCCATTGCCATGCAGCAGCCACCTCGATGAGCAGCAAGGTCACCAAATAATCGATTGCATTAGTTAAGATTTTCTCGAGGAAATGTTGTGCTAGTTAGTATCGTTCTTCACTTCATTGATTGTTTGTTACATATTCAACAGATATAGCCGCGCGCGTTTCCGCGGTATTTCTCATTTGGTGGTTGGTCCCGTGTTCACCTTGTGTTCGATCACTGATTTCATTTTTCCTTGGGAAAGCTACAGCTGATGAATTCTGAGCTCTCTCTAACAAGGAAACTTAACTCTGAAATAGTCCATCGCGCATCCTTCATCAGTGTACAAATTGTCAATCCAATTGCTGAATTCAGCAGCGCCGTGAAAATCTGCTACTGATGTCAGCACCGTGAAACTCTGAAAGGTGTACGATTGGTACGACAAACTTGCTACTCGTGATTGTGATTTCTCTTCTCCAGCACGTTGATCCGCTTATTCTCAACTAATTAACAGAACGCAGCGAAGGAACGTGAACACTAGGGGTGTGTTTGATTTCGGAGCCCAGGGAGGCCAGGCCCGCGAGCCAGACCCAGGCCAGCCACGGCCAGGCCAGGAGTGGACAAGACACCTTGTTTGATTGACCCGCACCAGAACGGCCAGGCCCAGCTCATCCTTTGTTTGATTGCAATCCACGAGCCAGACTCATCATCAACTGCCTCCAACTACCACTTGGAGATTTTATTTGATTCGAGCCAGGCTGGACATGGCCCAAGAAACCACCAGGAGGAAGGGATACAACAGGAGAAGAAGATTTGAAACATCTCAGGTTCAGTTAAACAAAATTCGAGCAAACTAAAGCTTACAACAATATAAAATAAAGATAATTGGCAACAACATGGCCACAGACTAATTGGTGTTCCCATTCATCCTAGTTAGGATAAAAAAGGAAAAAAACAGCACATAGTTCGACAGGCAGTTCAAAAGTTTTTTGGAGAGCAAAGCATCAGATGCAAATAACAAAGATCAGAGATGGATTGGTGTCATCATCGGCCTAGACATTGCAGTTACATTACCCAGACATGGTCAGTCTCATCCAAAGAGCCACAACCAGCAAGAAAAGAGTCACAATGACCACATTCTTCCAATCTCCAAGCCTTTCATCAGTTGGTGCAACGGCAACAACAAAACAATTAGAACGAAGAGCAATTTGGGAAGGAGATTGCTGCTTGTAATGATGCATTATAATCATGCATGCTTGCTCATAGTTTTGGTACTTCTTGTACCTAGCATTTTTATAGCCAAGCACTTGGAAAGAGCATTCATGCTAAGTGAAGTAAATTCCAGGGGTGTTACCCTCAAAAACCACATAGCATGGGCCATTAATCTGCAATGGCAATAATTGTCAGAGCCTCAGTGGTGTTAAGTTAGATGAAAGTTGCCATAATCTTAGTTTGACTGCATAAAAGGCTAGTCGTAGGCAGGGAAAGAAATGTAGTGCCTCAGTCATATTTTCAGATCAGAAACAGTGCATGAGGCGACATTGAAGATCTATGATTTTGGTAAACCAAATCGTAGATAACAAATGTCGACCAATAAACTGATTCTATAAGTGTACGAGTAAATAGTTGACATCATTGACAAAAAAATTGTATTGGCCTCGGCTTTTAAGATTCTACTGCTAGATTCTAAAGTCAATCATAGGTGCCTATACATCCATCAAATAACAGAAAAAACTAGCAATTCAATGAGAGCACCAACGGAAGTCCCAAATAAGAGGTTGAACAACAACATCATGCAGGCCATGAAAGCCATGGTCACATCCATTCACTGCCATCAGCTCATTTTGATGAATCTGTTGCTAGGGAATGGATGTGGCCCATGGGTTCGATGACCACCATGAAAAACAGCAAGGAGACATCAAGAAACAGCATACAGGCACCTCCTAAGTGTAAATGATTTTGCATCATCGGCCATGATCCCATTCCTCTCATTGCAGCAACAAGAACAGGAAGAAGCATAGCCAATAAAGTTGACAGAGAAAACAAAAGATCAAACAAATGTAGGAAACAAAAGAATAAACACATGATAGTTCATCCCACCACATGTATGTGGCCTCAGCTTTGGTATTTGCTGCAAAAATCTAAACTCAGTCATTGGTGGCTGCATTTCTAAAATAAAACACAGATCAAGTAAGGTCCTTTATCAGATGTTCACCAACCAAATTATGAAGGCCATGAAAGCCATGCGCACGTCCATTCCCAGCCATCACTACAGTTACTTTACCATGTGTTGCTAGGGAATGGACATGTCGCATGGGTTTGATGACAACCATGAGAAACAGCAAGAAGACATGAAAAATCAAATTATAGAGCCACCTCATTAGTTTTAATAAGCTTGCATCATTGGCATACCCAATTCATCTCATTTACTGCATCAACAACAGAATGCACAGGATAGGTAAGGAAACCATCCAACCAATAGAGGTTGCATATTAATACAACAAGGTTGTGTCCAAATAGCAGTTCAACCCACAAGAAGTAGACACAAATAGCAATTCAGCCCACAAGAAGTAGGCAAAAATAGCAGTACCCAAGTCACACTTGGTCATCTATAGTTAGCCACCCTCCTACTAAGCAAACCCAAAAGGACAGGTGTTGGTCAGCCATCTACTATGCACAGGAGCTACATCAAAATGGAACCCAAAAGAGAAGAGAGTGGGTGAGAGAGGTGGAGGAACTATAAATCTTAACAGTCAACCCCTTCTTTGCCTTGCTGCCCTAGTTGGATAGAACTACATATAGTAGTTCTTGGCAAGGTAGTTCCTTAGTCAAATCTCCCTATGACTGATTGCTATGTTCACAAAGCCAATGCCAATGGCCTTGTTTTCCAGCAGGTAGGTGTAGGCAATAATGAGAGCTTCAGTGGTGAAGTCATGCATCTCCATCACTGCAAGATAGAGCTCAGGATCCACATGTGCAGCACATGTCTCCCTAAGTGCACTAGCCACATTGTTGACAGCATCTGTCATGTTGGTCATCATAAGAATCTCCTCCTCACTGAAGTTGGGCCTCTTCCTCTTAACACCAACAGTGGATGTGACTGGTGTAGTGGCCTTGCTACCCTCACCAACCTCAGTGGTGGCTTTGCCTTCAGAGGCAGTAGAAGTGAACCCATGACCCTCCAACTTAGCAGCCACACTGTCAGCATTGTTGACCCCCAAGGGCTCACTGGATCCAAGGCAAACCTACCACTTGCCATGGCACTACCAAATATGGTCTGCATCTCAGAGTAGAATCTAATAGGTGTGTTGAGAAACTCAACATCCTTAGGGTGGTCTACAGTCAGTGTATACAATTAAAGGAATAGTCTAGAAAAGAAAGAAGTGGAGAAGACTACAGATGTATAGGATTCACTTTCTACCTTGCAGTGACCTAGATAGTGCTCAGGTTCCAGCATTATGGCATTGACATCCTCATCAAACAAGGCACCACTAAGGTCCTACAACTTGCACACCCTAGCCCACTTCTGCCTCCACTTTCTCAAGTGATTGTACACTTGAGTGGGACTAACAGCCTCACCACTGTACTCTCTAAGAGCCTTAGCCACACTGTTGACATCCTTATCCTTAAAGCACTTGTCAGTCCTACTACCATCAGACACTATCTAGGATATCCTCCTGAGGACAAACCCTGAAGTGTTGTTATTCCACCTCATGGGGAGCCTCACACCAGTAGCTGCCCCCTGTGCAGGCACAACATCAGGTGCATCAAGCCCCACTTCAACCACTTCAGGTGCAGCCACAGCTGCTCCAACAGCTGGCTGAGCAACTGCAGCTGCACCTGCACCAGCCACCAAACCTTGCATCATGTTAGTAGCAACCACAAATCTAGCACTAAGATTAGCACCCATTCTAGCCATCCTAGTAATGTGACCAGGCAGTAGATGAAGCAATGCACAAACAAATATTGCAGCTTCAATAAATGGAAACAGCAAGATAAATTGCAACTAGAACAAAAGGAAATCAGGTTACACATCATTTGTCTCAGACATGTCCATTAATTATTACATGACCACCACATCACATGAGTTCCATATCTAAGGTCTACAAACTGATATTTTACATGAATGGAAAGCAAGGAAATCAAATCCTAGAAGTCCCTCTAGTAGCCCACATAGCAGTGCAAATACCATCCCTCCTAAGAGCCATGCCAGGTGATTCCTGAGATTCCTGAGACAACATGTCTCCCACAGGTTGGGTTTCATGTGCCTCAGGCTGGCTGCCTACAAAACCTTCTTCAGATGGGACAACATCATCAATGCCAAAGCCAATGATCCAGTAGTGGAGGATGCAACAAACAAGTACAAGCTTCACTTGGGTCTTGTAAGTGTGGAAAGGTTTGTTGTCTAGGATATGAAATCTGTTGTTGAGTGCACCAAAAGCCCTCTCCATTGTCACCCTAAGGGATGAATGCCTTAGGTTGAACAGTTCCCTTGCATTGGTAGGAAAATTGCGGCTGCCAAATTCAGTCAAGTGATACCTGACTACCAGCATCTACTATAAGGAGGGAGGAAACCACTCCGGCATGCATAACCAGCATCTACCAGGTAAAATTTCCCTACAATTCCACCAAAACATACACTACAGTGAATGCGTGTGTAAGGTTTAGGACAACAGTTTATGGACTAATCAGGCTTTGGTTACCTTCTGGAACTGTCACTACTAACTTCTGACCCTTATGCCACGCTTTTTTGTCGCAACGGCAAGATTTGGTTGCAATAAGGGGTGTTATCGCAACCTTTCGCACTTTCGGTTGCGATAGGCGGAATTTTTTCCACACAAATTATTTCGTGGCCGTGAGCCCAAAGATCGTTGCAATAAGTAAGTGCTATCGCAACCAATTGTAAACCAGTTGCAATAAGTGGTCACTGTTGCCACGATTTGATTTGCGTTGCGGGTGGTTTTATTGGCGTTACAATACTGAGATGATATTGCAACTCTTTAGTTGATGGTTGCGAAAGCGCATCTATGTTGCAACGAATATGATTCGTTGTATGTAATAGTCGCTTGTGTTGCAAAAGAGTTGTACATATAGCAACAAAAAAAACAAATTGTTGCAATAAGTAAGGTTCGGGAGCACGACACTTTTAGGAAAAAAAATTAAAAAAAGATGTGTAACCAAGTTTGATCGTTTCTTACGGATTCAGTAATAATCTGCACGGCATTAATGCCTATTTCGCTGAGATTTCCCATGTCCGAAACTGAATGCTCACTGATGCACGTGATTTTGGCCTAACCTAATATGATACTAAGGCTGGGATTCAGCCCGAATCATCCGAATTTCACCGAAATTCGTCAAATTCGGCCCGGCCCGAGAGAAGACCAAACCGGCCAAATTATTTCGGCCTGGTTCAAAATTGCAGCCCATTCTAGGGTCCAGCAAACAGCCCACCTATATCTATACGACACTGAAACTTCATCACCGATGCTAGCTAGTGCCTGATGCCTCCTCGACGCCGCCGCCAGCGTCGGCTCCGCACCTCGCAAAACAATGACAGCATACAAATTGCACCAACTACACAAGAGGACAATGAGACTGGAGAACATGCAAATTATGAGAATGAAGATGCGTTACAGCAGGTAATGACATTATTACACTATGTTCCAAGTAATCTTGAGCTATGTACCTTAAACTCTAGCTAAAACAGATCGAACAATTTAATGTTTGTAGACTCATCCAGGAAGCGTTGTCACCGTACAAAAAGATGTAGCACCACCTACTACTCGCTCCAGTAAAAATACTACTATTGTCACCAGAAATCTTTTCAAAGAAAACACTGCAAATGTGGCAGCACCGAAGACATATATCACTCAACAACAACTGATGAATAGAACAAGAAATCCTAAAAAGAAGGTAACAGCTACAATATGTTATCAGCTAATTGGAAACTAAATTGTGCTCATTTTATCATAACTCTTTTCTGGACAGACCTGCACTAAGACTACCATGCCATGAGAAATAGATATGATTTGGGTTTAATTCTTGTTTTGCTGTGTTCTTAAATATAGAGTGCGTCAATCCGTAATTTATTGAGACATTGGTCTGCATTTATCTTTGCTGTCCCTGCATGCTTATTAGACACATCTAATGCAAGAAAGGTTGCACCTACACCAAATATGTAAATAATTAGTTAAGGACTTAATTCTATTTCACCATTCCCAGTTAGTAACTCAGTTAGATGTCATGCACTCTTGCATCAACTGCTGAAAGTTTATCAAATGTGACCTTCCTCGTAGAACTAGGAAATGTAGGAAATACATTTATCATACGTGCTGAAAACTGCAGCTTGTGCAGTTCTGATTGGGTGAATTATTCCATGTAGTAAATTCCCATTTCTGTGATACTTGATAATACCAAAGTTGTAGAAAGTTAGAGATGTTTGTCGTTGTGAAAGTTCATGATTTTAGCCCTGGAGAATTGGGAGTTATGAATTTTAGATGTAGCCTGTTAGGTTTTGACCTTGCTCTGCACAGCAGTGGACCTTTTTGATTTTCGACCTTGATAACTGCAGAATCTGATTTTACAAATAACTAGAAAGATGTAGAGAATTTCATGGGCTTTCCGTATTGTTAAAGAATATAATTTTTCATTGTCCAGAACTTTTGTTATGATTTTTCTAAGCAACTGTACTGCTGCTGCCTTAACAATTAAGATACTTTGACAGCAAAATGGTTGTACGTATAGCATTTCTTAATTTTTAGTTCTACTTTTGCTTAATTAAATTGACAGCACTCCTTTCATAGTTTTGATTAATTCTTCTTTTGCTTAATTACAACCATGTTCTATCTGAATCTCTTTACATTTTGTGCATGATGTAGTAAATCTAATATTTTTCTAATATCCCAATCTTATTCTTTTGGTCAGTAGGTGGACAAGGTTTGAGTGGGATGCTCCTAATCAAACGAGGACATAGCCGAGCTGATGACATGTTGCTGCTAGGAAAATCTCGAGGGGCTGCATAGATGCTAGGAAGTCTTGTACTGCTGCAAGTTTTAAAAAGTTATGAAATAATGAGTGAATTGTTCACTCGTTTATGATTTTAGCTACTATTTCAATGCTTTGTCAACTTATTGAATCATTGATTATAATTAATATATGTGAGTGCAATTGCTTTTGTTATGATTTCTTGTTTTTTTTTGCAATTATGATTTATTAAACCACAAATCAAATGCTACTAGTGTTGCAATACAAACTATGCCAACGAGCTACTATGCGTGACAATATGATATATGACAACGAACTCACTTGCGTGGCAATATGATATATGGCAACAAATGGAATTGCGTGGCAAATGGTACTATCGCCACAACATGACAACCGTGGCAATAACATGATCTCTCGCAACAAATAAAATTACGTGGCAAATGATACTATTGCCATGGCACAACGATCGTGGCAATAACGTATGATCTCTCGCAACGAATAAGATTATGTGGCAAATAGTGTACTTGCAACGACGCTGTTCGTGGCAAATATCTTTATTGCTACGTTATTGATCGTTGCATGTACCACCTCTTGCTACGAAGACGTGCGTGGCAAGTGCTTATATTGCCACGACCGTGAACGTTGCGACAACGTCCTATTGCCATGCTTGGCAACGGACAGGTATGGTTGCAGGAAACCCCAACAGTTGCAACGTCAAACTAGCAACGGTTGCAATACCTTATTGCAACCATTGGCAATGAACGTGATTTGGTTGCAACATCTACCTTTTGCAACCAAATTGGGCCTATTGCAACATTTTTTCGTCGTTGCGCAAAGGTTAGAAGTTAGTAGTGTGTAAACCCATCGTTCTTCTCAATGGCATCAGCTAGAATTAGTGCATCATGGGCTAAGCCCTCCCAGCCAGCTAAGACATAGGTGAACTTTAGATCAAAGTCCGCAGTAGCCATCACATTTTGTATGGGGTTTGATTTCCTACCCCTGAAAGCCTGCTGCATATGTCTAGGCACCCTTGCCAATACATGTGTGCCATCAATGGCACCAATGCAATCCTAACAATATTTCCAAATTGGATAAGAACATAGTGTAACAAGTGCTGGTACCTAAGGCAGATAAACAAGATATACAAGTACTTGCAAAAAAGGGTACCATCTATGACTACCCAATATTTTAGGATGTGTGGCACTGGTAGGAGGCTTGATCATATCAGCCCTTAGCTCACCAACAGCATACAAAACTTGGTGGAAGATTCTACTCACTATCTCAATGGACCTCCTAAAGGATTGGTGAACTACTCTAAACCTCTGGTTGTGACTAACCACATGTAAGAACATTGCCACCTACTCCTCAACAAAACACCCAGTGGTTTCAGGTACAAGGCCTCTATTTCTAAAGAGGTTGCATAGAGAAAAAAGGGGCTCTTGTCATATGCAGCATGGCTAGGCATTTTGCATCATTGGTATTATATATCATTTGGAGGGTTCTTTGCCTATGCTATTCACCTTCAGTCCTAGGGCCATAAATTATTGGCTCAGTTTGTCCATTATTCCTTCTAAGCCTAGTGACCACAAAACATACCATCGCCACAACCATAGCAGCTGCTTGGCTAGCCATCATCGCACGATGTTCATTTGGATCCATCTACATGCATTCAACATTCAAATGTACAATTTAGAGATAATCATCATCAACCATGTCACCAACTCTCACATAAGCACATCAACTATATCAACAAGTAAACATGGACGACCTCGGAATAACTCATTTTAGCAACCAAAATAACATCTTTGAGCATCAATAAATCAAGATCACCAAGCGATCCACACATCTGAGCGCAAAATGAAACCCTAGAATCAAATCAATGGGGGATAGGGGTGGATTTCACCTTGGGAGAGCTGAAGGGGAGCTATGCGTGCGCAAAACGGAGAAGAAGAAGAAGAAGAGCCGGCGGTGAAGAAGTAGCAGATCTGGTATGGGAGGTACAAGATGCGCTGAATCCAAGACCAGCCGTAGCACAGGAACTTGAAGAGAAAGACAAAGGAAGAAGACCGCCTCCACGAAGCCCGACAGCAGACGGAGTGGCGCCGCATCGAAGCAGATTCAAACCGGGGGAACAGAGACGAAGCCCCAGGACGAAGTACACCGCCGCGCCGCACACCGAAGTCACCACCGTCGCCGGTCACTCAACGGGAGTGGAGTGGGTGGAGATGGGGATGGGAAGGTGAGAGGAAGAGGAGAAGAACACATCAAGGGAGGAGGGTGGCTTATTAAGCCGTCAGATTTTAGCGGGGAAGGGAGCGCGCGAAAGTTTCCCCCTTCCTGTGCGAGCCCGCCAGAGCCAGCCGCCGCCGCTCCAAATCGCTCGCGCGAGCTCGGAGAGAGCCAGGCCAGGAAAAACGAACCCTAGGAGAGTTTTGTGGGATGTAGGATAGAGAGGGAGAAATGCACGCGCATGGCCAAGCTACCAACCGGGCTAATGAATCAAACATGGCTACTTGTAGCTAGGGGGCTCGGCTACCCCCTTTTGGCCCATATCAAACATGCCCTAGTTGTCTTGATGTGCTTGCAGCTAGCTGATTAGGGATAGAATTTTGAGATTTCGGGGCCATTGGGTTCCCTTGATTCTCCTCACCTCACCTTCCTTAGCTTAGAATGGAAAGAGATAGTCATTAGTTGAGAGACTAGCTTGTCTTGGAATTATAATGACAAGGAAATACCTTGTTGCTATGGGAGAGCCAATTTGGCTACCTTTAACTAGCAAGGTAAGGCTAGCCCACCAGCAAGGTGTCACACCCCAAAATTTTCTATTTTAGATTGTGAATAGAAAACACTAAATAAAATAAATGGTTTAAATATTTGTATAAACCTTGTCAAGGTCAATTTAAGTTTTTCACTTTTCCTCCCTCTTAGGCGCATGAACGTTCAAGCGATGGTGACATGCAGTGAGTCTGTGACTATTGGCACTTGGCAGTCACTGTGTTGCACACAAGGGATTACTAACAGATAGGAGTATGACTGTTGCCTGAAAACTACTATATTTCAGGCATTTGGAATATAACATATCCCTAAGTTTTGGCTAATTTAAATATAGAAAAGTACGGTTCTCTAAATTTTCTAAATTAATTCGATGGGCTTTTGGTTGATGTGATGTTTGGTTTGATGTCATGTTTGCTTGTTGCTTCTTTGTGTGTTGAGAGTGAGAAAGTCTTTAAATGCGTTTAGTAGGTCGATTTTCTTTTTTGGCACGCCTTTACCTTTTTCCGCAATCAAATTTCTTGTTTCTCAACTTAAGCTTTCATTCAGAGCTTCTCAAAATCTTTTATTTGTAACCCAAATCACTCATTTAAGTTTCTCGTCCGTCAATCAATCTCTAAGAACTTACCGGGAATTATTTCAACTTTTTCTAAAACTTGTTCCCACTTTTCTGTGAGCATAAGCTAATTTTAGATGATTTAAAATATCTTTTCATGAGCATCAAATACTTTATTTGGATTCCTCATATTCCAAAATATTCCCCAAATTTTTGGAACCTTTGAAGTAATTTTCGCGACTTAAAAATCAATTCTGGGCTTTTCTGAAATTATTTTAATCCTGCAATTCATTAATTTCGAAAATAATAAAATATCTCATTTTTCGACCAACTATATATATGTCAGTGTTCTCCTCGACGCGCTTGTTCTAAATCGGAACCAGAAAGCTTGTTGGTATTTGTTAACGCAAACAGATAAATCCGCAAGCGCACGGATATCGTTGTAGTTTTCACCCGGAGTATTCCTGGGTATCGATTTGCACGGGGAACGAGAAGTGTACTAGAAAGGTTCAAGGTTGTCCAAGGAAGAAATATTTTTTGTGGATAGAGAGGATTTTCTAAGGTTTTTTCAAGACAAATTAGATAACCAAGGTTCAGGCTTACCAAACTTACTTCGGAGCAGCAATTCCTTTCTGATCCTCAAAAAAGACTGGGAATGGGTGATCGAGGTTAGGCTGCCAAAAGCTCTATGAAAACACTAGACCAAACATGGTGGAATACAAAGGCCTGGTCAGAGTTGTCACCTCTGGGGCTACCATACTATTCGTGGGTTTAGGCGTAAACTCAGGTAAACTCTAGCTGAGACACCACGTCTGTGCTAGTGATTACTACTCTAGTCCGGATCCTTAGACTAGAGCACTCGGTCGAGCGGAGATCCCGTAAGTAAGGTAAATCAAGAACTGAATTTAGTTAAATAGATAACTTGGAATTACCAAAGCACAACCTGGATATTACTCAAGAATTGAGTCGGCTTCATAGAGCTACAAAGTTGAGGAGATCTGACAGACCCAACTCCTCCTCCGCACTCTTTCTCTCCTCTCTCTCTCTCTCCCTATTTTCTTTACTACAACTAGGTGGGAGCACCTAGAGGGACACTACTACTAAGAATATTGAAAGCATCTAGGCCCCTAGTTAGGTTTCAGTGATTAATGACGACACGATATTACTGTGACTAACATGTGTTTTGCAGAGGAAATTTGAGTTAGGTCATGGTAATGGTGATTGCTTGGGCAATTATGGTTTTCATGCCCCTGTCGATGGAAATCATTTCGGTTTTCAAAGGACGGACAACAAGTTTAAGGACGGACTAGTTCTAAGTGTCGTTTGGCATTGAAGAGACACTTAGAGTAGTTTAGGACTTTGTTTTTTCCTTTGGTCATACTATTAAGGGGGTATGAACTAGTAGCTTGACCTAGGTGAGTCTAATGTGTTAGGTGTGGTGCACACTTGTTAAATTTTGCTCTAGGTAGCTCAGGTTTTGTCCTAAGATCTTTTGGGAACAAACTCATTCACAAAGGTTTTGAGTTGGAAGTGAATGGAGCTTTGATTCACTGACCGAACGCAGAAGAAAAAGCGACCGGACGCTGGCTCACAGAGTCCGGTCATTGCTCTGAGAGAGCAGCAGAGGGATAGTCAGCGACCAGATGATCTATAGTCATCGACACCTGATGCGCCGATACTCACGCTGTAGTAGCAAGATGACAAGGCTGACTACTGACCGGACGCTGGGACTTGCAGTGACCGGACTCGCACGCTGCCGCGTCATGTCAACATCAGTAAGGTTCCAGAGGAGAATTTTAGCGATCAGACTCGTCAGGTGGGGTGTTGACCGAACACTGGTCAGCGCCAGGTCACTCCAATGGCTATTTCTAACGAGGTTACATAGTGCAGCTGAGTTGAACTGACCGGCACGTCCGGTTAGGAGGACCTGTGTGTCCAGTCATGTCGTATTTTGCTAAGGTGGACAATAGCGGTCTTGTTTTGAATGAGAGAGTATAAATACTTCTCCTACTCATCCATTTCACTTCTCTTGCTCATTTGTTCAGCTGAGAAACACCTTTGGAGTGTAAGGGAGTGCAAGAGCCTAGTAGGGTGATTAATATTTGAGAATCCAAGATTCAGAACCTCATTAGTGCATAGGGAGTAGAAAGTGTGCATCCACCTTTCTCATTAGGCTTGTCTTGGTCAAGTGAGAGTTTGTGCTTGTTACTCTTAGTGATCGTCATACCTAGGCGGCTCGGTGGTGATTGGAAGCTTGGTGATCATCCGACAGCGATTGTGGATGACCCAAGTCGTCTTGTGAGCGGTTGTGGGTGATTCACTGTGATGGAGTGTCGAAGAATCAGCCCGTAGAGAGCAATTGATCCTTTTGCGGATCAAGGGGAGCTACACCCTTGCGTGGGTGCTCCAACGAGGACTAGTGGAGAGTGGTGACTCTCTGATACCTCAGAAAAACATCGCCGCATTCCTCTCCCTCTCTTTACTTTGAGCTTTTACATTTGAGCAATTCAATTCATGTCTTTACATTCCTAGAATTGCCATGCTAGATTAGGATTGGAACTTAGGGTGCAAAACTTTTATGCGGTAGAACAATAGAATCACTCTTAGGCACAAGGGGGTGAAATGGGCTAAGTATAGGGCTTAATTAATGTAAGAATTTTAGAATTAGCCCAATTCACTCTCCTCTTGTGCATCTTGATCCCTTCAATTGGTATTGGAGTCTCGTGCTCCTTGAATTAGGCTTAACTGCCTAGAGCAAGATGTCTCACGGGGATGGACCCCCTCCTATGTTTGAGAGAGATGATTTTTCTTATTGGAAAATTCGTATGGAGGCGTACCTAGAGGCCATAGATGTTGGAGTGTATAGAGTCGCCGCCTAAGGCTTCACAAAACCTAAGGATCCCGCCAACCTTGTCGGTGATGAGGTTCACTACAAGAAGTGGAATGAAAAGGCTAGAAATGCCTGTTGACGGTCATTAAACTCCAAATATAACCATCAACTATTGCATAAAGTGATATGAAATGAATTACAAAGCATAGTTGTAGGGTTTGATTCTAACAAGTTCCACGAGTTTTGGTGCTCTCATTTGTCTTGTAGGATATGCAACTTTTCCTAGAATAAAAGTATCTCAAATGATGAATTGGAGTGCACCATTGCGAAGGGCTCGTCCGATCGAAATAGATATATTACTTGCTATATTTGGAGTTCGGAATAAAAAGATATCCATTCGCGACCACGCATACACTAGAAGGTTCCAGAGGACACGAGAAGACACCAGACCGAAGCGGACCCCAATTGGCTGACAGGTAGGGCCGACCGGCCCCACCCCTATGCCAGCCAGCCCTTAGCTGCACCGCCTCACCCTGAGCTTCTGGAATGTTCTTCCTACGCCTTCTAGGGTCCCATCTACTTCCAATTGAAGTCAGTTTATCCAACGGTGGTCGAGGGAGGTCACATGGATCGATGATGTGGCAGTTACTTGGCCTCTACTCCACCTCGGCCTATATAAGGATGCCCCCTACCCTCTCTAGGAGGTCATCTCTCATTCGGATCAAGGAACAACACTAGAGAATTAGGGCTAGACTCTCCAATGTAGTAGATTAGTTCGAGTTGAGAGTTAGGGAGAGTTGGACTACGCTCAGGTTCTGGAGAATTCTTTGGAGGTCTTGTATATCTTTGTATCTTACCTTTGTAAGACTTATGCTTTAATATATTTATCTTCTCTATTTACTTTTATGGCTTCATATGTGTGGTTAGTATAGTTGTTATACTTTTGCATGGGATCTCCGCTCGTATTGAGTGCGGTAGCTATCACGTGTGACTAGAGTAGTAATCATTGGTGTAGACATGGTGTCTAGACTATAGGTTACCTGAGATTGCGCTCAGTCCCACAAATAGTTGTGGTAGCCCTAGAGGTGATAGCTCTGACTAGGCCTTTGTAATCCACACCACGTTCGGATTGGTGTTCGTAGGGCTTTTTGGTAGCCTTCCCCCGACTACCCCTTTCCAGTCTTTACGAGAGTCAAAAAGGTACTGTTGCTCCAAAGTGTTATTGTGTGATTGCTATATCTTCCTATATTTTAGTTATCATAGAACCAAAGTAACAGAGAAGTATTTCGAAACCTTGAACTCTCCCGCTATCCTCTCAATTTAGCTATGCTACTCTTTTGTCATGGAATTCTCCTATGTGTGTGTCATTATGCATAACTCCTATCATTTATCATTTACCCCTACTTTAGTCTAGTTGGTATATTAAGTTAGTAGATGTATGATGGTGAATTATTAGATTCTTTAACCATTGTTTCCCTGTGGATAAATACGATACTTTGGAATACTCCCAGGTAAAAGCTATAACTTTATCCGTGTGCTTGCGGAATTTTCTATGTGCGTTAACAAGTACCAACAACACCATCTTTAGAGGCCTTTGCAAGGACGTCTTTAACCATGTGCGGAACCACAAAGACACCCATGCATTATGGTCGGACATTTGTGCGCTCTATGAGGGAACCAAGAGTGGGCGTGAGGAACGCTATCACCTTGTGATGAAGAAGCTTAATTCATTTGAGATGCTTCCTAATGAAAGTGCTAATAAAATATATTCTTGCTTGAATGTTCTTGTAGAGGAGGTCAATGGGCTTGGACTCACTCAAATGCAACCATCCGATGTTGTGAGAAAGATCTTGAGTGTCCTCACCATTAACAAATATGGGCATATTGTGACGGTGCTTCATCAAGGTGATCTTTCCACCGCTACGCCAACTCAAATATTAGGGAAGATCAATGCACATGAGATGTACATGCACATCACTCCTCAAGAGGGCTCTTCATCCTCAAAGAAGAAAGATTTGGCATTCAAGGCTAGCCACGAGAAGAGAAGCAAAGAAAATATTGGTCATGATAGCTCAAGTGATGAGAAGTTGATGATGCAAGTCTTGCTTGCATGGTGAGAAAAACTGCCAAGATGCTCACAAGTAGTAGAAGGAAGCCCATCTTCGAAATAGATTGTTACAATTATGGAGAACTTGGTCATCTAGCTCATCAATGCCCCAAACCCAAGAAAGACAAGTACACGAAGAAGTACAAGGGCAAGAAAGATAACTCAAGTGATGATGATTGGAAGAAGAACAAGCCATACAAGAAGAAGGATGGCAAGAAGAAACAATTTCACATGAAGAATAAGAAGAATGGCAAGGCTTATATTGTTGGTGATTGGCTCACGGACATTGAATCATCTAGTGGCTCATCTGATGATGAAAGTGATGATGAGAAGAAGAATGTGGCCGCTCTTGTGATTGGTTCTTCACTATCTCCACCGCCACCGCTGCCATCATCTTCTATACACCTATGCCTCATGGCCAAGGGTGAACGAAAGGTACAAAATGATGATGATAGTAGTGGTGATGATAATGCTAGTGATGACGAAAATGGTAGTGATAGTGATGAAGAATTTGAATCACCTTCTTATGATGATCTTGTAAAATTGCTAAACCAATACACTAAGATCATAAGAAAGACAAGAGCTAAAAATGAGAAGCTACTTAAGAATGATTCACTTTTAGCAAAGTATGACATAGCCTAAAAGGCTAGTGATGAGCTTAGAGAAGAAAATAAAATTGTGTCATCTAAACTCAAAGCACTCAAAACCTCTAAAAAGGAGCTTAGAGCAAACATGATAAACTTGAGGAGATGCACAATGAGCTCACCACTTTGATGAGATGCACAATGAGCTCACCACTAGTTAGAAGTTGCTAAAAGAAGAGTACACCAATCTCAAGATTAATCATGACAATCTTGTTTTTTCTCATGAGCTTTTATCCAATGAGCCACATGATGCTACTAACAATGTTGTTAAGATTGATATAACTACATCATGTGATGACTTGATTGTTGAGAGCATTGAGCAAGGTTCTAGTAGTAAAGGTAAGAAAGTGGTTGAGTCCGATAACTATGATGATTACATCAAGCTCTAGAATGAGAATGAGAAGCTCAAGAAGGATCTTAAAAAGGCATCAACCACCAACAATGTTGTCATTGAGAATCTTGACAATGATCATGATATGGCTCTTGAAAATGAGATGCTTAGAGAAGAGAACAAAAGACTCAAGATGGAGATGGGTCTTAAGAAGCAAACAACAAATGAGTCACTCATTGAAGAAAACAAGAAACTCAAATTGGAGAAGGAATATCTTAAGACCAGTTTGAACAAGTTCACAAGAGGCCAATATCTTCAAAGTGAGCTACTAATGAACACCGTGATGAAGATGGATAGAGGTGGTATTGGATACTTGGCACATCAAGAGAAGAAAGCTCAAGCTCAACATCAACAACAATACAAGTCAAAGCCTAAGCCAAAGAGATGCTTTGAGTATGGACAAGGTCACTTTGCTCATGAGTGTGAAACTCCACCACCACAACCCTTGTCCAAGCATGCTAGACCCTTTGCTTTCAATGCTCACTACATGCTTAGAAAGGATTCTAGTGGAAAGATGAAAGTCATGTTCTTAGGTCCACCAAACAAGAATAGGCCTAAGCAAATTTGGGTTGCTAAGTCACTAGTTGAGAAAGTCAAGGGCCCTCATCAAGTTTGGGTCCCTAAACAACAAGCTTGATCTCTTGTGTGTGTAGGTGAACTACAAGACCAGTGGAAGTCATTAGGTTATTGATAGTGGTTGCACTCAACATATGACCGGTGATCCTCGTATGTTCACCTCACTAGATGAAGATGTGGATGGTCAAGAAAGAATTACATTTGGTGATAATTTAAAGGGCAAAGTACAAGGGTTGGGCAAAGTTGCAATATCAAATGACCACTCAATTTCAAATGTGCTATATGTTGCTTCATTGAGCTTCAACTTGCTATCCGTTGGTCAATTATGTGATCTTGGCTTTCAGTGTTTGTTCATCGAGAAGGAAGTGGTTGTGTCAAAGAAAGATGATGATCAAGTTATATTCAAGGGTTTTAGATACAAAAACTTATATCTAGTGGACTTCACCTCCGAAGGTGCTAACTTGAAGGCATGCTTATTCACCAAAACATCACTTAGTTGGCTTTGGCATAGGAGGCTTGCACATGTTAGGATGAGTACACTCAAGAAGCTATTGAAGAAAGAATTGGTGAGAGGTTTAAAGGATATGAATTTTGAGAAGGACAAGCTTTATAGTGCATGTCAAGCTGGCAAGCAAGTTGCTAATACTCATCCAACCAAAGCTTACATGTCTACATTAAGAGTGCTAGAGCTTCTCCACATGGATCTATTTGTACCAACAATCTACAAGAGTTTGGGAGGCAACATCTATTGCCTTGTGATAGTTGATGATTACTCAAGATACACTTGGGTGTTCTTCCTTCATGACAAGACCGAAATGATCGCATATTTCAAGAAGTTTGCCAAGAGAGCACAAAATAAATTTGATGTGAAGATCAAGAAGATAAGAAGAGACAATGGGAAAGAATTTGTCAACACAAACATTGAAAAGTATTGTGATGAAGTTGGGATCAAGCATGAGGTCTCCGCAACCTACACTCAATAAAATGGTGTAGTAGAGAGAAAGAACCGGACACTAATCACCCTTGCAAGAACTATGCCTAATAAGTACAATACACCTCAAGATTTGTGGGTGGAAGCTATCAACACCGCATGCTATGCATCCAACCGCCCATTTCTTCAAAAGTTTCTTGGCAAGACCCCTTATGAGTTGCTAAATGGGAAGAAGCCAGATGTCTCATTCTTTCGGGTGTTTGGTTGCAAATGCTACATCTACAAGAAGTGGCAACACCCAGGAAAGTTCCAAAGACGTTGTGATATTGGTTTTCTTGTTGGTTACTCATCAAAGTCCAAAGCATATTGAGTATTTAATCATGCCACCGGCTTGGTTGGAGAAACATATGATGTGAAGTTCGATGAATCTAACGGCTCCCAATGAGCACATGAGAATCTTGATGATGTAGGTGATGAACCATTGAGGGCGGCCATGAAGAGCATTCTGGTTGGAGACATCAAGCCTAAAGATGATGAAGATGAAGTGCATGTGATTGATCCACCCTCTTCATAAAATGTGCCACAAGAAGATGACAAAGATGAGAGAGTAGAAAATAAAGATACTCATGTCTCCCATGGCCAAATGGTGGCACAAGCTCAAGATGTTGATGCTCCACAACCCCCTCCTCAAGTGGTTGAGAGAAGAAATTCACCTCTACTTCAAGCTCATCCACAATATCTCATCATAGGGAGTCCTTTAAAGGGTGTAATGACTCGATCTCAAAAACTTCCTTCATTTATTGAACATCACTCTTTTGTTTCTTGCATTGAACCTAAGAATGTAGAAGAAGCTCTTCAAGATCTGGATTGCTTAAATACCATGCATGAAGAATTAAACAACTTCACCTGCAATGAAGTTTGGACACTTGAAGAGCGACCACAATATGCAAGAGTCATTGGAACAAAGTGGGTGTTCCACAATAAGCAAGATGATCAAGGCATCGTTGTGAGGAACAAGGCAACGCTAGTTGCAAAGGGGTTCTCTCAAGTTGAAGGCTTGGATTTTGGAGAGAATTTTGCACCGGTTGCAAGACTTGAAGCCATACGTATCCTTCTTGCATATGCATCGCATCATGAAATGAAACTATATCAAATGGATGTTAAAAGTGTACTTTTAAATGGCTTCATAAATAAACTAGTCTATGTTGATCAACCTCCCGGGTTTGAAGACCCTAGATATCCTAATCATGTTTACAGGTTGTCCAAGGTGCTATATGGCTAAAGCAAGCACCAAAAGCATGGTATGAGCGTCTTCAGGACTTCCTCATTGAGAAGGACTTCACCATTGGGAAGGTCGACACCACACTATTCACCAAGAAGCTTAATGGAGAGATCTTCATTTGTCAAGTATATATTGATGATATCATATTTGGCTCAACAAAATGAAGACTAATGCAAAGAGTTTGGTGAATTGATGTCGAAGGAGTTCGAGATGTCTATGATTGGAGAGCTTACATTCTTTCTTGGTTTCCAAGTCAAGCAAAGAGAGAAGGGATTTTCATCTCTCAAGAAAAGTACACCAAGGATCTTCTCAAGAGGTTCAAAATGGATGATTGTAAGCCAATCAAGACATCTATGCCATCAAATGGACATCTTGACTTAGATGAGAGAGGTAAATCGGTTGATCAAACTCTCTACCGTTCTATGATTGGTAGCTTGTTATACTTGACCACATCTAGGCCCGATATCATGTTTAATGTGTGTATGTGTACTAGATTTCAAGCTAGTCCTAAGGAAGCTCACCTTGTTGCCGTTAAGAGAATTCTTAGGTACCTTAAGCACACACCAAGCATTGGTCTTTGGTATCCCAAAGAAGCTAGATTCCAACTAGTTGGCTATTCCGATTCGGATTATGCCGGTTGCAAAATTGATAGAAAAAACACATTTGGAGGGTGCCACTTGCTTGATAGATCACTAGTGTCTTGGACCTCTAAGAAGCAAAATAGTGTGGCCTTGTCCACCGCTGAGGCAGAGTACGTTGCCGCGGGTGCTTGTTGTACACAAATTCTCTACATGAAGCAAACTCTTCTAGACTATGGTGTAGTTCTAGAAAAGGTACCTCTTTTGTGCGACGACGAGAGTGTGGTAAAACTTGCTAATAACCTGGTTCAACACTCTTGCACCAATCACATTGATATCCGTCATCACTTCCTTAGAGATCATGTTGCTAAGAATGATATATCACTAGAAGGTTAAGGACAGAAGATCAATTGGCGAATATTTTCACAAAACCGTTGGATGAGGCTACGTTTTGTCGGTTGAGGAATGAGCTCAATGTGCTTGACCTAAGTAATTTCACTAAAAAATGAGCTTGTGTTGACCCTTGCATTGCATTGTAAGATAAAATATGTTTAATTTTTAGCAATGCACTTAGGGCTTGTCTAACATGGTTAAGATAACCACCAAAAAGCATGTGAAAAATCTTAACCTTGGATCAAACTTGACAAGCAACTAGATTTACTTTCTTGTATTGCATTGCATATGCATGTGTGTTGCTTTGTAGTTTCTTTTTAGTTATCTTTTGAGCATCTGTTGTGTTCGTCCACAAATAGAGAGAGCATTTGAAGCTCCCATCGGTTAATATCTCTATTGTGTGGCAACATGTTGCTTCTCGACCATTTTGTCGCCTATTTTGCTAAAAAGATATCTAGCCTATGGCAATTTATTTTGAAAAACTTAAGGGTTTGAGAGAGATCTCTCATATCTGTCCCAATTGGTGTTTATTTGGGTCTTATTGAAGTTGGGACTTGATTGGGAGAAAGCGTCGCGTTGAAAGGGGGAGAAAAAGCAGCAGAAGAGGGACCGGACGCAGGGACTGGACCAGAGGTAGCTCAGTCCGATTAGTGCAAAAGGAGTATACAGAAGACTGAAGTGACCGGATGATGAACAGTGTACCGCCAGCGTCAGGTGCATCATCTTCAATTTGTCACCTGAGTGTCCGATCAACTTGAGGAGAAACACAGGGATTGACCAGACTCAGAAGTGAATCCGGTCATGTGAAATCGGACGTGTCCGATCACTTCTAGAGCATTTCTAGAGCTCTCTTTTTCACATCAGACTCAGGGGGAGCCATGTCAGGTCAATCCTATCAGCGCGTCTGGTCAATGGGTTCAAAGCACGTGTTTGTTTCCAATCTGTTTAACACGTGGGGCCAGCACTTCCCTAATCGGCAACTGCACTATGCCCGCTCTCTTCTGTCAACCTAGGCTAGCAACTCTCTTCTCCTTCCTCATTCGAAAACCGCCTGCAACCGCTCTCCATATGCTACTATCAAGCGAGCATTGCAGAACCCTAGCGCCACCATGCGCTCGCTCCTCTATGCCATCGTAGCCGCGCTGCATCCTCGCGTTGTCTCTCCACCATCACGCGCGCCCACGCCCTCCACACTCGCGCCCTCTAAAAGGACCTAATTGGCCTAGAGGGGGGGTGAATAGGCCTTTTTGCAAAACCTGAAACTCACAAACTCGAATTTGCGGAAGTTAAATACCAAACCGGAAGTTTCGATGGTCTGGATCGGAAGTTCCGGTAAGGGGGACCAGAACTTCCGGTGCAGACCTTTAGAACTTCTGGTGCCCTAAATGAGCTATGAAATCAAAGTGAATCGAGTTGGGATTTTAGATCCAAGTGTTACCACACCCTCCTAGAGGTTGTTGATGAGTATGTTGAACTCCTCAAGGCTTGGCACCACACCAAACCATAGATCGGGACCTCTCACCTAAGAAGTTGGGGGTAGAGAGGAAGAACAACAAGAACACAAGAACGAAGGGTAGTCAAAGCTACCGCCACAGCAAGACAAGCTATTTTTACCGAGGTTCGGCAATCCCCACTAAGGAGTTCCTACTTCCTCGTTGTTGAGGTGACCACGAAGGTCCGACCACTAAGGTCTCCTCCCTCAAGCAACCACGAAGGCTAGCTTGAGATTTCCACTAAGGATCAAAGAGTGATACAAACACTTCGGGGTGCCCTCACAAATGAATCAATACGAGCAACCACGAAGAACGCCTAGCCGGCTAGGGTTCCAAGAACCCAAGAGAAACAAACACAAATCAAGCTGGCAAAACAAGGAATCCAAGTGCTCAAGTCGAAGATCGATGCTCCCGCTCTCAAATCTCACGTCCCTAGATCAAACAATCGAAGATTGAAGCTTGGAGGCAAAGGGGGAGAGAGAGTGGGCGAGTCACAGCTTGGAGAGAGTTGGGAGAGCAGAAATGAATGTGCAAAGCTTGGGCAACGGTTAGAAATGGGGTGAGTAGCTTATATACTCAGGCTCGGATGAGCCACCGGAAGTTCTGGTGGAAGCCACCGGAACTTCCGATCAAACGAGATCAGACCGTTGGGCTTGTCAGTCAACTCGGGTCCACCGGAACTTCCGGTGCCAGGACCGGAACTTCTGATCCGTATCAGAACCTCCTGATGGAACCCGGAACAATTCTCTCGCACACGAACGCGCGTGCAAACTGCACCAACCGGAACTTCCGGACGGAGACCGGAACAAAATACTCGCACGCGGACGCGCACGGGCGCCAGCGACCGGAACTTCCGGTTCAGCTCACCAGAACTTCCGGTGCACGTCTCTCTAGCCTACTAAGCTTCGACAAGAGCACTTTTTATCCCTATTTTGCCAACTAGATTTGTATCCCTCTTGATAGTGCGGCGTTGCCTACGACTCAAATCAAAATAAACGGTGTTGAAGCCCTTGAGTCGAAGCGCCTTTTGTCCATCAAAATTTAGGGTTCTATTATTCACTAGATATTCTTTTTCATTTCCATCAATGGACTAACACCTGTAGATTACACTTGATAAATATGTTAGTCCCTAATTTGATTGTCATTAATTATTCAAAATCCACATTGGGGGCGAATGCACTTACAAACTCCCCCGTTTTGGTAATTGATGACAACCAATTTAGGCTTACAATAGATAGAAAGAATTGAAGCTTTTGAATTCCAAAATTCAAGTTGAGCTCCCCCTTAATGTATGCATAGGATTTAAAATTTCAAATCTTGATTCAAGTCAAGATTGCATACATTAAGAATAAGCTCCCCCTAAATTTTGCAATCCGTGGGGTGCCTAAGTGTGTGTGAAACAATAAAACGGTGATGCATATGACAGGTTATATCACAAGAATAAATCAAGAGAACTTGAATGGTTATGCAAGAAAGAAAAGGACTTAAACTCAACATAACCATTCTTAAATAAACAACCATTACAAAATTTTTAACTACCACAGGGTTCACCACATGAGATAAAGTTACTACATAACAAAACTTTTAACTACCCCCTATTACATCAAGATAAAAGCCTAACACTCCCCCTTTGGCATCAAATGCCAAAAAGGGTAGGCTCCGAGGGGCTCCAAGGGGCAAAGCCCACCTCCATAGGTGGGAACAAAAGAAGCACAGAGCAAATTGTTGAGCACATAGGTGGGATCAATACCACCCATGCCACAAGCGGAAGTTCTGGTAGGGGCCATCGGAAGTTCCGGTAGGCCAAAAACCAGTGAGAAACAACCCTAGAAGTGGTGAACAATATGATATACTCAAACCAACTCAAATATGTCCAGATTTCATGAAATCAGTACATAACTATGGACACATTGGAGCTATGAAAAATAGGTTTTGAAAGTTTCACACAACTTTTCACAAGAATTTTATCCAATTCTAAATCATACAAGTGTGCACAAGATGTCAAGCCACGTTACGAGAATCAACGATATTTAGCTCACACCTCAAAGCACAAAATCTTGACTCATCTAGAGGCTTTGTGAAGATATCGGCTAGCTGAAATTCAGTTCTCACATGTTGCACATCGATATGTCCTTTGGCTTGGTGGTCTCTCAAGAAGTGATGGCGAATGTCTATGTGCTTTTTTCTTGAGTGGTTTACAGGATTGTCAGCTAGCTTGATTGCTCCCTCATTGTCACATAAGAGAGGAATCTTACTTTGCTCACAACCAAAGTCTCTCAAGGTTTGCTTCATCCAAAGCAGTTGGGCACAGCAAGCGTCGGCCGCCACATACTCGGCCTCAGTAGTGGATAAGGCAATAGAGTTTTGCTTCTTAGAACTCCATGACACCAAAGACCTACCAAGAAATTGGCATGTCCTGGATGTACTCTTTCGCTCTACCCTGCAACCGGCATAATTTGAATCGGAATAGCCAAGTAGAGTGAAAGTAGAGCCCTTAGGATACCACAAGCCAAAATTAGGAGTGAGCACAAGATACCGCAAAATTCTCTTAACGGCCATGAGATGACATTCTTTCGGATTGGCTTGAAATCTTGCACACATGCACACGCTAAGCATAATATCAGGCCTAGATGCACAAAGGTAAAGCAAGGATCCAATCATGGAGCGATATACCTTTTGATCTACGGCCTTGCCGTCTCCATCAAGGTTGAGATGTCCGGTTGTAGGCATTGGGGTCTTAATGGGCTTGGCCTTGTCCATGTCAAACTTCTTTAGCATGTCGGTGGTGTACTTGGTTTGACTTATGAACGTGCCATCCTTGAGTTGCTTGATTTGAAATCCAAGAAAGTATGTCAACTCCCCCATCATGGACATCTCAAACCTTTTTGTCATGATCCTACTAAATTGCTCACAAAAATCTGCATTAGTACTACCAAATATAATGTCATCGACATATATTTGGCAAATAAAGATATCATTATTGACTTTGCGAGTAAATAAATTAGGATCGGCCTTCCCAATCTCAAACCCTTGTTTGAGTAGGAAGTCCTTGAGACAATCATACCAAGCTCTAGGGGCTTGCTTAAGCCCATAGAGCGCTTTGTCAAGCTTGTAGACGTGATCGGGATGATGTGGATCTTCAAAACCCGGTGGTTGCTCCACATACACGGTTTCGGAGAGGGGGCCGTTGAGGAATGCACTTTTCACGTCCATTTGAAACAACTTGAAATCATGGTGAGCAGCAAAGGCAAGCAATATGCGAATAGATTCAAGCCTAGCTACAAGTGCATAGGTCTCCCCAAAATCCAAACCTTCGATTTGAGTGAAACCTTTGGCTACCAACCGTGCCTTGTTCCTTGTGACCACGCCATACTCATCTTCTTTGTTGCGGAAGACCCACTTGGTACCTATCACATTTTGCTTGGGCCTTTCCACCAAGGACCAGACTTTATTCCTAGTGAAGTTGTTCAACTCCTCTTGCATAGCCATCACCCAATCCGGGTCCTTCAAAGCATCCTCCACCTTTTCTAGCAATTTGGAAGAGACAAAAGAATAATGCTCACAAAAATCTACTAAATGAGAGTGTGTTGTTACCCCTCATTGTATGTCTCCCAATATGCTATCAACGGGATGGTCCCGTTGAATGGATTGATGAACTCTTGGGTGAGGGATGGTTGTTCTTGTTTGGATTGGACCATCATCTTCATCTTCATTGTCTTGATTGATTGGAGGATCAAGATCTTGATTGTCTTGATCACCACCTTGGTTGTCTCCTTGAGCTTATGGTGGATCTTGACTAGCTTGTTCTCTTGAGTCATGACCCCTTCTTGAGATGGAAGCATCACCATGGGCATTGGTTGACCCATGATGCATGTTTGGATCATGAGGAATTTGCACATGCACATCATCATCTTCATCTTCAACGGGTTTCACTTCACCGGTGGCAAGCTTCTTGATCACTTGATGAGATGGTTCTTCTTTACCTAAAATTTCAGCATTGACTTGCTCTTTTTGAGAGCCGTCGCTTTCATCAAAAGTCACGTCTACCGCTATTTCAATTTGGTCGGTGGCCTCATTGAAAACACGGTAGCCATGTTCGTTAGTAGCATAACCAAGTAAGAACCCCTCATTAACCTTTGGTGCAAACTTAGAGGTTTTGGATTTCTTATTAAGTATGAAACACATGCATCCAAAAACTCTAAAGTAATCCACCTTAGGCTTTTACCGGTTAGAAGCTCGTAGGCGGTCTTGTTCCTTATCTTGTGGAGGTACAAGTGGTTGATGGCATGACATGTCGTGTTGACCGCTTCCGCCCAATAATCTTTCTCGGAAATCTTATACTCATCCAACATTGCTCTTGCGGCTTCAATGAGCGTTCGGTTCTTCCTCTCCACAACACCATTTTGTTGTGGAGTGTATGGAACCGAAAACTCATGCTTGATGCCTTCTTCATCAAGGAATGCTTCAATGTTGGTGTTCCTAAACTCCGTCCCATTGTCACTTCTCACTTTCTTGATCTTCACTTCAAACTCATTTTGAGCTCTCCTTGCAAATTTCTTGAAGATCCCTTGGATTTTGCTTTTATCTTTCAAAAAGAACACCCAAGTGAAGCGAGAAAAATCGTCAACAATTACAAAACCATATTTGTTACCTCCAATGCTTATATAAGCATTGGGTCTGAATAGATCCATGTGAAGTAACTCAAGTGGCCTTGTTGTAGTGATGATGTTCTTAGCGGGATGCTTGGCTCCAACTTGCTTACCCGCTTGACATGCACTGCAAATTCTATCTTTCTCAAAAGAAACATTTGTTAGTCCAAGGATGTGTTCGCCTCTTTGAAGGTCGGCCAAGTTCCTCATGCCAACATGCGCTAGTCAGCGATGCCATAACCAGCCCATGCTAGATTTTGCCACTAAACAAGTCTCGGACCCCACTCTACTAGATGAGAAATCAACTAGGTAGAGCTTGCCCTTTAATTGACCCATAAAAGCAATAGAGGAATCCGATCTTCTAGAGACTTCTACACCCTTATCCGTAAAGAGACAATTGTAACCCTTCTCACAAAGTTGTGAGACGGACAACAAATTGTATCCCAACGAATCCACAAGTAATACATTGGAAATAGAATTATCATTTGAGATAGCAATTTTACCCAAACCAAGAATGTCCCCCTTACTATTGTCACCAAAGACAATCCTTTCACTTGTGATTTGATTTGGTTGAAAGGAGGTGAACATGTTCTTCTCTCCAGTCATATGATTGGTGCATCCACTATTAAGCACCCAACTTGGCCCGCCGGAGGAATATTCCTACAAAACAAGATTAAGCTTTTGGTTTAGGTCCCGAGATGGAACCTAGGGGGTTAGAAACATAAGACTTGGGCACCCAAACACAACTCAAGATTTGTCTCTTCTTGAGGGCACCCACATACTTCACAACAATCTTACCATCCTTGTCCCAACAACACATATAATCACAAATGTGATTGCATGAAATAGGCACTTGTTGCTTGGACACCTCCACTTGCTTCTTCTTGTTGTTCTTGTTGTTGACAAGTGGAGTTGTAGGTGTAGCAACATTGTTCACCTTGTTGATAAGGTCAACAAGCGGCACACTCTTGTTGAACTTCACATAAGCCACCCCATTAATCATTTTTCTTCCATTGGCTTTGCCATCGTACCTATTGTAACCAATGCCATCCTTAATCATGGGGTGCCTTGATGCCTTGAACACATTTGTCGGTTGCTTATCCTTGCACATGCAACCATTCTTGACAATTGTGTTCAACCTTTGGATCTCCTTATCCTTCTTGGCTAGCTCATCAAGGTTAGTAGCACAAGCATGTATATCAATATTAGAGCATCTTTCACAACCTTTACTAGTTGTAGCTTTGGCATCCTTGGAAATGGTAGAAGTGCTAGTCCAAAGTTTGTCATAGTTTAGTTCAAGCTCATGATATTTATTTGTCAAGCTTGTAAGGCTTTCTTGAGCCAAACTATGATCATTCTTTAGACTTGCCAAAGAGTCATTGAGTGAAGAATGTTCCTTAGCCAAGCGCTCATTAGCATCCTTGGCTAAAGACAATTCTACACTCAACTTCTCAACCTTCTCCTTCTCCTTGGAGAGACAAGCCTCAAGTCCTTGGGTTTTCTCCCTTTCCTCTAGGAGCAATTCCCCTTGCGACTCAATGCATGACTCAAGCTTATCTTTGGCATATATTAGCTTCAAGATTTTAGTTGCAGCAGCTTTACCATATCTTTTGATGAGATTATAAGCATAGTTTTCATCATTTTCATCATCACTATCACATTCACTAGTGGTATGTGTAGGAGGATCAAGTTGTACCTTATCTCCTAATGCCATAAGGCAAGTAGGAGCATCATAGTCGTCGTCGGAGAGGTTGGCGAATAGTCTAGGTGATGAAGAAGTGTTGGTGAAGAGAGATGTTGATGAAGCATTGTCGGTGAAAACCTTTGTTGAGGAAGAAGTTTCTTGTATAGCAATTGCAGCCACACTCTTCTTCTCATTGTCATTGTCATCATCACTATCACTATTCGATTGCCATTCTTGACCTAGATGTGCTTCACCTCTCTTCTTGTCCTTGTACTTCTTGTCATCTTGCTTGTTATATCTTGACTTCTTCACCCTGTTAGGACAATCGGCCGTAAGATGGCCGGTGTCACCACACTCATAGTAAAACCTCTTCTTGTATGGCTTGTTCCCTCCATATCTCATCATCTTTTTTTTCATTCTCAAATACTTCTTGTAATTTCCCACTAGCAAAGCTTGCTTTTCATCAAGGTCATCATCATCATTGTTATGCCTATGCTCACAACACCCTTTCTTGCAATGACTTGACTCACTTCCATGTGATGCCGTGAGGGCAATGCTCTTCTTTAGCACACTTGCTTCCTTGGCTTCATCATCAAGTACCTCATGATGCATCAACTTGGCGAGCATCTCTTGTGGTGTCATTGTGGTATAGTTGTCTCTCTCCATTATGACCGAAGCAAGCATGTTGTTCTTTTGTCTATACACTCTACATATCTTCCTTGCGGCGGAGTTGTCATCCCATCTTGTTTCCCCAAGTGCTCTAATTTTGTTGATCAAGGTCATGAACCTATCAAACATTGCTTGAGTAGTTTCTCCTTCAATCATGGTAAAGTTCTCAATCTTTCCTTGCAAGAGCTCAATGTTTCCAATTCTCACACTCTTGTCTCCTACAAATGATACCTTCAAAGTATCCCAAATTTGCTTTGCATTGACCATTCCATTAACCTTGTTGTTGTCTTCCGGAGTGAGGCATTGCAAAATCAAGGTAGCCGTCGTTGCATTGAGATGAAAGTCTCTCTCATCTTCGGGTGACCACTCACTAGGATTTTGAGGTGGCGGATTGACTCCAACATCCACTACTGTAACACCTCGGTGTTACGCAAGCATTAACATTGCAATCATGAGCATAACATGTCATATCATTCATAATCATATGTAGTAAGATTATAACTTTAGTGAAATAAAAGCTTGGAAAATGGTATTCATAATGTGATGTGATAATATGCTAATTACATTCATCAAATTTGTGCAACTATAAATGTTATATCACTTAGAAGTATAGGTAAAATTTTTGGAGCAACTAAATTACTCAAAGTTTTGTCAAAAACTTGTTTCAAAAATGTTATTTAAAAATATTCAAAAATCCTCCCTATTTAGCTTTTATTCCCCAATTCAAAATCTGTTGAGAATTTTGAGTTGGCCCCTTAATCAAAGTTGTAGAGGATTAAATTCTTAGCAACTTTTATTTTTGGGCCATTTCCAGAAAAGGTCCTTTTCTTGCTCAAAATGAGGTTTGAAAACTGTATTTGAAATTTGTTTGAAAATAGAAATTTGAAAAATCAAAACCTAACCTAAGCAGGCCGCCGCCTCGGTTTCGGCCCGCGGCTGGAAGCGGCCCGCCTCCACGCGCGCGCGCCCGCGCTCGCGCCCCGCCTCGGCCCGGCCCAGTCCGGCCTCTCTCTTCTCCCTCCCGCTCTCGCGCGCGGCTCGCTGGCGCCCGCGGCAGAACGCGCTCGCCGCGTGGCGGCCGCATGCCGGCGACGCCCCCGCGTGGCCGCCCGTGGACCCCACGCGCTCCGCCTCAAATCATCACGAGTGTCTGGCCTCCATCCCACTCGCCCCTCGCTTGCTCCCTTTCTCCTTCCTCCGGAGAACCCGAGCGGGAGAGCCACTCGCCACCGCACCTCCTCGCCTCCACCATCGCGTTCCAACGCCGGTGAACCACCACCGCTCGATTGCTCGTGCACGGAGCTCCGCCACCCTCTCCTCTCCTCCGAATGGACCTCCGTTTGCCTTGTTCGCCTATGGTAAGGCTCAATCGAGCTCTTCCCGCACGCGCCACCGAGCCGGGCCGCCGAGCTCACGCTCCGTCCATCGTCTCCCTCGCTCCCTCTCCATCCCCCTGAGCCCCTCTCTCGAGTTCGCTATCTCCTCGCGGACACTGTGCGCGCGCTCGCTGGTCAGGTCGTGGCCGGAGATGGCCGTTGGCCGTCGGCCACCGCCACGCCGTCGCGGTCCCGAACGCCGACGAAGCCGCCCCTGTTCTTCCCCCCCTCGGTCTCCACTGGGCCCCCGCCCTGTGGGCCGCGCCTCCGAACAGGCCGGCTCGCCTATTCCCCCGCGTGCGCGATCAGGCCGAAAACGGCCACGGGCCGGTTAACTTTCACGGGCCGGCCCAGTGTCAATAATGAAAAATTGTTTTCTGTTTTCTTTTATTATTCATGGGGAAAAATACTTTGAAAAATGTTTTTGTAGTCATTTTAGCTCCAAAAATTGTGAAATAAATTTCTATGGACTCATTGGAACCAGATCTACAATATAAAAATATTGCATGTTAATATTTCATTACTTTTCTGTAGTGTTTTATTTAATCCTTGAAATTGGTGTTTTCTTGAAAAATTGATAATAAATTATAGAAAAATCAGAAAAATGTGGTTCCAAGTTTGTTAATCTTTTTGTGCAATGCACTTGCTAGGAAAATTATATATCATGTCTATTCTGTAGAAAAATTTCTATGTGTAGTTCAAATGCTTTTTGTTACTTAAATAAATGTAAATAAAACATGCAAGTAATAATTTTTCTACAATGATTGTTTACTGTGTAGCAAGTAGGAAAATTTCTAAATCTGTTGTTTGATACTTTTCATAATGCAAAGTATTTTCATGCTCGTTTTTAGGCCTTAACTTGTTATTTTTGTATAGATAGTTCTAGTAATCCAAATGCAATGAAAATTTTGTGGCACGCTAGAATTGATGTTAGTAATCCACTGTAATTTTCTAAGATTTTTCTGTGCTACCAAAATAGGTGTTGCTGTTCAAGCCTAGTGATAACTAGGGTTTACATTCAATCTTTAATGCAAGATTAGTTAGTAAACTATGCTTTGGTGTATCTTTGAAGCATCTTAAGTGTCAAGGTGCCTTTGCATGGTAGAGAATAGTGGTGGTAGTTTTTGAGTACATATTCTTGGATGACGTAGACTACCTTGTAGGAGAGTCGTACGTTCCACGCAATCCAAATAAAGTAACATGCTCATTACATCTCATTCATCATCATCATCTCATGTCATCCCTACAATGCACCTAGGCATGAGCACTTATAATTCTGCATCATATAGGATCGTAGGAAGTGAACCCGGTAGCAGTTCCCGAGGACCCGAAAGAGCAGTCCGAGGTTCAAGAGCAGGAGGCGACCGAAGCTGAAGAGGAGGTCGGTGAAGATCTTCCAGAGTGCCCCGACCACCGTCTGAGCTCCTTTGAGCGAGGCAAGCCCTGGAGCATTTCTCTCCTGGTTTGCAAATAATTTAATATTGACTTTACTTAATTTGATGCATTACGTTTAGGAGTTGTTTGCAAACGTTGCTGCATTATACCTTGTTTCACCTTGCTTTACCCGATCCTTGTTACCCTGGTGTCCGCGGTCAAAAATTGCTTAATTTGCTTAGACCGGTAGAAGTCGGGTGATTGCCTGTCATCCGCGAGCTATAGGGGATTACATGGATCTATGAGAAAGATGTGTCAATTGAGAATAACTAAGTGTCGAACTGAAATTGAGACCGGGCGGAGACTTGTAGGGTTTCGAACTGTAGTGTTCTCCGTCTGAGTCGATTAAGGATCGACCGTTGTTGGGCCTCGAGTCATGTTGAACGCATGCCTCACATTTAGCTGGCCGAATAATGTACCTTTCGACCGCGAAGCTGGGAGATTATTCGGGCCGAGTGGATTGCCCGCAACGCACTATACCAGAGCAGTAGTGGCAGGATACGGGGGCGCGATGATAAGGCCAAAGAGCAGTCGGGCGGCCCCCGGGTACATGTGGTTCCTGGCAAACTCGCGACTTTACCTGAATGGTTGACTCGGTGACCAATACCTCACTTTAGCGGGTGAGTGAGGTTTGTGTGAGGAATAAATTACCACCTGGTTAATAATCGATTCGAATCGCCATCGTTCACTGGATAGTGAACACTTGACTTGAGCTACTTCATCGTAGTAATATTGATGAAACACTTGGATAGTTATGTGGAAGATGACATGATAACTATTGTTAATGATCATTGGTAATCCTTACTTGCTTAATTACATATTACTCTAGCACAGATGCAAACATAGTTGACAGGGTAATAAAGATTAAATTACTGCATACTTTTAGAAAAGAATTGTTAAGTTGAAAATGCTTTTCTTGCAAATGATTCAGCTACCCCACCAGAAAGCCTATCATGATCCTTGGTGTCATTTTATTTTGGTTCTGTCGGGTAAGTCTAGCTGAGTACCTTCTCGTACTCAGGGCTTTGTTCCCACTTGTTGTAGATGGACAGATGTATTATGGCTACTGTATTAACTGTCTCTATCCTGCGATGGGCGAAGCTTAGGACCACGGGCAATGGTCATTCGCTACTTCTCGTCTGATGCTTTTGCTAGAGATGATCACAAGCTGGCACTTTATTTCAAACACTGTGTGTGTGCGTGATTTGAAATACTGCTTCCGCTACTTTTATTCGAACCTAGTTTGTAATAATTATGTTTAAACTCCGATGTATTTTGTGCCGCGAACTTTTATGTAACTTATGACGGTGACCGCTAAACTTAGTACGATCTTGGCTGTTATGTGAGATGGTTTGAAATCCGTCGGGATTTCACGGACTACCGGGTTATATGGGCTTAAGTTTGTTAAATTGTCCGCTCGTTGGATGATTTTCCTACTTAATCTCGTATAATTGGGCGGTTCTGTTACAGCTGGCATCGGAGCATGGTTTAGCGTGATTACTGTTCATAAGTGTATTTAAAACAAAATTTTGCTTAAAAAGTGTGATTTTCAAACTAAAAGTGTGCCAGTGGTCATATCCTGTATGCCCAGTTAAGGACTCTAGGTGGCTATTTAAGTACTAACTTGGTCATTTGCTCTTGTTGTTGCAGCTGCAGGGATGCGGTGATTTGAGCTGCGATTTGATCAACAATTTGCTTTTGTGCTTCTGGATCCATCTTGGCCAATGTTACTCCTCACGCGGTGAAGCGTTTATCCAAGGGACCAAGGCTCTGATACCAATTGAAAGGACCTAATTGGCCTAGAGGGGGGGTGAATAGGCCTTTTTGCAAAACCTGAAACTCACAAACTCGAATTTGCGGAAGTTAAATACCAAACCGGAAGTTTCGATGGTCTGGATCGGAAGTTCCGGTAAGGGGGACCAGAACTTCCGGTGCAGACCTTTAGAACTTCTGGTGCCCTAAATGAGCTATGAAATCAAAGTGAATCGAGTTGGGATTTTAGATCCAAGTGTTACCACACCCTCCTAGAGGTTGTTGATGAGTATGTTGAACTCCTCAAGGCTTGGCACCACACCAAACCATAGATCGGGACCTCTCACCTAAGAAGTTGGGGGTAGAGAGGAAGAACAACAAGAACACAAGAACGAAGGGTAGTCAAAGCTACCGCCACAGCAAGACAAGCTATTTTTACCGAGGTTCGGCAATCCCCACTAAGGAGTTCCTACTTCCTCGTTGTTGAGGTGACCACGAAGGTCCAACCACTAAGGTCTCCTCCCTCAAGCAACCACGAAGGCTAGCTTGAGATTTCCACTAAGTATCAAAGAGTGATACAAACACTTCGGGGTGCCCTCACAAATGAATCAATAAGGGCAACCACGAAGAATGCCTAGCCAGCTAGGGTTCCAAGAACCCAAGAGAAACAAACACAAATCAAGCCAGCAAAACAAGGAATCCAAGTGCTCAAGTCGAAGATCGATGCTCCCGCTCTCAAATCTCACGTCCCTAGCTCAAACAATCGAAGATTGAAGCTTAGAGGCAAAGGGGTAGAGAGAGTGGGCCAGTCACAGCTTGGAGAGAGTTGGGAGAGCAGAAATGAATGTGCAAAGCTCGGGCAATGGTTAGAAATGAGGTGAGTAGCTTATATACTCGGGCTCGGATGAGCCACCGGAAGTTCTGGTGGAAGCCACCGGAACTTCCGGTCAAACGAGATCAGACCATTGGGCTTGTCAGTCAACTCGGGTCCACTGGAACTTCTGGTCTATATCGGAACCTCCGGACAGAACCCGAAACAATTCTCTCGTACGCGAACGCGCGCGCAAACTGCACCAACCGGAACTTTCGGTGCCTGACCGAAACTTCCGGTAAGTACTGGAACTTCCGAACGGAGACCGGAACAAAATACTCGCACACGGACGCGCGTGGGCGCCAGTGACCGGAACTTCCGGTTTAGCTCAGCAGAACTTCCGGTGCACGTCTCTCCAGCCTACTAAGCTTCGACAAGAGCACTTTTTATCCCCATTTTGCCAACTAGATTTGTATCCCTCTTGATAGTGCGGCATTGCCTACGACTCAAATCAAAATAAACAGTGTTGAAGCCCTTGAGTCGAAGCGCCTTTTGTCCATCAAAATTTAGGGTTCTATTATTCACCAGATATTCTTTTTCAATTCCATCAATGGACTAACACCTGTAGATTACACTTGATAAATATGTTAGTCCCTAATTTGATTGTCATTAATTATTCAAAACCCACATCAGGGGCGAATGCACTTACACCCTCCTTGCGCCCGCGCCTGGCCGCGCTCAAGGTTGCCACGCCATGGGTAGCCACCACCTCTGTAGCGGCTCCGCTCCTCCACCGATGCGTCGCTCTTCTCTCTCGGCTCAGGCGACCCTGTGCGCTACTTCCTGGTGCCTAGAGCTTCGTCTTTGGTGGTTTCTTGGTTTGTAGTGACCTTTCCCGAGGTGGGCACCCCCTCTGCATGCCAGGTGCTCGATGGTTTGTCTCTTCCATTTGAGTTCTCTGTTCTGATCTCATTCTTCGCCAAATTTCCTTGCAGTGGCTCGACATGCCTTGCATTGTCCTATTCCTGGTGTCCAGTGCCCGTGCTCTGGCATTTCCTTGACCGTTAGTGCCCCCACCTTGGTGAGCATTCTCCTCACCCACCAAGTGTCTACTAGAATGCCTGAACCATGTGTGTAGCACTGTTTGATCCTATCTTGCTTTTTCTTCCTTTGCAATGTTGTTTGCTTGATCCGTGGTGCCCCATTGCGTCAGCATCTCATCTTTTCACTGGTCCTCATCCAATCTCAGGTAGCAAGTCGTTCCTCTAGTTCTTACCTCATTGCTTGCTTCCTGCTAGGTGTTTTTCTTTCCCCTAGTTAAATAGTGTTCTTATATACATCCATCTATTCCATCTATGCAGTGAGTCATGACATTTGGGATAGGTTGATCAGTGGCAGAGCAACTTGAGGCCAAGCCTTGCAAGTGTCAGTTGGGCAATGATTCTCTATGATGAGTGACAGTTGTCTCTTACAGATGATGGCCAGTTGATCTTGTCAGTGGCAGTGAGTCAGGGGGAGTTCTTGATTGATAGTTGATCTTCTGTGTTAGTTGTTCTCACAGTTGTCAGTCATGGTCTGTTGCAAGAATAACTTTGGTGCTCCTCCCAGAGGTGGTGATGAGAGGTGTCCTCCTTGTCTGACAGCAAAAGAGAAGGGCAAGGGGCCAAAGAAGACGCTTGCAAAGACAAAGCGCAAGCGTGGTGATGCAGATGCAGAGACAGCAACATCAACTGAGCATGCTGAGAGAGGTGTTGGTGTTTGTATTGGAGATCACCTGACAGTAGCTCAAAGGAGAGCTCTAGAGGAGAGTGCGATAACGAGCGGTAGTCCACCTGGGACTACCATTCTTGGTGGTCGAGTTGTCTCTCTTACTGACCTAGTTGAGGGGACAGAGTAGACAGAGGCAGAGGATCCTACACCACAGATAGCGAAGTAGGCAGAGTAGATAGAGCAGACAGAGCAGGCAGAGCAGACAAAGCAAACAGAGCAGGCAGAGCAGACTGAGTAGCCCTGTCTTTGGCATTCCACTCGTACCTGCACTCAGGTGTCACCTAGGCCTGAGACTCAGAGACATGGTTCTCGTCCACCTCCCAGACCATAGGGTCCGTCGCTAGAACAGCACCTTGACTTGAGGGCAGCCATAGCTAGACAGGTGAGCAGCTTCATTTTGTGGAGTTTGAGCAGTGGTTTCCACCTCACTGAGATGACAGAGCGTCAGAGTAGTTCTACATAGTGTTGCAGGAGGATTTCTACAATGCCTTCCTCAATAGTGGTGTAGCATTCCAATCTTAGAGAGTGTGCTCTTTGGAGGCTATAGTTGGAGTTATAGGAGAGCAGATCCGTCCCCACCTCAGCTACCTGCCAGCCCTGGCAGATCTCTTAGGATGGATCAGTTGGTACGTCCTGTCTTAGGTCAGAGAGTTCTATGCTTCCTTGTGTATTGACCCAGGTCATAGGTACATTCACTTTGCTTTTAGAGGTTGTGACTACAGGCTATATAGTTCTAGGGCTAGAGAGATACTGAGGATTCCAGAGTCTTCCACTCGGCTTCATGAGATTTGCTACGGACAGACAGAGCCATTGAGACACCCTCATGGCAGATAGATACCACTGACAGACTTGGTCTAGGCTTGCTTTTACGCCGTTGTTTCAAGTCAGTTTGATCTGAGGGCTCCGGTGTATTCTATGGGGCTATATAAGCAAAGCCTCCACCCCTTGGCATCTAATTCAATTCATAAGTCTCAGGCCTGATCAAGTCATCAGAGCCAGCAACCCTAGTCTCCTTAGAGCGCCACTATTATCTATAGCATAGCTACATATGCTAGATCTAGAGGGAGGCAAGCTTCGTCTTGGATTTCGGATATGTCTACGAGCGCATCTCGGTAAAGCCCTTGTAACCTCTCCTTTGTATCTTTCTGTTTATATTCTGCTAGATACAATTGATATGACTTTGCTCTATATTATTATATTTGCAATTATATTGTTCTTTATATACTTTGATTATATGTCTAGCATAGTTAGATTGTCTTTATATTCAAACATAGGATTGCAAAGCTCTCACCCTTTGATATCAAGGGTGGGTGGTCGACATTGTGTAAGCATGGTGCTTGGATGTTGTTTACCTATGAAAACACCCTATATTCTAGGCTTAGTGGTAGATAGCGAAATAGCATTAGAATGCAAATGTGACACTTTCGTTGAGTCCTTTGTAGTCCACTCCTCGAATATAGGCCAAGTTGGACCCGGTTGCCAAGATAGATTTTATGCTATGTTCATAAACTACCTTATTAGTAATGTCCCTTATGTGTAGATATAATGCCTTCTTGCTATGATTGCTAGACATAATTGCACTAATCATGGTATACATTGACATGTAGTTAAGAATAACTTAGGAATATTTCTCTATACCTACCTAATCCATGCTAATGCTTAGATTGGAAATGCTCTAAGGTTGATTACTATTGATGACTTATCATATCACTACTACACAACTGACCTTTCGTCGATCGCCCAAAATGCCTTTAGTCTCGGTGATTTCGGCGACCGGGACTAAATAGAGCTTTAGTCCCGGTTGGTGTTACCAACCGGGACTAAAGGTCCCTCGCCAACGGCTCTGTTGTCAGGCGCTGTCAGGAGGGACCTTTAGTCCCGGTTGGTAACACCAACCGGGACTAAAGCCCTGCCTTTAGTCCCGGTTGGTGCCACCGACCGGGATTACAGTTTTTGTCCCGATCCGTGGCACCGACTGGGACTATAGGACTGGCTTTAGTCTCGGTTGGTGTTACCAACCAGGATTAAAGCCTCCCCCTACAAATTGAACCTCCCTCTTCTTCCTCCCTGCTCGAGCCTGCTCGAGCCCGAGCTTCCTTGTTCATGTTCTTGTTGCTTGTTCTTCCATTGTTCTTGCTTGTCTCATCTCCAGCGATCAATCCACTTTAAACGCTTCTACGCCATCGTCGATTTGTTTGAAAGGTTGCTAGCTTCATCCTCCTATGTTTTAGCAGCACCATATGTAAATCCATGTTGTATATGGCTATTTTATTTCATATTGCTAGCTCCAATCACTTTTTATGTTTGAATTTTTATGAACGATGCTAATTATAGTACCTAGAAAGTAGTATACACATATAATGTTTAGTTCTATTATAGACTTTTTAGGATACTTTTTACTTTAATTTGTTCATGTCCTCATTTTAAAATATTAAATAATGTTGATTCTTTGTAATTTTGCAACAAATTAATTTTAACTTTAAAAATTCTTCAAATTAATTTTATTTAGAGATAAAATTAAACCTTTTAATAGAAAAATACAAATTTTATGATTTTGCTATCTTTTTATTAACGTCCATAAATTAATTTTATGAAATGATGAACCACTTATAAAATTTTGAACTCAATTAGACAAGGTTGTGATGTGCTCTTTTCTCATGCTGGGCTTTTAATTATGTGATGCCATATAATACAGATAATGACACGCCATTGGATGTACAATGCCGATTGCCGCTCCAACGAGTTCATTGAGGGCGTGCGAGAATTCTGCAGAGTGGCAGAGGAAAACAAGCGGGATGGTTTTATGTGCTGCTCATGTGCCGTGTGTATGAATTTGAAAGAATTTTATAGCTCAAGAAGTATTCACTTGCACTTGTTCAAGTCGGGTTTCATGCCAAACTGCATTTGTTGGACCAAGCACGGAGAGACCGGGGTTATGATGGAAGAAGGTGAAGAAGAACAAGCAGACCCTGACAATGTTTTTGCTCAATACTATGACTTCCGATGGAGGAAGTTGAAGAAGAGGCGGATGCAGGAAACAATATCGCTGAAGATGACGATGCTCTTGGTGATGTCATTCGTGACGCACAGAGAGATTGTGAAAGTGAAAAGGAGAAGGCTAAGTTTGACCAAATGCTAGAGGATCACAAGAAGTTACTCTACCCGTCGGCCGAAGATGGGCAAAAAAAGCTAGGCACGACACTAGAGTTGTTACAGTGGAAGGCAGAGAATGGTATATCTGACAAGGCATTTGGGAAATTACTGAAGATCCAAAAAAAGATGCTTCTAAAGCCTAATGAATTGCCCACCACTACATATGAAGCAAAAAAGATCGTCTACCCTTTAGGATTACAAATCGAGAAGATACATGCATGTCCTAATGACTGCATCCTGTACCGTGGCGAGCACGAGAATTTAGATGAATACCCTGTTTGCCATGCGTTACGGTACAAGATCTTGCGAGATGATCCTGGCGATGTTGAGGATGAAGAACATCCGAAGAAGAGAATCCCTGCCAAGGTTATGTGGTATGCTCCAATAATTCCACGCCTAAAACGACTTTGCTATATGTGGGAATTGTAGATTTTCAACTACACTTTGCCAACACTTTGTCAAATGCAAAAATGGTCTATATATGAAATGTAGATCTTGATGAGTGGAACAATATTGGTATTCTTGACTTTTCCAGTCGAGACCATCCAGGGTTCCGAAAACTGGCGTTTGGCTATGAATTCTTTCAAAATTCAAAATTGAGTGGTTCAACCTTTTACAAATGAAAAGTTGACCATTAGACCAAGTGTAGGTCTTGATGAGTGCAACAAACTTTGTATTCATGAGTTTTCCATTCGAGACCATCCAGGGTTCGGTCAAAGTGTGTGTTTCTAAAAACCAATGTTTTGACTTTGGTCAAACTTGGTCAAATGACCTATTGATGACTTCAAATGAAAACTTTTGAATACCAAGTTGTTAGAGCTCATCAAGATCTACATTTGATACATGGACCATATTTTCATCTGGATAAATTTTAGCAAGTCCCAGGCACATGTTTTCAAAATCGAAGACGTGTTTTGGTCAAACTTGGTCAAATGACAGACTAAATGACTTGAAATGAAAAACTTTGGAATACCAAGTTGTTAGAGCTCATCAAGATCCAAACTTTTTATATATACCATTTTTTCTATTTGAAAAAGTTTAAATAAACAATACTCACCAAATCTTGAATCTCACACAAATTATATGAAACTATATGTGGGAATTGTGGATTTTCAACTACACTTTGCCAACACTTTGTCAAATGCAAAAATGGTCTATATATGAAATGTAGATCTTGATGAGTGGAACAATATTGGTATTCTTGACTTTTCCAGTCGAGACCATCCAGGGTTCCGAAAACTGGCGTTTGGCTATGAATTCTTTCAAAATTCAAAATTGAGTGGTTCAACCTTTTACAAATGAAAAGTTGACCATTAGACCAAGTGTAGGTCTTGATGAGTGCAACAAACTTTGTATTCATGAGTTTTCCATTCGAGACCATCCAGGGTTCGGTCAAAGTGTGTGTTTCTAAAAACCAATGTTTTGACTTTGGTCAAACTTGGTCAAATGACCTATTGATGACTTCAAATGAAAACTTTTGAATACCAAGTTGTTAGAGCTCATCAAGATCTACATTTGATACATGGACCATATTTTCATCTGGATAAATTTTAGCAAGTCCCAGGCACATGTTTTCAAAATCGAAGACGGGTTTTGGTCAAACTTGGTCAAATGACAGACTAAATGACTTGAAATGAAAAACTTTGGAATACCAAGTTGTTAGAGCTCATCAAGATCCAAACTTTTTATATATACCATTTTTTCTATTTGAAAAAGTTTAAATAAACAATACTCACCAAATCTTGAATCTCACACAAATTATATGAAACTATATGTGGGAATTGTGGATTTTCAACTACACTTTGCCAACACTTTGTCAAATGCAAAAATGGTCTCTATATGAAATGTAGATCTTGATGATTGGAACAATATTGGTATTCATGACTTTTCCAGTCGAGACCATCCAGGGTTCCGAAAATCGACGTTTGGCTATGAATTCTTTCAAAATTCAAAATTGAGTGGTTCAAACTTTTACAAATGAAAAGTTGACCATTAGACCAAATGTAGGTCTTGATGAGTGGAACAAACTTTGTATTCATGGGTTTTCCATTTGAGACTATCCAGGGTTCGGTCAAAGTGTGTTTTTCTAAAAACCAATATTTTGACTTTGGTCAAACTTGGTCAAATGACCTATTTGATGACTTCAAATGAAAAACTTTTGAATACCAAGTTGTTAGAGCTCATCAAGATCTACATTTGATACATGGACCATATTTTATATATTTTAATTGCCCATTATATTTTTGCATTAACACAATATTCATTATAAATAACATTTATTTTGGATAATATGAAATATTTGAAAAAAATAGTGTTTATAATTTTTGTAATGCACAATAGAGTCAAATTAAACTAATGTGTATTTTTGAAAAAATTTATGATAAATATTTAATTTACTATGCATTTAGAAAGATGAAAGGAAAAAAGGTGAAAAATAAAATTCACCAAATTCTGGCGCCTAAACAGGCGCTAGAATTTGGTGGAAGGACCTTTAGTCCCGGGTCTGTCCACCACCCTGGACTAAAGGACCTTTAGTCTCGGTTCTAGCCACGAACCGGGACTAAAGGGTGAGACCTTTAGTCCCGGTTCGTGGCTGAAACTGGGACTAAAGGCCCTTTAGTCCCGGGCGGTGGCCAGACCCGAGACTAAAGGTCCCCTGGCCTATAAAGGCAGGACCTTCTTCCTCCTCCTCCCCACTCGCGCACACACACGAACCGCCGCCGCCCCGAGCACCACCGGCGCGCGCCCTCGTCCACGTCCGCAGTTCAAGAGAGTCGCCAGGTACGGAACCAATGTCCACGTCCTCGTCCGCTCCAATGTCCGCAGTCAGAGTATGCGCGGCCGCGAGAGGATGCGTGGCGGCGGGCAAATGCGAGGTCCGGTGAAGGCGATTCTGCAGCACCGGAATCAGAGCGAAAGAAATCAAGGCAGAGATGGTGAGAATTGGGGATGGGAGTGGACGAACCGAGGGCAGTGGCAGATCACGGGGGTCCGTAGGGAGGGTGCTGGCCCTGCCGTGGAGTGGGGAGATGGGAATGCGGTGGTTGGGGACCGGACATGGATGATGATTGAGGAGTGTGCCAGCCATCGTTCTGCTTCTGCCGCCAAACTTCGGGGTCCGAGCAGCTAGCTGGCTGCCATGTGGTTTCCCGTCACTTCTCTTTTGTTTATTGCTAAAGGCTTCTCCACTCACTACGGCACCTCTTGTTTAACAGAAATTTATTTATTCGATAACATCGATCAAATAATTTATTAAAAAAAACCATAAAATCTCCGGCTATCTAACCGTTGGAACGTTTAAATTTAGCTATTTAACTTTTACCACCCTATTACTATATACTCCGTACATAGACATAATGAATATTTATATGTAACTTTGAGTGGCGGGCAAACATTTATGTAACTCATTAACCGGCGGCCGAACACTTGATTACTTGTATACACATTACATATATATAGAGGTTCTTTTGGACCGGGACTAAAGCCCCGTTGTACAGCAGTGTATGCTTATCATTATTATTTTATCTTATGACTTACCCCTATTATGAGTAGATAGATTTAGTATAGTTGACTCTCTCCATCATTTATACATACAAGTGATATATTCCTTTATCCTTCCCTTCCCTGTGGTATAAATATAAATCGACAACCTGGCAATACTCTAGGTAAAATGCTACAATGGTATATTCATCTGTGCGCTTGCGGATACATTTACTTTATTATATACATCTTTATAATTATTTTAGTCACGAAATAATAGAAAGGCCATTAAACACTTTTAGCTTCCAATGCCAGGGATGACAACCTAGTATAATAAAGCTAGAGGTATAGGTGGTTAATATGTGACTGTCCAAAACAAGTGTCGAGTTAATAAATACCAATAAGTATTTTTGGCGCCGTTGCCGGAGAAGGTTAAAGGCTATTAAAGGAATATCAATATCACTTGTATCATTGATGAGATCGAGAGAACTAACGTTCTCTACTCAAACAGGCTTACCCTTGTTTTGTCTACTTATGTGATCTTATGTAGGGCAATGAATGCATGGTTTTGATCTTCCAGAAAACTTTGTTGAAAATCCAGAAGCGCTACTCAGAAGGACCAAAGCTAAGCTCAAGAAAGTTTCAGCGCTAGATCAGGAAGACAACCACCAAATCAGAAGAAGTTTGACACCAGAATTTGAAGCTATGGCAAACAAGACTCTACGCGAATTCTCTGCTCCAACCACCACCAACATCCGTACTGGACCGACAACTGATGTTGGAGACAATGGGTTCGAACTCAAGCCAGCTCTCATTAATATGGTGCAGTTCAATCAGTTCTGTGGAAAGGTACATGAAGATGCAAGTGCTCATCTCCAACACTTTCTAGAAATTTGCAGCACCTTCACTATCAAGGGAGTAACCAGAGATCCTATTCTACTCCGCCTCTTTCCATTTTCCCTGTTGGGAAAGGCCAAGCAGTGGTTCTACGCCAATAAAGACAGACACACTACATGGGTTAACTGCTCAATCGCCTTCCTAGCAAAGTTCTTTCCCATGGGTAAGACAAATGCTCTCCGTGAGAAGATTACAAGCTTCCAGCAACAATATGATGAATCTATTCCAGGGGCATGGGAATGTTTTCAAGACTACATATTAGAGTGTCCTCATCATGGGATGGAGGAATTGTTACTCATGCAGACCTTCTACCATGGGTTGACCTCGAGTACCCGTGAGACCTTGGACGTTGCTGCTGGAAGGGCATTCTTGTCACTCAATCTCAGAGATGCTAAAGCTCTTGTGGAGAAGCTGGCCTCCAACCAAATTTGGAATGAAGAGAAGGCTCTAACCCGCAAGAGGGGTGGCATGCACCAGCTCAAAGAGGTAGACATGCTGTCTGTCAAGATGGACCTACTAATAAAGAAGCTCGAAGATCAAGCCAGTGATAAGAAGGAAGTGAACTTCATCAATGAATCTTGCATGACCTGTGAGGAGTGTGGAGAAGTTAGTCACTCAGGCCGTAATTGTCCAGAGTTCCAAGAAGATGTGAACTACTTCAACAACAACACCAACTTCCATCCTCAGTAGAATCAAGGTTGGAATCAGCAATAGAGACCGAATTACTCAGGTAACTACCAAGGTAATTAACAAGGTAACAATTTTAATAATTTCAATCAACCATCTTTGAGAGATCTTGTTGCTGGTCAATCTAGAGTACTAGATCAGATGTCTAAGAAGATAACTACCAATGATAAAATTCTAGAAAACATAAATAATAGAATGGATAGTTTTTCTTCTGCCATAAAGAATCAACACAACTTTAATAAGATGATAGAATCACATATAGCTCAGTTGGCAACATTTGTTCCACTGGCCGATAAAGGTAAGATTCTGAGGCAACCAGAAAAATTAGAAACTATAAATCTTGTCGATATATTTCATGTAGGATGGTACCATAGAAATCGACCATCAGGTGTGTGAAAAGATGAAATCACTCCAGAGAAGAAAGATGACCCAGGAAGACCCGTCATCCCGATATCCATTGGACAGAACATTTTTGAAGAAGCTGTTTGTGATCATGGTGCAAGCATCAACATAATGCCTAACGTAATATATGAGAAATTTCTTGGAGATACATTATTGTACACAACTATGTGCTTGCAGCTTGCAGACCAGTCACTATGCTACCCGGAGGGAATCCTTGAAGATGTCTATATACGAGTTGGAAACTCGTATGTGCTTGTAGACTTCATGGTAGTAGAGACAGGAGGCGACGAAAGATCACCAATCATTCTGGGACAACCATTCCTGAACACTGCTAAAGCTATCATCTACACCAGTGATGCCAAGATCTGTTTCACCATCGGTGACAGGAAGGAAAAATTCAGTTTCAAGAATAAGACACTCAAAACTCCTGCTCACCCACAAATGGCATACACATATGAAGACAAGACAACAGACAAGAAGAAGAAGAAGAAGAAAAGCAAGAACAAGCCCAAGCAGCCACAGGCAAAAGCAGTGAGGATGATCAACAATGTCCATGCAGAATATGACCACCTTCTAGTGTCTCCATTCCTAACCAAACAAGACGATCCTGGAGTACCAACCATCCACTGCAGCATTAATCAGCTCAACTTCTAGAAGACCTTCTGTGACACTGGGTCAAGTGTCAACATAATGGCCAAGGTAACATACGAATTAATATTTGGTAAAGAACCCTTGCACCCTACATACATGCAGCTGCAGATGGCGGACCAGACATTCTGATTCCCAGAGGGGATAGCCAAACATGTCATGGTAAAGATTCAAGACCACTATATCCCTACTGACTTCATGGTCCTAGATATGGGAAAAGAAGAGATTGATCCACCCATTGTACTTAGAAGACCGTTCCTCAACACTACATGCGCAAGCATCTACATGAGATCGGGAGAGATCCACTTCCAATTTCTTGCAGAAAAGATACGCTGTTAGTTCAATAGTTATGCTAATTATGAGCAGCCAAAGAAGAACAGGAAAAGGCATCGATCCGCTCGCTGACAAGGAAACAAACCAACCAAGGATGGATGAGCGAACTATTTAGGAAAAGTAGAGAGATCTAAAGACTATCAAAATGAGAAGGATAACAAAGAGGAGAAGAGTGATGAGCCATAACAACCTGCCTTAACATTGAGTCTACCAACCAAACAGGTATGGAAGAAGAAAGGATTACCATCATCAAGCAAATCACCTCAAGAGGATCAACCATCAAGGTCCCCATCCCCGGGATCTGAAGAAGCATCCCAGAATTGAAGATGCAGAGGAAGGTCCTGTTCGGAGAACTTAAATCGCCGAACCCTCGCCGGGAGGTAAACTCGGTAGTTATCCATATTTCCCTTCTTGCATAATTTCTCTTTTCACATATTTTCCTTAGTAGCATAATCACCTCATGTTTACTTTACTTGCATAAGAAAAAGAAAATAAAAATATATTTGTTCACTGCATTGCATAAAAAAAACCTTAAGCCCCATGTGAATAGGATTGTGGTTACCCCGCAGGAATGTTCACCATGGTGGCACAAAAATAAAAATAAAAATTTACTCGCTTTGTTGCATTTTCCCATTTGCATCATAAAAAATAATATAAAAAAATCCAAAAATATTGAGAAAGAAATCCTGTTGCAATTCTGCTTAGAATAAATATGGAGGAGTTCTAGACAACCAAGGCCTAGGTGGTTATCCACTAACGCTTAATCAGTTCCACTAGTTGTGTTGTCTATTTGAGCTCTACGGGATTTGAAGGATCAAAAAGAGCTGACAAGCAGGTGAAGATCTTCACTGTCAGTCTGCCACACTGCAAAAGTGAACCACTACACCAACATCCAGCTTGGGGGAGGAGCATCCTCGTGTATTTAGCTAAGTATTTCTTTTCCTTTTTGGTATTACTATTCTGAGTTTGCTTTCTATTAGTAGAAAAGAAATAAAAAGATGCATAAAATAAAATAAAGATTTTCTTTTTCTAGATTTTGAATAAATAAAACAAGAGAGAGAGTATACCAAGGTTTGCTTAAGGACTCGAGATAAACCCTTTGCACTGAAATAATGATGAAATCAAAATTCTTTGCCAAACACCAGGTTTTCATACTTAAGTTCTCCTGAGATTTAGACCAGATTATTTTGACTTGAAGATTTACTCTAAAAGCCTGAAACTTGTGGGTAGCAAAAGCTTGATCTAAGTCTAAGTGATTGATGGATATGATATAAGAAAGTCTGAGCTACTGTTTATCTTGTTCTGAGTGATACTAGAGTTCTAGAGATTTATCTTTCAAAAATATGAAAAATTATATGATGAGTTCCTGTATGATGAGAGTTTTAAATTTCCACCATAGCCATACAATAGACTAGGAAAACTTTCACTTAATAAGTACTGCTTGCTTTGCATTGAGTTTAGTCAAGTTTTGTTGATACCTTATGAGAGATTTGTCATGCTCTTAAAATCAAGATCACGTACACACCACTTATATATGCACTATTCCTACACTGGGAGTAGGCGCAAAAACTTGCTTTTTCATCTACTAAAAAATGTTACACTTCTACACTGGGAGTGAACATAAAAAATATACCCTATAGGAAGCCCTTAATAAATGCTCCAAGTTCTTGTTGCTATCTCTCACAAGTTTTGTTGCAGAAAAGAAGCATGTGGCTATGCAAAAGTTATTCGAAAAAAGAGAAAAAAATGGACAAGTGTCCAAGAATAGAAAAAGGGGAGCAAAATCTACCCGCCTGAAAAAGAAAGAAAGAAGAAAAGAATAAGATAGCCATGGGTCAAAGCCCAACCATCCTCCTCTCCTTTGGGGTCCAACATCAAGCTTCCAGCCCTCTATCTCTTCCTCTCCCCTCTCCCACGCCACCTCTCTAGAAGCCCTCTCCAATCTTGCAAAAATATCAACCAAGGCAAAGAATATCAAGCCATGAACCTTTGCCTTGCTACCCCTTCACCTCCCATCACTTCTCCATCATATATACCTCCCCCATCTCCCCCTCACGCCTCCCCCTTCATTTCCCACGTGAAGAACAGGGGAGGGATTCCCCTACAGCTCCTCCTCCTCCCCCATGGCTGCCCCGATCAACCGCAACGCGAGAAGGATGCCCCGTTGTACTACATCGTCGTCACCGGCCATCGTGGATGCATCTTCTTGATCCACCACACCCTTCCCCTTGGAGAGAACACTCCATCATCTCTCCCATCATGTTTTCATGGTCACCTCTGCATATCAAGTACCTTAGATGACGTATGGTTGATCCCCGGCGAAGTTTACCCGATGTATGTGTTGCTGTCCTCGCGGCCAGTTTTGCTGCTGCTGACGGAATTGGCGTTCCTCGCTGTTTTGTGACTCCTATCATCAAACCCTTTGGTAAAATTGTAGCTAACATCCTTGAACACACCTCGCCCGCTTTTCCATAGGAGTTCAGGAACTAGAGATATCGTCATCACCGCGCCCGCTGTTCCTGCTGTTTGGTCAGATTGCTGCTCTGAGTGGTGTTGGCGTTCCCCGCTAATCCACTATCCAAATCATCGAGCCCTTGAACCTACATGTTCATGACATCCCTGAACATGATCCCACAAGTTTGTTCGGCTATGCAATCCCCGATGGCCGAGATATGGAGATCGAAGTGCCTACTACGCCTGCTGTCCAAACAGCAGCACCCTGTTTTTGGCAACGACGTTCCTGTTGATCTAGTGAACCCCAGGATGCATACTTTGGCTATACCATCATATATATAGTTGCACATGCCTCTGCAAAGTTTCATGGCGATATGACCAAATATGAAAGATATATGTTCCTATCTTGTGCTCGCTGTCCCTGCTTCCCCGCAGCCGTGCTGATGCCGGTTGGCATGCGTGTTCCTGATGTTTCGCCGCTCCGGTGGTCAAGCCCTTCGACCACAATGTGCATCATATTCTTGCACACATATCCGCAAGTTTTCTTGGTCATATGAACCACAACACTAAGGATATAAGCATCACCATGTCGCTGCTCCTGCCATGTCAACAGCCACGTAGTGCCACCTTACAATCTTGTTCCCCGCCTAACCGACGGTCAAAACATCATGTCCTTTTGTCACAATATGTTCCATGTAGTTCCTTGCAACCCCATACAATGAATCACCATTTGTCTTTGTTATAACCATGCAATTAGTCATCATAACCACCGCTGTCCGCCGACGTGTATGTTTTGGATACCTCAACAATTCGCCACGTTCCCCGCTAAACCACTACATGATTCGCTGAGCCCTCTACCATGACCGTGTGTTTTCTAGTTGCACATGATCCTACCAAGTTCTATGCTAATAAGTTCGATGCGTCTCTACCTTCTCATGGCCACAGCCGCTGCTACCCGCCGCTGTCCGCCACCGGGTACGCTCAACCGATGCACAAATCGCCATAATCGTGTTTCCCTTTGATCTATCATCCACCTTAGTGCACTGGTTTATCATGATATGTTCCCAAGTAACCTATACACATGTCCAACCCTTTTTGTTCCGAATATGTATCTTCAAGTCCAAACTCCACCTTCTCATATGAATTCAATCCTTCCCATCTATACCTTTCAACTATCATATCTTTTAATCGTGGCTCCTGTTTTGGTTAGTTTTTGCACTCTCGCGGTCTTAGAACAAGCCCTACTTGTTTAATAAACTTTATACCTTGTTTTATATATAATGATTGATGTAATGCTTCTAGGTTTGTCTATGATGCTTGTGATGGTTGTTGCTATCGTTAGATGAAGCTATACAAGGATGATCCAGAAGGAGAGTTGGACAAGTTTGAGCACTATTTTTGGCAAGTGTAACATGAGTTCCCTTGTTACATGATAACCTTATAATCACTTTATATGCATGTGTCTAATATGATGCTAAGGACTTTACCTAGTACTTTTGTACCCTCTTCCTTGTTACCTTGGGTTCATGCATATGGGTAGTTTTGCTTAGCTTGCAGTCACCAAATATTATAATGTTAATCCTGATTAATGACTTATGAAATCATTGGATAAAATGGTGCTTTTCGGCAACATGGATAGAAAGGGAGTTAGAGCATTGGGCCTTGTTGGGTGCTCTAGTCTGCCCTCCGTAAGGACTGAATCTTAAAGCGGCAACCCAGGACTTCCGTACAGCCTTGAGAATCAAAATGGGCATGATCTTAGTCGTATAGCTAGTTTTCTCTAGCTTGTTAGTAGTTACCGAAAGTTTTTGGTGCAAGAGGGGGGACTAGGTTGCAGAATGGCTTCCTGCCTGTCAAGGTGAGTACTGGGTTGCAGTCATGGTGTGCCACTCTTGAAGGGGGGCTCCATTCGCCTAGACGCTGAAACCTCACGGCTACTAACTTGTTAGGGTAATTAGTGAAAGGCTTCGTAGTGAACCCTGCCAACTTACCTTGGAAGTGAGTCAAGAGGTTGGCCACCTCGGGCACAGGGGTATTCATGACTCAAGGTGAAAGTGTACACACTCTGCAGAGTTTGATCAAACTGATATATCAGCCATGCTCACGGTCACGAGCGGCCTGGATCCTTTTCGAGATAGATGGTTCTATGGATGGTTTGGGATATGATTAATCTTGATGGTGATAACTAATTATATTCACATGGGAGCCTTAAGCATAACTTAGAAACATAGGCATAAATAATAAAATATGACCAACTACAAATGCTTACCGCAGTACAACCGAGTCAAGCCTTCTTGAGCCTTGCATAACCTCATGGTATACTTGCTGAGCATGGTGAGCTGACGTTTGTCGTTGTCACCAATAAAAATCCCGGATGGGTACCAGATGGTGAATCAAGTGAAGAGTTTCTTGCGGAGTCCATGAGTACTAGGCGAGTGCTTCCCCCAGTCAAGCGTCCTTGTGGAGTATGAAGCCCTGAAGAGAAGATCAAGAATAGTTTCTGCTATGCTTTTATAATAGTTGTAAGTCCTGTTGTAACTATGGTCGATATATAATAAAGCATTGCTCTTGATATTATCCATATTTGTCACTATATGTGTTGTGTGGACATCCTGGGCACACATGTAGTTAGCGCTTGGTATTCTTCGGAAAACCGGGTGTGACACTCTAGCCGGTTCAATAGTTCTGAGTCCAGAATCAGAGGATGATGGTACTCAGTTTTAGATCTCTCACCATACCTTAGTGCCTGACTCATCTGCTCCTACCCCACCGACTGACCCTTAGGTTTTGGTGCTTGACACCAAAGGGGGAGAGGGAGTGAGTATGTTAGACTTAGGGGGAGCATGTGAGATGGACTCTTTCTTTTGTGTGTGATACTTCATGCATTCTCATTTACTTTCATGCATTGTGTTATATGTGGTACATGTGTGACATGTGTGCTCATTTGCTTTGCTTCCACGTCATACTCTGTTTCAAATGTCACTTGTTTATGCTCATTTTCTTTGCTTCCACGTCATACTCTGTTTCAAATGAGTTTTATCTTATGCACTCATGTTTTTTACATATCTTGTGAGTACATTGTGTTGGCTTGGGTCATATAAGCATGCCTAACCCCTTTTGCTCTTACTATCAATTGCTTATATGAACCAAGCATGTTGAAAACCTCACCCTTCTCTTATACACATACTCGAGGTAGTGTTGTCATCAATCACCAAAAAGGAGGAGATTGAAAGCATCTAGGCCCCTAGTTGGGTTTCGGTGATTAATGATGACACGAGATTAATGTGACTAACATGTATTTTGTGGAGGCAATTTGAGTTAGGTCATGGTAATGGTGATTGCTTGGGCAATTATGGTTTTCATGCACTTGTCAATGGAAATCATTTTGATTTTCAAAGGATGGACAACAAGGTTAAGGACGGACTAGTTCTAAGTGTCATTTGGCGTTGGAGAGACACTTAGAATAGTTGAGGACTTTATTTTTTTTCCTTTGGCCGTACTATTAATGGGGGTATGAACTAGTAGCTTGACCTAGATCAGTCTAATTTGTTAGGTGTGGTGCACACTTGTCAAACTTAGCACTAGGTAGCTCAGGTTTTGTCTTAAGATCTTTTAGGATCAAACTCATTCACAAAGGTTCTGAGTTGGAAGTGAATGGAGCTTTGATTCATTGACCAGACGTAGAAGAAAAAGTGACCGGACGTTGGCTCACAGAGTTCGGTCATTACTCTAAGAGAGCAGCCGAGGGACAGTCAGCGACCGGATGATCTACAGTCATCGGCACCTAACGCGCCGATACTCATGCTGTAGCAGCAAGATGACAAGGCTGACTACTGACCGAACACTGGGACTTGCAGTGACTGGACTCATGCACTGCCACGTTAGGTCAACATCAGTAAGGTTCTAGAGGAGAGTTTCCGCGACCGGACTCGTCAGGTGGGTGTTGACCAGATGCTGCTCAACATCAAGTCACTCCAACGGCTATTTCTGACAGGATCACGCAGTGTAGCTGAGTTGAACTGACCGGCACGTCTGGTCAGGAGGACATCGTTATTTTGCTGAGGTGGACAGTAACGGTCTAGTTTTGAATGGGGGAGTATAAATACTTCTCCTACTCATCCATTTCACTTCTCTTGCTCATTTGTTCAGCTGAGAAACACCTTTGGAGTGCAAGGGAGTGCAAGAGCCTAGTGGGATGATTGAGAATCCAAGATTAAGGACCTCATTAGTGCATAGGGAGTAGCCAGTGTGCATCCACCTTTCTCATTAGGCTTGTCATGGTCAAGTGAGAGTTTGTGCTTGTTACTCTTTGTGATCGCCATCACCTAGACGGCTCAGTGGTGATTGCATGCTTAGTGATCATCCGATGGAGATTGTGGATGACCCAAGTCATCTTGTGAGCGGTTGTGGGTGATTCACCGTGATGAAGTGTCAAAGAATCAGCCCGTAGAGAGCACTTGATCCTTGTGCGGATCAAGAGGGAGCTACACCCTTGCGCGAGTGCTCCAACGAGGACTAGTGGCGAGTGACGACTCTCCATTGCCTCAGAAAAACATCGCTGCATTCCTATCCCTCTCTTTACTTTGAGCTTTTACATTTGAGCAATTCAATTCATGGCTTTACATTCCTAGAATTGTCATGCTAGAGTAGGATTGGAACCTAGGGTGCAAAACTTTTGTGCGGTAGAACAATAGAATCACTCTTAGGCACAAGGGGGTGAAATGGGCTAAGTGTAGGGCTTAATTAATGCAAAAATTTTAGAATTAGCTCAATTCACCCCCCTCTTGGGCATCTTGATCCTTTCAAATATGAAGGAATGCTCAAGTGTAGAGGTATATTTACAAGTAGAGGAGAGGGTCTCTATTTATAGTGGAGAGAGATGGGATATGCTCCTAAAGGTTTTAGGAATATTCATAACACCCCTCCTCTAATTTTAGGCAACTTGGAGGAGTTGTCGACCTCCCTAGGTCGGTTGCATGGCCACAAAATCACGCCAATAATATCTACCACCGTCCTTGTCAAAAACTGGAGGAGAACCGGACTTTTGGGCCTTGAACCGGAGCTAAACCGAGAAATCTGTGCATTGGTTGCTTGACTAGATTGAAAAATCAACGCCTGGGCAATCGAACTGGCAAAAATCCATGGCCCATCCACTCCCAGGCTGAGCAAACTGCGACACCGCCTTGCTCCTCCTCTCCTGTGTCTCCACACGTCCAGTCGGGGTTTCCGACGAACTTCCTGTGAACCTTCGGTGTAGTTTTCTAGCAATCTCCGTCGTCCCTTGTGAAAACTGTCACCACTCCAAGGTTCATCTCAATCTCCTCTACACCGGCATGCCTTTCATTTTGTGAATCCATATCTGTTTGGTTTGTCCTCATCCTTCCTTCTCCAACTCCAGTGAACCACCATGACTAACCTTCCCTTTCTTGTTTTTCCGGTCATCTCCGCTGGGACCGTGACCCTCTCGAACAGGCGCACCCACTGGCCCTAGCCACAGCCTCAGCCCGCTTCCCTTCGCGCGCGCCTCCTCATGAGCGAGCAGGACGGCCACCGCCGCTGCCTGTGGCCACCGGCCATCCGTGCAGCAGGCCGCTGTTGGGCCCCTACTTTAGGATTCACTATGCATCACGTATCAGTCCCTGGATCAGTAGCTGATATGTACAGAACAAACAAGATTGATATAAAAAACCATACTTTTTGATAATGAGGGAGACACATTACAAAGTTCATATTACATAGCTTGGGCCATTGGCCTTATACAACAAACATCAGAGCTTCTACTACAACGGTCCCATGATGTTGTGGTTCCATTCCTACAGGCAACTTGGAGTGCGAACGTAACCCTAGCCTTATGCGTAATCCTATATCCTTGTCGTGGTAGTCTTCGAATAGCTCCTTCGTATAGCTGCACAGCTCCATCTTCAGGTAAGCTCCAGTTGTCCTATCCTTGCATACTCCTTGATAGCTCCGTCGTCCTGTGCTCTTCGATAGCTTCACTCCTAAAAACATAGAATAGAGGGGGTTGAGTACATAAAATACCCAACAAGCCCTAAGTTTGGATGGAGGAAGGTGAATAGAAAGGCTATATGTGGAGGTGGTCAGTGGTAAAGGTGAAGGTAAAGGTAGTAGGGCAAAGTAATTATAGAGGGCCCTAGTAGGGTATTACCATCCTCACCAGTTCCCGAGTTAATTATAAATTACCAAATTCATAAATACATCTTACCAGATTATTACAGTTATGGAAATCTAATCATTTGGGACCTCATCCTAGCAGTTGTCCATTCCAAGGGAGTGGCTATTCGAATAAATTTAATAAACTCTGCAGAGTTTGTACAAATTTCCCCACATGATAGGCATAGTCGACACCAAGGCCACTGGCTCGATAGGCCTAATGAGACCTCGTACCTGAGAGTGCGCTACCTTAGATTTTCATATAATTCTACCATGATCTACTCAGGGATCGGAACCCACAAGCATCAGGATGATCACACAGCATCCTAGAATATCTAGTGGTTGGATGATCATATAGCATCCGGTGGATGATCACATAGCATCCACATTAAATAAAAAGGGTGCTCGCACATGGCACAACAATAACTTTTACATGGAAGACCACATAGCAACCATGCTGATCAGACCACAGAAGATCACATAGCAACCGTGTCCTCTCCTGATAGTCCGTTGCCACTTTAGCCTCCTAGTGGAAATTATACTTCTATCTAACGGGGTGCGAGATCAAGTCTACCCATATAGACATGTGGCTGTATGAAATTCTGGCTAGGCGAGATGGCAAATGAACCGATCCTTATGTGACCGAGATGAGTATCTCCCAACAGGAACCCTCACCAGGCAAACCTGCCAAAAGGGTAATCCACACCACGTGAAATACCCCTCACTCGCCCCATGTCAGGGTTAGTCCAATTTTACCAAATTAAGTTCCATAGTTGTTATCCTCAAGTTCATATTTCTCATATCTCATCAAGGTAACCAATACCTTCTCATAAATCACATTATCATAAATAATCTCATAATTCATCATAAAACAATATTAATCCATGAATGAGGATTTAATAAGTAGTATATGTAGAGGTGGTAGAAGGGGAGTAAACAAAGGAATGAAAATATAGGAGATAGGTGGGGATTAGGACTTGCCTCTATTTGATGACGAGCACATCCAAGGTTCCAATTCCGTCGCTTCTGGCTCCTCCATAGCAGTGGTTCTATGGTCCATCGAGTTCTCCACGTCTTCTATCCTACGCTTGCCTAGCGTCGACGAGCAAGAAGGCACAGACAATAAAATAACAAGCAAAACATGTAAAAGCAAGCATAGGCAAACAATCATTTCTAAATAGGTTGGTCCTATTGGGTGATAGGTGCCTAGGTGGTTATCTATGGTCATCATTATTATGTCAACCTAAAGTATGAAAGGATTAGAGATGTTTCATCCAACAAGGTGACTCCTACAGGTTGGGTTAGGTACATATATACGAATACGTATACACATACTAGGGTTAGCGACATATACGCATATGCTTATGTATATGCCTAAGGTTAGTTAGACGAAGGACTTAGGGTTAGGTTATAATTAAGGTTAGCCATACATGGACGTACACCCGGGTATCGGGCATAGTCATGCATATAGTGATACTCTGTTATGTGATGGTGATTATGTGTGTGGACCTCTATCTACTACTTATTTTAGGTGATTAAATATTGACATATCCGAGTATGTGTCATGGTACGTGCACATACGCAGATATGCAGGACCAACCGTTTCTACGACGACTACTACTATGCGACTATGAAAAGAAAAGAAAAGCAAACAAATCTAGAATTTAAATAGGCACTATCGGTGTTCAGTCCCGTGGGGGTCCTAAGCCGACGAGTGAATGCCGCGTGTCCCTAACCTAGACGGTGATGCAAGGAGAATACACGGGGATTTATCCTGGCTCGGGCAAAGAAGGCCCTACGTCCTGCGGGGGGAGAGAGTTTTGTATTTCCTTGCACCGAGGTGCTTGCGTAGGGGTTACAAGCTGGCGAGAGAGGGCGCCGAGCCCAAGTCTCAAAGAAAGTGAAAGAGTACAAAGGGGGGTGATTGCTTGAGATGTTGATCTCTGAGTCGGGTGCCTTTGCTTGCTGGTGCTTGGTTTTTGACTTGTGTCCTTTTTCCTTGCCCCCATTGTAGAACCCTGGCCTGCCCTTTTATAGGGTAAGAGGAGGCCGGGACACCGAGGTACCTTGAGGTGAAGTTTTGTCGATCCCTGTAGAGGCGGGTGTAGCGGCATGCTCCAGGAATGGCCGGCCATCCCTAGACACTGTGATGACGTCGAGGACGAGACGGTGAAATGACCCTGAGTCATGTGCCACGTTGGCCTTTCTTTCCCACTGACCGGTGGTAGGCGTCGAGGCCGGGTCGAGGCCAGGTCGAGGTTAGGCGGATAAGGCCAAATCCCCGAGATCGAGGGGTACGGACCTTGTCGTATCCTTCCTCGAGGGCGGTCGATGATGAAACAGTGCGCGGTAAGGTAAGCACAGTGACAGATTTCACCTCCCATCCTGGGATGGGTGGTAAAAAGGTGACAACTGACACCAGCGTTGTTCCCACGTCGGTCATGGCGCATTGCCATGTCGGTAGGTGGTAGCAAGTAAGTGCATTGAATGCTCTGATTTTTGTCTCAGAGTAGGTGAATGGGGGGGTCGAGTGTACCGACCCGGGGTCGTGCGAGTCGGAGATTTGCCGATGGCCGATCGAGCCTCGTGCGAGTCGGAGCGTAGCCGAGGTGCCTTATCGTACGGGCCTCGTACGGGACGGGGCGCGGTTGAGGCGTTCCCGTCGGGGGCGCCTCGTACGAGTCGGAGTTGGAGCGCGGTCGAGACGCTCCGTCGAGCTGGCCTCGTATGAGACGGACCCTGTATGCGGTCGAGGCGCGCTGCCTTTTGCTGTGGTTTAATCGTTTCATTCTTTTTTACCGTTGGTTGTGGGTACCCCTATACTGCAGGTACCGACAGTAGCCCCCGAGCCTTTGGGTGAGTGTGTGATCACTCTCTCAGAGGTTCATTGGTTAATGAACTGGAGTCATAGCGTCGTGGTTTTTTCCGGTGGGGGCGCGCGAGCGCACCCGCCGGGTGTAGCCCCCGAGGCCTTGGTGGAGTACTTGGACTCCTCCGAGGTCTTTTATGCGTTCTATTAGGGAATGGTTTCTGATTGTGGCGTGATCCATGCCTTTTTGTTTAAGGTTTGGTTTATTGCGGTCGAGCCCCCGAGCCTCGTACACACGAGGTCGATCAGAGTCTCGGTCGTCTTCTGTCGTTCGACCCTCACGCTCCCTTTTTAGAAAAGAGGAGGAGGGGTGGGGAACGTCGTGCTACCCCTGTTTGGGCGAGTCCCGACGGTCTCCGGTGAGCTACTAGCGAGGGAATTCGAGTGTGAGCCCGTGCTCCATTCGATAGGAGTCGGCTAGTGGCCCAGAGGCGCTCTCAAGAATGCCAAGGAGTGGTCGTGTAGATCTCGATTCCCTGCGATGGGACTCGAGGGCTCGACGCCTCCCTCCGGGGGGATTCCTACGTCAACCTTCTCCTACAGCCTCGAATACGTCTTGGGGTGCCTCGAGAGTGTGGCTCGAGCCCTGGCCATGTAAGGGCGCACCCTTGGTCGTCCCTAACTCTGTCGCTCGAGGGCAGCTGTTGAACCCTAGTCGAGGGCTAGCTTCCGCTCCCTCAAGACTCATACCAGGCTCGGAGCCCGTTTCCCAGGTATCTAGGAATATCCGTCCGCGGATCCTTCCCCTGCCCATTTTTGGGCGCGCCTTTTTAGGAGGGGAAGTGAGATCGGCGCAGTAGTGGGCGGCGTGGTGTAACGGTTACGACGTGAATAGCGGCCACGTGCCCATATCTGGGAGTTTTGAGGAAACGGTTAGGTAAGGGCATTAAATGCAAAAACTGCTCCTACCTTTTCACGCACCCGTTGGGCTTCCGTCGGGGCTATAAGAGCAAGGCCTGGGGATCCGTTTTCCACCACAGGCCCTTTGCAACCTTGCCTTCTTCGCCCTAGATCGCCCTCTCTGCCCCCTTGCGCCCTTCAGCCCTCATCTAGTGCCGCTGCCGTCGCCTTTTCTCGCCCGTGTAGCTTCCCGGCGGCAATGGCAAGCAAGAGCCAGCTCCTCCCCGCTGACAAATGGGCCGCCTCCTCAGTGACGGAGAGGAGGTTGGAAGAGCTGGTCCGTGATGGACTGCTATGGCCGAAGACGAGTCGGTCCCAGCCGGAATGGATTGCGCCGCCGTCCGACCACCGGGAGCCGGCGGCCCTGGAAGGCTACGTGGTCAGCTTCATCTGCTTCCACGAGAGGGGGTTCGGTGTGCCGGCCAGCCCCTTCATGTGCGCACTCCTCCACTACTACAAGGTGGAGCTGCACCACCTCGCCCCCAACGCCGTCGCACAGGCCGCCATTTTCACGGCGGTCTGTGAGGGGTACCTGGGGATGGATCCACAGTGGATCCTGTGGCTCCATCTCTTCAGGGCAGAGTTCTTTACCAAGAAGGCAGAGGAGCGAGGGACGCGGTGCGTGCAGGGAGTTGCGTGCTGCAGGTTAGGTCTGGTCGCAGCGACCAGTATATCCCAGCGTAGCTGATCTCCTCGAACAGCGGCTGGCACGACGGCTGGTTTTACCTCCCCAATGACGAGAGTCAGCTACCGAGGTATACCAGCCGGGTGCTGGTGGCTCGAGAGGAGAACTGGGCGTACGATGTCGTGGATGGTGAGAAGCCGTGGCTGGACCCTCTGCTCGTCGTGTTGCAACAGCTCCGCCAGCGTGGGTTGACGGCGGCGGCGGTGGGCACGGCGTTCCACCATCGGAGGGTGATGCCGCTGGCGCTGTGTCGGCTCCGGCTCGACCAAATGACGCTGGAGGCGCCGTTGGAGGGGAGCAGGATGTCGCACGAGTCCCTTTCCCTCGACGAGGTCATCCGGCGTGTGCGCCGGATGGTGGGGAACTTCAAACCAGAGGAGGTCGATATGGTGCCGATGCGGCCTACCTAGGGATTCGAGCCCCTGGTAAGTGCTACTGCGAGTATTTTTCCAGTTTGTTTGTTTTTGGACTCTTTTTACTGATTTAGTCGAGGTCGATGCATAGGATTTGTCGGCGGTGAGGGAGACGCGGCCGCCACTCCCAGAGGACCAGCCTGCCCGGGAAGTTCGACGCCACCAGACGTCCCAGAAGAAGCAGGCAAAGGAAACTGCCAAGAAGCGGCAGATCCGCAAGGCCAAGGAGAAGGAGGCGCTCAAGAAACTTCGGTGCCAGCAGAGCCTCGACGGGCTTCCCCTCGAGGAGTCTCCCTCCGAGATGGTCTCGGGGGAGGAGGACGATGACAGCGACGGGGACGACGATGCCCTGTCGCGGTATGACGCCGCGACCGGCCTGGCAGACCTCCCTGATGTGCGCCCCTTCTTGGAGCCCATTGGGGCGTCGACCTCCTAGGCGTCAGGGTCGGCCTCGGTGTCAGTCGAGGTGGTGGAGGAGCCGAAAGAGGTGGGGGCCGGAGCAGGCCCGTCAGTGAGAGGGGCCGCCTCGTCAGGGGCCCCGCAAGAGGGGTCGACGGCGCTGCCCCCGCGAGCCCAAGCTCTGCGGGTTCAGCCGGTGGTTGGGACAGCGTCGCCAGCATCGACATCCGGGGCGCCACCTACGGGTGTGAGGACCCGAGGCCAGCTGGCCTCGGAGGCGCAGAGGGCCCAGGGTGCCCCGCCAACTAGGGCCCCAAGGAGCGCCCGGCCTGCAGGAGGCCCGGCATCAAGGCCGCCACAGGCGATGTCAGGAGTCCCCGACCTACCGGAGTCGAGGCCCCTGCTTCCCCTTTCCGGGTAAGCCTTTCTGCCCCATTCTTTGTGATTAACGGTCCTGTTTCTTAGTCTGACGTATTTACTTATCTTATAGGCACAAGCGCAAGGTGGAGCTCATGGGTCCGACTCCCATGAAGGTGCTTCGGTCGAGCGCCGCCGTGATAATGCGGACGGTGGCTGACGACATTGCCTGGGTCGAAAGACTCCAGGCCACAATGGAGCGTCTGAGGCAGCGAGAGGCTGCTGCCTAGGCGGGAGCGGGCGCCCAGGGAGCTGCCGGTTCCGACCCTGCCGCGCAGGGGTCGGGGCCGTCGGAGGCGGTGGCGCCTAGCACTGGTGGGGCGGAGCCTGGGTCGACGTCAACCGCCCAGGCTTCCGTCGAGGCCGCGGAGGCCGAAGCATCCGCCCGCGACGCGAGGCGGGCGGATGTTGAAGAGGCGGTGGAGGTCCCGCCGGAGGCGGGACAGGAGGCGACGCAGCCGGGGGAGCCACAGCCGCAGCAGGACCGGCCGGCGGAGCCGGCGGTCGAGGTGGATAGTGGGGCTATCGCGCCCCCGCCCGTGGTCCTGGTGGTGGTGCCGGCGATCGAGGTGCCAGCCCTGGCGCAAGGGTCAACCCCGGCGGTGGTCGACCTCACCCTTGACGATTCCCCCGTCGACAAGGGGAAGCAAGTGGTGGGCGTCGAGGAGGTCGAGGCCGTGGACCAGGCCGGTCCGTTCACGGCGGTCGAGGGGCCCGAGGCTGCGGATCAGGCCGGTCCCTCTGCGGCGCCGGAGGATGACCTGGCCGGGGCGCCGGCCGCATGGTCGGACCTTACCGGACTAGCCCTTGTGCGGGCTGAGGAGGAGCTGCCGCGCTGGGGGGTCGACCCTCGAGTTTAGGGATGCATCCAACCCTGGCGCGGAGCCTGTCTTCGCTATCGACAACAAGGACAAGGTGCACCACTAGGAGTACCTCGAGGGTCTCTGGCAGCACACGCTGTGATCTCTTCGTGTGGCTTCGGAGGCCATGTCTCGAGGCATGCTAGACGCCCTTGAGGTAAGTCAAGTTTGATATTTTTTTGCTTTCTTTTCATTCCCTTTCTCTGGTTCTGATTTTCTTGATTTTTGAACCATGGTCAGGAGCTTAAGGAGCGTTCTCGCCGCAAGTCACTTTTCATTCGTAATGAGAGCGGCGTGTGGGCGGCGCTCACCCGGCAATGGGCTCTGGTCGAGGAGGCCAACCAGCGGCTTTCCCGTCAGAGCGCCGAGGCGGCCAAGCTTCGCGTCGCCTATGCGGCGGTCAAGAAGGAGGCGGTGCAGGCTTGGGCGGCCGAGGCCGTGGCACGTGGAGACATGACAAGGGCCCTGGAGGAGGCTGCCCAAGCCCGCGAGGATCTCATGCCGTTGTCGGCGCGCGTGAAAGAGCTTGAGGAGGACGTCACCCTTGTCGGCAGGCATCGTGACACCCTCAACGTCCAGATCGGGCACGTGACCGCTCGCTTTGGGGGCTTGAAGGATGAGGTTGCGACGCTGAGTGGAGCCGTCCAGGAGAGGGACGAGGCTCTCTCGAACGCCCGCCAAGAGATCGAGATGTTGAGGTCGGCCATTCGTGACAGGGATGGCGCTCTCCAAACGCTTGAGAAGACGTGCGGGGGACTTCGTGACAAGGTCGTGGGCTGGTAGACCCACTCTGAGGGTAAGTTTTTTGTTATACAGTGGCCTTGGTGTTGAGGTCCCAGACTTGCGCTAACTTGATACTTGTGTTCCAGAGTTGGAGAAGGAGCAGCAGGTGGCTCAGGCGGCGGCCAACTCCTTCCAGAGCCTCTTCGAGGCCGAGGCCCAGCGGACTCAGTTGCTCTAGGGCGTGATCTCCTCCGTGTGTGATGGCCTGGGGGTCGAGCCTGATGCCGATACTGAGGAGGACGCCCCGGGGAACTCCTTTGTCCACCGGATGGTGGCGCTGGGCTGCCTCGTCCGGGAGAGGATACGAGGCAGCCTTCACCACGGCGTGAAGAGGGCACTGGCCGTCGTTCGGTCCGGGTTCATGTACGACATGGAGCTCGTTGCTGATGGCTTCATCAATGATCCGGACCGGACGGACGAGGAGAACAAGGATGCCTGCTTGGGCCTAATCGGAGCTGCCGAGGAGCCTAGAAGTCGTCTGGCCAAGCTGTTCGAGGTCGGGGTGGTTCCGCCTGCTGGCGATGAAGGCCTGTGAGCCAAATCTGGGCGCAGAGGCCCATGTAATAAGTTAGTATTTTTAAATTTGGTCGTGGTGGCCTCGGAGGCCTTGAATCGCTTGAAATGTAAACCTGCACTGGTCGTTTAAGTTTTATTCGAGTTTTTCTTCCCTTTATCGCTTGAATTACGTTCTCACATGATTTACTTAGCACGCCGTCGCACCCCTTGTCGTAAGGGAGTGAGTGGAGGTACCACAGCCTCGGGGGCGTAAGTGATCTCATGGCTCGACTGCCCTCGAGCTTTAGGGTGCTCTTGCGGCCTCGCAGATCGTGTAAGAACCTGATTTAAGCGACCGGAGATGTATTCTTTTTCAAAGTTATGAACCGTCATTAGGTCTACTTAGCGTGCGGTCGCGCCCCTAGGGATGAGGGGTGAGTGGAGGTACCGTAGCCTCGGAGGCGTAAGTGATCTCGCAGCTCGAGGACCCTTTGAGCCTCAAGGTGCTTCCGCAGCGCTGTCGACTTAAGTGGTAGTTTTTCTTTTTTGAAAAAAAGTACGAGTTTTTTCGGGGACCGGAGGTTCTCCCCTTGTAGCCCCCGAGGGAGGGTCGATTCTGAGGAAACAGAGTCCATCCTTCCTGGTTGTTATGAAAACAAAGCTTTGAACACTGCTGTTTTCTTTATTGACAAGGTTGAAAAGAAATTACAGAGCCTCGAGGCTTTTTAAGGGAAAAAGCGACGTAGTTGTTCAATGTTCCAAGTGTTGGTGAAGATTTCGCCCTTCTCGTTTGATAGCTTGTAGGTGCCTGGCTTTAGTACTTCTGCGATGATGTACGGCCCTTCCCACGGGGGTGTGAGCTTGTGCCGTCCCTTAGTGTTCTGGCTTCGACGTAGCACCAGGTCACCGACGTTGAGGTCGCGCCTGCTGTAACACCCCTGGGTGTTAAGCATGCATTAACATTTCCAAGCATAAAGCATTCAACATCATTTCATGACTAGCATTGCATGAAATATAACTCTTCCAAATTTAAACTTGAAAAACAAATAATTAGAACCCTAATTTTGATGTTAGTGCCAAAAAGGTGGTGTACTTTTGGGTATTAGCAATTTTAAATAATCTAGGATAAATTAACATGATTTTTGGAGCAATTCTTGAATTCAAGTTTTTCCCAAATTTTGCTTTAAAAATATTCTAAACAAATAAATTTTTGATTAACAATTTAACTTTAAATTCCAAATTCAAAATCTATTGAGAATTTTGAAAAATGCTCTACATGAAAGTTGTAGAGAATAAAATTTTGAACAACTTTTATTTTGGGCCAAAATTCTGAAAACCTCTTTTTCATCTTCAAATTCACTTTTGAAATAAAGAAATAAATCTGAAAATATTTATTATAAAGGAAAAATGGATTTTTCACTTGACTGGGCCGACGCCTCACTTCTCGGCCCACGGCCGAAGCCGGCCTGGCCCGCCTCGCGCGCCCGCCCGCGCCAGCGCGCCCGCCCCGCGCCAGCGCACGCCGCGCTTAGGCCGCGGCCGCCGCGTGGCCGCCGCTCGCCGCCTCCGGCGTACGGGTGGCGAGCCGTGGGCTCCACCGGCTGCGCCACGCGCCTTGAAGCCGCGCCCGCTCCTCCCTCGCCAGCACACCCTCCGTTTTCGCCTCGCTCGGCTTCGCGCGAGCAGCAGCAGCCGCCGCTCTCGCCTCCTCGCGCCGCCGCCGCTCCGCCCGAGACGAACACCGCCGTTCCCGCTCAACGGCCGCGCCACATCCCGATTCGTCTCGCCACCGGCTCCGCCACCTTCTCCTCTTCTCCGAACGGGGCTCGATATCCCTTGTTCGATGACGGTGAGGCTCAATTTCTTCTTTTCCCGCACGCGCCACCGTCGCCGGCCGCCGGGCTCGAGCTCCGCCACCGACGCCCTCGCTCCCTCCTTCTTCCCTTGCTTTGCGCGGTCATGCTCGCCATCCTTGCGCGGGAGTCGTGCGTGCTCAGGATTTCAGCTCGGAGCCGGAGGTCGGCCGTTGGCCGACGGCGACCACCGCTTCGCCCCCGCGACGTCGGGACGCCGGCACCGTGGCCGCGCCCCGCGTTCCGTCCCCCCCCCCTCCTTGGTTACTGGGCCACCGGCCTTGGGCCGAGCCGCCAAGCCGGGCCGCCCCTTGCTTTTTCCCGCGCAGCGCCCCAGCGGATATCGGCCGCGGGCCAGTGTTGCCGAGTGGGCCGGCCCGTTCAGCGATTTCCAAATTTCGTTTTTGAATTTCTATTTATTTTGGGAAAAGAAAATACTTTAGAACTGTTTGTGTACAATTTATAGATCCAAAAATTATGAAATAAATTTTGAAATGTTCCTCTTGAATAGATCTACAGTTTAAAAATATCTCATGTTATTTTTGTGACACTTTGCTGTGCAAATTTATTTAATTGCTATAAATACTGATATATTAGAAAATGTGTAGTAAATAAATTAATGAAGGGAAAAATGTGATTCCTATTGCATTAATCTTTATTAGTGATGTACTTTCTAGGAAAAATACTAGTGAAGCATGTTCTGTGAGAAATTTTTGAAGTGTAGTTCAAATGCTTTTAATTGATAATCTTTGTTATTTTTAGTAGAGAGCTAAATTTGTATAGAACATGCATGTGGAAATTTTTGTAGTATGTTAGTTTACTGTTATTAACATAGAAAAATTATGAAATCTATTGTTTGATACTTTTTCTAGTACAAAATAATTTCATGCTCATAATTAGGCTATAACTTATTTATTTTGTACAGGCAGTTTTACATATTCAATTCTCATGAAAATTTAGTAGTAGGTTAGTTAGCATAAGAGTAATCTACTGAAATTTTTGTAGATTTTTATCTACACTAGAAATAGGTGTTGCTGTGTAGCCCTAGTTAAATAGGGAATAAAAGATTATTCTTTATGAGAAATTAGGAGTAATAAAATAGGTTTGGTGTATCTTTGAAGCATCATTATGCCTTGCTGGTGTTGTGGTTGAGTTAGGTTGGTAAGCTTTGGTCATTTAGGATCACTTGTATGTGTAAGTTATGTGCTAATTAGTAGAATAACAAGGTGCATGTTGTTAGGGTACATGTTCTTGGATGACGTGGACTACCTTGTAGAAGATGTAGTTATATCCAAACTGCTCATTCCATGTGCTCATCTGCATCTCATGTCATCAAAGCACTCCACCATAATCCGACGCATCATTCGCATGTTACTTATGCACTTGCATCATACAGGATCGCAGGAGGAGTCGCAGGTAGCAGTACCGGAGGAGCAGGCTTGGACGGATCAGTAGGAACCCCAGGCACAGGAGGTGCCCGAGGAGGAAGAGCCAAGCGAGGATCTGCCAGAGTGCGTCGACCACCATCCTAGCTCGTTCGAAAGAGGCAAGCCCTGGAGCATTTTAAGTCTCCTATTTTATAAAAGCTATTCCTTATTACATGAGTTATAGTTATATATACTGTTGCATTAGGTTATAGGAGTTGAGTGAAACTGTTGTTGCATTACTATCCTTGTCCACCGGATTACCTTTACCTTGTTAGGTCAGGATCGAGTAAATTGCTTAGCCATGCTTAGATCGGTAGAAGTCGGGTGATTTCCTGTCACCTGCGAGCTATAGGAGAATACCGGGTTATGGTTAGCTGTATTTGTGATCATGAAAAGTAACTAAGTGTTGATGGATAAACGGAGACCGGGCGGAGTCTTATGGGGTTTTGGACTATAGTGATTCCGTCTGTGTCGATTAAGGACCGATCGTTGCTCGTCCCTCTTGTCATGTTGAACGCATGCCTCACATTTAGCTGGCCGAATAAAGTACCTTTCGACCGCGAAGCTAGTGACACTTTTCGAGCCAGGATAAACTCGGGTTGGCAGACTGGTGCTGAAGGGGGTGTAACGGGGACGCGAAGAGTGAGCCCAAGGTGCGTCCTGGCAGTCGGGCGGTCCCTGGGTAGTGTGATCCATGATTGTTATCCCGCGGCTTCTTGGAAAGTGTCATTGGTGATCTACGCGACCCTGACGGGGGAAGCATGGTTTGTGTGAGGAATAAATCTCTAGCTGGATAGGAATTCGATTCGAATCGCCATCGCTCCCGGTTAGTGAGCACTTGACTCGAGCTACGGCATCGTAGTAACATTAATGGAACACTGATGGTTAGGTGAATGATGTTGGAAATGCTAAACCTGATACGGTAATCTAGATTGTTAATGATGAATCAAGTGAGTGTTTTAGCAATAGGTGCTTACCTAGCTTGAATAGGTTATACTAAAATGCTGCAAAAAGTACTAGTATAGTTTTTATAACAACTTATGCTTTTCGCAAATGAGTCAAGCCAGTCCAACATATAAAGCCTTGCATACTCCTTGGTGTCATGTTATTTTTGGTTTATGACGGGTAAGTCTAGCTGAGTACATTCTCGTACTCAGGGCGTTGTTCCCATTGTTGTTGCAGATGGTCAGATGTACTATGGGTACTGCTCCAACTATCTATATCCGGCGATGGGCGACAACTAGGACCTTGGGCAAAGGTCACTCTGTTCGTCTTATCTAATGCTTTTGTGGACCATGACTATCTACTGGCACTGTATTTGAACTAAGTGTGTGTGTGTAAAACTACTTGCTTCCGCTATGTTATGTTGAACTATGTTGTAATAACTTTTATTCCGAACTCTGATGTATTCCACTTTTATTGTGAACTCTATGTATCATGTGAACTGTGGCTGCTAAATCAGTACGATCTTGGTTGTATGTTGGTTGGTTTGAAATCCCTCGTGATTTCACGGAATCTCGGGTTATACGGGTTTAAGTTTGTTAAATTATCCGCCTCGGTGGAAGATTTTCTTACTTAATCTCGTATAATTACGTTGATCCGTTACACCTGCGGACGTGTCTATCATGGTAGCATCGGAGACTTTGCTGATACCTGGCAGAATGTAACAGAGCCACATCTTGGGCTTCCTCGAGCTGGTCGAGGGCGTCCTCTCTTGTGGCATCGTTATTTCTTTCATTGTAGGCCTTCAACCTCGGGGATCCGTATTCTATATCAGTTGGGAGCACAGCCTTAGATCCGTAGACTAAGAAGAACAGAGTGAACCCCGTGGCTCGACTCGGTGTTGTTCTTAGGCTCCACAGGACCGAGGGAAGCTCGGCAGCACATTTCTTGCCATGTTTGTTTAGCTTGTCAAAGATTCTGGGTTTCAGGCCTTGTAGGACCATGCCGTTGGCACGTTCCACTTGGCCATTTGTTTTTGGATGGGCTACGGCCGACCAGAGCACACGGATGTGGTGGTTGTCGCAGAAATCCAGAAACTTTTTACCAGTAAACTGGGTGCCATTATCCGTGATGATACAGTTGGGAACCCCAAAGCGGTGGATGATGTCGGTGAAAAAGAGCACAGCTTACTCGGACCTGATGCTAGTGATAGGACGGGCCTCGATCCACTTGGAAAATTTGTCAATGGCAATGAGCAAGTGGGTGAAGCCGCCAGTTGTCCTTTTCAAGGGTCCGACAAGGTCGAGCCCCCAAACAGCAAACGGCCACGTGATAGGGATAGTTTGCAAGGCGTAAGCCGGGAGATGGGTCTGTCTCGCATAGTACTAGCAACCTTTGCAGGAGCGTACTAGCTTGACAGCGTCGGAGACCGTGGTTGGCCAATAGAAACCTTGTCGGAAAGCATTTTCGACAAGGGTTCGAGGCGCTGCGTGATGACCACAAGCCCCCGAGTGTAGATCATTGAGTAGGTCTCTGCCTTCCTCATTCGTGATGCAGCGTTGGAGGACGCCAGTAGGGCTACGGCGGTACAGCTCCCTACTGTCACCAAAGATCACAAAGGTCTTGGCCTGACGGGCGATCCATCGAGCCTCGATCTTATTTGAGGGGAGGTCCCCTCGGATGAGATGGTCGAGGTACGGAATACGCCAGTCAGACCCGGGGTCAGATGGTGGGGTCGAGCCTTCCACCTGCATGGCTTTAGCCCCGGTCGAGGGGGCTTCTGCCTCAGGTGGGGGGTCGAGTGACGGCCCGTCGACTCCTCCGTCTGGCCCAAGGTCGACGGATGGTTGGCGGAGGTCTCTCGTGAAGACGTCTGGTGGGACCGTAGCCCGGCTGGATGCGATTTTCACAAGTTCATCTGCAGCCTCATTATACCTGCGTGCGATGTGGTTGAGTTCGAGACCGTGAAACTTGTCCTTGAGGCGCCGTACCTCTTCACAGTAGGCTTCCATCTTGGGGTCGCGGCAGCTCGAGCTCTTCATGACCCGATCGATTATGAACTGGGAGTCACCTCGAACATCGAGGTATCGGACCCCTAGTTCGATGGCGATTCGCAAGCCCATGACGAGTGCCTCGTATTCGGCAACGTTATTCGACGCAGGGAAATGAAGCCGGATGATGTAGCGCATGTGAACTCCGAGGGGTGAGATAAAGAGCAGGCCCGCGCCCGCCCCAGTTTTCATCAATGACCCATCGAAGTACATGATCCACAGCTCAGCTTGGAGCTGAACCGGGGGGAGTTGAGTGTCGGTCCACTCCGCCAGGAAATCTGCTAACACATGTGATTTGATAGCTTTGCACGGCGCATAAGAGAGGGTCTCGCCCATGAGCTCGACGGCCCATTTGGCTATTCTACCCGAGGCTTCCCGGTTCTGGGCTATCTCTCCCAGGGGGAAAGAAGAAACCACAGTCACCGGGTGGCCCTCGAAGTAGTGACGGAGTTTGCGCCGTGTCAAGACGATGGCATATAGCAGCTTCTGGATTTATGGGTAGCGTACCTTAGTTTCCGAGAGCACCTCGCTAATGAAGTAGACCGGCCTCTGAATGAGTAAGGTATGTGCTTCCTCAGCCCTCTCGACCACCAAGACCGCGCTGACTACTTGTGTTGTCGCGGCGGCATAAAGTAGGAGCGGTTCCCTTGGGGTCGGAGGGACGAGGATCGGTGAATTGGAGAGCATAGCTTTAAGTTTTGCAAGAGCTTCTTCGGCCTCGAGGGTCCATGAAAAGTGCTCCGATTTCTTCAGGAGACGATACAGGGGGAGCGCTTTTTCGCCGAGGCACAAAATGAAGCGACTGAGGGCTGCCAGGCAGCCCGTGACCCTCTGCACGCCCTTCAGATCTCGGATAGGGCCCATCTTAGTTATCGCGGTGATCTTTTCTGGGCTGGCCTCGATGCCACGCTCAGAAACGATGAACCCCAAGAGCATGCCTCGAGGAACGCCAAAAATGCATTTCTCAGGATTGAGCTTGATGTTTTTTGCCCGAAGGCATTTGAACGCAACGTCGAGGTCGCTTATCAAGTTATCGGCCTTTTTAGTTTTGACAATGATATCATCGACGTAGGCCTCGACGGTTGGTCCAATGTGTTCCCAAAAAACGTGTTGCATGCATCGCTGGTACGTAGCCCCCGCGTTCCGGAGACTGAAGGGCATAGTAACGTAGCAATACATGCCAAATGGGGTGATGAACGAAGTCGCGAGCTGGTCGGACTCCTTCATTTTGATCTGGTGGTAGCCAGAATACGCATCCAAGAACAAAAGAGTTTCACACCCCACAGTGGAGTCAACGATTTGATCAATACGTGGCAAAGGAAAGGGAACTTTTGGACATGCTTTATTTAAACTAGTGTAGTCTACACACATCCTCCACTTCCCACTCTTTTTCTTAACTAATACAGGATTAGCTAGCCACTCGAGATGATGAACCTCCTTGATGAATCTGGCCTCCAGCAGTTTGTGTATCTCCTCACCGATGACCTTACGCTTCTCCTCGTTGAAGCGGCGCAAGCGTTGCTTCACCAGTTTGGAGCCGGCTCGGATCTCCAAGGCGTGCTCGGTGACTTCCCTAGGTATGCCCGGCATATCCGAGGGACTCCACGCAAAGATGTCGACGTTTGCACGGAGAAAGTCGACGAGCACTGCTTCCTATTTGGGATCGAGGGTGGCGCTAATGCTCAACGCCTTTCCCTTTGGATTGGCAGGGTCGAGAGGCATGAGCTTGACGTCCTCCACGGGCTCGAAGCTGCCAGCGTGGCGTTTGGGGTCGGGGATCTCGTTGGCTAGACCGTCGAGGTCTGCCGCCAAGGTTGCCGACTCCAGAATGGCTTCCCCGTGCTCGACGCACTCGACGTCGCACTCGTAGGCGTGCTCGTACGAGGGCCCGACGGTGATAACACCGTTAGGGCCTGGCATCTTGAGCTTGAGGTACGTGTAGTTTGGGACCGCCATGAACCGGGCATAGCACGGGCGCCCAAGGATAGCGTGATATGTCCCATGGAATCCAACCACTTCAAAAGTGAGGGTCTCCTTTCTGAAGTTGGTGGGAGTGCCAAAGCAGATAGGCAGGTCGATGCGGCCGACGGGCTCCGCCCGCTTTCCTGGCACGACTCCGTGGAAGCCCCCGACGCTGGGTTGGAGGCGAGTCCTCTCGATCCCCAGGAGGTCGAGGGTCTGAGCATAGATGATGTTGAGGCTGCTACCGCCATCCATGAGCACCTTGGTGAGGCGTGTGTTGGCGATGATGGTGAAAGCATCTAGGCCCCGAGAGTTGGTTTCGGCAATTGATGACAACGCTTTATTACCATGACTAACGTGTGTTTTACAGAAACTTTGGTAAGTTAGGTCATGGGGTGGATAACTGCTTTGGGCACTATGGTATTCATGCCCCTTGATGGAAATCATTTTGGTTTTCAAAGGATTGACGTCAAGATTAAGGACGGTTAGTTCCAGATGTCAAGGTGTTGAGTTACATTCGGAATAGTCGTTAGGATCTTCGTTTTCTCTTTTGGTCGTACTATAAAGGGGGGCATGAGCGAGTAGCTTGACCTAGGTGAGTCTTATGTTTAGGTGTGGTGCACACTTGTCAAACTTAGCACTAGGTAGCTCTAGAATAGCTCAAAGTTCAGTTGGAACCAACTTGGTTCAAGTTGCGTCGCGTTTCGGAGTGTTTAGAGATGTTTTCCCTTGACCGGACGCGGTGTCTAGCTTGACCGGACGCGTCCGATCAGTTCTAAACCGCTATTGTGTTTCAGCGCTATTGACCGGACGCGGTCCTTGCGAGGACCGGACACGGTGTACAGGCTGACAGGTGTCACAGAAGGGAAATCACCTAATCGGACGCGATTGGGGTGTGATCGGCGCGTCCAGTCACGTTCCAGTAAGGTACTCTGACGACCGGACGCGTCCGGTCATCACTAATCGGACGCGGTCGCGCGTCAGGTCAGAGTACAGTAAGCTCCCTGCACGATCGGATGCGTCCGGTCACCCCTGATCGGCGCATCCGATCACTCAGCCGTTATTTTAGGTTTTCGACCGTTACGAGCGATCGGCGCGTCCGGTCACTTCGACCGGCGCGTCCGGTCACCTCGTATTTTGCTAAGTTGGCAGGTAACGGTTGGATTTGACTGTGGGGTGTATAAATACATCCCCTCCACCTCTTTTAGAGCTCTCTTGCTCATTTGTTCAGCTGAGAAACACCTTTGGAGTGCAAGGGAGTGCAAGAGCTCTAGTGAGGATTGTGATTTGAGAATCAAAGCTTGAGAGTCCCTCACTAGTGACTAGAGAGTAGCAAGTGTGCATCCATCTTCTCATTAGGCTCGTTGTGGTCAAGTGAGAGTTCTAGCTTGTTACTCTTGGTGATCGCCATCACCTAGACGGCTTGGTGGTGATTGGGAGTTTGGTGATCATCCGGCGGAGCTTGTGGATGACCCAACTCATCTTGTGAGCGGTTTTGGGTGATTCACCGCGATGGAGTGTCGAAGAATCAGCCCGTAGAGAGCACTTGATCCTTGCGCGGATCAAGGGGGAGCTACACCCTTGCGCGGGTACTCCAATGAGGACTAGTGGGGAGTGGCAACTCTCCGATACCTCGGGAAAACATCGCCTTGTTCCTTGCCCCTTGCTTTCAAGCATTTACATTCTTGTATTACTTTCATTGCTTGGTTTACTTTCCTAGAATTGTCATGCTAGACTAGGATTGGAACTTAGGGTGCAAAACTTTTATCGGTAGAATCTCTAGAAACACAAGTAGGCACTAGGGGTGAATTCCGGCTTGTAGGATTTAATTCTTGCAATTAATTTTTAGAAAAGCCCAATTCACCCCCCCTCTTGGGCATCTTGATCCTTTCAATTGGTATCAGAGCCGAGTTGCTCCTAATTTAGGCTTTACCGCCTAGAGCAAGATGTCTAACGGGGAAGGACCACCTCCCACCTTTGAGGGGGATGATTTTCCATATTGGAAAATCTGAATGGAGGCGTACCTCGAAGCCATAGATGTTGGGTGTCTTAGAGCCGCAACCCAAAAGCTTCTCGCTATCAAGGATCCCACTAACCCAAGTGGTGACGAGGAGATGTACGACCGGTGGAATGCAAAGGCCAAAAATGCACTCTACCGGGGCTTAGGCAAGGATATCTTCAATCATGTGCGTAATGCAAAGAACGCTCATGAATTGTGGGAAAACCTTTGTGCTCTCCATGAGGGAACTAAGAGTGAGCGTGAGGAACGCTATCATATTGCTTTAAAGAAAATCAATTCTTTTGAGATGCTTCCTAAAGAAAGTGCTAATGACATGTACACTTGATTGAATGTTCTTGTAGAGGACCTCAATGCTCTTGAGCTCACCCAAATGAGCCAATCGGATGTTGCAAAGAGGATCTTGAGTATTCTTCCCATTGAGAAGTATGGTCACATTGTCACCGTGCTTCATCAAAGTGATCTCTCCACCGCAACACCGACACAAGTATTGGGGAAGATCAATGCACATGAGATGTACATGCACATCACACCGGAAGAGGGCTCATCATCTTCCAAGAAGAAGGACTTGGCCTTCAAAGCTAGCCATGACAAGAAGAAGAAGAAGGGCCAAGCCATGATGGTACAAGAAAGCTCAAGTGAAAGTGATATTGATGATGCATCACTTGCACTCATGGTGAAGAAGACCACCAAGATGCTAAAGAAGCTCAACAAGAGTGGCATCAAGTTCGATGGCAAGAAGAAGAAATTCTTCACAAGTAGCAAAAGGAAGCCCATCTCGGAAATAGATTGCTACAATTATGGTGAACTTGGCCACTTAGCTCATCAATGCCCTAGACCTCCAAAAGACAAGTACAAGAACAAGAACAAGGGCAAGAAGAATGATTCAAGTGATGAAGAAAAAGAGAGGAAGAAAAACAAGCCACATAAGAAGAAGGATGGCAAGAAGAAAGAGTTCCACAAGAAGAAGAAGAAGGGAGGAAAAGCATACATTGTTGGTGATTGGCTCACCGACATTGAATCATCTTATGAGTCCTCCGGTGATGAGAGCGATGATGAGAAAGAGAAGGTTGCCGCATTTGTGATTGGGCCATCATCTTCGCCGACATCTTCATCACCACCTTCACCGCCACCTTCACCATCATCGTCCGCTACTCACCTATGCCTTATGGCCAAGGGTGAACGAAAGGTACAAAACCATGATAGTGATGATGATGATGATAGTGATAGTGATGATGAATATGATGCACCTTCTTATGATGAACTTGTAAAATTGTTGAACAAATACTCTAAAGTCATAAGAAGAACTAGAAATGAAAATGATGAGCTTCAAAATGAAAATGAATCACTCTCATCTAAGCTTGAAAGTGCACAAAAGGCTAGCAATGAGCTCAAAGATCAAAATGAAATTATGTCTTCCACTCTTAAGGAGCTCAAAACTTCTAACAAAGAGCTTAGAGATCAACATGATAAACTTGAGAAGAAGCATGATGAGCTCATCACTAGGCACAACTCTCTAAAAGATAAATATACTACATTAAAAATTGACTATGATAGTCTTGTGGTTGCCAATGAGCTTTCTCTTGAGACACATGATGCTACTAACAAAGTTGTTAAGTTTGATATAGCTACATCATGTGATGACTTGATCATTGAAAGCATTGAGCAAGGTTCTAGTAGCAAAGGCAAGAGTGTGGTTGAGTCCAACAACTATGATGATTATGCCAAGATCAAGAGTGAAAATGAGAAGCTTGCAAATGAGAACAAGAAGCTAAAAGGGTTGATGGCTCTTGAGAAGCAAACATCAAATGAGTCACTTATTGAAGAAAACAAAAAGCTCAAGCAAGAGAAAGAGCATCTCAAGACCGGCCTAAGCAAGTTCACAAGAGGCCAATATTTGCAAAGTGAGCTACTCATGAACACCGTAATGAAGATGGATAGAAGTGGCATTGGTTATTTGGCAAATCAAGAGAAGAAGGCTAAAGCTCAACAACAACAAAGCAAGTCAAAGCCCAAGCCAAAGAGATGTGTTGAGTGTGGCCAAGAAGGCCATTTTGCTCATGAGTGCAAAACTCCACCACCACAACCCTTGCCCAAGCATGCTAGACCTTTTGCCTTTAATGCTCATTACATGCTAAGAAAAGATTCAAGTGGAAAGATGAAAGTTATGTTCTTGGGTCCCCCAAACAAGAATAGGCCTAAGAAAATATGGGTTGCCAAGTCACTAGTTGAAAAAGTCAAGGGTCCCTCTCAAGTTTGGGTCCCTAAACAAAAAGCTTGATCTCTTGTGTGTAGGTGAACTAAAAGACCGGTGGATCTCATTGGGTTATTGATAGTGGTTGCACTCAACATATGACCGGTGATCCTCGTATGTTCACCTCAATTGAAGAGAATGGGGTATGTCAAGAGAAGATCACATTTGGGGATAATTCAAAGAGCAAAGTCAAGGGTATAGGCAAGATTGCAATATCAAATGATCACTCACTCTCAAATGTACTCTATGTTGCTTCATTGAGTTTCAACTTATTATCCGTTGGGCAACTTTGTGACCTTGGCTTCCAATGCTTGTTCACACCTAATGAAGTGATAGTTTCAAAGATAGATGACAAGCAAGTGATATTCAAAGGCTTTAGATACAATAATCTTTATCTTGTTGACTTCACCTCCGAAGATGCAAACTTAATGACATGCTTGTTCACCAAGACCTCTCTTGGATGGCTTTGGCATAGGAGGCTTGCTCATGTTGGAATGAACACTCTCAACAAGCTATTGAAGAAAGAACTAGTGAGAGGATTGAAGGATGTAAAGTTTGAAAAGGACAAACCTTGTAGTGCATGTCAAGCCGGCAAACAAGTTGCAAACACTCATCCAACCAAAGCTTACATGTCAACTTCAAGAGTGCTAGAACTTCTACACATGGATTTGTTTGGGCCTACAACCTACAAGAGCTTGGGTGGAAATCTCTATTGTCTTGTGATAGTGGATGACTACTCAAGGTACACATGGACTTTCTTCCTTCATGACAAATCCGAAGTGGCCAATTGCTTCAAGAAGTTTGCAAAGAGAGCTCAAAATGAATTTGAAGTCAAGATAAAGAAGATTAGAAGTGACAATGGGAAAGAGTTTGACAACACAAACATTGAAGCTTATTGTGATGAGATTGGAATCAAGCATGAAGTTTTTTCAACCTACACTCCTCAACAAAATGGTGTAGTTGAGAGAAAGAACCAGACTTTGATCACCCTTGCAAGAACAATGTTGGATGAGTACAACACTCCAGAGAAGTTGTGGGCCGAGGTAATCAACACCGCATGCTATGCTTCAAATCGCCTCTTCCTACAAAAGTTTCTTGGCAAGACCCCCTATGAGTTGCTAAATGGGAAGAAGCCGGACGTCTCATTCTTCCAGGTGTTTGGTTGCAAATGCTACATCTACAAGAAGCGTCAACACCTAGGGAAGTTTCAAAGACGTTGTGATATTAGTTTTCTTGTTGGTTACTCATCAAAGTCCAAAGCATATAGAGTATTTAACCATGCCACCAGTTTGGTTGAAGAAACATATGATGTGGAATTTGATGAATCTAACGGCTCCCAAGGAGCAATTGAGAATTGTGATGATGTAGGTGATGAACCCTTGAGGGAGGCAATGAAGAACATGCCGGTGGGAGACATCAAGCCAAAAGATGATGAAGACGATGTACAAATTGTCGATCCACCATCTTCATCGCATGTGCCTCAAGATGATGACAAGAATGAGAGAGTTGAAAATGAAGACACTCATGTCTCTCATGAACAAGCCGAGGCACAAGCTCAAGATGTTGATGCTACCCATCCTCCTCCTCAAGTGGTTGATAGAAGAAACTCACCTCTACTTCAAGCACATCCACAAGATCTCATCATAGGGAGTCCTACTAAGGGAGTAATGACTCGATCTCAAAAGCTTGCTTCTTTTGTTGAACATCACTCTTTTGTCTCTTGTGTTGAACCTAAGAATGTAGAAGAAGCTCTTCAAGATCCGGATTGGGTGAATGCTATGCATGAAGAATTGAACAACTTCACCCGCAATCAAGTGTGGACACTTGAAGAGCATCCAAAAGGTGCAAGAGTCATTGGAACCAAGTGGGTGTTCCGCAACAAGCAAGATGACCAAGACATAGTAGTGAGGAACAAGGCAAGACTAGTTGCAAAGGGGTTCTCTCAAGTTGAAGGTCTTGATTTTGGAGAGACCTTTGCACCCGTTGCAAGGCTTGAAGCCATTCGTATCCTTCTTGCATATGCATCACATCATGATATGAAACTATATCAAATGGATGTGAAAAGTGCATTCTTAAATGGCTTCATAAATGAACTAGTCTATGTTAATCAACCTCCCGGGTTTGAAGACCCTAGATATCCTAATCATGTTTATATGTTGTCCAAGGCGCTATATGGGCTCAAGCAAGCCCCTAGAGCGTGGTATGAGCGCCTTCGGGACTTCCTCATTGAGAAGGGCTTCACCATTGGGAAGGTCGACACCACACTATTCACCAAGAAGCTTAATGGGAAGATCTTCATTTGTCAAGTTTATGTTGATGATATCATCTTCGGATCAACAAATGAAGAGTATTGCAAGGAATTTGGTGAATTGATGTCGAAGGAGTTTGAGATGTCTATGATTGGTCAGCTCACATTCTTCCTTGGTTTTCAAGTCAAGCAAATGAGAGAAGGGATTTTCATCTCTTAAGAAAAGTATACCAAGGATCTTCTCAAAAGATTCAAGATGGAAGAATATAAGCCAATCAAGACCCCAATGCCATCTAATGGACATCTCGACCTAGATGAGGGAGGTAAACCGGTTGATCAAACTCTCTACCGTTCTATGATTGGTAGCTTGTTGTACCTTACCGCATCTAGGCCCGATATCATGTTTAGTGTGTGCATGTGTGCTCGCTTTCAAGCATGCCCTAAAGAACCTCACTTAAGTGCCATAAAAAGAATTTTAAGATATCTTAAGCACACCCCAAGCATTGGTCTTTGGTATCCCAAAGGAGCTAGATTCCAACTAGTTGGCTATTCCGATTCGGATTATGCCGGTTGCAAAATTGATAGAAAAAACACATCCGGAGGGTGCCATTTGCTTGGGAGGTCTTTAGTATCTTGGTCATCTAAGAAGCAAAATAGTGTGGCTTTGTCCACCGCCGAGGCGGAATACATTGCCACGGGGGCTTGTTGTGCACAAATCTTATACATGAAACAAACCCTCTTAGACTATGGAGTTGTTCTTGAAAAGGTGCCACTTTTATGTGACAATGAAAGTGCCGTTAAAATTGCTAATAATTCGGTACAACACTCTCGCACCAAGCACATTGATATCCGCCACCACTTTCTAAGAGATCATGTTGCTAAAAATGATATATCACTAGAAGGTGTAAGAAGTGAAAATCAATTAGCGGATATCTTCACTAAACCCTTAGATGAGGCTACCTTTTGTAGGTTGAGGAGTGAACTTAATGTGCTTGACTCTAGTAACTTTAAAAAATGAGCTTGTATTATCCCTTGCATTGCATTGTATTATATGTCATGTTTAAACTTCCCACAAAGCATCTAGGGCTTGTCTAACACGGTTACGATAACCCTTCTTTGGAGGTGTGAAGAAGCCTAACTGTGGATCAAACTTGACAAGCAACCTAGTTTTACTTACTTGTATTGCATTGCATATGCATGGTTGTTGCTTTGTCGTTTCTTTTTGGTTTGGCTTTGAGCAACCTCTGTGTTCATCCATGTTTAGAGAGAGCATTTGACGCTCCTAAGGGTTCACAAACTCTATTGCATGGCCATACGTTGCTCATCGGGTGTTTATTGCTTATTTTTCTAAAAACAATACTAGCCTAAGGAAAATTATTTTGAAAAACTTGAGGGTTTGAGTGAGGTCACTCATATCAGGTTCCAATTGGTGTTTATTTGAGTCTCTTTGAATTGGAACTTGATTGGGAGAAGTCGCGTCGAAGATCGGATTGAAGAACGGCGAAAAACTGTGACCGAACGCTGGACCGGACGCTGCACCGGACGCAGTGATGCTTCACCACCGCGTCCGGTCCCGCGCAACCACCAGCGCGTCCGGTCATCCTGAAGACTTTCTCTTGACCTTGTGATCGGACGCTCGACCGGACGCGTCGTTGTTGACCACCGCGTCCGGTCCCGGTATCCACCACCGCGTCCGGTCATGCGCGATGAGTTTCCCGGATGACCTTCAACCGGACTTTGTCCGCGTCCGGTCAGCCCTAACCGGATGCGTCCGGTCGCTCCAGGAGCTTACTGGAGTGTGACCGGACGCTGCCCCACCGCGTCCGATCATTCGACCACCGCTTCCGGTCAGTGCGCAGTGAGCGGATCTAAGTCCTCTTATAAGCTTTCGTCCCGATCCAGTTTTCTTTCTCGCTCACCGTACGCCGCCGCTCCCCGTGCCCTAGCCTCCTCTCGCTGTTTCGCCGAGCGCCGCCGTGCCCGTGCCTCCTCTGCCGCCGCGCCGTCTCCTCCTCGCCGTCCTCCTCCGTCGCGTCGCGCCACCGTGCCGTTGCAAACCTCGCCAGCGCCGCGCGCCTCACTGCCTCGTGCCGCCGCTGCCCGCTGCCTTGCCGTGCCACCGCTGCCTCGCTGCTCGCGCCGCCGCCTTGCCACCACCGCAGCACGCTCGTGCCTCCACCGAGCTAGCTGCGAGCCATCGCTGCCCCAGCCCCAGTCTTTGCCCTAGTCACCGCATCGGCCGAGCCTCTGTCATTAGGGTTTGCCCTAACCATCCTCGCTCCTGTGTGTTCGAAGCGCTGATCCGGCGTGTTCGGGAAATCTCACGAAACTAGGTCATCTCATCTCGTCACCGAGTGCTCATCGATCCGAGGTAGCCATTGTTGTTCGATACACATCTCATCTTATGTGCTTGCTATCCTTAGGATCTCTTATCTTTTAGATTATATATGTTGCTTATAGTACATCCATCTATTCCGTCTTTTCAGCGAGTTTGTCGGTGTGTTAGGGTGACAGCAGTTCAGTGGTTAAATCCGAGGCCAAGCCTGCGGATACGGATTGAGGCCAAGCCTCTTGAGTGACAGTTCATCATCTTATAGAGGTTCTCGGCAGTTGGTCAGTATGGTTCGCTGCAAGAACACCGGGGGTGCTCCTAGTGACGGGGATGAGAGTCCTCCTCGCCTGACAGAGATTGCGCGTGGTAAGCACATAAAGACTATGGCCAGAAAGAAGAAGAAGACTCTTTCAGATGCAGAGATCGCTCAGGCAGTCACAGATGCAGCAGAGCAGGCAGAGAGGGGACGCAGGAGCAGTGGCATACACATTGGCGAGCATCGCTTTCATCTTGAAGGTCGACAGCTTGGTACTGAGGCCACAAAGGGCACAGAGGGGACAGAGGGGACAGAGGCTATGTCAGTTGATCCACCTGCAGAGGCTCCAGAGGAGACAGAGGAGCAGCCAGTCCAGACTCCACCGCATCATCGCTCAGGACGTACGTGAGCTCAGGTGACTCCTAGGCCAGAGGGCCAGCGTCGTGGAGGACGTCCACCTCCCAGGGCTCGAGGACACCCCCAGTCGAGCACTTTGACTTGAGGGGAGCTACAGCACGTCAGGTGCAGGCCCTGAGGTTCATTGAGGTTAGCCGGTGGTTCCCACATGTACGGGATTCCAGAGCGTCAGAGGGATTCTACACACCCCTACAGGAGGATTTCTACAGAGCATATGTCGACAGTGGGATTGCTTTTCGACCTCAGAGGGTCTGTCGTCTTGAGGCTCTTGTTGAGGTAGTGGGTGAGCAGCTTCGTCCGCACCTGTCCTTTCTTCCGGGCTTATCTGATTTTCTTAGACGGACAGGAGCATACTACGGCACTTGGGTTAGGGAGTTCTATTCTTCACTATGGATTGACCCGGCACATGAGTTTATTCACTTTGCATTCCGAGGCCGTGACCGTAGACTCTACAGCACCAGAGTACGGGAGATTCTCAGACTCCCAGCTTCAGACACGAAGATACATCAGCTGTGCTTTGGTCAGACTGCTCCACCTAGATGCCCTCACGGTGGGACAGTGCCCCCTACTGATCTGATTCGACCCTGCTTTCGTGAGCCTTTTGGCGAAGGGTCCCGACGCACACCCACCAGCCTGACACCGCTTGCCAGAGTATTGGATGCTATTGTCCGACGTACACTCCTTCCGAGGCTGGGCTACAGAGAGGGACTGACCCATATGCAGCTGTGGGTAGTCCATCACCTTCTCTCACAGACACCGTTTGATATCTGGGATCTTATGCTATGTGAGATGGAGGACACCTTAGCAGAAGGCTTCAAGGGACACCGTCAGCTGCCCTATGCTCATTGGATATGCTTTCTCATCAGATCTTCACTTGAGCTACCTTCTGAGATTAGAGCTGAGATATCAGACACTACCACTGCTTTTCCAGAGTATGATATCCGTCAGCTATGGGCTTCTGTTACCAGAGAGCAGGCACCCATGCCAGGACAGCGAGAGAGACCTGAGGTGCCCGAGACAGCAGCTGAGCAGGACGCGACCGTTCAGGGTCTTGCTGAGGCAGAGCTTGCTGATTTGGATGCTCAGCCTGCTGATCCAGCTGAGGATGAGGCCTCTGACAGCACTGATGAGGATTACCAGCCCATCCCCCAGTACCGCTCTCCTTGGCCTCACGACCATGAGGCCGGTGGTTCAGGCTCAGTCTCCCGCTCAGACCCAGCCATGGTGGCTATACTTGAGAGGCTGACCCAGGCATAGGAGAGACAGGAGCTTCAGATACAGAGACAGGCTCAGGACACAGCCGCCGCTTTTGCTCAGATACAGGCTCGACAGGACGAGTTCCAGAGGCAGCAGCTTGAGATACAGCGTCAGCAGGTCGAGATGCAGAGACAGCAGGCAGCAAACCAGCAGCAGTACCTAGAGCTCCTGCGTCACTTGGTTATAGTTGGGGTTCCTCCACCTGCATCTGTCCTAACTCCAGCTTTACAGTCCAGTGGACTTCAGAGTCAGGGACAACCGAGCTTTCAGTTCACCTCTCCACAGTAGCAGGTCCCTCAGTCGTTCCAGTCCCCGAGCTACACACCTATTCAGACGGGGTTCACTCCTTCAGACCAGCCTCGCCCTCACCTATTGATAGGCACTCCGTTTGCTGATTTGAGTGCCACCTACAGCGAGTTGAGTGATCAGCCGACGCCCTCACACACCACTCTAGTGACTTCTTCAGGGTTGTTCGCTTTAGAGGCAGTTATTCCCCCAGTAACAGGGGCTGGCACTACAGAGACTGTACCTTCATCCGTTGCCTCGATAGATCCTCCAGCTGTTGGTTCACTTCAGGCTCAGGTCACACAGACTGCTCCACTTGTTGCTACTTCTTTGTCAGTACCTGTTCCTATTGTTCAGACCTAGACCGCTTCACAGCCACGTGCTTCTTCAGAGGGACAGCTCAAAGTCCGAGGAGGACACTTCTCAGTTTGTGATCACTCCGCGCTCCTCGGCACCCGACTCGACTCCGTCTGTTCCCCCGTCAGATCCTTAGATTAGTTTTTGGCGGTTGATGCCAAAGGGGGGAGAGAGAGTAGATTCAGGGGGAGTTTTGACAGAGGGTTTTCGTTTTTATTTGTGTGCTACATTCATGCATCATGTTTACATTCCCGTACTTGCATTGTGTGACATGTGGTCTTGTGAGATACTTTGAGTCATATATGGTCTATCTTGTTTCTATTTTATAGCATGTCACGTATTTGGTTATAGCTCATAAGGTTGTGCTTCCGTGCCTTACTCCGTTTTCTTTTGAGCTATGTCTTTTTGTGTACTAACACTTCATGTTTTATCTTATGAGTACACACTGTTGGCTTGGGGCACATAAGCAATTCCTAACCGCTTGTGCTTATTGTTTTTTTGCTTATGTGAACCAAGCATGTTCGAAAACCTCAACTCTTATCTTCTGAATCTTAGTGTTGTCATCAATCACCAAAAGGGGGGAGATTGAAAGCATCTAGGCCCCGAGAGTTGGTTTCGGCAATTGATGACAACGCTTTATTACCATGACTAACGTGTGTTTTCCAGAAACTTTGGTAAGTTAGGTCATGGGGTGGATAACTGCTTTGGGCACTATGGTATTCATGCCCCTTGATGGAAATCGTTTCGGTTTTCAAAGGATTGACGTCAAGATTAAGGACGGTTAGTTCCGTATGTCAAGGTGTTGAGTTACATTCGGAATAGTCGTTAGGATCTTCGTTTTCTCTTTTGGCCATACTATAAAGGGGGGCATGAGCGAGTAGCTTGACCTAGGTGAGTCTTATGTTTAGGTGTGGTGCACACTTGTCAAACTTAGCACTAGGTAGCTCTAGAATAGCTCAAAGTTCAGTTGGAACCAACTTGGTTCAAGTTGCGTCGCGTTTCGGAGTGTTTAGAGACGTTTTCCCTTGACCGGACGCGGTGTCTGGCTTGACCGAACGCGTCCGGTCAGTTCTAAACCGCTATTGTGTTTCAGCGTTGTTGATCGGACGCGGTCCTTGCGAGGACCGGACGCGGTGTACAGGCTGACACGTGTCAGAGAAGGGAAATCACCTAATCGGACGTGACTGGGGTGTGATCGGCGCGTCCGGTCACGTTCCAGTAAGGTACTCTGACGACTGGACGCGTCTGGTCATCACTGATCGAACGCGGTCGCGCGTCAGGTCAGAGTACAGTAAGCTCCCTGCATGATCGGACGCGTCCAGTCACCCCTGATCGGCACGTCCGGTCACTCAGCCGTTATTTCAGGTTTTCGACCGTTACGAGCGATCGGCGCGTCCGGTCACTTCGACCGGCGCGTCCGGTCACCTCGTATTTTGCTGAGTTGGCAGGTAACGGTTGGATTTGACTGTGGGGTGTATAAATACATCCCCTCCACCTCTTTTAGAGCTCTCTTGCTCATTTGTTCAGCTGAGAAACACCTTTGGAGTGCAAGGGAGTGCAAGAGCTCTAGTGAGGATTGTGATTTGAGAATCAAAGCTTGAGAGTCCCTCACTAGTGACTAGAGAGTAGCAAGTGTGCATCCATCTTCTCATTAGGCTCGTTGTGGTCAAGTGAGAGTTCTAGCTTGTTACTCTTGGTGATCGCCATCACCTAGACGGCTTGGTGGTGATTGGGAGTTTGGTGATCATCCGACGGAGCTTGTGGATGACCCAACTCATCTTGTGAGCGGTTTTGGGTGATTCACTGCGATGAAGTGTCAAAGAATCAGCCCGTACAGAGCACTTGATCCTTGCGCGGATCAAGGGGGAGCTACACCCTTGCGCGGGTGCTCCAACGAGGACTAGTGGGGAGTGGCGACTCTCCGATACCTCGGGAAAACATCGCCTTGTTCCTTGCCCCTTACTTTCAAGCATATACATTCTTGTATTACTTTCATTGCTTGGTTTACTTTCCTAGAATTGCCATGCTAGACTAGGATTAGAACTTAGGGTGCAAAACTTTTACTGGTAGATTCTCTAGGAACACAAGTAGGCACTAGGGGTGAATTTCGGTTTGTAGGATTTAATTCTTGCAATTAATTTTTAGAAAAGCCTAATTCACCTCCCCTCTTGGGCATCTTGATCCTTTCAGATGGGATCAACAATGAGCGGGTAGACCCCTGAATTAGGGACATAGTCAGGATGGTCATCACGGTCGAAAGTGATGGCTACCTCAGACCAGTCAAGGAAGTGGGGGATCACCGGCTGCACGGAAAAAACCTCTCGCCGCTCTCGCTTGCGCTGGCGCGTCGAGAGGTGGGTCGAGGGCCCTCCGTAGATCATGAAGCAATCATGGATCTCGGGGAACCCCCATCCTTGTCGTCGCCCTTGGGATCTTCCTTCTTGTCGTCCTTTTTGACACCTACGCCCTCAAAGTACCTGTGGAGCATGTGGCAATCTTCGAGGTTGTGGTTTGTGGGCCCCTTGTGGTAGGGGCACGGCTCTTTGAGCATTTTGTCAAAAGTGCCCCCTCCGGGGGGCCCTCGAGGTTTCTTGCGCTCGGTAGCAGCGACAAGCTCATCGGCCGGGGCCTCGGGCTTGCCCTACTGGTTCTTCTTCTTCTTCCGGTTGTTCCTTTTAGAGCCCCGGTTGGAGCCCGCGGGATCGTCGACCTTCTGCTTCCCCTTGTCCTGATCACCGCCAAAAATGGCGCCAACTGCCTCCCCGCCGGTGGCAAAGTTGGTGATGATATCCATCAATCCATTGGTGGTAAGGGGGGTGTGACGGCCCAGCTCTCTGTTGGACATTCTTAACGTCATTACCAAAAGTAGACTTAGTTTTCTAATTCTGATAACGGCGCCAAAAATGCCGAACATATCCCTCATGCCACTTAAGCCAAGTTGTCATCCCCAGCATGACATGAGAGACGCGGTATTGAAATATGCAACTGCTCTTCTAAATAAATAATAAATAAGATCTGCAAGCGCACAGATTAATACCGATGTAGCATTTTAACCGGGAAGTATTCCAGGTATCGTTATTTATATTTTTACCACTGGGAAGGGATTACTAACATCAATGTTGATTATGGAATGGAATATAGGAATGAGTATCAATCATTGCATGTATAAGTGAGAGCATTCTTCTATCTCTTGCATACAGGGGTAAGTGTCACATAAAATATAGATAAAGTATGAATGGTGACAAAGATAATTAATCTGATCAGCTAGCCACATATAATAATGATAAGCACCTCAACAGATATTCTAGCAAGTCATTAGCATGGTATTAGGACGAACTACAAGGATATTTCCTAAGTTATTCTTAACTATAAAGTCTAGCATATCATAGTTAGTGCAAGTACACTTGGCAATCATTGCGAGAAAGGACTACGCCCATGCATAGTGATATTATCAAGGAAGATGAGAAACATAGCAATCACTCCCCCGTAATAATGTTGCTCTGCCTGCCTTACACACGGGAGGGGGACTATATAAGAACCAACGAAGCTATCACCATCGCGGACCACCCCATGATCCGGCATATAAGGTGCAATCGCAGATAAATATGGTCTAAGCACCACGCCTACACAATATTTATCATTTACCCATGGATCCAATGGATAAACGCTATATGATCCTAAACATGTATATAATTCCAATCTAACTAAGCCAAGCGTATAACTACGATAAACTAAGAACAATATAATTGCAAACATAAACAAGTAGAGCATAGTCATAATCAATATATTGAAATAGAACAAAGTTGTATTCATAATATTGAAGAACAAAGATGAACAATGAAGAATAGTAAAGGAATTACCAAGGATCCTCTTGACAGATCCGGAAACCAATCGAAGATTGACTCCTTCTAGTTCTAATCCTATGTAGCTATGCTATACTAGAGATCTAGTTGATGTGGTGGCTCTAGGGCTTGATCAGAGACTCTCCTCCTGAGATTAGGGTTTGAAGAAATTGAGAATGAGGGAGTGCCTCCTCCAGGGGCCAGGGGTCCTGCTTATATAGCCCCCTCAAGTGAACATGGACTGTCGGATCAAACCGACATTAATCACACGGTTTTCCTTGATCCCTTAGGTCGGTGGAGCATAATCCGCGAGATGGAGCCTGATTGGCTCTCAGGCCAGGGCGGGCGCCCTAGGGAGCAGGGCGGGCGCCCTGCCTCCGGGCCCGTTCGGCCTCCCGTTCGATCTCGTGGCTTCTGGAGTCTTCTAGATGATAGAAAATCGGTGAACACGTTATTATCTCTATGTAAACCCGACGTGTGGGCCTTTCCTCCGTATTTTCTGATAACCCCCTGCAGAAACAGACAAACACCAAAACTCGTGGAATTCTGTTAGATAAAACCCTAAGTCTAGGTGTTGGTTGCATTTGGATCCTTTTCTTTATTTATTTGATAACTATATTTGGTACTTAAGGACCGTCAACACTCTCGAACCAACTCTTTGCAGGTGGTGCCAGAGAGAAAGGCCATGATCACGTCAGAGTCAGTGATGTTGGGGAGCTCGGTGCATTGCCTGGAGAAACGCCGGATGTTATCCCAGAGGGATTCACTAGGTTTTTGCTTGTAACTCCGGAGGTCCTATGAGTTACCGGGGCACATGTAGGTCCCCTTGAAGTTTCCCTCGAACGCCCTCACGAGAACATCCCAGTCGTGGATCTGCCGAGGTGGAAGATCCTCGAGCCAGGCTCGAGCGGTGTCGGAAAGGAACAGGAGGAGTTGTCGGATGATGACCCGGTCATCGGTGGCCCCGCCCAGCTGACACGCCAAGCGGAAATCAGCGAGCCAAAGTTCGGATTTGGTCTCACCGTTGTACTTGGTCAGAGTCGTGGGAGGGCGAAACCGAGCCGGGAGTGTTGTCTCACGGATATCTTTACTGAAGACCCGAGGACCCGGAGGCTCGGGTGAAGGGCTACGATCCTCTGAGCTATCGTAGCGCCCGCCCCTGTGCACGTGGTAGCCTCGAGCCACATCGTCACCGTGTTTGCGCGTGCGGCGCTCGACGATGTTGCCACGGGTGTCTCGAGGTTCGCGGTCGTCGGCGATGGGCTCAGGGGCAGGAGCCACCCGGTTCCGTTGGGCAGGCTCGGGATGAACCAAGGCCTCTCTCTCCTGTCGGGAGGGCTCGGCGAGCCGCTCCGAGGCTGGCTCGCGCCGCCTCGAGGCAGAGCTCTCAGCCTGCTGCATAGCAGCGGTCTCGAGGAGTTCTCGGATCTCATCTCGAGCTCGATGAGCATCAGGGTTTGACGGCTCGGGCATGTTACGGAGGAGCATGGCGGCGGCGACAACGTTCTGGCTGGCTCGATCGAAAACCGGGGGGTCGACCGCCCGATCCTCGGCGATGCGACGATTGACGTCACGAGCTCTCTCCCGAGCTCTCCCGCCATGTTCATGTGCCGCACGTTCATACTCGAGGGTTTGTTGGAGTAGGCGTAGGTTTTCTCGTTCCTCGTCGAGCCTGTCCTGCAACTTGCGAATTTGCTCGAGCTGCATTCCTTGGTCAGCAAGGAGTTGAGCCTTGTCCCGTTCGTCAGGTAGCTCGACATGAGGCGGTGTGCTCCTTCCTTCGACAGGTTCCTCGTCCTCTGAATCTGATGTGCTTCCTCCATCGATGTTGAAGCATTCGCGGGTCGGATCGTAGGTGTCATCGGCAGAGTCAGAGTCAGGAGCGCTAAAATAGTAGTATGACGGGTGGATGTGAGGTCGTCGCCACTCGTCTCTGCGGTTGTACCGTTGAGGAGCAATCGCACGGGGCTCTGTTTCTGGGGTCTCCGTAGAGTCCAGATACTCAGAAGCCGGCGTGGATGCAACAAGGTCCAGAGTGGAGCGTAGATGGTGCCCGGGGAGTTCCCCGTAAGCGCTCATACTAGTGCTCACGGAGGAAGCGTACGCCCGGGCAACCAAATCTAGCCCAAATGGGAATGCTGATGGAGACGTCGTCGCTCGTGCCGGAGTGGTCGGACCGGGTAGCGGTGGTGTCACACCGGACGGGGGAGCGGCGGAACCCTCCGTCGGCATCTTACCCTTAGCTAAGCTCATCCTACACAGACCCTCAAAGAGGAAATATGGGTTGGCGTCTGGCTGAGAGGCGCCGGATCGGGGGGTCCCACCGCCCTCCATGAGGTGATGACGGCGGTTGCGCCAGGCCCGTCGTCGTCTGGCGGCTCGGTCCTGGGAGCGACGATGCCGGTGCAGTGCTCCCCCAGGCTGGGAGCTCATAATCCCCGTCGGTCGGGTGTCTAGGCGGGATGAGGACCATGTCGTAGCCGTGGCCAAGTGACATGAACTCCAAACTCCCAAACCAGATCACCGTGGCCAACGGGAAAGGGCGTTCGGGGTCAGCCATCCAGGAAAATGGCGGGAAAATGATGTCGACACGCAGCGCCCCTACCTGGCGCGCCAACTGTCGGTGTTCGGTCCTGTGTGGGTCCTAAGCCAACGAGTGAATGCCACGTGTCCCTAACCTGGACGGTGATGCAAGGAGAATACACGGGGATTTATCCTGGTTCGGGCAAAGAAGGCCCTATGTCCAGTGGGGGGAGAGAGTTTTATATTTCCTTGCACCGAGGTGCTTGCGTAGGGGTTACAAGCTGGCGAGAGAGGGCGCCGAGCCCAAGTCTCAAAGAAAGTGAAAGAGTACAAAGGGGGGTGATTGCTTGAGATGTTGATCTCTGAGTCGGGTGTCTTTGCTTGCTGGTGCTTGGTTTTTGACTTGTGTCCTTTTTCCTTGCCCCCGTTGTAGAACCCTGGCCTGCCCTTTTATAGGGTAAGAGGAGGCCGGGACACCGGGGTACCTTGAGGTAAAGTTTTGTCGATCCCTGTAGAGGCGGGTGTAGCGGCGTGCTCCAGGAATGGCCGGTCATCCCTGGACACCGTGATGACGTCGGGGACGAGACGGTGAAATGACCCTGAGTCCTGTGCCACGTTGGCCTTTCTTTCCCGCTGACCGGTGGTAGGCGTCGAGGCCGGGTCGAGGCCAGGTCGAGGTTAGGCGGATAAGGCCGAATCCCTGAGATCGAGGGGTACGGACCTTGTCGTATCCTTCCTCAAGGGCGGTCGATGACGAAACAGTGCGCGGTAAGGTGAGCACAGTGACAGATTTCACCTCCCATCCCGAGATGGGTGGTAAAAAGGTGACAACTGACACCGGCGTTGTTCCCACGTCGGTCATGGCGCATTGCCATGTCGGTAGGTGGTAGCAAGTAAGTGCATTGAATGCTCTGATTTTTATCTCAGAGTAGGTGAATGGGGGGTCGAGCGTACCGACCCGGGGTCGTGCGAGTCGGAGATTTGCCGGTGGCCGATCGAGCCTCGTGCGAGTCGGAGCGTAGCCGAGGTGCCTTATCGTACGGGCCTCGTACGGGACGGGGCGCGGTCGAGGCGTTCCCGTCGGGGGCGCCTCATACGAGTCGGAGTTGGAGCGCGGTCGAGACGCTCCATCGAGCTGGCCTCGTACGAGACGGACCCTGTATGCGGTCGAGGCGCGCTGCCTTTTGCTGTGGTTTAATCGTTTCGTTCTTTTTTACAGTTGGTTGTGGGTACCCCTATACTGCAGGTACCGACATGCACCAATAATTAGTTAAGTGTGTTATTATTTAGGGTTTTATTTTAGATGATTTATGGTTAAAGAATTATGTGATTTGGATTTAAAATGAGCAAGTTATAAATTATTAAATTCTACCGACTAAATGCGAATGAAAATAAGCATGCAAAAAAATCCTACTATTTCTACCTATGCAATATGATCTGAAACTATCTAAATATGATCTAAAGCTACTCTAGTTTATTTAGAAATTTATTAAGAATTTTTCTAGAATTAAAATGCTTACTTTTAATCTACTGTGTACGTACTCCGTGTACGCCTAGCAATTCCCTACAGCTGACTGACGCGTGGGTCCAATGCTGTGGGCGTTGCCCGCTGCTGGTGCTCTATGCACCGATCGGTGGACTTGCCCGCTTTGTCTCTGTGTTTCACATGCACCCAGTTTACAGGAAAAAGGAAGGGTAGAGGTGATGAGTTGGCGTGCTCTGGTTGGGTGCCGTGACGTGGTCGAGAGCTGGGCATTGGATGCCTCCGCTCGGTGGTCTGCTGCCCAGGGTTTTTTTTACGGTCATCTTAAACCGCCGGCCTCCGGTTCTGGTTTACCGGTCCGGTTTACCGATAACCGGTTGAATTTGAATTTGAATTCAAACGCGTCTTCGGTTCGGTTTGTGACCGGTTTACCAGGCGGTTTGGAGTGGTTACCGCTCGGTTTGAGCGGTTTACCGCTCGGTTTGAGTTTGGAATTTTTTTTCTTTTTTTCAAACTTCTATACATATAAATAAATACTAAACGAACTCGAATTTGAAAAAATTTTACACCATTGGCTTCTATAAATCATGAACTATTTTTAAGAATTTTTTCAGCATTTTTTTAAAATTTTAAATTTGAATTTGGAGGCCTTAACGGGCCGGGACCGGAATTTTTTTTCTTTTTTTTTAAACTTTTATACGTATAAATAAATACTAAACGAACTCAAATTTGAAAAAATTTTACACCATTGACTTCTATAAATCATGAACTATTTTTAGAAATTTTTTTAGCATTTTTTTTCTTAATTTTAAATTTAAATTTGGGGAATACCTAACCGGACCGGAACCGGTCCGGCCCGGTTAGGCCGGTAACCGCGGTAAACCGCGGTTTACCGAGCGGTTTTTTTAACCTGCCTGCTGCTCCTCCGTTCGGTCAACAGAACGGGACAGGGAGAGAGGGAGCCAGAGAGGCGAGAGAGAGAAGAAGAGAGGGAGGGAGAGAAGGCAGGGGAAGAGCAGAGGAGGTCGGCCACCAGACGTCGGCGTGCGGGCGCTTGGCGAGCGAGCGGCCGGGGCACTGGCTCGCTGGTCAAGCGGGCACGGCGGCGTTCGATGTGAGGCGCCGGAGGGAAGTAAGAGGGAGAGAGAGGTGGAGCAGTGGATGGGGAGGGAGAAGCAGGGCAGCTCGGCGGTTTCGACTCCGGCGTGGAAGCTCCGACGGCGGCGTGGGCGAAACACGACGACGGCGGTGCAGGCCGGTGCTTGCCGCGGCGCGGTGGCCCGGGGGCGCAAGGCGGCAGCGGTCAGCAGCCGAGCAGCTTCGGCAGAGGCGAGCACGGCGGTGCTTGGCCTCGAACGAAGCTTGCCAGGCAACGTCCTCGACGATCTCTTCCTTGCCTTCGTGCCCGGCTTCTTCGACGACCTCGTGGGGAGCTCGCCGGTTTTTATAGCCGTCGGTAAGGCGGTTCGGCCACCGATATTTTCCGGCAGCTATGGCGACGAGGCTTGAGCTGTCGACGGAAAATCCGGGATAGTAATAAAATCGACGGGAAGCGGACAACGGAGAAAGTCGGTTCGTTCGAAATATCTGCGAGTTCCTTCACGTGCTCGAGACAGAATGGCGGTGGAGCACAGGACGTGCTCGAGTTCCTTGGGCGACGACGATAACGCGGACACGGCGCGGCTGCGGCGGCACTCGCGCGTTTGTTACTCGGCCAGTTGGCCTGGGCCGAGGTGCTGGGCTTGGCCCGTTGGGAGGATGGCGTACACAGTAGCTAGCTAGGAATCCTTTTCCTTTCTATTTTTGTTAGTAATAATAAATATGTAATGCATGTATGTGTATGACTATACCTGTACGTATTTTCTAATTAGTAGATAGATGACGTATATATACCCATACTCAGTGTATCAATGCATGTATACGTAAGCAGCATGTATATATACCTATATACGTATGGACGACCCTAGCTAGTTACTCGGTTTAGCAGGGTATATATATACGTATATATATGGTGTATGTGTGTTTGTGACTGTATACTAAGCATGGACCAGTGTGCGGGTGTATATATATCTCTCTTCTATTATAACTATGATGCAAGGTACTACTAACTAAAGAATGCAATGCTAATGTAGATAAGTTAACTATATGCAATGCTAGTATGCAAGACTAACCTAGTACTAACTATGATGCAAATTCTAAATATTAAAGGTAATGATGCTAACTAATGCTACTAATCATGAATGCAACGACTAACTAAGTACTATGCAACTAAAGTATGATGATTACTAATGCATGGCTAAAGCACTACTATGATGCATGGCATGAAAGTTAAGGGCAATGAATCTATATGCATTACTACTAGGGAAAATGAAAGACGCGAATTAAACTATGATCTACTAATGCATAGAAATTAACTATATGCAAACTACTATCTACTACTACTATGATTATGTAAGTATGCAGGTGTTAGTTAGGGGTGGGTTATTTTGGTGCCGCAAAGTAAATTCCAAAACCAAACATACGAGCATTCAAGCAAGCAAGCATACAATCAATCAAGCACTTCATTACTCGAACGTCCTACCCTAATGCATATGGTGGATTTTGATGCAATGTTTTGGGAAACATTTTATTGTACAAGTGGTTTTGCGAAAAAAATAAATTGTCAAGTTTTAATTTGTTGCAAGGTTTTAAAAAATTCAAATTTTTAGTGATTTTTAATGAGATACAAAAACACGGGTGTTACAACCGCGCGGGCGCCCGCCCCAGCCCCACATGTGGGTAAGGATGGCAACGGGGCGGGTTCGGATCGGGTGGAGTGTCTGGGCACCCAAAACCGAAACCCGAACCTAAAACCCGAAACCGCCCCGAACACCGATTCGGGTAAAAATCCATCCCCGAAACCGAAACCCGCGGATCCCCGAAACCCGACGGATAATCCGAAATCTGAAAAATTTATTCACAAAATCACAATCCAGAGCGCTCCCACCCCCACCGCCGCCTCTGCGCCGCCCACCTCCACGCCGCAGCCTCCCCTCCGGCCCTCCCTCTCTCCCTCTCCCGACGGACCGGCGCCACGAGCCCGCCCCCACCCTCTCCGGCTCCATCCCCCGCACTGGGGCCTCCGCCCTCCCTCCGCCCTTCCCCTCCCTCGCTGGATCCGCCCTTCCCCTCCCTAGCTGGATCCGCCCTGAGAGAGGGCAAGCCGCCGTCGTCGAGTCGAGCGCCCACCGCCGCGAGCACGGACGGCCGCAAGCCCCGCCACCGCCGGACCCGCAAGCTCGCGCCGCCGCGCGCTGGGGCCGCGCAGGGCTCGCGCCGCCGGTCTCCCGCCGCCGGGCACATGGCCCCCCGTGCAGATCCACCGCCAGGGGCGCAGATCCGCCGCCGGAGGAGTAGATCCACCGCCGGCCGGGAGAGAGGGCGCAGATCCACCTGTCCGCCTGGTGGTGGGGTAGGCGCCTGGGCCGCTAGATGGGTGGCGCCGGCCCCTGCTCCCGCCTCCTCCTCCTCTGCGCTGCGTTGCGCTGCGCTCTGCTTGTGGTGGCGGCCGTCGGGGTCGGGTGGATGCGGAGCCAGTAGCCGAGTCGGCGAGAGAGAGAGAGGGGGACTGAGGGAGGGGCGAGGGACGGAGGTCGATGGACGAGGGCCCGCTCGAGGCACCAGCGCCCTGCGCGACATCGGCGCTCGAGTCAGCGGCCGTCGAGTGGAGTGGGATGGGGTGAGGGTTCCAGAGCGAGAGCGATTATATACTAGGGCTGTTAATGGACCGCTGGTGGGCCGAATTGTTTCGGGGGCCGATGGTGATCCGTGGGTGAAGTTGGAAATCCGCCCCAAAACCGCTAACTATCGGGTATCCGAACCCGAAAACCGTGGGCGAAAACCGAGCACCGAAACCGAAACCGCCAAACCCGAAATCCGCGGATATCCGATCCGAACCCGCACCACTGCCATCTTTACACGTGGGCCTGCGCCGCCCTGTGAGCCGTGCCGGCCGGTCGTTGGCCAGGCCAAGCAGGCCCTCCCTTCCTTCCCACATGAGCAGCAGCAGCAGCACGTTGCCTTGGCTGCGTCCGTACAGAAGCTCAAGGATGAAGATGGCCGTACTACAAGTATGCCACTGGTTCGTAATATCTCTGTCGTTTCTTCGTTTTAATTTCATTTTCCTCCGTTCAAGTTGCGTTAGATTCATATTGACGCACTTTATACAGTAGTGTTAGGAATGAAAATTGATCGGATACGTACGGATATTACTGATATTACATTTGTTTTCATATTTCTGTCGGGATTTGAATTCGAATACAGATAGTGTCAATCATGCCGGATAGAATATGATTGGATGTCGACATCATAGATATGCGATTTGAGTATTCGGATACGGATACGGTATTGGATGTTGAATATCCGGACTCGGATACGGATAGATCTAAACCCCTCTAAACAGATTTGGTCTCGAATACGGTCGGAAAATATCCATATCATTTTTATCCATAAGTAGTGTTAATGCTTTTCATGTCATTTGTTTTTCCATATATCGTTAAATATTAATTTGATTAATATACTTGTAACTAGTTTTATAATTAAAATCAATATTTGTTTATTACCTCAATATTGTACATAAAAACATTAATATGATTAGTTGTTAACTCAAATGTGTTTTTAATTACACTTGATTAGTATAAGCACGTTGCATATATGATACACTCGTTTAGATGCTCACATGCTTTTCTCTTTTATGTTGTTAAAATTTGAATAGATTAAATAATACATGCATATTTATAATTAAAATATAATTAGTTTAACTTGGCTTTTCAAATTAAAAATATAAATTGACTAATCTGAATTAGTAAATTCATATGATTTTACTAAATAAAGCAAAAAAAAAAAAGGAAGGGCATAGCAAGGTATTGAACCCAGGCGCTCAAGGACAAACTGAGCATGCCATACCATTGAACCACTTTCTCTTTTGATATTAGAACTAGGAACTAAGTTTTCTTGTCATGTAATGTTTGTTGTCGGTGTGTGCACGTCCACATCAACAATCTAGTCAGCATAACAAATTGGAAACACAATATGCAACACAATCTAGTCAGCATAACAAATGGGTTTTTTGTTTCCTTGCTGATTTAAGATGAAATGGGTTTTTTTGTGATTTTTTTTTGTGATTAAGTAACTGTGAATGACTTTGGACATGTGATTTATTAACCATGGTTGGCAGCCGATTTGGATGTGGTTAGTGATGTATATTGGTTGTGCTATTAATTGGAATGACCATAAGCTAGAAATGGGCCAAATTTAATGGTGATCGTAAGCTATAAATGGTCTAAATTTAATGGACTATAGACTAAAATAATAAGAGGGCCAAAAAAAACATTTGGCCCAACTTACTGATGTCAGCCTACTTATAAATAAATGGGCTGAGATGGTGATGTAAGCATTCACATCATCATCCATGTAAGCATCCACATAAGCAGCTATGATGATATCCATGACGATCATTTTCTGTCAAGGCATTAGGCATGGGTTGGGCTAACTGGGCCTCGAGCTATTCTATGATGGTCAGAACTGTCATATATTGCATTAATCTATGATTGTTTTCCATAACCATCGTGCAGGTTAATCCATGACGCTTAGTCTATGATGCTATCTTAAACCATTACAAACACCGCTTTGTGACATTTTTTTTTGACCCGTAACAAAAAAAATTTCATCATAGATTAACAGGATCTTGTAGTGTGTGCCCAGCTCATGTATACCTAGTAAACATGGCTACAAGAAATGCGAGCTCTTGCAGAAGTACTTCGCCCGGAAGCCACAGAACGTGAAGATGCATCCTCCTCTCATGCGTCGATGGCAGAAGAGGGGAAGGGGGCACAGGGATCGATGGGTTCCCGACTCCTGGGAGCTGCATCATGATATTCCGGGGCTCGGATGCCTATGGATCAAAGTATCCTGTCTGTCCCGGGTTTCCTGTCTGTCCGAACAAAGTATTTATCGCTCATAATTTGTTGGGCACTCCAGGGATTACAAGTTCTCGCACATCTTTTCTTTTTTTGCGAAATCCTATTGATAAATTTCTGGCACCACTAAGCGGAAGAAAGAAATTGCTGTCAAACACTCATTGAGAGAGACGAATGAATCAATGACCAGTACTACTGCAGTACAGACTAAACACATTTTCGACGCGACACAGACTGACACGCATCACATGACGTGATCCATTTTGATTAGTTATATAAGCAGGCCTGCTATAATAATAATATAATCATCAAAGGGAGGGTGTGCAGACGACGCAGGCGAGGAGGAGCATAGCGGAGGAAGCGGCGTCGTCCTCTTCGCTGACGAAGCAGCTGCGCTTGAACCGGCACGCCTTGCCCTTGTTGCACGGCAGCAGCCGACGCAGCACCAGCTCCTGCGCCGCCTGCTGCTGCTGCCGCCGCTGCCTCCCGGTGGTGGTGCCCCTCGCCGCGGCCGGCTGGTCCACGACCCGGGCCCGACGATCGGCTGCAGCCGGCCGGTGAACCATCTTCAATTTGCTATATATGGTGGTTCAATTCACCTCAAGAGCTAGCTATTGTGCGCGTCAACCGCACCAAAATTAAGCTTGTGAAATGGTGAGCGATCGATCCTGGGATGATGGAGAGGAGTAAAGAGACATGGCCATGTGGCGAGGTCTATTTATAGGCGGCCGGGGTAGTGGCGTCCGCCGGCGCGGTCTCGTCGGCCATGTGCTGTGCCTGTGCTGTGGTGCTGCGATTTTTGTTTATTTCCAAATAAAAGATACACTGCACTGCTTATAGCCATATGGCATTATGCCATGCATTATGGCGCCGCGCAAGGGTGTAGTACTACGTATAGTTCATGCATAGCCATCTTTAATTCGAATGCATTTGGAAGCTACTGCCGGCATGGGACGGGATGATGACCGAGGCCCGCCCTGCTACCAAGCAACGGAAAGGCTAGCTAGCGAGGGATAAAGCTGGAGGATTTGAAACGGCAAGGAGGGGGAGGCAGAGCTGATGGTCAGCATGCATACGAACAACGAGCAGCATCCTGATGAGCTCAGGGAAGAACGTGGTAGGGCACACGGCAGGAGGGGTCCATGATGCATCGAGCCAGATGCAATGGAGCAACGTCTCCATCTACAGAAGCATGAGTTAAAACTACGACCCAGGTGTGTAGAATTTCAACGGAGTCAAAATAGAAAATAATTTTTAACATTAAAATAACTGAATCGCCATTTCTCTATTTTTTAAACAAACTGAATGGGTTTTATTTGCTGCTTTTGATCTATTCATTCAAGTGTTCTTTTTTTTAGATTACACAGTACAACCATCCTTCATAATATTTGGCATTACAAGAGGATTTTGCAAATCATCACAGCACATTTGTCCTTCATACGTACATTATTACCGTTAGACTCCTTAGCCGGTCAATGCCCTCAAAATCATCATCAGGGCGCCAAACGAAGTCAATGCCTTCAAAATCATCATCAGGGCGCCAAACGAACACTTTGACTTGATTGAATAGATCTGGACCATGCATCTTAGAAAGAAGAATATTACTACATGCATGTTCGTTTTTAGGGAACTCACACCGTACCTTTGCTTTGTGCATGCTCGTTCAACTGATAGATATACGTGTCAACAGACGAGTAGTCTCTTGCAAAACAACATCGATCATTTCCACCAGCAAAGAACTAATAATGCAGGCAGGACCGTAAAGTAGTGACTAAGCATGATTCTGCTAAATCTCCTCATCAAGAATTCAGCACAAGATCATGCCCAATAACTGACAAACGAAACCAAACGATACATGAGAGGCACATGATTGGCATACATGTTATATGCTACGACAGGCCATGTGGCTCTGTTGATTGATTATTAGGACTATACATATGGACAAAACGGACTTAGTACGAATAGAGCCGTTAGGACTGTATGATGGCCACCAATTATGAACTGCTATTGTCGCCATTGCAATTCAAATTAAATATTTCTGAGTGCTCCAACGTCCAATAGTAGTACTTGTGGACGTCCTCTTGCCATGATGATGATTTAACGACCCATGTGTGGTTTGGACATATTATTAGTGTACTAGATATGTTAGTTTGGACTGAAGATACTCTAAAGCATGTTCTAGTCGAGATCACAAATCAAAATATGATAATATTTTATGGATAAATATGTAAGCTTTTTTTTAGAAAAATAAACACAAAGCATTTAATAAAAATATTGTTCATCAATTGTTACAATTCTATATTTTTTCTGATGTTCATAAAGACAAGAAGAGATATATAACTTCCTTCTTGGAAAGTCTCATATATGCAGCTTGGCTTGTCTGCAAGCAAAGAAATAGGGAAAAGCTAGGTACATTCTGAACCAGAAAATTGTCTGCATGCTTGGTCGATGGGTTTCAAGGAGGGAAGCTTCTTTGCATTTGCAAAAAAAAAAAGGAGAAAGGATGACTAAAAAGATCTAACTCTATTTTTTTTTACTTTAGTTCCCAAACGTAGTTTAATTCTACGAGGACATGAGTCAAAATGACCTAAATCCACACTGCACACTGAGTGAATCACACGAATTTTCACCAAACAGACCGCTTGTTGGGGACTAGCACCTTCGAGGTTACTCCTATCTACACCATTCCGCTAATAACTCATGCCTTAACCGGCAATGTATGCAGAGTGCTTGGTTTCACATGCGGCGGGTGCGTCTTCGGGAGTCCGGCGATGATGCATTCGGAAGGCACGAAAGGCGGGAGCCACACTCAGTGAGCCAAAGGGACCAGTGAAGTTATCATTATAGAGCTCTGGCGTCACATTCGGAGTACCCGAAGACCTATCACACACATTTATGGAACTGAGGTTGTCGGTGCCAACCGCCGAGGGGGCTCTGAAGTTGCGAATTGATGGGCAATAGGAGAGGTTAAATCCGATTTGGACTTTTGTATAGGCCATAAATCTAACAATTTGTAGAATATTATCTATCACCCTCTATTCCAAATTATAATTTGTTTTGCCTTTTCTATGTGCATAGCTTTTGTTATACACCTAAATATACGATGTGACTGGATATTCAATAAGTTGAGTATCTAGAAATACCAAAACGATTTATGAAATAGGAGTAGTTTTGTATTTTTCTATTACATAAATATTATTATTTAACATAATTCCAATAACGATGAGCGGTGATGGCTACGCATCGGAGCTGCTAGCGTCCGGAGTCCGATCCGGCCACTAGCGTTCAAATGCTCAGGCCCGTGCCGCTCCGTTTCCCGTGCATACGTGCGCCCACACGAGGGCCGCGTCTTGATCTGTGCCCACTCTGTTTCCCATGCCTACCGCTCGCGGCACCCCTCCGCTCTCACACACATGAACGGGGCCTAAAAACATGTGCAACATGCGCTCCTTGCAGCTGGAAGCAGGTAGCTATGGTAAGTGGGTCCTACTACAACATGTGCAACACCAGATCTACTTTTGCAACATCCAGATGAACACATTGCAACATACGTCTAAAAACAGATAAAACATTTGTGATATACACTTGAAACACCATTGCAACATGTCCAACATCTCGGTCTACTTTTGAAACATGCGTCTAAAACACTTGCAACATAAAAAATAGAGAGAAACACTTGAAACATGCGTCTGAAACACTTACAAAAATCACTTGAAAAGACATTGCAAATATATGTAACATTCAGATAAACACACTTACAATATATGTGTAACATATGCAACCTCCAGATAAACACACCCGTCTTTTTTGTTTTTAGCCATTTTTTCGAAAGATTCTCTCAAATATACCCCTAGCGGAAAGATTTCAGAAAATAGACCCAGGGCTTGGCGCCATCCACGCTGGCGCCAAGGTAACACAGTTTGGCGCTGTTGGCGTTGGCGTCAAGCCCCATGCCACTTGGCCGATGACGCCGAGCTAACGGTGACGTGGCAGCCACCTTGGCACCGTCATCATTGGCGCCAAGCTTGGCGCTGTCGTCATTGGCGCCAAGCCTGGCGCCATGGATCTTAGCGTCGAGCTGTTGGAATTTGTTAAGTCTGGAATTTTACCATGACATTGACAAATTTGAGGTTATCCCATGGTAGTTGGTATTCTAATATATCAGGCCGCATCAAAAATCCTGACTACCTAATTTTACCATGAGATGGATATACAAAGCTCTAAATTAACATGATTTGGACCCTAATTTTACTATGAGATGGACATACAAAATTTTGGCAAAGTCTTAATATTTACCATATGATGGGCAACCTAGAAATTGGCTAAGTCTTGAATTTTACTATAACTTGATTATGCTAGAATTTGGCTAAGCTTTTAAATTTATCATGGGATAGAAATATGGCTAAGTCTGGATTTTTGCTATGATTTGGACATTGACAAATTTAAAATTTTACCATGACTTGGATATTGAAAAAGGGCTTCATATTTTGGACTTGGATATTTAAAATTTTACCATGACTTGGATATTTAAAATTTATATAGCAAATCAATTTGATACCTTACTACGAGTTTGAGTACTATCTGGAGAGATGACAACAAAATAAGTCTCGTCAATTTTGGACTTAGCCATGATAAAAAAATCAGACTTAACTTTGGTCTCATGATCGCCTCAAATTTGTCAATGTCATGGTAAAATTCCAGACTTAACAAATTTCAACATGTTCATCTCATGTAAATTTATAGCCTTAGCTAAAATTTCCATACATCCATCTTATGGTAAATATTAAGACTTAGCCAAAATTTAAGGGTGTTAAGGTTAAAATCAGAGCTCGGCGCCAATTATATTGGTGCCAAGCATGACGCCATGCTTGGCGCCAATTGTATTGGCGCCGAGCTGGTTGCCATGTCACCGCCAGCTCTGCATCGACGTCGACGTGGGCAAGGAGCTTGGCGCCGAGACGTTTGATCTTGGCGCCAATAACAACGGCGCCAAGAGGAGGGTCCATTTTTTGAAATCTTACTACCAGGGACGTATTTGTGAGAATCTTTCGAAAAAGGGCTAAAAAACAAAAAAGACGGTAAACACACTTGCAATGCACGTCTAAAAAATAGATGAAACATTGGGGATAAACGCTTGCAACATACGTGTACAACCATCAACATATGCAAATATTCTGATCTACTTTTGCAACGTCCGTATAAAACACTTGTAACATACCTCTAAAACATTTGAAATGTATATTTGCAACATGCATAGCATCCTGGTGCGGTCTCCTCCGCTCTACATCGGGGTGCCGGCGCGTCGCAACTATAGCAGGAGGCGAGGCCGAAGGGCTTCCGTGCCAGGGCCCGATGCTTCTCCTTGCGTTGGCGGTGCTTATCGACGTCGTCGGGCAGGGCGGGTATGCGAAACACGAGCAAGAGCAGTGGCAGGTAGACGGAGCAAGAGCTGTGGGGCGGGCGCGCAGAAGAGGAGCAGGAGCAACGGGGTGGCACGGCGCGGCGCGGCGCGGCGAAGCAGGAGCATGAGCCGGAGCAGGTGTGGTGCGGAGTAGAAAATGCCGCGGCAGATGAGGCCGATGTGAATGGACAAAATATCACTCTTTTTTTTCGTAAATCGTGTACTCCATATGTCGTGGTGAAAGGAGCCTATGGACCGATCCGTAGGCCTAGCTGAAGTGTCCACGCCCGCGGGACAGACGCCCGCGGTGAAACATTACTGTTTTTTCTATAAACCGTGTACTCTGTGTCGTGGTCAGGGGAGCAGTGTTGCCACTCTGCAGCCCCGCTGGAGTTGGGGACGCAGGTCTAAAGATGACAATGGGTACCCGAAACCCGACTACCCAATGGGTTTTACCCGATAAAAAAGCGGGTATGGAAAGAATTCTTCACCCATTGGTATACTAATGGGTAAAAATCTCTACCCATCGGGTATGCGGGTATAGGTACAGGGACGTAATACCCGCACCCGTGTACGCGTGGGTAATTTATACCCGCCTTAGCAACACATATGTATTCATTAATTACTATGAAATACACATATATCTAATATATCTATGACTATTATACTACTAATTAGTGTAGTTTTGTTGCTATGTTATAATTGTTGATTTCTATTGACAAAGAATTGACGATATATGATTCTAATAATATAATATAGAGTTAAATGCACCACCGGCCCCTGAACTTGTAAGGGTGTGTCACATAGGCCTATGAACTTTGAAAATGCATTTCTGGGTTCCTAAACTTGTCACGTGGTGCACCGCAGGCCCCTGAACAGTAGCATGCACGCTGGCACAGTAGCATGCACGTCGACCAAGTAGCGAGCACATGCCTATCGGCCAATGAGCTGCCGACAGGGCTCTATCGGCCGTTGAGTAGCCGACAGGCTTATATATGTCCATTTTTTTATAACAACTTCTAAATTTATAACTAATCATAAAAAAATATTATTTAAAAAAAATCAGCGCGGACCACGAGCTTCTATTGGGTCCCGCGTCTCGTCTCCTTTCGCCTCGCGCCTTGCGCCGCCCCTTTGGAGCCGGCCGCTGCCGCAGGCGAGTTCCTTCCCAAGCCAAAGCATCCGGTAATGATCCCTTCAGAACAGTAGCAATCACTCCTCTTGCATCTTCCTCTCCCTTGTTGCCCCTCTATGGCCTGTGGTATCTTCCTCGGCGAGCTCTAACCCCTGGCCGAAACACAGTGCTCGCTACCAGCGATCCAGATCACAGTGGCCGGCGACGAGCCCCTATGGTAAGTCTGCACCCTCTGCTTCATCTTCCAGGAAGTCACTTGTGTGGGTTTGTGACTGAGCGGTGGTGGCGCTTGATATGTACAACAGAGAGAACATGAGACTACCCACAATGGGATACTCTAAAGCTTTAGAGTATGAATATAGAGTAAAAACTGGTGCACTGGGTACTCTAAAACGATACTCTATCTTTTCTCTCACTCTATATTTAGAGTAGTACAGTGCTTACTCTATAGTGGGTAGTGGCAGACCCCACTAGCTAAACAAAGGAAAAAAATGCTATAACTCACAAACCAAAAATCCAAATTAAATTTCGATTGCACCATTAAATTCATCTCAATAAATCCTTCAAAACTAGATCACACATGGATATATTTAGATAAAGTGACAAGTAGGTCCCACAGTGGATATAGAGGATGGATGGGTGCGGGAGAATTAAATATAGAGGAGAGAATCTTGATGACTAGGACGTATAAAGGATGAATATAGAGGTCCATGAGTGCAGATAGCCTGAGGACCGAAGCAGTTGATTATTTTGTTTTGTTTTTCTTGGTTCATGTTGTCCCATAAAGCGAACAGACCACTCAGAATTCTCGCTACAACACATAATGAGAGTTAATGCTTAGTTATTTTATTTATAATTATTAATATTAAAATATCCAAGCCGTATTGTCATTATTTTTTTAAAATAGCATATTCGCGTATCCGATACGTATCGTATCGGATACTCGTATCCGTATCTGGGCAACATAGCGTACAGCTGCATTCAGCCTTTGAATTTAATGAAACAACTCAACCGGGCTAGACCCTGGCCGCGACATGCACTATCTACACATTATATACGTACGACAGGTGTTCGAGAAATGTGTGGTGCGTCCGTACGTGGTATCCATATCCGTATTACGTGTTCCGCCCCCGGACATGCACGCATGCGGCGGCGGCAGCAGCACACGGGCCGATAGACGTGCATGGGACCAACGGGACGGGACCCAATGCAAGCTCGTGGTCCGCGCCGATTTTTTTTAAATAATATTTTTTATGATTAATTACAAATTTAGAAGCTGTTATTAAAAAATAGACATATATAAGCCTGTCAGCTGCTCAACGGCCGATAGGGGCCCTGTCGGCAGCTCACTGGCCGATAGGCATGTGCTCGCTACTTGGCTGACGTGCATGCTACTGTTCAGGGGCCTGCGGTGCACCACGTGACAAGTTCAGGGGCCCAGAAATGCATTTTCAAAGTTCAGAAGGCTATGTGACACACCCTTATAAGTTCAGGGGCCTGTGGCGCATTTAACTCTATAATATATTCATGTTCTTTTGGTTTGTAGTGGGTATGTATTTGGGTACGGGTTACTCGTCGGGTATTTTTACCCACGCGGGTACGGGTATGGGTGAAGTCTTCTACCCGTGCGCGGGTATGGGTAATTTAACGGGTAAAATTTTATCTCGCGGGTACGGGTATGAGATACAATATCCGACGGGTATATACCATTGCCATCTTTACACAGGTCGGACGCCCGGGTGGAGCATTACCGTTACCGCATCGGCGAGGAGGCGACGGGCATCACCTCCGTTCCGCCATGGGCCACCACAGCCGTTATAATCATGGCCCATGTGCACCGACGAAATCGGCCGGCAAGGCACATCACCCGCAGAAATCCGTTTAGGGTAGGCCCGAGATCCACCGACCAATCCGTCGAGCTCCACCCACACGAAGGAACAATCGGCCGCCGCCATCGAGACGCCGACGCCGACCTGATCTTCCTGCGCAGCAGGCCCGCAGCCGGACGCTCTCTCCTGTCTGCGCCGTCCCCTCCCGTCCCCCGCTTGCTTTGAGTCCCCTTCCTCTGCTCCGCCACCGCGACGCGCCGACATGTGTGTCTTTACCTTCTTCCTTTTTTTCCCTCTCGCGAATCGCGATCCGTTTGATTCCTGGTTGTATGTAGTGCTATGTTGGCGCTCATGGACCAGAGCTTAGGTATTTGAGAATTATGTTGTTAGAGATAATATTAAGGTCATTTGTCACTTTGTTTATAGCTGAAGGCTAGGGAAGAAGCTATTGTTCTGCTCAAGTAGCTCTCGATTGCAATACTGTCATTGCGTAGTTATGTCTGAATTAGACCGTGCAAAAAATACTTCCTCCGTTCCAAATTATAAGTCGCTTTGAATTTTTGGTTCATCCATTTTGCTATGTATATTATTATATCTAGATGCATAGCAAAATTAATGTAAAAAAAAAAGTCAAAGCGACTTATAATTTGGAACGGAGGGAGTATTGTTTGGCCACTACATTTCTGAAAATTCCTCTTGTTTGAAATGCCTGCAGGACTGGGTCTTCTAAGAAGCATGAGCTCAAATCTAAGCAAAAATTGGAAAAGAAGCTCAGCTTTTACACAAGTAGGTGTGACCTTTTGTTAAGTTGACGATTTTTTTCTATATGATCCTGATTCATAGATTCTGTCATGCTGTTCCTGTCATCTGTCTTTCACTGCCTGTACTATTAGATGTATGTAAGCCAGACATATGCAGGTAGTATGGTGTTGAGGGTTTAAGTTTGATAGTATGGAAAACTGACTGAATTGCTGACCTTAAGATAAAGGCTTTGGCTTTTGCCATAACAACTTTCTGCTATTGTTGAACATATTTTCTTTTGAGGAGGGGCAGTAGCTCTTCCAATTCACTAAAGAAGAATGGAAATTGCACCAAATAGTTAGCATAACAGAATTTTTCAGCAAAGTTAGTACCTGGGCGGCCTGCATTGTTCAACCCCAAGTGGTTAGGCATTTAGGGGTTAGTTTGTCGTTGCAAATGCCCCCCTTCTAGTTTCTACCTGTACGCAGCAAAGGAAATAGTGTTTTCATTCTTCACTTTTGATGATTTGCATAGTGTAATGTAGAAGAAGAGCTTATAGCTTCATATACTGTATTGCACATACTTTATGAAATTTGACATAAGTTATAACAGGACCTTTTTCAAGTTGGGTCTTTCATGCATTCAATTTGCATTTCCTTATCTTCTTTTTATTTTGCATAATAACATGGCCTATTTCATTTACCATAATTTGTGCTCTTACTCTTGAAAGTGTTGTTTTGTTATTTCAGAAGTAAAAGATGCAGTTACTTCCTTAAATGCTAAGAAGACTATCAGTAAGGTAATTCAAACTCCTCTCCATCGTTACCATAAATAATTGATTTCTTCCCGACTTTCCATGTCTGTTAAACTCTGCAGTTTTGAACATTAGTTTAAACATTAGTTTTCTGCCCACATAAAGAGAATCATATTGTGTAATGCCCTGCCAATTGTGAGGAGTCATTTTGTTCAATGTAAACGTCTGTTAAAAGTTGTTATGTAAACTTCTAAAGTTCTAATCACCTCCTTATCCTAGAAGTTGTGGTATACTACAAATCAACTCACAACCACATTCAATATTTTAGTACTGGTTAATTTGTAGTATTGCTTTTCTGAAGGATACCACACTTTAGTTACAGGGTCAGATGCCCTAACAATTGGTTCATGTCATCATGTGCATTCACTTATTTACTAAGTAATTCAGTATAGGGTTTCAGTGTTTATATCATTTAAACATAGGCTTGCTCCTAAATGTTCATGCCCTTAAGGCTTGAACCTCATATTCAACCTGCATAGGAATTGAGTACAACCAGTTACCAGGCCTAATTTTTGTGAATTGTGCTGAAGAAAAACACAAGAAGTTTAGAACTTCGATCTCAGTCTTTTCCTAGAAACATGAAAAGTGGTTAGCGCTAGTATTAGCTGCTCATGGCTGAGTCGGAATGACATAATCAATTTCAGGCTCCTAAATGTTCTTGCAAGAATTCCAGAATGAGCTATGATTGATTGTTTCCAGATTGTTTTGCAATTCTCGTACTGGTAGATCCTCATCTTCAACATAGATGTAATGACCACAACTTAGCATCAATTTTTACTGAGGTCAATACTGTATAGGAGAATCACTTTACTATTTTAAAAGCATGATGTTAAATGCATCTGTTGCTGATCTGAAGTTTACAATTCGCCCTTGTGTATTCCATAATTTTTCAAAAAAGATAGTATGTACATCAGAATTAATTCGAAATATATGTACTTTATGGTCGAAAAGTGAAAAAAAAAACATAGTGTGTCGGGGTCACCCACACGTAGAATATCACTTAGAGCAGTTGCCCAGGTGCGGCCATTGCTCTAGCAATGGCAGCCTGTCCCCCAAATCAGGGATTAGGAAAATTGCCTAGGTGGATACACCGGAATAATTCCATTTCTGGTGGAAGATGTGTTTATTTTGTTGCAGTTTATCATATTAATAAATCGTTCAAATTTCAAAGTCTCAGCGACACAATTTGGCTCTGTTGTAATAAGGGCTCGTTTGGCTCTGTTGTAATAGGCGTATTGGCTCTATTGTAATAAGGGCCCATTTGGTGCGGTTTCTCCACGCGCGCTCCACGCCGTACTGAAAACGGCTCCGGCTCCGCACTTTGCTTTTGCTGGCCAGAAGCACTTCTCTGCACAAGGGCGTTTGGTGCAGCTCCGCCCGCTCGGCATGCAGAGCCAGTGCAGGAGCGGCATCAAATGGGCCTTAAGTTCTTATCGGCGTGTGTTTGGTCAATCTGATGGCATCGCACCAGTTTCCTGTATGTATTGCACCATTCTGTGTGTTCCTGACGTAGTGAATAAATGATGCAGAAGGGCAATATTAACTCAAAATAACCATGTCACCATAAACAGATTTTTACAGTCATGATTTGTCAATTGATGGGAACTTTAAATTAACTCGAAATCCTTTTGTCCCATTCACTTAGCTAATTACATGTTTGTGGATATTTTTTTAGAGAAGGTCTACTCCATTCCAATGTAGACCCCTGCAGCTTGGCTTTTGTATTTCTATTGCAATGTGCACCATACGCATTTGATAAATATGTAAATTCACATGCACTTGTCATTGTATTTGTATCATTTGCATTTTATTTCACTTTCTACTACGATGCCAGTGTCTTAGTATCTGTTTCAATTATTTTGTTCAGCAGAAAAATAAACAGAGTCGGCGCCAGAAGAAACTGAAAGCATATGATCTCTCGGCGCTGTCTGAGTTCCTCCCAGAACCAGCTGCACCAGAGCAGAAGACTGAAGCAAAGCTGAACTGCAAGTCAAGACAGACACTAGTGTAAATCCTCCCTTCTTCCTTGCTTCAGGTCGTCGTGTTTTCCAACTGTAATTTTGGGCTCTAAACCCTAATCTCTTGTCCAGGGTATGGGAGTCTGCTCATCTTAAGGTTGTACTGGACAACCCGCAGTTCCAGCTTGACCCATTCGCTGCGATCCATCAGCACCTGCTAGCAACGCAGCCGCCTGCAGCTGCAAAGGACAGTGACGCAGGGAAGCAGGCGAAGGAGAAGGACTCCAAGGACAAGAAAAGGAGGAGGAAGAAGAAGGGCGCATCGTCGAGCTCTCAAGCAATGGATATCTGATTGTATTCGTTCAGCAGTAACTTGGTTCGACGTCGACTGCCCGTGTTCCATTAGATTAGAGGGAGCTTATCGAAGTTTGATATCAATGGTTGGCATAGTTTGCATTGGGTCCGAGTAGAGGTAGTTCTTTTTTTTCCCTCCCTCTTTGGGCGGCCTTTTGACTGATGTTTGCTGAATCAGTGCATCAACATTTATCTGAGGTGACGATTTCCGAGCACAACAATTTATTTTTTATTATGTAATATACCTGGCGACTGTGTTTCTGAAGACAGCTCAACTGTTGTAGAAAGCCTGGCAACAACCGCTCCTATTTCTCGGTGATTCCTGTGACGATTTGGACGATAGGCTTTTGGGTAAAAGCCTGGTGTTCAGTTCCCGATTAATCTAACCGACGAAGTCCAAAACTGACGAGGCCCAGGCCGCTCATTTCACGTACAGGAGGAATCCAATCCAAAACTGAACGGCACGGCAGTTCGGTCGCCCCCACAGATAGGAGGAATCCAGTTAGGTTGTTATAGCTAGCCACTAGATACCTGGCGCTTCCGGCCGTAGCTATATATGTATCCACGGATCTCCCTACTCATCTAGAGTCAAGATCCCATATATTCTCCTTGTGGCCAACTGAACTGACTGCGTCCCCTCTCCCTCCCGCTCCTCGCTTGGCGATCGTGTCGTCCACCGGAGATCGAGACGATGGCGCCCTCGAGCATGTCGACGGAGAAGGAGCAGGCCATCGACGACTGGCTGCCCATCACCTCGTCCAGGAACGCCAAGTGGTGGTACTCCGCCTTCCACAACGTCACGGCCATGGTCGGCGCCGGCGTGCTCAGCCTGCCCTACGCCATGTCGGAGCTCGGATGGTACGTGATCCGGCGGGATGCATCCACTGATCTGATCTGTTATACATATAATACGTACTACATTCCTGTTATAAGCAACTTATGTACTTAATTATTTAGCAGCAATTTGTTTGTGTATGAGGGAGACTCGAGATCACTAGGTTAGGGATCAGTTCGTAACATTACTAGAATAGTACGTATCAGATATTTATATCGTGCGAGGGTATTTTTAGTTTTAATAAAAACAAGGTTAAAGGAATAAAGTGGATGATAATATTTTTTACGATCATCTAGTTATATTCATTGGATAGGATATTTTCTATAAAATGGATGAAGATGATGTAATCGAGACATCCATGGTCTATAAAAAGTTACGACTAAAAAAGTCGGACGATATGCCTATATTCAAACTATTTATATTACAGTTTGTAGTAGTTTCTGTCTTAATCTTTGAATTTAAGACTTACGAGTATCAGATTATTTACCGCCTTTGTACTGAATTTCATTGCCAATTTTACAATGGTTTACCGAATTGACAAATGGTTTTATCAAACTATATACCGAACTTTTTGTTCGGCATACCCTTTAGTCGAATCCTAGTCCGTCACTACATTTATCTCAAGCTAGAGAAGACGGTTTATTTTGCCTTGCATTGTAACTGACACTGATTAATTCATGGATCTGAAATTCTGAATGCATGCAGGGGTCCCGGCGTTGTGGCCATGCTCCTGTCGTGGGTGATCACCCTGTACACACTGTGGCAGATGGTTGAGATGCACGAGTGCGTCCCGGGGAAGCGCTTCGACCGCTACCACGAGCTGGGCCAGCACGCGTTCGGCGACAAGCTGGGCCTTTGGATCGTCGTCCCGCAGCAGCTCATCGTGGAGGTCGGCTGCTGCATCGTCTACATGGTCACCGGCGGCAAGTCCTTCCAGAAGTGCTACACCGTCGCTTGCCCGGACTGCAAGCCCCTCAACACCAGCTCCTGGATCATGATCTTCGCCGCCATCCACCTGCTCCTCTCGCAGCTCCCAAATTTCAACTCCATCACGCTCGTCTCCCTCGCAGCCGCAGTCATGTCGCTCAGGTACGGTTCTCGTCTGCATGCATGCTATTTGTCGTCATTACTTCTTCTTCAATGCTTGGATCGGATGAGATCAACATGCATCATGCATGCAGCTACTCGACGATTGCATGGGCGGCGTCGGCGCACAAGGGGCGTCACGCGGACGTGGACTACAGCAAGAAGGCGTCGACGGCGACGGGGCAGACGTTCAACTTCCTGAGCGCGCTGGGGGACGTGGCGTTCGCGTACGCGGGCCACAACGTGGTGCTGGAGATCCAGGCCACCATCCCGTCCACGCCCGACAAGCCGTCCAAGAAGCCCATGTGGCAGGGCGTCGTCCTCGCCTACATCGTCGTCGCCATCTGCTACCTCCCCGTGGCGTTCGTCGGCTACTACATCTTCGGCAACGCCGTCGACGACAACATCCTCATCACACTCGAGAAGCCACGCTGGCTCATCGCCATGGCCAACATCTTCGTCGTCGTCCACGTCATCGGCAGCTACCAGGTCCCAAAATAAATCTCATACGCACAGCTACGTACCTTAATCCCTTCCTTGTGATCGGTCGATGACACATCTATAATTAATAGATCTACGCCATGCCCGTGTTCGACATGCTCGAGACGTTCCTGGTGAAGAAACTCCGGTTCAGGCCAGGCCTGCCTCTACGTTTGATAGCGCGCTCACTCTATGTTGGTAAGTACTTATATATATATCGAACGCATTTATTAACTGATCTGATGATCTGATTACATGCATAATGTAGTGCCTAAGAAAACCTATTAATTGGTTATATATTATATATATAGCTAGTGTCGTTCATCATTTATTTGTTGCTCGATCCATGCATCTTGTGTCGTACGTGCAGTGTTCACAGCTCTGGTTGGCATCGCCGTGCCGTTCTTCGGGGGGTTGCTAGGGTTCTTTGGTGGCTTCGCATTTGCACCGACAACCTACTATGTGAGAGATCCTTTAGAATTTTCTATCTGTTTGCTTCAACCCATTATTCTAAGCACTTCATGTTCTTGATGTACTCATTACTAATTTTGAATGAACCCAAATCACACTACTGCTCGACGACCAAACAGCTTCCCTGCATCCTGTGGCTCAAGATTAAGAAGCCAAAGACGTTTAGCCTCTCCTGGTTCATCAACTGGGTAAGTCATTATTTCATACAGTAACTTTTTTCTTGTTTTACCTCTAGAATAGAATGTGGACTGTGTGTTATTATTCTGCCTGTGATTTGGGAAATCCTTGATATATTATGCTAATAAATAAACGGGGTGCCTTTGACATGACCTGCAGTTTTGCATCATAGTTGGCGTGCTCCTGACGGTGTTTGCACCCATTGGTGGCCTCCGGTCGATCATCGTCAACGCCTCCACCTACAAGTTCTTCTCGTGATCGATTATTCCATTGCCCAAGACTTTGTTAGTTAGCTAGCTAGATAAACATGAGCAAGTAGCTAGGTTTAATATAATCGATCTACTTATCTGTGTCAAAAGGCTAGGATATTATATGCCATATGATGTGTGTGTTCAATTTGCATTAGATATGGATGGATGATGACACTCGGTTTAATTTGTGCTATGGCTAAGTCGATCTTGTTTAAGTTCTGATAGGATGGTGACTAATTTTGCCTTCGATCATTTTCCAGATTTCAGGTGATACTGCCTGTGTTTGGGCTGATAATCATACTTGTAAATAATTCATCATTATTAACTAACCATGCGCTTGCATTGCACGGGGGAGATGTTGATAGATGACGAGCCTAAAATTGTACTGTGCTGACAATATGGACACGGGAAAACTGAATCTCACAAATGTGTAGCGTCGTCCGTCTTCCAGCTCCAGAGCTGCTGGGGCCAAGCTGCCGGCGTTCACGAACGTGCTACCAAGTGGGCCACTTTTTATTGGGCTTCCAAGATCCGGTTCTACTCCAATTATCTCTCATAGTCACGTATTGATATGTATGTATATCCTCCTAACCTCCTAGTCCTAGCTCACAAACGTACGCTCTGTTCGTTTGAGCTATTCAGCGAAATCAGCAGCCATCCAGCAGTATTTTTCTCTCACAACAAACCAGCGAACAGTACTTTCAGCCACAATAAACCAGCGAAACGAACAGGCTGGTAGGCATAACAAATAACCAGAAGGCACGTGTCTAATATAAATAAAAATAATCTTGTACATTATATTAAGATCTGGTTTGGTACTACCCTGCTTCATTAGTGGAGTGGCTTTTATTGGTTTCAGCTGCAGCGGTACGTGGTGGAGTTGAAGTTGTTTAAAAAAACATTTGGTAAACGACTTCTCATAGTAAATAAGAGAGAGGAAGCTGAAAGAAACAAGTATTTTTAGCTCCATTCGGTACCCACCCCTTGTGAAAGCGGGTTTTAAGGAGCTCCACTTAAGGAGTTAACCCAAAAAAAACAACTCCTAAAGCTACTAGAAAAATTATGCCAAACAGGGGTAAGGCATTTCTTATCCTAAGCACCATGTTTATGCTAACGAAAAATGCTCTAATTCCACACTAGAATTAGAGCACTCAAGTCAAGCGGAGATCTGGTGCGATGTAAGACCCAAATTACTCCAACCACTACCAAGATCAATCATCGAATGAAAGGCTAAGTAACCAACACACACTACATCTAAGGTAGTATTACAACTAAGGTATAAAAAGTAGAGAAGACAAGTTGATACTCAAATCTTGCAAAGAGAAGGATACAAGGACTATATCTGACTTTCAAAGATGCTTCGGGAACTTGGTCCAAGCCCTACTTGACTCTAACTCCTAAACTACTAGCCTACCTACTATTATTACTAGAGACAACACTTGGAGAGCTACTTCTGTTGTGTGTCTTGTAGAATGACGGTAGGCCCTCTATTTACCGGAACTAGATGATATCCCGCGCGTTGCTGCGGGGATTTTATAGCGTTGTAGCTCAAAATATTAATAGAAAAAAAGTATTCATCTCTAGTAATTAAAACCTAACAAAAACTCAGTGTTTTAAACTCCTGTCAAGCAAATACGTACCTTGATAAAGAAAAACACGTATATTGTATATATTATATGAAAAAAGATGAAGGCATCTATCTACTCACGTGTGACTCGAAAGAACACATTCTGCAGTTTCTTGGGTACTGGCTGAAAGCATCTAGGCCCCGAGAGTTGGTTTCGGCAATTAATGACAATGCTTTATTACCATGACTAACGTGTGTTTTGCAGAAACTTTGGTAAGTTAGGTCATGAAGATGATAACTGCTTTGGGCACTATGGTATTCATGCCCCTTGATGGAAATCGTTTCGGTTTTCAAAGGATTGACGTCAAGATTAAGGACGGTTAGTTCCGGATGTCAAGGTGTTGAGTTACATTCGGAATAGTCGTTAGGATCTTCGTTTTTTCCTTTGGCCATACTATAAAGGGGGGCATGAGCGAGTAGCTTGACCTAGGTGAGTCTTATGTTTAGGTGTGGTGCACACTTGTCAAACTTAGCACTAGGAAGCTCTAGAATAGCTCAAAGTTCAGTTGGAAGCAACTTGGTTCAAGTTGCGTCGTGTTTCGAAGTGTTTAGAGGCATTTTCCCTTGACCGGACGCGGTGCCTGGCTTGACCGGACGCGTCCGGTCAGTTCTAACCGCTAACTGTGTTTCAGCGCTGACGACCGGACGCGGCCCTTGCGAGGACCGGACACGGTGTTCAGGCTGGCACGTGTCACTTGAGGGAAACCACCTAATCGGACGCGACTGGAGAGTGATCGGCGCGTCCGGTCACGTTCCAGTAAGGTACTCTGACGACCGGACGCGTCCGGTCATCACTGATCGGACGCGGTCGCGCGTCAGGTCAGAGTACAGTAAGCTCCCTGCACGATCGGACGCGTCCGGTCACCCCTGATCGGCGCGTCCGGTCACTCAGCCGTTACTTCAGGTTTTGACCGTTACGAGCGACCGGCGCGTCCGGTCACTTCGACCGGCACGTCCGGTCACCTCGTATTTTTGCTGAGTTGGCAGGTAACGGTTGGATTTGTCTGTGGGGTGTATAAATACATCCCCACCACCTCTTTTAGAGGTCTCTTGCTCATTTGTTCAGCTGAGAAACACCTTTGGAGTGCAAGGGAGTGCAAGAGCTCTAGTGAGGATTGTGATTTGAGAATCAAAGCTTGAGAGTCCTCCACTAGTGAATAGAGAGTAGCAAGTGTGCATCCACCTTCTCATTAGGCTCGTTGTGGTCAAGTGAGAGTTCTAGCTTGTTACTCTTGGTGATCGCCATCACCTAGACGGCTTGGTGGTGATTGGGAGTTTGGTGATCATCCGGCGGAGCTTGTGGATGACCCAACTCATCTTGTGAGCGGTTTTGGGTGATTCACCGCGACGGAGTGTCGAAGAATCAGCCCGTAGAGAGCACTTGATCCTTGCGCGGATCAAGGGGGAGCTACACCCTTACGCGGGTGCTTCAACGAGGACTAGTGGGGAGTGGTAACTCTCCGATACCTCGGGAAAACATCGCCGTGTTCCTTGCCCTTACTTTCAAGCATTTACATTCCCGTATTTACATTCATTGCTTGATTTACTTTCCTAGAATTGCCATGCTAGACTAGGTTTGGAAACTAGTGTGCAAAACTTTTACCGGTAGAATCTCTAGGAACACAAGTAGGCACTAGGGGTGAATTCTGGCTTGTAGGATTTAATTCTTGCAATTAATTTTTAGAAAAGCCCAATTAATTTTTCACAATTAATTTTTAGAAAAGCTACACCCTTACGCGGGTGCAAAACTGGCTTGTAGGAACACAATTAATTTTTAGAAAAGCCCAATTCTTGCAATTAATTTTTAGAAAAGCCCAATTTTTAGAAAAGCTCAATAAGAGTGGCATCAAGTTCGATGGCAAGAAAAAGAAATTTTTCACAAGTAGCAAAAGGAAGCCAATCTCGGAAATGGATTGCTACAATTGTGGTGAACTTGGCCACTTAGCTCATCAATGCCCTAGACCTCCAAAAGACAAGTACAAGAACAAGAACAAGGGCAAGAAGAATGATTCAAGTGATGAAGAAGAAGAGAAGAAGAAAAACAAGCCATACAAGAAGAAGGATGGCAAAAAGAAGGAGTTCCACAAGAAGAAGAAGGGAGGAAAAGCATACATCGTTGGTGATTGGCTCACCAAGATTGAATCATCTTGTGAGTCCTCCAGTGACGAGAGCGATGATGAGAAAGAGAAGGTTGCCGCATTTGTGATGGGGCCATCATCTTCACCGACATCTTCATCACCACCTTCACCGCCACCTTCACCATCATCGTCCACTACTCACCTATGCGTTATGGCCAAGGGTGAACGAAAGGTACAAAATCATGATAGTGATGATGATGATGATAGTGATAGTGATGATGAATATGACGCACCTTCTTATGATGAACTTGTAAAATTATTGAACAAATACACTAAAGTCATAAGAAGGACTAGAAATGAAAATGATGAACTTCAAAATGAAAATGAATCACTCTCATCCAAGCTTGAAAATGCACAAAAGGCTACTGGTGAGCTCAAAGATCAAAATGAAATTATGTCTTCCACTCTCAAGGAGCTCAAAACTTCCAACAAAGAGCTTAGAGATCAACATGATAAACTTGAGAAGAAGCATGATGAGCTCATCACTAGGCATAACTCTCTAAAAGATAAATACACTACATTAAAAATTGACTATGATAGTCTTGTGGTTGCTAATGAACTTTCTCTTGAGACACATGATGCTACTAACAAAGTTGTTAAGTTTGATATAGCTCCATCATGTGATGACTTGATCATTGAAAGCATTGAGCAAGGTTCTAGTAGCAAAGGCAAGAGTGTGGTTGAGTCAAACAACTATGATGATTATGCCAAGATCAAGAGTAAAAATGAAAAGCTTGCAAATGAGAACAAGAAGCTAAAAGGTTTGGTAGCCCTTGAGAAGCAAACAACAAATGAGTCACTTATTGAAGAAAACAAAAAGCTCAAGCAAGAGAAAGAGCATCTCAAGACCGGCCTAAGCAAGTTCACAAGAGGCCAATATTTGCAAAGTGAGCTACTCATGAACACCGTAATGAAGATGGATAGAAGTGGTATTGGTTATTTGGCAAATCAAGAGAAGAAGGCTAAAGCTCAACAACAACAAAGCAAGTCAAAGCCCAAGCCAAAGAGATGTGTTGAGTGTGGACAAGAAGGCCATTTTGCTCATGAGTGCAAAACTCCACCACCACAACCCTTGCCCAAGCATGCTAGACCCTTTGCCTTCAATGCTCATTACATGCTAAGAAAAGATTCAAGTGGAAAGATGAAAGTTATGTTCTTGGGTCCCCCAAACAAGAATAGGCCTAAGAAAATATGGGTTGCCAAGTCACTAGTTGAGAAAGTCAAGGGTCCCTCTCAAGTGTGGGTCCCTAAACAAAAAGCTTGATCTCTTGTGTGTAGGTGAACTACAAGACTGGTGGATCTCATTGGATTATTGATAGTGGTTGCACTCAACATATGACCGGTGATCCTCGTATGTTCACCTCCATTGAAGAGAATAGGGTATGTCAAGAGAAGATCACATTTGAGGATAATTCAAAGAGTAAAGTCAAGGGTATAGGCAAGATTGCAAGATCGCAATATCAAATGATCACTCACTCTCAAATGTGCTCTATGTTGCTTCATTGAGTTTTAACTTATTATCCGTTGGGCAACTTTGTGACCTTGGTTTCCAATGCTTGTTCACACCTAATGAAGTGGTTGTTTCAAAGATAGATGACAAGCAAGTGATATTCAAAGGCTTTAGATACAATAATCTTTATCTTGTTGACTTCACCTCCGAAGATGCAAACTTGATGACATGTTTGTTCACCAAGACCTCACTTGGATGGCTTTGGCATAGGAGGCTTGCTCATGTTGGAATGAACACTCTCAACAAGCTATTGAAGAAAGAACTAGTGAGAGGATTGGAGGATGTAAAGTTTGAAAAGGACAAACCTTGTAGTGCATGTCAAGCCGGCAAACAAGTTGCAAACACTCATCCAACCAAAGCTTACATGTCAACTTCAAGAGTGCTAGAACTCCTACACATAGATTTGTTTGGGCCTACAACCTACAAGAGCTTGGGTGGAAATCTCTATTGTCTTGTGATAGTGGATGACTACTCAAGATACACATGGACCTTCTTCCTTCATGACAAATCCGAAGTGGCAAATTGCTTCAAGAAGTTTGCAAAGAGAGCTCAAAATGAATTTGAAGTCAAGATAAAGAAGATTAGAAGTGATAATGGCAAAGAGTTTGACAACACAAACATTGAAGCTTATTGTGATGAAATTAGAATCAAGCATGAAGTTTCTTCAACCTACACTCCTCAACAAAATGGTGTAGTTGAGAGAAAGAACCGGACTTTGATCACCCTTGCAAGAACAATGTTAGATGAGTACAACACTCCAGAGAAGTTGTGGGCCGAGGCAATCAACACCGCATGCTATGCTTCAAATCGCCTCTTCCTACAAAAGTTTCTTGGCAATACCCCCTATGAGTTGCTAAATGGGAAAAAGCCGGACGTCTTATTCTTCCGGGTGTTTGGTTGCAAATGCTACATCTACAAGAAGCGTCACGTTGCAAGACTTGAAGCCATTCGTATCCTCCTTGCATATGCATCACATCATGATATGAAACTATATCAAATGGATGTGAAAAGTGCATTCTTAAATGGCTTCATAAATGAACTAGTCTATGTTAATCAACCTCCCGGGTTTGAAGACCCTAGATATCCTAATCATGTTTATAGGTTGTCCAAGGCGCTATATGGGCTCAAGCAAGCCCCTAGAGCGTGGTATGAGCGCCTCCGGGACTTCCTCATTGAGAAGGGCTTCACCATTGGGAAGGTCGACACCACACTATTCACCAAGAAGCTTAATGGAGATATCTTCATTTGTCAAGTTTATGTTGATGATATCATCTTCGGATCAACAAATGAAGAATATTGCAAGGAATTTGGTGAATTGATGTCGAAGGAGTTCGAGATGTCTATGATTGGTGAGCTCACATTCTTCCTTGGTTTTCAAGTCAAGCAAATGAGAGAAGGGATTTTCATCTCTCAAGAAAAGTATACCAAGGATCTTCTCAAAAGATTCAAGATGGAAGAATGCAAACCAATCAAGACCCCAATGCCATCTAATGGACATCTCGACCTAGATGAGGGAGGTAAACCGGTTGATCAAACTCTCTACCGTTCTATGATTGGTAGTTTGTTGTACCTTACCGCATCTAGGCCCGATATCATGTTTAGTGTGTGCATGTGTGCTCGCTTTCAAGCGTGCCCTAAAGAACCTCACTTAAGTGCCGTAAAAAGAATCTTAAGATATCTTAAGCACACCCCAAGCATTGGTCTTTGGTATCCCAAAGGAGCTAGATTCCAACTAGTTGGCTATTCCGATTCGGACTATGCCGGTTGCAAAATTGATAGAAAAAGCACATCCGGAGGGTGCCATTTGCTTGGGAGGTCTTTAGTATCTTGGTCATCTAAGAAGCAAAATAGTGTGGCTTTGTCCACCGCCGAGGTGGAATACATTGCCGCGGGGGCTTGTTGTGCACAAATCTTATACATGAAACAAACCCTCCTAGACTATGGAGTTGTTCTTAAAAAGGTGCCACTTTTATGTGACAATGAAAGTGCCGTTAAAATTGCTAATAATCCGGTACAACACTCTCGCACCAAGCACATTGATATCCGCCACCACTTTCTAAGAGATCATGTTGCTAAAATGATATATCACTAGAAGGTGTAAGAAGTGAAAATCAATTAGCGGATATCTTCACTAAACCCTTAGATGAGGCTACCTTTTGTAGGTTGAGAAGTGAACTTAATGTGCTTGACTCTAGTAACTTTAAAAAATGAGCTTGTGTTGTCCCTTGCATTGCATTGTATTATATGTCACGTTTGAATTTCTCGCAATGCATCTAGGGCTTGTCTAACATGGTTACGATAACCCTCCTTTGGAGGAGTGAAGAAGCCTAACCGTGGATCAAACTTGACAAGCAACCTAGCTTTACTTACTTGTATTGCATTGCATATGCATGGTTGTTGCTTTGTCGTTTCTTTTCGGTTTGGCTTTGAGCAACCTCTGTGTTCGCCCATGAATAGAGAGAGCATTTGACGCTCCTAAGGGTTCACAAACTCTATTGCATGGCCATATGTTGCTCCTCGAGTGTTTATTGCTTATTTTCCTAAAAACAATATTAGCCTAAGGCAAATTATTTTGAAAATCTTGAGGGTTTGAGTGAGGTCACTCATATCAGGTTCCAATTGGTGTTTATTTGAGTCTTTTTGAATTGGAACTTGATTGGGAGAAGTCGCGTCGAAGATCGGTTTGAAGAAAGGCGAAGTACAGTGACCGGACGCTGCACCGGACGCAGTGATGCTTCACCACCGCGTCCGGTCCCGGTGATCACCAGCACGTCTGGTCATCCTGAAGACTTCCTCTTGACCTTGTGACCGGACGCTACACCGGACGCGTCGTTGTTGACCACCGCGTCCGGTCCCGGTACCCACCACCGCGTCCGGTCATTCGCGATGACTTTCCCGGATGACCCTCGACCGGACTCTGTCCGCGTCCGGTCAGTCCTACCCGGACGCGTCCGGTCGCTCCAGGAGCTTACTGGAGTGTGACCGGACGCTGCACCACCGCGTCCGGTCATTCGACCACAGCGTCCGGTCAGTGCGTGCCGAGCGGATCTGAGCCCCATATAACCTTTCGTCTTCGGTTCGGTTTCTTTTCAATCCATCCGCCGCCGCACCCGTACTCGCCGAGATCCAGCCCTAGCTCGCCGGATTCGCCGTCCAGCCGCCGCCGTTGCCTCGCTGCCACGCGCCCGCACTGCCCTGTCTAGCCGCGCTGCCCCGCCGTGCTTGTGCCGTGCCTGCGCCGCGCCTGCTGCCCCGCCGCACCTGCTCCGCCTCGCCACGCCGTCGACTTGCCGCGCCGCCGTCCACCGCCGTGCTGCATTCACCTGTGTAGTCTCTGGCCCTTGCTTGCCTCGCCTTGCGCTTTGCCGAGCAACCCTAGCCTTTTCGGTTTGGCCGCGTCTCGGTTCTAGGGTTTGCCCTAACCCGAAGTTCGAAGGTGAAAAACTCGTTCCTTTTCACTTTCCATTGTTCAAATCCTTCGTTAGGGCTTACTTGATTGTCACTTTCCATCGCTTATCATCGTCACTTGACTCGGTCCTTTCAGCGATCGTCTGGTGCTTCGGGAAGTCTCGCGAACTAGGTCATCTCGCCTCATCATCGTTTTCTCGTCGATCCGAGGTAGCCATCGCGTTTCGATTCACATCTTATCTTATATGCTTGCTATCTCTAGGGTTTCGTACCTTTTAGATTATATATGTTGCTTATAGTAGATCCATCTATTCTGTCTTTTCAGCGAGTTTGTCAGTGTGTCGGGGTGACTACAGTTCTGTGCTTGAATCCGAGGCCAAGCCTGCGGATACGGATTGAGGCCAAGCCTCTTGAGTGTCAGTACACCATCTTTCAGAGGGTTCCCGACAGTCGTAAGTATGGTTCGCTGCAAGAACGCCAGGGGTGCTCCTAGTGACGGGGACGAGAGTCCTCCTCGTATGTCTAAGGTTGCGCGTGGTAAGCGCATAAAGGTTATGGCCAGAAAGAAGAAGAAGACTCTTACAGATGCAGAGATCGCTCAGGCAGTCGCAGATGCAGCTGAGCAGGCAGAGAGGGGAGGCAGGAGTAGTGGTATTCGCATTGGTGAGCGTCGCTTTCATCTTGAAGGTCGATAGCTCGGTACAGAGGCCACAGAGGGCACAGAGGAGACAGAGGACATGTCAGTTGATCCACCTACAGAGGCTCCAGAGGAGACAGAGGAGCAGCCAGCTCAGACTCCACCGCGTCGCCGCTCCACACGTACACGAGCTCAGGTGACTCCTAGGCCAGAGGGCCAGCGTCGTGGAGGACGTCCACCTCCCAGGGCTCGAGGTTCGCCCCCAGTCGAGCACTTTGACTTGAGGGGTGCTATAGCACGTCAGGTGCAGGGCTTGAGATTTGTTGAGGTCAGCCGGTGGTTCCCACCTCAGCGGGATTCCAGAGCTTCAGAGGGATTCTATACACCTCTACAGGAGGATTTCTACAGAGCCTATGTTGACAGTGGGATTGCTTTTCGACCACAGAGGGTCTGTCGCATTGAGTCACTTGTTGAGGTAGTAGGTGAGCAGCTTCGTCTGCACCTGTCCTTTCTTCCGGGCTTATCTGACTTTCTTGGACGGACAGGAGCATACTGCAGCACTTGGGTTAGGGAGTTCTATGCCTCACTATGGATTGATCCGGCACATGAGTTCATACACTTTGCATTCTGAGGCCGTGACCGCAGACTGTACAGCACCAGAGTGCGGGAGATTCTCAGACTCCCAGCTTCAGACACGAAGATACATCAGCTTTGCTTTGGTCAGACTGCTCTACCTAGACGCCCTCACGGCGGGACTGTGCCTCCTACTGATCTGATCCGACCCTGCTTCCGTGAGCCTTTTGGCGAAGGGTCTCGTCGCACACCCGCCAGCTTGACACCGCTTGCCCGAGTCCTGGATGCTATTGTCAGGCGTACACTCCTTCCCAGGCTAGGCTACAGAGAGGGATTGACCAGGATGCAGTTGTGGGTTGTACACCACCTTCTCTCACAGACACCATTTGATATATGGGATCTTATGCTAAGTGAGATGGAGGACACCCTAGCATAAGGCTTCAAGGGACACCATCAGCTGTCCTATGCTCATTGGATATGCTTCATCATCAGATCTGCACTTGAGCTTCCTTCAGAGATTAGAGCTAAGATATCTGATACTACCACTGCCTTTCCAGAGTATGATATCCGTCAGCTATGGGCTTCGGTTACCAGAGAGCAGGCCCTAGTGCCAGGATAGCGAGAGAGACCTGAGGTGCCAGAGACAGTAGCTGAGTAGGACGTGACCGTTGAGGGTCTTGCTGAGGCAGAGCTTGCAGATCTAGATGCTCAGCCTGCTGATCTAGCTGAGGATGAGGCCTCTGACAGCACTGATGAGGATTATCAGCCCATCCCCAGGTATCGGTCTCCTCGGCCTCACGACCACAAGGCCGGTGGCTCTGGTTCAGCCTCCCGCTCAGACCCGGCCATGGTGGCTATTCTTGAGAGGCTGACCCAGGCATAGGAGCGACAGGAGCTTCAGCTACAAAGACAGGCTCAGGACACAACTGCCGCTTTTGCTCAGATACAGACTCGACAGGACGAGTTCCAGAGACAGCAGCTCGAGATACAGCGCCAGTAGGTTGAGATGCAGCGACAGCAGTATGAGATGCAGCGACAGCACGCAGCAAGCCAGCAGCAGTACTTGGAGCTTCTGCGTCACTTGGTCACTGTTGGGGTTCCTCCACCTGCATCTGCTCTGACTCCAGCCTTACAGTCTAGTGGACCTTCGAGTCAAGGACAGCCGAGCTTTCAGTTCACTTCTCCACAGCAGCAGGTCCCCCAGTCATTTCAGTCCCCGAGCTACACGCCTATTCAGACGGGGTTCACTCCTTCAGACCAGCCTCGCCCTCACCTACTGACAGGCACACCGTTTGTTGATTTCAGTGCTACCTATAGCGAGTTGACTAGTCAGCCGACGCCCTCGCACACTACTCTAGCTACTTCTTCAGGGTTGTCTACTTCAGAGGCAGTTGTTCCTCCTGTGATAGGGACGGGCACTACAGAGACAGTACCTTCGTCAGTTGCCTCGATAGATCCCCCAGCTATTGGCTCACTTCAGGCTCAGGTTACAGAGACTGCTCCACTAGTTGCTACTTCGTCTGCACCTGATCCTGTTGTTCAGACCCAGACCGCTTCACAGCCGCGTGCTTCTTCAGAGGGTCAGCCTGATAGCTCCGAGTCCGAGGAAGACACTTCTCAGTTCGTGATCACTCCGCGCTCCTCGGCACCCGACTCGACTCCGTCTGTTCCCCGTCAGATCCTTAGATTAGTTTTTGGCGGTTGATGCCAAAGGGGGAGAGAGAGTAGATTCAGGGGGAGTTTTGATAGAGGGTTTTCGTTCTTATTTGTGTGCTACTTTCATGCATCATGTTTACATTTCAGTACCTGCATTCTTGTGACATGTGGTCGTGTGAGATACTTTGAGTCTATCTAGTCACCATTTTTTAAATCATGTCACTTAGTTGGTTATAGCTCATAAGGTTGTGCTTCCATGCCTTACTAAGATTTCTTTTGAGCTATATCTTTTTGTGTACTAATGCTTTATGTCTTATCTTATAAGTACACCCTTTTGGCTTGGGGCACATAAGCAATTCCTAACCCCTTGTGCTTATTGCTTGTTGCTTATGTGAACCAAGCATGTTCGAAAACCTCAACTCCTATCTTTTGAATCTTAGTGTTGTCATCAATCACCAAAAAGGGGGAGATTGAAAGCATCTAGGCCCCGAGAGTTGGTTTCGGCAATTGATGACAACGCTTTATTACCATGACTAACGTGTGTTTTGCAGAAACTTTGGTAAGTTAGGTCATGGAGATGATAACTGCTTTGGGCACTATGGTATTCATGCCCCTTGATGGAAATCGTTTCGGTTTTCAAAGGATTGACGTCAAGATTAAGGACGGTTAGTTCCGGATGTCAAGGTGTTGAGTTACATTCGGAATAGTCATTAGGATCTTCGCTTTTTCCTTTGGCCGTACTATAAAGGGGGGCATGATCGAGTAGCTTGACCTAGGTGAGTCTTATGTTTAGGTGTGGTGCACACTTGTCAAACTTAGCACTAGGAAGCTCTAGAATAGCTCAAAGTTCAGTTAGAAGCAACTTGGTTCAAGTTGCGTCGCGTTTCGAAGTGTTTAGAGGCGTTTTCCCTTGACCGGACGCTGTGCCTGGCTTGACCAGACGCGTCCGGTCAGTTCTAACCGCTAACTATGTTTCAGCGCTGACGACCGGATGCGGCCCTTGCGAGGACCGGACGCGGTGTTCAGGCTGACACGTGTCACTTGAGGGAAACCACCTAATCGGACGCGACTGGAGAGTGATCGGCGCGTCCGGTCACGTTCCAATAAAGTACTCTGACGACCGGACGCGTCCGGTCATCACTGATCGGACGTGGTCGCGCATCAGGTCAGAGTACAGTAAGCTCCCTGCACGATCGGACGCGTCCGGTCACCCCTGATCGGCGCGTCCGGTCACTCAACTGTTACTTCAGGTTTTGACCGTTACGAGCGACCGGCGGGTCCGGTCACTTCGACCGGCACGTCCGGTCACCTCGTATTTTTGCTGAGTTGGCAGGTAACGGTTGGATTTGTCTATGGGGTGTATAAATACATCCCCACCACCTCTTTTAGAGGTCTCTTGCTCATTTGTTCAGCTGAGAAACACCTTTGGAGTGCAAGGGAGTGCAAGAGCTCTAGTGAGGATTGTGATTTGAGAATCAAAGCTTGAGAGTCCTCCACTAGTGAATAGAGAGTAGCAAGTGTGCATCCACCTTCTCATTAGGCTCGTTGTGGTCAAGTGAGAGTTCTAGCTTGTTACTCTTGGTGATCGCCATCACCTAGACGGCTTGGTGGTGATTGGGAGTTTGGTGATCATCCGGCGGAGCTTGTGGATGACCCTACTCATCTTGTGAGCGGTTTTGGGTGATTCACCGCGACGGAGTGTCGAAGAATCGGCCCGTAGAGAGCACTTGATCCTTACGTGGATCAAGGGGGAGCTACACCCTTACGCGGGTGCTCCAACGAGGACTAGTGGGGAGTGGTAACTCTCTGATACCTCGGGAAAACATCGCCGTGTTCCTTGCCCTTACTTTCAAGCATTTACATTCCCGTATTTACATTCATTGCTTGATTTACTTTCCTAGAATTGCTATGCTAGACTAGGTTTGGAAACTAGGGTGCAAAACTTTTACCGGTAGAATCTCTAGGAACACAAGTAGGCACTAGGGGTGAATTCTGGCTTGTAGGATTTAATTCTTGCAATTAATTTTTAGAAAAGCCCAATTCACCCCCCCCCCTCTTGGGCATCTTGATCCTTTCACTGGCTTCTTGGTCCCCAGTTTAAAAGAAGAAAGCACGGCACATCATTATCGTTCCAATACAGGAAATAAATATCTTTTATCACACACTAATGCCTTGTTTGGTTTCTGAATCATTCAGTTTAACTCCCATCACATCAATGTTGCGGCAAATGCATGAAGTACTAAATGTAAACTAATTATATGCATGTCGGCACAGATTAGGAGTAATTTACGAGACGAATCTATTAAGCCTAATTAGTCCAAAATTGGAAACTTTTTGTCAAATAAGACCAAAGTGCTACAGTGTTTGTTAAACTTTAACACCTCTAACCAAACAGGCTCTAAAAAAACTGCCACTCCTATGAAAAAATAAATTAAAAAATCAGAAATGACATTACTCGCGTCGTCAGGCGTGGAACGGATGGCCTCTCATCCGCTCATTCTTCCCCACGGAGCGGCCGTTCCGCATCGGACCTCTGCTGTCCGCGTGTCCGCTCAGATCCTCTTTCTCGATTTTTCTTCCCCTTTTGGGATGTCACGCTCATCGCATGCATGGAGGCAATGGCACGGATCAAGTTTCCTCCGCCTAGCTCAGGCCTCAGGCGAACAGCCGCCCGGGGCTAGGGACCGGGGCTCTACCGCCGGCAAGGGTGCGGGCGCAGTGAGGGAGCCGTGACGGGTGAAGCTTCGCAGGCATCACGCAGGCGAATGGGCGGGGCAACACGGCACCGCCGAGCGGGGCGGAACCCAGTGGAGGTCCATCTTTGGTGATCCTATGCATGAGACTCGCGACGGCCGAGGCAGAGCGCGGCATACGGCTAGGGAACGGCTGGGGACATCGCGACAGTTGAACTAGGAGAAGCCTGATAGAGGCGGCGTGATGCGGTGCAGCGCTGCTAAGTGGGGTAGGGCATGGCCGAGCAGCCGAGGCAGAGCGGGGTGGCTGGCGATTGTAGCCGAGGCGGAGCAGTGTTTTTAAACTCGAGTGCGGCAATGATGGTTCGTTTTCTTCTGCCTGCATTTGCAATGGCAGTTTCTCGTGCTATAGGAATCGATAGTGCGCTATTGACAGTTTCCTGTGGCAAAGGAATCGATCGTGGGATGTGGATGTCGCCGGAAGAAGAAAGGCCAATACGGTGTTCTGTTGTTGTGGGCATTGTGGATGTGGGCCATAGCGGTGTGATGTGGCTGGCTGTGCTTTCAGAGAATTCCTGCAGTGGGTTCCTATTGAAGTATAGTAGATAGGAGGCAGTGAGGCACACATAGAAGGAAGTTGAGGTGGTTTGGTGCCAAGGGGAGGGATCATCAGGCGACTAGCTATACGTCGGTCAACCCCTCTTACCTTTGATGTCACCATCGTTAGTTGGTTTGTTGATCAAAGGCTTAGGAAGTATGTCTAAGGCGGTGACACATGGTTTGTGTCGATTCATTCTAATAGGTGGGCCCATGAATCCATATGAGTTTCCATTTTCTCCCTTGGATCATAACTGACTTTGCACCACTAGCTAGGATCAATGTATGTTGTGTTTTTTTGCATGTGGTCGAAGATGGGCTGGATTGGACCTTTGCCAGGTCAAGCGGTCACCCTATGGTTAGCCGACCTAGGGTTGGGCCTAAATCCCGACAACTTTCTCAAATGGGATCTTACATTCAAATATTCTCCAAGTACATGTGGAACTTCTGCTAAAAAAAGTACATGTGGAACTATGCACATTGAAAAAAATGTGTCACTCCCTTATTTTCGAGATGTTTGATGATTAGATATTATGATGTAGTGATTGTCAACAGCGTCCTCTTCCCACATGGATGACCGTAAACACCACCTCCTTCCCCACTTCTCCCTCTCTGACAACCCCGCCCCTGCTCGACCATGACGCACGACAGCACCAAGGATGGCACATGTCAGGATATAGAGAAAAGGAGTCTAGTCGTGGATGTGAGAGAAAGGGGGAGGAAAGAAATAAAAAAATTGGCCTCAATAATGGGTGTGTCACTAGGTCCTACAAATTTGAGGACTGGGATGTAGTGGCTAATGCTAGAACTGATGGTTCAATTTGAGGGCTCAAAAAATAGAGAGCCAAACAACCCTTCTTTAGAGCTATTGCTATAGATACTCTTAGAGCCAGTTTGGCAGGAATATGGTTCCTTTAAAAACAAAACCAACTCTAGCGTAGGAGCACCTTGTGATGGAGGTGAAGCATTTTGATACAGGGTTATTTGGATTGAAGCCATTGTAATTTTTAGGTTTTGGAGATTTGACATTACAATTCAGGTAATTTGGAGATTTGTCATTATAATTGCTCAAGTACTTGATACTTGCCATTGTGGATGTATCAGGCGCCCTTGGGCCCATCTGCAGGTGCGTACCTCTACCGTATTTGCGTATGGACAGATTTACCCCTGTGGATAAGGTCTAGCCATTTGGTTGCATCCTACCAGACCTGGCGCAAGGGGTTGCGACGGCGGTGCAGGTGCAGCGGCCATGGTAGGCAGGCGCAAGCTAGCGCAGCATGAGTTCTGATGGGCGCGAGGCGGCCGGCGTGCGCGGGCGTGAGTCGGCCGGTAGTGCTTGGGCGCGGGCACTGGTGCCAGGTGCTAGGCGGGAGCTGCGAACGTTGGTGCCGGGCCGCATGCTTGCTGGCCCTATCGTAGATCTCATCGGTGAACATGCTCTCGCTGCCCTCGCCTCGGCCAGCACGGCCATGAAACTGTCATGGACCACGGGACCCGCGGTTTCGTACACGTGCTTGACGAACGTTAATGCCTGTGCGTCGTCCAACCGGAGGCCGTCGTCCCCATGGTGGTTTCATGTTGCGACGACATTTGGCGCTTTCGGTGGTGCCGCTGGGGTCTGCTGGTGTCCCCTGCGGCTGCGGCGGTGCGGCCTCATCAAGGCGTGGCCTTCTGTGGGGGCGTGGACCATCGCGGTGAAGGGGGCATGGACCTCCGCGGTGAACTTGCGGGGCACGTCGGGGTGTCCCCAGAGGAGTTCCGTAGCATGGGACCCAACGGCATCGTTATCTCTGTCGTCCTTTCCCAGTCCACGGAGGAGATTGGCCACGGAGGAGCAGGCCGGACCAGACGGGACCACTGCCACCACACACGCCGGCACAAACCACGCACGCAGCCACCTCTGCTCGTCGCGTCGGCCTCCCCTGCATGCGGCGGCCTCTGCTCGTAGGGCTCCCCTTGCTTGCACGCATCTACGCTGCCAGCACCGCAGCACCCAACCGCACCTGCGCGCAGCATCCGCCTGCCCTGTGCCAACTGCGCCCACCTATGCCACAGGCAAGAACGCCCAGTCGAGCTCGTCGAGAGGCCAAATCAAACATGTCCAAGTCGATACGCAAATACAGTAGAGTTACGAGCTACATGTGGGCCCAAGAATGCCAGATACGTCGATAATGGCAAGAATCAGACACTTTAATAATTATAATGGCAAATCTCCAAATACTTGAATTGTAATGGCAAATCTCCAAAACCTGAAAATTGTAATGGCTTCAATCAAATATCCCTTTTGCATTAGCACGTAAAAATTAGATGCAAAGGCATCTTTTCATGGTAGTGGGTCTAGTTGACCAAATGTGTAATCTATTATAATTCATTTTGCAGTTATGCCCTCACCGAAACACTTTCTTTAAACAAAATTTAACACCGAAACACTTTTTTTAAAACTAACATGTTTGGCCGCGCCACCGTGCATGGCGTTGCAATTGACTACTGTCACACCATGCATGGTGGCGCGGTGAAAGGTCTTGATGGCTAGAGGGAGGTGAATAGCCTAATAAAACTTTCTACAAAGATCACTCAAACAATTTAATTAGTAACACAAATGGCGAGATGCGAGTTTTGTCTAGCCTAGTGGGGTGATGCAAGTCACCTATCCAATTGACAATTTTAGTTTGGTTCACACAACCGTCACACGACAAACCGCAAGCTAGCAAAGCTACAAAGCTACTACAACTAGAACTACACAAGCTAGCAACTAAACAAGAGCAACAAGCTAAACAAGAAGATAACAAAGTAAGTGTAAGAGGGAATTTGGAATGTTATACCGAGGGACGATGATTGAGCCAACCAAAGTGAATACCAAGATAGTCAATGAAGTAACCAATCACTGGGATGAAATCCAATTGATCAAGCACAATTGAGACACAAGATTTATCTCAAGGTTTACGTGCTTGCCAGTACGCTAGTCCCCGTTGTGTCCCCTACACCACGTGGTTCGATGGCTAATCGGTATCACAAACTGAGCCTCTCAAAAGACGGTACAAGAACCTACCAAATGGTGAGAAGTTCCGACATGAGCAATCTACTAAAGTTGAAATTCGGCGCTCCGTCGGGGAACCACAGCAACCCCTCACAATAAGCTCACTGGAGCCGGCCACGAACAATCACCAACACGTGCCGGACCTCCACCGCTACTCCAAACCATCTAGGTGGTGGCAACCACCAAGAGAACACAAGAATCCCGCAGCAAAAGAACACCCAAGTGCCAACTAGATGCAAACTCACAAGCAAATGCACTTGAAATCACTCAATCTCACTTTGATTAGGCAATCAAGCAAGGGAGAAAGAGTGGAGGGTGTGTGCTCAGCTCAAAGAAGTGCTAGAATTATCAACAAGCCAAGAGAGACTCCAAAGAGCCGGCCAACAAGTATATATAGGAGCAGCCCAAAGATTAGAGTCGTTGCTCTGAAAACGGGGCCACCGGACGCGCCGATGCAAAAACATCGGACGCACAACCAGCGTTCGGTGCGTGGATTGAAGCCACGTGTCATCTAGCATTTAACGTGCGCCGTTAGATCTCAACGGTAACGGTCGAGTTGATCAGCGGTTATGAAACACCAGACGCGTCCGACGCCTGCTCAGCGTCCGACGTCAAGCGTCCGATGCACTCCAGTAAGCATCCAGAGACAATTTTCGCTCACCGGACGCGTCCGACAGTGGGTCAACAAATGCCACTGCGTCCGGTGCACACGAGGGTTCGAGGAAACTGCTGACGTCACCGCGACACCTGACGCTAAACAGTGCACGGCCAATGTTCGGTGCGAAACCCTCGGACGCGCCGGTGCACCGCACTACACAGCGCCGCCAGCTCAGTAGGCACCTAACGCTGGCATCAGAGTCCAGTGCAGCTCTAGCCAGTGTCCGGTGCTACAGAAAACAGTACTTTCGCCTCCATTTCTTCAGGTCCCAAACCTATCTCTACCACTCAAACTCCACCTCCTTCGCAAATGTGCTAACACCACCAAGTGTACATCACCATGTGCATGTGTGTTAACATTTTCACAATCATTTTCGAGGCGTTAAGTTAGCTCACCACTAGATCTACATGCATATGCAAATGAATCTTCATCTAGTGGCACTTAAGTGATCAATAGCCCCGGAAATTTCCCTCTTTATAGTACGGCTATTGATTCTAAGCCATCCACACCCTCTATGGTGTCTTAAATGCAAAATTAAAAAACCCTATCATATACCTTTGCCTTGAACTCCATGATTTGGCTTTGCTCCTTCATCCAACTCCATAATGGCAAGCACTTGATCACATCATCATTGCTTGATCCTTGCTTCACCATGTCATTGCACCAACCACATCATAGCTTACACACATGTCTTTGCTATGTGGTTAGTACTAGGCATTGTCACTAATTACCAACACCAAACATAGGACTTTCAATCTCCCCCTTGTTGGTAATTGGTGACAAACCTTTCACAAAGATATTATGATAAAATTTTGATTGACTTCATGTCACATTGCCCAAATATGTTACCATGTGTAAGAAGTATGAACAAGTGATCATGAATTCAAATTGATAGCAATAGCTCCCCCTACATGTATGCTATATGTTTGGATTTAGGAAGCATACTCGATCCCTAGTACTTCAACACGATGCTTTTGCCAGCCGCCACTTGAGTCTCCGGGACCGGCGTGGGCGATGGAAGTGAGTAGTTGTACTCCAGCGTGTGCGGCAGCAGGGTGTACTCCTTGCAGAAGTCGCACCAGTAGCGAGGCGGTGCCGGTGCTGGCGACATCGGCTCCATGGGGACGTAGGCGGGCACAGCGACGGGCTTGGCAACCACTTCATCAATGGGCGGCGCCGGGGTTTCAACTGCTGGTGACAAAACATTGCTTGGGCCGGCACCATCTAAGCCAAGGCGAGGGGACGGTGCTAGCTCTGCAGACGGAGGATGTGCGGAGAAGCATGGCGGCCACGATGAATCGGACTCCATTGATGGCGAGGAACTGCATCTGCACGGAGGCCATGAACAACATAGTCGAAGAGGTAGCCGAAAGGACCATGGCCTCCATTGCCAGCGTTGTGGTGAACACGAGGCCCAAGGCGCTCGAAGACGTTGCGGCGTTGTCCATGGTGGCCGTGGTGGCGGATCGGGCCACAGCGAACTCCACCGACGTGGCGAAGGGCAAAGAACAAGCCACGAACGACATGGGATGGTAAGTTGATCTTGGCCATGGTGCTTACCGTGGAAGGTTCAGAGGCATGCGTTGCCTGTCATTCTCCTCTCTGTCCAGTAGAGCGAAAGTGACCGATAACGTGTTGAAAGTGAATGTAAATGAACAGTAATTTAGGAACAACTGTCAATTCCATTGATCTCTTTTATACACACACATGAAAAGATGTCTGTTTACTAGGGGAAGCAACTGTTCGATGGAACAGTAGACCGACGAAGGGACACATCCCTTCGTAACATGCTAACTGCTAACATGCTAACTATCTACTAATCCTAATCCATTGGATGAGATCACCGGATGAAAGGGTCTGTTGAGAACACACTGTTTCGTAACAGAAACAACAACTTCTAGAAACTTTTGCATAAGCATACAACTGTTTTGGAGGTTCGGTGCAGAAACAACACTTTTTTTTCTTGGTAACACCATGGTAAAATAGTTGCAGGCTTTTTATGAAAATTGTAATGTTTTTGCAACAAAAGTGTCCAGATAGCCGTTGGTTTGTACTAGTAGTACCCAAAAGTTGTCAAATACTTGTATTAAAAAAGAAACTCTTTGTCAAGGATATAGACAGGCAACTGATCAATTCAACACTTCTGTTGCAACAATTTAATCAATCAGCTACAATTTGAATAAAAACCTTATGCCCTTCTTTCAACTTTATATAGCATTCAGCTAATTGTTGAGACAAAATCACAAGAAAAGTTCGCGAAACACTATCTCTATCAACTCCATACTAGAGCCTACAGTAACAATCCCAACACAAAAAAGGAACTATTTGTTCACTCAATGCCAACCTTGCTCAACACATGGTCAAGCATCGATCACCCCTCAATTGCTATCTGTGAAGTCCGCGTCAATGACATCCCCATCATTCTGCGCTGATCCAGTACCAGGCGTAGGTCCAGCCTCAGCACCAGGAGTAGGCCCAGCAGCACTGGCACCAGGCTGGTTATACATTGCTTGGCCAATCTGCATCACCTCCTGGTTCAAAGCAGCCATGGCGTCCTTCATACTCTGTGTTGATCCACCAGAAATGGCGTCTTTGAGCTCCTGGAGTTTCACGTCCACCTTCTCTTTCACGGGAGCGGGGACTTTGTCGCCAAGCTCCTTGAGTTGCTTCTCAGTCTGGTAGACCACAGAGTCCGCCTGGTTTTTGGTGTCAATTGCATCTCTCTTCTCTTTGTCCTCCTTGGCAAACTTATCAGCTTCTTCTACCATTCTCTCAACCTGCAAAAGGAGGTAGATGAAGCCTTCATGCACCAATGTAGGTACTATTTGTTATGGAATTAGCAGAACCATACTACTCTACTACAGGATGGTAGAAAATAACAATGATACCACAGCATCATAAAGTAGCCAGCATCACATCATTGACACAAGAAGAATGAAACCTAGCAAATTTTATGTCTAACCACCAAGGCGCCAACAATAGCTCACTACAATTGTTACTTTGTTAGAAACAAGAATGCTATGTGGAAGATTTGTAACATACCTCATCCTTAGGTAGCGTACTAGCACCAGTGATGGTGATGTCCTGTTTCTTTCCAGTGCCCTTATCAATGGCAGCAACTGAGAGGATACCATTTGCATCAATATCAAACTTCACTTCAATTTGTGGGACACCACGAGGTGCAGGAGGGATCCCATCCAACCGGAAGCTTCCAAGGGACTTGTTGTCCCTAACAAACTCTCTTTCTCCCTGGAGAACATTAATCTCAACGCTTGTCTGTCCATCTGCAGCTGTTGAGAATACCTCCGATTTTGAAGTGGGCAATGTGGTATTCCTGGGTATAATCTTTGTCATCACTCCACCCAATGTCTCCAAACCAAGAGATAATGGAGTAACATCCAGAAGAACGACATCTTTCACATCTCCCGCCAAAACCCCACCCTGGTGTTGCAATGGAAGCAGAAAACATTAAATGTGGCATATTGGATGAGTCAAAATGATGTTTTACATCGTAATGATACGTGTTATGCAATTCTTTATAAATGCAACTATGCAGCTATGTGGGGAAGGAACATGAATGAGGGCTCTCCATGTAAGGATTATGCTCTGCAACAATAGACCACATTTGAGGATAAAGAAAATCACCTGCACAGCTGCCCCAAGAGAAACAACCTCGTCAGGGTTGACCGTAACATTGGGATCCTTGTCAGTAAGCTTCCTCACAAGTTCTTGAACTGCAGGGATTCGGGTGGATCCACCCACAAGAATAACTTCATCTAGATCACCGACAGACAACTTGGCATCTCTCAAGGCATTATTAACAGGAGTTTTAAGCCTGTCACCAGAGCGAACGTCAGCGAAGCCTTTGAAAAAAATTATCATACATAGAAGATTGTAGATTTTCAAAAAGCAGTAGGCACAAAATACTGACAGAGTGGTCACAGTTACCTGTCTATAAGGTCTGAACATAGTTCCTCGAATTTGGCTCTCGAGAGGGTTGCCTCAATGTGTTTTGGCCCATCAGCAGTAGCAGTAATGAATGGCAGGCTGCATTTAAGGCATTCCGAAATAAGCATTTTGAAATGATGTAGATCAACAGCAGAGCAGAACATTGCTCAAGTTTAAGCACTTTATAAAAATACACTGAAAGTAGCCTACCTAATATTTGCCTGTGTCAGCGTTGACAGTTCCATCTTAGCTTTCTCTGCTGCCTCAGTAAGCCTCTGAAGGGCTTGTTTATCCTTCAGAAGATCAATACCTTCATCTTTCTTGAAGTTGCTAGCAAGCCAATCTACTATTCTCTGCACAAGTCAAGTATAATATAATCAAATATACTTGAGAGCTATCTCCCTTAAAATTGCATAGTAAGGTATGAAGTTAGTTAGTTAGTTAGATACTCAAATCCATTTTAACATTCCATAAGATCAATGTTTCAAAAGAAATGCTAGGCACTAGCAGGAGGTCAAAACTTGCCTAGCAAAGGCCAGAGTAACAGAATGCAAAATAGATAAAATTTGGCATGCTAAAGCATAAAATTTGAGATATCATGCATCCTTGAGTCTCATGATGATTCTTCATCTTATCAGGCACCTAGATGAAATTCCTACGTGTTAGGCGAGGCAATGCCACTCTGCCTAACACCATAGTCCCGCTGTTTCATGTGTGTTATTGATTTAATCTATCAGGAATTCAAACAAATTCAAAAATAGAAATAAATACACTTTATATGATTGGTACATTGTGAATCTGTGAGCTGCCTTTCATATGTACCGCCCATTAGCTCTATCAGGAATTAAAATGGCATGTTTACGAATTTTTAAGTAGAAAGAAGTCTACATAGAGCTTGTTACTCAAGGATTATTTACTGAAAAGTAAGGACACAAATGTAAGAGAAACAATTTCACAGTACGACAGTAATGCTTATAACAACATACAAAGCAATAAAATGGCGGGTGTTGAGAAAGCTCAAAGTTCCCGTGTAACAACCTACTAAAGAACAGAGAACAGAAGAAAATTCCTTCAAACCTTATCAAAGTCATCACCACCAAGGTGTGTGTCACCTGATGTGGAAAGCACCTCAAACACACCATCTCCAACTTCCAATACTGCAGGATGGTGTTAATTTAGTTATAATGCAAGTATAAACAACAACAACAACAATAACAAAGCCTTTTAGTCCCAAGCAAGTTGGGGTAGGCTAGAGTTGAAACCCAACATGAGCCCCTAGTCAGATAATGCAAGTATAAACATCTACAAAGGGGGGCAGACCCAGTGCCAGAGGCTCCCACACGAGTGGGGTCTGGGGAAGGGAATAACCGAAGCAAAGTCTTACCCCCGCAGAAATTCTGCAGAGAGACGGCTTCGAACCCAGGACCTGGTGACTCGGCGAGCTAGCACTCACCAACTACACCAGGCCTGCCCTTCGCGAGTATAAACATCTCAAAAAAAAATCATTTGACATGTTATAGCTCAAACTGGGCAAAATCAGAGTAAGAGTTGCCCTAATATTCCTGAAAACCCATTTGAGACCTTACGACTCGATCAGGGCAAAATGAAACAAATGTTGAGCAATTCATACAGCTGAATAAATATTCAGCACATAGTTCTGAACCAATTGAAAGCAAAAGGTTTATCTCAATGATATGAGATGATCATTATCCACGTGATTCAGAATTATAATAAAAAAGAAATAACAGGTGGAACACTTGCTTACCAGATACATCAAAGGTACCGCCTCCCAAATCAAACACTAGAATTGTTTCATTATTTTTCTTCTCAAAACCATAGGCCAATGATGCAGCAGTTGGTTCATTTATAATACGGAGAACTTCCAGTCCTGCAATGCGGCCAGCATCTTTAGTTGCTGTCCTTTGTGAGTCATTGAAGTATGCTGGGACTGTGACCACTGCTTTTGTAATTTTCTCATTAAGAAACTTAGATGCATCATCCACCAACTTCCTCAAAACCTGTTCCGATAATAAACCAAGATAAGTCAAATGTACAACTTACTATGAAAATAAAATGATAAGTATACCACATCTATTGGTCTGGTAGTTAGTAGCTACTCAAACTAGTTTTAGACAGATGATAAGGTACCATAATTTTATATATATTAAAAAACTCACTCCCCCAGGACATAAGTACAGAACACAAATGACCAACTGCTTAACTGAAGCAAACAAATTTCAAGCAAACCTCAATGAATCAATGTTGAGGCTGAAATCAAAATACATAAACCCAGTTTGGTCCGCCCAGAATTTTACACATGCAGCATTCTGGAAAAATTCCTGCCTTCGAAACTAGCACTAACTCTCCAAAGAATGAGAACCCTATAGCATAACCAAAGATTCTAACACAGACTGGTTGCCTAGTAACATAAAAGCAACTTCCTTTAAAACCATTCATGTTTATGTGGCAAAATACACCTTTTACGTCAAAGGCAATGTAACTAGTTGCATTACAAACATCATCCAATCTGGTGTACCTTAACAAGTGATTCGCCAGGTCCAGGAACTATTCTCTAGTAAAACTGATAGATTTTCAATTTAGACAATTGAATGACAACAAGAGTACCATTTATCCATATCCTCAAAACTCGAATTTCTAGACAAATCATCCCATGAAAAAAAAAACTTACAGTAAAATGCATAGCCACCAGCTGAAAGTAGAAAACATCTAACATAAGTTACCTGCGCGGAAATCTCCTCGGCAGCGAACTGCTTGCCGATAGCGGGGCAGTCGAGCTTGACGTTGCCGTTCTCGTCCTTGACAACGCCGTACGAGACCTGCTTGGCCTCGTCGTCGACCTCGGACATCTTGCGGCCGATGAAGCGCTTGACGGAGAAGAAGGTGTTCTCGGGGTTGACGACCGCCTGGCGCTTAGCGATCTGCCCCACGAGGCGCTCCCCGGTCTTGGTGTACGCCACGACGGAGGGCGTGGTGCGCGCGCCCTCGGCGTTGGTAACGACCGTCGGCTTGCCGCCCTCCATGGCGGCGACCGCGGAGTTGGTGGTGCCCAGGTCGATCCCCACCACCTTCTCGCACGTGACCCGCAGCGCGGAGCCCCCGCGGGCGGCCCCGCGAGAGGGCGCGCGCATCCGCACCGCCGTCGCCAGCCGCCGGCCCACGAAGAGGGAGCTCGACGGGGTGGCGCCGCTCCGCCGCCGGTAGCCGAGGAAGGGCGAGGCTCCGCCCGCCGCCGTCGCACCGACCTGGGAGCAGGTGAAGGAGGCCATGGCTCGCGCGCGTGCGGGGTGGGGGGGACTCTAACCCTATCCAAGGAGGGGGAGGACGGGAGGTGAGGCGGGGACGGAGGTGGAGCGGCGGAGGGGATAAGACGGGGAGGAGGAGGTGCGGACGGAGGAAAGTTTATACTGGCCAGAGGCTGACGCGTGGGGCCCGCCGCTAGGTAGTTGGCGTGCGGTGCGGGTCGCGGCGGCGGCGGCGGCCGTGGAGACCGCGTGAGATTTTGAACACGGCTGGGGTCTGCAGGGCTGTGGCTTCTCAGAATGAGTTTTTTTTTTAAAAAAAAAAATTCTTCTCAGAATGAGTTGAGAGGTTTTTCTCGTGTGGTTGTTGAGCCGACGTCGCCGGTTTTTGGACGAGCAGGCTGCCAGGCTGCTGTGCAGTGTGACAGTGTGCACGGCAGCGAGGTCTCAAATGGTGTCGTAACGTACAGAACCTGCAAAGCATTATGCGATTGTGATGCTATTTTTAAGCTGTGTGTATGGAATAAGTACTCCCTCAATCACAAGAAAATTGAAGGCCTCACGACGCTTCAGCTACTGTTTATATGCATTTTATGCCACTGTTACGGCTTGCTTGTCCAAGCCGTCCACCAAATCCGCTTTCGTAGTCCGGCTACTCACGTGCTGTGTCGTCCCGTGTGCGCTGTACCATGGACCAATGGACCGGTTCAACATCTCTTCCTTATTGGGCCCAACATTTATCGTCGCGGTCCCTAGGCCATCTTCGACTCACGACGCCGCTGCCCCACCGAGTCGCACGCCGCTCCTCGGCGGTGCCGCCAGGATCGGCAGGGGGCTCTCCTCGGCTCCTTCGCCCGCCTACTTGGCGCCGCCATCGGCATTGCCGGGGGCTCTCCTCGGCTCCTTCGTCGGTGTTCTTCGCCGCGCTTCCGTGGTGCTCCTCTCATATTTGCTCACTGTTCCTCCAGCGCATTCTCTCCTCGGCTCCTTCACCCGTCTCCTCTGCGCCGCCGTCGCCGTTGCCGGGGTCCTCTCTGTTTTTGTGTTTTTCCATTTATTCTGCCTACCGGCTTGGATAATCATTCGTCATCATGTCCTATTCCACCCCATGGCCAACGACGCTTCTCTTCTCCCCACTCATCACAGCTCTTTAGGACCGTCTCGCCGTTCCTACGCTCTGCATCTGTTGTACCACGCACAGCTTCCTGCATGTGCCGCCGGTCGTTTTTGAATTTTGGGTGCTGCTCTAGGTGGCTTTGTTCGTGGCTGCTTCCTCACTCTGCTCTTTACCATTCTCTTATCTTTTTGTGTTTTGTTCTTAGGATGCTCTTGCCTATTGTTCGTTGGGGAAGCTCCCATATAGATAACAGTGGCTGAGCTTGCCAAGTTTGATAATCCACATGTCATCTATGTATGTCAGTTACCTCTACATAATAAATTCGTAAATTTGGTGCTTACACACCTTTGTTAACCGCTCTTTTTGTCCATTATGCAGTCTAAAAATATATTATCACAGCAAGAATCAAAATTGCTATGCCTAATTAGTCATGGTGGTATCTATCATGTAATGTGCCTTCCTGTAGGAGATCAACTAAATAGATTGAAAACACATACAAGTGCAGTAACTCAAAGTGCTCTAGAACAAGCGGTGGTCCTACGTACACTTGCTTAGCTACCTTTGTTCAAAACCTCTCTATTTTGATTCTGATTACAGATAATGTAACGTAACAATAAAAACATATACAAACAGCTTTTGTACCACAGAGTTTACCCACACTATGAACTTACATACAATTTCGTTGCCACACCATTATATGTAGGTATCGATTGACTTTATTAGTCACCGATCCTGCCCAAGGATCCGATGAAGTGCATACCCCAGCTGTGCAATTGGCCTTTTTTTGTACCAAGAGCAGAGGAAATAATAGGATTGCCAGTTCAAGAATTGATTAGTAGTGATGGTGGATTTGGAGCATTCCTTCTGACACGCGTTGCCGGTTTATATGGAAAACACTTCAATTTACGAGTCAGTGTGTCGTCCATGTTGCTGCAGTCCACAAATATTACCTACCAGGTTGATGCAATTTTAGGTGTGCCTAATCTGCCACTTCAAATCCCTGTAGCGGCTCCTCATGGTATATATTTTTACAGCACTGTTGTTCTTTGCATACCTCTCTAAACATATGTGTCATGTGTTCATTCTCATTGCTATTTAGTAGGGCTACAACCTACTAGTGCTGTAGCAGCAGCAAGTGTGGAAGACACAGGACCATGTCTAGGACAGCCCAGTACTGCACTTTCACAAGAAGACATTCCTCCAGTCCCAACGCCTACAGAGGTTACACCTCAAACATGTAAAGCCATTGTGTAGTTATCCATTCTGCATCAATATGCATTAGTTTGCTCACAGGGGCATGGTCTTTTTAGACACCCGAAACCTTAGATGCGACAGAACCAGTAGCCACTCTACCGTCACCACAGGTACGAGGACATGCTTAGATTCTTCTTGCCTACCAAATGCTACATTACAACTGTGATAAACAATTATGCTACAGCGTTTGCTAATCAGTATGTGTGTTTCTGAAATATGTTATTACAGAAACAGACCGTGGTTACCAAACGCCTGCTCATCAGATGGATGACCATGGTCCTCAAGATACACGGATGTAAGTACAGTGAAACATTTACATTATGTTTACATTAGCTAGCCATACCTTCGCTCAAAAAAATAATTCGTTCAAAAGGAATTACCTAAACATTCCCATATGGCTGACAATTGCCATCTTGCACCACAATGATCAAGATGAAGCACCATCTGCCAAACGTTGTCTGGAGTTTTCACCTTAGAGACAGAAAAGGTATTCTATTCATCCAACCTTGTATATTGCGCTTCTATGGCACTGCATGCATGTTATTTAGTTAAACATATAACTTTGTTCTTCAGGCATTGACAGTTAGACGCCCTCCATTTACCAGCATGATCATGTTTAGTGCACATGGCAACTAAATCTTTTTGCGTATCACCATATGTATAGAGGTGATCACTTCCTTTTGTCTCAAGTGTGTTGTGTAAAATATTATGCCACCTTCATCCATGCATAGAGGTAGCATCGTTCCTAAGTCAGCTATTATGTAAACTAGTCAACTAGACCTCTCTATGTATATCTAAGAACTCCTGCATGTGTAATGCCTCCTGGGTGCTACACCTCTTCAGAATGTTTTCCAAACATAACGGACATGTTCGATACAGACTTTACAGTGGTCTCATGATTTTATCGGTTTTACCTTGGTTACCACTACGATTCCTGATAGAGCATCACTAGGTCTTGCATCCCTCCATAGAACCAAAACACAACAAATTACAAACGTATCCATCAATGCCACGTTTTGCACTTGATGAATGCCATGCTACTGCACTTACTCTAGGATCAGCTGAATATTTCACAGCATGAATCGGAAGCACACCATTGAATTCATCAATCACACAGATGCTGCATCACACTGAAAATACCCAGCAGAAACCAGCGCAGTTGAGCGTCCCCCCTGTGCTAGTTAATAATTAACCCTAAGAATAAATACTTCTCTATATTTTTAGGCTTTTGTCTTGTTCAGACTTTTTGTTATGTTGTTGTTTTATCTACGTCTCTAACAAAGTCCGGTGGTTTATTTTGTACTCCCTCTTATTACTTTTTTTTGTTATCACTATTGTCTAGATAAACCACCTTAGAGATAAAAAATGCTAACTAAGAACTAAATGTGGTGATCATCCTATGAGAGATCAATTAGAACTAGTATGATGTTGTCAAAACATAGAATTAGTATGTTTGAAAGATGTCATTTGCACTAGTCCTTTAACTAAGTCTGTCATTCAATACATAAAACCCACTTAAGGGCTAGATGTATTTTTCAGATATGTTAGTTTCCTACAAAAATATGTGGAAGGCCAATTCAATATCCCCCAATCCTCAAACCCTAAAATCTTTCTTAGCCATGACCATTTTGATCCTTTTCACATATGTAACTTCTAGTCAGAGCAAAAGCAACATGCATTGTGCAATAGATTGTTGTGGATATCAAAACATTTACAAATATAAACAGACTTCTTTCTTTTTTAGCGGATGGCACAATTTTGCATGTAATAACTATGTATTTTGAATAACAATCGTTTTCTTTTAATAATGCATATCTTTATCTCTCAACAATTTACTTACATTTTGTTTATCAGTTAGTCACTTTCTCTTGCTGATAGGTCAAATCTGATTGTCACTTACTCTACACCCTCTTGGTTTATCTCATTACTAATGTTGTTTCCTTTGCTCACTATCCCCACCGTGTCACCATCCATGCCCTTGCCTTCTTCCACCTTTCTAGCATTGCTACCGAAAAGATCAACGATGCCCAAAGGAGTAGAGTTGAATATGAGTAATATGAAGAATTCTTCCAATAGTAAAAGCATCAGATTAGTCCAACTGCATAGGTCACGCAATTTTGAATTGTCTGGAAGTTACACACATGTAAGTTCCGCCAAAATATGCATAAGTTAGGCAGTTCAACAAAAAACTCAAACTAGGAAAATGGTTATAAAAAATAGATTGTGAATTACAACACTTCCTTAGGATATATTGGTCTATTCCATGTCATGTTTCCAATAGAAACTTCACACTCACTTATGCACTTGAACAACTTTTCAACTCTTCTAAAAACTAGCTGACTTGAGTGCAAGTGTCGTGTATGAGTGTTTCTCATAGGTTATGTTAGATCTTTTGAGCGCTAATTCGACCTAAGGTACTGAGATCCACATCCCTCTTTATAGTATGATGTTTGGTAAACTCAATTTTGAAATATAAAATCGGGTGCATTTTTCCTACTCCCGGGAGTAGTTACTCTCACCTTCAATAAACAACATTGTGTATGTGTGCATACTCATTTATAATTTTTTAGTATGTTTATATACTCATTTTATGATACTCCAAATCATACTACGTGAAATTTTTTCAAAAGAACCCATAATTTTTAATATGTTATTATAATACTATGACAATAATATACAAAATAAGTATAACCATATACTCAATATATACTTGCATACTTGACATACATACTACATACATGGTCTAGTATGATCATATACTTTATCAACATACACTTCGTCATGTCATATACACCTTAAATCTAAAGATATACACATGGTGAAAGGTCCTTGTTTGATTTTGGTAATTGAATGACAACCTTAGGTGGACTAATATGTATTTGAGTGAGACACACAGGTGATTAGTCCATAAGTACATCATGTGTGAGCAATCTATGCCATGGAGGTGAAATGGCTTGGATATGTTGCAAGGCTCACACATGTGATGAAGGAGCTCATTGAAGATCAAGACAAGACTTGGCTTGATGGACCGGTTGCAAGCGTGAAGGGCAAGTTGGAGGCTTTGGAGCGATGGACCGCGTGGCGGTGAATCTTGAGCAAGACTTGGCACCGATAGACAAAGGCAATGGTGAAAAGCAAGTGAGGTGAAGATCGATGAACCAACAAGGTCACATGATGATATGAAGTGGATCATATCATTTGTTGATCAAGGTTGGTGCATGTGTTACATCAACATTGGAGGAGATGGAATGGAATGCGCAAGGCAAAGGTATAATCTATAGGGCATTTCATTTCACCGGTCATAGGTGTGTAGAGAAGTTTATGACCAGGTTTAGGATAGATGGCCATACTATCAAGAGGGGCAAACTTGTTTGTATATCCGTCATCTAGTGCCACTCGAGTGATCTAACTTTGCATCATTGCTAGGATCGAGTGGCGTGGCAAGTTCAGTGAGTAACCTTTGAAAAATATGTTTTGAAAAATGCTAACACACTTGCACATAGTGGTGTACACTTGGTGGTGTTAGCATATTTGCAAGGGTGGTGAAAAAGGAGAAGAAATAGCACTTAAAAGAATGAAAATAGTAGTGCTATCTCTCAACAAGCAATTCTCTTTTCTAACAAAAAAATTCTTGTTGAGGAATAGTAAGGGACAAGCTTGCATGCATGTCAGTGAGAGAGAAATTGCTCAACCAGCAATTCCCTTTGCTAAGCAAGAATTTCTTGTTGAGAAAATGAGTATGAGAGAGAGAGGTGCTCCGGACCCTGTTGGAGTGCTTAGTCTGGATTTTGATTGGGTGAACCGAACATAGGCAGTAGCTCGCAGGTGGCTCCGGACCCTGGAGTGCCACAGACTTAGGCCTTGGGTTCGCAGGTCCGCTTGGCACAACAACGAGCAGCAGCGCACGCAAGCAGGCAAGGCACGGTTTGGGGGCTGCGGCGTCGTGGCTCGACCTTTGCAGTAGGAGCGCTAGCGTAGTAGAGTGGAGCGCGCGGCGGCCTGCAGCCTCGAACCCTGGGGCACCATGCGTCGGACCTAGGTCCCGTTGGTTCGCATGACATGTCGCTACGGGAAGCGGAGGCTCGCGCGCGTAGGCGCCTTCGGACTCAGCGCTCGGGCGGCTTTGGACCTGCGGCGAGCGGGTCCGGCCCTAGCAGCCTAGCGAGCCGCACGACCTCGCTCGTTTCTGGACCCAGCGGCGCTACAGCCTTGGATCGACTCGATGGAGTCCGGATAGGAGCGCCTGGGAAATCGATCGTGCATATGGGATGGCCAAGGGTGACGTGGCGCTGGCTGATTCAACTCAAGGAGAAACCGGACTCTGGAGATGGTCCGGACTCTGGGACCGGGCCAAGTCCAGAGTGTTTTTTCCTCTCTGGGAGCTCTCTATATTGATCTTGACATAGAGTTGAGATGGTCTGGATCAGGGTCCGGATGTAGGGTCCGGTTCCACATAAACAGCACGGTAAATAGTGACCATTGGGATCTAACGGGCGTGGTTGAACATGGGGACACGTGATGAGATCCGGGAGTTCGGACCTTCATTGTAGATGGTCCGGACCATGGGTCTGGGGCATGTAACACCACGGTGTTACGCATGCATTTAGCACCTGCAAATCATGAGCATAAGCATTGTCATGCATTCATTAGCATTGCATGAAATAATGATTGAAATATTACTTTGAAACATGAATGTTGCATGTGTTTGTTAATACAATTTTTGCCCTAATTATGCTTGCTATGCCAATAAAACATGTTTAGTTATAAATGCAAATCATTTAGGAATATTTAGCATGAAATTTGAAGCAAGTTTGATATTCAAAATTTCCTCAAAATTTGCTTTTTAAAAATGTTCTAGAAAATTTGAAATTTGATTTAAAATGGACTTTAAATCTCCATTTCAAAATCTGTTTGGAATTTCAAAATGTGATCTAAAGTAAAGTTGTAGAGGATTAAATTCTAAGCAACTTTTATTTTTGGGCCATTTCTAGAAAATGCCATTTTCTTGCTCAAAAATTAGTTTGAAGCTGTTGTTTGAAATTTATTTGAAAATAGAAATTAAAAAAAATCGTTTCACCTTACCGGGCCGTCGCCTCCCTTTCGGCCCATCAGCGCAGCCGGCCTATCCCTTCTCCCGCGTGCCGCGTGTCGCGCCCGCGCTCCTCCTTCTGGTCCATCGTGGCTTCCCCAGCCCAGGCCCACGCCGCGCCGCACCTCCTTCTCCCGCGCGCGGACGCGCCCGTCCCGATCGCGCTCAAGCGCTCGACGCCGCGTGGTGGCCGCATGCCGTCGACACCGTCCGGGTGCCACCCGGTGGCCCCTGCGGCCGCGCTCGCCTTCACCCGCGCCTCGACGCACCGGTCCGCTCCCGCTCACTCTTCCTCCCCTCCCTCGCTCAGACAGCAGCAGCAGCTCACGGTTGTTGTGCCATCACCGCCGCCGCGAACCTTCACGCCGCCGTTCCCACTCAACGGTCGCGCCTCTCTCCGATTCGCCTCTCCACCCGCTCTGCCACCTCTTCCTCTACTCAAGACACGAACCAATTCCTCGGTTCGAGTCAAGGTGAGGCCCTATTGGGCGATTTCTCTGCCGCCGGCGCCATGGTCGTCGGAGCTCAGCTCCGTGCGGCTGACCCTGCTCCTCTCCCTATTTCTTCCCCCTTTCACGAGCAACCGACCCGCCTTGACCTCGCGAAGCTCGCCTGCCACCTCTCGCACCTCACCATGGCCGGAGTTGGCCTTCTCGCCGCCGTGCCCCGTCGCCGAGCCACCATGGGCGACGGCGAGCTTGATTTCGAGCTTCTCTGGCCTCGCCGCTTGCACTAACGTGTCCGCCTTGGCACGGTGGTCACGGTGGTGGTGACCTCGTCACCGGCAACCTCGCCAACGGCGAGATCCCGTCAGTCAACCGCGAGCTCTGCTCAGGTTTGACTGACCGGTGGGGCCAGTTTGACCGTGGGCCCTGTTTGTCTATAGCTCTGTGTGAACCCGAGGTGAAGCAGGCGGGTGCGCTTAGCGTTTTAGGCCGGGTTTGAATAAAGAATTTTCAGAAATGTTTTTCCAAAAAATGTTTAAATGTTTAGAAAAATTGTATTTTGCTCATTTTAGCTCCAAATTGGATGAAACAAGTTTTATTAGGTTTCTTTTGAGTAGATCTACAGGTTAAAAATATTGCATGTTGATTTTGTGTTACTTTTCTATGGAGCTTTATTTAATTCTTGAAATTATCGTTTTCTTAAGAAATACATAATAAATCATAGGAAGCTCAGAAAAATATGGTTTTAGTTTTTTTAATCTTCTTTAGTGATGTACTTTACATGAAAAATATATGTTATGCATGTTCTGTAAGAAAATAGTGATGTCTAGTTCAAGTGCTATTTATGGCTGATTTTTGTTATTTTTGCTAGAGAGAAAAATTTGTATAAAACATGCATGTGATAATTTTTGTACAGTGATTATTTACTATGTAGAACCTAGGAAAAATACTAAATCTGTTGTTTGATACTTTTCATAATACAAAGTATTTTCATGCTCATATTTATGCTATAGCTTGTCATTTTTGTGTAGGCCATTTTACTTATCCAAATGCCATGAAAATTTTATGGTAGTCTACTTAGAATAGTACTATGCTATGGTAATTTTCTCAGATGTTTCTGTGCTACCAAAATAGATGTTGCTCTTCAAACTTAGTGCTAATTAGGGTTTAATAATGCTTTGTTTGTGCATGAGTAGTGAATTAGTAAATCCTTGGTGTATCTTTGAAGTATTTTTAACTTGATGTGGTGACTTAGCATGTTAGTACCATGGTTGTAGTATTAGTGTAGCAGTACTTGAGTGTGGTTCCATGGTAGTTAGTAGTAGAAGAGAATGCAGTAGATGACATGTACTTATTGTGCATGTTCTTGGATGATGTTGACTACCTTGTATGAGAATTTTACTATACTCTACTCAATAAAGCAAATCATGTTCATTTACCTTGCATGCAAGCATATTCATTGTGTGCATTTTCATCCAATGCACCTTTTTGCATAAGCACTTATGCACCTGCATCATATAGGATCGCAAACAGAGAATCCAGTCGTCGTACCCGAGGAGCTGGAAGAGCAGCTCGAGGTGCAGCCACAGGAGGTGCCTGAGGCTGACAAGGAGGACGTTGAGGAACTTCCAGAGTGCCCTGATCATCGTCCGAGTTCCTTCGAGAGAGGCAAGCCCCGGAGCATTTCTCCCTCGGTTTGCAAATATTTAATTAATGTTTTACTTTAATTGATGTGTTACGTTCAGGAATTGTTTACAACCATTGCTGCATTATACATTGTTCACCTTTGTTATACTATATCCTTGCTACCCTAGTATTCACAGTCGAGTCAATGCTTAACTGGCTTAGACCGGTAGAAGTCGGATGATTTCCTATCACCTGCGAGCTATAGGTGGTTACCTAGATCTGCTTGGATAATTATGTCATCATAGGATAACTAAGTGTTAATTTGAAGTTGAGACTGGATGGAAACTTATAGGGTTTCAGACTGTAGTGATTTCCGTCTGTGTCGATTAAGGACTGACCGTTGTTGGGCCTCGGGTCATGTTGAACGCATACCTCACATTTAGCTAGCCGAATAGCGTACCTTTCGACCATGAAACTGGAAGATTATTCGGGCCGAGTAGATTGCCCGTAGCGCACTATACTAGAGAAGGTGTGGTAGGACACGGGGGCGCGATGATAAGACCGAAAGACAGTCGGTCGGCCCCCAGGTACATGTGGTTCCTAGCAACTTGAGATTTTACCTGGATAGTTGACTCTGTGACCAATATCTCACTTTAGCGGGTGAGTGAGGTTTGTGTGAGGAATAAATTACCAGCTGGTCAATAATCGATTCGAATCGCCATTGTTCACTGGATAGTGAACACTTGACTTGAGTTACTTCATCGCAGTAATGTTGATGGAACACTTGGATAGTTATAATGGATATGACATTATGGAAGTGCTAATGATCATTGGTTATCATTAATTGCTTAATCACATGCTTGCCCTAGTATAGGTGCAAATGTAGCTGACAGGTTAATAATGATTAACTTGATATAATGCTTTTGGAAAAGATTCTTGAAATGATAAAAATGCCTTTTTGCAAATGAGTCAGCTACACCACTATAAAGCCCTTCATAATCCTTAATGTCACTTTATTTTGGTTATGTCAGGTAAGTCTAGCTAAGTACCTTCTCGTATTCAAGGTTTGTTCCCACTTGTTGCAGATGGGCAGATGTATTACGGCTGCTGTATCAACTGCCTTTATCCTGCGATGGGTGATGCTTAGGACCATGGGCAATGGCCATTCCTTACGTCTCATCTAATGCTTTTGTTGGAGATGATCATCAGCTGACACTTTATTTCGAACTTCGTGTGAGTGTGTGTGGATTGGAACTACTTGCTTTCGCTACTTTCTATTTGAACTCGGTTTGTAATAACTATGTTTAAACTCCGATGTATCTATGATGCGAACTTTTATGTAATATGTGATGGTGACCGCTAAACTTATTACGATCTTGGCTGGTATGCGAGTTGGTTTGAAATCCTTCGTGATTTCACGGACTACCGGGTTATACGGGCTTAAGTTTGCTAAATCGTCTGCTCTGGCGGGTGATTTTCTTACTTAATTTTGTATAATTAGTCAGTTCTGTTACAGAGCCTAGGTCCGGACCTCCTCGAAGCCTGTTTTCATGCAATAGCTCTTTTAGCCCTTGGGGCTATAAGTAGTGACCTTGGCCGGCCTTGGGCCAATTGCTGAGCACCCTCACGCCTTGGTGGCTTGTGTAGGTGTGTTTGGGAGCCCTCTAACTCACTTGTGCTTGCAAGATTACGAATCAAGAGCTAGTGAGTGATTCTAGTGCGTTGCTGAAAGGTCTTGATGGCTAGAGGGGGGGTGAATAGCCTTTTAAAACTTTCTACAAAGACAAGCTAAACAATTTTATCAATACAACAAATAGCGAGATGCGAGTTTTGCTTAGCCTACGAGGTGTTTGCAAGCCACCTATCCAATTCACAATTCTAGTATAATGCACTCAACCGCACAAGTCAAACCGAGAAGGTAACTACCACTACAACTAGCAAGCTACACAAAAGAGCTACTCTAGCAAAGCTAACTAGCTAGCAAAGATAACTAAGAAAGTAATGCGGAGTTGAGTTAGGAGAGTTTCACCGAGGGGCGAAGTATTGAGCCAACCAATATGATCAACAATGAATACCAAGACAACCGAACACCGGGATCAATCAATCACAATATGAAAGTAATGACACGAAGATTTATCCCGAGGTTCACATGCTTGCCGGCACGCTAGTCCCCGTTGTGTCCCTCTTCACCACGTGGTTCGGTGGCTAATCGGTCTCACACCGAGCCTCTCAAAAGGCGCCACAAGAACCTACCAAATGGCAAAAGGTTGCAATGACACGGGCAATTTACTAATGTTGCCTTTGGCGCTTCGCCGAGGTAGGCACAAACCCCTCACAATCACCGGAGGTGGCCAAGAACAATCACCAACTCTTGCCAACGCCTCCAAGCCGCTCCAAGCCGTCTAGGTGGCGGCAACCACCAAGAGAAACAAGAATCCCGCAGCAAATCAACCACCAAGTGCCAACTAGAAGCTATCTCACAATGCAAATGCACTTGGATCACTCAATCTCACTTCGAATATGCAAAGAAGCAAGAGAGATGAGTGGGAGGGGAGTTGCTTAGCTCAAAGTGCTCACAAGTATGTCAAATATTCAAGAGAGAGAACCTTGAGCCGGCCAACGAGTATTTATAGACGTACCCCTTCGAATATAGCCGTTAGAAACTTGAAACAACCGAAGTCGCGTTGACCGGACGCGCTGGTCCAACTGACCGGACGCGCCGGTCACACAACGGCTATTTCGCGAAACACCGACCGGACGCGCTGGTCACGACCGGACGCGCTGGTCCTGTGACTGACCGGACGCGCTGGTCAACCCTGAGCGGCGCACAACGAAACAGCGACCGGACACGCTGAAGAACTGACCGGACGCCACAGTGCCCGCGTCCGGTTGGAGTCCAGTAAGCTCCCTGAACGACCGGACGCGTCCGGTCGACAGTGACCGGACGCGCTGCGCGTCCGATCGACAAACTAAAACTCGCGCAGACGCTGAACGCTGACCGGACGCGTCCGGTCAAACAGAGACCGCGTCCGGTCACCACTGTGACCTCCGTTCGCCTCCGTTTGATTTCCGACTTTCGGCGTAGTAGAAAATAGTCGTTTCAACTCCTCGAAAACGCCTGAATCCCGCCTCGCAAGCTCGGCGGGAGGGAGAGAGGACCCCAAACCCTCTCTACCGCTCAAACTCCAACGCCGTCGCAAATGTGCTAACACCACCAAGTGACCACGTCATTGTGCGAGTGTGTTAGCATTTTCACAATCATTTTTTCGAGGCGTTATTAACTCTATCCAAATGCATATGATTATGAAATGCACACCTATAGGCACTTAGGAGTTCAATAGCCGCGTCATTCCCCTCTTTATAGTACGGCTATCTATCCTATAATGTAACCACACCCACTAGGTGTCTTGGTTACTAAAACACAACCCTTAAGCATATACCTTTGCCTTGATCACGTAGGGTTGCGTCGAAATCCAAGTGTGGCCATCATGATCACCATGTCCATCTTGCCACCAACCTTGGAATGTACTAATCCTCATATACTACATACAACTTAGGCATAGGATTAGTACTTAGGCATTGTCACTAATTACCAACACCAAACATAGAGCTTTCAATCTCCCCCTTGTTGGTAATTGGTGACAACCCTTTCACAAAGATATTATGATAAAATTTTGATTGAACCCATGTCACATTGTCCAAGTATATTACCATGTGTAAGAAGTATGGACATGTGATCATGAATTCAAATTGATAGCAATGGCTCCCCCTACATGTATGCTATATGTTTGGATTTTAGAAGCATACATGTTAGATAGGAAAGGTTAGGAGCATTGACTATCAATAGGTGCTAAGTGTTTTTAGATTATAGACCTTTGAAGCGTGATACCATCGGAGTAGCGATAAACACCATCTTAGCACCTTGTGTAGTTAGATATCACTTGGAAAAGCACAAACAAAACTAGAAACCTCGTGAGATCAACATTATAAGCAAGGCTCTAGTACCACTTTGGAAAACATGAAGCAAGAAAGATCTAACTACTTCCTATTTATGCTAGTACTTCAATTCATCATTCAAATTATACTAGCAAGTCACCACACAAGCAATGTATCGGAGAAAAAGAAATGCATAACAATGCATCATACATATGAAGTGCACATGGAAATGCAACATTCATGTTTAAGAGCTTGCTCCCCCTACTTGTGTGCTCAAAATTTTAGTTGATCCCCTTCTTTTATTAATTCTCCCTTTTTAGAATCTATTTTTGTGAACAACATTTGTCTCCCCCTTTGTGCTTCTCCCCCTTTGAGTTCTATCTTTGTGAACAACATTTTCTCCCCCTTTGGCACCAATGACCACAAGGAGCAAATTTTAGATAGATTATCATGTTGAATTATGGGGTGAGGATCAAGTTTGTGGTTCAACCTAGATTGCTTGCATAAGTGAAATGCTTCGGTTTGATCCAAGGGCAAGCTTCTTCACACCTCACTAGAAGGGTTATCATGCACCATGTTGAAGCAAATACTTAAACAAGTTATCTAGATCAAACACTTAGGATCACAAGCTACTTAAACAAGTTATATGCTACCACTAGATCATACAAGTCATGAAAACAATAGTGGCACCATATAAACTTCAAAGTCATTTGATTTTCATGTATGAGCCTAGAACAAGTAAATTATGACTAGATGCACTAAACATGTCCTTAGTATAGAATGTATGACATGTCAACCAATTATACCTTGGGGCTCGAAGGAGAGGCATGTCATAACATTGGGGTGCATCAACTCATGTTGGAGAAGTCAAGTATGTTCAACTCATTCTTTAGCTTGTGAAATCTCTTCTCATCAAGTGGCTTGGTGAATAGATCGGCTAGTTGATCTTCGGTGCCCACACTCTCAATAGCAATGTCACCCTTTTGTTGATGATCTCTAATAAAGTGATGGCGAACATCAATATGCTTTGTTCTTTGATGTTGAACCGGATTGTTGGTTAGCTTCACGGCACTTTCATTGTCACATAGCAATGGCACATTCTTGAAATTGATTCCAAAATCCTTCAATGTTGCCTTCATCCACAAGATTTGTGCATAACAACTACCCGCGGCAATGTATTCGGCTTCGGCGGTAGATAGTGCAATACTATTTTGCTTCTTGGATGACCATGAGACAAGTGATCTTCCCAACAATTGACAAGTCCCTGAAGTGCTCTTTCTCTCCACTTTGTCACCGGCATAGTCGGAATCCGAATATCCAACTAGCTCAAAGCTTGCACCTTTGGGATACCATAATCCAACATCTTGTGTATGCTTCAAATACCTCAATATTCTCTTTGTTGCCTTCAAATGACTTTCTCTTGGTGAGGCTTGAAATCTTGCACACATGCATACACTAAACATCACATCGGGTCTTGATGCCGTCACATAGAGTAGGCTACCAATCATTGATCTATAAAGCTTTTGATCCACCATGTTGCCACTCTTGTCACTATCCAAACTTCCACTAGTGCCCATTGGGGTTGTAATGCCCTTTGCATCTTCCATGCCAAACTTCTTGAGCATATCTTTTATGTATTTGGTTTGGCTCACAAATGTTCCTTCCTTCATTTGTTTGATTTAGAGTCCAAGAAAGAAACTAAGTTCGCCGATCATTGACATTTCAAATTCCTTTGCCATCATTTTTCCAAACTCATCACAATAATCTTGATTGGTTGAACCGAAGATGATATCATCAACATATATTTGCAATACAAACAAGTCTTTCCCAATCTTTTTGGTGAAGAGAGTAGTATCCACTTTGCCCATGACAAATCCTTTGGTTAGCAAGAAGTCCCTCAATCTTTCATACCATGCTCTAGGTGCTTGCTTCAATCCATACAAAGCTTTCCTTAACTTGTATACATGGTTGGGTTTCTTGTCATCTTCAAAACCGGGAGGTTGCTCCACATACACCTCCTCTTGAATGTACCCATTGAGAAATGCACTCTTCACATCCATTTGATATAGCTTGATATTGTGAGCACAAGCATAGGCAAGTAAGATCCTAATTGCTTCCAATCTTGTAACCGGGGCGTAAGTTTCACCAAAGTCAAGACCCTCTATTTGTGTGTAACCTTGAGCCACTAGTCTTGCTTTGTTTCTTACTACTATTCCATCTTGATCTTGCTTGTTGCGAAAGACCCATCTTGTTCCAATGACATTGTGATCCTTAGGCCTCTCAACTAGTTCCCATACTTCATTTCTCTTGAAGTTGTTGAGCTCTTCATGCATTGCATTTACCCAATCCGGATCTCTCAATGCTTTATCAATGTCCTTGGGTTCTTCCATTGACACAAAAGAAGAGTGAGCACAAAATGATGCCAATCTTGATCTAGTTTGAACTCCCCTTTGTATGTCACCAATGATGGAATCTAATGGATGGTCTCTTGCAATGTTAGTTGGTTGAAGCACTTGGACTTGATTGCTTGGATGTTGATGTTGATCATGAGTTGGAGATGATGAACTAGCCACTTGTTGATCTTGTTGCACTTGAGATGATGTACTAGCTTGATTTTGCATTAGAGACCCACTAGCTTGTGTAATTGGACTTTGGAGCACTTGATCTTTGTTGTCATCCACATCAATCACTTGCTTTGGCCTAATATCACCAATATCCATTTCTTTCATAGCATTAGTCAATTGAGTTCCTCTCACATCATCCAAGTTATTTTCCTCATCTTGAGAGCCATTTGTTTCATCAAACTCAACATCATGAACTTCCTCAAGTAAACCACTAGCCAAATTCCAAACTCTATAAGCTTTGCTAGTAGTGGAGTAACCAAGTAAGAATCCTTCATCACATTTCTTCTCAAACTTGCTCAATCTAGTGCCCTTCTTCAAGATGTAGCATTTGCAACCAAATACCCGAAAGTATGCAATGTTGGGCTTTCTTCCATTTAAGATCTCATATGGTGTTTTCTCTAAGAACTTATGGCAATAGAGGCGGTTGCTATAGAAGCAAGCCGTGTTGATTGCTTCGGCCCAAAATGAATGACTCACATTATACTCATTCAACATTGATCTTGCCATATCAATCAAAGTTCTATTCTTCCTCTCAACTAGGCCATTTGATTGAGGTGTATACTTGGCCGAGAATTGATGCTTGATTCCAAGCTCATCACATAGCTCCTCAACTCTTGTGTTTCTAAACTCACTTCCATTGTCACTTCTTACTTTCTTGATTGTGGTCTCAAACTCATTTTGCACTCTCTTGATGAACTTCTTGAATATGTCAAAAACATCACTCTTGTCCACAAGAAAGAATACTCATGTGTATCTAGTGAAGTCATCCACAATCACAAAGCCATACTTGTTGCCACCAATGCTTGTGTATGTAGTTGGCCCAAATAAATCCATGTGCAACAACTCAAATGCCTTGGAAGTACTCATAATGCTTTTCAATGGATGAGTGTTGCCTACTTGCTTTCCGGCTTGACATGCACTACATAGCTTATCTTTCTCAAATGTGACATTCTTCAAGCCTCTAACTAAGTCATGCTTCACTAACTTGTTCAATTGCTTCATGCCAACATGACCAAGTCTTCTATGCCATAACCAACCCATACTTGATTTGGTGAGCAAGCATATTGAAAGTTGAGTGTCACTAGCATTGAAATCAACCAAGTATAGATTCTCATATCTAAAACTCTTGAAGATCAAATTAGAGCCATCAACACTAACTATCTCCACATCATCAACACCAAATATGCACTTGAAATCGAGATCACACAATTGAGCAACCGAGAGAAGATTGAAGTTCAACTTTTCAACTAGAAGCACATTGGAAATGCTATGATCATTTGAGATTGTAATCCTTCCAAGAGCCTTCATATCACCCTTGCTATTGTCACCAAATGTGATACTATCAATGCCACTATCATTTGATTTGAGAGAGTTGAACATTCTTGAATCACCAGTCATATGTTAAGAGCACCCACTGTCAAGCACCCAATGCCTTCCTCCGGCCTTGTAATTTACCTACAAAATAAATTAATGTTTCTTAGGTACCCATACTTGTTTGGGTCCTTGGAGGTTAGTGACTAAGCTCTTTGGTATCCAAATGGCCTTCTTCTTTGGACCCACAATTGGTGTACCAACAAACCTAGCATGCACACCTTTCTCACCCTTGGTAAGCACATAACAAGAATCAAAAGGAATGTAATCCATTTTAGCATGAAACTTGTTGTTGTTCTTGTTCATTTTATTACAATTAATCTCTAGATGTCCAACTTGCTTGCATCTATTGCAATAACGACCATTGCTCTTCACAAAGTGAGACTTTGGAGTAGCAAAGGTCGCCTTGCCCTTCTTGGGAGTATAGCCCAAACCCTCTTTGTTAAGAGAGAACCTTTGGCTACCCAAGCATTTTAGCAAGCGGGCATCCCCACCATAGGCATTGCCTAATGCGCGGGTGAGATCATCCACTTCTCTCTTGAGAGTCTCATTCTCAACCACAAGTGATGAATCACTAGTAGTAGAGATAGAGTTGGTTGTGGTGGATGATGATGAGCTACATGAAGCATTAGTAGGACCAACAAATAAAGAATCATCAATAATATCACATGTTAGTCCAATATCACAAGTGACAATCACTTGCTCCTCCTTAGCTTCCTTCATGAGCTTCTCCAACTTGAGATCCTTTTCCTTGATGAGCTCAAGTAGAGTGGAGTGGGCTTCCTTAAGCCTAGTGTGAGCAATTTCAAGATCCTCGTGGTCTTCCTTTAGACACTCACGAGAGGCCTCTAGCTCATCAAAGGATTTCCTAAGAGCTTTGAGCTCTTGTTCAATTCCTTTGCACTCCTTATTCTTTTTGAGAGCAACAAGCTCCTCCATCAAGGCATCATTTTCATTGCTCTTGGCAATAAGCTCTTGCTCCAAGATTTTGCACTTCTTGGTTGTCCTCTTGTAGCCCTTGCTCATTTGATCTATTATGCCCAATAGATCATCCTTGGAGTAGTCCTCATCCTCCTCATCATCACTCCTACAACCATCACTAGCACAAGAATCATCATCACTATCATCATATTTTACCTTGGTAGGCTTGGCCATAAGGCATGTCGATGTAGTGTCGAAGATGGATGGCTTGTTGGAAAGGGCGATGCTTGCAATGGCTCGCCGAGTGGTCCTCTCATCATCACTAGAGCTATCATCATCACTATCGGAGTTATCACTATCCCAAGTGACCACATAACCACCACCCTTCTTCTTCTTGTTGATAGTAAAGCTCTTCTTCTCTTTCTTCTCCTTCTTGTCCTTCTTGTTCTTCTTCAACTTCAACTCTCCATCATGATATCTTTTGTCTTCATAGGGGCACTTTGCCACTACATGATCGGGGCTATTGCAATTGTAGCAAAGCACCTCCTTTGCCTTTATGAAATCCCTTCTCTTCCTTGCCCCATATCCTTTCTTCTTCATGAACCTCCCCATCTTGTGCACTAGGAGGGCCATGGTCTCATCATCGAATGGATCATCATCATCACTCTCCACCTTGCTCTTGCCCTTAAAAGATGAAGCCTTGAATGCAATGGGCTTTTCTTGCTTGACCTTGGTCTCCTTCTTCTCTTCTACCTCATCTTCATCATCATTGTATTGGGCATCGGTCATTATATCTCCAAGCACATCGGTTGGTTTGACCTTGTCCAATCCCTCTCTAAAGATCATTCTTCTCAAGGTGGCAAACTTCTTGGGTAAGCACATCAAGAACTTGTGTGAGAAGTCCTTGTCCTCAACCTTCTCTCCAAGCCCCTTGAGATCATTGACAATGATTTGGAGCCTATAGAACATCTCCGGGATGGATTCATCATCCTTCATCTTGAAAGTGGAGAACTTGTCCTTGAGCATATATAGCTTGGCACTTTTTACCATTGAAGTGCCTTCATATGTTTCTTCAAGCCTTATCCAAAGCTCATTTGCCTTTTCAAGATCTTTGATTTGCTCAAATACTTTGTCATCAATGGCACGGTAGATTGTGTCAAGTGCCGCCGTGTTGCATTGTTTGTTGATGCGGTCATTTGGAGTGAGATTTTCTTCATCAAGAATGATGTATCCTTCTTTGGTCACATCCCAAACCTTCTCATGTATATTGCCTAGATATTGCTTCATCTTCCTTTTCCAATGATCAAAGGAAGAGACGCCATCAAAGAATGGAGGCTTGCCATTAACATGATTGAACATAACTTGAGCCATCTTGCACCGAGGTTGTTAAGCCTTGCAAACGGTGACCACGGCTCTGATACCACTTGAAAGGTCTTGATGGCTAGAGGGGGGGTGAATAGCCTTTTAAAACTTTCTACAAAGACAAGCTAAACAATTTTATCAATACAACAAATAGCGAGATGCGAGTTTTGCTTAGCCTACGAGGTGTTTGTAAGCCACCTATCCAATTCACAATTCTAGTATAATGGCACTCAACCGCACAAGTCAAACCGAGAAGGTAACTACCACTACAACTAGCAAGCTACACAAAAGAGCTACTCTAGCAAAGCTAACTAGCTAGCAAAGATAACTAAGAAAGTAATGCGGAGTTGAGTTAGGAGAGTTTCATCGAGGGGCGAAGTATTGAGCCAACCAATATAATCAATAATGAATACCAAGACAACCGAACACCAGGATCAATCAATCACAATATGAAAGTAATGACACGAAGATTTATCCCGAGGTTCACGTGCTTGCCGGCACGCTAGTCCCCGTTGTGTCCCTCTTCACCACGTGGTTCGGTGGCTAATCGGTCTCACACCGAGCCTCTTAAAAGGCGCCACAAGAACCTACCAAATGGCAAAAGGTTGCAATGACACGAGCAATTTACTAATGTTGCCTTTGGCGCTTCGCCGAGGTAGGCACAAACCCCTCACAATCACCGGAGGTGGCCAAGAACAATCACCAACTCTTGCCAACGCCTCCAAGCTGCTCCAAGCCGTCTAGGTGGCGGCAACCACCAAGAGAAACAAGAATCCCGCAGCAAATCAACCACCAAGTGCCAAGTAGATGCTATCTCACAATGCAAATGCACTTGGATCACTCAATCTCACTTCGAATATGCAAAGAAGCAAGAGAGATGAGTGGGAGGGGAGTTGCTTAGCTCAAAGTGCTCACAAGTATGTCAAATATTCAAGAGAGAGAGCCTTGAGCCGGCCAACGAGTATTTATAGACGTACCCCTTCGAATATAGCCGTTAGAAACTTGAAACAGCCGAAGTCGCGTTGACCGGACGGGCTGGTCCAACTGACCGGATGCGCCGGTCACACAACGGCTATTTCGCGAAACACCGACCGGACGCGCTGGTCGCAACGACCGGACGCGCTGGTCACGACCGGACACGCTGGTCCCGTGACCGACCGGACGCGCTGGTCAACCCTGAGCGGCGCACAACGAAACAGCGACCGGACGCGCTGAAGAACTGACCGGACGCCACAGTGCCCGCGTCCGGTTGGAGTCCAGTAAGCACCCTGAACGACCGGACGCGTCCGGTCGACAGTGACCGGATGCGCTGCGCGTCCGATCGACAAACTAAAACTCGCGCAGATGCTGAACGCTGACCGGACGCGTCCGGTCAAACAGAGACCGCGTCCGGTCCAGCGTCCGGTCACCACTGTGACCTCCGTTCGCCTCCGTTCGATTTCCGACTTTCGGCGTAGTAGAAAATAGTCGTTTCAACTCCTCAAAAACGCCTGAATCCCGCCTCGCAAGCTCGGCGGGAGGGAGAGAGGACCCCAAACCCTCTCTACCGCTCAAACTCCAACGCCGTCACAAATGTGCTAACACCACCAAGTGACCACATCATTGTGCGAGTGTGTTAGCATTTTCACAATCATTTTTTCGAGGCGTTATTAGCTCTATCCAAATGCATATGATTATGAAATGCACACCTATAGGCACTTAGGAGTTCAAGCCGCGTCATTCCCCTCTTTATAGTACGGCTATCTATCCTATAATGTAACCACACCCACTAGGTGTCTTGGTTACTAAAACACAACCCTTAAGCATATACCTTTGCCTTGATCACGTAGGGTTGCGTCAAAATCCAAGTGTGGCCATCATGATCACCATGTCCATCTTGCCACCAACCTTGGAATGTACTAATCCTCATATACTACATACAACTTAGGCATAGGATTTGTACTTAGGCATTGTCACTAATTACCAACACCAAACATAGAGCTTTCAGTTGCATTATGAGATTACATCGAGTGGCACTAGGTATTCGTGTTGCAAGCTGGTGGTGCTTGCTACTCTTGGAGGTTGTCACCTCCTAGAAGGCTTGGTGGTAGTCTCCGTCGAAGCACGCAAAGAAGATTGTGCGGTGCTCCGGAGAAAAGATTGTGAGGGGTATTGTGCTCACCCCGTGGGAGCCGCGAAGAGCAACTCTAGTTGAGCATGTTATTGAGCTACCCTCACTTGGTTCGTGGGATTCTTACGGCGCCCAACGTGTGGGCTTGGTGTGGTGACAATTAGCCGTGGAACCACAAGTGAACGGTCGATACAACGGAGACTAGCGTGTTGGCAAGCACGTGAACCTCGGGATAAAAATTACCGTGTCATCCTTGTTTTCCTTTTGGTTTGTGTTGGTATTTCTTAGCACCACTACTAAAAATAAAATTAATCATACTCTTAACAATGACACTAGAAATGGTATGGTAATTATTAACTTGTCACTTTTACAGTAGCCACCTATAATTACCTACATCTCTAATATTAAACTAGGTTGTAATCTCTAGTAATGAAACTAGAAATGTTTGTTGGTACTATCTAGCATTACTACAAGAATAACACTAAACAAAAATCTATTATTTCATGTGACTATAAAGAATCTAAAGATATGAATAAAAAGAATTCTACAAGCGAACAGATAATTATTGTAGGGATATGAGGATGCTACGCTAGCCAGAAAATAAAATTTTTCGACCCCATAAACCAAGAACTACTGCTAATTATAGATCACGAGATTACCACTAGATGCGCAGGTGCAGCGGAAGCGTCTCGATGTAGATGTATGCGTCGCAGCAGTGTCGTACAGTTGCTTATGTCCGTCCTTCTCGTGCGGTTCGTCCTTGTGCTCCAGATGCAGCACCTCCGAGGTATCCACACATACAGGGAGGAAACATCGCGCCTTCAGACTACTAGGTCTACGAGGAACAATAAGCTAGGGCGTGGGATAGGCGGTGGCTGCCAAAGTGGCGTGATCACCCTAGCCCTATCACCCACCCCTCTTATATAGGCGTCCCTAATGAGCTCCCAAATTGGAGGCCCATTAGTAACCCTAAGCCTTGTCTAATTATGATCCAATCTGAATTAGGCTTCCATCCCCTTAAGTGTGCGACCCTTTGGGTTCACGCACACATAGACATGGCCCGAGTACTCCTACTCGGCCAATAGTTGATAGCGGCCTCTAGCAAGGTGTGTCAACTCCTATGCATATGCAAAGATCATATCAGATGAACCACCATAAAACCACATACATGTTATTCCCTTACCACATGATTTTTGGTCCATCTCATAGGTTAACACTTAACCCAAGCATGTCCATGCATTTCTTGATCCAATCATTTGAGTGGTCCATTGATATCTCTCTTATATGGAGAGGGGCAAATTTCATCTTGATTGACTATGTCTCACAGCATGTTTCCCGACAAACCCAAAAACCACCTTTATAACTACCCAGTTACGAAGTAGAGTTTGATAGTCCCTGAGCTGGTCGTTTCACATCTTGAATACATACAACAATCTCAGGTCCAAGGACATAACGTACATGATATGTATAGAGATAATTACAACATCTCACTTTGGGTCAATCTAGCCCCATGTCATACATGTGCCCACACTATTAGTTTTGACATCTCTATGTCCATGACTTGTGAAACATAGTCATCAACCAATATATGTGCTGATCTAATATTCATGTGTGTCCTCACACGAACTCCGATCAGGGATAACTTTAGAATAACCATACAACTAAAAGAGTTTCACAAACAATTCGTATAATTGCCAATCGATACAAGTTGCCTTTAATGGATATTCAATGAACTCATAATATATCATGGATACAACGCAATATAATCATCTCTATGATTACCTCTAGGGCATATTCCCAACAATTATACCATTGTAGCATTTTACCTAGAGTATTACCAGGTTATCGATTTATAATTTTACCACTGGGAAGGTATGATTGTGCATGTAGTATTGATAATTTATGATTATGCATGAGAGAATGAACCAATATCATATGCTCTACTCAAAACAGGGGCAAGTCACAAGATAAATATAAATATATATGATAAGTACCGATCAAACATCATGATAAATAAATAAATTACTCATAGCGCTCTAACTATGGCAATAGCATTAGTCCAATCAAAATATTAGAGGAATAATTCCTAAGTCATTCTATAATTACAAGTCAATGAATGCTTCAATTAGTACAATTACATCTAGTAGTCATCGTTAATGTTACTATCACATCCACACATAAGGAACATCAACTAGGGAGGATCGGAAACATAGTCATCCCCTCCTTCGAGACCGGGTTCTACAGTCCTACACACGGGGGGTGGACTACATAGGACTCAACAGGCCTGTCACACCCGTGATCTACCACACGTCCCGGCATGTAGGGGGCATTCGTAGATAAATAATATCTAAGCATCACGCTTACATAATGCCTACCACCCACCCATAGATCCTGCATATTAGGATGGGTGCTATACGAATATATGCATGAACTTAATAATAAACTAACTATACTAGACATATAACCAAACTAAACAATGAATGTTGCAATTAAGAACATATAAAAGATGAAGATTAATGTTGACATAAACATTGTAGCAAGCACATAAAAACGGTGGAGAATACAATGAGAGAGGGGTACAAAGAATTATACCGAACTACGCTCTTGCCAACGTTGGGAATCCAGGCTTGTAATCTACTTGCCTCCCTCTAGACCTAATCTAACTAGCTAAAGCTCTAGAACTAGAGGAACTCTGAGGAATTAGGGTTTCTGGCTCTGGATGGCTTGATCTCCAAATGACTTGATGACTTGACGCCTTCAGGGGGGCTGAGGTCTTCTTATATAGCCCAGGGGATCCAACATGAGCCCTTGGATCAAACCGACTTGAGGTACGACTGAGATACATCTTAGAAGGCGGTGGAAGAATACTCCAGAAGCTCGTGAAGGAATCCCCAAGGGGGGCCGGGCGGCCTGCTGGCCCCACTTGGCAGCCCCTCGCCTCCCACTTCGTTCCAGTGTCTTCTCATGTTTTCTAGAGTCTTCTCGCGTATATGCCGTATTTTAATTCCGAATTTTCCTTTGACGAATAGGTCCCTCTTGGTGGTTTTCTGAAATAATCCTACAGAGAACAAAGATTCACCAAAACTTATGGAATTTATCACTTTAAACCTTAGACCTATGTATATTCTTTCATTTGTACCATTTCTCATATTTATTCAACTATAAATTGTTGACGTTATCCACCGTCATCAGTTTGCATCCCTGTTACACAAGCTATTTTTATATTTATATATATTGTGCTTGTGTAGTTGCTCTTGTAATTAGTTAGCTTGTGTAGCTTGCTAGTTACCTTCTTACTTGTGTAGTATAGAAGTAGCTCTCTTATGTGACTAATTCGGTTTGAGTAACCTTGTTAGTCACATTGCTTAGTTTGTGTAGCTAAGTAATTTGCGCTCTATAATTTAGCTTGTGTAACCTTGTTATTGAGCATTGCTAGTGAGCTTAGGTGGCTTTATGCTTTTGCTTACTAGTTTATGTGGGAGCTCCCCCGTTGCTTGAAGTATTAGTGGCATAGGTTTGTGTGACCTTACTTCTAAAATTGGTTAGGTAAGCTCTAGCTAGCTCAACACCTTAGTTGCTAGTTTAGGATCTTTTTAAGGTGCTTGAGAATATAGATAGACGGTGTAGTTTTGGTTAGACCGATAGTTTTAATTTCGTATTTGTTTCGGTTAGCTGGTGCGTTTATTTTTAGAAAAGACTATTCATCCCCTCTAGTCCGCCAGCTCGACCCTACACATGGAAGTAAAGTAACTACTCCTTGTGAGTAGAAAATAATTTTCTTATAAAATCTATATACTTACTCCCTCCGTTTTTTCTATGTCATATTAGGTTCGTCCTAAGTCAAACATTGTTATCGTTGACCATCCATTGCGAGAAATCTTTATAGTTAGAACAACTCGAAAAAAGAACATAGTTAGAACATTGTTATTCCAATACACATACTTATGACTCATACTTATAGGGTTAGAACAACTTGTGTGTAGCGATGATTCCGATATGTCACTACACCACAACACTCTTTCACCGTCAGACATCTGACGCTAAATCTTTTTTTTATGGATGGATAATCTGACGCTAAAGACTACTTAGAGACGATCTGACGCTAAATCTTCATTTACCGATGTGTTGTCTGACGCTATAGATATCCAGATTTAGCGCCCAACTATCTGACGCTAAAACTATGTACAACGTCACTCTGTCTGACGCTAAAAAGAAATGGGCCCCACATAGCCCAAAGCTTACATTGGCCCCCGCACAAATATTGGCATAGCCCGCTTGAAGTTTTGGCCTGGCCCACGTTAACGTGGAAACCCTAAACGTTTCCTTGCCCCTGGCCAGATCGAGCCGCCCCACATCCCTCCCACATTTCGCCCGACCCCAGCCCCCTCCCACCCTGCGCCTCCCACCCTTGCAGGGAAGCGCACACCGCCGGCCATCCACACCCCACGCCGTTTCTCGTCTCGGGCGGGCCCGCACCGCTGCCAGCGCTCCCGGGCCTCTGCAGCGCGCCGCATCGCCACGCCTGTCCCGTGGCCTGCGCCGCCACGACCCGAGCGCCGACCTCATGGCCCCATGCCCACTCCACCACAGCCCCCGCGCCAGCACTCTGGTCCTCGCCCCGCGTCGCCCGGCCATCCCCTGGTCCTCGCCCCATGCCGCCCGGCTGCCTGGAGGATTGGACGGAGGAAGACCCGCCCGCCCCTGCTCCCTTCCTACGACAGCTGGAGGTCCTGCGCGCTCGAGGAGCCCCCCTACTCCCAACCTGCACCTTGCCTGGTGGATTGGACGGAGGAAGCCCCGCTTGCCCCTGCTCCCTTCCTGCATCGGCTGGAAGTCCTGCGCTCGAGGAAGCCCCCTGCTCTCTTCCTGTTCCTTGAATGGAGGATTGGACTGACGAAGCTCAGGTGAGATAATTTTTCCCCTCCAGTCCCCTTCTTCCTAGGTGGTGGAATTCATGGGCGCTGGTGAGACTCGTTGGTCGGACTACCTCTACACTGTGCAGTATGCTAGGAAGAATTTAGGTCAAAGCATCTAGGCCCCGAGAGTTGGTTTCGGCAATTAATGACAACGCTTTATTACCATGACTAACGTGTGTTTTGCAGAAACCTTGGTAAGTTAGGTCATGGAGTTGATAACTGCTTTGGGCACCATGGTATTCATGCCCCCTGATGGAAATCGTTTTGGTTTTCAAAGGAGTGACGTCAAGATTAAGGATGGTTAGTTCCGGATGTCGAGGTGTTGAGTTACATTCGGAATAGTCGTTAGGATCTTCGTTTTCTCTTTTGGCCGTACTATAAAGGGGAGCATGAGCGGGTAGCTTGACCTAGGTGAGTCTTATGTTTAGGTGTGGTGCACACTTGTTAAACTTAGCACTAGGCAGCTCTAGAATAGCTCAAAGTTCAGTTGGAAGCAACTTGGTTCAAGTTGCGTCGCGTTTCGGAGAGTTTAGAGGTTTTTTCCCTTGACCGGACGCGGTTCTCGGCTTGACCGGACGCGTCCGGTCAGTTCAAAACCGCGACTGCGTTTTGGCGCTGACAACCGGACGTGGCCCTTGCGAGGACCGAACGCGGTGGTCAGGCCGACACGTGTCACTTGAGGGAAACCATCCGATCGGACGCGACCTGGGTGTGATCGACGCGTCCGGTCACGTTCCAGTAAGGTGCTACGACGACCGGACGCGTCCGGTCATCACCGATCGGATGCGGTCGCGCATCCGGTCTCGTTATAGTAAGCTCCCTGCACGACTGAACGCGTCCGGTCACCCCTGACCGGCGCGTCCGGTCACTCAGCCAAAATTTCGGAATTTCGACCGTTACGAGCGACCGGCGCGTCCGGTCACTTCGACCGGCGCATCCAGTCACCCCATTTTTTGCTGAGTTGGCAGGTAACGGTTCGTTTCGACTGTGGGGTGTATAAATACATCCCCACCACCTATTTTAGAGGTCTCTTGCTCATTTGTTCAGCTGAGAAACACCTTTGGAGTGCAAGGGAGTGCAAGAGCTCTAGTGAGGAGTGTGTTTTGAGAATCAAAGCTTGAGAGTTCCTCACTAGTGATTAGAGAGTAGCAAGTGTGCATCCACCTTCTCATTAGGCTCATTGTGGTCAAGTGAGAGTTCTAGCTTGTTACTCTTGGTGATCGCCATCACCTAGACGGCTTGGTGGTGATTGGGAGTTTGGTGATCATCCGGCGGAGCTTGTGGATGACCCAACTCATCTTGTGAGCGGTTTTGGATGATTCACCGCGACGGAGTGTCGAAGAATCAACCCGTAGAGAGCACTTGATCCTTGCGTGGATCAAGGGGGAGCTACACCCTTGCGCGGGTGCTCCAACGAGGACTAGTGGGGAGCGGCGACTCTCCGATACCTCGGAAAAACATCGCCGTGTTCCTTGCCCTTACTTTCAAGCATTTACATTCTCGTATTTACATTCATTGCTTGATTTACTTTCCTAGAATTGCCATGCTAGACTAGGATTGGAAACTAGGGTGCAAAACTTTTACCGGTAGAATCTCTAGGAACACAAGTAGGCACTAGGGGTGAATTTCGGCTTGTAGGATTTAATTCTTGCAATTAATTTTTAGAAAAGCCCAATTCACCCCCCTCTTGGGCATCTTGATCCTTTCAATTGGTATCGGAGCCGAGTTGCTCCTAATTTAGGCTTTACCGCCTAGAGCAAGATGTCTAACGGGGAAGGACCACCTCCCACCTTTGAGGGGGATGATTTTCCATATTGGAAAATCTGTATGGAGGCGTATCTCGAAGCCATAGATGTTGGGTGTCTTAGAGCCGCAACCCAAGGGCTTCCCGCTATCAAGGATCCCGCCAACCCAATTGGTGACGAGGAGAAGTACGACCGGTGGAATGCAAAGGCCAAAAATGCACTCTACCGGGGCTTAGGCAAGGATATCTTCAATCGTGTGCGTAATACAAAGAACGCTCATGAATTGTGGGAAAACCTTTGTGCTCTCCATGTGGGAACTAAGAGTGAGCGTGAGGAATGCTATCATATTGCTTTAAAGAAAATTAATTCTTTTGAGATGCTTCCCAAAGAAAGTGCTAATGACATGTACACTCGTTTAAATGTTCTTGTAGAGGACCTCAATGCTCTTGGGCTCACTCAAATGAGCCAATCGGATGTTGCAAGGAAGATCTTGAGTGTTCTTCCCGTTGAGAAGTATGGTCACATTGTCACCGTGCTTCACCAAAGTGATCTCTCCACCGCAACACCGACACAAGTATTGGGGAAGATCAATGCTCATGAGATGTACATGCACATTACTCCGGAAGAGGGCTCATCATCTTCCAAGAAGAAAGACTTGGCCTTCAAAGCTAGCCATGACAAGAAGAAGAAGAAGGGCCAAGCCATGATGGTGCAAGAGAGCTCAAGTGAAAGTGACATTGATGATGAATCACTTGCACTCATGGTGAGGAAGACCACCAAAATACTAAAGAAGCTCAACAAGAGTGGCATCAAGTTCGATGGCAAGAAAAAGAAATTCTTCACAAGTAGCAAAAGGAAGCCAATCTCGGAGATGGATTGCTACAATTGTGGTGAACTTGGCCACTTAGCTCATCAATGCCCTAGACCTCCGAAAGACAAGTACAAGAACAAGAACAAGGGCAAGAAAAATGATTCAAGTGATGAAGAAGAAGAGAGAAAGAAAAACAAGCCATACAAGAAGAAGGATGGCAAGAAGAAGGAGTTCCACAAGAAGAAGAAGGGAGGAAAGGCATACATTGTTGGTGATTGGCTCACCGATATTGAATCATCTTGTGAGTCCTCCGAAGATGAAAGCAATGATGAGAAAGAGAAGGTTGCCGCATTTGTGATGGGGCCATCATCTTCACCGACATCTTCATCACCACCTTCACCGCCTCCTTCACCATCATCGTCCACTACTCACCTATGCCTTATGGCCAAGGGTGAATGAAAGGTACAAAACCATGATAGTGATGATGATGATGATAGTGATAGTGATGATGAATATGATGCACCTTCTTATGATGAACTTGTAAAATTATTGAACAAATACACTAAAGTCATAAGAAGGACAAGAAATGAAAATGATGAACTTCAAAATGAAAATGAATCACTCTCATCTAAGCTTGAAAGTGCTCAAAAGGCTAGTGGTGAGCTTAAAGATCAAAATGAAGTTATGTCTTCCACTCTCAAGGAGCTCAAAACTTCAAATAAAGAGCTTAGAGATCAACATGATAAACTTGAGAAGAAGCATGATGAGCTGATCACTAGGCATAACTCTCTAAAAGACAAATATACAACATTGAAAATTGACTATGATAGTCTTTTGGTTACTAATGAACTTGCTCTTGAGACACATGATGCTACTAACAAAGTTGTTAAGTGTGATATAGCAATTCAAGGGTATAGGCAAGATTGCAATATCAAATGATCACTCACTCTCAAATGTGCTCTATGTTGCTTCATTGAGTTTCAACTTATTATCCGTTGGGCAACTTTATGACCTTGGCTTCCAATGCTTGTTCACACCTAATGAAGTGGTAGTTTCAAAGATAGATGACAAGCAAGTGATATTCAAAGGCTTTAGATACAACAATCTTTATCTTGTTGACTTCACCTCCGAAGATGCAAACTTGATGACATGTTTATTCACCAAGACCTCACTTGGTTGGCTTTGGCATAGGAGGCTTACTCATGTTGGAATGAACACTCTCAACAAGCTATTGAAGAAAGAATTAGTGAGAGGATTGAAGGATGTAAAGTTTGAAAAGGACAAACCTTGTAGTGCATGTCAAGCGGGCAAACAAGTTGCAAACACTCATCCAACCAAAGCTTTCATGTCAACTTCAAGAGTGCTAGAACTTCTACACATGGATTTGTTTGGGCCTACAACCTACAAGAGCTTGGGTGGTAATCTCTATTGTCTTGTGATAGTGGATGACTACTCAAGGTACACATGGACCTTCTTCCTTCATGACAAATCCGAAGTGGCCAATTATTTCAAGAAGTTTGCAAAGAGAGCTCAAAATGAATTTGAAGTCAAGATAAAGAAGATTAGAAGTGACAATGGCAAAGAGTTTGACAACACAAACATTGAAGCTTATTGTGATGAAATTGGAATCAAGCATGAAGTCTCTTCAACCTATACTCCTCAACAAAATGGTGTAGTTAAGAGAAAGAACCGGACTTTGATCACCCTTGCAAGAACAATGTTAGATGAGTACAATACTCCGGAGAAGTTGTGGGCCGAGGCAATCAACACCGCATGCTATGCTTCAAATCGCCTCTTCCTACAAAAGTTTCTTGGCAAGACCCCCTATGAGTTGCTTAATGGGAAGAAGCCGGACGTCTCATTCTTCCGGGTGTTTGGTTGCAAATGCTACATCTACAAGAAGCGTTAACACCTAGGGAAGTTTCAAAGACGTTGTGATATTGGTTTTCTTGTTGGTTACTCATCAAAGTCCAAAGCATATAGAGTATTTAACCATGCCACCGGTTTGGTTGAAGAAACATATGATGTGGAATTTGATGAATCTAACGGCTCCCAAGGAGCAATTGAGAATTGTGATGATGTAGGTGATGAACCCTTGAGGGAGGCAATGAAGAACATGCCGGTGGGAGACATCAAGCCAAAAGATGATGAAGACGATGTACAAATTGTTGATCCACCATCTTCATCACATGTGCCTCAAGCTAATGGCAAGAATGAGAGAGTTGAAAATGAAGACACTTATGTCTCTCATGAACAAGCCGAGGCACAAGCTCAAGATGTTGATGATCCCCATCCACCTCCTCAAGTGGTTGATAGAAGAAACTCACCTCTACTTCAAGCACATCCACAAGATCTCATCATAGGGAGTCCTTCTAAGGGAGTAATGACTCGATCTCAAAAGCTTGCTTCTTTTGTTGAACATCACTCTTTTGTCTCTTGTGTTGAACCTAAGAATGTAGAAGAAGCTCTTCAAGATCCGGATTGGGTTAATGCTATGCATGAAGAATTGAACAACTTCACCCGCAATCAAGTATGGACACTTGAAGAGCATCCTAAAGATGCAAGAGTCATTGGAACCAAGTGGGTGTTCCGCAACAAGCAAGATGACCAAGGCGTAGTAGTGAGGAACAAGGCAAGACTAGTTGCAAAGGGGTTCTCTCAAGTTGAAGGTCTTGATTTTGGAGAGACCTTTGCACCCGTTGCAAGACTTGAAGCCATTCGTATCCTCCTTGCATATGCATCACATCATGATATGAAACTATATCAAATGGATGTGAAAAGTGCATTCTTAAATGGCTTCATAAATGAACTAGTCTATGTTAATCAACCTCCCGGGTTTGAAGACCCTAGATATCATAATCATGTTTATAGGTTGTCCAAGGCGCTATATGGGCTCAAGCAAGCCCCTAGAGCATGGTATGAGCGCCTCCGGGACTTCCTCATTGAGAAGGGCTTCACCATTGGGAAGGTCGACACCACACTATTCACCAAGAAGCTTAACGGAGAGATCTTCATTTGTCAAGTGTATGTTGATGATATCATCTTCGGGTCAACAAATGAAGAATATTGCAAGCAATTTGGTGAATTGATGTCGAAGGAGTTCGAGATGTCTATGATTGGTGAGCTCACATTCTTCCTTGGTTTTCAAGTCAAGCAAATGAAAGAAGGGATTTTCATCTCTCAAGAAAAGTATACCAAGGATCTTCTCAAGAGATTCAAGATGGAAGAATGCAAACCAATCAAGACCCCAATGCCATCTAATGGACATCTCGACCTAGATGAGGGAGGTAAACCGGTTGATCAAACTCTCTACCGTTCTATGATTGGTAGTTTGTTATACCTTACCGCATCTAGGCCCGATATCATGTTTAGTGTGTGCATGTGTGCTCGCTTTCAAGCGTGTCCTAAAGAACCTCACTTGAGTGCCGTAAACAGAATCTTAAGATATCTTAAGCACACCCCAAGCATTGGTCTTTGGTATCCCAAAGGAGCTAGATTCCAACTAGTTGGCTATTCCGATTCGGATTATGCCGGTTGCAAAATTGATAGAAAAAGCACATCCGGAGGGTGCCATTTGCTTGGAAGGTCTTTAGTATCTTGGTCATCTAAAAAGCAAAATAGTGTGGCTTTGTCCACCGCCGAGGTGGAATACATTGCCGTGGGGGCTTGTTGTGCATAAATCTTATATATGAAACAAACCCTCCTAGACTATGGAATTGTTCTTGAAAAGGTGCCACTTTTATGTGATAATGAAAGTGCCGTTAAAATTGCTAATAATCCGGTACAACACTCTCGCACCAAGTACATTGATATCCGCCAGCACTTTCTAAGAGATCATGTTGCTAAAAATGATATATCACTAGAAGGTGTAAGAAGTGAAAATCAATTAGCGGATATCTTCACTAAACCTTTGGATGAGGCCACCTTTTGTAGGTTGAGAAGTGAACTCAATGTGCTTGACTCTAGTAACTTTAAAAAATGAGCTTGTGTTGTTCCTTGCATTGCATTGTATTATATGTCATGTTTAATTACTTGCAATGCATTTAGGGCTTGTCTAACACGGTTACGATAACCCTCCTTTGGAGGAGTGAAGAAGCCTAACCGTGGATCAAACTTGACAAGCAACCTAGCTTTACTTACTTGTATTGCATTGCATATGCATGGTTGTTGCTTTGTCGTTTCTTTTCGGTTTGGCTTTGAGCAACCTCTGTGTTCGTCCATGGGTAGAGAGAACATCTTGACGCTCCTAAGGGTTCATAAACTCTATTGCATGGCCATACGTTGCTCCTCGGGTGTTTGTTGCCTATTTTCCTAAAAATAATATTAGCCTAAGGCAAACTATTTTGAAAAAATTGAGGGTTTGAGTGAGGTCACTCATATCAGGTTCCAATTGGTGTTTATTTGTGTCTCTTTGAATTGGAACTTGATTGGGAGAAGTCACGTCGAAGTTCGAAATGAAGAATGGCGAAAAACAGTGACTGGACGCTGGACCGGACGCTGCACCGAACGCAGTGATGCTTCACCACCGCGTCCGGTCCCGGCGACCACCAGCGCGTCCGGTCATCCAGAAGACCAACTCCTGACCCAGTGACCGGACGCTGCACCAGACGCGCTGCTGTTGACCACCGCGTCCGGTCCCGGTAACCACCACCGCGTCCGGTCATTCACGATGACTTTCCCGGGTAACCCTTGACCGGACTATGTCCGCGTCCGGTCAGTCCTCACCGGACGCGTCCGGTCGCTCCAGGTGCTTACTGGAGTGTGACCGGACGTTGCACCACCGCGTTCGGTCATATCGACCACCGCGTCCGGTCATCGTTTCCCAAGCGGATCTAACCCTTCATAAATTTCTTCGCTACCGGTTCGTTCGTCTTCAATCTAATGCCGCCCGTGCCCTAGCCGCCGCGTTTTTCACCGTTTCGCCGCCTTCTCCTCTGCCGCGCAGTCACCGGAGCTCATCCTCACCGCGCCCTGTCCTCCTCCCTCTCCGGCGTGCCTCGCTGCGCTGCCCGCCGTGCCTCTCTGCATCCACCCGCGCAGCACCGCCCCACCTGTGCCCGCGCCGCCACTGCCCTAGCTGCGCCCAGCTCGCCGCCGCCGTGCCCTGCAGCCGCCTGTGTGCCACACCACAGTCACCTGCGCCACCTCCGGCCAGTCCTTGTCACCCTCGCGATCGTCTTCGTTCTCGGCCTTCGCGCGTTGCCCTAACCCTAACCCTAGGGTTCGCGCTGCGGCATCTCCTTCGATTCGTCGTCGAAACTTCTTCGCGTGACGTCTTCTTGCGAGGTTATTACACATCTCCTTGATCCTCTTGTTAGGGTTTGCCGAAATTTCATTATTGTTATCCTAATTGTCTCTTGTTTCGGCAAATTAGAGCTCGTCCGGCGTATTCGGGAAGTCTCACGAACTAGGTCATCTTACCTTTTCACCGTCTACCCGTCGATCCGAGGTAGCTATCGCGTTTTGATTCATATCTTACCTTATATGCTTGCTATCTCTAGGTTTTCGTACCTATTAGTTTATATATGTTTCTTATAGTAGATCCATCTATTCCGTCTTTTCAGCGAGTTTGTCGTTGTGTCGGGGTGATCATTGTTCAGTTGCTGAATCCGAGGCCAAGCCTGTGGATACGGATTGAGGCCAAGCCTCTCGAGTGTCAGTACACCATCTTTCAGAGGTTTCCCGATAGTGTGACAGCATGGTTCGTTGCAAGAACGCCGGTGGTGCTTCTAGTGACGGGGACGACAGTCCTCCTCGTCTGTCTGAGGTTGTGTGTGGAAAGCGCATCAAGATAATGGCCAGAAAGAAGAAGAAGACACTTACAGATGCAGAGATAGCTCAGGCAGTTGCAGATGCAGCAGAGCAGACAGAGAGGGGAGGCAGGAGCAGTGGTATTCGCATTGGCGAGCGTCGCTTTCATCTTGAAGGTCGACAGCTTGGTACAGAGACTACTGAGGCCACTGAGGGCACAGAGGTGACAGAGGATGCAAATGCTATGTCAGTTGATCCACCTGCAGAGGCTCCAGAGGGGACAGAGGAGCAGCCAACCCAGACTCCACCGCGTCGCCGCTCCACACGTACACGCACTCAGGTGACTCCTAGGCCAGAGGGCCAGCGTCGTGGAGAACGTCCACCTCCCAGGGCTAGAGGTTCACCCCCAGTCGAGCACTTTGACTTGAGGGGTGCTACAGCACGTCAGGTGCAGAGCTTGAGGTTTGTTGAGGTTACCCGGTGGTTTCCACCTGTGAGGGATTCCAGAGCTTCAGAGGGATTCTATACACCCTTACAGGAGGATTTCTACAGAGCTTATGTTGACAGTGGTATTGCTTTCTGACCACAGAGAGTCTGTCGCATAGAGTCTCTTGTTGAGGTAGTGGGTGAGCAGCTTCGTCCGCACCTGTCCTTTCTACCGGGCTTATCTGATTTTCTTGGACGGACAGGTGCATACTGCGGCACTTGGGTTAGGGAGTTCTATGCTTCACTATGGATTGATCCAGCCCATGAGTTCATTCACTTTGCATTCCGAGGTCGTGACCGCAGGGTGTACAGCACCAGAGTACAGGAGATTCTCATACTCCCAGCTTCAGAGACGAAGTTACATCAGCTTTGCTATGGTCAGACAGCTCCACCGAGACGCCCTCACGGCGGGACAGTGCCCCCTACAGATTTGATTCGACCCTGTTTCCGTGAGCCTTTTGGCGAAGGGTCTCGTCGCACTCCTGCCAGTTTGACACCACTTGCCCGAGTCCTGGATGCTATTGTCAGGCGTACTCTTCTTCCCAGGCTTGGCTACAGAGAGGGATTGACTAGGATGCAGCTATGGGTCGTTCACCACCTTTTCTCACAGACACCTTTTGATATATGGGATCTTATGCTTGGTGAGATGGAGGACACCCTGGCAGAAGGCTTCAAGGGACACCGTCAGCTGCCCTATGCTCATTGGATTTGCTTCATCATCAGATCTGCACTTGAGCTTCCTGTAGAGATTAGAGCTGAGATATCTGATACTACTACTGCATTTCCTGAGTGTGATATCCGTCAGCTATGGGCTTCAGTCATGAGAGAGCAGGCCCCAGTGCCAGGACAGAGAGAGAGACCTGAGGTGCCTGAGACAGCGGCTGAGCAGGACGCGACCGTACAGGGTCTTGCTGAGGCAGAGCTTGCAGATCTAGATGCTTAGCCCGCTGATATAGCTGAGGATGAGGCCTCTGACAGCACTGACGAGGATTATCAGCCCATCCCCAGGTATCGGTCTCCTCGGCCTCACGACCACGAGGCCGGTGGCTCTGGTTCAGCCTCCCGCTCAGATCCAGCCATGGTGGCTATTCTTGAGAGGCTGACCCAGGCACAGGAGCGACAGGAGCTTCAGCTACAGAGACAGGCTCAGGACACAGCTGCCGCGTTTGCACAGATACATGCTCGACAGGACGAGTTCCAGAGACAGCAGCTAGAAATACAGCGTCAGCAGGTCGAGATGCAGCGTCAGCAGTTTGAGATGCAGCGACAGAGTGCAGCTAGCCAGCAGCAGTATTTAGAGCTTCTGTGACACTTGGTCACAGTTGGGGTTCCTCCACCTGCATCTGTCCTGACTCCAGCCTTATAGTCTAGTGGACCTTCGAGTCAGGGACAGCCGAGCTTTCAGTTCACTTCTCCACAGCAGCAGGTCCCCCAGTCGTTTCAGTCCCCGAGCTACACGCCTATTTAGACGGGATTTACTCCTTCAGACCAGCCTCGCCCTCACCTACTGACAGGCACATCATTCGTTGATTTCAGTACCACATACAGCGAGTTGACTGGTCAGCCGACGCCCTCGCACACTACTTTTGCTACTTCTTCAGGGTTGTCAGCTTCAGAGGCAGCTGTTCCTCCTGTGACAGGGACGGGCACTACAGAGACAGTATCTTCGTCAGTTGCCTCGATAGATCCCCCAGCTATTGGCACACTTCAGGCTCAGGTCACAGAGACTGCTCCACTCGTTACTACTTCGTCAGTACCTGTTCCTGTTGCTCAGACCCAGACCGCTTCACAGCCGCGTGCTTCTTCAGAGGGTTAGCCAGATAGCTCCGAGTCCGAGGAAGACACCTTGCAGTTCGTGATTTCTCCGCGCTCCTCGGCACCCGACTCGACTCCGTCTGTTCCCCCGTCAGATCCTTAGATTAGTTTTTGGCGTTTGATGCCAAAGGGGGAGAGAGAGAGTAGATTCAGGGGGAGTTTTGATAGAGGTTTTTCATTTTTTTTGTGCTACATTCATGCATCATGTTTACTTTACAGTAATTGCATTCTTGTGACATGTGGTCGTGTGAGATACTTTGAGTCTATATGGTTTATCTAGTCACAGTTTTAAATTATGTCACTTGTTTGATTATAGCTCTAAGGTTGTGCTTCCGTGCCTTACTCCGATTTCTTTTGAGATATATCTTTATGTGTACTAACGCTTTATGTCTTATCTTATGAGTACACTCTTTTGGCTTGGGGCACATAAGCAATTCCTAACCCCTTGTGCTTATTGTTTTTTGCTTATGTGAACCAAGCATGCTCGAAAACCTCAACTCCTATCTTTTGAATCTTAAATGTTGTCATCAATCACCAAAAAGGGGGAGATTGAAAGCATCTAGGCCCCGAGAGTTGGTTTCGGCAATTGATGACAACGCTTTATTACCATGACTAACGTGTGTTTTGCAGAAACCTTGGTAAGTTAGGTCATGGAGTTGATAACTGCTTTGGGCACCATGGTATTCATGCCCCCTGATGGAAATCGTTTCGGTTTTCAAAGGAGTGACGTCAAGATTAAGGACGGTTAGTTCCGGATGTCGAGGTGTTGAGTTACATTCGGAATAGTCGTTAGGATCTTCGTTTTCTCTTTTGGCCGTACTATAAAGGGGAGCATGAGCGGGTAGCTTGACCTAGGTGAGTCTTATGTTTAGGTGTGGTGCACACTTGTTAAACTTAGCACTAGGCAGCTCTAGAATAGCTCAAAGTTCAGTTGGAAGCAACTTGGTTCAAGTTGCGTCGCGTTTCGGAGAGTTTAGAGGTTTTTTCCCTTGACCGGACGCGGTTCTCGGCTTGACCGGACGCGTCCGGTCAGTTCAAAACCGCGACTGCGTTTCGGCGCTGACGACTGGACGCGGCCCTTGCAAGGACCGGACGCGGTGGTCAGGCCGACACGTGTCACTTGAGGGAAACCATCCGATCGGACGCGACCTGGGTGTGATCGGCGCGTCCGGTCACGTTCCAGTAAGGTCCTGCGACGACCGGACGCGTCCGGTCATCACCGATCGGACGCGGTCGCGCGTCCGGTCATGTTACAGTAAGCTCCCTGCACGACCGGACGCGTCCGGTCACCCCTGACCAGCGCGTCCGGTCACTCAGCCGAAATTTCGGAATTTCGACCGTTACGAGCGACCGGCGCGTCCGGTCACCCCATTTTTTGCTGAGTTGGCAGGTAATGGTTCGTTTCGACTGTGGGGTGTATAAATATATCCCCACCACCTCTTTTAGAGGTCTCTTGCTCATTTGTTCAGCTGAGAAACACCTTTGGAGTGCAAGGGAGTTAAAGAGCTCTAGTGAGGAGTGTGTTTTGAGAATCAAAGCTTGAGAGTTCCTCACTAGTGATTAGAGAGTAGCAAGTGTGCATCCACCTTCTCATTAGGCTCGTTGTGGTCAAGTGAGAGTTCTAGCTTGTTACTCTTGGTGATCGCCATCACCTAGACGGCTTGGTGGTGATTGGGAGTTTGGTGATCATCCGGCGGAGCTTGTGGATGACCCAACTCATCTTGTGAGCGGTTTTGGATGATTCACCGCGACGGAGTGTCGAAGAATCAGCCCGTAGAGAGCACTTGATCCTTGCGCGGATCAAGGGGGAGCTACACCCTTGCGCGGGTGCTCCAACGAGGACTAGTGGGGAGTGGCGACTCTCCGATACCTCGGAAAAACATCGCCGTGTTCCTTGCCCTTACTTTCAAGCATTTACATTCTCGTATTTACATTCATTGCTTGATTTACTTTCCTAGAATTACCATGCTAGACTAGGATTGGAAACTAGGTGCAAAACTTTTACCGGTAGAATCTCTAGGAACACAAGTAGGCACTAGGGGTGAATTCCGGCTTGTAGGATTTAATTCTTGCAATTAATTTTTAGAAAATCCCAATTCACCCCCCCCTCTTGGGCATCTTGATCCTTTCATTAGGGTTGTGATTCTGTGCAGTAATTATGTTCCTAGCTATTTATTAGTGATGTCCGTTCTAAATTTATGTATGTATGGTAGCAATTCTGAGGCTGCCTCGAAACAATGTCACTGTCTCTGAAATTTTTACTGCATATGTGCAATAGTAACTAAGATATAAGTTGATTTGTGATTTGTAGTAGCTGCTGCAGCTATCACAACTCTGTGTTTAATTTCAGTATGTAACTCAGAATACTACCTTGGTTCTTATTTTCTTTGTGATTTTTTTTCACAACAGTGTGGCATACTGAACAAAATGATGGAGTTGTCATGGTTATCACCATATTTTTTTCTCTTCTTATGTTTGCAAATCTTTGTGTCACTTCGCTTTTATTTTCCAAATCCCATGTTTTCTGAACCTTCTTGTTAACAAAAAAATTGCTTCTGATTATGTTACATGGCCTACCAGGGATAACTCGTCTGGTGCTCCAGCTAGTAACTTTGGAAGCAATATACACACCCTTCTTTGGTAAGTACGAGACTAATACTTTATATAGAATTTTGTGCTAATCTTTCTTGGATCTGTATAGTTTAAACAGGAAATAGTCTAAATATTTTACCACTGAATTAACATGTAATGGAATAACTGAATTCAGGAAGTTCATATACTACAAATGTTACAAATATTAGAAGGGGCGAAGCGAGGTTGATTGATAGAAAATACAAGCAATAGATTAGTAGTTCTTTTTTAAATGATAGTCATGCTTTGGTGCCTAAAATATTGCCATGACATGGCTTTTAATCTACACTTGAACTCCTAATTTTCTTTCCAGTGCAGTGAGTACTGCATGGAGATAGAAATAGAATACATGTGGTTGTTCAATATATACTTAATTTGTAGTTAGTTGATTCAAGCTTTTGGTTTACGACTGACCTCAGCTTGATATGGTGGCAACTATATATCTTATTTTATCATGGAATATTTGATTTGACCTACATAAATTTTTTACCAATTCCAATCGCTAGTTTGATCCCAGCTACCTTGTGCATGAATTTCTTCATATACTCTATCACAACATTAAGTCGTGCATTAAGTCAGAACCTAAGTTGTGGTCAGTCTGTATAGACTTCTGCTGTTTTTTTGTAGTTGTCAAACTCCAAAGGTCATAGAACTATCAGATTGTGTGGCTAATGATTTTATTACTTCTGAAACTACAGGCAAGGATATCAAGTTGGATGGGAAATTACATCCAGTGGTGGCACAAGATCAAAAGGGAAGGTACATGCTCAGGGATCTAGTACTTTACTAAGTTCAGCTCCAAGTGGCTTCTGTATGCTCCTAACTAGAATATATTGGACATCCTTGCCTGAGAGTTTCATTTGATGAAATGAGCTAAAAAAAACAAAACCATCCTCGTGGGTATTGGGCTGCATGTTCTGCTCTGTTATGAACTTATTATTAGTTTAGTCTCGGCCAACACCTGTCACCTGACGTCGAGTAGTATAGACATGGTGGCAATTATATATCTTATTTTATCATGGGATGTTAAACAGACCCAAATATAGAGTTATGTTATATGAAGGAAATGCTAGTAATGGAACTGACAAGACTACACTAAATATGTAAACCTAAGCTTGTGGATAAGCAAGAGTTGGGATTGCATATCGTTTGCCAGATAAGTAGTATATGTATTTGTTGTACGAATTTGTAGCAAAAATTCATCATTGATTTTGTGTCCAGATAATTAGCTCCTACTGATAGTTGTGATGGATAGCTTGTACTTAAATTGATGGCAAGTTTACTCTAGTCCTAGTTTTAGCCATCTACTTTTCCATCTGGACTTTCTGCAGGGATTTAAGCATGATATATCTATGAAAAATATATCTGATGATGAAAGCTTACTGGTTTAATTTGTGCAATTACAGGGTATTTGGGAGCAATTACAGGCTATTTGTGATAAGTTTCAGTACCAGTTATTTGAGACAGCTGTTGTGCTTTCTGTCCTGCATATATGATGACCTCAGTCATATCTTTGATCTTCAAATTAGTAGGTCAACAGAAGAGGGACAACAACTCAGCATTTTGTTTTTGGTAAGACCATAGCTTTCCTGTCCCTTGCATGTTGACACGAGCTGCAGCTCACTTCAGTTTCCCTTCGTGCAATTTTGTACTTAGTGTGCTTGCCACTAGCGCAAGTGAGCTTGTGTTGCATTCTGTCACTAACAAAATTAAAGAAACATCAAAAGCTTCTTTATATGAAGGAAAGTTAAGTTAGTGCCTCATGTAGCTTGCTGCTTTTCTAGCTCTTTGTTCTTTGCAGGTAGTACCCAGTTTTAGCATGTTGTCCTAAAGCTTGTTCCTCATCTCAGATTACAGCTATGCATATTTCCTTACCTATCAAGAGATTATCACCATGTTGTCCTAAAGCTTGTTCCTCATCTCAGATTACAGCTATGCATATTTCCTTACCTATCAAGAGATTATCACCGGTCCTTTCATAAGCTTACCAACATGTTTATGCTTCCTTCAATGATCAAAAGGCTTATATTGTGAGTTTCTAACCATGTGAATTGTAACTGAACTTTATCAGTAGGCTGAATTTTGCTTTACTTGATCATGGATCTATGTTACCTACCATGTTATTGATTCCATTTAAGGTTTTGATTTCAGGGTTTGCTACGGTGCTAAGGTAGCAAGTTTGTGGATGACTTGAGCTGATTTAGGTGCTGGTTAATATCTTTTGGATAGTGTTGTGTGATGGTACTAGATAGTATGGACTTATCATTGATTAATCAATGTTTCCTATTTGTAATGGCTACTTTGATCAAAATCAGGAATCCTATTTGTATGGAAAATGTGCATGATGATGTTATATTGAACTTTGATATATTAAATAGCAGCCATGTGGTCTTTTTATTTTTTTAGTCCATCTAAATCATCCCGTTGAACTGTCTGACGCTATAAATACAGTGATTGTTGGATGGTCTGACGCTATATGTATGCCAGCGGGATATCTGACGCAAAACATTACCAAGGGACTATCTGACGCTAAAAAAATCCACAGCAATGGACTGTCTGACGCTATATGTTTTTAGCGTCAGGACTTGTAGCGTCAGCAGAAGTCTGACGCTATAAGTTTTTAGCGTCAGATTGTCTGACGTTGTAACCGCTTTTGGCGTCAGACCATCCAGCGCTAATTTGGGTGTTGTGGTGTAGTGTGTATTGGTTCGTGCTCTCCGTATCTCATATATGATCCACACTCATGACCCGTGCTCACACATGTTAGAACAACTTGCATCTAGCGATAAAATAATAATCCGATTTAGCTTCTTGGTTGTTGAGAGAATTCCCCCTGGACCATTAGAAAAGTTGCAACTTCCTTGAATGACACTGAAAAGTTCATCTTCCTTGCCAACCATCTGTTCACAAATTTCATTCCCTACGAGCCACTGCAGTCAACTTTGCCTCTAACTTGCCTTAACTGGAGGATGAAATGTCCATTCTGCCCTCGGCTGATGTGCCTTGCAAAAAGCTCATTGGTTTCCTTGTATGCCACCACCGACGGTTGCTCCCGGGCAGCGTTTTGGCGCCAAACTAGGCGCCCAGTTCTGCTTTGATGGCACCAAAACCAGCTTGCTGTCGCTCCTGCAGTCCTGCACAACAGTTCCGGGCACAACTTGTTCCTGTAGCTCCTCAAGACATGCATCTTGTTCCAGCAGCCCTACCATCCCAGGCGCAGCAGGTTGTGCATGCTGTCGAAGACGAAGATGGTCTTCTCTGTCATGGATCGCTCTCAATTATTCCTCTCGTTTCTACTGTAAATCGATGATATGGACAATGATGAACTAGCTAGCTAACTGATGACTGAATGAAAAAACAGATAGTAGTCTTCTTCTCTTTTTCACCCCCAACGCGCGCGAAGCTAATTTTGGGACGGTGGCGTCGCCTCCAGCGACGGCAAGCCCTGTGTAATCTCGTGCGCCACCATCCTCCTCCTCCAGTTGATGGTGATGAGGCAGAGGCAGACGTGCTCCTCCAGCTCCTCCTCGCACTCCGCCTCCTCCCTCGCACCTCCTGCAGCAGTGGTCACTCGCCGCGGCCGCGCAACGCGATCGTGCTCCAGCTCATCGTGGGCGTGCCGCACCATGCAGCTATCCGTGCCCCGACAGCCGACGCCCACCACCGCTTGCGCGACGAACACCACAGCGGCCACGACGGCGGCCGTGCACGCCGCCATGAGCGCCGCCGCGACCATGCCCCGCGCCATGCGCACCGTGCGGGCCAGCCACCACGTCCCTCGCGGCGGTGGGGTCGCCGCCGCCGTCCTCCTCAAGCCGGTGGAGCAGGCGGCGGAGCGTGAGCTGGTGGCGCCGTGCGGGGTGCGCGAGTAGGGGACCTTTCTTCCCTTCCACGCCGCCACCGCCGTTGACGTTGCCACTACGGTTTCAGGAGTTGGGTCTCAGAGGAGAAAGGCCCAGCAGGCTTATTGGACCGGAAGGCACCTACATAGGGGATTAGGGGTAGAATGGCCATTAATTGAAAAAACTGACACCCATGACCGACGGTGCTCTAACGGGGATGACGGCAGTGGTTTGTAGGGGATGGAATTTGTGATTTGATGGTCCACAAGGAAGATGAACTTTTTTAGTGTCATACAAGGAAGTTGCATCTTTTATAGTGGTCCACAGGGAATTCTCTCTTGGTTGTTTAGGTTCTGAGTAATACTAGTCAGTACACTAGGACGGTCCAACCTTGCGTTGCTCCTTCCGGACCTTCTAGGGCGCTCGTTTGAAGGGCGATGTCTGTATGTTTAGATTCTTTCTACCTTAATGCAAAAAGTACGCAAATCTTTTACGTATTTGAGAAAAAATGATAATCCAATTTATATACACATTGTGTTTTTTTAGCCACGCACGAGCACATTTGCTATAAATGTAATCTCTCCGTTGAGACATATCCGTTGCCCTAACCAAACCAACGGCCGCTTTTCTACCCAACTGTGTAAAATTCTAGGCTCCCTTTAGTCCGTATAGCAGGCCCAGTTTATTCAAGCCCAAACGCCCCAAACTCGTCTCGCTAGGGTTTGTTGTTTGCTGCCCCCCTGGCCCCTACATTGCCCGCTAAATGTTTCCCGCCATTTCGTCTCTCCATTTGCCGCCAGGCCGCCACCCCGCCTCGCTCTGCTCCCCAGACCCCTCGCGGCCTCGCCCCCTTTCCCTCTCCGCTCCCCCACGCCACCTGGTCGCCGGCTCGCCGCCCCTGCTCACCGATTGCCCTCGGCTGTGCAGCGAGCAAGCAGCGGCGAGGTGATGGAGGAGATCCGAGCGGAGTTCCAGAGCAGCGGCTTCTCCATCGGGGGAGCAGGCCCCGAGGACGCCACCCAGATCCTCTCCACGCGTAAGTACAAGCGTCCCCACCTTCCCCCTTGTCCTTCTCTGGTTCTAAGTTGGTGTTGATTCATGTTGATGTGTGTGTGGTGTGTGGTTTCGCTTGCAGTGCTGACCTACTGCATCAACTACAAGATGAGCCCCGCGGACCTCGTCTCCAACTGGGAGGTCTATTACCTCAACAGGTATTAGATTATTCGTCCGAGCCATATCAAATTGAAAATATCTGAAATCAAATTCAATATAGAATTTGGAATAGATTCTATTAGAAAAATCCATTTGCGAATTAGAGAAATAAAAAGAAAGTTCAATAAATTCTATAATCCTATTTAAGAATATCATTTAGTTAAGCATATCAAGCTAACTTTATCTTTATGAAATTCTAGTATTTTTTTCTATTCTAAGTGGAACTTCCAATTTAGAACTAGTTAATAACTAAGATTAATAATTAAGATCTGACATTTTACAGATTCCCTATATATATTTTTATTTGTTACACTATTTCTGTTATGTAAGCCCACTTAGCTCAGAGGTTAGAGCATTGCATTTGTAATGCGAGGGTCATCGGTTCAAATCCGATAGTCGCCTTTTTTTTCTATCGATGTTCCATGAACAAGAATTTCTCCAGCTCATCCCATATAAGAATGTTGCGAATAACAATATCGTAGCATCTTTTGCAGCTGATATTAGGCTAGTCTTAGTGACTGTAGGTCGTTTGAGTGCTCTGCAGAAAGGGCGTCTGCTTTCTATGAAACTAGAAGTATATCCCACGCGTTGCTGCGGGAACTACTGATTTGGAATGAGATTAAACTATTCATACAATTCTTAGGAAGGGATTAACTATTATAAACTAATGTTAGTGGATAGCGTGGCACGTTGATGTGGACAACTAAATGTATGTTAGTGGATGATGTGTCTAGCTGACGTGGATATCATAATTGCTTGTGCTAGTGAACTTTAATTGCAAGTGATAGTGGATTGTTGAGGTGGACACCTTGCATGTCAAGATAATATTCTAGTGGGGTAAGAGATATAGATTTGATGATAAACATCTCAACACAAATGGTGGCGTCTTTTGCTGTTGAATTAAGCATGCCATCTGTATGGCTGTGCTGATTATTATGGATAAGATGCTCTTGGCTCAATGTTTATTTTTTGGCTGGAGCATTGTCAAGGGCCTGGAGATCGTGGGTAGGCGGCCCTCGGCTACGTAGATCGTAGCCGTCAGCCGTGTCTTCCGATCCGGAGGTTATACCCCTCATGGTGATCGGGCTTGAGAGTTCTTAGGGGAAGAGAGAGGTTTAGGGTAATTGATCTTGCTTGATTTGTCAAATGGCCATTGTTCAATACATATAGCCTCTCGGGCTGTTGAAAAGGTAACCAACTAATCTTTGATTCTAGGGAATAACAGCAAATCAAATCCTCCTTCTTTCTATCCTAGCCACTGGATGTTCCCTGCGCGTCGCGCGTGCTGGCCTGGGCGTCGCGCTCTGCGCGCTCCGCGGCCCGCCTCACGTCGCGGTTGCGCCTGCGACGGTGGTAGCTGTTGCCTTGTCAAGGGCCTGGAGATCGTGGGTAGGCGGCCCTCGGCTACGTAGATCGTAGCCGTCAGCCGTGTCTTCCGATCCGGAGGTTATACCCCTCACGGTGATCGGGCTTGAGAGTTCTTAGGGGAAGAGAGAGGTTTAGGGTAATTGATCTTGCTTGATTTATCAAATGGCCATTGTTCAATACATATAGCCTCTCGGGCTGTTGAAAAGGTAACCAACTAATCCTTGATTCTAGGGAATAACAGCAAATCAAATCCTCCTTCTTTCTATCCTAGCCACTGGATGTTCCCTGCGCGTCGCGCGTGCTGGCCTGGGCGTCGCGCTCTGCGCGCTCCGCGGCCCGCCTCACGTCGCGGTTGCGCCTGCGACGGTGGTAGCTGTTGCCCCACATGACATCTCTCGCCCCCTCGAGACCCAGCTCGTCCTCGAGCTGGAAATCTGGATACGAAGCGCGGAAAGCGTCGAGGTCTTCCCAGGAGGCTGAAGAAGCAGGTTCGCCGCGCCAGAAGACCAGGACCTGGGTGACGCCACGTGCAAGGCGAGCCTGAGTGACGCGTTCGGGAGCCGGGAGCACCGCGCCGTGCTTGATGTCCGGTAGAGGAGGTGGGGTAGCTGGTGGAGTGCCGCTGAACTTCTTGAGGGTCCCGACGTGGAATACGTCGTGGATGCGGGCTTGCGGAGGTAGCTCAAGCCGCACCGCGACCTCATTGATCTTCTCGATGACCCGGTATGGCCCCAGGTAGCGGGCCTTCAGCTTGCCCGACGTGGTGCGGGGCAGGGACGTCGCCTGGCGCTGATGTAGACGCAGCAAGGCCCAATCGCCAACTGCATAGGCGACCTGGCGATGATGGCGGTCATAGTGCAGCTTCTGCACAGCCTGGGTTTGTTCCAGGCGATGGCGTACCTCGGCGAGGAACTCCTCGCGCTCCTCCATGTCGCGGGCCACGGCTGCGACGCGGGTCTCGCCCGGCTCATAAGAATGTATGGTCGGGAGGTCGCGGCCGTAGACCACCCGGAATGGCGTCTCCCGAAGCGACGACTGGAAGGCCGTGTTGTAGACGAATTCTGCCCATGGCAGCCACCGGAGCCACTGGCGAGGGCGGTCTCCTGTGAAGCAACGGAGATACATGACGATGACGCGGTTCGCCGCTTCGGTTTGGCCATCCGACTAGGGGTGGAAGGCGGAGGTCATGTGCAGCTTGGTGCCCATCAGTCTCATGAGCTCACGCCAAAAGATGGACGTGAACACCGGGTCCCGGTCGGAGACGATGGACTGAGGCATCCCGTGGAGGCGGACGATGTTGGTGAAGAAGGCCTGGGCCACGGACTCGGCGGTATACGGATGTCCGAGCGCGATGAAGTGGCAGTACTTGCTGAAGCGGTCGACGACGGAGAGGATGACCGACTTCCCGTTGACCCTGGGCAGCGCCTCGATGAAGTCCAGCCCTATGTCGGCCCAGACCATAGACGGCACTGGTAGGGGCAGCAAGAGACCCGCCGACAGTAGATGCTCGGACTTGAATCGTTGGCAAGTGGCGCAGTCCCGCACGAAGTCCTGGACGATGCGGCGCATGTTGGGGAAGTGGAAGTCGCGCTGCAGCCGGTGCCAGGTGCGCTGTACGCCTTCATGCCCATCGTCATGGATCGCGGCAACAATCTCCTGGAGCAGGGGCGATGTAGGCGGGATGTAGAGGCGCCCGTCGTAGAGCACCATGTCGTCCCTGACCGCCCATGGTGCGGTTCTGGAGCCGGCGCGCACCTCGTCATGGATCGCGACCAGGGCAGGGTCGACGGCTTGTGCCTGGCGGAGACGGCTGATGTAGTCAAAACGCGGGGCCGAGATGGCGCAGAGGCCGCCCATGCTGTCCTCCTCAGCATCGCGACGCGAGAGGGCGTCCGCCACGACGTTGGTTGCCCCGGACTTGTACTCGACGGCGAAGTCGAAGCCGAGCAGCTTGCCAACCCAGTGGTGCTGGGGAATGGTGGCAAGGCGTTGGTCCAGAAGAAACTTGAGGCTATGGTGGTCCGTCTTGACGAGGAAGTGGCGGCCCCACAGATATGGCCTCCAGTGCCGCATTGCGAGCACGAGGTCAATGAGCTCCCGCTCATACGCCGCGAGGGAGCGGTGTCTTGGCGCCACCGGTCTGCTGAAGAAGGCGATGGGGTGGCCCTCCTGCAAAAGTACGGCGCCGAAGCCGTATGTCGACGCGTCACACTCCACCACGAACAGTTTGGCGAAGTCCGGCAAGGCCAAGACCGGCGCCGAAGTCACTGCGGCCTTGAGTGCGCCGAACGCCTCCTCGGCGGCAGCCCCCCAGGTGAAGCCGTCCTTCTTCAAGAGCGCCGTGAGGGGCGCGGCGATGGAGCCGTAGTTGTGGACGAACTTCCGATAGTAGCCCGCCAACCCAAGGAAGCCACGCACCGCCCGCGCGGAACGGGGCCGGGGCCACTCGTGGATGGCTTGGACCTTGCTGGGGTCCATGGCGACGCCGGCTGCGGAGATGGTGTGGCCCAGATAGGCAACGGCGTCCACACCAAAACAGCACTTGGAGCGCTTGACGAACAGCCGGTGCTGGCGCAGGAGCTCGAAGACGATGCGCAGGTGGCGGAGGTGATCTGCCCAGGAGGTACTATAGATCAAGATGTCATCGAAAAAGACTAGGACGAACCGCCGAAGGTAGGCCCGGAGGACGTCGTTCATCAGCGCCTGGAACGTGGCCGGGGCGTTGCACAGCCCGAACGACATCACCAGAAATTCGTAGAGGCCGTCGTGGGTGCGGAACGCCGTCTTGTGGATGTCCTCAGCGCGCATCCGCACCTGGTGGTAGCCCGAGCGCAAGTCGAGCTTGGTGAAGAAGCGCGCGCCGTGGAGCTCGTCGAGGAGCTCATCCACTACCGGGATAGGGAAGGCGTCCTTGACGGTCAGTGCGTTGAGGGCGCGGTAGTCGACGCAGAATCTCCACGAGCCGTCGGCCTTGTGGACGAGGAGGGCCGGGGAGGAGAAAGGCGAGTCGCTGCGACGGACGACGCCCTGCTCAATCATGGCGGCGCACTGGCGTTCCAGCTCATCTTTGTGCGCTGCGGGGTAGCGGTATGGCCGCACAGCGACGGGGGCCGAGCCGGGTTTGAGGACGATGGCGTGGTCCCGCGTGCGCTGTGGCGGAAGGCCCGAGGGTGTGGCGAAGACGTCCTCGTAGGCGGCCAGGAGCTCGTCCAGGAGCGTCCCACTGGCTGCCGCGATGGTGCGCAGGCTGGCGGCGGACGACGACGGCACGCCCTCCCACGTGATGGTGCGGCCGTCGTGGTGGAAGGACATCGCGCGATCCGCGAAGTTCCACACGATGGGACCGAGTGTGCCCATCCAACAGGTGCCCAGCACAACCTCGTACCCTGCAAGAGGCATCACAAAGAGATCGGTGTGGAAAGCCGTGCCGTTGATGGAGAAGGGGGCGTTCCTGATGACGCCCGGGCAGGCCACGCGCTCGCCGTTGGCGACCGTGGCAGTCAGGCGGGGCCGATCCTGGATCGGCAGTCCGGTGCGGCGCGCCGCGTCCTCGCCGATGAAACTGTGCGCCGCTGTCGAGCAAGGCGAGGAGGGAGGCCGCCCCCACGGACACCGTGATCTGGATGGTGTCCGCGACAGGAACACCAGCGACGGCGTGGAGGGAGTAGCAGGGTGCGTCGGCCCCTGGTGCCTCCGTGGCGGCGTTCGCTGTCTCCATAGCGTCCTCGGCCTCATCGACCTCCACCCCGTCCACGAAGAAGAGGTGTTTGCAGAAGCGGTTGTGGCCTCTGGTGTACGGTTCGTTGCAGTTGAAGCAGAGGCCTTGGCGGCGCCGTTCCGCCATCTCAGCCGGGGAGAGTCGACGTGGAGGTCCCTCGCCGCGACCCTGCTGTCCGGCTACTGGTGGTGCCGGAAGCGCTAGGGGCTGTTGGGGGGCCGGTAGCGCCGGCCGTGGCGCTGGGGTAGGCAGAACGCCGCGCGGGGGCGCTCGGGAAGGCAGTGGCGGCGGACGGGAGGCCTCCATCATCTCCACCTCACGCGCCAGGCTCATGGCTTCGGCGAGTGTGGTCGGGTGATGTAGCCAGACGGCGTGGCTGAGCGGTGGAAGAAGGCCCCCGGTGTAGAGCTGGACGCGTTGCGACTCCTCGAGCCGGCCCGCGCGCGGAAGGAGAGCCTGGAATTGGTTGGAGTAGTTCGCCACGGTGCCCGTGCGCCGGCATTCGGCGAGCTCGAACATGGGTGCGGAACGGAGGGGAGGGCCGAACCGCAGGTTGAGGAGATCCTTGAAGTGGCTCCAGTTCGGCGTGCCGTCATCCGTCTGCAGCTGGATGAACCAGAGCTGCGCGACGTCGTCCAGATGGTACGACGCCATGGGCACGCGCTCGTCGACCGTGGTGCGATGTTGGCGGAAATAGGCCTCGCACTTGTTGATGAAGAGCATCGGATCGGTTGTGCCGTCGAAGCGGGGAAAATCCCACTTCTTGTGTTTCGGGTGAAACTCCTGCTCGCGCGGACCGAACTGACGGTGGCCATCGGCGCCCCCTGATCCGGACGACTCGGACTGCGCCTTCATTGAAGCCATGTCGGTTTTCAGCGCGGCTAGGTCGGCGGTCATGGCTTGCATCTGTGCAAGGAGATCGGCGAGGGTGGGTTCTGCCATGGCGACAGAAGTAGCGGTGGATTCGGATGGGGAGTGTGGTGGTGGCGGCTGGGCGTGGAGGGCTGAGGACGCGGCGGTGGTGGATGGTGTAGCGGAGGAGGATCGCCGGGTAGCCGATACCAGGTTGTCAAGGGCCTGGAGATCGTGGGTAGGCGGCCCTCGGCTACATAGATCGTAGCCGTCAGCTGTGTCTTCCGATCCGGAGGTTATACCCCTCACGGTGATCGGGCTTGAGAGTTCTTAGGGGAAGAGAGAGGTTTAGGGTAATTGATCTTGCTTGATTTATTAAATGGCCATTGTTCAATACATATAGCCTCTCGGGCTGTTGAAAAGGTAACCAACTAATCCTTGATTCTAGGGAATAACAGCAAATCAAATCCTCCTTTCTATCCTAGCCACTGGATGTTCCCTGCGCGTCGCGCGTGCTGGCCTGGGCGTCGCGCTCTGCGCGCTCCGCGGCCCGCCTCACGTCGCGGTTGCGCCTGCGACGGTGGTAGCTGTTGCCCCACATGACAAGCATAAACAACCACTTTCTATTAACTATGATCAAACTTTGTTTGATGTCTTGATGAGTCATTAAATCCCATCAACATTTAGGTATGACTAAAATCTTGCAGCTCATGTTCAATATTCTCCCGTCTGTATTGAGAGATGCCTCCCTGATGATTATGATTCCAGGGTCCATATATTTCTTTTTTGTTCTTTTATTTACATGATGCAGCTAAGGAAACTGAAAGAACTAATTTATGCAGGCAATTGGATGGCTTAAAGCTTGAAAGCTCGTATCTTGATGGTTTTCTGTCACATCTTCAGAATGAAGTTAAAGACAGGATAATAAAAGAAGAAGCCAACCTCCACATTTACTCCAGTAACGATGCCGACATGTTAGTTCCACATATCAGATTCATTTACGTGCATGCTTGTCAAAGAAGTACCTTTGTTTCTTATTTCACTGTCAAGAAAAAAAATATAAATGTAATGTAGAAGTAACTGCTGCAGGCTCTTGAGCAATTCACATGCAGATGAAGGGGCATTTCATGACACACCAGGCTCTAAACAGGAAAAGCCACCTGAAGAGTCATCTAACTCTGAGTTAACTCCTCTGACAAGTGACAGACCATCATCCAGCAGAGTGGCCAAAACAAATGCTGATCGTATTACCCCTTTTGCAACACGAGTAAATAAATTTACGCAACAGTATGTTCTCAATGCTGATAATGCAGTTAGTGTGCCAAGTAAAAATGCTGAAATCACAGAAGATGAAGTAATTAGAAGAATTCAACCAAGTCAAAGATGTTCCTTACAAGTTCAGCACTCACAGCCTGAACCAGGTTGCAGATTCATGTATGACAGAATGGAAGACAGAGTAAGGGCATTGCTATTTTGTTTTATTAATTATCATAAGCATCTGCTCTTTGACTGCATCCCTTTTCCAGTTTAATTACTTGGAAGATCGGATACGAAAATCAGCAAGCTTGTTTTCTGCATCTGGGTTTTGTGGAGAACCTGCAGATGCTACCCTTGCGTCAGAGGTAATTGCACCGCCTAGTTTTGTTCTTTTAACTACTTACCTCATCATCACCCCTTTCCTTGATAGGATATCCAATTATCTGCCCTCTGCAGGAGAAAATGTTTGCAGTCGGTACAGTAGCTTGTGATGGGGAAGGTCATTTGAATGAAAAGTCTATCTTGCTACAGGGCGGGTGAGTGTGCTTCTTGGACTCATTCATGTGATGATCTTTGCTTAGTCACCATTTTGTTATTTCTTTTGGCTAATTACAGAAACATCTTTTTTGTAGTGTTCAACACTCCAGGGGACAGCGTGTGCGCCTTGACTTGAAGGATCTTGATCACTTCTCCTTGTTTCCTGGGCAGGTAAGCGCAGCCAGTTCTATTGCCATATACATTATCTGCTGAGTCAAATTAACACAAATTTAAATAACAGGTGGTGGGTATTGAAGGCCACAATCCCAGTGGACACTGTTTTGTTGCATCAAAATTAATTGATTCCATACCGGTCTCTGTGGATGCTCAACTTCCTATTGCTAAGAAACAAGCTATTGATAATGAAAGCAACCAAAACTCTGACGCTGACACTCTGTCAAGAGCATTGTCATCGGTTAGTTCCTGTCTGTTCATATATGTTTAATGAACAATTCGAAATAATGCTGCATCAAACATATATGTTTAATGAACAATTAGTATATTTCACCCAAGCTTAAACTGATGTCAGTTCATTGTTCTTCTATTTTAATTATGAATCAAATGCATGTTTATACTTTCTTCATTTATTGCATGGTCATGCTCAATCAAAGGAGAGTAGGCCAATCATTAATTTAAATAATTACTGTTTTACCTCATGTCTTTTACAGGTCATCGCGGCAGGTCCCTATACAACAACCGATAATCTGTTGTTTGAGCCACTGCAAGAACTTCTTTCATATGCTTGTCGTAAGCAGCCTCAGCTGCTCATATTGGTGAGTCCTCTCAATTCTATACATGGGACAACACATTGATGTTTGAAGTATTCTGCTACTGTACACATCAATTGTTCTTTGGCAGATGGGACCCTTCATTGACTCTGATCATCCTGACATAAAAAAAGGAACTGTTGACCAGAGCTTTCATGATATTTTCCATTTTGAAATTCTGAGAAAGGTAGGTAAATGCTGATTTCTGAAGGTGTAATGCTGGCACATTGCCAAATGCAATATTTATTCATGTGTGTTATATTTTTTTGTTCAGATTCAAGACTTTACCCAGTATCTGGGGAACACTGTCCGTGTAATTCTCATTCCATCCGTGCGTGATGCTCACCATGACTTTGTTTTCCCTCAGGTTTGTAATTTTCCTTATTGAGATTCAGATCTGATTTAATAATTATAAACATGTTGCTGTACCATTACATATCAATTAATGTCTGCAAAGTTAGATGTAAATTTTGCTGAGATAGTGCAACAAGTTTACTTCCAACCTACTAGGCTTTATAGTCTGGTAGTATGTGCAGATGAATTGTGTTATTGTTATTTAAGCCTTTTTTTTAATGTTCTCAGCACAAGCATCTCTAATGCTATATCTGTTTGCTACATGCAGCCTGCATTTGATTTGAATTTGCCAGAAGATATCACACATCAGGTATATGTGTTACTCTGTAAGATTGCTCTTGTGAGGTATTTGGTAATGATATTCCTTTGTTTTTAAAAGGTTTACATACATTATGCAGATTACTTGTCTGGCAAATCCATGTCTCTTCAGTTCTAACGAGGTACACTATGTTAATAGTTGTAATGAGTAATGTAATGGTTGGAGCATGCAAAATATATATATGGTTTTCCTTGTCTAATTATCAAATAGGTACGCCTTTATTTTGGTTAAGTTATTTCTGTCATTGTCCTACAAATTAAAATTGAGACATGGTCATTGAACTCAAAAGAATCTTTTTCTCCTTGTTGTGATCGTCATATGCTCCTCATCTCTGCATTTTCTCTCTTGCATTGTCTAGAAGAGTCCATTCAATGCTTAGGGATTACCAGGCCTAAATGCTGCCACACTGTTCCTGTATTTGCTCATGAGATATTCTCCAAATTTGTAACTTATTGGGATTTTTTTTTCTTGAACACAAGGAGAGCTGTGTATCATTATATTAAGAATGGAAATGTTCTTAATACTTCTCATGCATATTATGAGCAAAATTCATCTTATATGTTGTTAGATTAGAAATGTGTTGATAAGTGTAGTCTTACCCAAAAATGTTTGCTATCCTTTTTTTCCAGATACATTTTGGATGTTGTACAGTGGACGTTCTGAAACAGCTCAGTGGTGAGGAAATTTCTCGCAAGCCACCTGTCGGAAAGCCTGGAGATAGGATTGGTAGACTTGCCTCACACATATTAAAGCAACAAAGGTGATTCCATTTGGCTTTATCATATTGTATCAGTGGGGACGGATTGTGTGCAGTTTATGAGTTCTGATGTAGAGCTCTTCCTACAGTTACTATCCTCTATACCCTCCTGCTGCTGGTGTGCCATTAGACTTCTCACTTGCTAAGGAAGCATTGGAGATCTCATCAGCACCAGATGTTCTCATTCTTCCTTCTGATCTTGCACCATTTGTGAAGGTAATAACAAGTTTTTAGTACATGCAGCACATTTATTGTAAACTTCGAATTAATATTCATATATTCGAATTCTGCCCATCCGTGAACCCATTGTTCAAAAGTCAGAACTGTATATTCACATGTCTGTTGTTTATAAGTTACTTCCTTCTGAATGGAATGATGCTGAACAGCTATTATGTGCAGGTACTTTCCCTTGGAGAAGGTAGCGACGTCCAGAAACGGTTTATCTGTGTGAACCCTGGGAGGTTGGCAAAGGGTATTGGTGGGGGCACATTTGTGGAGCTTTACTACAATGAGGGCATCGACAAGACCAACGCCTCCATCATCCGCATATAGGATTACTGTCGGGGCATATCACCTAACATGAAAAGAGGATCTGATTCATTCGCTGCAGAAAATTACCTAAGGCTTCTCTTGTTTGCCACACCAGAAGCCCACCAAAAGGAAGGATTGAAGCGGTAAGATTTATTTTTGTGGCAAGCTTTCTTGGGGACATGTAAATTGAGCTCGGAAATCCATCTCAACGTTTGTTATCCCAGAAAGTTTTGCTTAACATGTGGCATTTCCGTTCTAACCATGTACCTGGACTAAAAAGTTCATATTATTGTCAACTAACAACTGACCTGGTTCTCTTCAGTCCTGCTGTATATATCAGGAATTGGTTGGTCCATCCCTGCTGTTTTCCATATAGCTTTCTTATGGTTCCATGATTACTAGCAGTTTGTCCAGATTAAGCTGTAATGCGCCTTTTCAGATTAACCAAGTACTTGGACTAGAAAGTTAATATTATTGTCAACTAACAACTGATCTGCTTCTCTCAGTCGTACTGTATATCAGGAATTGGTTGGTCCATGCTGTCCGCATAGCTTCTTATGGTTCCATGACTACTGGTAGTTTGTATCCAGATTGTTAACAATATAATGAAGCTGTAATGCGCCTTTTCCCAATTTTGGGTTGTGTTAAATAAATCCTGTTAGATAGCCATACAACTTCCTGAATACTCGATTAATCAAGCGATGAACCTAAACTTTTTTAAAAAGGTGATGAACAAAGGCAGCCTGCCACCCACCGTAGTGCAATGCCATGAATATTTATTTCATCGTTGAAAAAAAGACGTTTGTAACATCTTTTCACCTTTTTTTTTATATACACCTGTACAGGGATGCTTCTTTTTATGGCTCATTGGCGCCCTATTGTGTGGTACTACTGCCTTGTTTGGCCTGATATTTTCATTTTTCTGTCCAAGTGTTGGTGTGTGAAAATGTGGATCCAGTGTCACGTCCAGGAGTGCCACTTGTTTTCTAGACCCGGTTTTTATATATTTTTTTTGTTGTGGAGCTTGTCTTTTCTGGTTCGAGGAAAAAGCCATACCGGGGTTGCTCATATGCGGACATTTTCTGTATGGCAAGAAATGCGCACGTGCAATACTAATGCATCTGTCTTTTTTTTGAAATGGGTTGTCTTTTGCGCTGCAGCGGTAAATAGTTGCTTTGCATTAGATCATATGCTTATTGATGTCAGGGGTTAATTAGAACCTATATACCATTATAACTATCATGATTTCAAAATATGCCATTACAATTTACATATTATGAAATATGCCACTAAACTCCCTGTAGCTTGTAATCCTATTGAAATTTTATTGGCATGGTTTAATATAACTGAAGTTTTAGTGGTATGATTCGTAATAATGCTCAAATTGTAGCGGTACTTTTTTCAAACAAAACTAAATTATAATGATATATGTTTCCGAATACATGAATTGTACTCGTGTATCTCCAAATCATGACAGTTATAATGGCATGGTCCAGTCTTGATGTCAGTTCCATGAAACCTAACAAATACACTAACAATTACATGCTCGTATTCGGGGAATTTGAGGTTCGTCTGAGGTCGATCATACCATAGTGCTAAACTTGTGTGTTAGACGGACTGTCGAGCGAGTTTGCCAAGGCGTCCCAGCTAATCTGAAGAAGGCCTCTCTTCCTAACAGCATACACACGATAGTGATAGTGATATCCATATCCATAACAAAAACGTGAACTGAATTTGCTCCGGACAGCAATATGAGTGAACGGAAACAAAGCTGCAGAAATGATCATTGCTGCTTGCTTTCCTTCTTCCTTTCCCTGAAGTACGCCAGCCACAGGTTGGCCACCCAGAGGATGCTCACCGCTATCCCGGCGCCGATGACGACAGTCCACGACGCCCACGCCCACGCGGGTACGCGGCCGCCGCCTCCGCCGCCGGAGGACGCGTAGAAGACGCCGACCATCCTGACGAACCAGGCCGGCCCGAGGACGGCCCTGGCGACCGTGTACGCGGCATAGAACGGCAGCGAGAGCCGGGCGTAGAGCCTGGCGGCCAGCGGCGAGTCGTGCCGGCGCATGGCGGCGAGCGTCCACGCGTTCTGCGCGGCGCTCGTGGCCTCCGCGAGCACCACCAGCGGCAGCAGCGCGGCCGCGCCCGCGGCGGCGGCGTGGCGGCAGGTGGCGAGGACGTAGAGCGTGGCGAGGTGGTGCGCGATGAACAGGGCCTCGTCCCGCAGCAGCAGGAGGTAGTGCGCGAGGTCCACGGCGAAGTAGGCCGTGCTGAAGTCGAGCACCAGGTCCTCGGCGGCCGCGTTGGGCGCCGCCGCCGGGAGCGCGAGGAGGAGGCTGCGGGTGGTGGTGCCGGCGCCGCTGGCGGCGGCGTAGCGGGACAGCAGCACGGCGCGGAGGGCGAGCAGCGCGGCGGGCGTGCCGTGGAAGAGCGAGGTGAAGCAGCTGGCGGCCTCGGCGCGGCGCCGCGGCGGGCTCCAGCCACGGAAGACGATGAAGTAGCCGACGAGGTAGATGGACGCGAACATCGCCAGGAACGGCAGGAACATGCACTCCGCGTCCCCGTCCGCGCGCGGCGTGGCGACGGCGACGACGTGCTCCTCCATGTGGGATCAGAGCAGAAGGCGCTCAGCTAGCTGCTAGTCACCGCGGATAGATGAGCCTGAGCCGTGTCCGCCGGCCGCGCCGCGTTCGTCGTCTCGCGCGGTGAAATGAAACCGAAAGAGTTGGCTCGCGCGCTCGCAGCGTGACTGGCCGGCTTGGGTTGGCCCGGCTGTGAGTTGATGAGCTCTCGCTTTCTGGCGTGGCAACAGTACGTTTTGCGCCACGCACTTGAGAAACCAGAGCATATTCTCCTTTCTCAAACCCTGCATATTCTGACCTCCTTGCTTTCTTAAAAGCAGAGAATTTATTCTCCTTATTTATATAAAAAAAAAAACCCTGCATATCCTGAGAGTCGAGAGCGACGCCAGCTACTCGCTCATCTGTGTCTCTTATAAAGACTATACGATACTCCGTGCGTTGCTGCGGGATCCAATAATATCGAATGGGAGAATGTAAGGAGAGAGAAATACTGAAATTATGAAGGAAATATACATACGTTTATTTAAACCTTTGACAGATACATATTGAATAGGAGAGGGATCTCGAGGAGCAGTGCTATAGTAAGGTATAGAGGGAAATATCAGTTGCACCACACTAAAAATGATAGACCACAGCGATCGGGATCAGATGGAAAAAAACAGCGGAGGATGGCCTAGCCGATCTTTGGGTTAGCCTACAAAATTACCGGTAGAGCTAGCGCCAGGATGTTCGGACGGACGCCCGTGCGCTGCACTCCGATTCGGCTCCATGCGGGGCCCACGCCGCTCAAGCGATAAGAGGGGAAGGGCACACGACGCCTCTGATTCGAAAGGGTCTGGCCACGGCGTCGTATAGATGCCCTGCCTGCGCCGAGAGAGACGATGCAGCAGAAGGTGTGGAGGAGAGATGTAACATCTGATCTACTTTGAAACATCCAAATACAACAATTGCAACAACGTTTAAAGGCAGTTGAAACACTTAAAACATGCTTCTGAAACACTTGAAAACCATTGCAACCATACGCAACATCCAAATAAAACACATGCAACGTATGTGTGAAACATATGTAACATTCAGACAAACAAACTTGTAACATGCGTCTGAAAAACACAGATGAAACATACCTCTGAAACATCTGAAACACTCGAAACATACGCTTGCAACATGCCTCTAAAACAATTGCAACATCTCCCGATCTACTTTTGCGATATCTATATAAAACAAATGCAACATACTTCCGAAACGGCTGAAACACTTGAAACATATATATGCAACATAGGGGAGGGGAAGGCTGGGCCGGTCGATTCTGGCCGTCGGGGTGGGGGGAGCACTACTACACAGAAACTTTTACAAGGCGTTTCTAAAATGGCCTCCGAGGCGGTTGGGCCGGTTGCCCGCCTCAGTTATTCGTGGCAGGGCAGCCGGCCCAGTAACCGTCTCGGTTAATGCTTAACTGAGGCGGGCATTATAAGGTAACCGTCTCAGTTAATGTTTAACCGAGATGGTTGTCCTAACGCAACCGCCTCCGTTAATATATTAACCGAGGCGGTTGTCTTAAAACAATCATGAGGCGGACGCCTTACAATGCCCGCTTCGGTTAATCTATTAACGGAGGCGGTTGGTACAAGGAAGCCACCTCGATTAATATACGATTAACCGAGGCGGTTAAATTAATTCATAACTTTTTCATATGAACTCGGATGAAGACAAACTTTATATTAAAATTATAGTTCTCGACGAGATCTACAACTTTATAGTTGAAAAGTTTTTGAATTGATACTTTTAGGGTCCAAAAATACTATTTTAAGTGCATAAATTTTGAAATTTGAAATTTAAAATTGTCAAACGATCTTAGATATTGACATGGTCTCTACAATAGTTATAGTTTTCAATAGAATCTACAACTCTGTAGTTGAAAAGTTTTTAATTTGAAGATGTTTATAGTCCCAAATATATGTTCAAAGGTTATGGATTTTGAAATTTAAAATTTTGAATTCCTAAATGATCTCAAATATTCACATAGCTAATACCAAAGTTCTAGTGGCCGACCTAATCTACATGTTTGATATTGACAAGTTTTTTATTTAAAGTCACCTAAAGTCTCAAATATGTGTTTGAAATTCACATATTCTGAGACTCAATTTTTTGAATTTTTCAAACTATCTCTGATGAAGATACATCCTAAGTTGTAGTACTTCACAAGATTTAAAAATTTGTATTTGAAAGTTTTTTCATTTGAGTTCATTTAGTAGCTAAAATATCCATATAAGATTACGAAATATTGATATAAAAAGATAGCATATTATATATAGACAAGAATGATTGTGTGATGCAGTGGTAGAGATGTTGTAGTGTTAAGCGCTAGGTCGTGGGTTCGATTCTTCAAAGTCACAAGTTTTTTTGTTTTTTGGGTTTTCTGGAGAACATTAACAGAGGCTAGTTTTTTGGGTTTTCTAGAGAACATTAATGGAGGCAGACATTTTAAGACATCCGCCTCGGTTAATGGGATTAACAGAGATGGGCAGTATTAACCGAGGTGGTTGCCTTATACCGACCGCCTCGGTTAATCGAGGCGGATCCGCTGACTGGATTAACCGTGACCTTTTGACGGAGGTGGTTGGCTTGCCCGCCTCGGTTAATCGATTTTGCTCGCCTCGGTTAAGTTTTCTAAAGTAGTGGAGCTCGGTCGCAAGGGTGAGAGAGGGCGCCGCCGAGGGTAGGGAGGGCACTGCGCCAGGGTGAGGGAGAGCTGCCCACTCTCCTGTAACACCACCGTGCCACCTCCATGGATCTCGCTCGTGCTTCATGGATCTCGCCAGGGTGGGAGAGAGAGCCACCGGATCCGCCGGCGTTGGGCACTCCCGGTGGGTGAGGATGCCGGGTAGGGGCGAAGGACGCCAGGGTGGGGGAGGAGGATGCCGAGTGAGGGGCACCGCTGCCGGGCAGGGAGGCAGCCATGGGCGCGTCGAGGTGGGGCAGGGTGCGAGCGCGGAAGAGATAAGAATGGGAAGGAGGAAACGAGGGCGACCGGCCGTGCAGGAGTGAGAGGTGGGAGACTGTCCGAATGGAGATTTTTTAATTTTGGGCCCGCTCCTGGGGAGCCGTGTTCGGATGCAGAGTCACAGACGGGCGTCCTTATAGAAGCACTACCGCAAGATTATTACTACATTTATTGGAGGTCTACTCTTCCAAAATTAATATGTAGTCATCCAGTAATTCCACTAGTGAGTCATTTCATCAAGCAAATAGGTGCCCACGTATATGAGAAAAAGGTACATCGTACGTACTGCTTACATGAAAATAAACAAAATTTGAAATTTACAAAACACATAGGAGGAAGAGAGAATCCAAACAACACCTATCTAACATTGATGTGGTGATACTTTCATAATGCTTACATTTCTTAAACAGAAATGAAATATATATCCACTGAAAACAATGATATAGCATAGACATCACACAATCATGATATAAAAGGTACTTCCGAAATCTAATTTAGTGCTTCTACCAACTTCTATGGTCTCTAATACATTTACTACTTTATACATGTCTCAAGTCAGACTTGACGTTAATGGCAGAGCCAACATAATCAACGACTTTAAGGAATCAAGACTCTTTTCTTTTTATTCATGTTGCATATGCAAGTTGTTGTTTTATTCATGAATCATATATTCAAACTCCACGGGCTTCCTCAAGCAATTGTGTTGTTTTATTCATGAATCATATATTCAAACTCTATGGGCTTTGAAGGCATCTAGGCCCCGAGAGTTGGTTTCGGCAATTGATGACAACACATTATTACCATGACTAACGTGTGTTTTGCAGAAACTTTGATAAGTTAGGTCATAGGGTTGATAGCTGCTTTGGGCACTATGGTATTCATGCCCCTTAATGGAATTCATTTCGGTTTTCAAAGGATTGACGACAAGATTAAGGACGGTTAGTTCCGGATGTCAAGGTGTTGAGTTACATTCGGAATTGTCGTTAGGATCTTCGTTTTTTCCTTTGGCCGTACTATAAAGAGGGGCATGAGCGAGTAGCTTGACCTAGGTGAGTCTTTTGTTTAGGTGTGGTGCACACTTGTCAAACTTAGCACTAGGTAGCTCAAGAAAAGCTCAAAGTTCAGTTGGAAGCAACTTGGTTCAAGTTGCGTCGCGTTTCGAAGTCGTTTGAGCCGTTTTCCTTTGACCGGACGCGGTCTCTGTCTCGACCGGACGCGTCCGGTCAGTACTAACAGTTACTGTGTTTCAGCTCGGTTGACCAGACGTGGTTCTTACGAGGACCGGACGTGGTGATCATGCTGACACGTGTCTCAGAGGGTAAAACATCTAATCGGACGTGACTGGGAAGTGATCGGACGCGTCCGGTCACGTTCCAGTAAGGTACTTTGCTGACCTGACGTGTCCGGTCATCACTGATCGGACACGGTCGAGCGTCAGGTCAAAGTATAGTAAGGACCTTGCACGATCGGACGCGTCCGATCACCCCTTATCGGTGCGTCCGGTCACTTAGCAGTGTTGTTTAGTTTTTCGACCGTTACGTTCGACCGGCGCGTCCGGTCAGTGCGTATTTTGCTGAGTTGGCAGGTAACGGTTGGATTTGACTGTGGGGTGTATAAATACATCCCCTCCACCTCTTTTAGAGGTCTCTTGCTCATTTGTTCAGCTGAGAAACACCTTTCAAGTGCAAGGGAGTGCAAGAGCTCTAGTGAGGGTAGTGATTTGAGAATCAAAGTTTGAGAATCCCTCATTAGTGACTAGGGAGTAGCAAGTGTGCATCCATCTTCTCATTAGGCTTGGTTTGGTCAAGTGAGAGTTCTTGCTTGTTACTCTTGGTGATCGCCATCACCTAGACGGCTTGGTGGTGATTGAGAGTTTGGTGATCATCCGGCGGAGCTTGTGGATGACCCAACTCATCTTGTGAGCGGTTTTGGGCGATTCACCGTGACGGAGTGTCGAAGAATCAGCCCGTAGAGAGCACTTGATCCTTGCTCGGATCAAGGGGGAGCTACACCCTTGCGCGGGTGCTCCAACGAGGACTAGTGGGGAGTGACGACTCTCCGATACCTCGGGAAAATATCGTCGTGTTCCTTACCCTTACTTTTAAGCATTTACTTTCTCGTATTACTTTCATTACTTGGTTTACTTTCCTAGAATTGCCATGCTAGACTAGGATTGAAACTTAGGGTGCAAAACTTTTTACCGGTAGAATCACAAGGAACACAAGTAGGCACTAGGGGTGAACTTTGGCTTGTAGGATTTAATTCTTGCAATTAATTTTTAGAAAAGCCCAATTCACCCCCTCTCTTGGGCATCTTGATCCTTTTAATTGGTATCGGAGCCGAGTTGCTCCTAAATTAGGCTTCACCGCCTAGAGCAAGATATCTAACGGGGAAGGACCACCTCCCACCTTTGAGGGAGATAATTTTCCATATTAGAAAATCCGCATGGAGGCGTACCTCGAAGGCATAAATGTTGGGTGTCTTAGAGCCACCACCGAAGGGCTTTCCACTATCAAGGATCCCGCCAACCCAAGTGGTGACGAGGAGAAGTACGACCGGTGGAATGCAAAGGCCAAAAATGCACTCTACCGGGGCCTAGGCAAGGATATCTTCAATCATGTGTGTAATGCAAAAAACGCTCATGAATTGTGGGAAAACCTTTGTGCTCTCCATGAGGGAACTAAGAGTGAGCGTGAGGAACGCTATCACATTGCTTTAAAGAAAATTAATTCTTTTGAGATGCTTCCCAAAGAAAGTGCTAATGACATGTACACTCGATTGAATGTTCTTGTAGAGGATCTCAATGCTCTAGGGCTCACTCAAATGAGTCAATCGGATGTTGCAAGGAGGATCTTGAGCGTTCTTCCCGTTGAGAAGTATGGTCACATTATCACCGTGCTTCACCAAAGTGATCTCTCCACCGTAACACCGACACAAGTATTGGGAAAGATCAATGCACATAAGATGTACATGCACATCACTCCGAAAGAGGGCTCATCATCTTCCAAGAAGAAGGACTTGGCCTTCAAAGCTAGCCATGACAAGAAAAAGAAGAAGGGCCAAGCCATGATGGTGCAAGAAAGCTCAAGTGAAAGTGATATTGATGATGCATCACTTGCACTCATGGTGAGAAAGACCACCAAGATGCTAAAGAAGCTCAACAAGAGTGGCATCAAGTTCGATGGGAAGAAGAAGAAATTCTTCACAAGTAGCAAAAGGAAGCCTATATTCGAGATGGATTGCTATAATTGTGGTGAACTTGGTCACTTAGCTCATCAATGCCCTAAGCCTCCAAAAGACAAGTACAAGAACAAGAACAAGGGCAAGAAAAAATGATTCAAGTGATGAAGAAGATGAGAAGAAGAAGAACAAGCCGTACAAGAAGAAGGATGTTAAGAGAAAAGAGTTTCACAAGAAGAAGGGAGGCAAAGCTTACATTGTTGGTGATTGGCTCACCGACATTGAATCATCATGTGAGTCCTCCGATGATGAGAGCGATGATGAGAAAGAGAAGGTTGCCGCATTTGTGATTGTGCCATCATCATCTTCACCGACATCTTCATCACCACCTTCACCGCCACCTTCACCATCATTGTCCACTACTCACCTATGCCTTATAGCCAAGGGTGAATGAAAGGTACAAAACAATGATAGTGATGATGATGATAGTGATAGTGATGATGAATATGATGCACCTTCTTATGATAAACTTGTAAAATTGTTGAACAAATACTCTAAAGTCATAAGAAGAACTAGAAATGAAAATGATGAGCTCCAAAATGAAAATGACTCACTCTCATCTAAGCTCGAGAATGCACAAAAGACTAGTGATGAGCTCAAAGATCAAAATGAAATTATGTCTTCTACTCTCAAGGAGCTCAAAACTTCTAACAAAGAGCTTAGAGATGAACATGATAAACTTGAGAAGAAGCATGATGAGCTCAACACTAGGCACAACTCGCTAAAAGACAAATACTCTACATTGAAAATCAATTATGATAGTCTTGTTGTTGCTAATGAGCTTTCTCTTGAGACACATGATGCCACTGTTGATGCAAAAGTGGATCTGCAAACACAAAGGGCTAATACCCAAAATCGATATCCAAAGCGTGCCAGTCGATTTGACCTGTTAATCGACAAGGATGAAGATACAAGCACTTTGGTCCTGACAACAGCGATACGCCCGGAAGTCACGGCCAAGAGGTACTCACGCGGAACTCGAGGATCGTCGAAGATCGCACTGAAGCGATGCAGCTCGCCGAATCGATGAGAACTCGTGAAAAAGGAAAAATATGCAAATTGACAAAGTCGTTGAAAAGTAAATAGACGTAAATAAGAATAAAAGCTGGTTTTTGATATTGATTGATTGATTTTCATTACATTGCCCTTCACTCTATATTTATACCCTGATCTACAGAAACGTAACCAAATACGACTAGGACACTAAATCCAAATCTAAGGAAACACATGACTCTTATACAAATCAGACTCTAATAAACATAGAAAAGGAAATCAATTCCTATCTATTCCCTTGCCCGCCTAAATTACGATGGAATTCCCATCGACCTCCTTTCCATCGGCACACTCCCTGTTTCATCGGCAGCAGCCTTCAAGCCTTCTTTCATCGGCACACTTCCTACTTCATCAGCAGTAGTCTTCAAGCCTCCCTTCATCGGCATCGGCAATAATATCCTTAACCTTATCGGCAACACCTCAATCCAACCTAACTTCTCCATACACCGCCACCATTCATCGGCAGCCTTCTTCACAAGCTGTCTTTTATCGGCTATCAATATACACAATAACTTTTCTCCTGCTGATTAGCCCACTCTGACCATCTTGACACGTGCCAAAAAATGGTGTCAACACATACCCCCCAATTTCGGAGTATAAAACATTGATGCTCCGAAATTTACTCTAGATAATGCTTGCCTTTACCTATTTTTCTCAACCCATTCTCCAAGCATGACATAATCTGTTACTGAATCTAATCAAATCTAGTTCTGATTCACACATATCAGCAAATATCGCACAATCTCCAACTACTCTTACCCTAATTATGGTTAAGATACCGAAATAACAATCCATCGGCAAGATCTTAACATAATTAACGCCACCATTTTAGAATCAAAAGATTTTGTACTGAGATCTTTTCCAAGTCATGATCACTTGCCATCAAATCCCCTATACAATCCCTTGATTGTCGTGCGAATAGTTACCATATCCATCTGAACCACCTCGACCTACATGCGCGGCATAGAGATAAGTCCATAATACCCCTACTCCAAGCAACCTATAAATAGATTTCTCCGGAACGCTCATCTTCTACCCTCAGACTCCAACCTTTTGCATTCTCTCTCTCCGACGGCGACCTCGATGAACAACCGCGCGACCTCAACCAACAAGAGCTCCTTCCAGTATCACCTTCAAGTTCCCAGCCTGTGCCTTCATCTTCCTCAGAGCAATGGCGATCAACTTCAACGTCCCTGCGGTTCGTTCTACTTTCGTTACTTTTACCTTGATTCTTTTGGTCTTTGCGAGTTCATATAGTTAGTAATTTTTCCCTCTTTTCTCATTCTTTTGATCCTCTGAACTTAGGAACTACGCAACAAACTGGTTATTCCAACTGACCAACCACACTTCCAATGCTTAGGTCTAATGGGTGACCCAGATCCAACTAATTTGATCAACGTATAATCTAACAGAATTCCCTTCAAAGCCCAAAACTTTTCTTTAAATCTATGGAAGGACACATTCCGATCCTGGCCCAAACCCACCAAAGGGTGGAAAGATTGGTATTTGAGGGTTAACAGGTCGATGCAGGTGTACTGGGCAGAGCGGAAAATAGACCAATGCATTAGGCTGTCTATTGCCGATATGCAGAAGAATGAATCCATGATGATTGCTGCTGCTTACTTCTGGTCAGATACAACAAACACCTTCATGTTTGGCCATGGTCTAGCCACCCCTACTCTTGCCGATGTATACATGCTCACTGGCTTGGACATCTCGACTGTCGATGAGGCTTCCATCTATGGTAGGAGAGCCGAACATAGAGTGAACACACGCAACATCGGCGGCTGGACAGGATACATCCAGGAATACCAAAGGACTGGCACTGTTAACCAGAGGGAACACGCCACATTCTTGAATATGTGGTTGGAGAAATTTATCTTCTGCGACCGATCGGTAGGACCAACCAACGCCTTCCTTTCTGCGGCCGAACTCTTGGCCAACGGTGTAAGGTTCCCGCTCGGTCGATACCTTCTGAGCTCCACCTATCACCTCCTCCACCAAGTATCCCAGAAGCTCTTGCTGGGTGAACCCATCGGCAATTTGGGAGGCCCATGGTGGTTTATCAATATGTGGCTAAATGCCCATATACACAAACGTCTGCAGTGGGATTTCTTCGCCCAAGAATTCCCACGAGAAATCGCCGAAGATTACGTTCTTGGGGATGAGGAATCGGCAACACGCCCCCCTCTCAACTTCGGTGAAGCCATAATTGTCCTCCCTGGAACAGAGGCCAATGAAGATCAAATCGGTAGATTTTTCCAGAACTTCTACAACGGTCTCTCTCGCGATCATAGGGCTTGGGTACCCTATATCGATGAAGAGAACAAGTTCTCCCTTCTCTTCAACTTTGCCGATGATGAGCTGAACCAAGACAATGAGCTTATGATGGCCATCATCACTCCCAGGGCAATTCCGGTGAACACATTTGGTAGTGGGAAAAATTCCAATACCACCTATGAGTTCTACAATCCATCGGTAGTATCCCGTCAACTGGCTTTTGGGCAACTGCCAATCAAGTTGTGCTTTGCCGATGTGATCAAGCCCAGAGAAACAATCACCAGCGGAACAGAATGGAGCAGGGTAGTGAGACTCGCCCCCAATGCCGATATCTCAGACGTTGATCTTTCCATCTGGTCACCAGCGTCTTTTATTACCGAATCATATAAGCAATGGTGGCGAGAATGGAAAGAACAATTATTCGCAACATCCGCCCATACATATCGGCACATGATCGATCCCGACTACGCCATTCCCGATGATGCAGTAAGCTTCTTTTAACTTCCTTTTGTTTCTCCTTTTTCATATATCGGTGGCTAATCTTTCTTGTGACAGGCCGATGACCCAGTTCCATCCATAAGCAAGAGTGGGAAACCTTTCAACCTCTAACCTATGTCCCCAATTTCAGCGATCGGCTACAACGCCCCCACCTTAGCCACTTTGACTTTCCAGAGGACCCGTGCCAAGACCATCACCTCTAGATCAAAGCTAGCAACAGCTAGGGCTACTCCGTTGGCTGCCGCTTCAAGCCTAATCAAGGCTTTCAAGGTAATAACCTCATTTATTTTTACTCATGCCGATACAAACTATATTAACATGTAACCATCAGGGTGTAAGAACCGCTGCCGGATCATCATCGACAACTCCTCCAACACCAAGCACCACTACCTCCAGTCAGCCTTCAGAGGTATTCTTTTAACTTTACATTTTATCTGTTAAACATCCAATCTTACACTTGTTTTGCAGCAGCAAATGGGCACATCGGCAAGCATACCAGGCGCTCAAGCTCCACGATCAACAAGTGCCGATGCCCCCCAGCCAACTGTCGCTGAGACCCAAGTAAAGCGTAAAGCTTTAACTGATGCCGAGGCTCAGCAAAAATGACAGAAATCTATGCCAGTCCCCGCATCTGCTCCAACACCTGCTAGTCAGCCAACCGATGTAGTTGAACAAGTTGACCCTTCTGCATAAAATGTACCATCGGCCATCATACCCCAAGGGCCAACTATTGATGAAGTCGTAGAAGACATCCCATCGGCCAGCTCTGCCGATCCTTCACATGGCCCCCTTCAAGCTGCTCCTTCCAGCCAAGCCCAAGAAATCGCCTTGAAGCAAGTAAACCGATTGACCTAGTCGATTTATAATATCCATATCTATCCTTAGGTAGGATCTCTGACTTCCTTTCCTCTTCACAGGAACAAGATTCTCCCAATAGCTTGTTTTATTTCGCTATCGACATTTCCGATGATGATGGAGAAGAAGCAAGTTCTTCCCCAGCACTAGGGACGATATCGGAAGAAATTTATGCCAAGCTGGAAGCCCTTCTGGATCTATTACAACAAGATACTGCTCAGTTGGTAAACGATTCAGATCCTACAAAAACCATCTTCAAGACAATCCGTGGCCAAGTTCCTGCCGATGTCGAAGAAACTCTCTTCCCAGCAGTCCATCTAGAGAGCCGACAACTACAATATCAACGGGCTGCTCACCGTATCGCCGATAGAGCAGCTCAAGCCCAGCTCAAGGAAGAGATGCTGCAGCTAAAACAAACTACCGATGAGAAGCACAAGAGCATCGGCAACTTGCAGACCTCAGGTGCCGATCTTAAGCAGAAGATTTCGGATCTATCGGCAAAGAGGGCAGCTCTTCTAGCTGAACTGGAAGAAGTTGAGATAGCCCTAACTCACGCCAGGCAAGAAGAAGATCAGCTCCCTGACGTCATCAAAGCCCTTCAGCAAGAAAGGGATGTCCAAGCTCGCAAGTCCTTGGCCTTGAAGAAGAAACTCAAGCCTGTGGAGGGGGTTGCCGATGAAGATGCTAAAGAATTGAAGGAAGCCGATGAGATTCGCCTGCGTGCAATATCGGCTATCCAATCTTTGTTAAATCTGTAATTCTCATTTAGTGCATCGGCAATCTATGATACATCGATACTTTGTTCAACTCTAGCCGATAGGATTGTTATCGGCAATTATACTTTTATGCATCTATCCAGATACTAGGGTAATATTTCTTTAAATATTTTCCATTTAATGCTCTGGGAAACACAACCCCTTCGAGGGTTTCGAGAATATATGCATTACCAGGAACAGATTGATTTATCCGATACGGACCCTCCCAATTAGGCGACCATTTTCCAAACTTTGAACTTTTAGTCCCAATCGGTATAATCAACTTCCAAACCAAATCCCCATCGACAAACTCCTTTATCTTCACCTTCTTGTCATATCATCTGGCTACTCTTTTCTTATTCTCTTCGATGCTAACTAAAGCCTTTAACCGATGACCTGCCACATCTTCCAACTCATCTTTCATAAGGGTATCATAGTCATCGGCTGTCAATTGATCTTGAGAATGTATTCGCCTAGAGCCAGTTTTAATCTCCCAAGGCAACACTGCGTCATGTCCATATACCAACTGATAAGGTGTTACCTTGGTTGCACCATGACACGACATCCGATATGACCACAAGGCTTCATTTAATACCGTATGCCACCTCCTAGGATTTTCTTTAATTTTGCACTTAATGAGCTTGATAATTCCTTTGTTAGAAGCCTCAGCTTGACCATTAGCTTGGGCATAATATGGAGAAGAATTTAAAACTTTAATCCCCATACTCACAGCAAACTCATCAAATTCTCCCGATGTAAACATGGTACCCTGATCGGTAGTGATGGTTTGAGGAATACCAAATCGGTAAACAATATGCTCTTTCACAAAATCAATCATATTAGCCGATGTCACCTTGACCTAATTTTCCATCATCGACAAACCTATCCATTAAAATTCTTCTTCAGAACCGACTGCTTGGATCGGTGGAATTTCATAATCGGCAACCTTGAGGAACTCTTTTTCCCAAGCTTCTCCTGATATACACTTGGTTCGTCATAAGTATCTGATTCTGCCGATGCGATGATGTAAGAAGAATCTCCAGGAACAACTTCAATTTTATCCCCAATCCATTGTATGAGGCACTGATGCATTGTGGAAGGAACACAACAATTAGCATGAATCCAATCCCTTCCTAGAAGCAGATTATATGCACCCTTGCCATTAATAACAAAGAATGTCGTTGGTAAGGTTTTGCTGCCGATGGTCAACTCAACGCACACTGCCCCTTTAGCCGGTGACACATTGCCTTCAAAATCCTTTAGCATCATATCGGTTTTGGTTAAGTCTTGATCTCCCTTACCAAGTTTTCGATACATCACATAAGGCATAATATTAATCGCAGCTCCTCCATCAATAAGTATCTTAGATACAGGCTGCCCATCAACTCTGCCTTTCACAAACAAAGCCTTGAGATGCTGTCTCTCATCATCGGTAGGTTTCTCAAAAACAACCATCATTGGATCTAGCGTCAATTGAGCTATTTGGTCAGAGAAAACAGCTTCTTCCTCATTATCAGAGAGTGCCAAAACTTCTATCGGCAACATAAATACCATATTGACATCTGCTGATGGGCCTTTATTTTTGTGCTTTATTTGCCACTGCTGATTGCCAGATCTCTCACTGGAGGAATTCTCTTCTCGGTATAAGTCCTCTTGACGCTCTCGCTGCATCCTCCTTTTCTGTGTCTTTGTCAAACCTTCTGGGCACCATTGAGGGAGTTTAGTTTTCCAAACTAGCTGATAATAGGTCCTAGTTGACTCTACACGACGTATATTAGGATCCCTGTAAAATATTTCTTCATCGGGAACTCTTGCGTTTGCCATCTCTTCAAGCTCCTCTTGGTTCCTCGGAAAATATGCAGCGCGTTTACCAAGCCTCTCATGTACACTAAGCCTGCCCCCAGCCTATCATGTACTGATGCTTTATCTCTGATCGGCTCATTGATAGACAAACCCTGATTGCCAGGTTGAAACCTCCTTTCTGAACGATTAACTCCATAATAACCATTGCACTCTAGGCAATTTTCAACAGTAGGTAATTTAATACCTTCTTCCCAACAATGAATAAAAAACGGACACCTCCAATGATCCTTATACTGATTCCACTCTTCTCGGCGTCTCTCTTCTTGCTGTTGTCGATATCGGTCCCTTCGCTGACGCCAGCCCTCCTGTTGCCTTCGATGGGTAATCACAATGCCAGATCGAAGAGGCTTTTCGGAATTGCTACTTTCTCCCAGTAGCCCCTTGCTTTTTGCATCATCGGTAGTTATCCGATGTTGGGGATCCACTGATGCGTTTTTCTCAGCAGCTTCTGATGTCAACACCTTAGTCTTTCCTTCAGCATCCAACATATTTGCTGGAAAAGGATGTTGATCAATTTTCATCGGCTTCTAGATCTTGGAATTACCAAATTTAATTCTCCCAGATTCAATAGCTAATTGTAACTGTTGCCTAAACACTTTGCACTCATTTGTACTGTGTGAAGTTGCATTGTGCCATTTGCAATACAGCATTTTCTTCAACTCTTCTGCCGATAGGATCACATGATTAGGTGACAGCTTAATCTGGCCCTCTTGAAGCAGAAGATGAAATATCTTGTCGGCCTTGGTGATATCAAAAGTAAACTTCTCTAGCTCTTTTTGATCAAATGGACAAGATATTAGCTTTTTATTTTTAACCCACTCAGCTAAACCGATAGCTGGCTCTTCATCTGAATCAGAATCTTCTACCTCTCCGACAAATGAAACCTTCTTGTTCCAATTTCTTTTGGGTTCAAAAACCCTAGTATCTTGATCAGAAATCCTTTGCACGAGATGACTCAGGCTTTCGAACTCTTGAGAAGCATATCTATCCTTAAGGTGTGGCAATAATCCTTGGAAAGCCAAATCGGCAAGTTGCCGATCATCCAGTACCAGGCTATAACACTTATTTTTCACATCTCGTAGCCTTTGCACAAAGCCTTCCACTGATTCATCATTACGCTGTCTCAATTTTACCAAATTGGTAAGCTTCTTTTCATGAACTCCAGCAAAGAAATATTTATGAAATTGCTTTTCTAGATCAGCCCAAGTAATAATAGAATTTGGCGGTAATGAAATAAACCATGTGAATGTTGATCCAGACAAAGATGATAAAAACAAACGAACTCTTAATTCATCTCTATTAGCTGCCTCTCCACATTGAATAATGAAGCGATTAACATGTTCCATGGTTGATGTATTATCTTGCCCAGAGAACTTAGTGAAATCTGGTACCTTGTACCGATTTGGGAGAGGAATTAAATCATATGCTGGAGGGTATGGAGTCCGATAAGAATAAGTATTGACCTTGGGTTTTATCCCAAACTGATCCTTCATAATCTCTGCTATTTTATCGGCCCAAAAAGCATCAACCTCTTGTTGACGATATGGCTGAATTTCTACAGGAGGTACTTGCTGATATCCCTCTGCGTATCTTTGTGGCCCACGATCTCCAGCAATCGGCATATTTGCCATTACTTGTGGTCCATTAACCTGCTGGAAAGGATTCATCGGCTGAGCTGCCGATGCTTGATTCTGAAAACCAGCTTGCATATGACCTTGATGAATCCCTGCAACTTGCTGATTTAGCTGAGCTGTATGTTGAGTAGGAAACTGCCCTGACCAACTATTATTAACGTTCATCGGTACAAAATTTGCTGATGGCTGGTAATTTGCTGGCATTGCTGGATAATTACAACCAGCTTGAGGCATGAACTGGACTCCAGGTTGACTTATAGCAGGAGCCTTCTGTTGCATCGGTAGCAAGTTTGTCGATGGACTTGAATTAGATGTTTGACCCAAAGGCATCTGGAAACTTCCTGGAGTTGGTTGCACAGTAGTTGCTGTAGTATATTGTGGCACTTGAGCTATCGGCGAACCAGCCGATGGCATAGGAGCTTTTCCTGCTGTATCAAACACTTGAGGTAACCCAGGGTTAAAAGCAGATGGCTCTAGAGGCATACCGTATCCCCACCAATTAGCAGGAATCTGGTTATTCTGTGGCACAGGACCTGATAAAGCCGATGCCGATAGATCTGTATTAAGCTGAACTTGTCCTGATAATTCTGAATCTGATCGCATCGGTGTAGATTGCACGTTAGATAAGCCTGCTGATACTGGAGGGGAAGAAACTTCTGTACCCACAACGGCTGGGGGAGCCGATAGAGTATTAACAGATGCTGGCTCTGGTTGATGATAGGCAGGCCCAACGTAATGCGGTGACGCTTGCCCTTCTTTGAAAGTTCGAACCACAGCATTATGAACAGTATTGGACAACACATTGGAGTGATTAATTAAAGCATGATTTAGTGTAGAATTAACCATCTCTTGAAGTTTACCCGGATTAGAATCAAAGGTAACTTGCCGAGGCAACGGCAAATCTTGCTTCTGGACGACTTGTCCACTCTTGTTCAAGCTGAATGACTTCAAGCAAAGCTGTCTGTATTCTTCTATATCCTTTTCCATAGCCTGCTTCTGTTCTTCCTTAAGATCTTCTTCTGATACCGCGATGATGTTCCCCGCATCGATCTCAGGATTGAACATATTGATCAGATTTGTCCCACCGGGCGTGCCAAAAGATGTGTTGATGCAAAAGTGGATCTGCAAACACAAAGGGCTAATACCCAAAATCGATATCCAAAGCGTGCCAGTCGATTTGACCTGTTAATCGACAAGGATGAAGATACGAGCACTTTGGTCCTGACAACAGCGATACGCCTGGAAGTCACGGCCAAGAGGTACTCACGCGGAACTCGAGGATCATCGAAGATCGCACTGAAGCGATGCAGCTCGCCGAGTCGATGAGAACTCATGAAAAAGGAAAAATATACAAATTGACGAAGTCACCAAAAAGTAAATAGATGTAAATAAGAATAAAAGCTGGTTTTTGATATTGATTGATTGATTTTCATTACATTGCCCTTCACTCTATATTTATACCCTGATCTACAGAAACGTAACCAAATACGACTAGGACACTAAATCCAAATCTAAGGAAACACATGACTCTTATACAAATCAGACTCTAATAAACATAGAAAAGGAAATCAATTCCTATCTATTCCCTTGCCCGCCTAAATTACGATGAAATTCCCATCGACCTCCTTTCCATCGGCACACTCCCTATTTCATCAGCAGCAGCCTTCAAGCCTTCTTTCATCGGCACACTTCCTACTTCATCAGCAGCAGTCTTCAAGCCTCCCTTCATCGGCATCGGCAATAATATCCTTAACCTTATCGGCAACACCTCAATCCAACCTAACTTCTCTATACACCGCCACCATTCATCGGCAGCCTTCTTCACAAGCTGTCTTCTATCGGCTATCAACATACACAATAACTTTTCTCCTGCTGATTAGCCCACTCTGACCATCTTGACACGTGCCAAAAAATGGTGTCAACAGCTACTAACCAAGTTGTTAAGATTGATATAGCTACATCATGTGATGACTTGATCATTGAAAGCATTGAGCAAGGATCTAGTGGCAAAGGCAAGAGTGTGGTTGAGTCCAACAACTATGATGATTATGCCAAGCTCAAGAGTGAGAATGAGATGCTTACAAATGAGAACAAGAAGCTAAAAGGGTTGATGGCTCTTGAAAAGCAAACATCAAATGAGTCACTTATTGAAGAGAACAAAAAGCTCAAGCAAGAGAAAGAGCATCTCAAAACCGGCCTAAACAAGTTCACAAGAGGCTAATATTTGCAAAGTGAGCTACTCATGAACACCGTCATGAAGATGGATAGAAGTGGCATTAGTTACTTGGCAAATCTAGAGAAGAAGGCTAAAGCTCAACAACAACAAAGCAAGTCAAAGACCAAGCCAAAGAGATGTGTTGAGTGTGGACAAGAGGACCATTTTTCTCATGAGTGCAAAACTCCACCACCACAACCCTTGCCCAAGCATGCTAGACCCTTTGCCTTCAATGCTCATTACATGCTTAGAAAAGATTCAAGTGGAAAGATGAAAGTCATGTTCTTGGGTCCTCCAAACAAGAATAGGCCTAAGAAAATATGGGTTGCCAAGTCACTAGTTGAGAAAGTCAAGGGTCCCTCTCAAGTTTGGGTCCCTAAACAAAAAGCTTGATCTCTTATGTGTAGGTGAACTACAAGACCGGTGGATCTCATTGGGTTATTGATAGTGGTTGCACTCAACATATGACCGGTGATCCTCGTATGTTCACCTCACTTGAAGAGAATGGAGTATGTCAAGAGAAGATAATATTTGGAGATAATTCAAAGAGCAAAGTCAAGGGTATAGGCAAGATTGCAATATCAAATGATCACTCTCTTTTAAATGTGCTCTATGTTGCTTCATTGAGTTTCAACTTGCTATCCGTTGGGCAACTTTGTGACCTTGGCTACCAATGCTTGTTCACACCCAATGAAGTGGTAATTTCAAAGATAGATGACAAGCAAATGATATTCAAAGGCTTTAGACACAACAATCTCTATCTTGTTGATTTCACCTCCAAAGATGCAAACTTGATGATATGCTTGTTCACCAAAACTTCACTTGGGTGGCTTTGGCATAGGAGGCTTGCTCATGTTGGAATGAAAACTCTCAACAAGCTATTGAAGAAGGAATTAGTGAGAGGCTTGAAGGATGTAAAGTTTGAGAAGGACAAACCTTGTAGTGCATGTCAAGCCGGCAAACAAGTTGCAAATACTCATCCAACCAAAGCTTACATGTCAACATCAAGAGTGCTAGAACTTCTACATATGGATTTGTTTGGTCCTACAACTTACAAGAGCTTGGGTGGAAATCTCTATTGTCTTGTGATTGTGGATGACTACTCAAGATACACTTAGACTTTCTTCCTTCATGACAAATCCGAAGTGGCAAATTGCTTCAAGAAGTTTGCAAAGAGAGCTCAAAATGAATTTGAAGTCAAGATAAAGAAGATTAGAAGTGACAATGGCAAAGAGTTTGACAACACAAACATTGAAGCTTATTGTGATGAGATTGGAATCAAGCATGAAGTTTCATCAACCTACACTCCTCAACAAAATGGTGTAGTTGAGAGAAAGAACCGGACTTTGATCACCCTTGCAAGAACAATGCTAGATGAGTACAACACACCGGAGAAATTGTGGGCCGAGGCAATCAACACCGCATGCTATGCTTCAAATCGCCTCTTCCTATAAAAGTTTCTTGGCAAGACCCCCTATGAGTTGCTAAATGGGAAGAAGCCGGACGTCCCATTCTTTCGGGTGTTTGGTTGCAAATGCTACATCTACAAGAAGCGTCAACACCTAGGGAAGTTTCAAAGACGTTGTGATATTGGTTTTCTTGTTGGTTATTCATCAAAGTCCAAAGCATATAGAGTATTTAACCATGCCACCGGTTTGGTTGAAGAAACATATGATGTGGAATTTGATGAATCTAACGGCTCCTAAGGAGAAATTGAGAATTGTGATGATGTAGGTGATGAACCTTTGAGGGAGGCAATGAAGAACATGCCCATGGGAGACATCAAGACTAAAGATGATGAAGACGATGTATAAATTGTAAATCCACCATCTTCATCACATGTGCCTCAAGATGGTGATAAGAATGAGAGAGTTGAAAATAAAGACACTCATGTCTCTCATGAACAAGCTGAGGCACAAGCTCAAGATGTTGATGCTCCCCATCCCTCTCCTCAAGTGGTTGAAAGAAGAAACTCACCTCTACTTCAAGCTCATCCACAAGATCTCATCATAGGGAGTCCTACAAAGGGTGTAATGACTCAATCTCAAAAGCTTGTTTCTTTTGTTGAACATCACTCTTTTGTCTCTTGTCTTGAACCTAAAAATGTAGAAGAAGCTCTTCAAGATCCAGATTGGGTGAATGCTATGCATGAAGAATTGAACAACTTCACCCGCAATCAAGTTTGGACACTTGAAGAGCATACAAAAGGTGCAAGAGTCATTGGAACCAAGTGGGTGTTTCGCAACAAGCAAGATGACCAAGGCGTAGTAGTGAGGAACAAGGCAAGACTAGTTGCAAAAGGGTTCTCTCAAGTTGAAGGTCTTGATTTTGGAGAGACCTTTGCACCCGTTGCAAGACTTGAAGCCATTCGTATCCTTCTTGCATATGCATCGCATCATGATATGAAACTATATCAAATGGATGTGAAAAGTGCATTTTTAAATGGCTTCATAAATGAACTAGTCTATGTTGATCAACCTCCCGGGTTTGAAGACCCTAGATATCCTAATCATGTTTATAGGTTGCCGAAGGCGCTATATGGGCTCAAGCAAGCCCCTAGAGCGTGGTATGAGCGCCTCCAGGACTTCCTCATTGAGAAGGGCTTCACTATTGGAAAGGTCGACACCACACTATTCACCAAGAAGCTTAATGGGAAGATCTTCATTTGTCAAGTCTATGTGGATGATATCATATTCGGATCAACAAATGAAGATTATTGCAAGGAATTTGGTGAATTGATGTCGAAGGAGTTCGAGATGTCTATGATTGGTGAGCTCACATTCTTCCTTGGTTTTCAAGTCAAGCAAATGAGAGAAGGGATTTTCATCTCTCAAGAAAAATATACCAAGGATCTTCTCAAGAGATTCAAGATGGAAGAATGTAAGCCAAGACCCCAATGCCATCTAATGGACATCTCGACCTAGATGAGGGAGGTAAACCGGTTGATCAAACTCTCTACCGTTCTACGATTGGTAGCTTGTTGTACCTTACCGCATCTAGGCCCGATATCATATTTAGTGTGTGCATGTGTGCTCGCTTTCAAGCATGCCCTAAAGAACCTCACCTAAGTGCCGTAAAAAGAATTTTAAGATAACTTAAGCACACCCCAAGCATTGGTCTTTGGTATCCCAAAGGAGCTAGATTCCAACTAGTTGGCTATTCCGATTCGGATTATGCCAGTTGCAAAATTGATAGAAAAAACACATCCGGAGGGTGCCATTTGCTTAGGAGGTCTTTAGTATCTTGGTCATCTAAAAAGCAAAATAGTGTGGCTTTGTCCACCGCCGAGGCGGAATACATTGCCGCGGGGGCTTGTTGTGCACAAATCTTATACATAAAACAAACCCTCCTAGACTATGGAGTTGTTCTTGAAAAGGTGCCACTTTTATGTGACAATGAAAGTGCCGTTAAAATTGCTAATAATCCGGTACAACACTCACGCACCAAGCACATTGATATCCGCCACCACTTTCTAAGAGATCATGTTGCTAAAAATGATATATCACTAGAAGGTTTAAGAAGTGAAAATCAATTAGCGGATATCTTCACTAAACCTTTGGATGAGGCTACCTTTTGTAGGTTGAGAAGTGAACTAAATGTGCTTGATTCTAGTAACTTAAAAAATGAGCTTGTGTTGTCCCTTGCATTGCATTGTATCATATGTCATGTTTAATTCTCCGCAATGCATCTAGGACTTGTCTAACACGGTTACGATAACCCTCCTTTGGAGGAGTGAAGAAGTCTAACCGTAGATCAAACTTGACAAGCAACCTAGTCTTTCTTTCTCGCTTTGCATTGCATATGCATGGTTGTTGCTTTGTCGTTTCTTTTCGGTTTGGCTTTGAGCAACCTCTGTGTTCGTCCATGAATAGAGAGAGCATTTGACGCTCCCAAGGGTTCATAAACTCTATTGCATGGCCATACGTTGCTCCTCGGGTGTTTATTGCTTATTTTCCAAAAAACAATACTAGCCTAAGGCAAAATATTTTGAAAAACTTGAGGGTTTGAGTGAGGTCACTCATATCAGGTTCCAATTGGTGTTTATTTGAGTCTCTTTGAATTAGAACTTGATTGGGAGAAGTCGCGTCGGAGATCGGATTGAAGAAAGGCGTTAATCAGCGACCGGACGCTGGACCGGACGCTGAACCGGACGCGGTGCTGCTTCACCACTACGTCCGGTCCCGGCGACCACCAGCGCGTCCGGTCATCCCGAAGACATTCTCATGGATCTGTGACCGGACGCTGGACCGGACGCGTCGTTGTGACCACTGCGTCCGGTCCCGGACCTCACCACCGCGTCCGGTCATGCGCGTTTGAAAGCCCAAGTTTGGTTTTGGTAATTAATGACACCAAGTTGCTAATGCTATTGTATCAAGTGTGATTAAGCTAGGCATAAGCAACATGTGATGGAGGTGGAAATGGCATGGAGAGATGGCCATAAGACCACATGATTTGGTGCATGAAATGATGAGCAAGATCATGAAGAAATGCACATAAAATGATGGACATGATGATCAAGTGGAAGAGAAGGATCTAAGAGTGCAAGGCAAAGGTATAACCATAGGGTTTTCCTTTTGCCTGTCTAAGTTGAGTAGAGAAGTGATTGACCGGGTTTAGGATACATAGCCGACTATCAAGAGGGGCAATCACGATTAGCTCGGGAATCAAGTGCCACTAGATCAATGTCTTGAGCATATGCATTAGGATCTAGTAGAGAGCTAACATAACGCCTTGAAAATGTTTGTGAAAATACTAACACACTTGCACATGGTGGTGTACACTTGGTGGTGTTAGCACATTTGCGAAGGCGGTGAAGTTTAAGCGGTAGAGAGGGGTTTGGGTTCCTCTCTCCCTCCCACCGAGCTTGCGAGGCGGGATTCGGTGCTTTTTGGGGAAGTGAAACACCTATTTTCTACTGCACCAGAGGCGGAGAAACAGAGGCGAAAGTCCAGAGTGTTTATCACTGAAAACGTCAACCGGACGCTGGACCGGACGCGGTCCAGGGTGGACCTACGCGTCCGGTCAGCACGCCTAGGGTTTGTGACCGGACGCTGGTTTGGCCTGACCAGCGCGTCCATTGGTCCTCGGGACCGGAGCGTCCGGTCAGGCGTCCAAAGGGGCAGAGCGCAGCGGAGTGCTGATCGGACGCGCGGCGCGTCCGGTCACGTGCGATCGGACGTGTCCGGTCGTGGTGGGAGCTTACTGGACTCCGACCGGACACTAGGTGCAGTGCGTCCGGTCAGACGCTGGGGCGCGTCCGGTCAGGGCAATGGCTACTTCTGACGCGCACTGTTCATGCTTGTCCTGTAGTGACCGGACGCGTTCGGTCACCGTGACCGGTGCGTCCAGTCAGCACGTTTTGAACTATGTCATCCGGTAACGGCTAGCTGCGTACCCCTTCGCTATAAATAGAAGTTGGCCGGGGTTTGAGGGTATCTCCTGCACATTTTGAGACCTAGAGACATCCTTTGAGCTAGAGAACAACCCCTCCACTCATCTCTTTGCATAGTTGCACATCTTGAGTGAGATTGAGTGAGATTCAAGTGCATTGCTTGAGAGTTGCATTCTAGAGGCACTTGATCTTCGAGTTGCTATGGATTTCTTGTTACTCTTCCGTGTTTCCCGACACGGTAGATGGCTTGGAGCAGCGGAGGTGATTGAGCTCGCAATTGGAGATTGTTGGAGCCCTCACCAAGTGTTGTAAGGGGTTCTTGATCCTTCTTCGCGGGAGTTCGCAAATTGGATACTCTAGTGGAGCTCGTGGCTTGGAGGATCCCCATCTTATGTGCAGTTGTGCGGCACCCGCCGAGGGCTCAACTCTTGATAGTCGATTAGCTCACGAACCGACAAGTGGGTGCATCGCCATAACGAGGAGTAGCTTGCCGGGAAGCAAGTGAACCTCGGTAAAAATCTTGTGTCATCTCTTTGCCGAGGTTTTCTCTTGTGGTTGATCATTGTAATTGATTCTTCGAGTGGCTTACTTCCCTACATTGGTGGTATAAGAATCAAGTCACTTGCTCTTTACTTTCTTGTACTAGTCCTAGTGTAGTTTGCTTAGTGTAGCTTTTATCACATAGGATTAAGTAGCTTAGTGACTTAGCCTTGTTGGTGTGTATTAGAGATCATAGCCTTGCTTCACTAGAATTGTATAGGTGGCTTGCATAGTGTAGTTGAGCTAGTGCTAGAATTAGCTTAGCCATCTTTTATACTAACGTGGTTGTTTAGTGAGGCTTGTAGAGTTTTAAATAGGCTATTCACCCCCCTCTAGCCATTTGGACCTTACAGCGTTGAGTTTCCCGGGCAATCCCTGATCGGACTCTGTCCGTGTCTAGTCAGTCTGTCACGGAACCGCCTAAATTATAAGAACAAAAGTACAAAAACAATCGCCGGAGCAATTAATTTCCCGTACTTAAGCTCCTATAACTCCGGTAGTCCAATAAAATCACGAGGGATTTTAAACCAACCAACATACAAGCCAAGATCGTAGTGGTCCAACATAACAGGTCATATGTTACATCCATTTCATAAGTAATTCAACATATATCGGAGTTCAGTAGAGTTATTACAACTCAAGTTCAAAAGTAGCGGAAGCAAAGTAGTTTGAAACTAATATCACCATAATTCAAATACATGCCAGTACCAAAGTCAATTTCCCATAAAAGCATGAGAGACAAGATAGCTCAGACGGATCATGCCCATGATCACACTCCGCCACTACAGCCGGAGTCTTCCAATTCTTGCAGTAGCTATGATACATCACAAACTAAAACAAGTGGGAATAAACCCTGAGTACGAGAAAGTACTCAGCTAGACTTACCCGTCATAAACCAGAAATAATATGACACCAAGGAGTATGCGAGGCTTTCTTTCAGTGGGCTAGCTTGACCCATTTGCGAAAAGCATAAGTTATCATGGATAAACTAATTTAAGTCCTTTTGCATCATCTTTGTTATAACCTATTCAATCTAGGTAAGCATCTATGCTAAAGCAATCACTTGATTAATCATTAACATCAAAGGTTATCATTTCAGGTTTAGCATTTCCAACATCATCCACATAACCATTCGTGTTCCATCATCATTACTATGATGCAGTAACTCGAGTCAAGTGTTCACTATCCAGTGAACGATGGCGATTCGAATCGATTATTAACCAGCTGGTAAGTTATTCCTCACACAAATCTCACTCACCCGCTAAAGTGAGGTATTGGTCACCGAGTCAACTATTCAGGTAAAGTCGCGAGTTTGCCAGGAACCACATGTACCCAGGGGCCGCCCGACTGCTCTTTGGCCTTATCATCGCGCCCCCGTATCCTGCCACTACTGCTCCGGTACAGTGCGTTGCGGGCAATCCACTCGGCCCGAATAATCTCCCAGCTTCGCGGTCGAAAGGTACATTATTCGGCCAGTTAAATGTGAGGCATGCGTTCAACATGACTCGAGGCCCAACAACGGTCGGTCCTTAATCGACACAGACGGAAACTACAAGCACCCCAGAACCCTGTCTGGTTGCCCAATACTTATTCCGCCTGGTCTCCAATTATCCATCAACACTTGGTTATTTCCAGGATATCATCCATTCCATAGCTAACCACCTATAATTGCCGGTGACAGAAAATCACCGATCGCTACCGGTCTAAGCAGGGCTAAGCAATATTTTCGATCCTAAACCAAAATAGGATTCCAGGCATATTTCCGGGACAAGGAAAGGAAATATATGCAACAAGTGTTTTCAATCAACTCCTATAACTTAATGCAACAATACATATATAACATATATATACTTAATTGCTTTTGTAAAGTAGGAGGCTTAGAATGCTCCCGGGCTTGCCTGGGATCGAACACTAGGTTAGTGATTGACAGATGACACTCGCTTGGCGAGCATCTTCCATCCCGACACTTGATTAGTCCTTCCATCTTCAGGATGGGTCCACCAAACACCATCTTCAGGTTTGGCCTCAACATCTCGTCCTTCACGTGGTGCATCTAGCGAACCTAATTGAGATGCAAGATGCATGTGTATGAATATGATGAATGGTAACATAAGATGCATCACATAATCATTCAAATAAACACACGATTAAGACATAGACACCAAAAGCTATTTAACTAACCTCACACAACCAATTAAAGAGGGCAAGCACATCAATCATAACTCAGGTTTAACAAGATCACAAGTATCTTAACTTGACCATCATCAAGGGTATAAGCCACACTTAGCAACACATGGAGTAAACAACCATAACTAGCATCTGACAATTTCTAGACTGCGAACAACATCTACATGTTTGGATCATAACTGGAGTTATACAAATCCAATAGCCATGCAACAAGACATTCTGGAAAGCTTATGAAATTGTCTATAATTCATCTTTAATCATCTTAGCATGATTCTCAAGTTAACCAAGTCAAACATGCATAATTACAGAATCTGGTCCAGAGATTCCAGAGAACAACTATTTCTGGAACCCAACTTGAAACAATCATTACTCACAAACTATAAGGCCAAATACCACCAAAATTTAACAAAAGCTAGATTAATGAGTTATCTACAACTTTGTTATAAGCATGTTTCTCAGAAAACATCATTTTCATGATGCACTTACCAAAGTCCTAGAAACTGTCCAGGAAAACATCAATTGCAAGAATAACTATTAACTTACATTCCAAACATACATTTGGCCACAACCAATGTAACCATCATAAAGTGCATGTTAAATGATCACCAAAAAGCATAGTGCTCATCATTAAATAATTTCTTTTAATGCATTTATTAATTTATTTAAATAGCAAGGTGAAATAATAAACATATACCAAAAGTCCATAATAAAATCTATAAAAATTACAGTAGCTCTTACATACACCCAATAGTCTACTGTACAAATTTCAAGCCATTTGGACATATATATCAACATCTATGAAAAAGACAAATTGCTATTGCAAGAATCCATATGAGAGCAAGATACACTAATAACTCACTCGTATGGCAACTAAAATTCATGAAATTTTTACCACACATCAAACATCACATGAGTAGCATGCCACAAAAATTTTACTTCATTTGGAGCCCTAGATCTACAGTTACGAAAATGACAAATACAACTAGTATTAAAAACCTAGCTGCACAAATATATTTTTACAGAGAAAACTTTAAACTAAAACATGCCATATTATAGATCTACTGCATAGAGAATTTAACAAGGAGTCCAAAAAGTCCTCATTTGCTATTTTATGAATTTTCTATGATTTACTATGCCTTTTCAAAAATCAGCAAAAACTACCACAAAAAGGTCCTTTTGGCACTATTCACATGAGTCTATGACAGTGCAGAAAGACCCCTCCCTTTAGTCGAATTGTCGCGCGAGGTCCTTGACGCGAAATCAGAGTAGGGAGGTCATCGGAGCTCGTCGTTGCCAGCTGGAGAAGGCTCACCGGTGGCGGTTGAAGGGCGAGGGAGCACCGGGGAACCCAGGCGCACCCATGGGACAGCTCGGCTCGGTCCGAGGCGGCCCGAGTTGGCCCGGCCATGTGAGCCCGCGGCTCGACGGCGGAGCGGCACGGCAGCAGCGGGCTCCGGCGACGGTTGGGGCCGGGGAATAGGCGCCGGAAGTCAAGGAGAGGGCGACGGAGGTGGTGGTGCATGCGGCTGAGCTTGGGGAGGGATGGAGCGGCGCATCCATGGAGCTCGGCGGCGACATCCATGGCGGCCTTGCTCTGGCGCGCGCGTTCGCGTGCTGCAGGCGAGGAGCAAGCGCGAGTGCGAGGAGGAGTGGAGAGCGTCCAAGCATCGGCGTGGCTTTAGGCGAGGCGCCCTCGACGCGTGGAGAGGAGGGCGACGTGCGGCGCTGTACATGGTCGCCACGAGGCAAATCGTCGAGCACGTGGTGGGCGCGGAGTGGAGCAAGGTGGGCAGCGATTTGGGCTAGATCTGGGCCGATTTTGGACATGGGCCAAAAACAAAGTTTGCTCACCTCGGCCTGATCTACAACTTCTATTAAGGCACTCAGGTCATTAGAGCAACCAATTAGCGGTAAAATGGTTGCCAAGACAGCAGTGTCAACACAACAACGGTGATCGCGGAAACTCACTTTCGGAGGTCAAAACTAAGTCAAACTGGTGTCATCCTTTTGCATACTCTCCTCCACATTATCTACTCCAACTTTTGTATTTGGCTCAACTGGAGTTGCTTAGCAAAAACACGAGAACGCGACGTGCCAACCGTCTTGTCTTTGCCGGTCCAACTTCATGAACATGACGAAACTAGCAGTTTTGTGAATTGATTTTGAAGGTCCAATCAAGCTCCAAATCTGGTGAGAATTGATCTATTCTTTCCTTCACAAGGTGTACTCCAACTCATATTAAGGACTCCAATTGAGCTTCCACATGAATTTGGGCGATAACAGATCTCAAAGAAGTGAACTTGCTGCTGTCACTTTCAGGGACTTAGAAAATTTTTGGCACTTCCAAAACAGCAGCTGATTCGATTTTGTGAGCTCTATTTGGCTATGTTATTGACCAAACTAGCTCTTGACCCTTAAACAAAGTTTCTTCTCCATAATATGAACTACAACTTTCATTTAAGGTCCAACATCATAACTAGTATAGAACCTACATTTCTACTCTGACCAAAGTAGTATCGTGATAAAGCTTGAATTGTCCGTTTTGATCCATTGGAGCATTTTCTAGGCATTTGCTCAACACGAACCTTTCATGACTTTTGTTGTAGGGTCCATCTAGAGTCTTTTGGGCAAGGTTGCAAGGTTTGGTCGATGACCTATATTTCCATCCACTTAATAATGCAATTCTAGCACTTAGTAAAGTCATTCCAACAAGCATATAACTTATCATTTCATGTGACTTTTTGATTCCAAACGTCATGAAACTTTGCCAATGACCAATATAGATAGGTACTAAGGTGAGACACATGAAGATATTGCACTAACACCACCCAAGCATATATCTTAAAAATAGACTATATGTAAAGCAAGGGTGCAACATCCAAGTTTAGGTTGGGGCTCGCTTCCATAGGTTTGACCTTGACATCTTCATCACCACTTAATCTACCATGTTTGAGCTCAAACCCACTGCTTAACTGGTGACAAACACCTCGGGTGTTACACAGTCCTAACCGGACGCGTCCGATCGCTCCAGGAGCTTACTGGACTCTGACAGGACGCTGCTCCACCACGTCCGGTCAGGCGACCACCGCGTCCGGTCAGTGCGTCGAAAGCGGATCTGAGCTCTCATATAATCGTTCGTCCCGATCTCATTTTCTTTCTCTTTCCGTTTTCTTCCGCCGTACGCCGCCGCATCCGCCATGCCCTAATCCACCACCGATTCTCGCCGCGCCGTGCCGTGCCACTCCTCACTGCTTCGCCGCGCCGTTGCCTCGCCACACCATCGCAGCTCGCGCTGCCTTCGCCTCGGGGGCCGCTGAAGCCTAGCGCCGCAGCCCCTGCTCCGCCGTGGCCGCTGCAGTCACTGCCGCGCCGCTGCTCCACGCACTGCCCCTGCTCCGTGTGCCTGCCCCTGCTACCGAGCCACTGCCGTGACGTCGCCACCTCATCCTCTGTCGCGCGCCACCACCGAAGACCTCCTCGCATGTTTCCACTTTGCCCTAACCCTAGCTCTCGTGCGACTTCACTTCGGTCGTTCTTCGTCGAGGTTTCTCCGCGCGACTTCATCTCTGCGAGGTTTCTTCGCGTCACCTTGATCTTCCAATTAGGGTTTGCCATGACCTTTTGTTGAAATTCTAACTCTCTATTGCATGTCTCGGCAAATTCAGCGCTCATTCGGTGTTTTCGTGGAATCCTCGCGCGTCAAGATCCCTCATCTCTTCACCGAATTCTCGCCGATAGGAGGTAGATTTCACGCTCTATTCAGATCTTATCTCATATGCTTGCTTTCATTAGGACCTCACTTATCTCATAGATAATATATATTGCTTATAGTAGCTCTATCTATTCTATCTTTACAGTGAGTCCTGTCGGTGCTTTGTGTGGCAGTTGATCAGCTTTGAATCCGAGGCCAAGCCTGCGGATACGGATTGAGGCCAAACCTCACGAGTGTCAGTTCACCATCTTTCACTATCAGGGTTTTCTCAGCAGTTGGTCAGTATGGTTCGCTGCAAGAATGCTGGTGGTGCACCTAGTGACGGGGACGAGAGTCCTCCCAGACTGACAGAGGTTGCCCGTGGCAAGCGCAAGAAGACCTCTGCCAAGAAGAGAAAGAGGACACTCACAGAGGCAGAGATAGCTCAGGCAGTTGCAGATGCAGCAGAGCTAGCAGAGAGAGGTGGCAGGAGCAGTGGGATTCACATTGGCGAGCGTTGCTTTCATCTTGAAGGTCGACAGCTCGGTATGGAGGCCACCGAGGAGACAGAGGATGTACCTACAAAGCATCCCACAGAGGATCCATAGGAGACAGAGGAGCAGACCGTTCAGACTCTACCGCGTCGTCGCTCAGGACGTACGCGAGCTCAGGTGACTCCTAGGCCAGAGGGCCAGCGTCGTGGAGGTCGTCCACCTCCTAGGGCTCGAGGTCACCCCCCAGTCGAGCACTTTGACTTGAGGGGAGCTACAGCACGCCAGGTGCAGGCCCTTCGGTTCGTCGAGGTTGGTCAGTGGTTCCCACCTCAGCGGGACCCCCGAGCGTCAGAGGGCTTCTACACACCCCTACACGAGGACTTCTATAGAGCCTATGTTGACAGCGGGATTGCATTCAGACCTCAGAGAGTCTATCGACTTGAGGCTTTAGTTGAGGTGGTTGGTGAGCAGCTTCGTCCGCACTTGTCCTTTCTACCTGGCTTGTCAAATTTTCTAGGACGGACTGGAGCCTACTGCGGGACTTGGGTCAGAGAGTTCTACTCTTCTCTTTGGATTGATCCTGCACATGAGTTTATACACTTTGCATTCCAAGGCCGTGACCGCAGACTGTACAACACTAGGGTACGGGAGATTCTCAGACTCTCTGCTTCAGAGACGAAGATTCACCAGCTGTGTTTCGGTCAGAGTGCTCCACCTAGGCGCCCTCACGGAGGTACAGTGCCACCTACAGACATGATCAGACCCTGCTTCCGTGAGCCATTTGGCGAGGGGTCCAGACGTACACCTGCCAGCCTAACACCCCTAGCTAGGGGTACTTGATGCTATTGTGAGGCGGACACTTCTTCCGAGGATGGGATACAGAGAGGGACTGACTCGTATGCAGCTATGGGTGGTGCATCACCTCATCTCACAGACACCATTCGATATTTGGGATCTGATGCTATGTGAGATGGAGGATACTTTGGCAAAGGGATTCAAGGGTCACCGTCAGCTACCATATGCGCACTGGATTTGCTTTATCATCAGATCTGCATGTGACCTGCCTGCAGAGATTTGAGCTGAGATATTAGATACCACCACTGCTTTTCTAGAGTACGACATTCGCCAATTGTGGGCTTCTATTACCAGAGAGCAAGCACCTAGGCCAGGACAGCGTGAGAGGCCTGAGGTCCCAGAGATAGCAGCTGAGCAGGACAAGACCGTTCAGGGTCTTGCTGAGGCTGAGCTTACAGATCTTGATGCTCAGCCTGCTGATCCAGTTGAGGATGACGCCACTGACAGCACAGACGAGGACTACCAGCCTATCCCCCGGTACCACGCTCCTCGGTCTCACGACCATGAGGCCGGTGGTTCAGGCTCAGCCTCCCGCTCAGACCCAGCTATGGTGGCTATTCTTGAGAGGCTGACCCAGGCCCAGGAGAGGCAGGAGCTTCAGATGCAGCGACAGGCTCAGGACACAGCAGCTGCATTTGCTTAGATTCAGGCTCGTCAGGATGAGTTCCAGAGGCAGCAGCTCGAGCTTTAGAGCAATTCGAGATGCAGAGACAACAGGCAGCCAACCAGCAGCAGTATCTTGAGCTCCTGCGACACCTAGTCACTGTTGGGGTTTCTCCACCACCGTCTGTCGTGACTCTAGCACTACAGTCCAATGGACCTCAGAGTCAGGGATAGCCGAGTTTTCAGTTTACCTCTCCCCAGCAGCAGGTTCCCCAGACCTTTTAGTCACCGAGCTACACTCCTATTCAGATGGGGTTCACTCCACCAGTTCAGCCCAGACCGCATCTTCTGACAGGCACTCCCTTTACTGACTTGAGTGCCTCCTACAGCGAGTTGACTGGTCAGCCGACACCCTCGCATACCACTGTTATGACTTCTTCAGGGTTGTCAGCTTCCGAGACTGTGGCTCCTCCAGTGATAGGGACCGGGACTACAGAGGCAGTGCCGTCATCAGTTGCCTCGACAGATCCTCCCACAGTTGGTACTCTTCAGGCTCAGGTGATAGAGACTGCTCCTATTGTTGCTACATCTTCATCAGTTCTTGCTCCTGCTCTACAGACCCAGACCGCTTCACAGCCACGTGCATCTTCAGAGGGTCAGCCTGATAGTTCAGAGTCTGAGGAGGATACTTCACAGTTCGTGATCACTCCACGCTCCTCGGCACCCGACACGACTGCTTCTGTTCCCCTGTCGGATCCTTAGTTTTGTTTTTGGCGTTTGATGCCAAAGGGGGAGAGAGAGTAGATTCAGGGGGAGTTTTGATAGGGGGTTTTCGTTTTTCTTGGTGTGCTACATTCTGCTACATTCATGCATCATGTTTACTTTCCCGTACTTGCATTTTGTGACATGTGTGCTTGTGAGATACTTGAGTCTTATGTGGTCTATCTTGTCACTATTATATATCATATCACTTAATTGGTTCTAGCTCATAAGGTTGTGCTTCCGTGCCTTACTCCGATTTCATATGAGCTATGTTTTTATGTATACTAACGCTTCATATTTTATCTTGTGAGTACACCCTGTTGGCTTGGAGCACATAAGCAATTCCTAACCCTTTGTACTTATTGCCTTTTTGCTTATGTGAACCAAGCATGTTCGAAAACCTCAACTCTTATATCTTCTGAATCTAAGTGTTGTCATCAATCACCAAAAAGGGGGAGATTGAAGGCATCTAGGCCCCAAGAGTTGGTTTCGGCAATTGATGACAACACATTATTGCCATGACTAACGTGTGTTTTGCAGAAACTTTGATAAGTTAGGTCATGGGGTTGATAGTTGCTTTGGGCACTATGGTATTGATGCCCCTTAATGGAATTTATTTCGGTTTTCAAAGGATTAACGACAAGATTAAGGACGGTTAGTTCCGAATGTCAAGGTGTTGAGTTACATTCGGAATAGTCGTTATGATCTTCGCTTTTTCCTTTGGCCATACTATAAAGGGGGGGCATGAGCGAGTAGCTTGACCTAGGTGAGTCTTTTGTTTAGGTGTGGTACACACTTGTCAAACTTAGCACTAGGTAGCTCAAGAAAAGCTCAAAGTTCAGTTGGAAGCAACTCGGTTCAAGTTGCGTCGCGTTTCGAAGTCGTTTGAGCCATTTTCCCTTGACCGAACGCGGTCTCTGTCTCGACCGGACACGTCCGGTCAGTACTAACAGTTACTGCGTTTCAGCTCGGTTGACCGGACGTGGTTCTTGCGAGGACCGGACGCGGTGATCATGCTGACACGTGTCTCAGAGGGTAAAACATCTAATCGAACGCGACTGGGAAGTGATCAGACGCGTCCGGTCACGTTCCAGTAAGGTACTTTGCTGACCTAACGCGTCCGGTCATCACTGATCGGACGCGGTCGAGCGTCAGGTCAAAGTACAGTAAGGACCTTGCACGATCGGACGCGTCCGGTCACCCCTGATCGGTGCGTCCGGTCACTCAGCAGTGTTGTTCAGTTTTTCAACCGTTACGTTCGACCGGTGCGTCCGGTCAGTGCGTATTTTGCTGAGTTGGCAGGTAACAGTTGGATTTGACTGTGGGGTGTATAAATACATCCCCTCCACCTCTTTTAGAGGTCTCTTGCTCATTTGTTCAGCTGAGAAACACCTTTCAAGTGCAAGGGAGTGCTAGAGCTCTAGTGAGGGTAGTGATTTGAGAATCAAAGTTTGAGAATCCCTCATTAGTGACTAGGGAGTAGCAAGTGTGCATCCATCTTCTCATTAGGTTTGGTTTGGTCAAGTGAGAGTTCTTGCTTGTTACTCTTGGTGATCGCCATCACCTAGACGACTTGGTGGTGATTGAGAGTTTGGTGATCATCCGGCGGAGCTTGTGGATGACCCAACTCATCTTGTGAGCGGTTTTGGGCGATTCACCGCGACGGAGTGTCGAAGAATCAGCCCGTAGAGAGCACTTGATCCTTGCGCGGATCAAGGGGGAGCTACACCTTTGTACGGGTGCTCCAACGAGGACTAGTGGGAAGTGGCGACTCTCCGATACCTCGGGAAAACATCGCCGTGTTCCTTACCCTTACTTTTAAGCATTTACTTTCTCGTATTACTTTCATTGCTTGGTTTACTTTCCTAGAATTATCATGCTAGACTAGGATTGGAACTTAGGGTGCAAAACTTTTTACCGGTAGAATCACAAGGAACACAAGTAGACACTAGGGGTGAACTTTGGCTTGTAGGATTTAATTCTTACAATTAATTTTTAGAAAAGCCCAATTCACCCCCCTCTTGGGCATCTTGATCCTTTCAGGCTTCCTCAAGCAGCTGTTTCAGATAGAGATAAAGTATTCACTAGTAATTTATGGAGAGAATTATTTAAGTTGCTGGGTTCTGAGTTGCATATGAGTAGTGCATATCAACCTCAATTTGATGGCCAAGCCGAGAGAGTAAATCAATGCTTGGAGACCTATCTAAGGTGCTTTATTCATGCTTATCCTGCTAAGTGGTCCTTTTGGTTGTCACTAGCTGAGTTTTGGTACAATACTGCATAACATTCTGCCTTGGGCAATACTAGGCATTACACCCTTCTATGTTCTCTATGGTCATGAGCCTCAGCATTTGGGCATTGAAGCTCCAAGCTCTCGCGACAATTCTGATCTTAACATCTGGCTTCAAGACATAGATCTGATGTAGCAGCTGATTCACCAACACCTTCTTCCTGCTTAACGCAAGATGAAGTTCCAAGCTGATCAGAAACGTTCATTCAATTTATATCAAGATTCAACCTTATGTTCAGACCTCTCTGGCTAATAGGTCTTTCAACAAATTATCATTTAGATTCTTTGGTCCTCTTGAGATCATTGACAAGATCGGTGACAAGCTTCAACTTCCTCCCACCAGCAACATCCATTCTGTTTCCCATGTTTTCTAGCTGAAACAGGCGGTCACCCCAACTCAATCTGTAAGTCAAGGGTTACCAGATCCCTCTGTTCAGTTTCAGGTACCCAGGCGATTCTGGGCAGGCGCCTTCGACAGGCAGGACCGCAACAAAACCATTCTACATATGCTTGTCCAGTGGTCCTACTTGCCGTCGACACTCTCTGCCTAGGAAGATGAAAAACCATTTCACAGTTGCTTGTCCAGTGGTTCCACTTGCCGCCGACACTCTCTATCTAGGAAGATGAGACTTTGCTCCATCAAGACCTTTCTCGTGCACCGGCTCGGGAACAAGCCATTTCTCGAGGAGCGGGGATGTCACCAACTTGGTGCAGAACAAACAGGAGGCACCTAATGCAACGGAGGCAGCAGCGTGGGAGAAGCAGCTGGTGGGAAAAAGGATCAGGCGCGCCAATACTCGCGTCATCGGGCCGGACTAGCTGTAGGCCCATTTAGGCGTCGTAATTCCCCAGCCCATGTTACGGGAAGGGAGGTCCAGACTGCTGGCTCCTATGTAATGCTTGCGTTGCGTGCGACAGAAGATGAAACCTGAACTCGAAACAGAACCGAACCGAGCCGTTGGGCGTCGGCGGCGAGCTTCGGCCATCGCCGGAGTCTCGATTGCCGCGAGTTCCCCATACCTGAGAGTTTCGATCCATTCCGGTACGGTAACACGCTCTTCTGCGCCGCCCCCCCTTCTCGCGACCTGCGCCGCATCTCCCGCTCGCGGCCTCCCTCCCCCGCGCCGCGCGCCTCCGCCCCGCGCAACGCGGCCCCGCTGCCCGCGCGCTCTCCGCGCGCGGCCTCCCTTCCGCGCGCCGCGCGCCTCCGCCCCGCGCAGCGCGGACCCTCTCCCGCACGCGCGCGCCTCCCCTGCCTTCGCGTGCGCGCCCCTTGCTGTGTTTTCCCTATTCTACAGTTCTCCTTGCAATTTTTTTTTTGGAATCATTTTACCTGCTTTGTTTGCATGGCTTTTGGTGTTTTATGGTTTAGAAGAAGTATTCCTAAGGAAACTAAAATGTGCGTCTATTTGCTGTTTCTATTTTCTTATTTCTCTTATCCAACAATTTCATTTGAATTCCAGATAGTATGGCTGCCAAAACTGCTGGAGCTGTCCAAGTGCTCAAGGATGACACTGTTAAACGCACACCCATGGCACGACCTAGCAACGGTCGTGAAGGAAAGCCCATTAGGTTGCTGTCCAACCACTTTGCTGTGAAGCTTAGAGGAGTTGATGCTGTTTTCTACCAATACAGTGTAATGAACAACTTTGAAATTCTGCATCTGGTCCTTACCTCATCTATTTATTCTGAAATTACTTTTGGTTACAATGTAGGTCTGCATCAAATCTGCATCTGGTCCTTACCTCATCTATTTATTCTGTATTACTTTTGGTTACATTGTAGGTCTGCATCAAATCTGAGGATGATAAGGTGGTTGATGGCAAGGGTATTGGCCGAAAGGTCATAGATAAACTATTGCAAACATACTGTTCTGAGCTTGATGGGAAGGATTTTGCATACGATGGAGAGAAATGTCTATTTACTGTGGGACCTCTTCCACAGAATAACTTTGAGTTCACTGTTATCTTGGAGGAAACATCTTCAAGGTACATGCAGTTTTAGTTTAAACAACTTTTCAGACTGATCTGCTGAAAGTGAAAATATGACTGGTGACTGGTTATCCAGCTTAGTTTATTTAGAACTCTAGCCATTTCCTAATTTGTTTTCGTTCAAGTGGTTTTGGCCAGCCCATTTCTTATACCTCACGTTTCTTTTTAGTTGTTTCTGTATGGCTCCACGCTGCTGTTTGCATTTTTTTTTCTTCGATATATATGTTGCCTCGAAAACAGTCAGGCGGTAGTGAGTCACCATGCCCCTCCTTGATAACCATGATGTGGTGGTCTATCGTTAATTTACAAAAAAAATTGAACCTCAACAGAGATAATACTGTTTGATATTCTTTGGACATAGTCTGTTTGTACTGTGATTAGGAAACTCCAATAGGCAGCTTATATGAATATGTACTCAAAGCTCATCTGTTATTCAGGGCTGTTGGTGGAAGTCCGGTGCATGGAAGCCCTACTCAAGCTGACAAAAAGCGGGTCAAGCGATCACATCTGGCAAAAAAATTCAGTGTAGGCATAAGTTATGCCGCAAAGATTCCTCTACAGTCGGTTGCTTTGGCTCTTCGAGGAAGCGAGTCAGAACATGCTCAAGATGCTCTGAGAGTCCTTGACATTGTTTTAAGGCAACAGCAGGCTAAGCGGTATGCTTATTTGTTTTGTCATTTCAATAATGTATTTTCTCTGTTTGGTTACCATGTGTCTGTTGTTTGTCCTGTACAGAGGTTGTCTACTTGTTAGGCAGTCATTTTTTAGTGATGATAGTCGAAACCTTGTTGATTTAACTGGTGGAGTTAGTGGCTGTCGTGGACTCCACTCTAGTTTCCGTACTACAATTGGTGGTCTTTCACTAAACATGGGTAGGTATGCATTTTAATACATGTAACTGGATTTTGATTCAAATTGCCAATATTGATATAATTTTTTTTTCGGTTATACAGATGTTTCAACCACTATGGTTGTAACTCCTGGACCAGTTATTGATTTTCTCCTCACAAATCAAAATGTCAGAGACATCAGAGATATTGACTGGCCCAGGGTCCGTGGAATAAAATAACTCTCCCTAAAATCCTATATTATTTGTTTTCTGGAGAGCAGAGCTTCAAATATTTTATTGACTTCTACCTTTAAATGACGCAGGCCAAGAAAATGCTTAAAAACCTCAGAGTTAAAGCTAAGCACAACAACATGGAGTTCAAGATTATTGGCCTTAGTGATCAACCATGCTCTAGACAGATGTATGGATCTGTTATTGCGATGTGCTTTCTGCAGTATTCCATTCCTTTGCTGATCCTGTAATATATTATGCACAGGTTTCCAATGAAAGTTCGAAATGGAAGCATTGAAATTCAAACTGTGGATATCACTGTTCAGGATTATTTTAAGTCCAAGCAAGTTGAACTAACGATGGCTTATCTGCCATGTCTTGATGTGGGAAAACCAAAACGCCCTAATTATCTCCCAATTGAGGTTGCAACCCTGCTTTTGTTTCAGTCTACATTCTACAATGTAGTCTGGTTATTATCATAGTTCCCTTTTTTAGATAAAGGGGTTGTCATAGTTTCTGACTGCACTTGATGTTCGAGTTGGTGCTATTAAAATTTCTATTTTGCAGCTATGCCACATGGTATCACTTCAACGTTATACAAAGGCACTGTCTTCTCAACAAAGGGCAATGTTGGTTGAAAAGTCACGACAGAAACCTCAAGAAAGAATGCGAGTTGTTACAGATGTGGGTTACTAAATTTCGTCAATGTTATTACTCCTTGTTTTCTCCCCTTAACTTGGTACTTACAGCTAAAATGTGCAGGCTGTAAAAAGTAATATGTATGATGATGATCCAATCTTATCTTCCTGTGGTATTGAAATTGAGAAACAACTTACTCGTGTTGACGCTCGTGTTCTCTCTGCACCAACGGTTAGTCTATTTTGCCTTTTCTTTCATTATCACACTTTCAAATATGAGTCATGTTTTTTAATTGTTTGGATTGGATATGCTATTCAGCTAGTTGTGGGGAACAGTGAAGACTGCATCCCAAACAGGGGTAGATGGAACTATAATAATAAGGTTGTTACTAAGCTACTTGCGAGAGAACACATTTATCTCAGAACATTTACGCTGAACTTCACCCTTTTTTTTCACTATTGCAGAGGCTATTGGACCCCGTCAAGATTGAGCGCTGGGCCATTGTTAATTTCTCTGCTCGTTGTGACATGAGCCGAATCTCACGAGAGTTGATAAACTGTGGACGCAGCAAAGGCATTGTAAGTCCTTTGTGGTATTTTATTTTCTTGCATGGTTTGAGGGATGGGATGGCGATGGATCATCTCAAGTTCTCAACCTAACCAACTTACTTCGTTTGAGGAACCCTCACAAACAAAAGATTAGTATACCATGAGGAATGGTGTGATCCAAATAAAATTGATGGGATTACCCCATGATGGGCCACACTATCTTTGTTGGGGTTGATCCTTAAAACCAAATACCCCACGAAAGCTTGGAACATATTTAGCATTCTTGTTATGCTGTGCTTTGACCATACAAGTTATCCCTTGTTTTGTGCAGTTCATTGAACGTCCTCACACTTTGGTGGATGAGGACAGCCAGTCTAGGAGATGTTCACCTGTGGAAAGGGTTGAAAAGATGTTTGAAAAAGTCAAAACAAGCCTTCCCGGTCCTCCAGAGTTTCTCCTTTGTGTTTTACCAGAGAGGAAGAATTGTGATATTTACGGTAATACGATATACAGTTACTGTTTCTAGGCTACCATGTATCCTTTATGCAACTAAACTTAAAATACCTTGAAGGGCCATGGAAGAAGAAAAATCTTCATGAAATGGGTATTGTCACTCAATGCATTGCTCCCAGTAATAAGATGAATGATCAATATTTCACCAATGTTCTTCTGAAAATTAATGCTAAGGTATACATTTATCAGCATCTGATTTGTGGCTGCACCTTGTTTGAACAAATATCCTACTATTAGTTTTCTTTTTTGACTAATATGATTTTTCTGTCGACTAGCTTGGTGGATTGAACTCTAAACTGGCATTGGAACATCGTCAAATGATACCAGTTGTGACTCAAATACCAACATTAATTCTTGGCATGGATGTTTCACATGGTTCTCCAGGTCGAGCAGATATACCATCAATTGCTGCGGTGTGTCTTGTTCTCTCTTGTGTTACTTGCATCAAGCAAAGATTGGTTTTCACATTACTTTTCATATACCTATGTGCAGTCTCATAGTTTGAATTGTTGGAGTGTGATTGTATTAGGCCCATGAGGCTAGGCCCATGTGGCCCATGTATGGTACCTATATAGCTACCCTTCTAGGGTTAGCCCAAATCAATAGAGAATCATCTTCTAGCATGGTATCAAGCTGGGGTTTTCCTCCCTTCCCTTGACCCCTGACCCGCCCAGCCGCCGGAACCGCCGCTCCTCCTGGAGCCGCTCCCGCCGGCCATGGCTGGCCGTACCCCCTTCCTCCCCCACCTTCCTCTCTTCTCCCCCACCTTCCTCCCCCTTCCAGATCCCGGACGCAGCTTCCCACGGGCTCCTGCGCTCCGCTCGCTGGATTAGACCATCGTGGTCTCGACAGAACCCGCCGCCGCCGCCCGGCCTGAGTCCCCTGGCCCGCCCAGCGCCGATGGGGTCAGTTCCCCTCCTCCAGGCCTCCCTGCACCGCCCCTCCCCCTCCCTTCCCACCGCGTCGCGGCTCTCCACCCGCCCAGCGCCGCTGCCGCCCAGCCTGCGGCCCCTGGCCCGCCCAGCGCCGCTGGGCTCCGTTTCCCTCCTCCAGGCCTCTCTGCGCCGCCCCTCCCTCTCCCTTCCCACTGCGCAGCGGCCCTCCAACCGCACAGCGACGCCGCCGCCCGGCCTGCGGCCCTTGGCCCGCACGGCAACGCTGGAGTCCGTCCCCCACCTCCAGGCCTCCCTGCGCCGCCCCTCCTCCTCCCTTCCCACCGCGCAGCGGCCGTTTTCACCGCTGGCGCGGCCGCCGGGGGAGCGGGTGGTGGGGACGCTGCCACTGCTGCTGCCGCCGGGGCTCCTGTGGCCACAGCTCCCCTTCCGGCTGCGGGTCCTCTGGTGCCTACAGGAGCAGGACCGGCCACTCTGGTGCCTACAGGAGCAGGACCGGCCACCCTCCAGGCAGCTCTGACCGGTCTCCTGGGTGTGGACGCCGGGGCCGTGGGCGCTGATCATCCTCACGCCGCCCTGGCTGCCCTACGGCGCGCCACACAGGTGGTCTTCCCTGCCCCACCGCTGCCGCCACGACTTCCTGGCACGGATTCCGACTCCGCGCTCGCCGCCGCTCTTGTCTCTGCACGGGCCGCGGCCGTAGCGGGACAGGCCCGTGTCCGTGCGGCCGCCCTAGCCTGGGAGCGCGAGCGCGATGACGCGAATGCTTTGGCTCGCCAGCTCGCCGAAGCGGAGCACCTCCTCGCTCACGACATCGGCGATGCTTCCTCCGGATCGACGGGCCCCCGCGTCTCCACCACCACTGCCGCTGCTACTGATGCGGGTGGTGCTGCTGCTGCGGGTGCTGCTGCTGCGGGCGCGGGTGCGGGGGGCCCTGGCGCCTTTGCCTACTCCTTCAACACCATCGCCAGCCCTCCGCCGCAGTTCCTCCTGCCGCAGGGCTGCGACCCGCCAATCCTAATTGGATCGCCGACTCGGGCGCCACTTTCCACACCACGCCCGATGCGAGTCTACTTTCTTCTCTCCGTCCTCCCCACCCTTCCTGTCCCTCTTCCATCATGGTCGCCAATGGCACCTGTATCCCTGTCTCCTCCGTGGGTACTGTTAGTTCCCACGGCTCCTTTCATATCTCGGATGTTCTTGTGGCTCCCGGTCTGGTTCACAACCTTCTCTCTATTCGCCGTTTCACCACTGACAACTCTTGTTCGGTTGAGTTTGACCCCTCTGGCCTCACCGTGCGGGATTTGGCCTCCCGGGTTCCTCTGCTCCGGTGTAACAGCACTGGGCCTCTCTACACCCTTCGATTTCCGACGTCTGTTTCACCTTCTTCGCCTTCCTCAGCCGCTTTCGCCGCCACTCCTTCCTCCACCACTTGGCACCGTCGCCTCGGCCACCCTGGCCGGGATGCCCTGATGCAGCTCAGTCGTAGTACCGACATTCGGTGCTCTCGGGCTCATGATGATCACTTGTGTCATGCGTGCCAGCTGGGCCGTCACGTTCGCCTTCTCTTTCAGTCCTCTTCATCACATGCCACTCATGTTTTTGATCTTATTCACTGCGACTTGTGGATCTCTCCTGTTCTCAGCATGTCTGGCTATAAGTACTACTTGGTGGTGGTCGATGATTTCTCCCATTATTCCTGGACTTTTCCCCTGCGTGCTAAGTTCGAGGTGTTCCCCACCCTTAGCAACCTCTTTGCTTGGGTATCCACTCAGTTCGGCCTCACCATCAAGGTCGTCCAGTGCGACAATGGCTGTGAGTTCGATAACTCCACCTTGCGTTCCTTCTTCCTTTCTCACGGTGTCCACCTGCGCATGTCTTGTCCGTATACCTCCTCTCAAAACGGCAAGGCAGAGCGCATGATCCGCACAACCAATGACATCATGCGCACCCTTCTGCTCCAGGCATCTCTACCCGCTCGCTTCTGGGCTGAGTGTCTGCACACCTCCACCTATCTCCTTAACCGCCTTCCTTCTACTGCCTGCCCAGCTCCCACGCCTCACCACGCTCTATTCAGTACCCCTCCTCGGTACGACCACCTTCGAGTGTTCGGGTGTGCGTGTTATCCTAACACTGCCGCCACCGCTCCCCATAAGCTGGCTCCATGGTCGACCCTCTGTGTCTTTCTCGGATACTCTCCGGATCACAAGGGTTACCGTTGCTTTGATCTTACCTCTCGCCGTGTCCTCATCTCGCGCCATGTCGTGTTTGATGAGTCGGCATTCCCTTACTCCACCACCTCTCCACCCACACCTCCTGCTGACCCTGCGGAGGCTTCCTTTTTTTCCACTGACCCGGTGATTCTGCCACCCTTCTCCCTCTACCCTGCAGGTACTGCTCCGGCGCACTCTCCTGGTGGTCTCGCCTCGCCCCTGCCGGACTCACACCAGGACCTTCCTCTGGTACCTGACATGGCCGAGGCAGCCCCGGAGCTTCCACCCTCGCTCCCTGTGGCTTCGCTGCCTTCCGTGGTGCCAGATGCTGCTGTTCCGATCGCGGGAATGCGCGCACTGACCCCACCTCCTCCCGGGCGCTTCGGACTCGTCTACCAACGCCGGCGGGAGCCGAGTCCGCCCTCACCTCCTCCCGGTCACTTCGGCATCGTCTACGAGCGCCGGCGTGGGCCGGCTCCGCCGCTTTCGTCACCAGCGCCGTCGTCGCCGGTGCATGCTCCGCCGGCCTCGCCGCGCTCTCGCGTCGACCCGCCGGTGTACCATCCGCCTCTTCTTCACCGGGACCCTCGTCACACTCACCCGATGGTGACGAGGCAGGCGTCTCGCCCGCAGGCCCTCACCGCCGCCGCCTGTGAGCCGGGGATATCTCCGGTACCCTCTTCCGTCCGCGCGGCCTTGGCGGATCCTCACTGGCGCCGCGCGATAGACGACGAGTACGCGGCCCTCCTCGCCAACCAGACGTGGGACCTAGTGCCCCGTCCGCCGGACTCTAACATTGTCACCGGAAAGTGGATCTGGACGCACAAGAGGCGAGCTGATGGTTCCTTGGAGCGCTACAAGGCTCGCTGGGTCCTCCGCGGCTTCACTCAGCGGCCCGGCATTGACTATGCTGAGACTTTCAGTCCCGTGGTGAAGCCAGTTACAGTCCGCACCGTCCTCTCCCTGGCTCTCGAGCGCTCCTGGCCTGTGCATCAGCTGGATGTCAAGAATGCCTTCCTCCATGGCACTCTGACTGAGACGGTCTACTGCAGTCAGCCGGCCGGTTTCGTGGATTCTTCTCGTCCCGACTTCGTCTGCCGGCTCAACAAGTCTCTCTACGGGCTCAAGCAGGCACCCAGGGCTTGGTACTCTCGGTTCACTACCTTCCTGCAAACTCTTGGGTTCACGGAGGCCAAGTCTGACACCTCCCTATTCATCTACCACTATGGGGGTGAGACTGCTTACCTGCTCCTCTATGTGGATGACATTGTTCTCACCGCCTCCAGCGAGTCTCTGCTCCACCACATCATTGCCTCTCCAGAAGGAATTTGCTATGAAGGATCTTGGGGTGCTCCACCACTTCCTCGGCGTCACTGTTGAGCCCCGACCTTCAGGCCTCTTTCTCCACCAGCAGCAGTTCACTTGTGACATTCTGGAGCGAGCAGGAATGACCGCCTGCCAGTCCTGCTCTACCCCGATTGACACCCAGGGCAAGCTGTCAGAGGCTGGGGGTCCGATGCTTGGGCCCGCGGACTCCACCGCCTACCGGAGTCTTGCTGGCGCGCTTCAGTACCTCACCTTCACACGGCCGGACATCACTTATGCCGTCCAGCAGCTCTGCCTCTACATGCATGCTCCGCGGGAGCCCCACCTGGCTGCTATGAAGCGGCTTCTCCGGTACCTCCGTGGCACCCTTGGCTACGGGCTGCTCCTCGGCCGGTCCTCCACTGCCGAGCTGGTTGTCTACACCGACACTGACTGGGCGGGCTGCCCGGACACCCGCCGGTCCACCTCCGGCTACGCTGTCTTCTTCGGGGGTAACCTTGTCTCTTGGTCGTCCAAGCGCCAGCCGGTGGTCTCACGCTCCAGTGCCGAGGCGGAGTGCCGTGCCGTTGCCAACGGCGTGGCCGAGGCCGCTTGGCTCCACCAGCTCCTGGCCGAGCTTCACCGCCCCCTCGCCAGGAGCACGCTCGTCTAGTGTGACAACGTCAGCGCGGTCTACCTGTCCACCAACCCCGTGCAACACCAGCGGACCAAGCATGTGGAGATCGATCTACACTTCGTCCGCGACCGTGTGGCCATCGGCGACGTCCGGGTACTTCACGTCCCGACCACCTCCCAGTTTGCGGACATCTTCACCAAAGGTCTCCCTTCCTCGACCTTCTCCGAGTTTCGATCCAGCCTCAACGTCTCCAGTGGCTAGTTGTGGCTGCAGGGGGGTCCTGTGTGTGTTGTGCCCTTGCTCGTTTTCTTTCTTGTTCAGCCTGGAACTCCGCTGCGCCGGTAGTTCAGACTGCGGGGGGGTGTTGGAGTGTGATTGTATTAGGCCCATGAGGCTAGGCCCATGTGGCCCATGTATGGTACCTATATAGCTACCCTTCTAGGGTTAGCCCAAATCAATAGAGAATCATCTTCTAGCATGAATGAACAGCAAGCACAATAATTTGCACCGTGTTTAGGAAACACCAATATGAATGTTATGGCGAATGGGCTGAAGTGTTATGGCGAGTGTGTCGGTTCTTGCCCTGGACGTGGTGCATCACTTCCTAGGATTAGTTCACGGTTTGTTAGTTTGTTCAGATCTCGCCGACGGAGAGGTCACCCTGGACGAAGGTGCGGAAGCTCGCGTCGAGACGCAGTGCCCGGGCCTCAGCGTTGCCCAGGAACTGGCCCTCAAGGGCAAGCCATGCCCGGCGCGCGTCCGGAGAGGTGCGGACGAGGTTGTGGAGGTCAAGAGAGATCGTCCCCAAGATCCAGGAGAGAACGATGCTGTCGAGACGGATCCAGGACGGCGTCTGGACGGCGACCGAGGCATCAACGAGGACGTGGTCGTCGAGGGCGTAGCGGCGAAGAGTGAGGAGGACCAGATCCCGCCAGCGGGCGTACGAGGGCGACTCCGGCTCGAGGACGACCGGGACGAGGAGGCGAATGTTCTGGACCCCCCCGGCCTGGTAGTGAAGCTGGGCCACGAGCGGATCGGCCGGGTCATGCCAGAGGACGGCGGTGTGAGACATCCGTCGACCCGGCGAGGCAGAGGAGGTGGCCCCGGCGATCGGAGAGGCTGGCGTGAGGAGCCGCTCCGCCTCGGCGATCTGACGAGCCAGGGCGTCGGCCGCGTCGCGTTCGTGCTCCCACACGAGGGCGGCCGCGCGCACCCGAGCCTGCCCCTCCGCGGCGGCAGCCCGGGCGGCGACGAGGGCGGCGGCGAGGGCGGAGTCGGGGCGCGGGCCGGGAAAGGCAGCGGCTGCTGGCTGTTCCGTCACCACCGGAGGTGGATCGGGATTCCCGGAGGTGTTGACTGGAAGGCCCCCGGAGTCCAGCGGCGCGGAGGGAGTTCCGGTGGCTGCCCCACCGACGGCAGTCATGGCAGTAGCGGGCCAGGGGTGGTGGACAGCGGTGGCGCCCCCCATGGTGAGGCCAGCAAGTGCGTGGAAGGCTGCTGGAGGGAGATCGGCCTGCCGGGCAGCGGTCAGGAGACCGGGAAGGAGTGCTGCGGCCGGGTGGAGCGCTGGATGTGGCTGGGAGATGGCGCCGGCTGCTCCAGAGATGTTCCCGGCGGCCCCATCAGGGAGGGGATCGGCGCCCTGCACCCCGGCGGCCCCAGCAGGGAGGGGGTCGTGGCCCTGGACTTCAGCGGATCCAGCAGGGTGAGGGGCGTGGCCCTGCACACCAGCAGAGGGGAGGAGATGGGCGCCGGCGGAGGGGAGGAGATGGGCGCCGGCATCTGGGAGTCCACGGGCGGCGGCGGCTGGCAGGGTGCCAGCGGGCTGCAGATGGGCGGCGGCAGAAGGGGAAGACGCCACCTGGGCCCAGGATGGAGAAGTGAGGGAGGGGAAGAGTTGGAAGTAAGAGGGAGAGGGAGGGGGAGGTGGCCGGCCGGCCATGGTGGCCGGCAGACCCAGCGGCGGGCCTGGATGTGGCCGGCGGCTGGAGAGGGGAAGAAGACAGGTTAGGCTGCTGATACCATGTTGAAAGTGTAGACTCTATTTGTAGAAGAGTAATTCACTGGCGCCGCGCGATGGAAGAGGAGTATGCCGCACTGCTCGCCAACCAGACGTGGGAGTTGGTGCCCCGACCGCCGGGCGCCAATGTCGTCACCGGCAAGTGGATTTGGACTCACAAGCGCCGAGCGGACGGCTCTCTCGAGCGCTACAAGGCTCGATGGGTCCTCCGGGGTTTCACTCAGCGCCCCGGCGTCGACTACGATGAGACTGGAGACGAACAAAGCCGAAGCGATGACATCCCCCCGCAGTCGCAACCATGTCGCGGACGTTGTGGCTGGAGCGAAGAAGTGGAGGATAGCCCTCTTTGTGCCGAAGTAGCCGAGGTCGAGGTCGTCGTGGTCGTAGCCGAGGTAGAAGTTGCCGAGTCGAGGTGGCAGCGAAGACGGTCGAAGACGGAGTCGCAACACCGAGCTGTCGTGGCCGCGGAACGGTGAGCCGAGCCATGCGGCGGCAGGGGCGCCTCAATCCTGGTCTCGGACCAGGCAGAAGAAAAGGGATACAGAGCAGAGCAGCAGCAGCTCCCGTGAGGACCTGGGCCCAGGTGGTTGTGGAAGAGAGGGAAGGGAAGGGAGAGTAGAGGGAGGGAGGGAGAGGAGGCCGGCCAGCCATGGCACGCCGGCTCGCCGGCGATGGCCAGCAGGGGGCGGCGGCTGGCGGCTGGAAGAGGCTGGCGGCTGGAAGAAGCTAACCTAGGCTGGATACCATGTTGAAGAGTAATTCTCTGTGTATTGGATAGATAGAGGGTGAACCCCCAGGGTACATATAGGCAGTGCCTAACCCTAACCCTAATGGGCCTTGCCCTACATGGGCTGGCCTGGGCTGGAGGCCCACACACACACACTCCAACACTATTGATTTGGGCTAACCCTAGAAGGGTAGCTATATAGGTTCCATACATGGGCCACATGGGCCATAGCCTCATGGGCTTAAACATATACTCCAACAGTTAGGAGGTCTGTTAGGTGCCTAGTCTATAAAGGCAGCTGTGAGGCATATGTTAGGCAAGCAAAAATAGATCTAAGAAGCAGCTCAGAGTCTCCAGAGGGAGGAGCCTCCTCGCCAGGTCTCGCGTCTCGCGACTCGGAGCCACCGCCGCCGCCCCGCCTTCACCACCGCTGGTCCCCCTCCCTCCCTCCTCCGGCATATCGCCAGAGGCCGGAGGGAGTGGGGATCCATTGTTTTTAATAAATTTTTCCAGTAGATCGAGTCCTTAGGGTTAGGGTCTCTCCATACCAAGTTTCTTGGTTTTGGGGATTTATCTCCTCCTCTTCTCCGGTGACGGCGAGAGTGCAGCATGGAGTCATTTTCTCCATGGCGGCTCTGGTGAAGATGAGGGCGACAACTACGGTGTCAGCATCCTCACCGGTATGGCATGGAGACTTTTATTTCCGTACGGCGACATCAAGGCGGAGATGGTGTCGCCGCCATGGAATAATTTTCTCCGGTCTCTTCTCCGTTTTATCGTGGTTAGATCTGGCCACGATGAAGGACTAGAGAGAATAAGTTTTAGATCAGTCTTCCTCATTCTTCGGTTGCAGAAAGAAGAAGGAAGACACCAGAAAGAAGTTTCTTAACTCCGCCTACATGAATGTTAGCCATCGTTCGTTGGGTATCTGTTCTCAGGCCTTTTGCCGAGTGTTTGCCTGTGCGGTCATCCATACTGCAAAGCATCGTACATGTTTGGTTTTGAGATCTTCAGCGTGGGTACAATTTAGATGAAAATCAGTTTCCGAATATTTGTGTAATCCAGAGTGCTTGTAACGTGTTGATGTACCCAGCTATTATCTAATATAATTCTTCTTTTGTCGCAAAAAAAAGTCTCCAGAGGGAGGGTGAGTTAGCTGATCTATCTGCTATTCTTCTACCCCGTTCCCCAATCAATCTACCACAACATGTTAGTTTGGTATCGGACACCTTGATCCTCGGGGAAACAAGAACATTATTAAGATGAAAAGACCCAGGAAGGGTGGTAGCGCCAGTGGAGGTAACAAGGAGAAGGGATCCGTTACCGACGACAATTGAGGAGGGAACAGGGTACCGGGAAGAGGAACTGTGAAAAAGAGTATAGCATTGGAGGTCATGTGCGAAGTAGCCCCGGAGTCGAAGTACCATTCTTGCTGAGGTGACTGTTGCAGGGTCATGGTGCTGAAGTAGTGGGCGAGGGCCGACTGGTCCCAGCCTGGGGAGACCTAGGGGTTGAACCCAGGACGCGGAGAGGGCGCCCACATGTTCTGTGCGCCAGCCAGGAGAGCATCTGGAGGCCCTGACTGCTAGAGATTGTGATTCTATTGATTTGGGCTTAACCCTAGAAGGGTAGCTATATAGTAACCATACATGGGCCACATGGGTCTTAGCCACATGGGCCTAATACACACATACTCCAACACCCCCCCGCAGTCTGAACTACCGGCGCAGCGGAGTTCCAGGCTGAACAAGAACAAGAAAGAACACACACAACCCCCCACAGACGCAACTAGCCACCAGTGATGTTGAGGCTGGAGCGAAACTCGGCGAAGGTTGAGGACGGAAGGCCTTTGGTGAAGATGTCCGCGAATTGGGAGGTAGTCGGAACATGAAGGACCCGCACCTCGCCCATGGCCATCCGATCACGGACAAAGTGGAGGTCGATCTCCACATGCTTCGTCCGCTGGTGCTGGATGGGGTTGGTGGAGAGGTAGACCGCACTGACATTGTCGCAGTAGATAAGTGTGCTCCGGGAGGGCGGAGTGTGCAGCTCAGCAAGAAGCTGCCGGAGCCAGGAGGCCTCAGCCACGCCATTAGCGATAGCGCGGTACTCCGCCTCAGCACTGGAACGGGAGACCACCGGCTGGCGCTTGGACGACCAGGACATCAGGTTGCCGTCCAGGAAGACGGCGTAGCCGGAGGTGGAGCGGCGAGTGTCCGGGCACCCCGCCTAGTCAGCGTCGGTGTAGACGGCGAGGTCGGTGGAGGAGGCCCGGTGGAGGAGGCCGTAGTCGAGTGTGCCCCGGAGGTAGCGGAGGAGGCGCTTGAGAGCCGTGAGGTGAGGCTCCCGGGGATCATGCATATGAAGGCAGACCTGCTGAACTGCATAGGTGATGTCCGGTCGGGTGAAGGTGAGGTACTGTAGGGCACCGGCGAGACTCCTGTATGCAGTGGGGTCAGACACCGGGGGTCCCTCAACCTCGGACAGCTTGCCCTGAGTATCGACCGGAGTGGAGCAGGGATTGCAGTCAGTCATCCCAGCCCGCTCCAGGATATCCCGAGTATACTGCCGCTGGTGAAGAAGTAACCCGGCAGGACGGTGCTCAACAGTGACCTCGAGAAAGTGGTGGAGCTCACCCAGATCCTTCATAGCAAACTCCTGCTGGAGAGCGGCAATGATCCGGCGGAGAAGTGGCTCACTGGAGGCTGTGAGGACAATGTCATCAACATAGAGCAGCAAGTACGCAGTGTTAGCCCCATGGTGGTAGATGAACAGTGATGTATCAGACTTGGCCTCCACGAACCCCAGTGTCAGCAAGAAAGCAGCAAACCGGTGGTTCCACGCCCGGGGTGCCTGCTTGAGGCCGTAGAGAGACCTGTTGAGCCGGCAGACCATGTCTGGACTGGCGGAATCAACGAACCCCGCCGGCTGACTGGAGTACACTGTCTCGATGAGAAGGCCGTGCAGAAAGGCATTCTTGACGTCCAGCTGATGGACGGGCCATGACCGAGCAAGCGCCAGTGAGAGCACGGTACGGACGGTGGCCGGCTTGACCACCGGGCTGAAAGTCTCATCATAGTCGACTCCCGGACGCTGAGTGAAACCCCGGAGGACCCATCGAGCCTTGTAGCGCTCGAGAGTGCCATCAGCCCGACGCTTGTGGGTCCAGATCCACTTGCCGGTGACGACGTTGGAGCCCGGCGGCCGGGGCACCAACTCCCACGTCTGGTTGGCGAGTAGCGCGGCGTACTCTTCCATCGCGCGGCCCTAGTGAGAATCCAACAGGGCGTCGCGGACGGAAGAGGGTATTGGGGAGACCACCGCGTCGCCGGTCGAAGCCGCAAGGGCACGAGGCGGCAGTGTGCCAACCGCGTGCCGTGTCACCATCGGGTGAACATGTCGCGGGTGCCGGTGAAGAAGCGGCGGGTGGTAGACTGGCGGTGCACCTCGAGTCGGCGGGGACTGCGGCGGTGGTGTCGGTGTCCCCGGCGGAGAAGGGACCGCGAGTGGCGGTGGCCGCGGCCTGCGCTGGTACACCCGTACCGGCGCGGCGAACCTCGACGGAGGTGCCGGGGCAGGATCCGGCGACGGCGACCGGCGTGACCCCCCCGGAGCAGAAGCGGGGGACGAAGGCCCCGGGTCTGCGCCAACCGGAGAGGGTAGGGCCGCGTCAGAGGACGACGGGCCCGGACCCACCGGGGAGCCGGGACAGGAGGCCGGCAAGGAGCTCGGCGAAGCGGTACCTGCAGGAGACCACGGAAAAGGTGGCTGGACCACCGTGTCAGCGGGAAAAAGGGAGGGAGGGTCAGGAACCGGAGGGGTGGTAGTGCTGGAAAAGGGAAAGACGGACTCATCGAACACCACATGGCGAGAGATGAGGACCCGTCGGGAGGTAAGGTCAAAGCACCGGTACCCCTTGTGATCCGGGGAATACCCGAGGAAGACAAAGAGAGAGCGGGGGTCCAGCTTATGGGAGGAAGTAGCAGCGGTGTTGGGGTAACACGCACACCCAAACACGCTGAGGTGATCGTACCGAGGAGGGGTACCGAAGAGGGCGTGGTGTGGCGTGGGAGCGGGACAGGCAGCGGAAGGAAGATGGTTGAGGAGGTAGGTGGAGGTGTGCAGGCCCTCAGCCCAGAAGCGAGCCGGAAGAGAGGCCTGAAACAGAAGGGTGCGCACGGTGTCGTTGGTGGTGCGAATCATCCGCTCGGCCGTGCCATTCTGCGAAGAGGTATAGGGGCAAGACATGCACAACTGAACACCGTGAGAGAGAATGCTCGGGAGGTGGAGTTATCAAACTCGCGACCATTGTCACACTGGACGGCCTTGATGGTGAGGCCGAACTGTGTAGACACCCAAGTAAAGAAATGAAGGAGCGTGGGAAATGTATCTGACTTCGCTCGGAGGGGAAAAGTCCACGAATAATGTGAAAAATCATCAACCACCACAAGATAGTACTTATAACCAGAAAGACTGATAACAGGAGATGTCCATAGGTCGCAATGTACAAGATCAAAAATGTGGGCCGCATGGGAAGTAGAACTATGAAAAGGAAGACGAACATGTCGGCCCAATTGGCACGCATGACACAGTTGCTCATCAGGAGCCCGAGTACATGGAAGACCGGAACTACGACTGAGCTGCATCAGGGCATCACGTCCAGGATGGCCGAGGCGCCGGTGCCAAGTAGTGGAGGAAGTAGAAGCGACGAAGGCAGCTGACAAAACGGACGGCGGAGAAGACGAAGTAGCCGTCGGGAAGCGAAGGGTGTAAAGGGGCCCGGTGCTGTCACATCGGAGCAGAGGACGCCGGGAAGCCAAATCCTTTACAGTAAGACCAGAAGAGTCAAATTCCACAGAACAAGAATTGTCAGCTGTAAAACGACGAATAGAAAGAAGGTTGTGAACCATAAAAGGAGCAACAAGAACATCAGGAAGACGAAAGGAGCCATGAGCACCGGCGGTACCCACAGACGTGACTGGAAGACACGAACCATTGGCGACCATAGTGGGCGAAGGAAGAGAGGAAGAGGGAGAGTGGAGCGACGAAAGTATACCGGGGTCAGGAGTGGTGTGGTAGGTGGCTCCCGAATCAGCGATCCACTCGGGTCCGACTGGAGGTGTCAGGCCCATGGTGCTGAACGAGCGAGCCAGAGCCGCCTGGTCCCAGCCGGCGACCCCAGGTGGAGTCCCGGAGGGTGGAGCCCACGGCGTAACAGGGAAGGCGCCGGGAGGACCAGCCGGTGGAGCTCCGGTGAGCATGGCCGCCGGTAGACGAGAGTCGGTCCCGGGGGCGTGGAAGGGCCACATGGAGATGCGCCCGGACCACGGGTTCTGGAAGGAAGGCCATGTTGCCCCCCCTGTAGTCCACCGGGTGCCAGAGCGTGGGGGTGACCACCCCGGTCGCCCCCTCGGCCTCCTCCGCGGCGACGACGACCGCCACGACCCCCCCCCACCCCCGCTCGGGCCGGAGGGAGGGGGCCCAGGAGAGACGGTGGCGGAGGAGCGGACGACCGTGGCGGAGCAGACGGGCGTGGCGGAGTAGCAGCCAGAGCCGTCGAGGAGGACGAGGACCCCGGAGAAGTGGCAGACCCCGGCTGGATGCCCTGAGTGAGCTCCTCCATGACAAGGTCCTCACGGACCTGTAGGAAGGTGGGGAAGGGCCGCTGGCGGGTGATCCACGTCCTGAGGTGGGCGTAGCGGTCGCTGAGCCCGCGGAGGACGTTGAGGACGAGGATGCGGTCCTCCACGGGCCAGCCAAGGTCACCAAGAGAGTCAGCCATGGTCTTCATCTTGCGGCAGAACTCGCCGACAGAGAGGTCACCCTGGACGAAGGTCCGGAAGCTCGCATCGAGCCTCAGAGCTCGGGCCTCGGCGTTGCCCAGAAACTGGCCCTCGAGCGCCAGCCAGGCCTGGCGAGCATCCGCCGTGTTGCGGACGAGGTCGTGGAGGTCGAGGGAGATCGTCCCGATGATCCACGAGAGGACGATGCTGTCAAGGCGCAGCCACGAGGGGGTCTGAGCCGCGACAGTGGCATCGGCGAGGATGTGATCGTCGAGGGCGGAGGGTGAGGAGGACCAGGTCCCTCCAACGGGCATAGGAGGGCGACTCGGGCTCGAGAACCACCGGGACGAGCAGGCGGATGTTCTGGACCCCCCCGGCCTGGTAGTGCAGCTGCGCCACGAGAGGGTCGGCAGGGTCGTGCCAGATGACCGCGTTGGTGGAGGTGCGGTGGCCCCGATGTCGTGGTAGACAGGAGGGACGAGGCGCTGCTCCACGTCGGCGATCTGGCGGGCCAGGGCGTCGGCCGCATCCCGCTCGCGCTCCCAGGCGAGGGCGGCCGCACGAAGACGAGCCTGACCCTCAGCGGCTGCAGCCCGGGCAGCGACGAGGGCAGCGGCGAGAGGCGAGGCGTCACGACCGGCGTAGAGGTGGGTAAGCTGTGGTGGAGGCGGGGCCGGGAAGGCCTGAACACCGGCAGGAAGGAGTCCGCCGGCATCCAGCCCGGCGCCGGGAAGATGGACGGCGTCGGCGGGCTGCTCTGTCAGGGCAGCAGCGGCAGCAGCCCCCCCATCCTCAGCAGGAACACCCCCCCCCCCCCCCCCCCCCCCCCCCCCCCCGGCGCCCCCTGCAGCAGCAGCGGCGGCAGACTCGGCGCCCCCTGCAGCAGCAGCGGCTGTGAGGGCGGCGGCAGCAGGGGTGAGGGGAAGAGGAGGGGCTGCGCCCAGGCCAGGAGGAGGGGGCCGCCCAGTAGCAGGGGAAGTGGGGGCGACCAGAGCTGTGCCGACGGCGGGTGGAAGGGCGGCGGAGGGGAGGGGCGGACGGGCCGCGCCTGGGAGATGGGTCTGGGCGGCAGCAGCGGCTATCTGAGCCCAAGAAGACGATGGAAGAGAGGGGAAGGAGTGGAAATAGGAAGGAGGGGAGGGGGAGAGCGCCGGCCAGCCATGGCTGAGCCAGGCCACGGCGCCGGCCAAGGTGGCGGTGGCGGCTGCAGCCAGGGAGAGGGTGGCGGCGGCTGGAGAGGAAGGAAACCTAAGCTGCTGATACCATGCTAGAGATTGTGATTCTATTGATTTAGGCTAACCCTAGAAGGGTAGCTATATAGTAACCATACATGGGCCACATGGGCCTTAGCCACATGGGCCTAATACACACATACTCCAACACTGACTGCTGCAGGTGTGACTGGTACGGAGGTTGCTGATGCGGACCCGTGGGGAGGGGCACGAGGGGAGGACGAGGTCCATACATCTGTATGGAACCAGGCCAAGGGTGGAGGTAGGAGGTGGGTTGGCCGCACCGTCCACTAGAGCTGCCTTGGCCGCCCCCTTGGCCATCTGGGGAGTTCCTTCTGCCACCCCGCTTGCACCGCCTGTTGTTGGAGGAACTGCCCCCGGAAGCAGCAGGGCCAGAGGGTGGTTGGGGCGGGTGCTGGCGAGCCTGAGGGGCAGGAGGGGGGCGCTGGTCACCTGCAGCAGATCGTTCCGGGCGCTGGACTGGAGGTGAAGGCCGATGGAGGCGAATTTGTCGTTGAGGCCATGGATCAAATTGAGGACGAGGATGCGGTCAGGGACGTGTTCGCCGAGATCCTCGAGGGCATCAGCCATGCCCTTGAGGCGCCTGCAGTAGTTTGTGACAGATAGGTCTCCCTGAGCGAAGTTTCTGAACATCCAGGTGGAGAGCGCGCGCCTCTCGGTTCCCCAGAAACTGGGACTCCACAGCAAGCCACGCCGAGCGGGCCGTAGAGTGGGAACGAGATGCCTGGATGGTTTCGGCCAGCTCGGGGGATGGCACCGTAAATCCAGGACTTGACCACGCAGTCCATGCGAGCCTAGTCCGGGAAGGCCGGGTTGGGGTCGTCCTGCAGAACATGGTCCTCGAGGGAGAACTTTACCAAGGGGAGGAGGAAGAGCTCACACCATTGGGAGTACTGGCTGTAGTCCAAGTGTGGATCGGCTCAAGGGTGTGGATGTTCTGGACGTCAATGGCATGAGAGTGAAGGTTGGCGATGATCGCGGCTTCATGGAGGAGTAGGGCGTCGTCAAGGGAGTGGGGAGTGGGCGCAGAATCGGTACGCGCGGCTTCAGCGCGCGCAGCATCTGCGCGCTCCCTGGCGGCCCACTCACGATCAGCGCCCGCCTGGTGCTCCAGAGCAGCGGCCGCGGTTTCTTGTTCGGCGAGAGCAGCGTGTTCGAGGGCAGCAGAGCGTGCCTGGGAGAGGGCTGCGCTCGTACACGGCGGCGCGCTCGCGCTCAGAAGCCAACTGGCGCTGTGGACTTCTTTCCATGGGAACATGTTTTGTTGGGCTGCTTATCATTTCAGCCTTCAGAGAAGGCCTGACCTTGGCCTGTTGCAACACACATGCCCTGTTTCATCTGGCCCCTGTTATATATAGTGCATCCATTGTTACGTATGCTCCTTTGTGGCCTGACATGCTGTATCAGTAGCTGTTTAGGGATTAGTTTGTTAGCATGTAGGGTTAATTAGTGCAACAGCTTACTGCACTGGAAACATTCCATTCGTCACCTTCGGAGCTGCAGCATCTACCTCTGCATATCACAGCTCAAGGACGAGCTGTCTTTGAAGGGTGGTGAAGTGTTATGGCGAGTGGGCCGGTTCTGGCCCTCGACATGCTGCATCACAACCTAGGATTAGTTCACGGTTTGTTAGTTTGTTCAGATTTGTTAGTTTATTCAGATTTTTTTAGCAGATAGAATTGATTTCTTACTTGGATAAGATTTGTTAGGAGGTTTGTTAGGTGCCTAGTCTATAAAGGCAGCCGTGGGCAAGCAGAAATAGATCTAAGAAGCAGCTCAGAGCCTCCAGAGGGAAGGCGATTTAGTTGATCTATCTGCTATTCTTGTATCGTGTTCCCCAATCAATCTACTACAACAATGAGTATATGACACTTCTGAAAATTTAGAGCACTGTTACAGCTTGCTTTCCTAGTTTATGATTGCTGGTTTCAAGTCTCTTTTTATTGCCTCCCATGTCAATTTCAGTCTTCCCCTACCTAAATTGAAAAGAGACTTGAAAGTTTTGGATATATCTAAAGACTTCTGCTTTAATAGGAGTGCTTGGAAGGCAGCTATTGACGTGCCTCAACTGTGATTAGGGGCTTTTGTTGGGTTTCAACTCTAGTCTACCCAACTTGCTTGGGACTGAAAGACTTTGTTGTTGTTGTTGTTGTTGTTGTTGTTGTTGTTGTTGTAATAATACTATGCTAAAGTTTTCCTCTGTAGGTTGTGGGATCTAGATGCTGGCCATTGATATCACGGTACAGAGCATCAGTGCGGACCCAGTCTCCAAAGGTAGAGATGATTGATTCTCTATTTAAGCCATTGGATGATGGGAAGGATGATGGCATAATGAGGTGATTTAAATTAACATCTTCTTAGTTTTCTGTGTTACGTTCTTCTAGTTGACCTCACGGTATCTTCATGTTGTATGAAGTATTGTGCTCAGGAAATGGGGCCTTAGTCTGTTATCTAAAATAGAACAGGAATGGCCAAGTACCCTTTTCACTTTTTCATTGCATTGCAGGGAACTTCTACTCGACTTCTACCAAACCAGTCAACAAAGAAAGCCTCAGCAGATAATCATCTTCAGGTGTGTACTGAGTTAATTTTTATTTTCAGTTTTATACGCCTATGATTGTGTCATACATCATACATTGATGTAAAAAGCGCGTTTGTTTCCAGTACGAGTTTGTAAGAGACTAAGAGTGTGTGTTGGTGTGAGCGTGGTGAGTGTGCTGTAATTTATTTGTTGTCTCCTTAATGCAATGATACGCAACTCTCCTGCGTATTCTACAAAAAAAAATGTGTCATACATTGTTAAGCTGCGCTGAATGTGTACTTCACTATTTTTTTTCTCCAACTCAAAGGATCATTATTTTGGTGCAAACAGGAATGATTTGTTTTCTTGAATGATCATTATTTTGGTGACTCAAAGGAACATTTGGTCTTTCCATGTTAATTTGATTGTGTTAATTTAGAATAATGAATGTTGGTCTGGTAAGAGGTGTTTGACTCAGAATTTTACCAATCTTAAGCCAGGAAAAGTCAAATATCTGTAGTGCTGATTTTGTATCTACATAGTTATTGGTTTCTTTTGTAATAAAAAAACTATCATTATGCTAAAAAAAAACTATCATTTCCTACCAGCTTTTCTTAAAATTGTCTCTGCAGTTTTTATTGAAGTGTGAGCTCTTTTGTGTTAAAGGATGAAAATCAGTTTATAGTTCAGAATTGACTTTACTTTGCGTGAAATGCATCATAAACATCCATATTGTTCTTGCCAGTAAGAACTATTTCTGAATATTCAGTTGGTGTCCTTTGATTTTCCTTTTGAGAATTGAAGGTGATACACTTCATCATTATATTTGAGTAATTTTGTACAGTGATGATTAATTAAATCATGTATGTTCCTTTCTATTTATTTTGTGGATGTAGGAGTATCTTTGTGGTTTCTTTTTTCTGTATTGATTTGCTTTATTTGTTCCTGCACGATGAACTGGGCATTCACTGGTGCTCTGACTTTTTTAGTGTTTCTGTCATGAGTTCTGGGTATTCAGTGATCATGAATTCTTATCCTTATGGTCTACTTATGCAGGGATGGTGTTAGTGAGTCTCAGTTTAGCCAAGTACTGAACGTTGAGCTTAATCAAATCATAAAGGTTCTGCTATGCACTGTTTTGCTTGAGAATTCCTTGGTTTTCTGGCATTTCCTAACAAGAGTTAGACGATACAGGCATATCAGAGTATGGGACAGGGGGACCTTCCGAAGTTCACAGTGATCATTGCTCAAAAGAATCACCACACAAAACTCTTCCAAGCTGATTCACCAGAGAATGTTCCACCTGGTAAGCACCCCTGTCCGGTTGTCCTGCTTAATACTGCTAAAGATCCTTCCCCTTTAAACAGCTTGAGCAACTTGCACTTTGTCTTTGCATCAGGGACTGTTGTAGACTCCGGCATTGTTCATCCAAGACAGTATGATTTCTACATGTGTGCTCATGCTGGACCAATTGTAAGTTCTCCTAGAGTAGTTTTGGATTTTGCTTGACCATGCTTGTTAGTAATTGCTTGACTGGGGTTGTGTCAGACATGTTTCATATTGAGCATTACCATGTTCTCTTACACAGGGTACCTCAAGGCCAACCCATTACCATGTGTTGCTTGATGAGATTGGCTTCTCCGCGGATAATCTCCAGAAGCTAGTTCTTTCACTTTCATATGTGTAAGCACATATGTTCATGTCTATTTCCTTATTTCTTACTCTTATATGAGGATAACATGTTTGTGCTTGTATAGGTACCAGAGGAGCACCACTGCGATTTCTGTGGGTACGTCGATGTTTCCTTTTGTACTAAAAAACATCACGCACTGTTTGATGGTCCTATTTTAGAAGACATTAGATGCTTTTTTGCTGAATGCAGTTTTTGCTTTTTCAGTGGCACCTATCTGTTATGCCCACCTCGCAGCAGCTCAGATGGGCCAGTTCATGAAATTCGAAGAGTTTGCAGATACATCATCAGGGAGTGTCAATTCATCATCGTCAGTATCAATACCAGAACTGCCACGGCTGCATGCTGATGTCTGCAGTTCCATGTTCTTCTGTTGAGGTGGTTTTAGTTTGACCGTTGTGGGGTTGGGCTACTTCTTTGTGAAGGAAGCTTATATGTTGTTGGTACACAGCAGGTTAACTGTTTTGTGAAGAAACCAAGTAGGTCGTTAGTTGTCGTGAATCGATGTACGGCAGCATATTTTGGAGCAGTTTTCGCATCAGCCACACCCCCAAACCCCTCCCCCCCCCCCCCCCCCCCCCCACCCCACCCCAATGTAGGTACAGCTTCCAGATTTTAGGTAGCCTGTACGTTTGCATCTGCAGGTTTTTCGATCGGAATCAGGAAGATTTTAGGGATGTTGAGAGAGTAGAGCCAGATTTGTACGTGGTTAAATGATCTTTCTGTTAATCCGCCAAAATACGTGTGCGTTGGGGGTATGAAAATGAGTTAAAATTTCTGTGTCTCGCATGGCATCCAATTGTACTCGAGTTTGTGTTTGTGCTGTATATGCTTGCTGCCTCTGAAATGCGAAAATGACCACTGCCACTCGCAACTCGCGAGAGACCACAGGAAAATTCTTGGACTTTTTATATTCTTGTCATCTTGTGAGACTTTTGGCTGAATCTCTTTTAGGAAATGGAAATCTTGAGGCATTAATGTTATTTCAGCGAAGCAGCTGAGCGAACAGATAGGGAATTGAGAAATACAAGCATCAATAAAAAATGGTCAAAATTTTTTAGGAACTTAGGCGTTTGTCCTGCTCTAGAGTGTAATTATGATATTCTTTTTTCTTTTTACTTTGTATTTTTCCCTTATGATTTTGAATTGAAGCGTCTGTCTGCCCATATTTCTAGCATTGTTATGTCTAGGTGGATTAATTTAATGACAAAAAATAGGAAAAAAAAAGATGTCCATGCCAAAGGTCAAGAATACGAATTTAACTTTTCTCCCTGGTTGAGCTCCTCGGTCCTCACTTGTTCGTCTTCAACGTATCTGACTAGATGAACCCTAGGCCGCCGGCGGTGCATAAATCGATGGCCAGGGTAGGAGATGCCGGGCCGATGAGCACATGCGGTGCGGCCGGTCGGCCTGTTTGGGGCTGGGCGTGCGACAGGCTGCATCGACCACTGAGGTCGAGCAAGCGGTGGCATCCTCGTCGCTGACACCATCAACTACGTACTTTACTGACTGGCTACATCCATCCCTTTGGCTTGGGGTGGTGCGTGTCGCTGGAGCTCCATGGGCCCTGCCACCGCCATATTCATCGGCATGTTCTTCTTGCCCGAGACGTCCAACAACCTCATCAAGCATGGCCATATGGAGGAGGCACTAGGCGTCTTGGAGAAGGTGCGCGGAATGCAAAAGGTGGACACCCAACTGCTCATCTCTATGGTCACCATCAACCGTCTTCGTCGCCGCTTCCTCTTCATCAAGGCGATCGCCGCTTCCTCTTCATCGAGGCTGGCATTCAGATGATCTCGTCCATGGTTAGCAACAACCATTGTTAATTCTTATGGATCGACTAGGTGTAGATCAGTGGGTACAAACTGTTCTAGTTGGGATAAAATAACCTAGAACATGGACTACGAAATCTAAGAGGGAGAGGAGAGCAGAGGTACCGACCATTGGAGGGCTTGGTGGAGGAGCTCGAGTCCACCATGGTATCGGTGGCGAGGAAGCAGTGGCGTCCGGGGCGGTGTGCAATGGCATCGCGGTCCGAGAGCGGTGATGAAGACGGTGGTGTGGTCCAGCGGCAACGGTGTCTTGGTAGTGGCGCTTCCCGTCGCTGGCTGCGTCCCTCACTAGATCAGATTAGGGTTGTCGGTGGGTGTGGCGGCTCACGGTGAACCTCGTGCTGAGAGCCGCCGGCCCCCGCCTCTTTTTATAGCGTAGTGCGACGGGGGCCCACCAACCATGTAGGGTTGGGCGCCCCCGATCAGGGCGTGAAGGTCAAGGCCCAACTCGGCCGTTCGGCCGAGCTGGAGGAGATCAACACTAACACCACTACCATCAAACATATGGTTAATTTCTTGAATCTTCATGTCATGGCTCTAATCTTAAAAACAACGTTCTTGATGAAGCATTACATGTAGTCGTGGCTATGATCCTGGCACTCAAGTTCAGGAAAGGCCAGGAGCTTAGGATTGGCGCTGTCGTTCGCGGCTGTGATCAAACTTAGGATAGGTCTTGATGCTTTACATTGCGCCTTTGTCCATGCATGCTTTTTATGCTTTCATGTTATTCTAAGTTCAAACTTGTGCAGGGCTAAAAGCTTTGTCCCAATGTGTAATTGGTGGTGGTTTGACGAATATTGATGCCAAAATGTGTTAGGCGAAGCAATGATGTTGCTCATTGTATGGCATTCTAAATGTAGACATCCTCCAAGGCTAACTCTTCGTGACTTTAGCTACCAAAGGTTATGTGCGCTCTTGTTTCATGATCACCCGAAATTCTTCAAACAATTCAACTGAAATTCTAAACTAATATTCTAAAACTCGTGAATTTGTTGGTAATGCCGTACTTGCTTTTGACCCGGTGGTGTTGTATTGTCTTTCATTGCCCTTGTGGCATTTTTTCGGCAGTGTTGTTACTATCATTACCGCTGATTGATTCCATATCACCAGCGATTTGGACGGGCCATATTGATACTGTATTTTTTAGAATCAATTGTAATAATAATACAAGTATTATTTCTGTTACACCAGACCCGGGTCGTATACATATACACAATGTCATAACATATACATCACTGCCAAGACACGGTTCCATAAAACACATCCATCCACAAGAATGACATGTGTCGTTTGAGAATACAAACCAAAAGAAACCAACATTACAAGATGAAGAACATTAGCACCTTCATTGCATGTGGCAATGGTCTTCATCAAGATTCACGACTAGGTCCATAATGAAACTCTCAAGGTTCACCCCAAGTATAGTCGGTCAACACCGTTGTATTTGACCATAGTTTCTACAACACAAGAAACATAGTTAAGACATGCATTTGCTATCGACTTAAAATTAGGTCGCTAAATTGACAAAGGGAGAACAAGCTATGAGCCGGACTAGCCATACATATCTTTGGATGGGGGTGCTAACGTAATGTAGGGCATACCACATTAACCCAGCCCAAGGACTGTGTTGCGATCGAATAGGCCTCATGTACATGCACAGTGAACAAAAAATTCCAAAGCGGTCGATATTTCTTTGATTTTTTGTATTGTACTTTTCAAAGGACCTATGTGACAAGCTCATCATGAGAGTGACATATAATGATCAAAGCTAACAATAATCTAATATTTGGCCTAATGTGAGAGAGTAGTAGCTAGCTAGCTTGTCTTACTTGTTCAGCGTGACAATTGTTGGATATGCTCTTGCGGTATCCTCCGAAAGTCAAAAATAGTGAGAGTGCATTCCTCTACGATAATGTCAAAAAAGGACATAATGGTTGCTGCATTCACAATGTTCCCATGAAAAATAGTTGGACTGAACCATTAAAACATGTGTAATGTACTACAAAATGAGGCATTTGCATCAAACTTACATGGCATTTTGTAGGCTAAAAGTATGGAGGATATCTGGTTTGTTAAATAGCAAGCCCTTTGTCAATTCATCTAACATCGATCACTGGCTGGGTTTAAGAAGCCCATCTCAACCTACATGTGAGTACCTCCAACCTACAAAACAATCAAATGTGAAGTTAGACACATTCACCTTGGTGTTAAAATAATGCATTTATACAACAAAAATGACATGGTCGGCAACCTGGTATGCCTATTGAGGGCGAACTTTTGGTAAAATTGATACTACTTCTACTCGATCCAGGACACCAATTGCCTCCACGGGTTGTCCGACGTTGCGTTCACTAACCATGGGCGCCTGCACAATACTCAGGCTATAAGATTCTTCTAAGAAAGAGTTTTTCACCTACTATGGATATGCACATGGATTACCATCCTCATCGGTCTACTCGAGATTGAGTGTAATGATGCGAGCAAAAAAATCCATAAAAATGCATTAGAGAGGAATTGAAGAGATGCATGAGATGATTGAGCTAGAGATGATCTTGAGCTTACTCTTGAGATGATAGAGCAACTTCCAAGCTTTGCATCGCATCCATGCATGGAGGAAATCATGAGTTAGGGTTTGAGGATTGATCTCAAGAACATGAGAAGAGTGCTCTTGATGTCACCATGGATTGAGATGGGAATGGAGATGCTTATGGTGCTTGAGATAGGTGCTGATCTCCTTTTGCCTGCGATGGACAAAGCTAAATCTACTGGTCTTCGCTCCTATTTCGAGCTGACAAGTGGGTCCACTTGAGAGAGTTGAGGACAACTCATCCAAATTCTTATTCTATTGAACTTAAGGTTTGAAGGACGGTCCGTGAAAATCGTCGGACACTCCGTCAAAACTCTCACTTTGACCATTTGATTTAGGGAAAAGAGCTTTTGGCATTGGGGGCCATTCTTCATGTCCTTGAGGGGGATAATCACTTGTAGAGATATTAGGGAGGTTGATTAACATCCTTCTTCTAGTACCTTCTTGATGTTGACCGGCATTTAACCTTGGTTGACTTTGGTTGACTTGAGGGTTCAATGGGGTTGAATTGTGAATTTGGAGTCCTTGTCCTAGTAAGGATCACTAGGAATCCTTTACTGAGAGCGATAAGGTGATTCTTGCATGTTTGAGGGCTGTCCAAGTTCATGAAGGAGTTTCTCGAGAAAATTTTAGTTGGAACGACTTTGGGTCGTGACAATACAAGCTTTCTATATAGGCTACTTGCTTTGTGTTGAGTTTTGTCAAGTCTTGTTGACCCATGTTGAGAGACTTATCATGCTCCCGAGATTAAGATCACGTACACACCACATATATGTGCTGCTTCTATACTAGAAGTATGCAGAAACATGTCATTTATTTTCCACAAAAATAAATGCTCCATGTTCTCTCTATTTTTTTAGATAAGACAAAAGGCTATGCAAAGGTAGAAAAAAGGAAAAGAAAAAATATGGACACACGAAGGTCCAAAGTATTGAAAAAAATATATGTGAGCATATGAAGGCTTGTGAATAGAAAAAAAGCTAATAGCCATGTCTCAAAATAATAAATCATATCAAATGAATGAGTATTTTCATATATTATGCATCTTAATCTAAGAGTATGACACTTCTTGGATTCAAGCTTTAGCTTTACAAAATATGCAAGGTAAGTATGCTACATCTTTTATCCTACCCAAAGCTCCACATATGCCATTAGAAGTAGGATAAGAAGGAAACTTAAACTATGTCTTGGTGAGGATCATACACCATTTGAGAGACTACCATATGAGAAACATAGTACCATATATTAAGTTTTTTTTTAAATATTGCAAAACCTCTTATATGAAACTTTTGTGGGATAAGAAAAATGGTGCTCAAGTCAAAGTTGTTATGTCTCTCAATCACCCAAGACAAAAGGATAAGGCTATATGCCCCATGAAGAACTAAGGTAATATGGGTGAATTTTCAACATTGCTAATTTTTCTACTCAAGGAGAAATATGTTTGTTGTACACTTGGTACTCTTTATTGTAGAACAATTGGAGGAATAACTCAACTCACTTTCCATTATTCTCATGTGGGTTTATATAGAGAGTACAAGGGAATACAAAGAGATGGAAAATAAAGAGACTACAACTTTACAACTCTTAATATGCTAACACCCCGCGCAGTTGGAACATTGACACTAATAAGGAGGAGTGGAGACATTCAAACTGGAGCGAAATTTTGTAAATATGGAGGTCGGAAGACCCTTGGTGAACACATCAACATATTGAGATGTAGAGGGCACATGAAGAACTAATTTCCCAGTAGCAGCTTTGTCCCTTACAAAATGAAGATCGATCTCAACATGTTTAGTGCGCTGATGTTGCACCGGATTGGTTGAGAGATAAACTGCACTAACATTATCACAAAAAACCACATAGGAACACCGAGGACAGAAATGAAGCTCCTAAAGTAATTGCCAGAGCCATGAGATTTCTGCCACGACATTACCGACAGCTCTATACTCGGCCTCGGCACTGGAGCAAGACATGGTGTGCTGGTGTTTTGGAGACCAAAGGACCAAATTATTGTCCAAAAAGACAGCATAACCTGAGGTGGAATGGCGAGTATCCAGACAACTAGCCCAGTCGTGAGAGACTGCTTTGATACCCTATTGGAGAATAATTGGTGGAATAACTCAACTCACTTTTCATTAATCTTATGTGGGTTTATATAGAGAGTACAAGGGAATACAAAGAGATGGAAAATAAAGAGACTACAACTCTTAATATGCTAGCACTCTTGAAATGTGAAGCATAGTAGCAACCGCTAATCCACAAAGGCTAAGTTTAATTGTTTGTTCGGGATGAGTAAAGGTTAAGCTTTGGGGATCATGTTGACGATGAAATTATTACACTTTTACATACTTAAAACACCGTTAAGATCCTTGTAATAAAAGGAAGAATAATATAATATGACCATATTTTTTATCAATAACAAGTTCCACTGGTACTTGAAGTATTTTCATAAAGAACGTTACAAAATGGAGAGAAATGAGCTAGTGGCACGAAACCCTTCAAATCGACAGGCCACCATCAATAGTGAGCACCTGCAGCAGAACAATCGAACAGCTTGAGTTGAGAAGCTCCAAAACGAAGAAAGAACGCCATCACGTTGCATTATTCTGAAACTAAGCCGTTTCTACTCGCCTGTCCGGTGATGTAACTAGCGGCAGGATGAACAGCCAGGAACCCCACCAGGCCGGCAACCTCTTCTGGCCTCCCAAACCGTCCTATATATGATTTGCATCAGCAGCATTCAGCAGCGGCAGTGTGAAATTAAATTCACGATTCAGAGACTAGCAGATGCTGAGAAGAGAAGATTGCAGTGCTACCTAATGGTATGGTCTCGAGCGCCTTCCGTTCCACATCGTCCCCTAGTTTGGCGGTCATGTCGGACGCCACCCAGCCCGGTGCTACGGCGTTCACCTGCAAAGCCGCCAACAAGCGTAATTAGGGTATGTTTTGTTTCATTCATCTTCAGGACTTGAGGTATATATGGTGCTGCAGAAGCACGGATTACACTATATATAGGAAATACTTGCATTGATGTTTCTGCTGCCGTATTCCCTGGCCATGGCCTTGGTGAGGCCGATGACCCCAGCCTTGGCGGCGCAGTAGTTGGCCTGCCCGACGTTGCCGATGATCCCGGAAACTGATGCGATGTTGATGATCCTTCCCTGAGTGAGGTATGTATTGTTATGTATAAGCAACGAACGAGTACGTATTAATTAATAAAATGGAAATGGTGTTATGAAATTAATTAACATTTGATCGGGAGGCGTCACAGTTAGCTAGCTGTTACCTTCTTCCTCTTCATCATCACGGTCGCTGCAGCCTGCTGAACGATGAGCCCAAGTTAGTTCAATGAAGCTTCATGGCAGGGGTCACATGACAGTTGACAGACAAGCAGGAAGAGGTCAAGAAGGAAGATTGTGGAGGACCTGCGCGCAGAGGTAAACGCCGGTGAGGTTAACATCAACCACCTCTTGCCACTGGGTCCTCTTCATCCGCATCAGCAGGGCGTCACGTGTAATCCCTGCTCAGTCGTTACTCAGTCAGTCATACTACTAGTCTACTATGTACAGATCATCCGAAACCAGCTGGTTATTTTTTGCCACCAAATTCCAGTGTGAAGTATACATATATAGTTGTTTGATTAAATCGAATCCTTTATTATCCAAAATTTAATTAGAAAAAATTAATTGAAAGGTCAGCACGTTGCGAATGGAATAAATATTCAGACCTGCATTGTTCACCAGGACATCCAGAGTTCCCCAAGCATCAATTGCCTGCGGCAGAGTTGAAACACAATCGTGAGTTAAATGAATCTTGTACTCCTATACTTAGATTCCTATCCCTATATATGGGTGATCCAACGTTAACTCACGGCCCTCATCATGGATTCGACGTCGGCCTCGCAGGAGACGTCGGCAGCGAAGCTGATCGCCGTCCCACCGGACTCCTCGATCTGCACGGATCGGATCACCAATTCACCATTTAGTGTGTATATGCTGTTTTCATTTTGACAGAAGAGATCAAAGAAATAGAAACCATGACATGACAATAAAATGTATATCACGCATTTCACGCATGCATACCTCTCTGCACACTTCTTCAGCTTCCATGCCTGACTTGGCATAGTTCACAATCACCTTAAATCAACGAACAAGGTAAAACGCATGCATGTTGGTTAATCAATAGCACCGCTGTAACAACAATGAAATAACTATTCACATTGGAGTAGTACAGTATATATTAATCTAAATCTGCCTAATGTAGCAGGTTTTCAGTAGTTTGTCACTGCAACATACACAAAAATAACCCCAAGTACGTTTTACGTATATACCTTGCACCCTGCTTTGCCGAGGGCCACAGCTATGGCTCTGCCAATCCCTCTAGACGCTCCAGTGACAACCGCTACCGGGGCTTCAAGCCGTGCTGCCCAGCCATCCATGGTCACAGCATCTGCAGCTCTGATTCGGTCGCCTCTCCTAATCCATGTCCTACCTACAGAGGTGAGTTGTTTCGTTAATCATATCGGAAACATAATTGTGACAGAAAACGAGCTAGTACATGTACTGCATGCTAATAAGTCATTTTTCCTTCTGATGAAAGGTCAACTGAAGTTAACTAGAGGTAGAAATGCATGCACGTACAGTCTAAGTACGATAGGTTCCATTGGTTGCCTGATGTGGTGGATAGGGTCGCCGCCGGCCGTCCAGAGCGCTGCGGCCTGACCTTGAAGCTGTTGCCATGGCGGCGCTGCGGTGGCGGAGACACACGGGAGGCGGCACTTAGGCCGGCAGAGCATGATGATGCTGTGGAGGCAGCCATTGCTGTTGCAGAGTGACGGACGGATTGATGATATGTTGGTTGGCAGCCACCGCTAGCTCATGACGTCTTTAATAAAGAATTAACGTCAGAGGATTGTTAGAGCAGAGGTCGGAAACAGAAAGATGGCTGGCTGCCTCGACGCGTCGCGGATTAGATGGAGGCTTGCTTTGCATGACTGCAGAAACCGTTTGTGCTGGACTACTTGGCAGGCTGCTATATATATTCGTGGATGGAAAAGATGCATGCGTTTCAACCATTGGATGATCTCGTCCAGTACTTCTCAGGTGTTAGTGGATGGATGGAAGAACATTAGACGCCCTGCCGTGACCACAAAAAAAAAACATAAACAAATGTACAATTTATAATGTATAATTTTTTACTTACCATATTAGCAACTTTGAACGACCATATTAGGAATTGCTAATAATTGAACAGAAGGTATTATGGAGACAAACATAAAACCAGTATGGATATATCCCATGACTTTCTCGACATATTTCTCCACTTCCATCTCGCTCCATATATACAACAAACCCTCTGGTAGTGTAGCAAATCTTAAGTGTACAAACAGACCTATATAATATTGCACACGAAACAAACTCTTACCATTGGCACATAGTATGTTATGAAAACGATGTATATTTTATTGTCAAGAAATGAATGAGAGTTAACAGTACGTAGTTCACTTGAACTATTAATCTGAGCTCTGCATGAATCGACTACATTTAAAAAAGTTTACTGTTAGATATATTTACCAGATTCATCATGCACGCAACATGGACAACGTACCCTAAAGAGAGAACATGTACCCAACCTGATTCATCTGCACAAGAGTCATTTCAGGTTAATTATCTAGCTATATCTTCACTTGCTAGGAGATTTGAACAATATCAGGAATTCCAAAATACTTTTGGTTTCCTGTACTTCAGATAAGCTATGCTCTTTGGATGGTATAAAAGCTTGCTTTCCTCTTGTGTCAATTCATAGAGGCTGCACTTAAGGGTGGAAAACATTCGAATATTGATGGAAGAGAACTATATTTATATGTGGAGTTAAAGTTCATCCAATATATATGATGATATTGATAAATCTATGGGCCCTCTTTATATATTGCATATAGAATTTCGTTAAACATTCCTCTTCAGAGGCGGAGCTTATTTAGTACTTGAAGATATTGCTACTGCTAAAGGTCCAGGAAGTACTCCTTCAGTACGAGGGAAGGCTGCTGGTACTGTTAGATTGATGATGTCATTTGACTATGTATTTACTAGTATAGTGCCCGTGCTAACGCCACAGCTTTATTTCAGAGATGCACATGAAAACAACCGAACACTGATAACTCTATGGCGACCTTCAGTAGTATAAATCAAACATTTATAAGATAATATATGTATCGGTAACAAAGCGTAGATGTGGTATGTTTAAGATTCACTAAAAAACAACGATTCATAGAGTTAGATATATTAGCACTGATCTCATTTGAAATGCATTGATAACTTCATAGGACACACTCAAAGGGTTCAAACTACAATAAGTATATTTTCTGCCAATCGTCTTACAGAGGCCTAAATAAGTATGCCTTGGTGGCAGACTGGCAGTGATCGCCGTGGCAAATGTTCAGCAAGGTGTGTGCCACCTTTCTACCAAAATCTTCTCTACAGCTAGCAAGCATGAGATGGTCCAGACAATTGCGGAGTGGGCTTTGTCGATGTTTTCCATCATGATGCTTTTCACTTGTTTGACCTGAGCCTTCAGTTTGGACAACTTACTCACATCCTCTGGGTGATCCGTACAGTATTGCATCTGGTCTCTAAGCCTCAGCCTGTATTGCCAGTCCCCAAGCATGCCCACAGTGAGGAATACAGTATTGGAAATGCATCTGAAAAGTCTGAAAAAATTCTTGTTCTTGCAGACAAAGAATGAGAACTGTTACCCGAAATCACGAGTAAGACTGTTGGCAAAAAATGTACCAAGAATGTTGCTATTCATGTACTGTTCTGTTCACGCATATTTGCTATGCGCACACGAGAAACGTACCCAGAAAATCAAATTAGACCCTTCTTCTTGGTAGAAAATTTCCAAAAAAAATTCATAAATAAACTAGAACCAATCTAAAACATACCTCAAATTGTTTTGCCTCCTCTTTGTCGTAAAAAAAAACTTTATTGTCCGCCTTTTGTCAAAGTAGCCCATTTTCCTTTGTACAAACAAAAATTTCCACTTCTCTATCGTCAAATAAAAAATAAATTCCTATTGTTCACCTTTTATCAAAGTAGACCCTTTTTATTTGCATAAAATTTCCAGAAAATTCATAAATAAACTAAAACCAATCTAGAACGTATCTAAATATTTTTCGCCTCTTCTTTATTATAAAAAAATTGAATACTCCATGACACCTACTACCTATTCTATTACACCTATAAATAATCGCTAAAACCTACGCTAGCCATATCTCCAAATTATACACCATTGTTTAAAAAAAAGGGTCCGTAGCAACATAAACGTATAACCAAACTGGCTCAAAAGGCTAGACACCCTACCCATTAAAAGATTAATCAACAATTGATCTATGCTCCTACACAACTGGTTCCATCCCATGAGGCCGCGCGGCAACGCCGCGCGTTGTTTCTAATATAATCATTTATTGAAGCAACCATATAGCAGCCACAAAGGGAAGATTGTGAACAGTAGGCTATGTTCTGAATAAAAGCAATATGTTTTTGTACTTCTGAAGAAATGGATAACTTAATTTCTATAGAAGTTTGAAATCATATACTAACTGTGCATCTTCTATGACCCTGAAACAGTTCATGATAATCGGTAGCATGTCACTTGTAGTCAGAAAATCATGAGATGCAACAAGTTACACCAATTTGCTACAAAATTGTGAATTTGCTACTAAACCATCACTTCTCATTGGATAGTACCTGGCAGCTGCTCTACCGGTTGGGAAAATGGCAGTAACTTTCTGCTAATAGCAAGTCGAATCAGAAACTGACAACTACATAAATCACAGGAGGTCAAGAGCCACAAATTTGCAAAGTAGTAATCTGTAGTCTCAAATATCAGTCTAGGCTTGGCAGGAGCTAGAGTGGTGCAATCCTAAGCTGGAGAGAGTAAAAGCCATGTCTAATGTTGAAACGAACATGTATCCAAACCTGTCCTATCACAAGTAAATTTGCACCTGCATTCACGATGAATGATCTCATGCAAATAAACCGGCTGTCGATCTTCCGCAGGGCTGGACTAAACTAAGCTAGTGCGTCACCCCTGTAGTCATGATTTCCCAGAACTGAAAATGCACGCGTGCACAATGAAGCCTCAGTGAACATATAATACAGGAGTATTTTCCGTCATCACATCAATACAAGAGTAATAGAACTAGTAATAGAAGAGCGCGAGTTTCAGGTTCAGTAATGCTTACCTAGGTACCACGACTTATGTAAGTTGTTCTCCGTGTAGATGTCCATGAAGGATTGCTCAAACGCGTCGTCATCAACGCCCGTCAGCCCAGTGTCGTAGAAGTTGTCCCCGGTGGATACCACGAAGTCAATGTCGAGCTTCTCCCTGACCCTTCCCATCTGCAGGAAATTCGCAGATTACTATTACTGCTTTTACCGGTTATTACAGTCCCCAGAGGTAAATTTTCACGTCAGATTGGCCTGTTGAGTAAATTCTTGTGTCATGTCCCTGTGATACGTAGATGGTAGATCCACAACTGCCGGGAGTTTTTTCTTTTGGTCCATTTCCACAGATGTGCAACAACAAATTGGATAAAAAAATCATGAGCATGCGCAACTGGGAGCAGGGTGTCGAGGGCTCGACGCATAAATAAACAAATTTGATGAAACAGCTGTCAACTGGTGATCTATCGTAACCTGCCAAACAGTTTCTACTCCGACGAACAGGAACGGATCATACATGGGAGGAGGCCGGAGCCCGAGAGAGATTTACCTGCTCGGCGACCTGGTACTGGTTGCACTCCCCCTTGCGGCCCTAGTCCCTAACGACGAGAAGGCTCGGCGACTCGTCGTTCTTGGCTGGGTGCTCCAGTCGGGGCAGCGCGGCCGCGGCCGGGTCACGCAGGCATAGCAGCGTGGCCGCGGCTAGGAGGGCGAGGACCATTGCAGCGCCGCCCTTCGCCATGGCCTTCACAGCGCACCCGGAGCAAGAACGAACCACATGGACGAGAGGCCATGCGCCCATCCTTGCGCGCCCTCTCGGGCTCCATCTGCGGCGGGGCGGCCCTCCCTCCTGCTTCCCTACGAAATCGTGATCTGGAGGCGGCGGCTAGGGTTTTGGCTCACAGCGCCGCGGGCCGCCGATGGGGGCAGCACGGGCACGACAACGCATGGGCGACGCCGTCTAGGGAAGGGCTCGATTAGGGTTTACGGGCAGCAAAAAGGGCGGCGATCGGGAGGACAGGATTTGGGTGAGGATTTCTGCGGGAGTGGCGTGTGCTTGGGAGGAAGGAGAAGGAGGACGATGTTCTGAGCCTTGCTTTCTCAAAAAAAAAAGGAAAAACGATGCAGGAGCTGGGAATCGAACCGCGGTCGCGGAGTGTTCGAACCGTGGTACGAGGCGCGGGGGTGAGGGCCTAGACGCGGATGATGCGAGTAAACCTGCCGTTGGGGAGGATGTTAACAAACCCGGTCTTACCCGTGCCTAAATTCATTTCTAAGATATCCATTCTTTACCCTCCCCGTAATTTCCCATACCCATTGGGTAATTTGATTCTTCTACTCATGAACGCATACTTGCTTGCTTGGTCTGAGCGGGTTAGTGGAGACTGAAGACACTGTTTGAGCCACTCGTCTTCCTGCGACCTGGAGTGGTGTGCGTCGCACATGGCCGCTGTCTTTCTCGGCTACTCCTATGCCAATGGAATGAGCACGGCGATTTACAGACTAGGACGACCAGCCCCTGAGCATGGATGGCCTGCCAAACGTCTGGTCGTGCGTGACGACAATGGCCATGGCCAGCGACATCTCCATCGCGAGTGCAACACCAGCCGAAACATGTCTGAGCCCACCGCCTCCTTGGGGTGCATCTCCGCCATGGCCGCCGTCGCTCGCCGTACACCATGCAGCACCGCCACAAGTACGACTCGACACTGGTTTTGGCTTCGACGGCGCTCGGGGCGCCAGAGCACGCCGCGACGTGCGCCATGGACTTGGCGCCGCCGCCACACAAGTACTGCAGCACCCGCTTCATGGCGTAGAACAGCAGTGACTTGCGCCACACCCTGCAGTAGGCTTCGTCGGTGCCGCCGGCACCTGCCGGCGCAACTCCCGCTGCCACAGCAGAGCCGGACGTAGCCATACCTGCACCCCTCCCCCTCGTGCCGCACCTACATGCCGGCTTGTGTTTCTTGTGATGCTTCTGACTTCTGAGAATAGCCATGGCCCGTGGATGAAGGTCGCAAGGGAGGAAACAGGTAGAAGTGGGGATATCCGTACCCTACCCTTAATCCAACAGGTAGCAAGGCACTCACTGTTGGGCATTCTTAACGTCATTACCAAAAGTAGACTTAGTTTTCTAATTCTGATAACGGCGCCAAAAATGCCGAACCTATCCCTCATGCCACTTAAGCCAAGTTGTCATCCCCAGCATGACATGAGAGACGCGGTATTGACATATGCAACTGATCTTCTAAATAAATAATAAATAAGATCTGCAAGCGCACAGATTAATACCGATGTAGCATTTTAATCGGGAAGTATTCCAGGTATCGTTATTTATATTTTTACCACTGGGAAGGGATTACTAACATCAATGTTGATTATGGAATGGAATATAGGAATGAGTATCAATCATTGCATGTATAAGTGAGAGCATTCATCTATCTCTTGCATACAGGGGTAAGTGTCACATAAAATATAGATAAAGTATGAATGGTGACAAAGATAATTAATCTGATCAGCTAGCCACATATAATAATGATAAGCACCTCAACAGATATTCTAGCAAGTCATTAGCATGGTATTAGGACGAACTACAAGGATATTTCCTAAGTTATTCTTAACTATAAAGTCTAGCATATCATAGTTAGTGCAAATACACTTGACAATCATTGCGAGAAAGGACTACGCCCATGCATAGTGATATTATCAAGGAAGATGAGAAACATAGCAATCACTCCCCCGTAATAATGTTGCTCTGCCTGCCTTACACACGGGAGGGGGACTATATAAGAACCAACGAAGCTGTCACTATCGCGGACCACCCCACGATCCGGCATATAAGGTGCAATCGCAGATAAATATGGTCTAAGCACCACGCCTACACAATATTTATCATTTACCCATGGATCCGATGGATAAACGCTATACGATCCTAAACATGTATATAATTCCAATCTAACTAAGCCAAGCGTATAACTACGATAAACTAAGAACAATATAATTGCAAACATAAACAAGTAGAGCAAAGTCATAATCAATATATTGAAATAGAACAAAGTTGTATTCATAATATTGAAGAACAAAGATGAACAATGAAGAACAGTAAAGGAATTACCAAGAATCCTCTTGACAGATCTGAAAACCAATCGAAGATTGACTCCTTCTAGTTCTAATCCTATGTAGCTATGCTATACTAGAGATCTAGTTGATGTGGTGGCTCTGGGGCTTGATCAGAGACTCTCCTCCTGAGATTAGGGTTTGAGGAATTGAGAATGAGGGAGTGCCTCCTCCAGGGGCCAGGGGTCCTGCTTATATAGCCCCCTCAAGTGAACGTGGGCCGTCGGATCAAACCGACATTAATCGCACGGTTTTCCTTGATCCCTTAGGTCGGTGGAGCATAATCCGCGAGACGGAGCCTGATTGGCTCTCAGACCAGGGCGGGCGCCCTAGGGAACAGGGCGGGCGCCCTGCCTCCGGGCCCGTTCGGCCTCCCGTTCGATCTCGTGGCTCCTGGAGTCTTCTAGATGATAGAAAATCGGTGAACACGTTATTATCTCTATGTAAACCCGACGTGTGGGCCTTTCCTCCGTATTTTCTGATAACCCCCTGCAGAAACAGACAAACACCAAAACTTATAGAATTCTGTCAGATAAAACCCTAAGTCTAGGTGTTGGTTGCATTTGGATCCTTTTCTTTATTTATTTGATAACTATATTTGGTACTTAAGGACCGTCAACAAACTCCCCCAAGCTTACCTCTTGCTCGTCCCAGAGCAAGGATAGACTCATTATGGATCAGAAGTTGCTGCAACACCTTTGAACGTTGACGGTACATATGCTTTCAAATAAGGTCTCATCCCTGAGTTAGAGTAAACTGTCAAGACTTAAAACTTACTCATTTTACCTTTCACCATGGGGCTTGCAACCGTCACCTGCATCTTGAGTGGTTAAAAGATAGAACGGTCTAGTCAAACGCCATGTCTCTTATTCTTGATCAGCTATAGCTCTGGAGTTTTTGCAAATTTTTCAAATAAAACTCAGAGATTCCTTATATGACTTTCTCGGGTCTCTCTTTTGTGGTATTTCTGGATCCTTACCAAGGCAGTAATGGTATATGCCTTCTCTCAAAGTATGTGGTATTTATGGTATAAGGCGTAGTGACATTGCCTTCTCTCTCACCCTACTCTAATAAGGCTTTGATATCTGGAGCTCATAGGTGGGAGATACAGTATACATACTCATAGAACATTTATTGCATAGTCAAACCATGGATCCAGAGAAACAAGTCAATAAGTCAAATCAAGATGTGCATGCGTGGTGAATGAGTGGTGTATGGTGATGATGGTGATAACAAAAGTCTAATGCTCTTTTTGAGGGAATACATACCTTTCTTGCTTTTTAAAACTTTTGAGGGGAATGAGATGCTCTATTTTTTTTTCCTCTCAGGTGGGTATCTTGTACCCCTAATTCTACTGTCGGACACTTGTCCATTTTTACCTCTCGTCTCACTTTTTCTTTCTTCGAGGTTCCGAGCACTTGCTCCTTTTTATTTCCTCGTATTTATATATATATATATATATATATATATATATATATATATATATATATATATATATATATATATATATATATATATTTAGAGCAATCTCCCTCTTTTGAAAATATAGCAAGTGGTAGTAGAAATGACTTGAGCATTAACTTCACAGGGAATAACAGGAATGAGATAATATTTTTGGCTATTCTCTCCCGGGTCAGGAGTAGAATAATTTTGGGTGAATCTGGAGATGGAAATGAGTGGATATATGTGGATGCGTACTTCCGGAGTAGAAGCAGTATGTATGAGTGAACGTGCAAGTGAATCTTGATTTTAACCACATGACAAGTTCCTAAGGGTCTATACAGCTTGACCACACTCAATGCCCATAAGCAGTAAGTAGTAAAAGTGCGGCTCTTAATCTAACAAGCATGTATATGTGGCTGTGGTAGGAATTTAAACTCTCATCATACAGGAACTCATCATGCAACATTTTAAAGATTTTTAAAGATAAAATTCTCCAGAATTCTAGCATCTCTAGGAACAGATAAACAGCAGCTCAACCTTCCCATATCATATCCGCTAACAACTTAGACTTCAGATCAAGTTCTCTTCCCACTAGTTCAGGTTTAGAGCCAGTTTTAAATTATAACAGTTATGTCTAAACTAGAGAGAAAACAAATTTGAAAATTAGGCAGAGCAACTATTCATCATATCCATGCTAGAGTTTTATTTTCAAGATTCAGTTTAGCATAGCTACTTTATTTATTTATTAAACTAAGCAAATATATATAAACACAAAATATTTATTTGGGTTTTCATGATTATGCATCTTTTTATTTTAATAAAGCATAGGTATAAATGTAGATAAAAATACTTATCGGGATAAATGGGGGTGCTCTCCCCCAAGCTGGATCTTGACGTAATTTCTTCTGATGTAGCTAGCAGGTGCAGAGGTGTATTTGAATGTCGGCAGCACCCTGACTGCGATTAGGATGTCCTCCATCTGCTAGTCTTCCTGAATTCTGTGGAGCTCAAATAGACAACAAAGCTTCGTGGAACTTGATTAAGCGTTAGCATAAATATCTAGCCTTTATCATGTTTGAGCTTCCTTGATAAATGTCACTCTCTATTTTTATTTTCATTTTTATAGAACAGAAAAAAATATATATTATTATTATTTTTTTAGACAGAATGAACATGATTAACTGAGCAATAATTAAAGGGAAAATGATAACTACCAAGTTTACCTCTTGGCACGACGTTCGGTGTTTTTAAGTCCTCCAAACAGGACTTCTTTTCTTCTTAATTGTCCTGGGATTTGGGTGGCGTAGACGGTGGTTCCGGCAGCGCCTCCTCTTCTTGTGTAACTGTCTTCGCCTTCCATACCCGACTTGGTGCTTCGGTCTCCTGTTGTGTATCCTCGGGCCTTATGACCTCTCCTTCATAGTCTGCCCATACGTCCTTGATGGTTTGCCTCCTTTGGTTACGGTTACGTCGCCTTTTTCTTGTCCTGACCTGCTTAGAATCTTCAACTATATAGTTAGGGTCATTAAAGTAGCGGCGTACCTTCTCAGAGGGGAAATGCATATGGACTTCTCCGGTTCCAATGTAGATGATTGCTTTGACGGTGCCTAGGAACGGTCTTCCTAGGATGATGGGTGGATCGTACTCGTCGTCTCCCATGTCAATGACCTGAAAGTCTGTATGGATAAAATGATCGTTAATTTTAACAGGGACATCGGTTACTATACCTTCGACCTTTCGGGATGTCTGATCTGCCATCTAGAGCTAAGTGTATGTTGGTTTTAAGGGCATGGTTCCGTACAAGAGCTGATAGGTGACTGTGGCCATTATGTTGACGCTTGATCCAGTGTCGCAGAGCGCCTTCTGAAAGGAGTATCCATTGATTGAGCACTCAATGCTTGGCATACCTGGGTCGTCCTTCTTGATTAGGAACGGCGACTTGAGTCGACCATCTTGACCTCCTTGAACTGCAGTGACCATCTTAGCTGATTCGGTCCATCCTTGGTTGTTCTTGTTCTGCTTGATCCTCCTGTTGGTCCTCTTCCTTGGTTCATGTTGGGGTTGCTCTGGGATTTGTGTAATCTTGTTCTTGAAGGAAAACGTCTCCTTCCTCCCCTTGATGTTGAAGTTGATCTTCGCAGCGCTGGCGTAGATGACAGCTCCCGAGGTGTTTAGGAATGGCCTTCCCAGAATAACTGGTGACCTCTCATCGGACCCGGTCTCTATCACCACGAAGTCAGCTGGAGCGTACGAGGTACCAACTCGGACACACATGTTCTTTAATATTCCTTTAGGAAAGCTTAGTGTCCGATCTGCAAGCTGCAAACACATAGTTGTTTCTGATAAAGGATATATAAAGAATTTTTCATAGAGTACCCTGGGCATAATGTTGACGCTGGAGCCAAAGTCACAGAGTGCTTCTGGGAAGTCCACCATGCCGATGGAGATCGGGATGACGGGGCGTCCTGGATCGCCTCTCTTGACTGGCAGAAGGTCATTATGTACTCCGACAGCGGGATTACTCCAATAGTTACCTGCATCAAACATGTCTACAAGATTTGCAGATTCTAATCCTTCCGGTTGTGATGGTATACCGGGGTCAGTAGCAGGAACAACAACAGCTATTTGATTTAACTGAGATTCAATCATTTTATTAAAGCTAATTTGGTTTTTGATGGCAGTAGAGAAATTATCCATTCTATTATTTATGTTTTCTAGTATTTTATCATTGGATGCCAATTTCTTAGACAAGTTATCCATTAGCTTTCCTTGATTAGACACTAACTCTCTCAAGGGTGGAAAATTATTATTGTTGTTGTAAGAGTTATTACCTTGATAATTACCTGAGTAGTTACCTGAGTAGTTAGGCCTCTGTTGATTCCAACCTTGATTTTGTTGAGGACGGTTGTAGTTGTTGTTGTTGTTGATGTACCTTGCATCCTCAAGCATCTCAGGGCAGTGATTGCCTGAGTGTCCAGTATCTCCACATTCCTCACAAGTCATGTGAGAGTCGTAGACGTTCATGACTTCTCTTTTGTCTCCAGCTTTGTCATCGAGCTTTTTCATGAGTAGGTCTAGCTTTGCAGACAGCATGTCTACCTCCTTGAGCTGGTGCATACCTCCACCCTTCTTGCGTGTTTGAATCCTCTCTTCGTTCCAACCTTGGTTGGACGCCATCTTCTCCACAAGGGCTGTAGCTTGTGGAATGGTGAGTGATAGAAATGCGCCTCCAGCTGCAGCATCCATGGTCTCACGAGCACTAGTGATGAGCCCATGATAGAAAGTCTGCATAAGTAGCCAGCTCTCCATTCCATGGTGGAGACATTCTAGGATGTAATCTTGAAAGCGCTCCCATGCTTCTGGAACGGATTCATCATGTTGTTGCTGAAAACTTGTAATCTTCCCACGGAGAGCATTGGTCTTGCCCATGGGAAAGAACTTAGCCAGAAAGTTCGTAGAGCAAAGTGCCCACGTAGTGTTCTTATCCTTCGTCGCGTAGAACCACTGCTTCGCTCTCCCCAATAGTGAGAATGGGAAAAGGCAAAGTAGTATGGCGTCTCTGGGAACATCTAATAAAGTGAATGTGCTGCAAATCTCCAGGAAGTGTTGGAGATGAGCACTTGCATCTTCGTGCGGCTTCCCACAAAACTGGTTGGCTTGTACCATGTTGATGAGCCCTGGCTTGAGCTCAAAGTTCTTGTCGATGACCGCGGCAGGTCCAGTGCGGATGTTGTCCGTAGTGGGAGCTGAGAACTCGCGGATCGTCTTGTTCGCCATGGCTGCGAACTCTGTTGACAAATTCCGGATGAAACTTCGGCGGTCTTCTGGATTGGATGAAGTGTTGCATCGAAGTGTTGACTTCTTGAGCTTGGCTCTTGCCCCTCTGATTAATGCTTCGGGGTTGTCAACAAAATTTTCTGGAAGATGTCCTCTATTCATACATCACCCTGCAAAACAATAAGAATAGAAAAATACAGGGGTAAATCTGTATGGGAGAATTGATGATCTCAATCACTTAATGATGCGAATGATGACTCAAATTCCGTATTCATTCCTTGTTAGTAAATCAACCTTCCCCGGCAACGGCGCCAAAAATGCTTGTTGGGCATTCTTAACGTCATTACCAAAAGTAGACTTAGTTTTCTAATTCTGATAACGGCGCCAAAAATGCCGAACCTATCCCTCATGCCACTTAAGCCAAGTTGTCATCCCCAGCATGACATGAGAGACGCGGTATTGACATATGCAACTGCTCTTCTAAATAAATAATAAATAAGATCTGCAAGCGCACAGATTAATACCGATGTAGCATTTTAACCGGGAAGTATTCCAGGTATCGTTATTTATATTTTTACCACTGGGAAGGGATTACTAACATCAATGTTGATTATGGAATGGAATATAGGAATGAGTATCAATCATTGCATGTATAAGTGAGAGCATTCATCTATCTCTTGCATATAGGGGTAAGTGTCATATAAAATATAGATAAAGTATGAATGGTGACAAAGATAATTAATCTGATCAGCTAGCCACATATAATAATGATAAGCACCTCAACAGATATTCTAGCAAGTCATTAGCATGGTATTAGGACGAACTACAAGGATATTTCCTAAGTTATTCTTAACTATAAAGTCTAGCATATCATAGTTAGTGCAAATACACTTGACAATCATTGCGAGAAAGGACTACGCCCATGCATAGTGATATTATCAAGGAAGATGAGAAACATAGCAATCACTCCCCCGTAATAATGTTGCTCTGCCTGCCTTACACACGGGAGGGGGACTATATAAGAACCAACGAAGCTGTCACCATCGCGGACCACCCCCACGATCCGGCATATAAGGTGCAATCGCAGATAAATATGGTCTAAGCACCACGCCTACACAATATTTATTATTTACCCATGGATCCGATGGATAAACGCTATACGATCCTAAACATGTATATAATTCCAATCTAACTAAGCCAAGCGTATAACTACGATAAACTAAGAACAATATAATTGCAAACATAAACAAGTAGAGCAAAGTCATAATCAATATATTGAAATAGAACAAAGTTGTATTCATAATATTGAAGAACAAAGATGAACAATGAAGAACAGTAAAGGAATTACCAAGAATCCTCTTGACAGATCCGAAAACCAATCGAAGATTGACTCCTTCTAGTTCTAATCCTATGTAGCTATGCTATTCTAGAGATCTAGTTGATGTGGTGGCTCTAGGGCTTGATCAGAGACTCTCCTCCTGAGATTAGGGTTTGAGGAATTGAGAATGAGGGAGTGCCTCCTCCAGGGGCCAGGGGTCCTGCTTATATAGCCCCCTCAAGTGAACGTGGGCCGTCGGATCAAACCGACATTAATCGCACGGTTTTCCTTGATCCCTTAGGTCGGTAGAGCATAATCCGCGAGACGGAGCCTGATTGGCTCTTAGGCCAGGGCGGGCGCCCTAGGGAACAGGGCGGGCGCCCTGCCTCCAGGCCCGTTCGGCCTCCCGTTCGATCTCGTGGCTCCTGGAGTCTTCTAGATGATAGAAAATCGGTGAACACGTTATTATCTCTATGTAAACCCGACGTGTGGGCCTTTCCTCCGTATTTTCTGATAACCCCCTGCAGAAATAGACAAACACCAAAACTCGTGGAATTCTGTCAGATAAAACCCTAAGTCTAGGTGTTGGTTGCATTTGGATCCTTTTCTTTATTTATTTGATAACTATATTTGGTACTTAAGGACCGTCAACACTCACCCATACCCTCCCCAAATCATGTGGGTATGGATTCGGGGAACGAGTTTGAATATCCAATGACAGGCTTAGATGTGAGGGATGAGGAGGTTGACACACTCAACGTGCGCTGTTGGATTTGAGTAAGGAAAGAGAATGCTCAGACTTAATTTGGACACTTCACTTTGAAAGATGATATTTTTGTGGATACATTTTTTGGGTGGATGTAGGGAGGACTTCCCCAGCAGGGGACGTTTTTTTGGTGTAGATGTAGAAAAGGAAAAGTCAGTGCAGCAGTAGAATAAAAGGGTAGATTTTACATCTAATGAAAGACTTGATGGGAATCACAGATCTTCTTTGCAGAAAGTTACAATAGAAATCTCAAGATATTGTAAATGCTATGGATGATGTTGCCACCACAAAAAGATTGATTCAGAATCTAAGAGATCATGGTTGGAGCAAACTTCTCGGAGAAGTGACAGCTTTTTTAGTAAACAAGGCATTACTGTTCTAGATATGAATGGGTTCTATGCTGGTTATATTCGATCTCGTTCTAGTAGTGAGACAACAGTTGAGCATCACTACAGATATGATGTTTTCATAGTTGCAATTGATCAGAAAATGCAAGAGCTATATTCTAGGTTCAGTGAACAAGCAACTGAGCTTCTCATTTTGTGTACTAGTTTGGATCCTAAAGATTCATTCAGTTCATTCAAGATTGATGATGTGTGTACTTTAGCTTCAAAGTTTTATCCCTCCGACTTCTCATAGCAAGAAATAACTAAATTAAGGTGTCAATTACAACATTATGAGCTTGATGTGCTACCAATCCAAAGTTTCAGAATTTAACCAGTGTAGGCGATCTTTGTCGTCAGCTTGTAGAAACAAAAAAAAATCAGAAGACTATTATTTGATTGACAGGTATACTATTTGCCCATTTCCTACTATTTATCATTTTGTTGTTTTAGAAATAACAAGATGCATTCTCCCTTTCCTTTTAATTTCTAGGTTAATTCGACCTGTCCTTACTCTTTCGGTTTCAATGAAAACATCAGAACGAGCATTTTCAGCAATGAAGGTTGTCAAGACAAGGCTTCGAAATAAAATGGAAGATGCATTTTTGAAAGATTGTTTGGTAATCTATATTGAGAAAGAACTTACTATACAATTCGCAACGGATGCTATTATAGATGATTTCTATGCCATGAAGACGCACAAAGTGAGGCTCAAATGAAAAAAAAAGTAAGTTTCTTTTATCCTCTTTTCTAAAATAGTTACTTCTATGTGTTGTCATATATAATGATAATTTTTGTTGTGACAACACATAGAAGTAACTATATATATATATATATATATATATATATATATATATATATATATATATATATATATATATACATTTTGCCGGTCCTCGTATTTTATCTAGCCAGACTGGCCCCCTTTCCCATTTTGCTGGCTCCGCCACTGTTCCTCTTACTGTAGCATCTCTAGAGTGCAGCTTTTCTAAATTCGACTTGTTGAAGTCCTACTTGCGATCAACAATGACACAAGAAAAACTCGATGGATTGACGACAATAACACTTGAAAATGATATCTTCGATAAAATCAAGTATGAAATTGCAATTGGAGATTTGATTTCAAAGAATACTGAAAGGATGATACTTTTCAGTAGACCTAAGGTTAATTTTTTTGACACCTAGACTTGTTGCTTGAGTAAAACTTTTATTGTTTTAGCATTAAAAATTTGATATGTTCTTAGTAGTGTAAGAACCACATATATTTTGGAACTTTATAATTAAGCAAAACTATGCTTTGGTTATGTTTTTTCTCGATTTTAGGGCCCCGTTATGTGTTCTGCACAAGGGACTTTAATTCACATAGGTACGGCCCTACAAAGTACTTCCTCTGTTTCAGTTTATAATAAGACATTTTGTGGAGGACATTAGTCAAACTTTATAATATTTGACCAGTAATTTATCGATAATGATATACAACGGGCGTCCATTCTGTCCGGATGGACCCGACTACGGAACGACTCGTCCTCATCCGCTCCTGCTCCGCGCTCCCTCATCCTCATCCCCAGTCCGCCGCTCACTCCCTCATCCGCACACCCCAACTCGCTGCTGCGACACGCTCGACGGACGCCGCACCCGCGCTAGCTCACTGCCGTCCCGCCCGCCCGCCGGCGCTCCCTCCCTGTGTAACAACCCAGTTTTTTCGAAAACCAAAATCTCAACCGATTTTTTTTCGAAAATAAACCCCTGAATGGTGAGTGGCATGTAGGGAAAACACCCAGTAGTTGCACAAGTAGCCCCTATTTAGTTGGTTAGCATTTGCATTAATTTAATCTACGTGTGATTTGGCTCTTCTTGATTTTATGCATTGAAATAAAAACCAACAACTTTGATTATTCAATTAATTAATCAACCACCTCTAATTGCTTATTGAATTAAATAATTAAACCTTGTCTACGTGCCTACCCTTGGATGTGGACCCCACAACCCTAGACCCCTAGAAGACTACCCCTAAGGGTGTATATGTGCTTGGCACACACATATATACACACATAGATCCCTTGGTTTAGATAGAATTAAAAGGAGAAATAAGGAAAACAATAAGGAAGAGAGGGAAAACCTTTGCTGGCCCAAGCTAGCCAGCAGCCTAGCTTGGCCACGCTAGCCAGCGGGCCTGGCCTGCTTGCTTCGCTCGCCGCCGCGCTCAGTCCGAGCTGCAGCAGGCCCAACTCTGCAGCCCGCCACGCACACGTGCACACGGCCGGCCTGACATGCCAAGAAGGCCCAGCAGGCAGCCGGGAGCGCACGTCGTGACGCGCTCACCGCTCCCCTTCCCTGCTGACGCCGACGGGAGGCCCCCACCCGTCATCCCCAACCTGCCCCTTCTCTTTTCCCTTTCGCAGAAACAGAGCAGGGGAGCAGGGGAATCCCGCGCGCGCCCGAACGGCCACAACCGTCCACACTCAGGCGGTTGGGAGCCAACGCCCCGATGCTTGCCACGTCCGCGGTCCCGAGTGCCTCGCGCCCTCCCCAGACCGGGCCTCGCCGCGCTGACGCAAGGCACCATGGCTTGCCGTGCTGACGCTGCCCCAGCACTCTCCTTTTGACCGCCTCGGGTTTGAATTCGAGCCGCCCGGACGCTGCCGCTATGCGCCAGCACCCCCAAAACCCTAGGCTGTGACGCATCCTAGCCCTCCACACGCCCTGGCCACATCCCGCCGTCCGCCATTTCCATGAACGCCGCCCTCCTATAAAAAGGGTACCTCGGGTGCCCTAGCACCTTTCCACCACACCCCGCCGCCACTTCGTGGCCGCACCGCAAGCACTGCACCAGAGGGGAGAGAAGGAGTGGAGAAGAGGAAGAAGGGGGAGGAGAAGAAGGCCGCCGCCAGAGTTGCTCGAGTGCCGGAGTTGGAGAAGACACCGCCGTCATCTTCCCGGAGCAGGGTGGCGCGACACTGCACTGCTTCACGCCTACACGGCCACAACCCGCCACTGCACCGCCATCCGATCGCCAGCGCCACCACGGTGAGCAACCCCGTGACATTCTTCCTGCTCGCCGTCGTGCTAGCGCCATGCCCGCCGCTGCGCTCTTGCCTAGAGAAGGGAGCCAAGGCCATCGCTTTTGCCTTCTCTGGTTCACGCACGCGAACCCGCACACACGCAGGCAACGCACTGGCCTTGCCAAGCCCCTAGGCTCGAAAATGTCACGGTCACGCACGTGCACCGAGCGCGCTCGCCATGGCCAGAGCTCGGCCATGGCAGAGCCATTCCCGTCGATATACGCCGGTAGGGATGGAGGTAGAAGCCCTGCTAGTGTCGCCTTGCTGCAAAACACGTCGCGCCCTAGGAAATGGGGGCAGTTTTAGCTCCGATTGTGCTGTGGCGCCCTCACCGCCACACATCAGCATGTCGGCACTGCCGAGCCGCCACCGCCGCGGAAGGTCCTGCTGGAGCCCCTAACCCATGGCTTTGACCTCGCCCTTGTGCTCCTCTCGCGGCCGCGAACCCGTAGGAGTCCTTAGCAACCGAGCCGAGCCGCCGTAGAGCACCACCGGGCAAGGACGCTGTAACACCCCAGGTGTTAGGCTTGCTTTTTGGACACTTGCATTGCATGAGCCTAAGCATCATTTGTTCATATATGAGTATGGAACATATGTGATGTACTAGTGAAACATATGGAACATACTAGTGCAACATGTGAAACATGTGTTTATGGAATGTGCTTGCAACATCTCCTTGAAACATATGCAGCATACCCTTGTCATTTTGTGTTTCAATGTATGTATGTTTGATGCTCATGCTTGGTAATGCAAGTGAGTGTTGATGTCACTTCTTTCATGTGTCTCACATCACTCTCTATCTATAGTGATCCCTGAAAAAGTTTTATGAAGTTTGGAATCAAAAAGTCACATGAAATGATAAGTTCTATTCCTATTGGAAGGGCATGATTAAGTGGATGGAATTATAGATCATCAACCAAACCTTGCAACTTTTCCCAAATGACTCTAGATGAACTCTACAACAAAATTCATGAAGGGTTCATGTTGAGCAAATGCACTAAAAATGCCCCAATAAGTCACAAAGGATAATCTAAGTTTTATTGTGATGTTAATTTAGTCAAAGTGGAACTGCAGGATCTATACAAGTTTTGATGTTGGACGTTAAATAAAAGTTGTAGTTCATGTTATGTAGAACAAACTTTGTTTAAAGGTTAAGACCTAAGGCTATCCGCACCCATCGACCTCTATTTTCATCTCTAAAAAGGAATATTCTATCCTAGTCATCGAGATTCTCTACTCTATATTCATTTCTCCTGCACCCGTGTTATCTCTATCTCATACTCTATACCCACTATTCCATATTTTATTCCCCTTCCTCTCTCTTTCTCTTTCTCTCCGACTCTGTCTCTCGTTGCTACAGTGTTTAGCTGGCTGCTACAGTGACGCGCGAGCTGTGGCGGTGGCCTGTGCAGCCGGTACGCTAGCGGCGCGTTTACAGGCGCGCGGTGCGCAGCCCGCGTACGCTGCCGGTAGCGTACCGGCTGCTTTACCGCTGTCCGCTGCGGACAGCCTAAATAGGCTTCTAACTTAGTGTAACCGAGCCCTAAAATTTGAATCTGTTGCTGTTTTGGGAGCTCGAAATTTTGCTAAGTCCGAGAAACTGAAGATCAGTTTTCCAGTTTTAAGTGACCATCTTTGATGCCTTGTAGTTTTCAAATGAGGCCGAACTAGTTCATGAACCTTTAATAGTAGTTGTAGTACTCACTTAGCTCTACAACTTGTATTAATGAGGTTTTTGCTGAAATCGGCTGGATTAGGGAGTAGAGAGGGGAGAAAAGTGCAGTTTCAGTTGGCTCACAATTGGACTGCAGAACCCGGTTTTGAGGTACCCTCCTTTGGAGCTTTGTATCTCCCTAACCGTGCCAAATTAGACTTCAATTCTTTAACCAAAGTTAGAGTACTCTTGTAGCTCTACGCAACGGTGAAATCGGTTGATCAAATAATGAATCGGTTTGAGAGATATAGAGGAGAGAAAATGGAGTTTCAGTCGGCTTGCGATTGGGCTGCAGATTTCAGTTTGAGGTTCCCTCTTTCGTAGTTCCATATCTTCCAATCCAGTCCGAGTTAGCTCTTGATCCTTAAAGCAATGTTGTTCACCTCGCAAAGATCTACAACTTTGCCTCTTGCGCTGTGACCAAACGCCAGCTGAATCAGGAAATAAGGAAGGAAGAAAAGGAGGCTTCAGTGGTATGTTTGAGGTGGTATTAGACTTTTGTTTTTGAATTGGTAGAAGCAGCAGCAATGGCCGACCGCACACAGGTTTCGACGCCGCGTGGCTCCCTCGGCTCACCTCGCTCGACACCTCACCTGTCCTTGCTCGTGCATGCTCGCCACCTCTCCCACGCTCATCGTTTTGGGGAGGCCGAGCCGAGCCCTTGCTCCCAGCGCTCTCCATTCTCCCCCTCACTCTCGCTCAGTCTCTCTGTCTCTGGCTTGCCATGTCCGCCACGGCAGAGCCCGCTTCCACCGTTTGCCCTCGCTGCTCTGCACTCCCAGCCAGCCCCACGCCCCCCAGCGCCTCCCCGCGCCTTTCTCCAGTCAGGGAGGCACCGGATGCACCGTCACCGCCATGACTGCCATTGCCGGCAAGCCAAGCTCCATGGCCGCTCGTCGCCCCGCAGCCTCACACGCTCGCAGCCCGAGCCGAGCTCGCCACCAGCTTCGCCGTGTCCTGCTGCACGCAGAGCAACTCCGCTCCGGTCCGCTTCCCCCGCTGAGGCGCCCTGTCACCATGCAGCTCTGCCGCCGAGCCATGAGCTCTCGTGGCCAGGTTGTCTTGGACTAGCTCGAGCCGAGCCAAGGCCACCATCGGGTGTGCGCGAACTCCTGGATGCTTCCCCGCCGCCGACGTGCCTCCTCCGGTGAGCTCCCGCGCCTCACCTGCTCTGATTTCTAACCAAGGGCCTCGCACAGGAATTCAACAAAGGGAAGGGGTCTAACTGGGAAGTTTGTGACTCAGATGAATAGTATCGCATAGTGTAGTTTTTCTTTTTCCTTTTTCTTTTATTCATTTTATGGCTGAAACTTTGGAAATTCATAGTAAATCATAGAAAATTTGTAAAATAGCAAATGAGGACTTTTTGGAATCCTTGTGAAATTGTCTATGCAGCGGATCTATAATATGTCATGTTTTAGTTTAAAGTTTTAGTTCTAAAAATAGATCTTTGCATCTAGGTTTTCTTTGTTAGTTGTATTTCTCATTTTCATAACTGCAGTTGTAGGGCTCCAAATGAAGTGAAATTTTTATGGCATGCTACTCATGTGATGTTTGATGTGTGATAAAAATTTCATGAATTTTGGTTGTAATATGAGTGAGTTATTGATTCATCTTGCTCTCACATGATTTATTGCAATAGCTATTTGTCTTTTTTACATAGGATGGTATACTTTTCCAAATGGCTTGAAATTTGGACAGTAGACTATTGGGGATCATATGTAGGCCACTTTAATTTTGGTATAATTTACTGTGCAACTTTGATATGTGTTCATAATTCCACCTAATTATCTAGGTAAATTAAGAAATGTATTAAAATAATTTATTTAGCAATGGACATTATGTTTTCTGGTGTTCATTAGTCATGTGCGAAATGTTGGTAAAGTTGGTTTGCTCTCACATGATTTATTGCAATAGCTATTTGTCTTTTTTACATAGGATGGCATACTTTTCCAAATGGCTTGAAATTTGGACAGTAGACTATTGGGGATCATATGTAGGCCACTTTAATTTTGGTATAATTTATTGTGCAACTTTGATATGTGTTCATAATTCCACCTAATTATCTAGGTAAATTAAGAAATGTATTAAAATAATTTATTTAGCAATGGACATTATGTTTTCTGGTGTTCATTAGTCATGTGCGAAATGTTGGTAAAGTTGGTTTTGCACAATTATATGTTTGTAACATATGTTAATAATTATTTCTTGCAATTATTAGTTTCTGGACAGTTCTAGGGGCTATGTAAATTACCCCATGTTAATGATGTTTTCTGAGCATCTTGTCTATAGAAAAGTTATATATAATTCATGTATCTAGCTTGTGTTAAAATTTGGTGGCATTTGGCTAAGTAGTTTTTGAGTTATAGATGTTTAAAGTCAGGTCCCAGATTTGGTTGCTCTCTGTTTGAGAGCAGACCAGATTCTGTAGTTTCACCTTTTTGACCTATTAAACTTGAGAATCAGGCTTAGGTGATATTAAATGAATTGTAGACAATTTCATAAGCTTTCTATAATATCTTGTTGCACATCATTTGAAGTTGTATATCTCCAGTTATGATTAAATTACTCAGCTGGTGTTCTGATGTCCAGAAGGTGGCAAATTCTAGTTCTAGTGCTTTGATTAACCTTGCCATGCTAGTGTGTTGAAGTGTGACTCATATCTTTGATGATACTTGGGTTAGTACCCTGTGATCTTGTGAGACTTGTGTCTTAATTGATGTGCTTGCCCTTTTCTATGTTATGCCTTAATGAGGATTAAGTTAATTAGCTCTAGGTGCTTATGTGAACTTTGGTATGCTTGCTTGATTACTTTGTTTATTGCATTTCTATGTATTCATACATATGCATGGTTACACCTCATTTAGGTACACTAACTAAAACACGTGAAGGACCTGATGTGGAGCCAAACTCGAAGATGGTGTTTGGTGGATCCATCCCGAAGATAGAAGGACTGGACAAGTGCTAGGAGGAGAGGTGTTCGCCAAGCGGGTTTCACCTGACAAACTCTAACTTGAGTCGGATCCCAGGCAAGCCCCGGAGCATTATAAGACTCCCTACTTTTCAAAGCAATACTATATATGTGTTATATGTATTGTTGCATTACGTATAGGAGTTGGGTGAAAACCTTGCTGCATCAATATCACTCCTTGTCCAGATATATGAATCCTTGAATCCTACATAGACTAGGATCGAATAGATGCTTAGCCTTGCTTTAAGCGGTAGAAGTCAGGTGATTTCCTGTCACCTGCGAGATGTAGGGATATTCATATATGGCACGGTTGGCTATATTTGCTATCGTGGAAAGGAACCATGTGTTAATAAAATGAAATAAGACCGGGCGGGATGATGATAGTGAAGCAACAAGGCATGGAGGTCTTGGGTGTGGATCTATCCCTGTCTGAGTCGTTTAAGGACCGATTCACTGTACGTCCTTGAGTCATGTTGAACGCAGTCTAACACTTAGTTGGCCGGATAAGCCGTTCCGACCGCGAAGCCGAGTAATACAGTTCAGGCCGGGAATCAAATGGTAGGTCGCATCTTGGAGGAAGTAAAGATGTGCTTGGGGACATTGGCGTGAGACCAAGGGGGTTAGAGTCCCTATCACCTAGGAGAGTGTTGCCCTTGGGGATGCGGCATCAGTCGAACCCGTGACTCCTGAATTGTACCAAAGGTGGCTTGTGCGACCCTGGCAAGGGCCTGCACGGTGAGTGTTAGAAATACCCCCTCCAGCTGGATAGAAACTCGATTCGAATCGCCGTCGCTCCTGGTTAGTGAGCACTTGACTTGAGCAGCGGCAACGTAGATTCAACTAAATTGAATGGATGGTTAATTGGATGACGATGGAAATGTTGCCCCAATTTATACCTGCTATGGTTAATATTGTTTGCTCCTAATAAAGTGAGTGCTCTAGTACAGGTTCTAATATAGATGACAGGTTAATGCTAATTAACTTGATGCTTAAGCATTAATGATTACTTATCTGTACTAAGCTTTTATGCAAAATGTTGTCAAGCTAGCCCACTTTATATCAGCCTTGCATGATCCTTGGTGTCACTTTATTTCTGGTTTATGACGGGTAAGTCTAGCTAAGTACCTTGTCGTACTCAGGGTTTATTCCCACTTGTTGTAGATTATGATGTATCATGGCAACTGCAAGAGTTGGTTGGCTCCTGCCTTAGTGGCGGAGTGTGATCACGGGCATGATCCTTCTTATTTATCTTGTCTCTAATGCTTTTGTTGGAAGTCGACCTTGGTACTGGCATGTATTTGAAATAAGATTAATGTTAATTTCAAATTACTTTGCTTCTGCTACTTTTCAATTTAAGTTGTAATAACTATGCTGAACTCCGATGTATATTGGATTACTTGTGAAAAGGGATGTAACATATGATTTGTTATGTTGAATCACTACGATCTTGACTTGTATGTTGGTTGGTTTGAAATCCCTCGTGATTTCATTGGACTACCAGAGTTATATGGGCTCAAGTGTGAGAATTTGATCACTTCGGTGATTGTTTTTATACTTGTGCTCTTATAATTTGGACAGTTCCGTGACAGATGCCGCCGGTGGACACGGTCCGGTGAAAACAGAGGAGGAGGGGGAAGTCACACCGTGTTGGGTGCGCCTGGTCTACGTGGGCCAAAGAGGGAGAAAGGAGGGGGTGGACTCTGTCCACGGTAGCCCCAGTCTTGGGACCATACGCCCGCAACCGCGCGTCCACGCTGAACCCGTCTCGGGTGGACCAGGCCCGATGGAGCCCAACCTAGCCACGTGGACACCGCCACCTTGCGACAAATGTCCGAGCTAGGCCGGCCCAACCCGGCCCAGGACCAGCCCTGACCTAGGCCCATCCAAGCCCAGTCTCGGCCCGGTCAGTGTTGACCGTTGACCGATCAACATTGACCGTTGACTGACCCCACCTGTCACCGACTGCACAGTCTCTGGCCAATCAGAAGCCGCCACGTGTCAAGCCCTGAATAATTCAACTCTTTTTCTTTTTCTAAAAATGATTTAACCTTCAAAAATTCATAACTAATTAACCGTAGCTCAGAAAAATGCCAAACCAGAGTCCAAAATTTTCTAAAATCAAGCTCTACGTCATAGGCCTATGTTTGAGTACATTTGGATCTTTCGATTTTTAGTTGCTTCTTTGTGCACCTCTATAGGAACCGCTAACGCGGCTATATGTTACGTTTAGCAGACCCGGAGGAGCCACCAACTAAGGAGTTTGACCCCGACTACACTGACGATTTGGGTGATGACCTGCCAGGTGCCACGCCCCACCCATTCATAGATCCTATTATGCATTGCAAATAATTAGAATTGCTAGTGCTTTATTATTACTGCAATAATGATGATAATAGGTTGCATGGTAGTTACTGCTTTTGAGCCATTTACCTTGTTGCAACCTTACTCCTGCTCACCCTGCTGTTAGGCTAGATGCTGCTATATTACTTGTTACTACTGCTTTACTCTTACTCGCATTGTATCTGTGATGCGATGCTGGTGAGTGAGAGGCGCACTGAGACAAGGCACAAGGTGCCGATAACCTAGTAATAACCTGATAATGAACATGGGGAGATCTTGGCGTGAATCTTGGGTGAGTGGTGAGGGTCGAGTCGACCGAGCAGGATCCGACGACGAGTCAGGAGGGCAAGTCTTGCCGAGGGGGTGCTACCTGGGCGTCCCCCATAAGAGATACCTGTGGCGGGTACATGTGACAGGGAGAGGTCCCGGGGTGGAGTGTCTTCGTGGGACGAAGCTCTGGGATGGGAGGTGCTATGATGGCACGGGATACCAGGTGTTTCGTCGAGCGGACCACCGGTTGGCCCCTCTGAGAAGATATCCTACTTAGTCACCCTAAGGACTGATATGTTCTGTGGACCGGGTCTTAGGAAACCCTTACGCCCCACTCGCCCCTACCATGGAAACGGGACGGACGTACGACTTGCTAGTGCGGTGCCACTACTATTGGGAGGTTCGCGGATAGTGTAGGGAGGTACGGGCACGAGGACCCACACCCTCCTAAGACAGCGTAGTGACCACCGGGGCCCGGTACTAGATCTCACAGTCTCAGCGTGTCGGTGGTACTCGGACACGGCCCCAGTTCTGAGTGATAGGGTGGCACCGTATCTGGTTGGAAGGCGGCCTGGAATCCGCCTAGACGAGGCGCATTGTCAATGATGGTGATCTTGTGGGTAGTGTAAACCTCTACAGAGTTCTGGTTGATCGATCGATACATGTGCCGACTTGTCGGCCATGGACCTTTCCTGAGTACAGCTTCACTTGACTAGAGAGAGAGTCCTTCTACCTTCCTTGGGCTTTTAGAGTGGTGTTCCAGCTGAGGCCGTTGAGACATGGGCGAGAGGGAGTTGTCCATGTCGATGAGAGAGGGAGATGTGGTGTGGTGTTGAGATATGTGTTGGGATGGGTTAACGTGTGTGGATGAGATGGGTTAAAATTTGACAAACTTATATTATTAAAATATTGTTTACCCGCATAGGAAACCACAACCAAAGATAGGTCTTTCTTACCCCCTTTTTGCATCCAGTTCCACAAAGCAAATGCATCATTGGGTGGGCGATGCATGGCTAGTACCAAGTCTACAAATAGATTTTTGGCAGGCTCGGAGCCCGAGTACGACGAGGAGGACGACTAGGAGGAACAGGCGCTTAAGCTTGGTGCGAGGAGTCCTAGTTTTCGCTGCTGTCTACGAGATGTTGTTCCAGATGCTGCGTGTGAGAGTGTTCCGCCCCACGTGGCAATGATAATAATTAATGTAAACCTTCTATTTGTACTCTAATATTCGTGTATGACTCTGTTATTCGACTGAGATTTGGGTAATGGCATGAAATCATTCATCTATTACACTTCGAATCTGGGGTATTCCCTTCGTGGAATGCAGGATCATTTCAGTTGGTACCAGAGCCATGCTTGACCCTAGGACGGACCCTTAGGATTGGCCGATAGAAATAGGCATGAATCTATGCACCTTCGGTTATATTACCGACCAACCTACATTTTCTTGCATGGCTTACCTCATTTCACACGTCTTACCTCAAAAAATGCTTGCTTTCTCACCTGTCATCGCTCTCCATCGCCTGATTTCACTCCACTTCAGGCTACCTTTCTCTACTTCACTCTACTTTACCCTGAGATACCTTGTATCGCATAGTTGGATTTCTTATGTGTTACCCCTGTCTTACCCTGATTCGCCTTATCCTATCATGTTTCGTCTCAGACTTACTCTATTCTACCTGGTTACCTTATAAGGAATAACCTGCTAACTCCATTTTTACGGTTGTTTTGTAGATGGCTCCACCTGTTTGAGCTTGTTGTTGATGCACGAGACTAACGTGGGTTCACCATGATCCTGTACGGGGTGCTGGACTCGCTGGGTGTCCCCATTGAAAGGATCACGTGCGTGTGCCGTGGAGAGGCTAGACTGGACGGACTTCTTTAGGGTCACATCATTGTCCACCTCTGGGTCTCCGCCAGCGCATACGTGCCCGTGCTTCACGCCTTCGAGGATGTGGCTGTGGAGACTTCCATTGCTGCTTGTGTGCAGTCCGTTTCGCACTCGGGTCTCTGTAGCGTGATGTGTGGCACACACGACTACCTCCAGACTGGGCCCTACCATCTACTACCTCGTGCCCTCGACCTCAACCAGGTCACGACACCACAGGACGCTGCTGCCAACCATGCTGCATATGTCAAGGTCGACCCCTGTCTGAGCGCCTCCGCGTAGTACATCCTCGCCCAGGACCACTACATCATGGAGGTGGAGTCACAGAACCGCAGCATTCGGGACTTCTAGTTCCAGCGTGACGATGTCCTAGCCTAGGAGGAGTGGAAGCGCGAGTTGGTGATTCGCGATCTCGCGAAGGAGCGCGAGAACTCCAGCAAGATGGAGGTCTTCCACGGGTCCCGTGAGAAGGCACTCAAGGCGGAGATTGCCGAGCTCAAGGACAAGGTGATGGATCAAGAGCTCTGCAACGACTACCTGTCCTCCCAGCTGCTGGAGTATGAGGATCGCATTAAGCGCTAGAGGCGTGTACTGAAGGAGCTCCAGGAGAAGGAAAAGAAGCATGCCTTCACCAGGTGTGGCTTGTAGGATCACTGCAATGCCCTAGAGGATGAGGCAGAGAGGGTTGCCATTGTTTACACCTACAACGCACACCACCTCACCCACTACGTCAAGTGCACCGAGTTCTCCAAGACAAGGTGAACCGTCTCCGTCAGGCTAGGGTCATCGCTGATGCTAAGCGCGTCCAGGAGATCGAGATGGTATAGGACCCCCTTCCACCTGGGACACGCAGGAAGCCGCGTAGACAGACTTTCCACGTTGAGCCCACCAAGCTCAACCTGGCAGCATGTTCATCCGTGGACTATCCTTAGATTCCACGGACTGAGATGCTGGAGCATGCTCTTGCCCGCGTTGCGAGGATCCACCACACAGACGACGAGCTCTGTGCCATGGATCGCACTTCCGAGGCTTCCGCTTCCACCGATGGCCCGTCTACACCACCCGCCACTTTTGGACATGAGTAGTTACCCTCTCATGATCATGTAATAATGTAGAAGTAACCTTGATGGGCCCTACGAGGCCATGTGACATGACTCATCCCTTGGAGTAGAGTAGATTGTCCGCTTTTGAGCTGCCTGCGCATAGCACGATTCCCGCGAGTCTGCCAAGTGTAGCTACTGGAGATATCGCTTTGTAATAAAACCATGTACTGGATGTTTGATCTTATTGCATCTTTTGGTTCTTATCGCCTTTTGTATTGAGTGTTGGATAGCAATCTTTTGAAATTGTGATTAAAATTATGTAACCACCTAATAATCCATCAAAATCTTGACCTAACCCTACAATGAGATGTCTTGCCGCCGTTCCGCTCGTCTGAACCACCGCTCGCCTTCCCCCGCGCCCATGGGCCGTGGACGTGGTCGTGTCCATGGAGGAGGCCGTGGAGCTCCTTTCGCCGCTTTCGCTGCCATAGAGGAGCCTGTCCCCGTGGAGCCCGCTGGTGAGGCAGGAGCCGCTCTGCCTAGAGGTGGGATTGGAGCCGCTGTGCCTGGAGAAGAAGCATCACCGCCGCTGCCGCCACCACAGCTGGCGGAGGTGATGGACCACCAGACCCGCCTTCTGGAGACATTGGCTGAGGGAATGCTCCACTGCCAAGGTGGTCAACCGAACGACATCTAGAGGAAGTTGGAGGGCTTCCTTAAGCTGAGGCCCCCTACCTTTGACTACGCTGATGATGACCCCATTGCCGCCGAGGACTGGCTGCGGGAGATCGAGAAGAAGCTGGACCTCACCACTTGCACTAACGAGGAGTGTGTGGGAGTCGCCGCTCACTAGCTCACTGGCGCTACACGCGCTTGGTGGGACGGCTACTGTGATGCCCACGATGACCCCGGGAGCATCTCGTGGGAAGAGTTCACTGAGGCCTTTCGCAAGCACCACGTGCCTGAGGGCATCATGGATGCCAAAGTGGAGGAGTTCCGCAACTTCACCCAGGGGACTCTAAAGGTGCAAGAGTACACCACCCGCTTCATTCGCATGATGCGGTATGCTCCTGAGGAGACCAGCTCCGACAAGAAGATGTACCACTAGAAGAAGGGGTTGAACTCGTGCCTCAAGATCGCTCTCTCAGGCCATGAGTGTCATACCCTCCGGCAGATGATCAACAAGGTGCTAGAGATGGAGAGGAATTGCCTAGAGGCTAATGCTCAGAGGGAGAGGAAGGAGAAAAGGCGTCGGGGCGAGGGTTCCTCCCGCACCCTGGCCCAGAGGCAGCGTGGGTTTGCTTCACCGCATTCCCGCTCTCGCTTTGCCTAGGGAGCTGCTCAGAGCCGTGGTGGTGGTTTCTACTCCGCCAACAGCCACCGCCCCGCTCAGGGCCGCCCTGCTCAGAGCCCGAGTCGGAGTACTGTTGACACTTCTTAGCATCACTTGCGTTAGGTTGTCATCCCTAATATGACACCAAGAGTGTGGTTGTATTGTACTCATGCCACTTAACTATATAAAGATATTAAAGTATATATCCGCAAGCGCATAGATAAATACACCCATTGCAGCATTTCACCCAAGTTTATCCTAGGTATCGTTATTTATATTTAACCAAAGGAGAACAAACAGAGGGGCACATATTAATTAAAGGCTACTCTACACATGTGATATGAATATTCGAAATCACTATCCTTTACTCTCAAACAGGAATCAATCAAATAAAAAGAGATAAAATATATGATAATCAGATGATATTCCTTAGAGCAGTACTACTATGGCAAGTCATTGATCAGAATATAAAGTAAGAGAATAACTCCTAAGTAATCTGTTAACTATTAGTCATAATCTACATTGATTAGTGCAACTATATCAGGCAATCATTGGCTAGGTTATCTCATATCCATAAACAAGGAACATCTCCATTACGAAGCTGAGAAACAGAGTAACAACTAAGTAATGAGACCGTGTTCTACTAAGTTCTACACTCGGAGAGTGGACTACAAAGGACTCAACAGGAATGTCATACCCACGATCTACCACATGGCCCGGAGTATAGAGTGCATTTGCAGGTAAACAGTGTATAAGTACCACACTTACACAATGTTGACCACCCACCCATGACTCAATAAGGTGAGTGCTTTGCAAACATGTGTATAAATATAATGATAAACTATCTATGCCAAATATATAATCAAAGCAGACTAATCTCATAATAATCAAGGATATAATATAGATTAAGAACAAAATCATATCTGATGTATCAAGAATAATGATCAAGAACAATGAACTAGAACTAGACAATGATGAACTAGAACAATTACGAACTAGAACATAAACAATTAGAACATGAAGAACTAGAACATGAAATAGATCAAGAACTAGAAGAACTGATGAACTAGATGAATATGTGAAGAACAATGTTGATACAAGAGAGAAGAAATGGATTTACCAAGCTCCTCTTGACTAGATCTGGAGCCCAAGGTTGCTTGACTTTTCTACTTCTAATTCTAATCTAGCTATGCCTAGATCTGATGGAGCTCTAAGGAGATGAGAGTTGCTGGTTGGTCTTCTGCTTTCTGGTTGATGATTGATTGAATGAATTCCTCTTTGGAGGGGGTCTAGGGTCTCGTTTATATAGCCCAGAGCATGGAACCGTGGCCCTTGAATCAAACTGACCTTCACGTAGGGTTAGGATGCATCCTTGGAGGCGGTTGAAGTAGCTTGCAAAGGAAGGAGCCGAGGGGCGGCGGCCAGGGGCCGGTCGGCCCCACCTAGTGGCGCCTCGTGAAGTCCTCTGGTGTCCTCTAGAAGCCTCTTGCGTATTCGTGACGTGGAGATTAGACCGATTAACGTGAGTTCCTTCTCGTGGAAGATATTAATTCCTGAATTATTCTGATAACCCCCTGCAAAATATAGATTCACCAAAACTCATGGAATTTCGTTAGTTGACACCCTAAACCTATGTTGGTGATCATTTATTAGCCCTTTATATATTTATTTTAACCCTTTATTATGGTAGATAACCATCGTCAACACTCGGGGAGCGACAGACGTGACCCTAGCGTCTGTCGGCTCACCCGAGTTGCAGCGCGCGGGCACCCACGACAGACACGGTGGTGTCCCGGTGACAGACGCGCCTGGAATCACTATTCCAGCGTCTGTCGCTTGAGAAAGTTGGGCGCGTCGTGGTTCTACGCGACAGACGCGTCTATCGGGCAGGCACCAGATGCGTCTGACGCTCCGGCGCGATAACGTGGCCACTGGACCGCGTCTGACGGTGGCGAGGCGGCGTCTGTCGGTCGCGACAGACACATCTGTCGCGTGTTGGCGCGAGCAGCGAAGGCGAGCGCGCGGTGGCTGCGACAAACGTTGGACTGCGTCTGTCGCTGAGTCGACAGACGTGTCCGTTGAGCATTTGACGAAATTGGCCTCTCTGGACCGCGTCTGTCGTCGCGACAGATGCTAGACTCTGCCGCGACGTACGCGTCTGACGCGTGAGTTTTTGACCATTGGTTTTCGGCCACTGGGACACGTGGCACGCGTAGGAGCGACGGACGCTACTGTGCAGCGTCTGTCGCCCCCAAAAATCGTCCAATGAAGTTGATAACGGCTAGCTCTTGAGTGAAACGTTATAAATAAGAGGTGGCCGGCCCTTGAGGGTTGACTCTTGCACATTTGAGATATTGAGGCACACTTTGAGCTAGAGAACACTCCCTCCACTCATCTCCTTGCTTGGTTGCATACTCTAGAGAGATTGAGTGAGATTCAAGTGCATTGCATTGAGAGTTGCATCTAGTGGCACTTGATCTTCGTGTTTGCTGCGGATTGCTTGTTACTCTTGTGTGTTTCCCGACACCCTAGACGGCTTGGAGCAGCAGTGGTGTTGAGCTCGACCTTGGAGATTGTTTCGAGCCTCGCCAAGTTGATTGTGAGGGGTTCTTGAGCCTTCCCCGCGGGAGTTCGCGAATTGGCTACTCTAGTGAAGCACGTGGCTTGGAGGATCCCCATCTTGTGAGTGGATGTGCGGCACCCGCTGAGGGTTCAACTCTTGATAGTTGATTAGCTCATGATCCATCAAGTGGGTGCATCGCCACAATGAGGAGTAGCTTGCCGGGAAGCAAGTGAACCTCGATAAAAAAAATCTTGTGTCATCTCTTTGCCGAGGATTTCTCTTGTGATTGCTCAATGTGATTGATTCTTCGAGTGAATTGCTTCTCTACATCGTTGGTATAAGAATCAAATCACTTGCTCTTTACTTTCTTGTACTAGTCCTTGTGTGGTTTGCTTAGTGTAGCCTTTATCACATAGGAGTAAGTAGCTTAGTAACTTAGCCTTGTTAGTGTGTATTAGATATCATAGCCTTGCTTCACTAGAATTATATAGGTGACTTGCATAGTGTAGTTGGGCTAGTGCTAGAATTAGCTTAGCCATCTTTTATACTAACGTGGTTGTTTAGTGAAGCTTGTAGATTTTTAAATAGGCTATTCATCCCCCTCTAGCCATTTGGACCTTACAGCGGAGTTAAAAACTTCTTCTTTCTTGTGTCTTACTTCTACTTCTTTCTGCCATCGAAGAATGAGAAAGACTGATCTAGAAATTATCCATCGAAGAATGAGGAAGACTGATCTAGAAATTATTCTCCCTAGTCCTTCATCGTGGCCAGATCTAACTACGGCAAAACAGAGAAGAGACTGGAAAAAATATTCTATGGTGGCGACATCATCTTCGCCTTGATGTCACCGTCCGAAAAGAAAGGTCTTCATGTCGTCATGCCGGTGAAGTTGCTGACACAGTAGTTGTCGTCGTCATCTTAAATAGAGCCGCCATAGAGAAAACGATTTCACCCTTTTCCGTCGCCTTCACCGGAGAGGAGGAGATAAATCCCCAATATCAAGAAATTTGGTAAGAAGAGACCCTAACCCTAAGGACTCATCCCTCTCGCGCGACTCGTCATAAGCGCCGCCGCCCCCGCCCCGCCTTCCACCACCACTGGTCCCCCTCCCTTCCCCTCCGGTATCTCGCCGGAGACTAGAGGGAGTGGGATCCATCGTTTTTAACCTAGGCAAATGTGTCATTTCTCCAAATTTATACCTAGGATGGAGGAGTAAGTTTTTTTTAATACAAGACTATTAAAGAATGTGTATGTTTGCATTTTGCCTCAGTTAAGCTCTTGTACTAGTTGACACTGATATTAAGTCGTAAAAACATACTCTACCCATCCAAAATAAGTCCATATCTCATTTCTCAAGAAGTTAATTTTTTTTAAAAAAAATCGATTAAATTTATGAAAGATTTTAATATTTACGATATGTAATAGATGTTATTATACTCCCTCCGTCCCCAAAATATATAATCCTTGCTTTTTGAATAGTCAAATAAATAGAACTATGATCAAAGTTATACAAAAAGTATAAACATATATTCCCTACGTCCCAAAATAAATGATGTTTTAGGTTTGTCCTAAGTCAAACCATTTCAAGTTTGACCAAATTTATCGGAAATGACACTAATATTTAGGACACCGAACAGGTAAAATATGAAAAATATATTTCATGATAAATCCAATAATACTTTTTTAGTGTCATACTAAACATCAGTAGTTTTTTTGTATAAATTTGGTTAAATTTGAAATAGTTTGATTTAGGACAAACGTAAAACATCATTTATTTTACGACAGAGGAAGTATAATACGAAATATATATCATTGGTTAACTATAGAATAATAAACTTATTTAGAGATATAAACATTAATACTATTCATTAGAAATTTGATCAAACGTTTGACTAACATGAATTTCATAGTTATGATAAACTTATTTAAACGTATTGATACTACTCCCTCCGTCCCAATAAATATGCAATTCTCGCATCCCGAGAAATCAGCCATCGCAAATTTTGATTAAAATTATATAAAAAAATACTAACTCTTATGAGACAAAATAAGTACCGTTAGATTGGTTATGAGATATATTTTTATAATAAATTTATTTCGAGACATAAATGTTAATACTTTTTGCTATAAATTTGGTCAAAATTGACACAGTTTGAACGGCACGTTTCCCATAATTGCACGATCAACCGGACGGAGGGAGTATTTTCTATATATTTTTATTTAAATATAAAAAGTCTACTCGTGAAACAGGAGGTGAGGAGTAAACTCGAGGCTCTCCCGTGTGGCTGTAGAGTACTCCTACCACGACCTACCGGCCTACCCTCCTGCCTCGATCCGTACGACCGTGCCTCCTACGAATTGCATACTCCTGCCAGGAGAGTACGTGGCTGTCGCGGCCGGCATCCAGGGTGCATGCTTGCACGGTACAGTACGAAAGATTTTTTAACTTTAACCACCCGGTTGGCCGGGCCACTCGCCACGTCCACCGTCACTTTCACTGTGTCACCCTGCCCTACTACTAGTAGACCACAGGTGGCACGGCCCACCTCCCGTCGACCATGGACCGGTTTAGTTTGCGAATTTTTTTTAAATGCTACCGTAGCATCTTCGTTGGTATTCAGTAATTAGTGTTCAATCATGATCTAATTAGACTTAAAAGATTCATCTCGTGAATTTCGTCTAAACTATATAATTAGTTTTATTTTTTTATCTATATTTAATACTTCATACATGTGTCAAAGATTCGATGTAACAAAAAAATCCTGAAAATTTTTGTAAAATTTTAGTAACTAAACGCCCCAGACCATTGCGACCCACCAGCCGACGCCAGCAGGCCCCTCGCAGACAAGCGCCCACCCTCCTCGCAGCAGCGAGGCCGCCTCGCGTCTCACCTCCGGGCTCCGGCGCCACTGCGCACTGCGCCAGCCAGCGGTGACGTCAGACGCGATCGCGCAGCGCGATTCGGGCCGGTCCGGCGACCGGCCACGCGTCCCCGCCGGTGTCCAATCCGATCCGCACCAGTTATGACTCTTCTGTTCCTGCTATGCTTCGTGCACACGGTCACCTGCACACACAACAGAAAAACAACACGGGAACGCATGGTTGCCTCTTCATGTACACACGGAGTTAGGAACCACTCCACCTAGCGAGATCGCTTTGGAAGGCAATAATTTTCCAGAAACTATCCATGAATTTTAAATTTATTCAATAGAAAAAAAAATTAGGAAACAAAGATGTTTCATATGTAGATTTAAAGTATACGTATATTTGACTGCCACCCGGCAGTAATATCAGATCCATTATTAGAGGATGAACTTGAGGAGATTTGTTTAGATCGGCTAAGGGTATTTATTAGTTGAGGCTGAAAAATAGTCATCATCTATCTGTTAGCACATGCATACTTAGATCCTAGGCTAAAAGGTACATATATCCCTATCAATGAATTATTAGCCCTTGTTATTTAGTTGTACTTGACTAATGAACTAACAACTAGCCTAGAGCTTAGCTAAAAAACAGCCTACCTATGTTGATCGATTAGAGTTAATTTTTAGCTGTTAGTTCAGTTGTCAGTCCATGAGAACTAAGCAGGCTGATACTACCTCCGTTTTTATTTACTTGTCATCAAACTTTTACTGTAACAATTTTGACCATGCGTTTTCTTTTGCAAAAGATTGTTAGATACATCAAGTTTTCACGTATATGATTCTTCATCGAACATACTTCATTAATGTTATATGCTTTGAAGTATCTAAGATTTTTTAGAAGAAAAAACAGATTGTCAAATTTGCTACAGTAAAAGATTGGTGACAAGTAAACGAAAACGGAGGGAAGTACAACATTGCCACATGTATCTTAGCCCGTGGTTTGCTAATTTGCTAGGCTAAGCAAGAAAAGATATGTTCGATTTGTTTTCCTGCTCTCTCGATTCTCATACTATTGAGGATTTCTAATGCTAACTAGGGCCAGAACCGCTCTCTGGGTACATTTGGTTTCGTGGCAGCGCTAGCCTCACTTTGGAGGAATCGGAAGGGATCAATAGTTTGGTTGTCAGGTGAGCTATTCTTGAATTTTGTACTGTGAAGCTTTTCCTTTGCTCTGGTCGGAGAGCAGTTTTAGCTCATCTTAGTTGGCAAGTCAAGGCTCGGTCGTGAGAGTGAGGCTAGATAAACCTAGCCTAGCAACCAAATAGACCCTCTGTCATTGACAAGATTAGCCTGGTCGAGCGAGGCAAGATGAGCTATATAGGTGAGAAAACCAAACACATCTTTTATAAGAATACCCTATAGATTTTTCATGATTAGTTCCTGTCTATCTCCCCTTAGAGCAACCATAATATTGAACTTACTATGAACACTAATCACTCAACTTATATGCATTGTTTAGTACATGAATGGTGTACCAAAATGTTTGTATTTCGCATATCTTTTAGATTTTATACCAAAAGGTAATATACTCTAAGTATTGATCATCAAAATACACCTAAAGACTTATCCGAATTTTAATACCGTGAAATAAATAAAGGGATGTCTAAATGGCAAACTAATCAGCACGATATATTATATATAAGCAATATTTGTGCACCATATACACCTTTTAGAACTACTACTCCTTTTCGTCTAAAAATAAAATTTTCTTTTCCAAGAAGATAACAATTATAAGTTTTGCCATTGCTCACGAGAGTTACACCACATCGTTTTCTATATATGCAGTATCTTTATCTTGTTTTGCCATACAATAAAACTAAGCCATAAATATTAGTTTTGTTTGTATATATTTGGTTAAATTTTGATTGGCTCGTCAAAAATGAGAATTATATTTTTTTTCAAAAGACGGAGAGAGTTGAAATCTATCGACTTCTTCGGGGCCCACTGGTCGGTGAGCAGTGCCATCCGTAGATACCAAGTGCCTGTGTGGGGCTAGTGGAATATTGGTGGCCGGGTCCTTCCCAGGGAGATAAAGCAGCGGTGGCGGGCCCACAGAGCTCCCTAGTACGAGTACGTGTTCCATCCTCCAGTCCCCACCATAAAGCGCTGCACACTGCGCGCGCTCCCATTTGTCCACTCTCCATGATCTCGCCTGATTTCTCCCCTCTGTCCACCGTGCCTTCACCTCCCAAATCCCTAATCCCCCAGGGCACCGACACCTGGGCCAAGGAGCATCCGTGGTCCCATACATCAGCGAGAGTAGACATTTACGTACGCGTCCACGAAGCCTAGGCTCCCTTGCACTCCACGGGTGGGACAGCAGCGAGGACACGTCGCCGCCCCGCCGGGGAGCTGCCCTACCTATCCTGGCGAGTGGGGTAGGTCAGGTGGGTCCCGTACGCCAGCGATCGGGAGGATGCGAGGTGGGTTTCGATTTTTCTCGCGATTGCGTGCCAGGGCAGCCATTGGCGCGGCGCGCCCAATCGGGGCGCGGCCTTTCACGTGCCTGCCGCTGCGGTGAGCCGCCACGTGGTGGTGCGCGGCCGGCCAATGATAGCTCGCCTCGGCGCCTCGACACGTACGTGGCCCGACGCGTGTCCCTCCGCCTCCCCCACCCCCAGGCGCGGTATTAAAGCACCGGGCCTCCTCCCGCACCCCGGTCGTCGTCGGCGTCCCGGTGGTGGTCGTATCTTATCTCTCTCCCTCACTGCCATCGTGCGAGCGCCGAGAAAGTAGAAGGAAGGAAGGGTGTCGTACTCATACCAACTCGGGTTTGGCTGGCGTGGTGTTTGAGACGTGCGGTCGGGAGAGGGGATGGAGAAGAAGGGAGGGTGCTGCCTGGCGCCGAGGTACGGCGCCGCCGCGGCCGCGCAGCAGCAGGCAGGCGCGGCGTGGCAGATGGGGAGGATCATGCTCAAGTTCCGCCCGATTGCGCCTAAGCCGGCGGCCATGGCGCCCGTGCCGGCACCGACGCCGGTGGCGGGGCCGGCGGCCGTGGGTGCAGCCGGGAGAGGGAAGCGAAAGGCCGTGTGCGGGGGAAGCGGCGGGAGGAGGGGGCGGAAGCCCAAGAAGGCGGCGGCCACGCCTGCGGTGGTGACTGCAGCGCCTGCGCCTGCGGCGGCGGCGGCGCAGGATGCGGGCGACTGCAGGAAGCACTGTAACAAGGAGAAGTCGTCGTCGTCGCGGTACTCGTCCTCGTCGGAGATGACATCCATAGACTCGTCGCCGCCACCCGGGCCGCAGCAGCAGCACCAGCTCGCGACGCTGCTGCCGCTCATGCCCGTGGCGCCGCCGGTGGAGGATAAGGCCGCTGCTGGTGCTGCGGCAGAGGAGCCGGCGCCGGCGCCTCTGCCGTCTCAGGCGGCTGCCGCGACAGCCGCGGGGTCGGCACGGCCGTTTGCTCCGCGGGCGATGCGGCCCGCCCCCGCGGCGGCGGCTTCGTTGGTGACGGTGGAGGAGGTGACCGCGATGTGGCGCGACGGCGAGGCGCCGCCGTCCTCCACGGCGTGCGTCGTCGGGTCCGGCGCCGACGCCGCCGCCCCGGCGTTCGTGTCGGACCAGTGGGGCCGCGTCACGTGGAAGAACGCCGCGTTTGTCCGGGCTGTATCCGCGGACGACGGCGACGAGGTGGAGACGCAGACGCCCGTGGCGCTCGGCGGCGCCCTTCCGGCGTGGGGCACCTGCGCGGGGTTCAGCTGCCGCGTCCGCGTCCGGCACTCGAGCCCCCGCGTGGGGTCCTCTTCCTCCGTAGTGGCGCCCTGCGATGTGTGGCGGCTGGACGCCGGCGGCAGCTACCTTTGGCGGCTGGACCTGCAGGCCGCGCTCACTCTCGGCGGCCGCCTGTGAAAAGCCAGCCACGCCGATGTCAAGTTCTGAACCCAAGCAACGAATTTGCTGTACTCCTACGTTCGGAGACGTATTTTATTCTGAGATTGGAAACCATGCGTTCTTACTGACGTAGTACGGTATTGTTTAATCGGCGTATTGCTCCTGGTCGGGCTTAATTAAGGTTGTTGAAGCCAGATGGGGTATACTAATTATGGATTAGTTTAGAGTACCTGGGAATGGGAGTGAGTGACTTGCGAGGACTTGATGCAAAGCATATACGGAGTAGGATGGATGCTTTTGGATGTGCATAGCTCAGTCTTCATTCTTCAGCAGCACGAATCTTCTTGCTCTTCTCTTTTGTTTTCTTTTTCTTTTCTCGATATATATCCGATTCATCTTCTGAATGTTTGGACGGCTTTTGGCTGATTTCGGAGGTTTCCAGTATCTCAATTATTTGTTATTTATGACTATTAGATCAGTCTCGGGGGGTTTCATGACGCGGTTTTTATCACACATATTTTTGGAAACACTCCTATGAAACTTATCATATTTCTCTTAATTAATACAGTATCATATCAGTATATTTAATGTCTATGAAACTTCCATTAAGATTGGCTTTGTTATCCTCTCCATTTTAAACTAGTAGGTTTATTTTTTAATACACGACTTTATTATGTATTTATTAGATATAACTTATATGTAGAAAGACAAAATGACTTACAATTTAGGTATTCCGTGTTATTTACAGTAGTTTTAGAAAAATAATATATGAGGTAGGCTGAAATATGTTTAACGGGTTGAGTTCTTAAAGTGGCTATACTTTTTGATGGGTGAAAATGAGTTGGGTCCTGTTTTGGCTATACTTTTTGATACGTGAAAATTGATCTATACTTTTGGCAGGATGAGTTCGGTTGGGATTAATAAAAATATCGAGTTTAATATAGCATTGGATTATGTTTCTTTTCTAGTCTAGGATTGAACCCATGGGCTAGTGTAGTTTTTTCCTTCTGTATGGTGTATTTGTATAGGTATATATGTTTTAAGATCCGATTTTAATTTTGATTTCTATTGTCCCTCTAGAATGCAAGAATTATATAGGAATTTCATGAGAATCAATTTACTTCCAAAAAAGTGAATTGGAAAAATTCCCACATTTCTAAAGGAAGCTATAAAGTTCATATGTTTTCATTTCATTGTCGATAACACACAACCGGTATCTATAAGGCCAGTCTTAGTGCAGAGTTTTATTTCGTTGTTTCCGAAGACTACATGTCATATAGAATAAAATAAAATTTGGATGAAACATTCACTCACAATGAAAAGTTTCATTACATTTAATTCTATGACTCATAGAGTTGGTAACTGTGTTAAAAGAGTTTCATCCCTATAAAACTTAATCTTCTTTTTTATTAAAATATTGGTATGTCATCAAAAATATATATATAACAGACTATTAAATACAAATAAAACTCAGGTGAAACTCTCGATAAAACTAGCCTAAGGTCGCGTTTGGCTGGGCTCCGTCCACAGTTCTCCCTCGTGGGAGCCGGAGCCAGAGTGGCAAAGCCACGAATCCGGGCTCCGCCTCCGTATGTGCAAATGGGCTTCGGATCCTCTGGTGACGAGCAAAAGCGGCTCCTCCGGCCAGCGCGTTTGGCTTGGCTCCTACGCAGCAGCTGCCGCGGAACCTGGGCTGGAGCCCGGTCAAACACGACCTAAGACTAGCTGCACTCGTATACGGTAAAACTCCCTGGATGATGGGGATACTGGAAATTTCTCCGCACCGCTATACGCTAAATCGTCCGCTACACGAGCAAACGGCCAGTCATCCGCTATATTCAGAGGAGGTAGCAAGAGAGAGCGTGAGAGAGGAGAGAGAGCGTGGCCCTACTGTTTCCTAGTAACAAAAAATATTATAACTCACAAACTAAAAAAACTAAATTAAATTTCGATGGATAGAGGATGAATGGATACGGAAAACTGTATATTTTGCGGTGACTAAGATGAAATATTTCTTTTAGAGGATGAATATAGAGGTCGTGTCGATAGTCTAATGCTGTGTTTAGTTCCATTGAAAAGTACACTGTGCAAAAATAGATTCCCGTTACATCAAACTTGCGATACATATATGGAGTACTAAATGTGGATAAAATCAAAAACTAATTGCGCAGTTTAGTTGTACTTTGCGAGACAAATGTTTTGAGCCTAGTTAATCAACGGTCGGACAATTGTCACCAAGTACAAATAAAATGCTACAATATTGCTACAGTAAATTTTTGTCACCTCAAATTTCGTAACTAAACAGAGCGCTTTGCTCCAACTTTTACCCTCACATCTCCGATTTCCGTGCTTTTAATCTGGCCACGGGCCACGATCGACACAGCGGCGTGCAGACCTAAATCCGCGCGCCGGCGCACCCGCTCGAGGGCGCCACGTCCAGTCCAGGACAGGCCACGTTCCGGCCCTACTACTAGTACCTTTCCCCGTTGTTTACCCGTCGACCAATCAGGCGCCACCAAACCGCCGCAAGCACAGTAGCGCTCGCACGGCGACGCCTTGGTGCAATGATCAATGCGGTCATGTTTAGTTTATAGAAAATTTTCTAAAATTTTTTAATTCTCCGTCGCATCGAATCTTTAGACATATACATAAAACATTAAATATATATAAATAATAAAATTAATTACACAATTTAGATGAAATGGACGAGACGAATCTTTTAAATCTAATTAGATTATAATTAGACAATATTTACCAATAACAAAAAAAAAAAAAGATACAGTGCCGTTTTGTAAAATTTTTTTCATCGCAGCCCGACGACGACCGGCCCATCGGCCAATCCGGTTGGAAAAGCTCCGCGCGGGACGACCTGATTGGTCCAGGTGCCCCGGACAGGATCGCAGCACGAAGCGGGCCCCACAAGGGAGCAGGCGATCTGATGGCGGATCCTCTGGTGACAGGGGAAGGGCCAGGTGGAGTGCTGCTTTACCGGAAGCATCTGGTCAGCTCATCGGTGATGGGGATTGATCAAGGAGCAAGCATGCAATTACTGGCCGCCGAATGGTAGCAGTAATCGGTACACGTAAGTGATGCCGTTGGAAGGGGCTAAGGCCATCAATCAGAATTTCACATCAGAGAGGTCCAAATAGAACTAATCAGTAATCACTGTGGAGCAATGGCGTGGGTTGAGTTGACCGCGGTAGGTATAGTATAAAATATATTACATAATTAATTTAGTGATACTTATTTTGTATCATAAGTGTAAGTATTTTTTTGTATATTCAAACTATTTGATTTTTTAAAATGGACGAATTATATTGTTTTTGGGACGGAGGGTGTAGGAGTAGTATTTAGCCGCCGGTTACGTTGCACTGCGTTGAGCTACTAACTAGTTATAGGTATACTACCTCTGTCACAAAATAAGTAACGTTTTTAGCTTTTCAGACATCTTGTTTGATCGTTCGTCTTATTCAAATATTTTATATAAATATTATCTATTTTTGTTATGACTTAGGAGTATTTTATCATTATTAAGGATACTTCAATAATAATTTATTTATTTTATAATTTATATAAATTTTTTAAATAAGACCGGTGGTCAAATAAGATATCTAAAAGTAAAAAACATCATCTATTTTGGATATTTTGGAAAGAAGGGATTCAGAAATCAGAGCTTGAGTCCTGACGCGATGTCAATCATGGTGGACGATGCTGTCAAAGAATGCCCTATTCATCAGGCTTATAATCCGTCTTATTCAACTTGTTTTTTCAGCTGGAACAGTATTTTTCTCTCATAAAAAATCAGCCAACAGTGTTTTTCAGCCGGCTTATAATTCCAGCCGAACGGGACAAAAAAAAAATCATGGTACAATAAAAAAAAATCATGGTGGACGTGGTGGCGACGCGGACTCGCGGACGGTCATCATCTGCACTCTGCTCTACTACTGATCACGGTGACTGCACGCTTGACTGCCATAAAGTAAAGACCGCAAAATGATAGCATTTCCTGGCGGGTTTACCGCAAAACTGGCCACGTCCGCGTCTGGTCCCTGGAGGCCTGGGCACAGAACAGGGAACAGCCCCACGCCAGGACCTATCGCATGTACTGTACTTCGCCTATCGCCTTGGTTGTTTAAGCTCCACCAATCAGGCCCCGACCCCTGGAGCCGGAGGATTCGAACGGATTTCACTAATATTACTCCATTCATATGAATGGAGTATATTTGTTTTCATAATATTATATGGTTCATATTAATATTCAAATGCGGATAGTATCAATTATACCGGATATAATACAATTAAATATCGACATCATAAATACTAGAAACACCGGCGCGGCTTTGCCACGCCCTGCTTGGTTGGTGTGCTTTTTATTCTGTAGCTCAGCAATGTTGTCCTATAACATATGTACTTCCAGACAGATAAGACTGCAGTAGCAGCTAAAGACAAGCCTCTGATTTTTGCCGATAATTTTGGCTAAAGATCAAACCAAACTCAGTTACTTTCGGCCTCTGATTTCTACTGATAAACATGAGAATGCTGTTTAAATAAGATTCATTTAAGTTTTTGCTATTGATTAGAAGGTAAGCTACATTGCAACTATACATTCAAGCCATGTCATCTTCCTTGTACTAATCAGTATCTGTCAACACTACTTGGCAACACCTCCCTATCGCCAGGGCAGAAACGCATTTGACCTCTTCCTGCATGTTGTACCCAAAATTTATAAATATATATATCAAACATGGAGAACAGAGGATACATACCTGTTTCTCAAATGTCTGAAGCTCTCCAAAACAAAGGAGAACATAAATTAGAATATTTAGTTTTATGGCAGCAAGCAATTATACATATCATCTTGTTTTAGAGTTTCAATATTATGATGATGGCCTATCGTAAAAATACTTTTATTATGAACTTATTTTGAGATATGTTGGCTGGTGTCAATTGTATATTTATAAGCAGAAAAGATTACAAGGACACAGTTGGGATGACTGTTTTTGTAATATTGGATGGAATTTTATTGAAGTTCTTATTATTTGCATCTCTTCAATGGCTCTTTTTATTGATATACTAACTAATGTTATTTGGGATATACATACCAAGTAAATCAATTAGTATTGTTTATTATACAAAGGATATGCATTGAGCCTCCCTTGTTTTATTTCCCAGTTAATGATATAGAGGAGGCTTTTTCTTGGCTTCTGATAGAACGGTGTAATTATAAAAGAGGTGTATATTTTTTTATAAAATCTAAGAGATTTAATTGTTCGATACTACCACAAAAAATATAGTAATCAGTCACTGGGTTTGAATGCATACCTGATAATAAAATTGAGTCCCCAACTTAGGCCTCGTTTAGATGAGAGAATTGGGGAGAAAAACACTGTATCAGAATTCCTGTAGCATTTCGTTTGTATTTGGTAAAAATTATCCAAATTTTGACTAACTAGGCTTAAAATGTTCGTCTCGCAAAGTACAATAAAACTGTGCAATTAGTTTTTATTTCATCAACATTTAGTACTCCATGCATTTGCCGACATTTTGATGTGACGGGGAATCTTCTTTTTGCATAGTAGAATTTGGGGGAGAATTGGGGAACTAAACGTGGCCTTAAGCGGTTTTGACTCTGACAAATTGAACGTATCCAGCTTTTATGTCTCTTTGGCTGACCTGCAAGGAACATCAAGTCAGGGAAACTTTAAATATGAGTGGCCAATGACATGCCTACAACTTTCAAACCATGAACTGCGACCAAGCAAAACCCAGTGTCTAATCATTCCAAAATAAATGTGACAGAATATACACAGTGTATTGGTTGCAATGCCTTAGCTATAGCTGTAATTCTCAACATGATTTTTGCAGGCTAAATTACCACATTCAGATAATTTTAGGCATACACAAAAGGTCATATTGTCACAAGCTATAAGCATATAAAGACCTATTAATCTATTATAATATTATATCCTAATCTGATAACCATTTAGGAACTTCTTCACTTAGAGGATTTAGCTTTTCACTTTACATAAGACTTGAGTTGATTGAATAAACTTCTTCACCTAGAGTATTTAGCTTTTCACTTTATATAAGACTTGAGTTGATTTAATAAAGTTCAATGCAAAATATAAGTTATAACAGATTTGTTAGTGTGGATACAGGTTAATTTAAGGAAGAATAACATACTAATGCTGATAACCTACTTCTGGGCTCTAATTTACAGCATTGAGTATCAATGCCGTCATCCAGCATTCTCACCCCGTCATGCCACCATTGCCGCCCACATAGCCTTTCTCCTCCTCGAGCTCGGTTGTCTCTTGGCGCACGACATCTATCCTCCCTCTCCTACTCAGGGCATCATGAATTTTTTTTGTTTGATCTCTCCCCGAGGTGAGGATTGCATCCCCTGCACAGCATCTGTTCACTGAAATGCCTAACTCACACCTCTTGACTCCTCTGTGACTGGCATTGTGTTTCGGCTTTGCAGTAATCGATCTCCTTTTCTAGAGGTGCCCCTGCAATCGTCAAACCATCTTACCTCTTCACAGGATTCTCGCTCACCTAAGGTAGCAAGCCATACTCTATTCTTTTCTTACCTCCTCTGCTTGCTTTCATAAGGATATTGCTCATCTATTAGTTAAAATATGTTGCTTACAAATATCCCTATCTATTTCATCTCTGCAGTGAGTCATGTCATTAGGTTTGTGTGACAGTGGGCAGCTAGTTCAGTGGCAGTTAAACCTGGGGCCAAGCCAGCGGGTATGGATTGAGGCCAAGCCTCACGAGAATCAGTTCACCATCTCTTCAGTGACAGTACACCATCTTTCTTATTGACAGTGATTCTCATCTGCTCTTGTCAGTCGTGAGTTGATTTATGGGGAGCTCTTGCCTGGCAGTTTGAAAGAATCAAGATGCCCAAGAGGGGGGGTGAATTGGGCTTTTAGAAAATTTATTGCAAGAATTGAATCCTACTAAGCCATAATCCACCCCTAATGTCTACAAGTGTTCCTAGTGATTCTACCGATAAAAGTTTTGCACCCTAAGTTCCAATCCTAGTCTAGAATGATAATTCTAGGAATGTAAATCAAGCAACGAAAGTAATGCGGGAAAGTAAATTGCTTGAATGTAAAGGGTTAGGAATACAGCGATGTTTTCCCGAGGTATCGGAGAGTCGCCACTCCCCACTAGTCCTCGTTGGAGCACCCGCGCAAGGGTGTGGCTCTCCCTTGATCTGCGCAAGGATCAAGTGCTCTCTACGGGTTGATTCTTTGACACTCTATTGCGGTGAATCGTCCACAACCGCTCATAAGAAGAGTTGGGTCATCCACAAGCTCCGCCGGATGATCACCAAGCTCCCAATCACCACCAAGCCGTCTAGGTGATGGCGATCACCAAGATTAACAAGCAAGAACTCTCACTTGACCACAACAAGCCTAATGAGAAGGTGGATGCACACTTGCTACTCCCTAGTCACTAATGAGGATCCTTAATCTTGAATTCTCAGATCACAATCCTTACTAAAGCTCTTGCACTCCCTTGCACTTGGAAGTTGTTTCTCAGCTGAACAAATGAGCAAGAGACATAACATGGACGAGTAGGAGAAGTATTTATACCCCCCAACTCAATCCCAACCGTTACGTGCCAACTCAGCAGAAATCGTGTTGACCGGACGCTCCGGTCGGGGTGACCGGACGCGTCCGATCTGTGGCCAACGACTACTTCAAATCAAAACTGCTGAGTGACCGGACGCGCTCTAGAGTCCAATTGGTGATAACCGGACACGTCCGGTCGACGAAGTCCTTCTCTGGAAATGGACTAGACGCACTGTAGATGCTTCTGGTCAGTTCCTTAGTCGCGTCCGATTGCAACACCTTCGCTCCCTGTCTCTGGTTAACACGATCTGCGCATCCGGTCCATGTGAGGACCGCGTTCGGTCGATGGTGTTGTGCTTGCTGCTGCTGCTAGTACTGATCGGACGCGTCCGGTCAAGAAAGGGCAGCATCTGGTCAGATGAGATGTACTCCATTTGACTCCGAATCACATCGTGACTTGAACCAAACTTATTCCATTTGATCTTTGGGCTGCACCTGAGCTACCTAGTGCTAAGTTTGACAAGTGTGCACCACATCTAAACAAAAGACTCACTTAGGTCAAGCTACCCGCTCATGCCCCCTTTTATAGTATGGCCAAAAGGGGAAAACAAAGTCCTAAACTACTCTCAATGCCTCTTCAACACCAAACGACACTTAGAACTAGTTTGTCCTTAACCTTGTCGTCAATCCTTTGAAAACCGAAACGATTTCCATCGACAGGGGCATGAAAACCATAGTGCCCAAACAATCACCATTACCGTGCCCTAACTTACCAAAGTTTCTGCAAAACACACGTTAGTCACAGTAATTTTACCTTGTCATCAATCATCGAAACCCACTCTTGGGGCCTAGATGCTTTCAATCTCCCCCTTTTTGGTGATTGATGACAATAGCTCGAGTATGAAGATTAAGAGTTGAGGTTTTCAAACATGCTTGGTTCACATAAGCAAAAAGTAATAGGTACTAAAAAAAGAATTGCTTAGTGTGTCCCAAGCCAACGTAATGTACTCATAAGATAAGACAAGCGAGATTAGTACATGATAATATAGCTCTTATGAAATCAGAGTAGAACGCGGAAGCAAGGCATACGAGCAAAGCTCCAACATGTCACCAACATGTCACAAGAGTAACTCAAAAACACATACCATACAATGGAAGTGCAAAGAAGTAAACATGATGCATACAATGCAAGTGCAAAGAAGTAAACATGATGCACGAAAGTAGCACACAAAGAACCAAAACCCTCTCACAGCTCCCCCTGAATCTACATACTCTCTCTCCTCCTTTGGCATCAAGAGCCAAAAACTAAGGGTATGTAGGTGGAATGGAAGCAGTCAAGTCGGGTGCAGTGGAGCGCGGAGTGAGTAAAAACCGAGAAGTGTCGTCCTCTGACTCTGAGTTGTCTCGCTGACCCTCTGTAGGTGCTCGTGGAGGTGAAGCGGTGTGGGTCTGCTCAGTAGGCGGGTCAGGCAGCTATGACTCGGTAGCAATAGCTGTAGAAGTAGTAGCCATGAGATCCGCAGTCTCTGTCACCTGAGCCTGAAGGGTACCGGTCGTCGGAGGATCAGTTGATGCGACTGACGAAGGAACTGTCTCTGTAGTCCCGGTCCCCGTCACTGGAGGAACCACTGCCTCTGAAACTGACATCTCTGTAGTAGTTAGGACTGTGGACTGAGAGGGTGTCGGCTGACCGGTCAACTCACTGTAGGATGCACTCAAGTCTGTAGAATGTGGAGTACCAGTCAGAAGGTGAGGCCTATGCTGGATCGGTGGGGTGAACCCTGTCTGAATAGGAGTGTAGTTGGGGGACTAAAACGACTGAGGCACCTACTGCTGAGGAGAGGTAAACTGCAAGCTTGACTATGGTCCCTGACTCTGAAGCCCACTTGGCTGTAAAGCTAGAGTCCATATGGACGGAGGTGGAGGGACCCCAATAGTGACTAGGTGTCTCAAGAACTCAAGGTACTGCTACTGGGTAGCTGCCTGCTGTCGCTGGATCTCTAGCTACTGTCTCTGAAACTCATCCTGGCGAGCCTGAATCTGTGCAAAAGCAGCTGCATTATCCTGAGCTTGTCTCTGTAACTAGAGCTCCTGCCTCTCCTGAGCCTGGGTCAGCCTCTCAAGAATAGCTACCATGGCCGGGTCTGAGCGGGAGGCTAAACTAGAACCACCGGCCTCATGGTCGTGAGGATGAGGAGAGCGGTACCGAGGGAGTGGCTGGTAGTCGTCGTCAGTGCTGTCGGTGGTGTCGTCCTCGTCTAGACCAGCTGACTGAGTATCCAAGTCTGCAAGCTCTACCTCTGCAAGTCCCTCAACGGTCTGGTCCTGCTCAGCTGTAGTCTTAGGAACCTCTGCTCTCTGGCGCTAACCTTGTCTAGGTGCCTCCTCCCTGGTGATCGTGGCCCACAGCTATCGTATATCGTACTCTGGAAAGACTGTGGTAGTGTCAGAGATCTCTGCTCGGATCTCTACTGGAAGATCACAAGCACACCTAATCAGAAAGCAAATCCAATGAGCATAGGGCAACTGACGGTGACCCTTGAAACCCTCTGCAAGCGTGTCCTCCATCTCACAGAGCATCAGATCCCAAATATCAAACGGAGTCTGAGAGACAAGATGGTGAACTACCCAAAGCTGCATACGTGTCAGTCCCTCGTGGTAGCCCAACCTCGGAAGTAGTGTCCTCCTCACAATAGCATCAAGAACTCTGGCAATAGGAGTCATGACAGCTGGTGTGCGTCCGGACCCCTCACCAAACGGCTCATGAAAACATGGTCTGACTAGGTCTATGGGTGGCATAGTGCCGCTGTGAGGGCATCTCGGTGGTGGTGTCTGACCAAAGCGAAGCTGGTGGATCCTGATCTCTGAAGTCGGGATCCTCAGTATGTCCCAAACCCTAGTACTGTAAAGTCTGCGGTCACGGCCTCTGAATGCAAAGTGAATAAACTGATGAGCGGGGTCTATCCACAGAGAAGAGTAGTACTCTCTGACCCACGTGTGAAAGCCCAAGTTTGGTTTTGGTAATTAATGACACCAAGTTGCTAATGCCATGTGTTAAGTGTTTTGAGTTAGGCATAAGCAACACATGTGATGAAGGTGTACGTGGCAAGGAGTGGTGGCCACAAGATCACAAAGATTTGGTGCATGAAATAATGAGCAAGATCATGGTGGAGATGCACATGAAATGATGGACATGATGATCAAGTGTAAGAGAAGGATCTAAGAGCGCAAGGCAAAGGTATAACCATAGGGTTTTCCCTTTTGCCGGTCTAAGATGAGTAGAGAAGTGATTGACCGGGTTTAGGATACATAGCCGACTATCAAGAGGGGCAATCACGGTTAGCTCGGGAATCAAGTGCCACTAGATCATTGTCTTGAGCATATGCATTTAGGATCTAGTAAAGAGCTAACATAACGCCTTGGAAAAATGTTTGTGAAATGCTAACACACATGCACATGGTGGTGTACACTCGGTGGTGTTAGCACATTTGCGAAGGCGGTGGAGTTGGAGCGGTAGAGAGGGGTTTGGGTTCCTCTCTCCCTCCCGCCGAGCTTGCGAGGCGGGATTCGGCGCTTTTTGGAGAAGTGAAACGCCTATTTTCTATTGCGCCGAAAGTCGGAAAAGAAACGGAGGCGAACGGAGGTCACTGCGTGCACCGGACGCAGCACCGGACGCTGCACCGGACGCGGGGCGCGTCCGGTCAGTTCTTCGCGGCGCGGGTGCTGCTGGGGTTCGTGCACCGGACGCGGGGCGCGTCCGGTCACGTACCACCGGACGCGTCCGGTGGCGTCGGGAGCTTACTGGACTCCCACCGGACGCGGGCACTGTGGCGTCCGGTGGGTCCTTCGGCGCGTCCGGTGGATGTTTCGCGGTGCGCGGCTCGGTGCTGACCGGCGCGTCCGGTGGGTCACGGGACCGGCGCGTCCGGTCGTCACCAGCGCGTCCGGTGGCTCGGTCGAGCGCGTCCGGTCATCTGTAACGGCTAGTTTGAACGGCACTATTCTCGTCTGTCGCGTAGTGACCGGACGCGTCCGGTCACCCGGACCGGCGCGTCCGGTGCAGCGCGAATTCTGCTGCGTCGTTTCTAACGGCTAGTTGCGTACCCCTTCGTTATAAATAGATGGTGAACGGGGTTTGAGGGTAACTCTTGCACATTTTGAGATATAGAGACATCCTTTGAGCTAGAGAACAACCCCTCCACTCATCTCTTCGATTGATTGCACATCTTGAGTGAGATTGAGTGAGATTCAAGTGCATTGCTTGAGAGTTGCATTCTAGAGGCACTTGATCTTCGAGTAGCTGCGGATTTCTTGTTACTCTTCCGTGTTTCCCGACACGGTAGACGGCTTGGAGCAGCGGAGGTGATTGAGCTCGCAATTGGAGATTGTTGGAGCCTTCACCAAGTGTTGTAAGGGGTTCTTGATCCTTCCCCGTGGGAGTTCGCGAATTGGATACTCTAGTGGAGCTCGTGGCTTGGAGGATCCCCATCTTGTGTGCGGTTGTGCGGCGCCCGCCGAGGGCTCAACTCTTGATAGTTGATTAGCTCGCGAACCGACAAGTGGGTGCATCGCCACAATGAGGAGTAGCTTGCCGGGAAGCAAGTGAACCTCGGTAAAAAATCTTGTGTCATCTCTCTACCGAGGTTTTTCTCTTGTGGTTGATTGTTGTGTTTAGTGGATAGCCTTGTACTAGACTTGTGTAGGTGGCTTGCTTAATTAGTTAGAGCTAGTGCATTTTGCTCCGCCACATTTTGTACTAACTTGTGGTTTAGTATTTCTCGTAGAAGTTTTTATTAGGCTATTCACCCCCCCCTCTAGCCTATTTGGACCTTACAAGTGGTATCGGAGCCGAGGCACCGTTTATTTGAGGCTTAACAACCTACGGTGAAGGAGAAATGGCTCAATTAAGTTTGCACATCAACAACACCAAGAAGGCACCTCACTTTGATGGCACAAATTATGCTTATTGGAAGGTTAAGATGACCGCACACCTCAAGTCAATCAATAGAGAAGTGTGGAAGGTCACCGAAACAAAATTTGAGGTAGCTAATCCGGAAGCACCTACACCGGTGGAAGAAAAGAAGCTCCAATGCAATGACATTGCCATTAGTGCTCTTCATGAGGCACTAGATGACAAGACATTTGAGCAAGTGAAGAACATAGAAGTTGCACATGATGCTTGGGCCAAGCTAGAAGAAACATTTGAGGGTACCGAAGGCACAAAGACCGCTAAAGCATATATCTTGCAAGAAAAATTTTCAAGCTTCAAGATGCAAGATGATGAGAGTGTCCCGGAGATGTTTCATAGGTTGCAAGTGATTGTCAATAAGCTCAAGGCACTTGGTGAGGAAGTCAAGGACAACCAATTCTCTATGAAGTTCTTGAGAAGCTTGCCCAAGAGGTTTGATACATTGATCACCGTGTTAGTGAGGACTACATTGAAGGATTCAACTCCTCAACAAATATTTCAAGAAGTGATGACCGATGATTCGTATAGAGAAGATGATGAGAAGGATGAGTTGGTCAAGAAGAAGAAGAAGGAGAATGAGAAGAAAGATGATGAAAAGAAGAAGAGTGTGGCATTCAAAGCCACCACATCCAAGGGCAAATCCAAGATTGAATCATCAAGTGAAGAAGACTCAAGCTCTTGTGATAGTGATGACATTGATGAGAAGATGGCTCTCTTTGTCAAGCAATTTGGCAAATTCATGAAGAAGAAGGGCTATCGTGCAAGAAGAAGGAAGAACTCATCTAAGAAGAATGAGCATACCATGAGATGCTTTAGATGCCATAGCAAAGATCATCTCATTGCAAAGTGTCCTTATGATAGTGATGATGAAGATGCTATCAAGAAGGAGAGGAAGAAGCAAAAGAAGAAGCAAGAAAAGAAGGAGAGCTCTCATAAAAAGAAGAATGATTCTCATGTTGCTACATGGGATAGTGATGATTCCTCAAGTGATGATGAGGATGACTACAAGAGCAAGAAGAAGGGACATGCTAGCATTGCCATCCAAGAGAAGGTCTCCCTCTTCGACACTCCATCATGCTTCATGGCTAAGGCCACTAAGGTATCATCCGATAATGAGAGTGATCATGATAATGCTAGTGATAGTGATAGTGATAGTGATGAAGAAGAATTCACTAAAGATGAACTAATCACTATGCTAGAAGATTGCACTCAACATTATAAAGAATCCAGAAAGGAATGCAAGGGCTTGCTTAAGGAAAAGAAAAACCTTATGCAAGAACTTGATGAGCTTAGAGCATCTTATGAGAGTCTAAAGGTAGACCATAAGAAACTTCAAAAGTCTCACACTAAGCTTGAAGAAGCTCATTCCTCTCTAGTTGAAAAATGTGAAAACATGCCAACTAATGTTGAGAAAGCTAAAACTTGCAACATAGGCATATCTTGTGATATAATTGATGAATCTTGTCATAAGCCTATTGTTGTTGCTTCCACTAACCCTTCATGTAGCTCATCTACATCATCCTCATCTAGTAGTGATGGTTTCACTTGTGATCCCACACTTATAGTTGAGAATGAAAATCTCAAGAAGGAGGTGAAAGAGCTCAATCACACCTTAGCCAAGGCTTATGGTGGTGAGGACCGCTTGCTTATGTGCTTGGGTAGCCAAAGAGCTTCTCTCTATAAAGAGGGATTGGGCTATAACCCCAAGAAAGGCAAAGCCGCTTTTGCTCCTCACAAGACTCGTTTTGTGAAGAACAAAGGTAGCTATTGCAAAAGTTGCAAGCAAGTTGGCCACATAGAGCAACATTGCATGAACAAGAAATCCAATGCTAATGTATCCTCATTTAAGTTTGATTCTTTCTATATACTTACCAAGGGTACAAATGGTGTTCATGCTAAGTTCATTGGTGCACCATGGATGGGCTCAAAGAAGAAAGCCATTTGGGTACCAAAGAGCTTGGTCACTAACCTTGGAGGACCCAAACAAGTTTGGGTACCTAAAAAGAATTGATCTTGTCTTGTAGGTCAATTACAAAGCCGGAGGAAGGCATTGGGTGCTTGATAGTGGGTGCACTCAACATATGACCGGGGATTCTTGTATGTTCAAATCAATTGATACAAGTCAAAATGGTGGTTTTAATGCTATCACTTTCGGCAACAACAAGAAAGGCAAGGTCAAAGGGCTTGGTAAAATTGCTATCTCAAATGACATGAGCATATCAAATGTGTTGCTAGTTGAGAGCTTGGATTTCAATCTTTTGTCGGTGGCACAACTTTGTGATCTTGGCTTCAAGTGCATATTTGGTAGTGATGATGTTGAAGTCATTAGTGTTGATGGATCAAATTTGATATTCAAAGGATTTAGACATGGTAGCCTATACTTGGTTGACTTCAATGATAGTGAGACACAATTAACATCATGCTTGCTTAGTAAATCTAGTATGGGATGGTTATGGCATAGAAGGCTTGGTCATGTTGGAATGAAACAATTGAACAAACTTTTGAGGCATGACTTAGTTAGAGGCTTGAAAGATGTAACTTTTGAAAAGGATAAACCTTGTAGTGCTTGTCAAGCCGGCAAACAAGTTGGAAATAAACATCCTAGTAAGAGTGAAATGAGCACATCAAAGGCATTCGAGCTATTGCACATGGACTTGTTTGGGCCAACAACATATACTAGCATTGGTGGCAACAAGTATGGTTTTGTGATTGTTGATGACTACACTAGATACACTTGGGTGTTCTTTCTCTATGACAAGAGTGATGTTTATGATCTATTCAAGTCTTTTGTCAAGAGAGTGCAAAATGAGTTTGAGACTACCATCAAGAAGATTAGAAGTGACAATGGTAGTGAGTTCAAGAACACAAAAATTGAAGATTTATGTGATGATCTTGGTATTGGACATCAATTCTCACCAACATACACTCCTCAATCCAATGGTGTAGTTGAAAGGAAAAATAGAACCTTGATTGATATGGCTAGATCAATGCTTAGTGAATACAATGTGAGTCATGCATTTTGGAGTGAAGCCATCAACACGGCTTGCTATTGTAGCAACCGTCTTTATTGCCATGGAAAGCTTGGGAAGACACCATATGAGCTATTGAATGGAAGAAAGCCCAACATTGCATACTTTAGAGTGTTTGGATGCAAATGCTATATTCTCAAGAAAGGCACTAGATTGAGCAAGTTTGAAAAGAAATGTGATGAAGGGTTCTTACTTGGTTATTCTACCACAAGCAAAGCATATAGAGTTTGGAATCTCACAAATGGCACCTTGGAAGAAGTTCATGATGTTGAGTTTGATGAAACCCAAGGATCTCAAAATGAAGTTCAAAACCTTGATGATGTGAGAGGAGATCAATTGTCAAATGCAATGAGAAACATGGACATTGGTGATGTTAGGCCAAGGCAAGTTGATGATGATGATATTCATGTGATAAACCAAAGTGTGCAAATTGATATAAATCAAGCAAGCTCTAGTGGTTCTCATGACGAAGTGCAAGATCAAGGTCAAGCTAGTGGAAACAATCAACTCCAAATATTCCAACCTACTAGTATTGCAAGAGATCATCCATTGGACCAAATCATTGGTGGAATTCAAAGTGGTGTTCAAACTAGATCAAGATTAGCATCCTTTTGTGAGCACTACTCATTTGTGTCACTTGAAGAACCTAAGAAAATAGAAGATGCCTTGAAGGATTCCGATTGGGTAAATGCCATGCATGAAGAACTAAACAACTTTGCTAGAAATCAAGTTTGGGAACTTGTTGAGAGGCCAAAGAACTACAATGTGATTGGTACTAAGTGGGTCTTTAAGAATAAGCAAGATCAAGATGGCATGGTTGTGAGGAACAAGGCAAGATTAGTAGCACAAGGATACACTCAAGTTGAGGGTCTTGACTTTGGAGAAACATATGCACCGGTTGCAAGATTGAAGGCTATTAGAATCTTATTAGCATATGCTTGTGCACACAACATCAAGCTCTATCAAATGGATGTCAAGAGTGCATTTCTTAATGGTTACATCAATGAAGAAGTTTATGTTGAGCAACCTCCCGGTTTTGAAGATGACAAGAAGCCTAACCATGTTTACAAGCTCAAGAAGGCATTGTATGGTTTGAAGCAAGCACCTAGAGCATGGTATGAGAGATTGAGGGATTTTCTTCTCTCTAAAGGGTTCAAGATGGGAAAGGTTGACACCACACTCTTCACCAAGAAGCTTGGTAATGACTTGTTTGTGTTGCAAATCTATGTGGATGACATTATTTTTGGATCAACCAATCAAGACTTTTGTGAAGAGTTTGGAAATATGATGGCTAATGAGTTTGAGATGTCTATGATTGGAGAGCTTAGTTACTTTCTTGGACTTCAAATCAAGCAAATGAAGAATGGCACTTTTGTAAGTCAAGGCAAGTACATCAAGGACATGATCAAGAAGTTTGGATTGCAAGATGCTAAGCCAATGAGTACACCAATGGGCACAAATGACCAATTGGGTATTGATGCAAGTGGCAATATGGTAGATCAAAAGCAATATCGGTCTATGATTGGAAGTTTGCTATATGTCACTGCTTCTAGGCCGGATGTGATGTTTAGTGTGTGCAAATGTGCAAGATTTCAAGCTTCACCTAGAGAAAGTCACTTGAAAGCAACCAAGAGGATATTGAGATATCTTAAGGGCACTCATGATGTTGGATTATGGTTTCCAAAGGGGTCTAATTTTGAGTTGATTGGATATTCGGACTCCGACTATGGTGGATGCAAGATTGATAGAATAAGCACAAGTGGCACTTGTCAATTGCTTGGAAGGTCTCTTGTTTCATGGTCATCAAAGAAACAAAATAGTGTTGCACTATCTACCGCCGAGGCCGAATACATTAGTGCCGGTAGTTGTTGTGCACAATTGCTTTGGATGAAGGCCACTTTGAATGACTTTGGAATCAAATTCAAGAATGTGCCTTTGTTTTGTGACAATGAAAGTGCTATCAAGATGACACAAAATCCGGTTCAACATTCAAGAACGAAGCACATTGATATAAGGCATCACTTCATAAGAGACCATCAACTAAAGGGTGATATTAGCATTGAGAGCATTGGCACCGAAGATCAATTAGCCGACATATTCACAAAGCCACTTGATGAGAAAAGATTTTACAAGTTGAAGAATGAATTGAACATACTTGATTTCTCCAACTTGAAATGAGTGCACCCCCACATTCCTATATGACATGCCTCTCCTCCGACATAGCAAGGTAAAGTTGTTTGGCATATCATCCATACTTTGCTAAGGACATGTTTAGAACATATAGACATATTTGCATGACAAATAGGCTCTTTCATGAAAATCAAATGAGTTTAATGTATATATGGTACCACTATTGCTTCTATGTTTTAATTGATCTAGTGGTAGCATATGACATGTTTGTGGGCTTGCAAACCTAGCGTTGAATCTAGAAAATGAGCTCATGATGTGTAATTCAACATGGTCAAGATAACCCTTATACTTTATGAGGTGTGAAGAAGCTTGTCCTTGGATCAAACCGAATTACATATTCTAGGCAAGTGATCTAGATTGAACCATAATTTGGACTCCCTCATATTGATTGACTTAACTCTCACTAAAATTGGCACCTTTTTGGTGATTGTTGACAAAGGGGGAGAGAAAAGTCACAAAGATAGAAAAGTCACAAAGGGGAGAAAGATATAATAAGAGGGGAGAGAAAAGTCACAAAAAGAAAAAGTTACTAAGGAGGAGAGAAAGCATAAGATAAGACTTTGGAAAGGAATCAATTAAATTTTGAGCACACAAGTAGGGGGAGCAAGCTCATGAATTGTTTGTTGCATTTGTATGCGCATTAACATGATGAATTGTTGCATTGCAAAGCTTAAATTCTTATTCATGTTTGTTTGGTGATTGCTAGAATTAGAACTTGAATGATGAATTGTTGAGAGTAGCTTTACAAGTGATATCTAGACACCCTTTGCTTATAATGTTGATCTCACGGGGTACTTTAGTGTTTGTGATCTTTACAAGTAATGTTTTACAAGTGGTGTCTAGCTACATCGATGCTAAGGATGGTATATAAAGGCAACTCCGATTGGTATCACGCTTCAAAGGTCCATTCTATATACCTTAGCATCAATTTGATAGTAATAACTCTCCCAAAATTCGAATCCATACATATGTGCACAATTGAACCAAACTCATGGAAGCACATATGTAGGGGGAGCTAATACTATCGAAATTGAAAATTGATTTCATTTCATATCTTTGTGATGGTTGTCATCAATTACCAAAAAGGGGGAGATTGAAAGCCCAAGTTTGGTTTTGGTAATTAATGACACCAAGTTGCTAATGCCATGTGTTAAGTGTTTTGAGTTAGGCATAAGCAACACATGTGATGAAGGTGTACGTGGCAAGGAGTGGTGGCCACAAGATCACAAAGATTTGGTGCATGAAATAATGAGCAAGATCATGGTGGAGATGCACATGAAATGATGGACATGATGATCAAGTGTAAGAGAAGGATCTAAGAGCGCAAGGCAAAGGTATAACCATAGGGTTTTCCCTTTTGCCGGTCTAAGATGAGTAGAGAAGTGATTGACCGGGTTTAGGATACATAGCCGACTATCAAGAGGGGCAATCACGGTTAGCTCGGGAATCAAGTGCCACTAGATCATTGTCTTGAGCATATGCATTTAGGATCTAGTAAAGAGCTAACATAACGCCTTGGAAAAATGTTTGTGAAATGCTAACACACATGCACATGGTGGTGTACACTCGGTGGTGTTAGCACATTTGCGAAGGCGGTGGAGTTGGAGCGGTAGAGAGGGGTTTGGGTTCCTCTCTCCCTCCCGCCGAGCTTGCGAGGCGGGATTCGGCGCTTTTTGGAGAAGTGAAACGCCTATTTTCTATTGCGCCGAAAGTCGGAAAAGAAACGGAGGCGAACGGAGGTCACTGCGTGCACCGGACGCAGCACCGGACGCTGCACCGGACGCGGGGCGCGTCCGGTCAGTTCTTCGCGGCGCGGGTGCTGCTGGGGTTCGTGCACCGGACGCGGGGCGCGTCCGGTCACGTACCACCGGACGCGTCCGGTGGCGTCGGGAGCTTACTGGACTCCCACCGGACGCGGGCACTGTGGCGTCCGGTGGGTCCTTCGGCGCGTCCGGTGGATGTTTCGCGGTGCGCGGCTCGGTGCTGACCGGCGCGTCCGGTGGGTCACGGGACCGGCGCGTCCGGTCGTCACCAGCGCGTCCGGTGGCTCGGTCGAGCGCGTCCGGTCATCTGTAACGGCTAGTTTGAACGGCACTATTCTCGTCTGTCGCGTAGTGACCGGACGCGTCCGGTCACCCGGACCGGCGCGTCCGGTGCAGCGCGAATTCTGCTGCGTCGTTTCTAACGGCTAGTTGCGTACCCCTTCGTTATAAATAGATGGTGAACGGGGTTTGAGGGTAACTCTTGCACATTTTGAGATATAGAGACATCCTTTGAGCTAGAGAACAACCCCTCCACTCATCTCTTCGATTGATTGCACATCTTGAGTGAGATTGAGTGAGATTCAAGTGCATTGCTTGAGAGTTGCATTCTAGAGGCACTTGATCTTCGAGTAGCTGCGGATTTCTTGTTACTCTTCCATGTTTCCCGACACGGTAGACGGCTTGGAGCAGCGGAGGTGATTGAGCTCGCAATTGGAGATTGTTGGAGCCTTCACCAAGTGTTGTAAGGGGTTCTTGATCCTTCCCCGCGGGAGTTCGCGAATTGGATACTCTAGTGGAGCTCGTGGCTTGGAGGATCCCCATCTTGTGTGCGGTTGTGCGGCGCCCGCCGAGGGCTCAACTCTTGATAGTTGATTAGCTCGCGAACCGACAAGTGGGTGCATCGCCACAACGAGGAGTAGCTTGCCGGGAAGCAAGTGAACCTCGGTAAAAAATCTTGTGTCATCTCTCTACCGAGGTTTTTCTCTTGTGGTTGATTGTTGTGTTTAGTGGATAGCCTTGTACTAGACTTGTGTAGGTGGCTTGCTTAATTAGTTAGAGCTAGTGCATTTTGCTCCGCCACATTTTGTACTAACTTGTGGTTTAGTATTTCTCGTAGAAGTTTTTATTAGGCTATTCACCCCCCCCCCCTCTAGCCTATTTGGACCTTACAACGTGCCACAGTATGCCCCAGTCCGACCCAAAAGATCTGATAGCCCTGGTAGAAAGGAGAGATGGGGACGGAGATGCTTGCCAACAACTGCTGCAAGAGTCACTAGTCGACAAACTCTCTGTGGTCTGAAGGCAATCCCACTGTCAACGTAAGCTCTGTAAAAATCCTCCTGAAGGGGTGTGTAGAAATCCTCTGAAGCTCTCGAGTCCCTCTGAGGTGGGAACCACCGAGTAACCTCGACGAAACAAAGACTTTGAACCTGTCGAGTTGTGGCTCCCCTCAAGTCAAAGTGCTCAACAGGGGGCTGACCATGAGCTCTGGGAGGTGGACGACCTCCACGACCTGAGCACGCATTCGTCCTGAGCGACGACACGGTGGAGTCTACAGTGTATGGTCCTGTGACTCCTCTGCCTGCTCTGCGGGCTGCTCCGCTGTCTCCTCGGTGGCCTCTGTACCAAGCTATCGTCCCTCAAGATGAAAACAACGCTCGCCAATCTAGATACCACTGCCTCTGCCTCCTTGCTCAGCTCGATCAGCGGCGTCAGCTACTGCCTGTGCTACCTCTGCCTCTGTAAGCGATCTCTTCCTCTTCTTGGCGGAAGTCTTCTTGCGCTTGCCTTGAGCTACCTCGGTTAGGCGGGGAGGACTGTTGTCCCCGTCACTTGGAGCTCCACCAACATTCTTGCAGCGGGCCATGCTGACAATACATGTGGCTAGGAAATACGGATGCTGAAATATCAACTGCCAAGTAGAAGCTCCCCCTAAATCAATCCATGCCTGACAAGAACAGATAAGAACCACTGTCAATTAGAAAGATGGTGTACTGTCTCTGAAGAGATGATGAACTGATTCTGAAGAGGCTTGGTCTCAATCCGTACCCGCGGGCTTGGCCCCGGGTTCAACTGCCACTGAACCAGCTGCCTACAGTCTCACAAACTAAAAGACATGACTCACTGCAGAGATGGAATATATAGGGATATTTGTAAGCAATATATTTTAACTAATAGAAGAGCAACACCCTTATGAAAGCAAGCAGAGGAGGTAAGAAAAGAATATAGTATGGCTTGCTACCTTAGGTTTGAGGAGAAACACTGATGAAAAGATAAGATTTGTCGTCACTAAGGGCACGACACAATGCGAGGAGTGCTGCAAGAGCAGAGGTAATGATAAAAAACTTAGCAAGGAAGAAGGAATGGGTCAGACAAAATGTTGAACATGTTATATGCAATGAAGGTGCTCACCCTAGCGGCTGTGACGTGGCTGAAAGTTGAGAATGAGGGCGAGTTCTGGCAGGGGACTTGGAAAGCCGATGGCGGTGGATGGTAGGTTGAGGCAAGTTGGCCGGAGATACGACGGTGCACGATGGTGTGCTGAGGCGAGTTTGCTGGAGAAACGGTGGCACGCGATGGCCCCGGATGACGTACGGGTGAGGAGGGGGTGCTGCGAGTGCGCGGGCACGACGGCGATGAGGAGGAGGCGGTGCGCGGGTACGAGGAACGGTGGCGACGAGAGCTAGGGTTAGGGCAGTGGAGCGACGACGGCGGCGAGACAAGCATGAGAATGGAAAGGAATGAAAAAAAGGCCCCACAAATCAGACCGAGAAAAAGAACAGATCCGCTTTTCAAACCACTAACCGGACGCACCTCTCGGTCGATCGGATGCGCTGAAGAGGCATCCGGTCAGAGTCCAGAATGATCCCTAAGACAACCGAACACGTCCGCTGGATGGGAATCGGACGCTCTGCCGAGTCCGGTCAGACGTTCTAGAGAGGTTGTCAAGCTCAAAAACAACTGGACGCATCCGATTTAGCATGACCTGACGCTGACGGAGTCCGGTCAGTACTTGGTGTCGATTTCCTGGAATCCACCAACTTGAGTTGACCGAATGCACCGGTGGTACACGGAACCGGACGGTCCGACCAGGGGCACAACGTCCGGTTGCACGTCCGATCAACATTCTTCAGCTTTTCTTCCTCCGACCTTCGACGCAACTTCGCCCAACCAAGTTCCAACTCAAATAAGAGACAAATAAACAACAATTGGAACTGGTATGAGAACACTTCTCTCAAGCCCTCAATTTTTCAAGTAATTTGCCATAGGCTAGTATTTCTCTTTAAGAAAAAATAGGCAATAAACACCCGAGAAGCAACGTATGGCCATGCAATAGAGTTTCTTAACCCTTAGGAGCGTCAAATGCTCTCTTTATTCATGGACGAACACAACGGTTGCTCAAGGCAAAACTAAAAAGAAACGACAAAGAAACACTCATGCAAATGCAATGCAATACAAGAAGATAAAGCTAGTTGCTTGTCAAGTTTGATCCACGGTTAGGCTTCTTCACTCCTCCCAATGAGGGTTATCATAATCGTGTTAGACAAGTCCTAGATGCATTACGGAAATTTAACCATGTCATATATTAAAATGCAATGCAAGGGACAACACAAGCTCATTTCCTAAAGTTACTTGAGTCAAGCACATTTAGTTCACTTCTCAACCTACAAAAGGTAGCTTCATGCAAAGGTTTAGTGAAGATATCCGCTAATTGATCCTCACTCCTTACACCTTCTAGTGATATATCATTTTTAGCAACATGATCCCTTTGAAAGTGATGACGGATATCAATGTGCTTGGTGCGTGAGTGTTGAATCAGATTATTTGCAATTTAACGGCACTTTCATTATCACATAAAAGTGGCACCTTATCAAGAACAACACCATAGTCTAGAAGGGTTTGCTTCATATATAAGATTTGTGCACAACAAGCCCCCGCGGCAATGTATTCCGCCTCAGCGGTGGACAAAGCCATACTATTTTGCTTCTTAGATGACCAAGATACAAGTGACCTCCCAAGCAAATAGCACCCTTCGGATGTGCTTTTTCTATCAATTTTGCAACCGGCATAATCCGAATCGGAATAGCCAACTAGTTGGAATCTAGCTCCTTTGGGATACCAAAGACCAATGCTTGGGGTGTGCTTGAAATATCTTAGGATTCTTTTTACAGCACTTAAGTGAGGTTCTTTAGGGCAAGCTTGAAAGCGAGCACACATGCACACACTAAACATGATATCGGGCCTAGATGCGGTAAGGTACAACAAACTACCAATCATAAAACAGTTGAGTTTGATCAACTGGTTTACCTCCCTCATCCAGGTTGAGATGTCCATTTGATGGCATTGAGGTCTTGATTGGCTTATAATCATCCATCTTGAACCTCTTGAGAAGATCCTTGGTATACTTCTCTTGAAAGATGAAAATCCCTTATCTCATTTGCTTGACTTGAAAACCAAGGAAGAATGTAAGTTCACCAATCATAGACATCTCGATCTCCCTCGACATCAATTCACCAAACTCTTTACAATAATCTTCATTTGTTGAGCCAAAGATGATATCATCAACATAAACTTAACAAATGAAGATCTCCCCATTAAGCTTCTCGGTGAAAAGTATGGTGTCGACCTTCCCAATGGTAAAGCCCTTCACAATTAGGAAATCCCGAAGGTGCTCATACCACGCTGTAGGGGCTTGCTTGAGCCCATATAGCACCTTGGACAACCTATAAACATGATTAGGATATCTAGGGTCTTCAAACCCGGGAGGTTGATCAACATAGACTAGTTCATTTATGAAGCCATTTAAGAATGCACTTTTAACATCCATTTGATATAATTTCATTTCATGATGCGATGCATATGCAAGGAGAATACGAATGGCTTCAAGTCCTGCAACAGGTGCAAAGGTCTCTCCAAAATCAAGGCCTTCAACTTGAGAGAACCCTTTTGTAACTAGTCTTGCCTTGTTCCTCACCACTATGCCTTGGTCATCTTGTTTGTTGCGGAACACCCACTTGGTTCCAATGACCAAGTGTCCAAACTTGATTGCGGGTGAAGTTATTCAATTCTTCGTGCATGGCATTCACCCAATCCAGATCTTGAAGAGCTTCATCTACATCCTTAGGCTCAAGACAAGAGACAAAAGAGTGATGTTCAACAAAGGAAGCAAGCTTTTGAGATCGAGTCATTACACCCTTTGTTGGACTCCCTATGATGAGATCTTGTGGATGTGCTTGAAGTAGTGGTGAGTGTCTTCTATCAACCACTTGAGGAGTAGGTTGGGGAGCATCAGCATCTTGTGCTTGTGCCACGGCATGTTCATGAGAGACATGAGTATCTTCATTTCAACTCTCTCATCTTTATCATCATCTTGTGGCACATTCGATGAAGAAGGTTGATTGATCACTTGAACATCATCATCATCATCTTTAGGCTCGATGTCTCCCACGGGCATGTTCTTCATAGCCTCCCTCAATGGTTCATCTCCTACATCATCACAATTCTCAATTACTCTTTGGGAGCCGTTGGATTCATAAAATTTCACATCATATGTTTCTTCAACCAAGCCGGTGGCATGATTAAATACTCTATATGCTTTGGACTTTGATGAGTAGCCAACAAGAAAACCAATGTCGCAACGTCTTTGGAACTTCCCTAGGTGTTGCCGCTTCTTGTAGATGTAGCATTTGCAACCAAACACCCGAAAGAATGAGACGTCCGACTTCTTTCCATTGAGAAACTCATAGGGGGTCTTGCCAACAAACTTTTGTAGAAAGAGGCGATTTGATGCAAAGCATGCGGTGTTGATTGCCTCGGCCCACAACTTTTCCAGTGTGTTGTACTCATCTAGCATTGTTCTCGCAAGAGTGATCAAAGTCCGGTTCTTTCTCTCAACTACACCATTTTGTTGAGGAGTGTAGGTTGATGAAACCTCATGCTTGATCCCAATCTCATCACAATAAGCTTCAATGTTTGTGTTGTCAAATTCTTTGTCATTGTCACTTCTTATCTTCTTGATCTTGACTTCAAATTTATTTTGAGTTCTCTTAGCAAACTTCTAGAAACAAGCGGCCACTTTGGATTTATCATGAAGAAAGAATGTCCAAGTGTGTCTTGAGTAGTCGTCAACAATCACAAACAAAGATTGCCACCCAAGCTCTTGTAAGTTGTTGGACCAAATAAATCCATGTGTAGAAGCTCTAGCACTCTTGATGTTGACATGTAAGCTTTTGTTGGATGAGTATTTGCAACTTGTTTACCGGCTTGACATGCACTACAAGGTTTGTCCTTCTCAAGCTTGACATCTTTCAAGCCTCTCACTAACTCTTTCTTTAATAACTTGTTAACTGTGTTCATTCCAACATGAGCAAGCCTCCTATGCCAAAGCCACCCAAGTGAAGTCTTGGTGAACAAACATGTCATCAAATTTACATCTTCGGAGGTGAAATCAACAAGATAGAGGTTGTTGTATCTAAAGCCCTTGAATATCACTTGTTTGTCATCTATCTTTGATACAACCACATCATTTGGAGTGAACAAACATTGGTAGCCAAGATCACATAGTTGTCCAACGGATAGCAAATTGAAACTCAAAGAAGCAACATAGAGCACATTTGAAAGAGAGTGATCATTTGATATTGCAATCTTGCCTAGACCCTTGACTTGGCTTTTTGAATTGTCCCCAAATGTGATCTTCTCTTGACATTTTCCATTTTCTTCTAGTGAGGTGAACATACGAGGATCACCGGTCATATGCTGAGTGCAACCACTATCAATAACCCAATGAGTTCCACCGATCTTGTAGTTCACCTTTCGTTCACCCTTGGCCATGAGGCATAGGTGAGTAGTGGATGATGACAATGAGGATGGCGGTGAAGATGTTGATGATGACAATGATGGCCCAATCACAAATGTGGCTACCTTCTCTTTCTCATCGTCGCTCTCATCACCGGAGGACTCACACGATGACTCAATGTCGGTAAGCAAATCACCAATAATATAGGCTTTGCCACCTTTCTTTTTCTTGTGGTACTCCTTTTTCTTGTCATCATTCTTCTTGTATGGCTTGTTCTTCTTCTTCTTCACTTGAGTCATCTTTCTTGCCCTTGTTCTTGTTCTTGTACTTATCTTTAGGAGGCTTAGGGCATTGGTGAGCTAGATGACCAAGTTCTCCATAATTGTAGCAATCCATCTCGGATATGGGCTTTCTTTTGCTACTTGTAAAGAATTTATTCTTCTTGCCATCAAACTTGATGCCACTCTTGTTGAGCTTCTTTAGCATCTTGGTGGTTTTCCTCACCATGAGAGCAAGTGATGTATCATCAATGTCACTCTCACTTGAGCTTTCTTGAACAATCATGGCTTGGCTCTTCTTCTTCTTCTTCTTGTCATGGCTAGCTTTAAAGGCCAAGTCCTTCTTCTTGGAAGATGATGAGCCCTCTTCCGGAGTGATGTGCATGTACATCTCATGAGCATTGATCTTTCCCAATACTTGTGTCGGTATTGCGGTGGAGAGATCGCTTTGGTGAAGCACGATGACAATATGACCATACTTCTTAATGGGAAGAACACTCAAGATCCTCCTTGCAACATCCGATGGACTCATTTGAGTAAGCCCAAGAGCATTGAGATCCTCTACAAGAACATTCAAGCGAGTGTACATGTCATTAGCACTTTCTTTGGAAAGCATTTCAAAAGAATTAATCTTCTTTAAAGCAATATGATAGCGTTCCTCATGCTCACTCTTAGTTCCCTCTTGGAGAGCATAAAGGTTTTCCCACAATTCATGAGCGTCTTTTGAATTACGCACACGATTGAAGATATCCTTGCCAAGGCCCCAGTAGAGTGCATTTTTTTGCCCTTGCATTCCACCGGTCGTACTTCTCCTCGTCACCAATGGGGTTAGCGGGATCCTTGACTTTAGGAAGCCCTTCGGTGGTGGCTCTAGGACACCCGACGTCTATGGCTTTGAGGTACGCCTCCATGCGGATTTTCTAATATGAAAAATCATCTTCCTCAAAGATGGGAGGTGGTCCTTCGCCATTAGACATCTTGCTCTAGGCGGTTAAGCCTAAATTGGAGCAACTCGGCTCCGATACCAATTGAAAGGATTAAGATGCCCAAGAGGGGGGGTGAATTGGGCTTTTCTAAAATTTATTGCAAGCATTGAATCCTACTAAGCCATAATCCACCCCTAATGCCTACAAGTGTTCCTAGTGATTCTACCGATAAAAGTTTTGCACCCTAAGTTCCAATCCTAGTCTAGAATGACAATTCTAGGAATGTAAATCAAGCAACGAAAGTAATGCGGGAAAGTAAATTGCTTGAATGTAAAGGGTTAGGAACACGGCGATGTTTTCCCGAGGTATCAGAGAGTCACCACTCCCCACTAGTCCTCATTGGAGCACCCGCGCAAGGGTGTGGCTCCCCCTTGATCTGCGCAAGGATCAAGTGCTCTCTACGAGCTGATTCGATGACACTCTATTGCGGTGAATCGTCCACAACCGCTCATAAAAAGAGTTGGGTCATCCACAAGCTCCGCCGGATGATCACCAAGCTCCCAATCACCACCAAGCCGTCTAGGTGATGGCGATCACCAAGAGTAACAAGCAAAAACTCTCACTTGATCACAACAAGCCTAATGAGAAGGTGGATGCACACTTGCTACTCCCTAGTCACTAATGAGGATCCTTAATCTTGAATTCTCAAATCACAAGCCTTACTAGAGCTCTTGCACTCCCTTGCACTTGGAAAGTGTTTCTCAGCTGAACAAATGAGCAAGAGACATAACATGGATGAGTAGGAGAAGTATTTATACCCCCCAACTCAATCCCAACCGTTATGTGCCAACTCAGCAGAAATCATGGTGACCGGATGCTCCGGTCAGGGTGACCGGACGCGTCCGATCTGTGGCCAACGGCTACTTCAAATCAAAACTGCTGAGTGACTAGGCACGCTCTAGAGTTCGATCGGTGATAATCGGACTCGTCCGGTTGATGAAGTCCTTCTCTAGAATGGACCGGACACACTGTAGACGCGTCCGGTCAGTTCCTTAGTCACGTCTGATTGCAACACCTTCGCTCCCTGTCTCTGGTTAACATGATCTGCGTGTCCGGTCCATGTGAGGACCACGTCTGGTCAATTGTGTTGTGCCTGCTGCTGCTGCCAGTACTGACCGGACGCGTCTGGTCAAGACAGGGCCGCGTCTGGTCAGATGAGATGTACTCCATTTGACTCCGAATCATGTCACGACTTGAACCAAACTTATTCCATTTGATCTTTGGGCTGCACCTGAGCTACCTTGTGCTAAGTTTGACAAGTGTGCACCACACCTAAACAAAAGACTCACTTAGGTCAAGCTACCCGCTCATGCCCCCTTTATAGTACGGCCAAAAGGAGAAAACAAAGTCCTAAACTACTCTAAATGCCTCTTCAACACCAAATGGCACTTAGAACTAGTTTGTCCTTAACCTTGTCATCAATCCTTTGAAAACCGAAATGATTTTCATCGACAGGGGCATGAAAACCGTAGTGCCCAAACAATCACCATTACCGTGCCCTAACTTACCAAAGTTTCTGCAAAACACACATTAGTCACAGTAATTTTACCTTGTCATCAATCATCAAAACCCACTCTAGGGGCCTAGATGCTTTCACAGTTGATCTTTCAGTGTCAGTATTTCTTAGTCACAGAGTCTTGTCAGTATGGCCCGCTGCAAGAATATTGGTGGAGCTCCTAGTGACAGGGACGAAAGTCCTCCATGCTTGATAGAGATGGCTCGAGGCAAGCGCAAGAAGACTTCCGCCAAGAAAAGGAAGAGACCGCTTATAGAGGCAGAAGTAGCACAGGCTGTGGCTGACGCTGCTGATCGAGCTGAGCAAGGAGGCAGAGGTAGTGGTATTCAGATTGGCGAGCGTTGTTTTCACCTTGAGGGATGATAGCTTGGTACAGAGGCCACAGAGCAGACAGAGGAGCAACCCGTAGAGTAGGGAGAGGAGTCACAGGAGCAGACATAGCAGACTCCACCGTGTCATCGCTTAGGACGGATGCGTGCTCAGGTGACTCCTAGGCCAGAGGGTCAGAGACGTTGAGGTCGCCCACCTCCCAGAGCCCGTGGTCACCCTCCGGTTGAGCACTTTGACCTGAGGGGAGCCACAACTCGACAGGTTCAGAGTCTCTGTTTCGTCGAGGTTGCTCGGTGGTTCCCACCTCAGAGGGACATGAGAGCTTCAGAGGGCTTCTACACACCTCTACAGGAGGACTTCTATAGAGCTTACGTTGACAGTGGGATCGTTTTCAGACCACAGAGGGTTTGTCGACTAGAGGCTCTTGTTGCAGTTATTGGCGAGCAGCTCCGTCCCCATATCTCCTTTCTACCAGGGTTGTCAGATCTTCTGGGTTAGACTGGGGCATATTGCAGCACGTGGGTCATAGAGTTCTACTCTTCTCTTTGGATAGACACCGCTCACTAGTTTATTCACTTTGCATTCAGATGTCATGACCATAGACTTTATAGTACCAGGGTACGGGAGATTCTAAGGATCCCGACTTCAGAGACTAGGATCCACCAGCTCTGTTTTGGTTATACACCACCACCGAGACGCCCTCACGGTGGGACTGTGCCACCTACAGACCTAGTCAGGTCGTGCTTTTGAGAGCCGTTTGGTGAGGAGTCCAGACGCACTCTAGCTATCATGACTCCTATTACCAGAGTTCTTGATGCTATTGTGAGGAGGACACTACTTTTGAGGTTGGGCTACCGTGAGGGATTGACACGTATGCAGCTTTGCGTAGTTCACCATCTTATCTCTCAGACTCCGTTTGATATTTGGGATCTGATGCTCTGTGAGATGGAGGACACGCTTGCAGAGGGCTTCAAGGGTCACCGTCAACTGCCCTATGCTCATTGGATTTGCTTTCTGATTAGGTGTGCTTGCGACCTTCCAGCTGAGATCCGAGCGGAGATCTCCGACACTACCACAACCTTTCCATAGTATGATATACGATAGCTGTGGGCCACGATCACCAGGGAGGAGGCACCTAGACAGGGTCAACGCCAGAGAGCAGAGGTTCCTAAGACTGCAGCTGAGGAGGACCAGACCGTTGAGGGACTTGCAGAGGCAGAGCTTGTAGACTTGGATGCTTAGCCAGCCGGTCCAGATGAGGACGATGCCACCAACAGCACTGATGACAACTACCAGCCACTTCCTCAGTACCGCTCTCCTCGTCCGCGAGGCCGGTGGTTCTGGTTCAGCCTCCCGCTCAGACCCAGCCATGGTGGCTATACTTGAGAGGCTGACCCAGGCTCAAGAGAGGCAGGAGATCCAGTTACAGAGACAAGCCAGTTACAGAGACAAGCTCAGGATAACGCAACTGTATTTGCACAGATTCAGGCTCGCCAGGACGAGTTTCAGAGATAGCAGCTAGAGATCCAGAGGCAGCAGGCAGCTACCCAATAGCAGTACCTTGAGCTCTTGAGACACCTAGTCACTGTTGGGGTCCCTTCACCTCTATCCCTACTGACTCCAGCTTTACAGCCTGGTGGGCTTCAGAGTCAGGGACCACAACCGAGCTTGCAGTTTACCTCTCCTCAGCAGTAGGTGCCTCAGTCGTTTCAGTCCCCCAACTACACTCCTATTCAGACAGGGTTTACTCCACCGGTTCAACACAGGCCTCACCTTCTGACTGGCACTCCACTTTCTACAGACTTGAGTGCATCCTACAGTGAGTTGATAGGTCAGCCGACACCCTCCTAGACCACAGTTCTGACCACTATAGAGATGTCAGTTTCAGAGATAGTGGCTCCTTTAGTGACAGGGACCGGGACTACAGAGACTGTTCCTTCGTCAGTCGCTTCGACTGATCCTCCGATGACCGGTACCCTTCAGGCTTAGGTGACAGAGACTGTGGCTCTCATGGCTACTACTTCGTCAACTATTGCTCCCGAGTTACAGCCTGTCAACCCACATACTGAGCAGATCTAGACCACTTCACCTCCACGAGCACCTACAGAGGGTCAGCGAGACATCTCAGAGTCAGAGGAGGACACTTCTCAGTTTTTACTCACTCCGCGTTCCTTTGCACCCGACTCGACTGCTTCCATTCCACCTACAGACCCTTAGTTTCTGGCTCTTGATGCCAAAGGGGGAGAGAGAGTATATAGATTCAGGGGGATCTGTGAGAGGGTTTTGGTTCTTTTGTGTGCTACATTCATGCATCATGTTTACTTCTTTGCACTTGCATTATATGATATGTGTGCTTATGAGATACTCTTATGACATGTTGTGCTTCATAGTTTGCATTTCTTTATGTGTCACTTGTTTGGTGTTTTGCTCGTATGCCTTGCTTCCGCTTTCTACTCCGATTTCATATGAGCTATATTATCATGTACTAACATCTCTTTCCTTATCTTATGAGTACATTATGTTGGCTTGGGGCACATAAGCAATCCTAAGTCTTTAGTCCCTATTGCTTTTTGCTTATGTGAACCAAGCATGTTCGAAAACCTCAACTCTTTATCTTCATACTCGAGGTGTTGTCATCAATCACCAAAAAGGGGGAGACTGAAAGCATCTAGGCCCCTAGAGTGGGTTTCGATGATTGATGACAAAGTAAAATTACTGTGACTAACGTGTGTTTTGCAAAAACTTTGGTAAGTTAGGTCTTGGTAATGGTAATTGTTTGGGCACTATGGTTTTCATGCCCTTATCGATGGAAATCGTTTTGGTTTTTAAAGGATTGACGACAAGGTTAAGGACAAACTAGTTCTAAGTGTCGTTTGGTGTTGGAGAGGCATTTAGAGTAGTTTAGGACTTTGTTTTCTCCTTTTGGCCGCACTATAAAGGGGGCATGAGCGGGTAGCTTGACCTAGGTGAGTCTAATGGTTTAGGTGTGGTGCACACTTATCAAACTTAGCACTAGGTAGCTCAGGTGCAGCCCAAAGATCAAATGGAACAAGTTTGGTTCAAGTCGTGACGCGATCCGGAGTCAAATGGAGTACATCTCACCTGACCGGACGCGCAGGTCGTGTTAACCAGAGATAGGGAGCTAAGGTTTTGCAACCGGACGTGACTAAGGAACTGATCGGGCGCGTCTACAGTGCGTCCGGTCAATTTCTAGAGAAGGACTTCATCGAACGGACGTGTCCGGTTATCACCGATCGGACTCCAAAGTGCGTCCGGTCACTCAGCAGTTTTTGAATCGAAGTAGCCGTTGGCCACTGATCAGACACGTCCGGTCAACACGATTTCTGCTGAGTTGGCACATAACGGTTGGGATTGAGTGAGGGGGGTATAAATACTTCTCCTACTCATCCATGTTATGTCTCTTCCTCATTTGTTCAGCTGAGAAACACCTTTCAAGTGCAAAGGAGTGCAAGAGCCCTAGTGAGGATTGTGATTTGAGAATGCAAGATTAAGAAACCTCATTAGTGCATAGGGAGTAGCAAGTGTGCATCCACCTTCTCATTAGGCTTTCCTTGGTCAAGTGAGAGTTCTTGCTTGTTACTATTGGTGATCGCCATCACCTAGATGGCTTGGTGGTGATTGGGAGTTTGGTGATCATCCGACGGAGCTTGTGGATGACCCAACTCATCTTGTGAGCGGTTTTGGGTGATTCACCGCGACGGAGTGTCGAAGAATCAGCCTGTAGAGAGCACTTGATCCTTGTGCGGATCAAGGGGGAGCTACACCCTTGCGCGGGTGCTCCAACGAGGACTAGTGGGGAGTGGTGACTCTTCGATACCTCGGAAAAACATCACCGTGTTCCTAACCCTTTACATTCAAGCAATTTACTTTCCCGCATTACTTTCATTGCTTGGTTTACTTTCCTAGAATTGCCATGCTAGACTAGGATTGGAACGTAGGGTGCAAAATCTTTATCGGTAGAATCACTAGGAACACTTGTAGACACTAGGGGTGAATTATGGCTTGTAGGATTTAATTCTTGTAATAATTTTTAGAAAATCCCAATTCACCCCCCTCTTGGGCATCTTGATCCTTTCATCGGTCTTTCAAGCGACAGACGCTGGGGATGAAGGCGATAGACGCTAAAGTCATCGTCTGTCCAGTGCAGCGCGCACGCCTCTAGATCCTCTTTGTGCAACTAATGCGGCGCTGGAGCAGCGTCGGACGCATTACCTCCTGACACAGTGGTGGGGTGTTGGCTCAGCAGGCATCGAACGCAGCTAGGGCATGGCGTTGGACGCGGAGCAAGAGCAGCAGACGCAGTGCAGAGAGCACTCGTGAGCAACAGACGCATCTGTTGTAGAGGCAACAGACGTGGGTCAGCATCTGGGGATCCCAGCAACGGCTAGTTGGTTCAACTGTATTTCTACGTGACAGACGCGTCCGATGGATGGTGATGGTGCGTCTGTTGCCCTCGACAGTTGCCTATTTTTGAAGACAACGGCTAGTTTCGACTTGGGCTTATAAATAGACCCCAACCAGCCATTTGGAGTGTGGGAGCTGAGGAAGAATACTAGGGTGTTGCCACACCACTTTGGTGCTCTCCACTTGTATAGAGCTTAAAGATCACTAGGTGATTAGCGTAGGTGCTTTGCGAAGTGCTTAGGTTAGTTAGACCATGCTCATATGCGCTTGCTCTAGGCTTAGGTCTAGTTGCTAGTGAGGTTTGCATACCTCTCATCCAAAGGTGCTTGCATGCACCGTGCTTGTACATCGGTGGGGCTTGTAGTCTTGCGAGACCACACAAACCGAGCTTGTGGTGTGGCCGCCACCATGTACTGAAGGGAACAAGGCCCGCGATGGTATGGCCGAAAGCTTGATAGTGAAGACGGCGGGGAGCGGTCTGGGAGAGGCTTGCCAGAAGGCACACCGGAGATCCACTTGTGCGTGGAGAAGGACCGGAGCTATCCACGGAGTTACCCGACCGGGAGCTTGGCCCTTATGAGGGATTCCTTGTGAGGGGCTCCAACGAGGATTAGGGGGAAGCTTGAGCGCTTCTTGATACCTCGGTAAAAATACCGGAGTCATCGATGGGAGTTTGCATATCTCTACCATGCTCCTTACCTTCCGCATTTTATATTCCGTACCTAGGTTGCTCACTTTACCTAGTTGATAAGCTAGTCGATAGGTTTAGAACCTAGGTTGCATAACTCTTTGGCGGTAGAGATAGCAACACACCTAGCAAAACCATAATTGCACGTTTAGATAGATTACCTTTCTTGCATAAGTTTTGACTAGGTAGAATTAGAGGCCTTAGTTAGAAGTAGAATTTAAGTTGCCTAATTCACCTCCCTCTTAGGCGTCACAAGTTCCTACACAGTCATTGTCGTGGACCCTAGCTACAAGCATGAGATTTTCCAGTACTCCGCATGCGCCTGCTGCGCCCGCATGTGCCTGCTGCTACTGGCGCGCCTATGCACGCCATGCTGCTACGCATGCACATGGGGAACGCCTCTGTCTGCTCTTATTTTTCGTGCCTACTAATGAAAACACTTGTATCATGAAGCACTTGCTGCGAAATTCGTCTGAAATAGGTGAAACATTTGAAACATATATTTGCAACATATGTGTATAGGCACTGCAACATATGTTGATATGCAACATTCAAATAAAACACTTGCAACATCCAGATAAAACACTTGCAACATACTTCTGAAAACAGTTGAAACATTTAAAACATACACTTACTATATACGTGTATAGCCACTACAACTTCAGATAAAACACTTACAACTTGTAACATGAAAACACTTGCTGTAACATAAAATTAAAACAGATGAAACATTTAGAACACTCTTGTAACATATGTATGAAACATATGCAACATCCACATAAAAAACGCTTGTAAACATACGTCTGAAACAGATGAAACATTTTGAACAAACGCTTACAACATTTATCAGAAACACTTGCAATATATGCAACATGTGTAAAATTTCTGATCTACTTTTGCAACATCCATATGAAGCATTTGCAACATACCTCTAAAACATCTGAAACACTTTAAACATACGCTTCAACATGCGCTTTCAGTGCAGCGCAACATCTCCTTGCTGCTTGGGAGAATGGAGACTCGTTGGCCTGTGGAGTTCACTAGAGGCAGCGGCACGGCGGCGCTTGTAGGTTGTGGGACAGATCAGCTGGGGAGCCACTGGTGCCGGGCCTACCGCGCTGGTCCACCCGTGACTAGACCGTCGACGCCGTTGCACCGTCACGTCGAGGGCCACTCGAGCCTCCGTGTCATGGCCCGCTCGTGTTGAGACCACGCCGAGGCCGCTGCGCCAGGACGCTCGCCCGCACCACAGCAAAGAGAGAGATGAAATGAGCAGCTTTGGAGACATGCAAAAGCGAGAGAAAGCAAAGGCAGAGAGGCATGAGAGAGAGGGGCAGTGGTTGATATTTTTCAAGGCACGCATAGAGACGAGAGAGAAACGGATGGCTAGTATTTTTCAAGGTATGCATGCAGACGATATGTATAGACCAGACGGGTCAAAGTGCGTCCGGACGACAGATGTCCTCACCCTATCATTGTTATGCTTTTTGTTAAGGTCTTATTTAGATCCAAAAACTTTTCACGAAAAACTACAATAACGAATCTTGCGGTATATGCATGGAGTATTAAATATTGACGAAATAAAAAACTAATTGCACAGTTTGCGTGTAAATTACGAGACGAACGTTTTGAGCCTAATTAGTCTGTGATTTGACACTAAAGTGCTACAGTACAAATGTGCTAATGACAGATTAATTAGGCTTAATAAATTTATCTCGCAGTTTTCAGGCAAGCTATGTAATTAGTTTTTTTTATTAGTATCCGAAAACCCCTTCCGACATCGTACGAAACATTCGATATGATACTCCCCCACTCCAAAACTTTTGACCAACTAAACAATGCCAAACTAGACTTGGGTTGGAAAAAGGTGCGCAGGCGATCTGCTGCGAGATTTGTGGCGGCCTCGAGAGGGGCCGGGTGGTGGATGATGCAAGACTGCTGCTTTGCCGGAAGCATCTGCCGCCTGCCCGCTGGGTCGTCCATGTCATTACAGTCTCACTTTCCATTCCTCAACACACAGAAAGGGACGGCGCAAGGGACTGGCACGATGCACCGGTGGTTTCAGGATGAAGTGGCCATTGGCGACTGGCTAAGGGCGCCAAGATTAGAGCCAGAGGGTTCGAGTGGAACTAATGAAATCACTTCGAGGTTTGGAGCAATGCTGAGAGCGGCACCGAGAGAGGGTGAGTCGTCCGTGTCGTAGGAAATCTGGCTAACTGCCAATAAGTATACAATTGATACCTTTAAAACGTACTGTAGCTTTTAATTGATCACCAGCTCACCATGGCCAGCTGTTGTTGCAGATATTTTTTCACTTCCATAGTTAAAATATCTAATTTAATTTGAAATACGTATTACTACAAAGGATATATGTGTTGACCTTTTATATAGCTACTACTACTTTTATAACCTTATTAAACATTATTATCTTTCATAAACATATTGTAGTAGAAAATAGTGGTCAGCTAGTTTCAAATCATCGACCTTGCATCAGTGCTCGTATTTTTCATGTATGCATGTGTCATAGGGGTTATGGTGTATACTACGATTAAAAATAATGCACCTGATATGCCCTAATATAAAATGAAAGGCATCTATATTCTTAGAAAATTCTCTCATTTCAAAAACAATAAAAAAACATTTGTCATTGTCTCTATTGCTGCACAAGAAAGTTTAATTCATATACCATATTAAAATAAAAGGCACCATATTCTTGGAAATTTTATCTTATTCTCATAATAAACGTTAAAATATTTGTTGTCATCGTCTACTATTGCGTGGTGCCACCCCAATGCTCACAATTTTTTTACTGTTACTGGAGCCATCGGGTGCTTGGGCAGCATCCGTATAACATTCGGTCCTTGTGTGCCTGTAGAAAGGAGGGGGATGAGGAATCGACGCTGATGTGCGGGACAGCAATGGCAGTGACCGGAGGAGTTTTTTTTTTAGATACACCACTCCTCTATTTATTTATTGATTAATCGAAGAGTAGGAATTACATACGCCCTCTCGCCGGTTAAGAAACCAAACAAATCTACCGCTAGACTCGCAGATGCTACTCTTTGTTAAACTACCAACATCCATATTCAACTTACGACTCTCATGGGCAAACTTAACCAAACCAAACACTAGGGATCTTGCCTTGATTTCCTGAATAATCTGGCCGTAAGGACCCATACCTGCTCCTCTGATACTCTTCATGAGGTTCAAGCAGTCAGAGGCGATCCGAAGCCTTTGTAGGCCTAGGTCACTGGCCAGGGCCAGCGCTTTTCCGCAAGCCACTGCTTCCATCAATTCTAGCTTCATCGCTCCCTTTACTACCAACGTCGATGCTTCCAAGAAAGGATCACACACCAGCTAGGGATAGATCGTCCGGGTCGCCACAGACCGTACAAAGCAGTGAGGATCACACTTACATGGTGAAGAACGGAGAGGTTTATGAGCAAACCATCAAAGAATAGGTATCGTGCTTACATGGCGAAAAACGACTAGTTTCCGGGCAAAGTAGCGAAGGGTAACCAATTGTACTTGCGTGATGAAAAACGGCTAGTCTCTGAGCAAACTAGCAAAAAAACCATCAAAATTCTCGTCCGAGAGAGACCCCGTCAGGGCAAGGCCGACATCGACAGGTTGCCCTAGGTCAGCTGGCAAGCCTAGGGAGACATCCTTAGTTGTCAGATCAAGAGATAAACAACAGCACATGGTTGGGAGAGGACATAAAAAGGTTGTAGGTGTAAAAAGACAGCAGCATGGGATTGTTGGATACCTCAATCTACCATGTACCCCCTATTTTATAAGGAGTAGGGGTACAGTGGTACATTATTCAATTGGAAAACCAATGTGGTACTATTATTATATCGCTTTATAGAGTTTTCTTTAGATTGGACCAAAACTAGCATGTGCCTCTTAAAATAGGGAATAAATAGCGCCCAGACATCCAGCCCCAGGCCCGTGTCCGGATGTAGCTCTGCCGCACCCTGTCCCGTTCCCCATGTAATAAAGCGTCTGCCGCTCCCGCGTAATAGGGAAGCTCGCCCGCTCACTGCGCCCACAGGGGGTCTCAACCTTGTCGCGCTCGCGTCACCTCCATAGCTAGGGTTTGCATCTCCGTGGTGTAAGGAGATGCCACAAGCTTCTGCTCCAGCCAGCAATGGCAGCATGTGTTGGCGGTCCTTAGCGCCTAAAAATAACCGCTAACTCCCACATAAAATCCTTCCATACAAACACCAAACTTAGTATTAGGGTTTATAACTAACAAATTTCATAAGTTTTTTGTAACACCTCTGGTGTTATGAGCCACTTAGCACCGCGCTTAAAAACTAAAAGAAAATAAGTAAACAAGTTCTTGGGTTTTGAATTTTTTACCTCACATAAATGATAAACAAATAATGTCGGGTGATTGGTTCTATGGGAAAACGTGCTAACGAGACCCTAATCAGGCAATAGAACAATAGGTTGTTTTAATTGTTTGGCTTGAAAAATAATTTTCTATAACAAAAAGAAAACGTAACGTGAGCATTGCGCTTAAGTAAAAATTTACGAGCATGTTCCGCAGATAAAAGTGCAACTTTCATTTTGGGGAATAAATGTCGTTAGCTAGTGTTTTGCAAGCTCAAAAATCGGATTCGAAATTCAATACTACCTAAAACTCTAGCTCGCGCTAAGTCAGAAGAAATAATGGCAATGCCATGTTGACATTTGATTTCCAACAAAAAGGCTTATGTACTAATATCAAGTTTTTCCATAGTTGGTTGCTTCTAAGTGCATACTCGGTATTGTTATAGGTTGAAGGCTGGTTGGGTGCCACATCGCCCTCGTAAAAATGGCCTGAAATTGTTAGAATGCGCTGCAAGCTTGCCCTTGGGCGCTCGGTTTGTGAACCAGCGTTCCAGTGACAAGTTTGTGTTGGCACCCTTGTATCCTCCTCCTTAGTTGCCCTTTGGTCCTAGCGTTTGTTCTGATAGCCCTCTGGAAGTGTCAGTGTTGGGCTAGTAGAATGGACTGAGCCCTGGTTGAGTAAATCAGCGGTTCCATGTCGCTTTAAAATCCATGCGTAGCACGTTATCGCTCGTGACCGGGTGTGGGCGCGGTCACCTCGTACTTGTGTTCACCGTGGTCGTTCCCGGCCGTGTCGCGCGCACGTGACCTCGTAGCTGGGGACAAGGCCGTCCCCGGGTGGGCCGCGGCTGGCCTGCGTCCTGGCCACCTCGGGCTGCTGCCGCACAGAGCCGTGGCTGCTCACGTCGTCGCGTCGAACTGCCGGCCGCCCTGCCCCACCGCTGCCGGCCATACTACTGCGTTGCAGCCCCTGCTGGTTTCCGCTTCGGTGCACGCCACGCTCGGGTGGCTAGTCGTTACTCGCACGCCTTCTCGGTTCACCGAGCCAGGGCGGTGGTTAGGATCGTCTATCACCAGGCGTGGTCGTTGACCTGTTCACAGTGTCAGTGGGGTACCTCCCTACCTTGCTTTGTCCCAAACGGTGAAGGGCCATGTGATCGGGATTGTTTGGAGTTCTTGGAAGGGAACGTGTTTTTGCTTAGCAAAGAACTGGCATCCCTCGCAAGTTCTCACAATATGTTGAGCGTATTTAACCGCAGTAGGCCAGTAAAACCCTTGTCTAAAGGCTTTACCTACCAAAGTGTTTGGCGCTGCGTGGTTCATCGTCAAACCGCCTCAAGCGTTGCTTGACCGGCTTGGTGTCTGCCCGGATTCTCAGGGAATGCTCAGTGATTTCTCTCGGGATTCCGGGCATGTCTTGCTCGGGTTAGTCTTTTCCAAGCAGACCTTCCTCGAGTCATCCCCGGGCGTGAACGATGGAGCCATGGTTGGTCCCGAGGGTGTGAACTGGGCTGGTGGCAGCCTCTTCTCTTTAGGAGATGAAGATTGGAAATTGAGGCACGGCGGTGCTTGTGTCGGAGCCCCTGAGTCCTGACCTTGCATGAGGACATAATCTAGCTCGCGCTGCGCTGGATCCAAATTTTGGACCACGTTCTTGATAGCGAGTAGTTCACATTGGTAGGCATTTTGAAGGTCTCTAGAGATCGTGATGACACCGTTAGGACCCAGCATCTTCATCTTTAGATACGCGTAATGAGGCACGACCATGAATTTGATGAAACATGGTATGCCGAGCACGGCATGGAAAGTGTCCTTAAAATCCATGACCTTGAAGGAGAGTATCTCCTGGCGATAGTTCGCTGCCTCACCAAACGTGACCCGTAGATCTATGACGCCGAGGGGCATCATCTGTCTCCCTGGCACTATCCCGGTGATCAAACCCCTTGCGGGCGCAGTTTATCCTTACCGATCTTCAGTCTTTCGAAAGTGTCCTAATATATCGGATTGGAATTGCTTCCTCCGTCCATGTAGATTTTGGTGGCGCGGGCAGTCTTGAGAATTGCGCTGATGACCAAGGGAAACTTGCCAACATTGACCGAGTGTTTAGGTTGGTCACTTTCGTCGAAAGTGATCGGGTGCTCGGACCAAGGTAACCGAGTAGTTGTCATGGGTGCCGTGGTGTGAGCCTCCCGGTTGACTGGTAAGTGTCCCGTATCCGACCGGATCCCATGGGCATGAATAGTCATTACTCGCTTAAGGGTTCACTTCAAACGCCCCTAGTGCCACCGCTTGTCCCCACGAGGGGTGCCCCGTGAACGAGTCGCTGAAGCGGCTATCGCACGATACATCTTATAATCTTTGGCGAGATGAGCCAACGGGTATCCATGGTTCTGGCACGGAAGATTCATGGCATAGCTAAGATTTACCCGATAACTCGGTTTGTGACTTTGCTTGACGCTTAGCCAGTTGGTTCTGTGATTTCTCTTCGTTATCCGGGGTGCCCCGGCCCTGTTAGGGTTGATCGCCGGAGTTGGGAAAAGTTCCCACACATGTGCCATTGCAGTGCTTTTGAGCCTATCGAAGAATCTAGGCAAAACAGCATCTAGCGATGGCGGTGGTTATGCATCGTCTGGGTGATTCGATTCCCACCAGACTTTGCATGCGGTGTCGAGGAGGTACTCTTGATAGAATTGAGAGAAAGTAGACTCGGCATAGCAACTTGCATGATGTGCCAACTGAAGTGGTCCTACCTCGGTCGCGTCTCCGAGCTTGATGAGGTAGAGTTGATTAGGCGATGACGATGTCAAAGCCCGCGTGCGAATCTTGGGGTTGCCACACCATGCATCCCTCGATCGCAGAAGGTGGCGGCGCCGTGGCCGTCCTTCTCCGGTCGTCTCTTGATCACGCCCTTACTCGACCTGCGAAGAATAGCCATCCAAAGCACAAAAACAAATCTGAACGCGAAAGGCCCCTACCTGGCGCCACTGTCTGATTGTTTTGCTCCGGCAATATCCAGCAACGTGATCATGTAGACGGAATCGGATGGTAGCACACGAGACACAAAGATTTATACTGGTTCGGGGCATGGTGCGTGCTAATCCCTACTCCAGTGGTGCGGCTGCTCTTGTATTCGTATGCTCAATTACAGGGGTTGTTTCTCCTTGCTACGTAGTAGATTGGAATAGGTGAAAGATGGATCCCGAGCCCGAGGTCCCTACCCTCCTTTATATAGGTAGGAGAGGTAGGGTTACAGAGAGGGCGATCGAGTTAAGAGATTGAGTTCCTAGTTTGTTACAGGACATGCGCAACAGATTGATCCTAGCTATCGTCTAGATACACCCGCCTTGGCTTGCCTTGACCTCCACGTTGGTTGATCGCGTCAGCCCTTACGGGCGGTGCAGATACCCTGGTCCCATATATCTGACACATATGTTTCACACTTATGTTTTGCCAGTGTGTTATCTGGATGTTACATATGTTTACAACGGTTCAGGTGTTTTTTAGCTGGGATTTGTTAGTGCTTTATCTATCTTCAGACGTGTGTTGTAAGTGTTGCATCTGAAGGTTTCAAAAGTAGATCGGGTGTTGCATCTTCCTCATCGCCTTCTGCCGTCTCGTCTCGGTGTGTCCTCCTCTCGGCACCATTTAGGCATCCATACGACATCGCGGCCAGGTCCTTCCAAACTAGAGGCGTCGCCCCTCCCACTCTTCTGGCTCGAGCAACGTGGGCCCCACGTGGAGCGCGTGAAACAGAGTGCAGGCATGGGTGTCCGAATGTGGGCGTCCATCCAGACGTCGGAGCGCTGCACTGCCGTTAACAAAAGTAATCATACGCACTACTGATTTGTACTGCAACATAGTCACGACATAACAACACTATAAATTTGTGATTTTTTCCTTGACATATCTACCTATATCATTTTCATATGCTTAATCCCAGTCTGCAGCCAATAAATGACCTTACCAATACTCAGGAACATATTCAGTGCAAACCACGTCTTTGGTGAAATCGTGAAAACCGCCTTCAAAAACATATTTAGGAGCTCTCCACATTTTTTAAAACGATTCACATCAATAGTACATCTATAGATGTAGATTGACATGAAATTTAAGGTGCAAACTCAATATCAAAATGTTAGTACGAAAATAACAAATTTCAAGTGCGAATGAACTAAATTATCACTTGAATTTGTTATTTTGATATGATTTTTTACTAAATGAGTTTGCATCTCAACTTTTGCAACAATATACATCTATAGATAAACCGTGGATATACATTATTTTAAATTTTTATGTTTTTCAAGAGGGTTTTCATGATTCCACAGTAGACATAGCTTGCATCGAATATTTCTCCCAATGCTCACCATCATGCTTGCAACTGACTGCTACTCCTTTTGTCCCAAAATAGAAGATGTTCTCACTTCCCGATAAGTCAACATTTTTTTTAACTTTGACCAATTATATATAAAAGAATATTAATATTTATAATAAATAATTAGTATCATTAGATAGGTCGTTGAATATAATTTATAATAAACTTATTTTGAGATATAAATGTTGCACGTATTTTCTACAGACTTGGTTAAAGTTGAGAAAGTTTGACGTGCACATATCCCATAACGCCTTCCTTTCTGGGACGGAGGGAGTAGGTTTGGGATCACATTTTACCTCTGAAGTGGAGGGCAGCCCCAGTGTGCAGTCACAGATCTTGGAAATAAGTTAGGGTGGACTTTCACCCGTTATCTTCCATCTTTAGCCGGTTCTCTAAAGCTTCTATGCGTAGCAAGTTATAGAAGGGTTTAGGTGTGACTCCATGCTTCGAGTAGCGGTAGTAGGGTTTGAGTTCACAATGTCCCAGTGCTAGATCTACACGCAAATGTGCAATGAGATGGATGGAGATGCCCTTTTTTTAAAAAAAAAAAATCATCATTTTGACTGGCCCAAAAGAACTAGGTCTTGAGGCCCAACGTTCACGGAAAAAAGGGGCCTAAACTTAACGTTAACTCACCTTTGCTTGTCTTTTTTTTTATCAAAAAATATTGTAAATGGGATGTGCCTGAATTTCAGCTTTCTTTGAGACGACAGTTGTTGCATATATTTTATACTAAAATTATAGCTTTAGTTCGTTGCAATTTATGTAGGCATGTTCTGCAATTTTTGGTTCTAAGAATTTAAAAACCCGTTAGACAAAATCACAAACCCGACAAAATCTGATCTACGTTGGCATAAAGACAACTAACAATTTACAATTGTTTCTATAGTCAGACAAGAAAAAAAAACTAATATAAATAACAAATCACAAAAATAACAAGTTACTTGTACTAATTGGTCGTACAAAAGTGTTGCATGAAATCATCTTAAAATTCAGACATCTAAAATATAGGAAATTGTAGTTTTTATGATTACCTTAGGTACTAAGTTTCGCCCCCATTTATCAGTTCGCTGGCCGCCCATAAAATCTACAAATCCTTCAGTAAAACATTATTTGGATTACAAGAAAATTCACGTTATGTAATAAAATTGATCTCAGTAACTCTAATGATGTTCTCGACTAGATTCATCCCTAAGCTGGTCACATCTCACAAAATGAGATCCCAACGGTGATAGAAATGCGGATAAATCAAGAACTGAATGCGGAGAAATCGATCAGCTAAATAACTTGCATCGATTATGTCCAGGAGACGTGTCGTTTATCCCAATAAACACACATCAAGGAGTACCGTTACTTAATTATTAAAGCAAGCCGTGAAATTTAACTTGAGCTACCTTGGTGTTGTCGTCTCCATCGATCGAGCGATCCTTCACAAATCGCGAACCCCGACGCTTTAAGGAGCAGAGGGGGAGTGATGCTACCCACGGTGGAGGGACATGTGGCCGTGATCTGTGTCGCAGTGGCTGCGCTCGCCCTCTCCGCCGCCGCGCTGGGGATCGTCGGCGAGGCAACAACCAAGTCCGAGGCAGCGCGCGCGCGCACGCTTCCCTTTAATTTGGCCGTTGCACAGATGGGTAACTGACTGAACGACTCACGAACACCGGTGCTGGTGCAGTCCTTTGTCAGGTACGACGGGGCGAACTGCGTGTACCGGAGGACGCCGGCGTTCGGGTGCGGCGTCGCGGCCGCAGCCTCGCTGCTGACGGGCCAGGTCGTCCTCACCGCCGCCGCCGGGTGCTGGGGCCACTGCAGGGCGACGTTCGACCACCGACGCGCCGGGGTCGCCTTACCTCTTCTGTCATGGTAAGCAGCACTGAACACAACCTCTGTTACTGGTTCCTCGAAGTTTGTGATTCGGAACAGGCCATCGTCGTCGCTGTACACGCTGATCGAGCCGCCGTGCGCAGGTTTCTGGCAATACTGGCGGCGTGCGCGTTCCTCGTCGGCGCTCTCAAGAACCAACGCGGAGAGCGGCGGCCCAAGGAGGGCGTCACCACGTTCTACAGGTGCACCGTTCTCGTGGCCGGGGTGTTCGCCGGCGGCTCACTCTTCTCCGTCGCCGCGGCGGTAGTCGGGATCGCCTCCTATGTCGCCCATGAGGCGACGGCAGGCTTCGGTCCACCGCAACCACCCCTATCGACGACGTGCGAGACCGATGGCCCTCGTCAAGGCAGTCATCATGCTTGTGATTCGTGTGGATCAACATCAACCAAGGCTCACGCTGGAACCGTATGCTGAAGGTTTTTTTTTGGCGACAAATGCTTAATAGAACTTGGGTTCTTTATTTTTTTATATAGGATGATGAATTTAATTCTGTAACAGCTCAAATATTTCTAAAACGTGACATGGATCACACAACACGTCATCATGCTTGCATTCATGAAGCTTTTTTTTTTAGCAACCATTCATGAAAAGTTTGAGCATGCTTTGAATGCTTTTGAATTTAATTTTAGATGTAAACTCTATGTTTGATATGTGCCTCTGAATGAACTTTGGATTTCATCGTAAACATATGCTATTAAATTACATGATAAAAATACTATTTTCCAAATCATGAATTTTTTTCTGAATTTTTGAAAAACGCTTTGGGGTTAAACAGGTTAGCTGAAAGCTTTAAAATAGACTCTCAAGAAGAATTTTAATTTCAAAACCACAAATCCTATGATTTGCTAGTTATGATTAGTGTCATAGTTAATAACCTTGTTTAGTGTGGTTATATTTTGCATGGGTTTCACCGCTCTTATAGAGTGATGTAGTCTTGTTTCACTTGAGCTCGGACTGGAGTAGTGGGTTTTATAGATTAAGCATGGTGCTTAGGCTATAGCTCGTCTATGTTTACGGCTAGACCGAGGGATAGTTTGTGATAGTTGGCAGGTGGTGACAACCTTATCCATCCTATGTATTCTACCACGGTCGGTCTAGTTTTCAAAACGTATGGCTCTTTACAATTTATTTCATCAGTTTCGGTTGGTGTTTGATTTGTGCCCATAAGTGCTATCGAATCCCTCTATTTGTTGGTTTAACTGTGTTACTGGTGTTAATACCAAAGTTGCGCTTAGTAGTAGAAGTAACTTAGGACTCTTATATTCACTCATTGTTCTTCCACTAGCTACGCCTTCTATCTTGAACTTCTTCCTTGTACCCTACCTTAGCATTAAGCAACGTGCACCATTATCGTTAAATAACCATCTAGAATCAGATGATTGCTTAGAAATCATTTTCATCAATCATCTTAGCCATACGTTTTCCCAGCGGCAAAATGTAAACGACCTCGGTATACTCCTAGGTGAAGTATTGTATTAATATATTCTATACGCTTGCCGAATCGTCCTATAGAACATAAGAAATATCAATAGTTTTCAAATGGGCCCAAAGTGTAGTCTAGCATAGAAGCAAAAGCCCATCAGTCGCAGTCACATGTCATGACATCAAGTCACATGCTAAATCAAACAAATAGGCCTACTTGTGGCTCACCCATGCTCATGTGTCTACCTCTGCCCGCTTGCTCAGCTCACCCACTCGTAATCTCTTCATCGAGGGAAGAATGCAATTCTAGCATAAGTATCATAGTTTAGTATTCTGAGTTTGATTAATTATAGATAAAAAAGTATCGATATTTATGACATCAAATAAATATTATTAGATTAATTATATAATGTATGTTCATAATAAATTATTTTAAAGCCGTAAATGTGAATAGTATTCACTAGAAATTTGATCAAATGTGAACCACTTTTGTTGGCACGCAACTCGTAGTTGCATTCTTACATCCTACTTGTTAGGCGCTACCCAACCCTAGAGCAGTGCAATTGACCTTTATTAGAGCAAGGCTAATAATATAGCCGGCAGGCCGGCTGTAAGGATCTTTGCATCTTCTCTTAGCTCACTCATATAGTAGTTAGTTCTTCACTATTAATACATAGCCCACTTATCATTCTCACAAAGTTTATCGGCTCTTGTGTCTAAGCCGGGTGTAATATTACAATCCGCTTCTCTTCTCTCTTCTCTCTTCTCTCATCTCTCTTTCACCTCAGCATTCAGCCTGCTATTATACTTGCTCTTCGGGGAGGCCCAACACGAACACAAAGCCCTAGAGGCCAGACCTAAATGTCAGCTCCATGGATGCCGGGTGTGGCGGCGCGAGCTAGTTCGACAGTGCATGAGACAAAGATGTAATGCACTGGTGGCAAACTGCCGGTGCACGATGCTGGAGGCTGAAGCCAAAGAAGCAGTGAAGCGTATCAGCGTTGCGTTCCTCATTTTCTCTGATCTTTGCAATCAGGCAGTCCCACTGTCCAAGTCCAATCCTCTCCATTTCAAATTTTTTAGTTGACTAAATTGGATTCATGGGTTATTTATGCTGCTACTTGTAGACTTCTCCTAGGATTACAATATAACTAGATGCATAGTTAAAAGTAATATATATGTAAAAGAACAAAAACATCTTATAATTTAAAAATAAGGGAGTACTCCCTCTGTCCCGCTTTGATAGACGTTTTAGCTTTTGATCGGTGCAGAAAAGATTCCTTGAGTTGGGATGGTACTAGTGTCAAGGTGCATCTAAGAAAATGTAAATGTAGATGATTTACTCCACCGCCAGAACAACAGTCAAAGCGGGACGGAGGGAGTAGATCATAGGTGTTCGGCAGGATGTTTTTTGGCTTATAAGCCGGCTGTGGCTGATTTGCTGTGAGAGAAAAACATTGTTCCACGACTGATAAGCCATGCTGATAAGCTCAGCCGAACAGGAGGATGGTGTTTCGCCAACCCGTGGACTATTCTTACACTGATTTTTTTTTCTATCTGAACAAGTTTTAATTTAGATTTATTTGCATTTTTATGTGTCCATAGAGTATACTTTCTCCGTTCAAAATAAGTTCACATCTCGTACTTCGAGAAGTCAAATATTTTTTAGTTTTACAAAATATATATAAAAAAGTACTAATGTTATGACATCAAAATATGTATTACTAGATTAACCATGTCATATATTTTCGTACTAAACCTATTTAGAGATCCAAATGTTAATACTATTTTTTCTATAAATTTAATCAAACATGAGATCTGTTGACTTGTCGAGGGAACGCAGAGAGTATTTTCTCAATGAATTTTTTTTGAAACTTTCTCAATGTAAATTTGATGCACGTTAAATCCGCGCTTGAGCTGTTAAACCGGCGTCGCCTTGGCTCGCAGGAGTCGCAGCTCCTCGGTAGAGAGAGAAACGGAAAAAGAAAAGGCCATCGAAAACCCTGCCGCCGCCGCCGATGCTCTCCGCCGTGCGATCTGGTTCCATTGGCCGGTGGCGAGCGCCGCCGCACCTCCTCCCACGCCTCCTCTCCTCCTCCTCCTCCTCCTCCTCCTCCTCCTCCTCCGGCACTTCTCCCGCGCGGCCGCAGGCAGCGGCGCTGCTGGAGCTCCCGGAGGTGGAGAAGGTGCTGCGCGACGTCCGGGCGGGCGACGTGCGCGTCTTCCCCGTCGGCGAGGGCGGGCTGCACGGGGGTGCCTGCGCCGACTACATGGTCGTCGCCACAGGCCGCTCCGATTGGCACGTCCGCAACATCGCGCAGGCGCTCCTCTACAAGGCACGCACTACCCTGAATTTCCCCTTCCTCTGTCTTCCTCGAGAGGAGCGAAATGAAGGTTTCCTGTTTTTTTCCCGGGGCATCCCAACCAGCCATTTTCTTGGTGGTTATCCTGCCTTAAAGGGCGTTTGGTTTTGGGGAATCACCTCGGTCTAGATGAGGTATTCTTATGGAGTGTTTGGTTTGGGGAATCAACCCATTCTAGATAGGGTGAAGCATCATGAGTCCATTCCTCAAATTTAGTGGAATGACTTCATTCCTCGTATAGTACTAATTATTAGCTCATGAAAAATGATGTGCTGATGGGCCAACTTATTTTATTCCACAAACCAAACCAAAAACTAGTTTGTGAGATGATGATGGACCACTCCATCCATTCCACAAACCAAACACCCATTTGGTGTAATGACTCCATTCCTCATACTATTTAAATATTTACTTATGAGGAATGAGGTGCTGATGCATCAACTCATTCCATTCTAAAAGTCAAACAAAAAGTAAGTGAAGACTATTTCATTCCTCAATCCAAACACCCTATAGATTTCTAGCCTGCAAGGTTCTTGTTCAATTTCCTACTGTTCATCCCACCATTTCCTAGATTAATAACATCTGGGATTTGACAAAGGTTTCATTCAGCAACTGGATTGAGATGGGTGTTGTTCAAATTGAGTGCTTCACATTTGTGGGGAAGCTGGAAGTCAAGCTAGCTAAACAGGCTAAGAGCCAAGAATCCCCGGACGATTCAAGACCTAGGAAGTCTGTTTTCATGTTTGTTGGTCTCTCTGCTGGAGATCATCCAGAAACTATACTGGTACATTGAGCAATCAAACTCTAGACTTGAGAACTATACCGAAACTATACTGGTACATTGAGCAATCAAACTCTAGACTTGAGAACTACACCGTTCTCTGATGCATCGGTATTGTACCAGTGAGTTTGTGTACTGATTTGTGTAGGACACATGCCATGTGGGGCATGATAATCTTTACTCTTTCAGTTTCAATTTAAGAAAAAGTTAATATTCTTATGTTCCTCTGATACGTGGGGGGACCTGCCTCACGCATGGTCCATCTTAGCTCAGTAGCACCAATCCCTAGATGGCTGACTACACCATCATGATTCTTGGTGTTTTGTTACACATTTACTTGTATATAATTTGGAACCTGCTTGTTTTTTAAAATTTTGCGCCAGATAGACACACCATTTACCACATCAGTATATCTGGGGTTTAAATATGGATTTATTTGTTACTTGGATTGGCATTGATAAAATTCAATTGATTGATGTGCATTCACAGGAAAGTTGGAAATGTTTCCCATTAAGCAAGCACCTGGACAATTTGGCTCATAAATGATTTTTTTCTGTTGATTTAATAAATTTCATGTTCGTTAGTATCATCTGCTAGAGATTAGAAAACCACAAATTCTAGACTTAGATATATATATGATTCCCTGATCTATGGATGCTATACATTCGCATTTATGTAATTGATTTGTCTTGGATACTTGTCTTGGAAGTGTAATTATTATTGTTTTCCATCTTTTAAATTAAGAACGTTGCACCCCAATGTCGGCTCTGATATGGTCCATCCTAGCACCAATCCTTGATCTCGTCCAGGCTCCAGTTCAATTTTTTGCAATGGTAGTCAGACAACCTGAGCCTTGTGCTAGTGTTTTATTCTGAGGAAGGTATGGTGAAGTCAATAAGGGTTATTGTAGTTTTTGTGATAGCAGTTTATTTGACTACACCTTTGACTTAAACCAATAGCAGAAGAGATATGCAACCAGATTTGGTAGAGATTGTGATTTTGAATGACAGAACACCATTGCAAGTGTCTGAGGGGCAGAAATAAAAATTTCAATATAACATATTCTTCTCCACTGCCCAATCTTTCAGCTTTGACTACTTATAATGATTATTTATTTCTTCCTGGTAATGCTTTTAAATGTATTTTTTTCATTATGTTGACATGTAGTGTATGTTTATTTTAAGTCTTCCCTTCAGTTGCTGGAACATGCTGTGAAATTCTACTGGCTGATCCTATCTTGTTACAGATAAAGCAAAAGCAGAAGGGCTCTGATAGAATATTGATGCCAAGTGTAGAAGGTCAGCAAGCGGGAAAATGGGTTGTCATTGATTCAGGTAATCTGAGCATCTCATATTTTCATCCTTCCCACTGTGTGATTTAATTATGGCAATTTATTTGTTAAAGCTGTGTGGCGTTGAAAATAACCTTGTGGTGTTGAAAATAATCTTAAGTATTGTCATCTAACTGATGGCATAAAGCATGGGTTTTCTTCCAATTTATTGTGTTGTGCTCCTTCAATTATTGCATTTCTTAGTATTTGGTAGAATTGAAATTTGTGCACATACACTGTTGTTAACTGGAGTGCAATTTTGATAAAATGCTCCATTCTGAATTCTGAACCTTTTCTCTTATCATTAATGCCGTAAGTGTGATGTTTATGTGTACATCTAGTCATATTTGATAATTTTCCTTATTTAGTAAGTGAACTTAACTTTAGTTGAGTTGTTTGTTAACTTGCTGATTTTCTTTTATTTCCTAGTTGTTTCCAAAGATCAACCATGTTTGAGTTCTGTTAGTAAATATCTGACGTTTGGGGTTCAACATTAGGCTGGTGCACTTCATCCTTAAGAAATTCAACAGTGGAATTGCGATTCTCTTTTTTTTTAACTACAGTTTCTTTTCCCTTTTATATAAACCTTCATAAGCTGATCATTAAATTGTTTATGGAGTTTGAAAATGTTTTCTGAGAATCTAATTACATTTAAGGGTACATTGATCGAAAAACTGTATTGAACATGTGAATTCCAGGTGTATCCTTAGTATTGGCTAATATGATTTTGAAAGCAATGCCACATTGCCGATGCTTGTTGTCTACATCAAAAACGGAATAAATCAGATAATTTTATAGCAATAATCTATGGAATTTCATGGTGCTGCAGGAAGTAGAGGCCAAATTTGAAGTTAGTAACAAACTATCCAAAAAATAGAACATATTGGATTCCAAACTCCAGTTTCATGTCTTGTACCTCTACCATTTTCAGTTTCATGCTATCAGAAGTTGTTCTGGATGATTGCTTTATGGTGAAGTCTTTTGCCCTATCCATGTAATTTGACCTTTTGTTATCTCAGGAAGCATAATCATCCATGCACTTGAAGAAAGGGCAAGAGAGTATTATGATTTAGAAAGCATTTGGTCAAAAGAGGTGTCCCCTAACACTTCCATTCAGGTTAGTGCCCTTATAGTTGTGTTTTATTGTTGTTTTCACATATAAATGATATCATAAGTATCTTATTAATGATAGCTGGTATTTTATGTTGTTAATTGTTTATTGTCAATGTTGGATAAATAGATTGAGCACAGTACTCTGATTATTTATGTGATTTTTTTGATGTTGTGAAAAGAAAAGACATGACAGTAGTTTGTCATTCTATAACCTGAATTGTTGTACAATTTTAGGTTTTAACTCTAGTGCCTTAAAGCCTGCTAGTGTTTAAATATTAATAAAATCTGCTGTTGTCGGGCGTTCCAATCTGCCTAGAGTACATGCATTCTATGTAAAGTTGTGTTTGTTTCGTGTCCATTTTGCTTTTTTATAGTGTGCAAAATGAGTTCTGTGTAAAAGCATATTTGTTTCATGTCTGTTTAATTTAGTATATGTGCTTCAAATAGTGGGAAGATATGACTTTTCTCTGCATGTCCACAGAAAATCTTTCCAGTAAAAATGAGGATGTATACAGAAATATTGTGATTAAGTAAACAATTTGATATAAGAAACAGGTACACGGTCTTTTGAAGCATGTCTTATTATCAAAACGTGATGTGCCCAGATCATCAAAATGAGGCTGTGCCAATCTAACTCAGTAACCAAATGTTCTCTATTTCTATTTATAATTCTTATATTTAGATTCCACACATTGTTTGCTTAGTGAACTGAGTTGGTAGTAAGCTGATTAGCTGAAGGGAGTCACACTATATGTAATAAATGTATTTCCGCATACTTTGAGCTCCATAGGGTCCTTGATCTTACAAGCTTTTAATGGGAGCTTGATGTTACCTAGTGATTATACAACAACAAATCATCTGGCAGAATTTCAATACCTTTAGATGAAATGTGACTATTTCTAGGTAATTAGTGAAAGTGTAACAAAAGAATTGATTAATAAACGACATTACTGGGTTCACCTCAAAACCAGTGGTTACTGGTCTCCCATTTAGCAATAGTTTAGCTGATTCTGTAGATTTGATCCTGGCTACCAACAATTTAGTAAACAAAACTGAAATATAATAACAAAAATTGTATTAAGAACAGAAAACACACCATAAATAGACATCTCTTTTATGAGCACAATTTGATGTCATTGATCGTCATGGAATACTTACAAAATCAAATGGGCACATTTTTTTTCAATGTGGGGACGACCCATATTCCACCTTGTAACAAATGAAACATATCTGGTTAAAAAAGCATTATTGAGAAACACCTGGTAGCAACAAACGGGGAAGCAATTAGTATATAGAGGTTTAAGACAACCGATACTTACAACTCCTTACAGGACCAGAATGAAACTACAACCATAAACTAAATACTGAATTACGCACTAAGAAGAAAGAAAGAAGTGCTAGGACCATAGTGAAAACGTGGACTTGCTTTGTCAACTCCTTTTCTTCGGTCCTGTTTTCAGTTTATCTTCCTGTCCTGCATCCCTCATACTGGCAATCCTCATGAGGTTGCTTTATTGAAAATAAATATTGGATTTAACTTTACACTGCAGTATTCTAAAGTTATTTGCTCTAATTGTTTACGGTTTTATGCCCTAACATTCTAACATCGGCATTGAATGACTCAACCCTATCAAACATGGTTTGAGTCGTCACCATGCTGTTGAGGTGTACACCAGGCGGCACAGGACGCCACAAGGTTTTAGTTATGCTATATTGTCTAGGCGTTGGGCTGGTTCGGCAGGTAGAAAAGCCGGCTGGTTTCGGCTGATTCAATAGTATTCTGTGAGAGAGAATAAGCTGAAACAAGCTGAAACAAGCCGAAACCTGACCAGCAGAACAGGGCCGTTGCCTAAAAGGCACCTAGGCGTCCAGGTGTACCCCAACTCCACAGGATGCCACAATGCCTCTAAAACCGTAACCCACAACTGCTGTATATCTCAATTAAAAAAACATGCAATTTTCATATTAAATGTACTATGTACAAAGGAAAATCATGAAGAGGAATGTCATTGCTGTTTATCCAAATTCTTAACTGGGCTGATACTATTGGTATGTAGGGTTGCAATCAGATTAGAAGTGGCACATGATTTTCTATCCCATTGCATTTGCTGCTGAATTTGATCTTGGATGCAACTTTTGATTTTTTAGAGAGATGTCTGTATCTGGCAGTTAGAACGGATATCTAAGGAACTTCCTCATCAGATGGCCTAGAAAAATAAGTAAATTATTTGGGAGAGTACCAGGGTGGGGCAGGGGCTACTCCTCACTCCCTCAACATTTATCATCGTTTGCCATTGTTATCAAGACACCAAGGATATACCTCTAGACATACTCAGTTGCCAAAGTCATCTCTTTCCTCATGCATGGAGGATGGATGTGTGGGATTGTCATGCCGTCAAAATACCAATGTACAGATCATTCTGAGCATTCTGAAAGCCTAGGAAGTTAATTTCTGTGCTTTCGTCCAAACTCCAAAGTGTACTGATCATTCAGTTGGAATCAAATTATCCAGATAAATGTGGTGAGAATAATTTTCATAACCTTTCCACAAATAGACATAGTATTTCCTCGTCTGGAGAATTTTTGTTTATATTATAAATTCAATGGACCAATGTCACGTGTACTGTTCAATCTATGGTTGCTTACTGTCCAGTTCTTGTACCGTTTTTGAAATTGGAGATGGATTTGTACAGTTATTTGTGTATAGGCAAAGCTATGACTTTTACGATTTCTTTTTTAGCTATATATATCATTTTAAGTTCGATTAATCTATTCTCTTCTGTCGAGTCACCGTCCTTTTAAACCTCTGCAGGAGTTGGAGACCTCGCTAGTGAAGACACGTCGCCGGAACCGATCACAGAAACCCATGAAGAGCATCTGAACTAGGGGATCTGGTACGATGATCCGTGAACCGTGATAAATTACGGGACGTCGAGTTTTTTTTCTCTTTCCATTTTGTAGCATCTTTTATACTTAACAAAACTAGTCTTATTATGGTGGATTTGTATATGGACTAAAATCGCGTTAATGTAAGATCCATTGCAAACATTACTGACTTCACCATAGGGTTATTGGGACTGACAAGCCAGTCAGATATGAATCATCTAGTGCATCCTATAGCGATTACACACATGCAACGCAAACTTGAAATGTAGGTCGTATTTTCTTACCTTGGTGCTTCACCTTTTTTACTCCCAGATTTTTCTTTCCCCTCTTTGCCTGTGTCTTCCATTTCCGCTAAGCTAGACCAACCTAGTTTATTTTCTTTACTAGTATATTATACTCGTATGGTTGCAACAGAAATAAAAAATATAATAATTCAAATTTGAACTGATTATGTTATTAAAAACGATATTTTGAGTGTGATGTTTGTAACATTTGGGGGTGTAGCAAATTGTTGTTGTCACATGAGTCTTTATGAAACATGAACGTTTAGCATATAATTTAAATCCGTGCGTTGTAGCAGAAACAAAAAACATGATACTTCAAATTTGAGCGTGTTGTAGTATCACTAAAAATAGATACTTGAGTGTGATGTTCGCAACAGTTTGTTTGTAGCCAATGGTCTTTATAAAGCATAAACAATTAGCACATAATTTAAGTTTTAATGTGAACTTGAAATAACCTAATTTATACCATAATTACCGAGTTATGGCTATCTATTCTACCACGTTTTATCAATGATACGCTTAAGATAGTCTTATAGATTTGCAGCCGCAAGAATTAAAAATCTTTTACAATTTCATCACAAGTCGATAGCTGTATCAAAAAGTCTCTTGATTGGGTTCTACTTATTGAAGTCTTTGAATACTAGTGACGAATTCAAGGATTCACAGTGTGCTCTTGTCTTGTTATGCAATCTCAAACCTGAGGTGCTTTGACTCTTCAAGAAAAGTTGAAATGGCTTACAATATTTGGGACGGAGAGAGTACTTGTTTACCTCCATGGCATTCAGTAATCAAGATATATGATTGTTTCTTGGTGGTGGTTCTATCTTATTTGTCCGGTAGCCCTTCCGCATCTGTCTGGTCTGCTTGTAGCAATGCATCTTGAACCTTAAGCCATGTATCTTTCACTTTTTCATGTGTAAACCTAAGTACCATCAATGTAAAACATTTAGGTAGTATCACATCCTTACAAGTGCTAAAATCACAATCAGTTAGAAATAAATTCACTTGTTCTTGTAGCTTCTTGGCGCGGCTTCATGTGAGAGGACCATGATTACGATCACTTGTGTTAGACAGTGAATGCTCTTCATGTTCCAATACATGATGATCTGAGATGTCCTAATCAGCGCTGGGCCGTAGAAGTGGCGTCAGAGGGTGGTTGCAACTTTGTCAGCCCCTAGCTACAAGACAAAGCAGGATTGGCGACGCTATGAGGAGAAGACCAAAATATAGGGCAAGAAGCCCTAGGAGAAACCATCTATTTTGTACTCTCATGACCTCCCCGGTATATAAGGGGAGGCATGAGCTCCTATAGAAGGGATCGGAACCTAGCCATAGGGATGGAATCTAGAGGAGACTGAACCCAATGAAAATCATAGATTAGCATAGCGCTCCCCCTACATCTCACTCTTTATTCCTCCATTGTAAGAACTCTCGATTGGGCATTCCTAACACAAAGAACACTACTGTTGGACGTAGGGCTCAGATGTCCGAACCAGGATAATCCCCTTGTGTTTTGAGTGCTACTACCGGAGGTACAAACATCAATCCACATCGAACGACCCGATTACCGTCGCGTTTATGAACCCATGATACCTTGCCAAGCACAAAGTTCTAAATGACTTGAGGATTGTTATGAAAGATGGGAAGCTCAATGAGACTGCAGCAACTCAAGAATATGCAGTCACTCATGCGTATAGAAGGTCATGCTTTATGGGATCCTGTGGCGTATACCTCTTTGTCTTTCCGCTAGACTTTGCTGACCATGATAAGCCGTCTTCTCCTCTTGCCAGTTCAGTTGTCAGTGCTTATCGTTTTTATCTTGGATGTTGGTTTGCTTTTTTTTTGTTGCTGTTGTCATCGTTGGCTCCTTTTGGATTTGTTGTTGTAATGTTGTTTTGCCTATGCGGCGCTGGGATCGGAGCCGAGCGGATGTGCTCTCCAAATGGTGGTGGACACACGTTATGAAGAGCAGGGAGGTGCCCACGGGAATCCAATTTTTTGTCCCGTTCTTATACGGCAGTTCCTCCCACGGGCTACTCATGCTGTCCGCGTGCGACTTATACCCGGATTCGAAATTCTCCCGTGTCCGGACAGGAACTGGACAGGGATAAGGGACCAACTGCGATGCGACATTGTATACATATATATAACTAGATAACAAGAAATATTGGTCTATACCAAATACGTTCAAGGGGGACCTATCTATCTACCCGGTGATTACCAATTCTTAATTCTTAATTCCTGCTCATGTGTCCTCGTCCTATACGAATCATCCTCCATTCGGAGCTTAATATATCCACGTCCTACCCGGTTCCAATTCAAAAACCGGGTCCACATATCTGCGTCCTATACGAAGTCCTCAGAACTTACGCATCTGTGTTGGATTATCGAGATTCACTTCAAATAATCGTGACCCCGATGCAAAGCACGGGCATATATCTAGTAAGTCTAAAGTATCTAGAGAACGAGAACTAGATAGGCAGGTCCCTTAAGGCGCGATCTATCGGGACGTGTAGTTAATGGAGGACGCGAAGGGGCAGCCTATAGGACCATTCGACCTGGTGATGTTCAAGACGACAGGCAGCGCACATGGCGGCCGCGGACTGGCTGTGAGGGCCTTGCCCGGCAACAAGCTTAGCGTGCTATGCGTGGACGGCGCCGAGGTTGCCAAGATCGCTTGTAAAGTGTTAGCACCAATGCTAACCCAGGCCATGAAGATCATGGGCTGCCCGAGTCGTCGAGCCCAGGAGAGCGCCGACTCGGGAATGAAGAAGCTGCGGCCCAAGACCGGACGTCAAGCCCAGGAGTGCGCCGTCCACGGAAGCCCAGTAACCACTACTTCGGCCCGCTGTGGTCCAACGTCTAAGTGTAACCAGAATGAGAGCTAGTATATGTATCAGAGAGAGAGGATGAGGGGGGATCATCGAAGAACTGTAACCAAATTACTTGTTCTAAATTCAAGTACTCGTTGTTGTTCGTCGCTATTTCTTACTGCTGCCTTCCTCCGATTCCAGTTCTTCCCTTTCCAATTTCCCTTTGCTAACATGAAGTCACCGTGGTCTAGCGGAGCTACTTGTGCCCGGGGCACGGTCGTCACGCCGGCGTTGGATCCCAGTGGTCAGGCTGGGGGGGTCACGGGCGCCACCACGGCGCTGGACCTAGTCCAGCTCCACCTCAACGCCGCTGACAAGGCTGAGCCTACAGCTCGCCGCGGCCGTGTCGCCAACAGATGTGCGGCATGTCCATGAGATAGTCACCTGGACGAGGACGACCATGACGACGCCTTTGACAATTCTCGCCGGGACACGCCTCAAGAACCCCGGCCGGCCCCCACGGTATCTCTATATCCTAACATCTGAATCATCCCCCTATCATATATATGTTGTACTATTTGGATCGAGTAGCAGTAGATTAGTGGGGTTTCTCTTTTCATTTGGGTATGAACAAAACCTAATACAACTTCTACTAGATCCGAGAGAGAGATAGAGAGAGAGGGAAGTGAGATCGAGCAAACCATCAGTGGAAGGCACGGTGGCGTTGGAGCTCGATCCGGTGATGCTCTGCTCACTGGCAGCGACGGTCGGAGGAGGGGAGCGCGACGCAGTGAAGTACGGTGGTGCAGTGGAGTCGGAGACGGAGTGGTGGCACGGTCAGTGGCGGTGACGGCGTGGAGGTGCTTCCCGTCACTACTGCGCTCCCTCACTTAGATCGGACTAGGGTTAGGACTGTAGGTGGGGAAAAGTGGCGGCGGCGAACTTCGTTGTGCGTGCCCCGGCTCCCCGCCTCTCCTTTTTATAGCGCAGTGTGACAGGGCCCTTCAACCATAGTTGGGTTGGGCGCCCCCGATCAGGGTGCGGGATCAAGCTCAATAGGCTGTTGGCCCTATTAGTGAGGAGATCAAAACCTAACATTCTCCCCCTTGATCTCAACATTACTTTAACCTTTGAACTTTAACACTTTTCACTTTACTCGTTCCATCACAGATAGTGCATAGAGCATGTTTTATCGTCACGGTCAATCGCCGATTGATTTGACAGCTACAATACACATCTCTGATCTGAAACAGTTACTTTAACTTTGGGCCCTTTATTCTAGTCCAGGAGTTATAGGCTTTCTCTTAAACCCATGCCGGCTACATGTTCTCTGAACACGTTGGGTGGTAAGCCTTTTGTAAGCGGATCCACGAGCATCTTTCCTGTACTTATATGCTCAAGATTTATAATTTGATCCCAGACTTTATCCTACACAACATAATACTTTATGTCAATGTGTTTGGCAGCATCACTTGACTTATTGTTGTGAGCGTACTGTACTGCCAGATTATTATCGCAGTATAACTTTAGTGGTTTATGTATGCTGTCGACCACCTTCAAACCGGGTATGAACTTCTTTAGCCAGTTCACCTGTCCCGTTGCCTCATAACACGCTATAAACTCGGCATACATTGTGGACGATGTAGTGACGGTTTGTTTTGAGCTTTTCCATGAAATTGCTCCTCCTGCGAGAGTGAACACATATCCAGACGTGGATTTTCTATCATCTTCCGCATAATCAGAATCCGAATACCCCACTATTTGAAGAGAATCTGATTTTCCGTACGTCAACATGAGGCTTTTCGTACTTTGCAAATATCGCAAGACTTTCTTTACCAGTTTCCAGTGTTCAATTCCTGGATTACTTTGAAATCTGCCAAGCAACCCGGTAACAAAAGCTAAGTCAGGGCGCGTGCACACTTGAGCATACTGTAGGCTTCTGACAGCAGAAGCATATGGAACCACTTTCATTTGATCGAGCTAGTATTGGTTCCTAGGGCATTGAAAATCCCCATATCTATCGCCCTTGACCATGGGTGCAGGTGAGGCACTACATTTATGCATACTGAATTTCTTTAAAACTTTTTCTATGTATGCCTTTTGTGACAGTCCTAATACCCCTTTACTTCTATCTCGGTGAATCTCTATGACCAAAATAAATGACGCTTCACCAAGATCTTTCATATCAAATTTTGAGGATAAAAACTTCTTTGTCTCCAGTAGTAGACTGACATCACTACTAGCAAGTAAGATATCATCTACATACAGGATTAGGAAGATATATCTTCCATTCTTAAACTTTACATAAACATAATTATCCTCAACATTTTCTTTAAACCCAAAATTCCTTATTGTTCTGTCAAACTTCAAGTACCACTGTCTTGAAGCTTGCTTTAACCCATAAATCGATTTCTTTAAGCGGTATCCCATTCGTTCTTTTCCTTCCATGACAAAACCTTTTGGTTATGTCATGTAAACATTTTCCTCCAGATCCCCATTTAGGAATGCCGTTTTTACATCCATCTGATGTAACTCTAAATCGTAGTGTGCCACTAATGCCATTATAATTCTGAAGGAATCCTTATATGAGACTGGAGAAAACGTTTCATTGTAATCAATCCCTTCTCTTTGCGTGAAACCTTTTGCCACAAGTCGCGCTTTAAACCTTTCAATATTCCCTTGGGAGTCATGTTTTGTCTTGTAGACCTATTTACAGCCTACTGTCTTGGCTCCTTTAGGAATAGGTTCTAAGTCCCAAACTTTGTTGGTACTCATTGACTTTATTTTATCTTCCATGGCCTCAAGCCACTTTAATGAATTATCGTTTCTCATGGCTTCTTCAAATGAAGTGGGATCACCCTCCATTTGAAATTTTTCAGTGTTATACACCTTATAATCATCAGGTATTGCTGATCTTCTAACTCTTTGAGACCTTCTAGGGGCCTCCACATTTGGCACATCTTCTGTTTGGGGCTGTTGTTGCTCCCCCTCATCTGTGGCATCAGTTTGTATAGGTTCCTGAAGGACAGGTTCCTCATCATTATTTACTGTTACCACAGGAGAACTGACAACAGCTGTTGGCACTACAGTGTCCCGCACTGTTGGTGTAACAAGAGCAGGTAATTCGAAAAATGGTTCCTGAGTCATCAGAGTGGGAACACATACCCGCTTCTCCTCAAGATCAATTTTTCGAGCTACCGTGCTCCCCCACATCATTTCATCCTCTAAGATAACAGCGTGTCTCGTTTCTACAAATTTTATGTATCAGTCTGAACAGTAGAAACAAAAACCTTTTGACTTTTCAGAATAGTCAATAAAATGGCAACTAACTGTTTTAGGATCTAGCTTCCCAATATTTGGGTTAAACAGTTTTGCCTCAGCAGGACTCCCCCACACACGCAAGTGTTTTAGTGAGGGTTCTCTTCCTGTCCACAACTCATATGGTGGTTTGGGCACCGCTTTATTTGGTACTCTATTTAGAATATAAATGGCGGTTTTTAACGCCTCCATCCATAGACTCAATGGCAAGTCAGTCATCATACTACACACCATATCCATCAAGGTACGGTTATGCCTTTCAGCTACTCCGTTCTGCTGAGGTTCACTCGGTGTAGAATACTGGGTAACTATGCCATTCTCTTGTAAGAACCTTGTAAAAGGTCCAGGAACTTGGCCATATGGGGTATGCGGACCGTAGTACTCCCCACCACGATCAGATCGGACTATCTTAATCTTTAAACTGTGCTAATTTTCAACTTCAGCTTAAATATTTTAAATTTATCCAACGCTTCATTTCTTTCTTTAATTGGATAAATGTAATCATAACGGGAGTAATCATCTGTGAATGTTATGAACGAGTCAAAACCATCCGCACTTTTCACAGGAAAAGGTCCACAGATGTCTGTGTGAATTATCTGTAGAATTCCTGTGCTTCGTTTAGCATCCTTTTTAACTTGCTTTGTGTATTTTCCTTTAATACATTCTCTACACCGTTCAAAGTTTGAGAACTCTAATGGAGGAAGAATATCATTCTTATTCTCCCCCTCGAAATATAGCCTAAACGGCAGTGCCATAATTTCGACGACGCATCTTGAGTTCTCTTTCGTTTTCTATTCGCATTCACAAACGAGGATATGTTCTCATTCGCATCACATACGAAATTGACATTTTCACGAAGTGATAACAAATAAAGATCTTGCTTTTGAAAAGCAAGTCCAACACATTCATTATTACATTGTATCTCGCATTTGCCATCTCCAAAATGGTAATCAAATCCATCATTATCTAAACAAGACACACTAATCAAGTTTCTCTGTAATGAAGGAACAAATAAAACATCTCTAAGCAAAAGAATAAAGCCATCAGCAAGCTCTAGAGGAACATCACCAACAGCTTCGACATCTGCTTGGACTCCATTCGCGACTTTAACGTGTCTTTCGCTTCTTTGCGTAGTCCTCGTCGAACGGGATCCCTGTAATGAATTAGCAACATGAACAGTTGCGCCTGAGTCAATCCACCAAGTAGATTTCGAATACTGTACATACAAGGATTCATTTATGAACGTAATAATGTTTTCACCTTTCTTTGCCATGATCATCTTTAAGAATTCAGGACAACCTTTCTTGTAATGTCCCTCCTTCTTGCAGTAGAGGCACTGATCTTTGTTCACTACAAACCTGTTCTGCTGAGGCTGATGCTGCATGGGACCCTTGCCCTTTGGCTTTGAGGGAGAGTTGGTATTGGCATTGATATTTTTTCTCTTATTATCTTTAACAAAACTAAGAGTACCACCATTGGTGGCCTTTATTCTCTCTTCTTCTTGCACACATTGCCATACAACGTTCTGGATCCCATTTTTCGGGCTGAATGTTGTAATTGACAACAAATGTGTCAAACTCTTTTGGTAAAGAAGCAAAAATCACATGGACAAGGAACTCTTCCTTGAGATTCAGATCCATTGGTTTGAGCTTATTGTTCAAATGATTCATCTTTGATATGTGCTCTCTGATGCCATTGCCATTGTCACCTCCAGTGTATCTTTTTATCATCAGCTGCTTTATCAGCTGAGTAGCATATGTCTTTAAAGAGCCATAGAACTGACTCTTTATTCTTTATAGGTACTCTGTGACAGTGTCACACTCTTGGATTGAGCCCATTATAGTAGGCTCAATCGTGTTCTTTATGACAGCAACACATTTTTTGTTGGCATTGATCCACTTTTGCTTTTGTAGGTCATATGTCATCTGTATGGGAGCATGGTCCCTCTCTTTCTTTTGCCAATCAGCATCAGACTCATTAGTCTCCCTCACCGGTGCCACAGGCTCAGTGGGGCACGGTGTGGTGACCACCCAGTCCACCTCAGCCAAGACAAAGGCGAGGTCAATCTTTTTCTTCCATTCGGTATAGTTGTCACCTTTGAGGGGTGGAATATCTTTGATAAACCCCATCAAAGAGTAACCTCCTGAAAACACAATTCATATAAAGTGATAACTTAATTATAACAACAATAATTGCATGCTTTAGTTCCAACGTTGGTCAAAAATTAAAACATATAATTTATCCTTTTTTTAATACTAATTCTACATCACCGTTGGGCAGAAAAAGAATTAATGCATGACAAAAAACATAACATCATAATACTGCTATTAATCAACGTTGGTCAGAATAATAACAATATTATAATGATATGAAAAATTATCTATTTTCAAAATTAAATTCTCCAGTTGGTTCGAATTTAATAATGAAAGTAATAACTGTGAGTACGCAGCGGAAAACATTATAAAATTTCCATAATCAAAATTTTCCAGAAGCACTAAAATAACTTTACTGTTGTCTGAACAAATAATATCGTTGGATAAAATTTTGCTCAGAAAATTGCATCAAAATTCAGTTCAAATCAATCAAATATGCAATCAAAATGTTTCTGGAAAAAGAAAAAAGTTCTCTTTTCGCATTTTGGCCCAGCAGCTGTCGCAGCCCAAGCCTGCACTCCTGCAACGGCCCACTTGGCCCAGTCGCGCGCACACACGCCGCGGCTCCCGCGCCCAGGCCGCAACCTGGGCCTGGGCCGGGAATCTGGCCTCCCGCTCTCGCCTGCCTGGGCCAAAACGAGCCCAGCTGATCGTGACCGTCCGTCTGCATCCGACGGCTCACCGTCCAGATCGGAGGATCAAAACCACGCCACCGCAGCCGGCCTCCATCCCAAACCCTAGCCATTTCCATTTCTCTGTTCGCCTCTCAACCGCACAACACAGCTGCAGTAGCTATGGCGGCCGGAGGATGGCGGCGTTGCTGCCGGCCCCCTCGCCGGTGAACGCGCCCACCGAAGAGTGGACGCGCCGCCGTTGAGCGGGCTAGCTGCGGTGCCCTTTAGCGAGCGCTCACCGCACGATGGAGCGTCGGCGAGCCGGTCGGGTCGTTCTTGCCGCACTCCGGCGGTGCCGGCTGGCAGGGAGGAAAGCCTGGGTAGGTCCTTTCCTCCTCTCCGACCTATCTTTTCCCTTCTAGGGTTTCATTGTTAGGGTTAGGTTTTGTTCGGATTCTTTCTGATCCGAAAACCGAGTCGGTTACCGTGTGATTTGCTTTTCCCAATTCTAAATCAGGTGTTTTCTATCTTTCTTTTCTATCACCAAGTCTAGATCTAGTGCTACACAAGGCGTCCGATACCATTGTTGTACTATTTGGATCGAGTAGCAGTAGATTAGTGGGGTTTCTCTTTTCATTTGGGTATGAACAAAACCTAATACAACTTCTACTATATCCGAGAGAGAGATAGAGAGAGAGGGAAGTGAGATCGAGCAAACCATCAGTGGAAGGCACGGTGGCGTTGGAGCTCGATCCGGTGGCTGCCATCTCGTTCGCTGGTGATGCTCTGCTCACTGGCAGCGACGGTCGGAGGAGGGGAGCGCGATGCAGTGAAGTACGGTGGTTCAGTCAGGGACGAAGCCAGTGCCCGAGCAAGGGGGGCTCGAGCCCCCCCTACGCCTGTGGAGCACGTGAAGCCCCCCTGGAGCCCCACCTACGGTTGCCAAGTACTGTATTTAGATAAAAGGTCGTAGATCAAATACAATGCATGCTGATTGCTTACTATTTCTGTTAGGATTAGTCAACTTATTTATAAGTGCTAAGATGGATAATCAAGCATCGATCAGCATGTTTTCACCGTCACGCGTCCTCTATAAGTTTCGTAATTTGGCCTTTTGTAATTTGGCATTTCATGATCTATTTTTTTATTTTCGTCGATGTTTACTTCAAATTATTATATTTGTTTATTGTAAGGAGTCATAGTGAGATTATGTTGTTGTAGCCACGCTTTTGTTCAGCCCCCCCTAAATTTTTTTTTGGCTTCGTCCCTGGGTGCAGTGGAGTCGAAGACGGAGTGGTGGCACGGTCAGTGGCGGTGACGGTGTGGAGGTGCTTCCCGTCACTACTGTGCTCCCTCACTTAGATCGGACTAGGGTTAGGAACTGTAGGTGGGAAAAGTGGTGGCGGCGAACTTCGTCGTGCGTGCCCCGGCTCCCCACCTCTTCTTTTTATAGCGCAGTGTGACAGAGGCCCTCCAACCATAGTTGGGTTGGGCGCCCCCGATCAGGGCGCGGGATCAAGCCCAATAGGCCGTTGGGCCTATTAGCGAGGAGATCAAAACCTAACAATATATTGTAGACTACATTATTGTTCACCAACATTGAACATCTTATATATGTGTCTGATTATATATTACAGGACAACAATAATGACGACGATACTGACAGTGGAAGTGATGCCGAAGACGATGGCCCAGCTGTACAAGGGACGCCGGCAACAATTGGGTCGGGCTGGTACTGCGAGTATCATCCAGGCAGTGATTCGAATAGGCAGTGGAATGCTTGCACGGGGCAAAAGATATATGGCGAGCTGGTCGGTGTGGCATCATCAGCTCTGCCCTCGACAACGGAACCTGCTACCACAGAGAACATCGTCATCCGGACACGCTCGTCGATGTCCGGTGGTAATGGCGATGAGTGCAATGCCAAGGAAGCTGCTGAAGCTGTAGCACTGGCAAGCGATGATGCGGGAGTTGTCGATGGCGACTTGATCAGCTTCAAGCATTTTGACGTTACGCAAAGTCCTCAGGATCACCATTACCTCCGGGAGAAGGTGCGTAACTCGATCATTTGTCTAGCTAACAAGTATAAATATACTTATTTTTAGTAAAATCTCCGCTATTTGTTAAACTGCCGACAGAATGAAGTGCTGTGGGGTTAAAACAGAAATCACCGAACTTCTTAAAAAGGAAATAATCTAGCTGTCGAATTGCAGACTTTAACAGCATTCAGAAAAAATGAATCATTAGTCGCCATTACCTCTATCATTATGTAAAACAGTATTTACAAGATTTGTTTGGAATTATATCCTAATAACAATAGGCAATTTTACTCATCTTCTATTTGCATGTGTATTATACTTTTTTAAAAATATAACCAACTTTATATTGTGTCAATTATCTGCCATGTCAGTTTATGGGGTACAAGTTTATGTTATTAGACGCACCCACATATCAAAAATTAAGCTTTACAATCTTTCACCAATAATTTTGGCTAACAAGTTTTAACTATTTGTAAATAAATGTACTTTCCAATAATTATTAGTTGTTTTAAAAAATATAATCATTTCATAAATAATATAATATAAAAATAAATGAATAAACAAAGTGTAATTTAGAATATCGTGTCATATCAACCTTCTCCTTATAAATTGGACCGAAGAGAGTAACCGATACTGTATATTAATGGTTGTTATTTTATGTTGGTCCACTAAGAGGGCACTGCTGGTGGTGGAAGGAAGTGGTTAAAAAGGGTGCAAAAGGAGTGGAAAATGCTTGAGAATAACTTGCCAGGTAATTAAAGTTGAGAAAAATTCTACATTAATTCTCCACAGTACCTTATTATATGATGAGCAGTGAGGACAAGTAAATCGCGTCTTTTATTTCGATATTATTCCTCTAATTAAACAAATTAAATTTACACCGCATGCAGACACCATCTATGTGCGGGCATTCAAGGATCGCATGGACCTACTACGAGCAGTGATCGTGGGTGCGAGCGGAACGCCATACCACGATGGGCTCTTCTTCTTCGACCTGCAGCTCCCACCGTCATTCCCTGCTACACCACTGCTGGTGAGCTACCGGTCGTTTGGACTACGCGTGAACCCAAACCTCTGCCCCTCCGGGACCGTGTGCCTGAGCCTCCTCAACACATTCGGCGGCAAGGGTACCGAGCTATGGTCGCCAGAAGCGTCGAGCATCCTCCAAGTTGTGGGCTCCATCCAGTATAGATGGGCAACGGGCCGGCCCGGCATGGCACGGCATGAGCTCGTGCCAGGCACGGCCCGATGCCATCAGGCCGGCACGGCACACCGTGCCCTGCGGGCCGTGCCTCTCAGGCACGCGAGCCTAGCCTTCGGCCCAGGCATGGCACTATAGGCCACTTTTCGTGCCGGGCAGCCCAATGAGCACGGCCTTTTTAGCAGGCCGGGCTGGTCCGAGGCCCACCAAATGCCAGCACAGAGAGAGGGGGGAGGGGGCGCAGCCACCGCGGGAGGTGGCGGCGGCTGCCCCGCCGGCGCGCTCGTAGCTCACCCCAAGGCATTCGGTGCTAGATCCGCGGTGACGGACAACGAGCTCGAGGATGCCGCACTAGCCGGAGATCTAGCCGCAGGGGGCAGAATGGAGCGTGGAGGAGGTGGAGTGGAGGTCAACGCCGCCATGGAGGAGGCCGGGCGTGCGGGGGGTGTGGAGGCGAGAGGGGCGCCACCACTTTCCACAACGGAGTGAGGCAGGGAGCCGAGGGAGGAGGCGTAGAGGATGGCCATGAAGGTGGCGGACGCCGTTGCGCTCGAAGCCGGCGGATGCGCGGGCCGAGGGAGCGTGGGGCTAGGGTCGCATCGTCACGAACACGAAGGTAGGCGTGCGCCGTGCGGCCACTTGTGGGGCCGCGCGTGCGGTGCGGTGCGGTGCTCCTGCGGCTACGAAGCAAGCAGGAGGAGTGCAGGCGCGGCGGGGAGGTGGAGGGCTTCTCATTAGGGTTTAGGGTGAGGGAGAGAGGGGTGCCGTGGCGCGCGGGCACCTGGTTATATATGGAGCGGGGGGGGGGCAGCGGATTTCATGGGCTAGGCCAAATGCGGCCCGCTAGGGGGAGGCGGAGAGCCGATGGGGCACCGGGCCTGGGGTGCGGCCCAGGCACGGCCTGCTCCTCCGGGCTGTGCTTAGGCCGGGCCAAAATACCGGGCCTCGTGCCGGGCTCACGGGCCCAGGCATAACTATACCATCCAGGGCCTCGGGGCTCACGGCGCAACCCTACTACAACAAGGCCGGTTAAGCAAAGCAGGTTGGCACACCGGAGGGCCAGCGCAACGAGCTCCCCTATTGCGAGAACACATACCTTCTGAACCTTCGTACCATGCTGCATCTCCTCCACCGGCCACAGGCCGGCTTCCATGCGTTTGTGAAACACCACTTCCGTTGCCACGGGCAGCGCATCATCCGGTCATGCGAGGCGTCGTACATGCAGGGTTGCCTTGTTGGCACGCTCGACGGGGAGGGCCGCCTCACGGATAGCAGCAGGGAGCAACCGAGCTCAACTGGATTCAGGCTTGCGCTACACAATGTCCTGCCGCGCCTCGTTGAGGCATTGGTCGATATAGGCGCAAAAGGGTGCGAGCAGCACCGGACGCCGCCGTCCACTTCGGAGCTTACTACCCACTAGACTGCTATGCCACAGTTTATGATTTGGTTAGTTTTGGGGCTACTTATTAAACTCCTAGTTCATCAGTTAAGTCTTTTGAGTAGTCACTGTTATTTTCACAAAAAAAGAGTAGTCACTGTTAGATTTGTTACTATTAGTGTTGATTTGGTAAGCTCTTCGATAGCCTAGTATTGGACTGGCTTTGAGATCCTAAGCTTTAATTGTCGGAGTGGGGACTCTGTGCTCAGCTGGAGCCTCCAAACTCCAGGAACTTTCTCAGGTCGCTGCTTGTTGGAGTTTAAAGCTCAGAGGCATTTGGTCGTTTTTGCAGTCTTTGGCAAGTCTGTAACTTAGTTTCCAGGGGTGGTGTTTGTGAATTGGGTCTCTTTGGCCTGTGCAATATTTTTTTTCTACCTTAATAATGAAATGACGCGCAGTTCTCCTGCGCTGTTCGAGAAAAAAAATTAGTTGGAGTTTTTCGAGTTCTTATTGGAATTGAACTTTGTACTTTGTTCAAGAAAAAAAATTTAGTTGGAGTTTTTCGAGTTCTGATTGGAATTGAACTTTATACTTTGTTCAAGAAAAGTCTTAGTATCAAACTTGTAGCCACGTACTCCTCCGTCCCTTTTTAATATATTAACATTTATGATACATAATTAGTATCATTAGATAGGTCGCTCAATCTAGTTTCATAATAAACTTATTTAAAGATACAAATATTACTAATATTTTTCTAAAAACCTAACTACTGGAAACAACATTATTCCTGTGTGTCAAAAACCATCAAGAAAATGGGGAAGCCGTTAGAAAATTCATTCTATCCAGATACCGACAGGCATATCCCATCAAGGATAAATTGACAGAGAAATTGAATTTTCCTGTTAGCGTCCTGACTGGAATATATTTGTGACGGTATTTTTTTGACGGTTGCTTGACAGTAAGTCATACCATGAACAGGTTTAGTACATCGTTAGGAATCGTCAGGTTAATTGTTTTTTCCTGTAGACTTACTGTTACGAATAGTGCTAATTTGTTTTTCCTGTAGACTTACTGTTAGGGATAGTGCTAATTTCTTTAGGCTCAGTGTCAGGGATAGTGCTAATTTTTTTATGGGTTTTTATAATTTTTTTTTCTATCAGTGAGCCCTCAAGGAAATAAATATATTTTTATCGGACATAAGCTATTTTCTGTAGGTTTTCCATCAATGAAATACTAAATTTCTATCAGTTCAACCCAATTTTCCTAATGGTTTCATCTCAAGGAAATCGCAATTTTTCTATCAGAATACCACAAAATAAATTGGTAGGTGATAGGAAAATATCACAATATTACATTTCTGTTCCAGATGCACCAAACAAGATATTATATGCATAACACTATATCATTATTAAAACATATATATTAGAAGTTCCATAAGAGATTACAAAGCATTCAGCACGGGCCAACATATCAAAGGTTTTGCCCTCACAAATTACATCTAAAATTCTACTACCAACATTATACCACCAGCATTTGCTACTCTTAATTTATACATGTATAGCCATGTCACCTACCACCACATCCTAGTTTTAGCTAAGTCCATCTAACATTCGGCTACTACTAAGTTAACCGTGCACACACCAAAAGACAAAAGACAGCCACCAGAACCTATGTTGTTCAATGGACAAAAGTCACTTTGACAATCCATGTGCTATTTGTGCCAATAGCAACCTTACCATATATATCACAGATCATTGATCCAGCATTGCTGCCCCCAATGTAAGTCGATGTCCTCTTCATCCCTGTCCTCTTCATTCTCTTCATCCTCTTCATACATGTCCTCCTCATTAATGTCCTCCTCTGTGTCCTCCACCATGTCCTCTCCTTCCATATACTTGCCATCTATGTCCTCCAAGTCCTCTCCATCCGTGTCCTCACCATCCAAGTCCTCGCCAAAATGAGATGAACTAATGGGCAGCTCAAAACGATAATACCATGTAAACATGAATTGGATTTTAGGACTGATACAATTGTCTTCTTCATGATTACTTTTACACCAGCACCATACATGAAGCAGATAGAAATGTCCAAACTAAATGACAGATAGTATTAGAGTCCTAATACTCATGCACAAGATCGGTGTTGGAGTAAGCAGTCATTGGTTGGACACAAAGCGACAAGAGACTTGTTTGGTAGTTGGTACAGCTTACCATGAGGTTAAAACTACGATGCAAAGTTGGAAACTACAGTAACCATCAACATGAGGCCACTCGCTCACTGCACTGCGTGTTGTCATTCTAACATCAAAACATATCAGTTGTCTACTTAAAATGGTTGTAGAACAGCTGTTTTTTTTTTTCATAACAAATACTAATTTCATAGGTACAAGTACCAAGTTATTGTACTTACATTTGCTTGTAGAGCTGCAAGGCACCTTTTCAGATTTTCTGGAACCTCCTTAGCCAATTTACAATAAAGATCCTACACCCAAAAAAGTATAGTAGTTCAAAAATAAACTACTAGGAGTGGTGCTTTCTTAAATCATGAAAACAGACACATGAATTCACATCCATACCAGTATCAAGTCATTAATAATAAGTTCCCCCATCTGGTCAAGACACTCATGTAAACACTTATTTGCATGACGCAAATTCCGATTGTCTTTGGCCATGCGTCGATAAGATGCTGAATTTGAAGATGCAAGATTTTTTTTTCTTGGCAGCAGACCGCACATCAGCCATTTTGACAGCACCATTTGCAATGGCTACACGACTATGGCGCAAGCCAGAAGACAGATCATACAGAATTTTTCCACCAACTCTTGTTGCTCCAGCCCTTCTAGATGTGCAGCCTGGGACTTTGCAGTATACTCATCCTAGAAAGGAAAAGACATTGGTCAGTCAATTTTCAAGAATAATGAAATCAGCCATGTTTCAGAACTTGTTCTATATACAGGTCAACTAATATTGTTCAAGAAATCAGCCATGTTCAACACTAGTTCTATATATAGGTGAAATAATATTATGTTGTAAATGTTCTCTTAGTGAGAACAGGATGACCCACCACTTGGTATGTAAATTGATGCATTACAGGTTGACAGAGTAGGCCTACACTAATCTTTCAAGCACAAACATTCTCATATTATCGTGGAAAATATGATAATTACAATGAGCTAATGTTAGACAACATAGCTACAGTTGGCAAGCTGCTACAAACTGAAGATGCTAAACACAACTATTTAGTCTAAAAAATCAAGCCAAGTATACAACAGACCCAAATTCTATTTTAAGACAAGCACTCTAATCTATATTTTCTGCTAGATAGACCACTCTAATGTCTAAAAACCAAACCAGATTAAACATGAAGCATTATGTCAGAACCTACAAGCAGCAGCTTTTTAGATAAATACCACAATGTTTTGTGCTTTGCGGCTGCTGATTGCACCAGGTCACATAACAAAGTTACAACAACAACAACAACAACATAGCCTTTTGTCCCAAGCAAGTTGGGGTAGGCTAGAGATGAAACCCAAAAGAGACGAGAAACAGGGAGACACATAAAGGGACATAAAGGGCACAAGACAAAAAGAGGTCACGGTTCAGGCACGTTGATTGCCAATCTCCAAGCGCTCCTGTCCATAGCTAAATCCTTGGAGATATTCCACTCCTTAAGATCTCTCTTAACGGACTCGTCCCAAGTTAGTTTAGGTCGACCTCTACCGCTCTTTACATTATCGGCCCGCTTTAGAACTCCACTACGCACCGGCGCCTCAAGAGGCCTCCGTTGGACATGTCCAAACCATCTCAACCGATGTTGAATCAATTTCTCCTCAATTGGTGCCACCCCAACCCTATCCCGAATATCGTCGTTCCGGACTCTATCCCTCCTTGTGTGCCCACAACACCAACGCAACATACGCATCTCTGCTACACTCAATTGCTGGACATGTCGCCTTTTTGTAGGCCAACACTCAGCACCGTATAACATCACCGGACGAATCGCCGTCCTATAGAACTTACCTTTCAACTTCTGAGGCACCCTTTTGTCAGTCACATAACAAAGTTATTTTTGAGAAATACCACAATGTTTCAAGATATTTCACCTCCATGGATTACAAAATGATATTTTTGAGGTGGGAAAACTAACAAATATGTGCAGCTTCAGCGATACCATAGCAACTTTATTGATTCAGTGGTAAATGCAAGCTGAGGACACATAACAAGATTAAAAAGAATGTTGCTAAGAAATTTCAAAGTTAGTGGATCATACAGATGAAATGATAAAATCATATTCAGCTCAAAAGAATCATCAAAAGGGACCAATCATTCACCTTCCATATGGTGGATTGAAAACAACTTGGTACAATACCACCAAACTAGGCTATCTAAAACTAGTGGTCAGTGATCTTGATACGGCTATATCCTCAGTGGCAGCAGATAATAGCACTTGGAAAAGGAAAATGGAAAAAAACAAATAGAACAGTAAAAATACACAGGACTTGAAAAGCTGAATTTATGTTTTGTTGCCTAAGAGACATAATGTTTCTATAAGAGAATGGATAGCCAAAAATCATCATATTTCTTTACAGGGGAGTAGTCGTTTTAGTTTCAAAGAGTGCAATATCTAATACTGAACAGATGCAATGTTTCAAAATGAGAGTTCACTTCAAAGTTTCCTTGTTCACCAAATGTTAAACGATTCATGGACCTCACACATGTTATTTGTCAAAGCAGGTGTGCGCCATGTAGTCACATATCAATAATCTTGAAACGCGGAAAAGCTGGAATCATTCCCCTAAAACTCGGTGAAAAATGAATGCACCATTTCAGCACATGCCTCACAGAACAAAAGCATGACATGACACATAACAGGCCATCTGTGATAACTGCAAGGTGCATGCATACAAATGTAAGAGCACTATTTTACACAAAATCATCACATTGGAGGAAACTTTCCTCTTTCTTCCTATCTTTCACTCACATAGCTGTCCAAATTAATATCCTGATGTTCCTAATCACCAATCAATAATGCATCAAGGCGAATCGCAAAATGTGGAAAATACCACATTTCATTGAGCACCACAAACAAAAGCAGTGCACCTGGGCCACTATGGAACAGTGGGACTGCGAACAATACTAGAAGCTCAAATGGCCGTGAAAATAGGCACCCTTTGGCTATTGTGCTTCAAAATTGCACAGTTTACTTTATTAATAGTATTTGCAAGACATATTGGGCTCTAACAATATTTGTGAGCTACCTCCGCTCCACATTATTCTGATGAGAAATGTTACTATATCTTAGTCACGCCACATGATTTAATAAGTTCTATTTTCACAGCTTTGGATTTGACCACATGCGATGCATTTCTAGGACTATGCTCACTAAGTTATACTACCATATATTCAGTACATCCCATGGACTCCTTGCTTCTGCCTCATTTAAAAACAAAACTTAAATTTCATTACTTTGAATTCACTATACCCTATGTTGCATACACGATCAACTTTCTCTCTTTAGTTCACAATTTATGTAGCCGCAGCAAAGGGTGCACTTAACTTGCAAAACATGCAGCATGATATGAATACAAGTGTTCACAAAATCACCGGATTTGGGCTCAAAAAACTTTCAATTGTTACAACTGTACAGCATTACCAATATATGTAAAGCTATGTTTTATCACTTACGTGATTTTTTTAAAGTGGGAGAAAAATAAATAAAGGATAACAAATATATTACCATTTTCTATGGATATGTTGTATGTAAATATCATCGTCAAGGGATAACATACACAGATGGTTCCATGGTGTAGTGGTAATCACTCCAGACTTTGAATCTGGTAACCTGGGTTCGAATCCCGGTGGGACCTAGTTTTTTTAAATAGAAAATTTATTATATGCACTCAAAGATCCATTTTTTTAGAAAATACTATCATGCTTGACACAACAAACAACTATGAGCCAGAGAATAGGTGGGTATAGCCCTAGGGCATTGCGTCCTGCAATTGTGGTTGGGACAAAGGAGACTGGAGATGGAAACAAATGTCTAAAGGGAATAAGAGAGCTTTCCACAAAAAGTTAACAAACTGGACACGATAAAGGAGGTAAACAAAGTAGTTAATTCTCTTCTTTTCCTTTTTTGCTTCATCTGAAAATAATCTATCACATTAATCAAAGGTGTGCGTGGACCTAAGGACCTTATCTGAAAATCAACTTGATAGTTGTCTCAAAATCCTTTGGAGGTCCTACTGGTTGCTTCTTTGTAATGACAACATGTCTTTCGAAGGGAGAAAATGTTTTGGCACTATGCATTAACAGTTGGCACATAACATCAGAAGGATGCTTAAAGAGAGACAAGAATAACGTTATTGCCTAAGAGTCTTATCCTACAAGAGGGATTAACCAAATTCCTGCGCTAATATTAGGTTATTCAGGTCGAAACGTCATTTTTCACACTAAACCGGCCTTAGGCATGAACCGCTTAAGCAGAGAGTGACTCTAAAGCAAGTGGTCCTCCTGACTTCCACCATGGCACGAAAGAGCAGCAACTTCCTGCAAGCCCAAGTGTCCGGGTTGTACATGGCCTAAAGTAGCAAATACTTTCCTACGAAATCAGAAGGGTGCAGGCAAAGCGTGTAATGCAGCAGAAACAAAGGCTAATGATTCCCACGTGTTCCACACCCAACTCAACCGTTGTGCCACCTTTCTGACCTTGATCATGCCAACTACATTTGTTTGGATTAACATTTGGCACACCAATGCCCCCGCCAGCTTCAGTAGTTGATTTGCTGAATCCTGCGCTGATTATAAGCGCCAAAATTTGGCAGCCCAGGAACGGGCGCGATTCAGATACAGACACGAACATGCTGACCCAACGATGACGCGACCCAACCCAAGTAAAACAGCAGCCTACACAGGATTAAGAAAGCGAAAACCTCACAGACATGCTGCTTCGGGAGAAGATTGGACACAAGGCAGCGAAGGGCGGTCACCTCACCGCGATGGAAACTGGATCGAAGCGAAGCCCGTCAAGCGCCGCGGCTGGGAGTCCCACATTCCCCGGGCTAGCAACCGTGGTGAGCAATGGTTGCCCATTCCCCGCGTGGCGGCGGAACACGTGGGGACGCCGCAGCCAGCGGCATCAGGGAGCGCGGAGAGTGTTCAATCCGTGGAGGCAGGCCACGGCGCGCTTGTTCTCGTACGAGGATGGGCAACGTACGTGGGACGCGGCGGCGAACGGTTGGAGGGCGGGAGGATGCGCACGCCGTTGTGTTTGTTAGGGTTCCGGGGCGGCGGCGGTGGCGGCGAGATGGGGAGACGGAGACGGCGATGGACGATTTGGAATAGGGAACAGTGAATTTTAGCTGCTGCACTATCCTCAAAGTCAGTTCTCCTGCCTGAACTCCGAACCATGTAAACCGTCTCTCTCAACTTTTAAAACCGTTCATTTTACCTCCTGATCCAGTTATAAATAATTTTTAAAGACGATTTTATCTTTTTCTTTTTTATTTATTTTGGCTAGATTTTTAAAAATCATAGTAAATCACAGAAAAATTATAAATAAAAACTCTAATTTTCTTTGACTTCACGTGAGTGGATATACATAGTGAATATATAATATGGTATGCTTTAGTACAAAGTTTTTACTGTAGCTTTTATATCTTTGATTTTTAGTAATTAATTCAAAACTTGAGTCTCTATGGTCCAATTATGGTGAAATTTTTATAGTAGGCTCATTATTATATGATTGAACTATAGTAAAAAAATCTATGCTCATTGGATCTGTATAACTGAGTTATAGATTTATTTAATTTTATGCTTGTTAAATAGTTTTACAATACTTAAAAGTGTGTAAAAATATAAATGAGTATGGAATTTTTACTATAATTAAAGCATACAATAATTAGACTACCATAAAAAATTCACCACAATTGGACCATAGAAACTGTAACTATGGATAAATTATAGAGAAGCATAAATCTAAAAGTACAACAAAAAAATTTGTACTAAAGCATACCATATTATATGTTGACTGTGTAGATTTACTCATGTGGAGTCAAACAAAATTAGATTTTCCATTTTATAAGTTTTATGTGATTTACTATGATTTTTCAAATATTTAGCCAAAATAAATAAAAAATAAAAATATAAAATCATCTTTGAAAACCACCTATAACAGAGTCAGAGAGATAAAATAAATGGTTTTAAAAGATAAGGGAGGTGGTTTATCCAGTTTTCAAGTACAGGGAGGAAAACTAAACTTCAGAGAGGGAAAATGGACTTTTTGCTTCGGTATTTCGGAGGGGAGGTCCGGGAGGGCGTAGTAGCTTGGTCGGGGTGATGGCTTCGTGGGGCTGTCATTTTGCGGGCCGTTGTGGATTCCCATTGCGTTTCCTTTCACTTCAGTTTCGATGAGTTAGCCCACAGTAGCCCAAATATGTGAACACATCTGCATTCGTTGGAAAGGACCTTTTTCTTTTTGAAACATTTTCTGGAAGAACTTGTCTGACATGGTGAGGGATTTTGGTTCCAAAGTACAGAAGAATTAGGATAGAAACCAATTATTGAAATCTAAGTCTACATGTTATCATACAGTTGCTGCAAATATGCTAGGAGTTCATTTAGTGTGCCAAAAAATTAGGATATACTCCTTGCATCCCTTATTAATTGATGTTCTCGCTTTCCGAGAAGTCAGTTGTACTCAACTTTAACCAAATATATATATAAAAAAATATTAATATTTATAATATATAATTAGTACCATACTACCATTAGATAGATCATTGAACCTATTTTTATAATAATTTTTTTGGAGATACAAATATTGCTCATATTTTCTGTAAATCTAGTTAAATTTTTAAAAGTTTGACCGGCACGTAAACCATAGCAACAAATAAATAAGGATAGAGTAAGGATTAAGAAACCGTCGTACGTATAGCATGAAACCGTCGTACGTATAGCATGATAAGATCCTGCCAACACTGTTATTATATATATATATATACGGCAGCGCTATTCTATACCCTAGGTGTAGAATATTATTCTACACCACAAGGCAAAACTGACCTGAAAAAATACTGAATACTACTGAACCACGTTCAGTATTAGTCAGTACTACACCTAGCACCTCGAAAATATTGAACAATACTGAAACGCGAGTACTGAACAGTATTAAATTTTGACCTGAAAAAGAGGCTTCCTCAGAAGCTTGCGTGAGGTGCTACGCGGCACGCAAGCTTCTGAGCAAGCCTCTTTTTCTTCCAGATGAATCAGCAGCTTTCTATCCCTTCCTCCTTTATTTTCCCTACTGGCTACTACACTATAGGAGTATATATATAGCATCAGTACTAGATTGAGATCTTAGGCGAGCCATTGATGAGTCGCTATCTACCCACGCGTTGAAAGACACAGAAAGGACGAACGTTGGGCATGGGCCGGGCGTCGGCAAGCACTCCAAAGAGTAAATCTGAATGCAAAATGTGTCAAGCCGGCTGGCCGTCCGGCGCCACTGTTCCAAGTACGAAAACTGGTTCCTGAAGCTTCAGCATTGTACCAACCAACCAATAGATCTTCTTTTGACATTGACTTATGGTTAGGGGAAAAGATGTGGTCAGTTTAACAACCATCACCATCTATGTCCTAATGTTACAATTTTTTATGATGTTATTTACAACCGCATATTAATTTATGGAGATTTTAGAATTGTGCTAAATTTTGAATTCAAATGTAAGTCGCATCCTAGACTTTGTGTACATGTGTGGGTCCATTCTAAGCTGAGGAAATTTCGCAAAGGCAATGTTAGGTCTTATTTGGCAGAGCTCTTTCGAGCTGCTTTAGCTCAGTGAAGTCCTACCAAATGTCACAGCAAAAATGGCTCCTCCAGTTAAGCTCATGAGAGAAAAAATTGTTTTTGAACTACAGAACTAAGGCCTCCATTTCGTGGCTCAAGCTCCTAGAGCTCTTCTAGTAAAACCCTAAACGGTTGCCAAATACTCCCTCTCCTAGAATAAATAGATTTCTACCAAAAAAAATTGTACAAATAAATAAATCTCTAGGAGGCTAATTGGTCCACAAACTCATTTATTTTCCTTGGAGTTCTCACATATTTATTACCGCTCCCAAATTTTCCAATCCAGACTTAGTTTCTGCAGTTGGATGGATATGGCAAATGCTATAATTACTGCACAACTAGAATAATCACCTGCAACTACTCCAATTAATAAAGGGTGGTATTGTTTTGTCTACGTCATACTAATTTATCCTAAACTTGCTAGAAATCTATTTGTCGGTACCAACAGTATGGGGGTACCCACATCCAACGATAATAAAAAACAAAACGACTAAGCCACAGCAAAAGGCAGCCCTTCTCAACCGCATACCAGGTCCGTCTCGTACAAGGCCAGCTCGACAGAGTGCCTCGACCGCGCTCCGGCTCCGACTCGTACGAGGCGCCCTCGATGGGAACGCCTCGACCGCGCCCCGTCCAGCACGACAGGGCACCTCGACCGTATTCCGACTCGCACGAGGCTCGTTCGCCCACCGGGAAAACTCCGACTCGCGTGACCCCGGGTCAGAGCGCTCGACCCCCTCACTTCACCTACCCCAAGACAAAAGTCAGAGCATTTAATGCGATTACCTGCTACCACCTACCGATATGGCCGCAACTAGGATCGACGTGGGAGCAACGCCGGTGTCAGTCCTCACTGTTTTACCGTCCATCCCGTGATGGGAGGTGAAATCTATCACTATGCACACCTTACCGTACACTATTTATCGTCAGTCACCCTCGAGGAAGGATACGACAAGGCCCCTATTCCGCAATCTCAGGGATTCGGCCTTATCCGTCCGACCTCGACCCGGCCTCGACCTGGCCTCGACGCCCAGCACAGTCCGATAGGGAAGGAAGGCCGGTATGGCACGGTGCTCCGGGTCATTTCGCCATCTCATCCCCGGCGTCACCATGGTGTCCAGGGATGGCCGGCCATTCCCAGGGCACGTCGCTACAGTCACCTCTACAGGATCGACAAAACATCATCTCAAGGCTCCCAGCACCCTGGCCTCCTCCTACCCTATAAAAGGGCAGGCCAAGACCCTACAAAGGGACACGAACAACAGGCAAGACACAAGTTAAAAGCCAAGTGCCAAGCAATCCAAGACTCCCATCACAGAGATCAACATCTCAAGCAATCATCTTTGTACTCTTATTTCTCTCTTTGAGACTTGGGCTCGCCGTCCTCTCTCACAAGCTTGTAACCCCTACACAAGCACCTCGGTGCAAGGAAATACAAAACTCCCCCCCCGCTGGACGTAGGGCCTTCCTTTGCCCGAATCAGGATAAATCCCCGTGTGTTCTTCTTGCATCACCATCCAGGTTAGGGACACACAGCTCTCACTCACCGGTTTAGGACCCTCACGGACCGAACACCGACAGTTGGCGCGCCAGGTAGGGGTTCGCTGCTTGCCAACATCGTTTTCCCGCAATTCTTTCCTGGATGGCTGACCCCAAATGTCCACTCCCGTTGGCCACAGTGATCTGGTTCGGGAGTTTGGAGTTCATGTCGCTTGGCCACGGCTATGACATGGTCCTCCTCCCGCCGAGGCACCCGACCGACGAGGATTATGAGCTCTCCCAGCCTGGGGGAGCACTCCGCCGGTATCGTCGCTCTCGACAGGCGTGAGCCGCTAGACGACGACGGGCCCGGCACAACCGTCGTCTCCACCTCACGGAGGGTGGAGGGATTCCCCGATCCGGTGCCTCTCAGCCAGACGCCAACCCAGATTTCCTCGTTGAGGGTCTGTGTAGGATGAGCTTGGCTGAGGGTAAGATGCCGACGGAGAATTCTGCCACTCCCCCGTCCGGTGAGACACCGCCGCTACCCGATCCAGCCACTTCAACGCGCGCAACGATATCTCCATCAACATTCCCGTTTGGGCTAGACCCGGTTGCCCGGGCGTACGCTTCCTCTGTGAGCACTAACATGAGTGCTTACGGGGAACTCCCCGGGCACCATCTACGCTCCACTATGGACCTCGTTGCATCCACACCGGCTTTTGAGTATCTAGACTCTACGGAGACCCCGGAAACAGAGCCCCGTGTGACTGCTTCTCAACGTTGCAACCACAGAGGTGATTTGCAATGGTTTCACATTCCCCCATCATATTACTACTTTGGCGCCCCTGACTCTGACTCGGCTGACGACACCTACGATCCGACCCGCGAGTGCTTCAACATCGACGAAGCCAGCGCGTCGGAATCGGAGGACGAGGAGCTGGTCGAAGGAAGGCACACGCCACCTCATGTCGAGCTCCCTGCCGAATGAGACGAGGCTCAATTCCTTGCGGATCAACGAATGCAGCTCGAGCAAATTCACGAGTTGCAGGACAGGCTCGACGAGGAACGAGAAAATCTGCACCTACTCCAACAAACCCTCGAGCGTGAGCATGCGGCACATGCACTTGGCGGGAGAGCTCGCGAGAGGGCTCGCGACGTCAATCGTCGCATCGACGAGGACCGGGTGGTTGACCCCCCGGTTTTCGCTCGAGCCAGCCAGAACGTCGTCGCCGCCGCCATGCTCCTCTGCAACATGCCTGAGCCGTCAAACCCCGACGCCCGTCGGGCTCGAGATGAAATCCGAGAACTCCTCGAGACCGCTGCTATGCAGCAGGCCGAGAGCTCCGCCTCGAGGCGACGTGAGCCAGCCTCAGAGCGGCTCATCGAGCCCTCCCGACAGGAGAGAGAGGCCTCGGTTCATCCCGAGCCTGCCCGGCGAAACAGGGCGGCGCCTGTCCCCGAGCACGTTGCCGACGATCACGAACCCCAAGACACCCGTGGCAACATCGTCGAGCACCGCACGCGCAAACACGGTGACGGCGTGGCTCGAGGTTACCGCGTGCATAGAGGCGGGCGCTACGACAGCTCAGAAGATCGTAGCCCTTCACCCGAGCCTCCGGGCCCTCGGGTCTTCAGTAAGGCTATCCGCGAGACGGTGCTCCCGGCTCGGTTTCGCCCTCCCACGACTCTCACCAAGTACAACAGCGAGACCAAACCCGAACTTTGGCTCACCGATTTCTGCTTGGCGTGTTAGCTGGGCGGGGCCACCGACGACCGGGTCATCATCCGACAACTCCCCCTGTTCCTCTCCGACACCGCTCGAGTCTGGCTCGAGGATCTCCCACCTTGACAGATCCACGACTGGGACGATCTCGTGAGGGTGTTCGAGGGAAACTTTAAGGGGACCTACATGCGCCCCAGCAACTCATGGGACCTCCGGAGCTGCAAGCAAAAACCGGGTGAATCCCTCCGAGATTACATCCGGCGCTTGTCCAGGCAGCGCACCGAGCTCCCCAACGTCACCGACTCCGACGTGATCATGGCCTTCCTCTCCGGAACCACCTGCAAGGAGTTGGTCCGAGAGTTGGGCCGTAACACCCCACTCACTGCCAACAGATTGATGGACATCATCACCAACTTTGCCGCCGGCGAGGAGGCAGTTGGTGCCATCTTTGGCGGTGACCAGGACAAAGGGAAACAAAAGGCCGACGATCCCGCGGGCTCCAGCCGGGGCTCCAAGAGAAACAACCGAAGAAAGAAGAAGAGCCAGCAGGGCAAGCTCGAGGCCCCGGCCAACGAACTTGTCGCTGCTGTCGAGCGCAAGAAACCTCGAGCCCCCCGGTGGGGGCATCTTCGACAAAATGCTCAAAGAACCGTGTCCCTACCACAAGGGACCCACTAACCATAACCTCAAAGATTGTCACATGCTCCGTAGGTACTTTGAGGGCGTAGGCATCAAGAAGGATGACAAGAAGGAAGATCCCAAGGGCGACAACAAGGATGGGGGGTTCCCTGAGATCCATGACTGTTTCATGATCTACGGAGGACCCTCGACCCGCCTCTTGACGCGCCAACGCAAACAAGAGTGGCGTGAGGTTTTCTCCGTGCAGCCGGTGGTCCCCCACTTCCTCGACTGGTCTGAGGTGGCCATCACTTTCGACCGTGGTGACCACCCTGACTACGTCCCCAATCCAGGAGTCTACCCGCTTGTTGTTGATCCCATCATCGCCAACACACGCCTCACCAAGGTACTCATGGACGGCGGAAGTAGCCTCAACATCATCTACGCTCAGACCCTCGACCTCCTGGGGGTCGAGAGAACGCGCCTCCAACCCAGCGTCGGGGGTTTTCACGGAGTTGTGCCAGGGAAACGGGCAGAACCTGTCGGACGGGTTGATCTGCCCGTCTGCTTTGGCACACCTTCCAACTTCAGAAAGGAGACTCTCACTTTCGAAGTGGTCGGATTCCGTGGAACTACCATGCTATCCTTTGGCGCCCGTGCTATGCCAAGTTCATGGCGGTCCCGAACTACACCTACCTCAAGCTCAAGATGCCAGGCCCAAACGGTGTCATCACTGTAGGGCCCTCATACAAGCACACCTACGAGTGCGACGTCGAGTGTGTCGAACACGGCGAGGCTATTTTGGAGTCGGCGACCTTGGCAGCGGACCTCGACGGTCTGGCCAATGAGATTCCCGACCCAAAGTGCCACGCCAGCAGCTTCGAGCCCGCAGAAGACATCAGGCTCGTACCCCTCGACCCTGCTGATCCCAAGGGAAAGGCGCTGAGCATCAGCGCCACCCTCGATCCCAAATAGGAAGCAGTGCTCGTCGACTTTCTCTGCGCGAATATCGACATCTTTGCGTGGAGTCCCTTGGATATGCCGGGCATACCCAGGGAAGTCGCCGAGCACGCCTTGGGGATCCGGGCCGGCTCCAAACCGGTGAAGCAACGCTTGCGCCGCTTCGACGAGGAGAAGCGCAAGGTCATCGGTGAGGAGATACACAAGCTGCTAGAGGCCGGATTCATCAAGGAGGTTCATCATCCCGAGTGGCTAGCTAATCCTGTATTAGTTAAGAAAAAGAGTGGGAAGTGGAGGATGTGTGTAGACTATACTAGTTTAAATAAAGCATGTCCAAAAGTTCCCTTTCCTTTACCACGTATTGATCAAATCGTTGATTCCACTGTGGGATGTGAAACTCTCTCATTCTTATATGCATACTCCGGCTACCACCAGATTAAAATGAAAGAGTCTGACCAGCTCGCGACTTCATTCATTACCCCATTTGGCATGTATTGCTACATTACGATGCCCTTCGGTCTCTGGAACGCAGGGGCGACGTATCAACGATGCATGCAGCACGTTTTTGGGAACACATCGGACCAACCATCGAGGCTTACGTCGATGACATCGTTGTCAAGACCAAACAAGCCGATGATTTGGTAAGCGACCTTGACATTGCGTTCAAATACCTCCGGGCAAAAAACATCAAGCTCAATCCTGAGAAATGCGTCTTCGGCGTTCCTCGAGGTATGCTTTTAGGGTTCATCATGTCTAAGCGTGGCATCGAGGCCAACCCAGAAAAAATCACTGCGATAACCAACATGGGCCCCATCCGAGATCTGAAGGGCGTACAGAGGATCACGGGCTGCTTGGCGGCACTCAGCCATTTCATTTCGCACCTCGGCGAAAAAGCGCTCCCTCTGTACCGCCTCCTGAAGAAATCAGAGCACTTTTCCTGGACCCTCGAGGCCGAAGAAGCTCTTGCAAAGCTTAAAGCTGCACTCTCTATTTCACCGATCCTCGTCCCTCCGACCCCAGGGGAACCGCTCCTACTTTATATCGCCGCGACAACACAAGTGGTCAGTGCGGTCTTGGTTGTCGAGAGGGCTGAGGAAGCACATACCTTGCTCGTCCAGAGGCCGGTCTATTTCATTAGCGAGGTGCTCTCGAAAACCAAGGTACGATACCCCCAAATCCAAAAGCTGCTATATGCCATCATACTGACACGGCGCAAGCTCCGTCACTACTTCGAGGGTCACCCGGTAACTGTGGTTTCTTCTTTCCCCTTAGGAGAGATAGCCCAGAACCAGGAAGCTTCGGGTAGAATTGCCAAGTGGGCAGTCGAGCTCATGGGCGAGACCCTATCCTATGCGCCGCGCAAAGCCATTAAATCACAGGTGTTAGCAGATTTCCTGGCAGAATGGACCGACACTCAACTCCCTCCTGTACAGCTCCAAGCTGAACTGTGGACCATGTACTTCGATGGGTCGTTGATGAAAATAGGAGCAGGCGCAGGTTTGCTCTTCATCTCACCCCTCGGAGTTCACATGCGCTATGTCATCCGGCTTCATTTTCCTGCGTCAAATAACATCGCCGAGTACGAGGCGCTCGTCACAGGCCTGAGAATTGCCATCGAACTCGGGGTCCGACACCTTGACGTTCGAGGCGACTCCCAGCTCGTGATCGACCAGGTCATGAAAAACTCAAGCTGTCGTGATCCCAAGATGGAAGCTTACTGCGAAGAAGTGCGGCGCCTTGAGAACAAGTTTCACGGCCTTGAGCTCAACCACATCGCACGTAGGTACAATGAGGCCGCCGATGAACTGGCGAAAATCGCATCCAATCGAACTACGGTGCCACCAGACGTTTTCGCAAAAGATCTCCAGCAACCGTCCGTCGACCTCGGGTCGGAAGAAGGGGTCGACGGGCCGTCGCTCGACCCCCCACCTGTGACAGAAGCCCCCTCGACCGGGGCTGAAGCCATGCAGGTGGAAGGCTCGACCCCGCCACCCAACCCTGAGCCTGACTGGCGCATTCCGTACCTCGACCATCTCATCCAAGGGGACCTCCCCTCAGATAAGACCGAGGCTCGACGGATTGCTCGCCGGGCCAAAACCTTTGTGATCTTTGGCGACAGTAAGGAGCTGTACCGCCATAGCCCTACTAGTGTCCTCCAACATTGCCTCACAAATGAGGAAGGCAGAGACCTGCTCGACGACCTACAATCGGGGGCCTACGGTCACCACACAGCGCCTCGAACCCTTGTCAGAAATGCCTTCCGTCAAGGATTCTATTGGCCGACCGCGGTCTCCGACGCTATCAAGCTAGTACACTCCTGCAAAGGTTGCCAGTACCACGCGAGACAAACCCATCTTCCAGCACATGCCCTGCAAACTATTCCCATCACAAGGCCGTTTACCGTTTGGGGGCTCGACCTCGTTGGACCTTTGAAAAGGACGACCGGCGGCTTCACCCACTTGCTCGTTGCCATCGACAAATTCTCCAAGTGGATCGAGGCCCGCCCTATCACCAGCATCAGGTCCGAGCAAGCTGTGCTCTTTTTCACCGATATCATCCACCGCTTTGGGGTTCCCAACTGTATCGTCACGGACAATGGCACCCAGTTTACTAGTAAGAAGTTTCTGGATTTCTGCGACAACCACCACATCCATGTGCTCTGGTCAGCCGTGGCTCATCCAAAAACAAATGGCCAAGTGGAACATGCCAACGGCATGGTCCTATAAGGCCTGAAACCCAGAATCTTTGACAAACTAAACAAACATGGGAAGAGATGGGCTGCCGAGCTCCCCTCGGTCCTATGGAGCCTAAGAACAACGCCGAGTCGAGCCACGGGGTTCACTCCGTTCTTCTTAGTCTACAGATCTAAGGCCATGCTCCCCACTGACATAGAATATGGGTCCCCAAGGCTAAAAGCCTACAGCGAAAGAAATAACGACGCTGCAAGAGAGGACGCCCTTGACCAGCTCGAGGAAGCCCGAGATGTGGCTCTGTTACATTATGCCAGGTACCAGCAAGGTCTCCGACGCTACCACAACAGACACGTCCGCAGGCGTGACCTTAACGTCGGTGACTTGGTGCTGCGACAAAACCAGAACACCAAGGGACGGCACAAGCTCACGCCCCCATGGGAAGGCCCGTACATCATCGCAGAAGTCCTAAAGCCAGGCACCTACAAGCTATCCAACAAGAAGGGCAAAATCCTCACCAACGCTTGGAACATTGAACAGCTACGTCGCTTTTTCCCTTAAAAAGCCTCGAGGCTCTGTAATTTCTTTTCAATATCATCAATAAAGAATACAGTAATGTTCAAACTTTCGTTTTACAAACAATGAGGAAGGATCGACTCTGCTTTCCCAGAATCGACCCTCCCTCGGGGGCTACAAGGGGGGAACCCCCAGTCCCCAAAAAACTTGTACTCTTTTTTCAAAGTTAAAGAACTACCTCTTAGGTCGACAGCGCTGCGAGAGCACCCTGAGGCTTGAAAGGGCTCTCGAGCCTGCGAGATCGCTTACGCCTCCGAGGCTACGGTACCTCCACTCACCCCTCATGCCTAGGGGCGCGACCGCACGCTAAGCAGACCTAATGGCGGTTAATAACTTTGAAAAGGAAGTACACCCCTCGTCGCTTAAATCAGGTTCTTACACGATCTGCGAGGCCGCAAAAGCACCCTAGAGATCAAGGGCAGTCAAGCTGCGAGATCACTCACGCCTCTGAGGCTATGGTACCTCCGCTCACTCCCTTACGCTCAAAGGCGCGACAGCGTGCTAAGTAAATCGTGCAAAAACATGATTCAAGCAATAAAGGGAAGAAAAGCTCGAACAAAACTTAAATAACCAGCGCAAGGTTTATGTTTCGAGTTTTTAAGGCCTCCGAGGCCACCACGACCAAAATTAAAAAACACTAACTTATTACATGGGCCCTTGTGCCCAGATTTGGCTCACAGGCCCTCGTCGTCGGCTGGCGGAACCACCTCGGCTTCGAAAAGCTTGGCCAGATGACTTCCAAGCTCCTCGGCGGCTCCGATCAGGTCCAAGCAGGCGTCCTTGCTCTCCTCGTCCGTCCGGTCTGGGTCAGTGATGAAGCCGTCAGCAACAAGCTCCATGTCGAACACGAACCCAGACCGAACGACGGCCAGTGCTCTCTTCACGCCGTGGTGGAGGCTGCCCCGTATCCTTTCCCAGACGAGGCGGCCCAGCGCCACCATCCGGTGGACGAAGGAGTTCCCCGGGGCGTCCTCCCCGGTGTCGGCGTCGGGCTCGACCCCCAGGCCGTCATACACGGAGGTGATCGTGCCTTGGAGCATCTGTGTCTGCTGGGTCTCGGCCTCGAGGAGGCTCTGGAAGGAATTGGCCGCCGCCTGGGCCACTCGCTGCTCCCTCTCCAGCTCTGGAACACAATTAACTAAATTAGCACTAATACGGGGCCTCGATGCCAAGGCCGTAACACATATACTTACCCTCGGTATGGGTCTACAAGCCCACGACCTCATCATGGAGCCCCCCGCACGTCCTCTCGAGCCCTTGGAGAGCGTCGTCCTTGTCACGAACGGCCGCCCTCAATGTCTCGATCTCCTGGTGGGCGCTCAGAAGAGCTGCGTCCTTCTCCAGAACGGCTCCGCTCAGTGCCGCGACCTCGTCCTTCAGGGCACCGAATTGAGCGGTTACCTGCCCGATCTGGACGTTGAGGGTGTCACGCTGCCCGCTGACCAGGGCGACGTCCTCCTCGAGCTCTTTCACCCGTGCTGACAAGGGCATGAGATCCTTGCGGGCCTTAGCTGCCTCCTCTCGGGCCTTGGTCACATCTTCATGCACCACGGCCTCGCCCGCCCAGGCCTGCACCGCCTCCTCCTTGACCGCCGCGTAGGCGACGCGCAGCTCGGCCATCTTGGCACTCTGATCGAAAAGCCGTTTGTTGGCCTCCTCGACCAGAGCCCGTTGCCGGGCAAGCACCGCCCACACGCCGCTCTCATTTCGAATGAAGAGCGACTTGCGGCGGGAGCATTCCTTGAGCTCCTGATCACGGTTTGGAAAAACCAAAGAGGTTGAAAACCAAGAGAAAGGGAGACAGCAAAGGGATAGCAAAAGAACCGATAAGCCAAAACATACCTCTGTGGCGTCCCGCATGCCTCGTGACACGGCCTCCATCACCACACGAAGCGATCGATCCATGTGTCGATGGAGGCCCTCGAGGTATTCCCAGTGATGCACCTCATCTCTGTCGTTTAGGGCAAAGACGGGGTCCGCGCCGGGGTTGGAAGCGTCCCTGAACTTGAGGGACGGTCCCCCAGCGCGGTATCTCCTCCTCCGCCTGCACTAGGGCCAGCGCGGCGAGGTCCGGCCGGGGCGCTCTCCGGCCCCGCGGAAGGACCGGCCTCACCAACCACCGCCGAGGGACCAGCTTGGTCCACGGCCTCGACCCCCTCGACTCCTACCACCTGCTTCCCCTTGTCCAGGGGGGAGTCGTCGAGGGTGAGGTCGACCATGACTGGCGTCGACCCTTCTGCTGGGGCCGGCCCCTCGACCACCGGCACCTCTTCCTCTGGAACCACGGGTGGGGGCTCGACGACCCCGCCCTCCACCGTAGCCGCCGGCTCTGCCGGCGGGTCTTGCTGCGGCTGCGGCTCTCCCGGCTGCGCCGCCTCCTGTCCCACCGTTGGCGGGACCTCCTCCATAACCACATCCGCATCCGCCCGCTCCGCGTCACAGACGGATGCCTCGGCCGTTGCGGCCTCGACGGCAGCCTCGGCGGTCGACGACGACCCCGGCTCCGCCCGCCCGTGCTGGGCGCCGCCACTTCTGACGGTCCCGACCCCTGTGCGGCGAGGTCAAAACCAGCGACCGCCGAGACGCCCGCCTCCGCCTGGGCCATCGCCTCCTGCTGCTTCAGGCGCTCCTTTGCGGCCTGAAGCCTCTCGATCCAGGCGACGTCCTGCGCTGCCGTCTGATTAATGACGACGGCGCTCGCCCGGAGCGACTTCACGGGGGTCGGCCCCATCAGCTCCGCCTTGCGCTTGAGCCTGTGAAGCGAAGAAACGTCAGAAAAAGGTACCAATGAAAGGTGACAAAGCGGAGCACAGATCCTTACCCGGAAAGGGGCACCAAGGGACTCGACCCCGACCGATCTGAACCTCCCGGCGCTGCCTGCAGCGGTCTCGCGGCCGGCCCCCCGGCGGGCCGGGTGCTCCTTGGGGCCCTGGCTGGAGGGCCTCCTCGTGTCCTCTACGCCTCTGAGGCTAGCTGGCCTCGGGTCCTCACGCCCACCGGCGGCGCCGCCGATGACGACGCCGGCACCACCGCTCCAGTCGCCGACTGAGCCTGCGGGGCCTGGACTGGTGGAGGCAGCCCGGTCTAGGATGGGGTGGCCCCTCCCATCGAGGGGCCCGCCTCCTTGCCCGCCTCTTCCTCCGTCTCCTCCTCCACCACCACGACCGACACTAACGCCCGGGAGGATGACCCCCCAACGGGCTCCAAGAGCGGACGAACGTCGGGGAGGTCCGCCAGGCCAGTCGCGGCGTCGTACCACGACAGGGCGTCGTCATCATCCCCGTCGCTGTCATCATTGTCCTCCCCCGAGACCATCTCGGAGGGAGACTCCGCGAGGGGGAGCCCGTCGAGGGCCTGCTGGTGCCGAAGCTTCTTCAACGCCTCCTTCTCCTTGGCCTTGCGGATCGCCGCTTCTTGGCCGTCTCCTTTGTCTGCTTCTTCTGGGACGCATGCTGGCGTCGAGCCTCCCGGGCAGGCTGGTCCTCTGGGACTGGCGGCCGCGTCTCCCGCACCGCAGACAGATCCTGTGCATCGGCCTCGACTAAATCAGAGGAACCCAAAAACAGACGAAATAGACGAACGTGCTAGCAAAAACACTTACCAGAGGCTCGAACCCCTGAATAGGTTGCATGGGGACCTTGTCGACCTCATCCATCTTGAAGTTCCCCACCATCTGACGCGCCCATCGGAGGACCTCCTCGAGGGTGAGGGACTCGTGTGACATCCGGCTCCCCTCCAGTTGCGCCTCCGGTGTCATCTGGTCGAGGCGAAGTCGGCGCTGGCACAACGGCATCACCCTGCGCCGGTGGAACACCGTGGCCACCGCCGTCGCCATCAACCCTCGCAGGCAGAGCTGTTGCAGCGCCGCCAGCAGTGGGTCCAGACGTGGCTTCTCGGCCTCCACGACTCCGTAGGACTAGTTCTCCTCTCGGGCGACCAGCACCCGGCCGGTATACCTCGGCAACTGACTCTCGTCGTTGCGGAGGTAGAACCAGCCGTCGTGCCAGCCGCTGTTCGAGGAGATGAGGTGGGTCGGGATGTACTGATCTGCCCGACCAGACCTCACCTGCAGGACGCAGCTCCTCGCTCGAACTGCGCACCGAAGCCCCTTCTCCCCCGCCTTCTTGGCGAAGAGCTCCGCCTTGAAAAGATGGAGACACAGATTCCACTGCGGCTCCATCCCTAGGTAGCCCTCACAGACCACCGCGAAGATGGCGGCCTGTGCAACGGCGTTGGGGGCGAGATGGTGCAGCTCCACCCGGTAGTAGTGGAGGAGCGCGCGCATGAAGGTGGTCGCCGGCACGCCGAACCCCCGCTCGTGGAAGCAGATGAAGCTAACCACATATCCCTCGGGGGGGTGCCGGCTCCCGGTGGTCGGGCAACGGCGCAATCCACGCCGGCCGCGACCGGCTCATCCTTGGCCACAGCAGTCCATCCTCGACCAGCTCCTCCAGCCTCCTCTCAGTCACCGAGGAGGCGGCCCAGTCGTCGGCGGGGAGGATCTGACTCTTGCCTGCCATTGGCGCTGGGAAAAGCTGTGTGGACGAAGGGGGTGCGACGGCGGCGGCGCTGGATGAAGGCGGAGGGCGCAAGGGGCACAGAGAGCTGTCTAAGGCAAGGGAGGCAAGAACGCAAGAGGCCAGTAGGGGAGGCAGACCCCTAGGCTCTGTTTTTATAGCCCCGACGGAAGCCCAACGGCCGCGCGAAAAGGTAGGAGCGGTTTCTCGCATTTAATGCTCTTACCTAACCGTTTCCCCGAATCTCGCAGAAGTTGGGCGCGTGGCCGTCCCCCACATCGTAACTGTACGCCACGTCGCCTACTACCGCGCTGATCTCGCCCTCCCTCCTAAAAAGACGCGCCCAGCTAACGGGCGGGGCAGGATCCGCGGACGGATATTCCCAGATACCTGGTAAACAGGCTCCTAACCCGCCATAAGTCTCAAGGGAGCGGAAGCTGGCCCTCGACCTGGGTTCGACAGCTGCCCTCGAGCGACAGAGTTAGGGACGACCAGGGATGCGCCCGTACATGGCTAGGGCTCGAGCCACGCTCTCGAGGCACCCCAAGACACATTCGAGGCTATAGGAGGAGGTCGACGTAGGAATCCCCTCGAGGGAGGCACCGGGCCCTCGGATCCCGTCGCAGGGAATCGAGATCCACACGACCACTCCTTGGCATTCTGAAGAGCGCCTCCGGGCCACTAGCCGACTCCTAACGACTGGAGCATGGGCTCACACTCGAATTTCCCCGCTAGTAGCTCGCCGGAGATCGTCGGAACTCGCCCAAACAGGGGTAGTACGGCGTTCCCCACCCCTCCTCCTCCTTCCAAAGGAGGAGCGTGAGGGTCGAACGACAAAAGACGGCCGGGACTCTGATCGACCTCGTGCGTACGAGGCTCGGGGGCTCAACCGCAACGAATCAAACTCAGAAACAAAAAGGCACGGATCCCGCCACCACTAGAAACCATTCCCCAATAGAACGCATAAAAGACCTCGGAGGAGTCTCAACACTCCACCGAGGCCTCGGGGGCTACACTCGGCGGGTGCGCTCGCGCGCCCCCACCGGCAAAAACCACGACGCTACGACTCCAGTTCATCGACTAACAAGCCTCCGGGAGAGTGATCACACACTCACCCGAAGGCTCGGGGGCTACTGTCGGTACCAACAGTATGGGGGTACCCACATCTAACGATAATAAAAAACAAAATGACTAAGCCACAGCAAAAGGCAGCCCGCCTCAACTGCATACCAGGTCCATCTCGTACGAGGCCAGCTTGACAGAGTGCCTCGACTGTGCTCCGGCTCCGACTCGTACGAGGCGCCCTCAACGGGAACGCCTCGACCGCGCCCCGTCCCGCACGACAGGGCACCTCGACCGCATTCCGACTCGCACGAGGCTCGTTCGCCCACCGGGAAAACTCTGACTTGCGTGACCCCGGGTCAGAGCGCTCGACCCCCTCACTTCACCTACCCCAAGACAAAAGTCAGAGCATTTAATGCGATTACCTGCTACCACCTACCGATATGGCCGCAACCAAGATCAACATGGGAGCAACGCCGGTGTCAGTCCTCACTGTTTTACCGCCCATCTTGTGATGGGAGGTGAAATCTGTCACTATGCACACCTTACCGTATACTGTTTATCGTTAGTCACCCTCGAGGAAGGATACGACAAGGCCCCTATTCCGCAATCTCGGGGATTCGGCCTTATCCGTCCGACCTCGACCCAGCCTCGACCTGACCTCGACGCCCAGCACAGTCTGACAGGGAAGGAAGGCCGGTATGGCACGGTGCTCCGGGTCATTTCGCCGTCTCATCCCCGGCGTCACCATGGTGTCCAGGGATGGCCGGCCATTCCCAGGGCACGTCGCTACAGTCACCTCTACAGGATCGACAAAACATCGCCTCAAGGCTCCCAGCACCCTGGCCTCCTCCTACCCTATAAAAGGGCAGGCCAAGACCCTACAAAAGGACACGAACAACAGGCAAGACACAAGTTAAAAGCCAAGTGCCAAGCAATCCAAGACTCCCATCACAGAGATCAACATCTCAAGCAATCATCTTTGTACTCTTATTTCTCTCTTTGAGACTTGGGCTCGCCGCCCTCTCTCACAAGCTTGTAACCCCTACACAAGCACCTCGGTGCAAGGAAATACAAAACTCTCCCCCCCCCCCGCTGGACGTAGGGCCTTCCTTTGCCCGAACCAGGATAAACCCCCGTGTGTTCTTCTTGCATCACCATCCAGGTTAGGGACACGCAGCTCTCACTCGCCGATTTAGGACCCCCATGGGACCGAACACCGACACTATTTGTTTCAAGACAAAAGGAGTAGGCTCCAATAATCGACTTTGCAATGCTTGACCTAACATCCGAGGCTAATTAGTCAACATTTTAGAGCTCCCTCTTTACTTTCGAGGTTAAGATGCTGACTTTTCGTGAAGAGTTTTTTTTCTCATCACAAATTTTTCAAGATATATAGTTGCATTTATGATATGATTTATGTTTCCTAAGGGGTTGCATGTCCTCAAAACTTGGTGCAATTTTTCTCTAGTGGTTACTTTAATTAAAACCATATCCGTAAGTTTTGGTCAAGTTACAAATGATTGTACTCCCTCCGTCCAGGAAAACTTGCAATTCTAGCACAGTATCACGTTTTAGTAGCTTAACTTTGGCCAATTATAGATAAAAAAAGTATCAATGTTTATGATATCAAATAAATATCATTAGATTAATTATGAAATATATTTTCATAATAAATTGATTTGGAGCCATAAATATGAATACTATTCACTATAAACTTGGTCAAACGTGAACTACTTTTTCTGCACGCAACCCATAGTTACATGTTTTTCTGGACGGAAGAAGTACCATAGTCATTCAGTAAAGCATCGACATGGATGATAACGATCCAGTCACGGTCCATAGGAACTAATAAATATTTAAAGACTTCATCGGGAATATAGCGAGCAACAAACCTATCTCCTTTTGTCCTTGATCAAACTTTATATAGTTAGAAGAAATATGCGCACAATGTAAAGGACCTCCATGTGGAGAGTATCAGTGCATATGTTCTTTGCCTTTACAAATGAATAATGTACACATTAGTGGTTGTATTTGTACTTGTCTGCTGCCTCTTGCCTCACAGTGATAAATCTGGATGATAAGCAGACCTGGTACTTTGTTTGTAGCTATTTAGCTTAGTTGGGTTATTATATATAGAAATATTCTGCTTTTCATTGCTAGTATGTGCTTTTCAAACCACCGATTTATGCCCTAATGACTTTTTTGCGAGTGATTTATTTATTTATTAAACGTGATTTATAGATGAGGGGAAAGCTTTTCTGTTTTCTGGCATACTCTGATCGAAGTATTACATATTTCTACTTCACGGAGCACTGCGAAATGTACCTGAAGTGCACAATCACACACAATAAAATACAATAGGTAGCTGCTCCTTAAAATCAATTATTGCATTGTGTACTTGTGATGTATGAAAGTCAAATTGTATCTGGGAAGGCTGCAGAGGCACTAAAGATAGGAGGACACTAAAGATAGGACACATGTTACAACTTGCAATTACACGGTTGTTCGCCTGCGGTCACGGTCGCTGCTGCTACGGTAAATTCTGAGAGGGGAAAAAATCGCAGCTGCAGCCGTTGTGGTTATGGCTTTTTCTTCACTAACATTGTAACCATTGCTTTGTTCCACATCCACTTATTGTACAATCACACACAAATCTCTTGATGGCGCGCGGTTGCATGCTTTTGTAATTAGGGACTTTGACAGGTGTTTACTAACCTGAGGTCGGAGGAGGCGCCAACTAGCAATTCAAAGTCTCCAGCTACACAAAGAGAAGCCGGTACAGCCGGCTCCTCGGTTTAGGATACTCTTAGAGATGGTCTTTATATATTTTTTAAATAGCATTTTTTTAGTTTTGATGCCACCGAAGCCGAAAGAGAGAGAAATAGTAATATGTGAATTGGCAGGATGCATCCTGACAAGGTCAACGGATGTCTGTTGATAGCATGTGTTCGGTGGGCTGCCTGTGATACGGCTGTGGATTAGCCTCTGCTAGCTGGCGCCTGGCAGGCAACTAGACACAGGCGTCTGCAAGATTCAGCCAGTTCGCTTGAGATTATCAGCTAAATTAGTCAATCAGTCAGTAGTGTTTTTTTCTTAAAAAAACCAGTCAGCGGTACTTTCAACCAGCCAGATCAGCCTGTTCGCTTGGGCTGATCTGGCTTGCTAAAAGTACTGCTGGCTGGTTTTTTTAGAGAAAAACACTGCTGGCTGGCTGACTGATTTAGCTGATAATCTCAAACGAATAGGCTAATGCAGACGCCAATGGGGAGGAAGATATAATCAATACAGTATATAATAATAAACGATCGGCTGTTTAATTAATCAATCAACTAAATGACGAATAATAAATTAATTCGGGGTTTTCAGGTGGGCGGTTGCTGTTGAGTGGCGCGCGATGTGATTAGTTAAGTCATCGATCGACGACGCCGACGACGACGCTTTTTGTTCTCCTCGAGGAGATGAGAATGCGAGATGCTCCGCTCGCTCTCGCGATGTCTCTTTCTGCTTCTGTTGCCTCTTGCCTTGTGAATTCTATTCTTATTTCTCCATGACCATGCCTCCTAATCATTGCACCCCGGAATCTGCAGTAATTACTTGCGCTGCCCTTGGTTAAGCTTGGGCTGCCTGATCGACAACTAACCTCATCCATGAAACTTGCACTACATTTTTTTTTGGTCTTGTTGAGGGAAGAAAAAAGCATGACTGCACTGCTTTTTCAACTGATAATGTTCATGGTGCCCAACAACCCTCCGTAGTGTGTACTGTAAAGTCGTATCATTGCTTTCTTCCGCATCCACCTATTGCGTTTATTTTTCACGAACAAATTACAAATCTTAGTATGTCACGGAGTTAAGTGACAGATGACAATTAATTATCACGTGCACTTTGATCGGAGAGGCAAGCCTCACATGCAAATATAACGGCACATAATATATATTTATCAAATATTTTAAAAATATAGTAATATGCTTCATGTTGAAAATGACATATAATCCACTTCAAATAAATATTATAATTCCTTTTCTCTGATCACCCAGAATTGTCAGGTTTTATCACAAGAAGGGTAGCCAAACTAAGGTACGCTCAGTTTTCTATCCTCTCGCCCTATACTCCCTCTGTCAAAAAATTCTTTGACTAAAGGTATATAAAAGAGTACTAACACTCATGATATAAAATAAGTACCATTAGATTAGTTATAGAGTATGTTTTATAATAAATTTATTTAGAGACATATAAATGTTAATATTATTTATTATAAATTTAGTCAAACTTAAGCTAGGTTGGCCTCACGGATCTCGTAGTTGTATTCTTTTGTGGAGGGAGAGAGTACTTGCCATGATTATGTTAGGATTGTATCATGCAAACCTTTTACTGTGACGCCTTTTCTGAGCAATAAGCATGTTGCAATGACCTAGGAACGCTCCAGATCAAGGTTACGCATCAATGCGATGCAACTTCGGTTTTCATGTGGCCAATACATTTTAGCTTCCATCACCTTATAAATAAAGAAAGGGATCGAAATGTGGAGTATCTTGTGAAGAACGATTACATATCCTTGGAATACAAGCGAATCCAAAAGAGATGTGAGCAGATGGAAAAGGATAGATATATGCATGTTTGGTTGGTGATGGAGAGACGAGCGTGACCAAATACTTGCTAGTCAAGTATTTCGCTGGTCGCCACCTTCCCCCCTGCACCTAAAACGAGAGGTTGCTAGGCCACCTTTACCGTTGTGTAACTGAAACTCAAATCTGGTCCACATCAGACTGCAAAAAGCTAGCGTGAGGGGAAAAAATGAAATGGTCCACATCCATCAACCATCATGCATGGTGAGGAGAAGAAGTGTATGTGGTGGTGTGTGGCCATCTTATTCTTACCATCATATACACAACTCAAATTACCTACTTAAGCATGCATGAAGTTGAGGCCTGACCAGGGTGAGTCATGTTCAAGTTGGGATGGTGAACTCTCTGTTTTGGATTAGCGACCTGTTTGATCCACCGATTAAACTTTAGCTGGCTAAATTTAGCTGCTAGGGATCCAAACGACTCAGTTAAAGTTTAGTTTAGTTTAGCTACTTCAACCCAGCTAAACCCAACTAAAGTTTAGCTAAGTCTATTAGCTGGAGGATCCAAACACTCTACTAAAGTTTAGCTGCGAGAACTTTTAGCTGGCTAGGTAGCTAAACTTTAGTTGGGTAGATCCAAATAAGCCCTAGATTGTTGGAAACAGATCAACTGAAAACAGAATAAAATGCAGCATGTCGCCAACAGGAAGGGAAAAACAATCCCGGAATAGGAGCAGAACAAAAGGACCAGGGCCACCAGGGGGTTCTGTTTGGTGGAGGCGAATGCGACCAAATACTCGCATGTCAAGCGTTTCGTTTTCAGGCTTATGCATGCTTTGTGCTGCACCTAAAACGAAAAGTTGCTAGGCGACCTTTTCGCCGTTCGTTGGATAACTGAAACTCGAAGTGGTATCCAGTCCCCTCTATCCGTCAAGGCGAGCGGAGAGGTGCATGGTCATCCTCATGTAAGCACGCGGTCACAGAATTCAAGTTGAGATTCATCTTCAACCTTTTCTTTTCTTTTCTTTCATTCATATTTATTATTATACTAAAAAAGAAAAAAGGAAACGAGCCATCCACTCACATCAAGTTGACAAGAAAAAATGTACTGCAAATTTCTGTATTTGATTGGAAGTTTGCTGTTGCCTTCTGGAGATAAGCCCGGCCGGGGGGCGGGTCCAGGCGCTGAGGCGCCAGTGTCCTCATCGAGCTTTGGTGTGGTGTGAGCAGGAGGGTCCAAACCGGGCAACGGTAACCGCTCACCTACCGTACCGGCCGGCGCAGCGGATGGGAATGGGGGATCAGCAATTCAGCGTCAGCCATGCCGCCCACGGCTGCACTGCACGACACACACACCGACACACGCCTCGCCTCCCCTCCCCTCGACCCCCGTACGCTGTCCTTAGACAAGTCTCAGTGAAATTTTATGTCACTATTTTTAACACATCTAGATTTTAAAAATAGTACAGAAAAGTCTCTACTCCTATAAAATTTTTATCATCTCTCTTCATTAATATGGTGTCACATCAGCATAAATAATGCTCATGAAACTCTGATAAAACCCATTGAGACTGGCCTTAGCAGCATGTGGGGTGGGGAGAAGGATGGATCGTGCTTGCTCGTGCGTGCCCCCGCCCGCCTCTGCACCATGCTCCCTCCGTTCCTAAATATCCGTCGCTGTTGGTGTACGTGCTGCAAATTTGACTTGATTATAGAAAAATATGTGTAATATTTGTTTTTCTAAGTAATTTTATTAAAAAACTAGATTCAAATATCTTTTCAATGATACTAATTATGTATCATAAATATTAATATTTTTTAATATACATTAAGTCAAAAGGATGGAGGGAGTAACAGCTACCAACGGGATTTCATTCATTCTCTTTGCTTCGGCAGCATCTTCTGGACAGAGTTTTTTTGTGATTATATTAAATATATAATTTATTTAGTCGGCCGTTGCTAGGTTTTTACTTTAAAAAAGGATTGAGGCGTCTTACTCATGCGGTGCTGTTAAGGGCAATAGTGCAGGGGCTCCATCTTTCTGACTTGCAACTTTCGTAAAGTACCGGTGATTGCGATGGATCAACTACTGTAAGCTTATTGTACCTTAGCTGATACAGCGTTTGGCTTTCCTCTTTTTTTTTTTTCCTGAAACAGCTGTGTCGGTGTTCGGTCCCGTGGGGGTCCTAAGCCGACGAGTGAGTGCTGCGTGTCCCTAACCTGGATGGTGATGCAAGGAGAACACACGGGGGGTTTATCCTGGTTCGGGCAGAAAGAAGGCCCTACGTCCAGCGGGGGGAGAGAGTTTTGTATTTCCTTGCACCGAGGTGCTTGTGTAGGGGTTACAAGCTTGTGAGAGAGGGCGGCGAGCCCAAGTCTCAAAGAGAGAAAAAAGAGTACAGAGGTGATTGCTTGAGATGTTGATCTCTAGGTTGGGAGCTTTGGATTGCTAGCACTTGGCTTTGGGCTTGTGTCTTGCCTGTTGTCCGTATCCCCTTGTAGGGTCCTGGCCTGCCCTTTTATAGGGTAGGAGGAGGCCAGGACACCGGGGAGCCTTGAGGTGATGTTTTGTCGGTCCCTGTAGAAGTGGCTGTAGCGGCGTGCTCCAGGAATGGCCGGCCATCCTTAGACACCATGGTGACGTCGGGGATGAGACGGCGAAATGACCCGGAGTTCTGTGCCACGCCAGCCTTTCTTCCCTGTCGAACTGCGCTGGGCGTCGAGGCTGGGTCGAGGCCGGGTCAAGGCTAGACGGATAAGGCCGAATCTCCGAGATCGCGGAATACGGGCCTTGTCGTATCCTCTCTCGAGGGTGACTGACGATAAACAGTACATGGTAAGGTGTGTATAGTGACAGGTTTCACCCCCCATCACGGGATGGGCGGTAAAACAGTGAGGACTGACACCGGCGTTGCTCCCACGTCGATCATGGTTGTGGCCATGTCGGTAGGTGATAGCAGGTAATCGCATTAAATGCTCTGACTTTTGTCTCGGGGTAGGTGAACAGAGTGGGTCGAGTGCTCCGACCTGGGGTCATGCGAGTCGGAGTTTTTCTGGTGGCCGAACGAGCCTCGTGCGAGTTGGAGTGCGGTCGAGGTGCCCTGTTGTACGAGACGGGGCGCGGTCGAGGCGTTCCCGTCGGGGGTGCCTCGTACGAGTCGGAGTTGGAGCGCGGTCAAGGCACTCCGTCGAGCTAGCCTCGCACGAGACGGACCCGGTACACGGTTGAGGCGGGCTGCTTTTTGCTGTGGCTTAATCGTTTTGTTTTTTTATTATCGTTGATTGTGGGTACCCCCATACTGTTGGTACCGACAGTAGCCCCCGAGCCTTTGGGTGAGTGTGTGATCACTCTCTCAAAGGCTTTATCAGTTAATGAACTGGAGTCGTAGCGTCGTGGTTTTTTTCCGCCGGGTGTAGCCCCCGAGGCCTCGGTGGAGTGTTGGGACTCCTCCGAGGTCTTTTTATGCGTTCTATTGGGGAATGGTTTCTAGTTGTGGCGTGATCTGTGCCTTTTTGCTTAGAGTTCGGTTTGTTGCGGTCGAGCCCCCGAGCCTCGTACGCACGAGGTCAATCAGAGTCTCGGCCGTCTTTTGTCGTTCGACCCTCACGCTCCTCCTTTAGGAAGGAGGAGGGGTGGGGAACGCCGTACTACCCCTGTTTGGGCGAGTTCCGACGATCTCCGGCGAACTACTAGCGGGGGGATTCGAGTGTGAGCCCGTGCTCCATTCGATAGGAATCGGCTAGCAGCCCAGAGGCGCTCTCAAGAATGTCAAGGAGTGGTCGTGTAGATCTCGATTCCCTGTGACGGGATCCGAGGGCTCGGTGCCTCCCCCCGAGGGGATTCCTACGTCGACCTTCTCCTTCAGCCTCGAATACGTCTTGGGTTGCCTCGAGAGCGTGGCTCGAGCCCTGGCCATGTACGGGCTCATCCCTGGTCGTCCCTAACTCCGTCGCTCGAGGGCAGCTGTCAAACCCTGGTCGAGGGCCAGCTTCCGTTCCCTCGATACTCGTACCGGGCTCGGAGCCCGTTTCCCAGGTATCTAGGAATATCCGTTCACGGATCCCTGCCCTGCCCGTTAGCCGGGCGCGCCTTTTTAGGAGGGGAGGCGAGATCGGCGCGGTAGTGGGCGACGTGGTGTACGGTTACGACGTGGGTAGTGGCCATGTGCCCTATTCCTGCGAGATTTGGGGAAACGGTTAGGTAAGGGCATTAAATGCGAAAACCGCTCCTACCTTCTCGCGCGGCCGTTGGGCTTCCGCCGGGGTTATAAGAGCAAGGCCTGGGGGTCCGCCTCCCCCACATGCCCTTTGCGTTCTTGCCTTCCTTGCCCTAGACAGCTCTCTGTGCCCCTTGCGCCCTCCTGCCTTCATCCAGCGCCGCCGCCGTCGCCCCACCCTTTTTGTCCGCACAGCTTCCCGGTATCAATGGCAGGCAAGGGTCAACTTCTCCCCGCCGACGACTGGGTTGCCTCCTCGGTGACGGAGAGGAGGCTAGAGGAGCTGGTCGACGACGGCTTGCTACGGCCGAAGACGAGCCGGTCGCGGCCGGAGTGGATTGCGCCGCCGTCCGACCACCGGGAGCCGGCACCCCCTAAAGGATACGTGGTTAGCTTTATCTGCTTCCACGAGCGGGGGTTCGGCGTGCCGGTGACCGCCTTCATGCGGGCGCTTCTCCACTACTATAAGGTGGAGCTGCACCACCTCGCCCCCAATGCCGTCGCGCAGGCCGCCATCTTTGCTGCGGTCTGCGAGGGCTACCTGGGGATGGAGCCACAGTGGAATTTGTGGCTCCATCTCTTCAGGGCGGAGTTCTTCGCCAAGAAGGCAGGGGAGCGAGGGTCGAGGCGCGTGGTGCGAGCGGGGAGCTGCGTCCTGCAGGTAAGGTCCGGTCGCACCGACCAATACATCCCGGCCCAACTCATCTCCTCGAACAGCGGCTGGCACGATGGCTGGTTCTACCTCCGCAACGACGAGAGTCAGTTGCCGAGGTATACCGGTCGGGTGCTAGTCGCCTGAGAGGAGAATTGGTCGTACGGAGTCGCGGAGGCCGAGAAGCCGCGACTGGACCCGCTGCTGGCGGCGCTGCAATAGCTTCGTCTGCGAGGGTTGACGGCGGCAGTGGTGGCCACGGCATTCCATCGGCGCAGGGTGATGCTGTTGTCCCAGCGTCGACTTTGACTCGACCAGATGACACCGGAAGCGCCACTGGAGGGGAGCCGGATGTCGCACGAGTCCCTCACCCTCGAGGAGGTCCTCCGGTGAGCGCACCGGATGGTGGGGAACTTCAAGGCGGAGGACGTCGACAAAGTGCCGATGCGGCCTACCCAGGGGTTCGAGCCTCTGGTAAGTGCGTTTGTTAACATATTTGTTTATTTCATCCCTTTTCAGATTCTTTCGATTTAGTCGAGGTCAATCCGTAGGACTTGTCGGTGGTGAGGGAGACGCGGCCGCCGCTCCTAGAGGACCAGCCGGCTCGGCAGGTGCGACGCCAGCAGGCGTCCAAGAAGAAGAAGAAGAAGGACGCCACCAAGAAGCGCCAAATCTGCAAGGCCAAGGAGTGGGAGGCGCTGATGAAGCGTCGATGCCAGCAGAGCCTCGAGGGGCTTCCCCTCGAGGAGTCCCCCTCTGAGACTGTCTCGGGGGAGGATGACGACGACGACGACGACAGTGACGGGGATGACGACGCCCTGTCGCGGTACGATGCCGTGACCAGGCTGGCGCCCCTTTCTAGAGCCCATCGGGGGTTCGTCCTCCCAGGCGTCGGGGGCTAGTCCCCGTGACCGTCGTGGAAGAGGACGAAGTGGAGGAAGAGGCGGGCGAAGAGGCGGGCCCCTTGATGGGAGGGGCCGCCCCATCCCGGACCCCGCAGGAGGGGTCGACGGTGCCGCCCCCACAAGTCCAGGCCCCGCGGGCTCAGCCGGCGGTTGGGACGGCGGCGCCGGCGTCGTCATCGGGGGCACCGCCCGCGGGCGTGAGGACCCGAGGCCAGCTGGCCTCGGAGGCGCAGAGGACCCAAGGCGACCCCTCAACCAGGGCCCCAAGGAGCACCCAGTCCGTAGGGGGGGCAGCGGTGAGGCCACCGCAGGCGGCATCGGGGGTTCTGACCGGCCGGGGTCGAGGCCCCTGCTGCCCATTTCTGGGTAAGGTTTCATGCCTCGTCTTTCGTTGCCTTAACGGTCCTGTTTCTGATGTTTTTTCTTACTTCACAGGCTTAAGCGCAAGGCGGAGCTAGTGGGGCTGACCCCCGCGAAGTCGCTCCGGGCGAGTGCCGTCGTCATCAATCGGACGGCGGCGGACGACTTCGCCTGGGTCGAGAGGCTTCAGGCCGCGAAGGAGCGCCTGAAGCAGCAGGAGGCGACGGCCTAGGCTGAGGCGGGCACGGTCACCGGTTCCGGCCCTGCCGCACAGGGGTCGGGACCGTCAGAAGTGGCGGCGCCCAGCGCGGGCGGGGCGGAGCCGGGGTAGACGTCGACCGCCGAGGCTACCGTTGAGGCCACAGCGGCCGAGGCATCCACCCGCGACGTGGGGCAGGAGGATGTGGACGAGGTGATGGTGGAGGTCCCGCTAGAGGCGGGACAAGAGGCGGCACAGCCGGAGACGCTGCAGCCGCGGCAGGACTCACCGGCGGAGCCGGCGGCTGCGGTGGAGGGTGGGGCTGTCGTGCCCCCGCCCGTGGTCCCAGAGGAGGAGGTGCCAGCGACCGAGGGGGCAGCCCTGGCGGAAGGGTCGACCCCGGCCATGGTCGACCCCACCCTCGACGACTCCCCGATCAACAAGGGGAAACAGGTGGTGGGAGTCAAGGAGGTCGAGGCCGTGGACCATGCTGGTCCCTCGGTGGCGATCGATGGGGCCGGATCTGCGGGTCAGGCCGGTCCTTCCGCAGGGCCGGAGAGCGCCCCGGCTGGACCGCCGTCCGGGTGGCCGGACCTCGCCGCGCTGGCCCTGGTATGGGCGGAGGAGGAGATACCGCGCTGGGGGGATCGTCCCTTGAGTTCAGGGACGCTTCCAACCCCAGCGCGGAGCCCGTCTTCGCCCTGAATGATGGAGACGAGGTGCATCATTGGGAGTACCTCGAGGGTGTCCGGTGACACATAGAGCGATCGCTTCGAGTGGCGACGGAGGCCGTGTCACGAGGCATGCGAGACGTCACGGAGGTAAGTTTGGTTTAATGGTTCTTTTTTGCTATCCTTTTGCTATCCTTTTGCCCCCTTTCTTTGGTTCTAACTTCTTTGGTTTTTCGAACCGTGGTCAAGAGCTTAAGGAGCGCTCCCGCCGCAAGTCGCTCTTCATCCGAAATGAGAGCGGCGTGTGGGCGGCGCTTGCTCGGCAACGGGCTCTGGTCGAGGAGGCCAACAAGCGGCTTTCTGATTAGAGTGCCGAGACGGCCGAGCTGCGCGTCGCCTACATGACGGTCAAGGAGGAGGCAGTGCAGGCCTGGGTGGCCAAGGCCGTGGCGCGTGAAGACGTGACCAAGGCCCGGGAGGAGGCAGCCAAGGCCCGCGAGGATCTCGTGCCCCTGTCAGCACGGGTGAAGGAGCTCGAGGAGGACGTCGCCCTGGTCAGCGGGCATCATGACACCCTCAATGTCCAGATCGGGCAGGTAACCGCTCGCTTCGGGGCCCTGAAGGACGAGGTCGCGGCGCTGAGTGGAGCCGTCCAGGAGAAGGACGAGGCTCTCTCGAACGCCCGCCAGGAGATTGAGACGTTGAGGGCGGCCATTCGTGACAGGGATGGCGCTCTCCAGGCGCTCGAGAGGACATGTGGGGGACTTCACGACGAGGTCGTGGGCTAGCAGACCCACTCCGAGGGTGAGTATTTGTGCTATGGCCTTGGCGTCGAGGTCCCGTACTTGTGCTAACTAGACAATTGTGTTCCAGAGTTGGAGAGGGAGCAGCGGGTAGCTCAGGCGGCGGCCAACTCCTTCCAGAGCCTCTTTGAGGTCGAGGCCCAGCGGACTCAGGTGCTCCTGGGCGCGATCTCCTCCGTGTGTGACAGCCTGGGGGTCGAGCTCGATGCTGATACTGAGGAGGACGCCCCGGGGAACTCCTTTGTCCGCCGGATGGTGGCGCTGGGCCGCCTTGTCCGGGAAAGGATACGGGGCAGCCTTCACCACGGCGTGAAGAGAGCGCTGGCCGTCGTTCGGTCTGGGTTCGTGTATGACATGGAGCTTGTTGCTGATGGCTTTATCACCGACCCGGACCGGACGGACGAGGAGAACGAGGATGCCTGCCTGGACCTGATCGGAGCCGCCGAGGAGCCTGGAAGCCGCTTGGCCAAGCTTTTTGAAGCCGAGGTGGTTCCGCCCACCGACGACGAGGGCCTGTGAGCCAAATCTGGGCACAAGGTCCCATGTAATAAGTTAGTGTTTTGAATTTTGGTCGTAGTGGCCTCGGAGGCCTTGAGCACTCGAAGCGTAAACCTGCACTAGTTATTTAAGTTTTGTTCGAGCTTTTCTTCTGCTTGAATCGTGTTTTCGCATGATTTACTTAGCACGTCATCACGCCTTTGAGCGTAAGGGAGTGAGTGGAGGTACCGCAGCCTCGGAGGCGTGAGTGACCTCGCGGCTCGACTGCCCTCGAACTCTAGGGTGCTCTTGCGGCCTCGCAGATCATGTAAGAACCTAATTTAAGCGACGGGGGATGTACTCCTTTTCAAAGTTATGAACCACCATTAGGTCTACTTAGCGTGCGGTCGTGCCCCTAGGCGTGAGGGGTGAATGGAGGTACCGTAGCCTCGGAGGCGTAAGTGATCTCGTGGCTCGAGAGCCCCTTTGAGCCTCAGGGCGCTCTCGCAGTGTTGTCGACTTAAGTGGCAGTTCTTTAATTTTGAAAAAAGAGTACAAGTTTTTTCGGGGACTGGGGGTTCCCCCCTTGTAGCCCCCGAGGGAGGGTCGATTCTAGGAGAATAGAGTCGATCCTTCCTGGTTGTTTGTAAGGCGAAACTTTGAACACTGTTGTATTCTTTATTAATGAGATTGAAAAGAAATTACAGAGCCTCGAGGCTTTTTAAGGGAAAAAGCGACGTAGCTGTTCAATGTTCCAAGCGTTGGTGAGGATTTCGCCCTTCTCGTTGGATAGCTTGTAGGTGCCCGGCTTTAGTACTTCTACGATGATGTATGGTCCTGTGCCGTCCCTTGGTGTTCTGGCTTAGTCGTAGCACCAGATCACCGACGTTGAGGTCGCGCCTGCGGATGTGTCTGTCGTGGTAGCATCAGAGACCTTGCTGGTACCTGGCAGAATGTAACAGAGCCACATCTCGGGCTTCCTCGAGCTGGTCGAGGGCGTCCTCTCTTGTGGCGTCGTTATTTCTCTCGTTGTAGGCCTTTAACCTTGGGGATCCATATTCTATGTCAGTTGGGAGCATAGCCTCAGACCCGTAGACGAAGAAAAATGGAGTGAACCCCGTGGCTCGACTCGGCGTTGTTCTTAGGCTCCACAGGACCGAGGGAAGCTCGGCAGCCCATCCCTTGCCATGTTTGTTTAGCTTGTCAAAGATTCTGGGTTTCAGGCCTTGTAGGACCATGCCGTTGGCACGTTCCACTTGGAGGTTTGTTTTTGGATGAGCAATGGCCGACCAGAGCACACGGATGTGGTGGTTGTCGCAGAAATCCAGAAACTTTTTACCAGTAAATTGGGTGCCATTGTCTGTGATGATACAGTTGGGAACCCTAAAGCGGTGGATGATGTTGGTGAAAAAGAGCACAGCTTGCTCGGACCTGATGCTGGTGATAGGGTGGGCCTCAATCCACTTGGAGAATTTGTCGATGGCAACGAGCAAGTGGGTGAAGCCGCCGGTTGTCCTTTTCAAGGGTCCGACAAGGTCGAGCCCCCAAACGGCAAATGACCATGTGATGGGAATGGTTTGCAGGGCATGTGCTGAAAGATGGGTCTGTCTCGCATAGTACTGGCAACCTTTGCATGAGCGTACTAGCTTGACAGCGTCGGAGACCGCGGTCGGCCAATAGACAAGGGTTCGAGGCGCTGCGTGATGACCACAAGCCCCCGAGTGTAGATCGTTGAGCAGGTCTCTGCCTTCCTCATTCGTGATGCAGCGTTGGAGGACGCCAGTAGGGCTGCGGCGGTACAGCTCCCTACTGTCACCAAAGATCACAAAGGTTTTGGCCCGGTGAGCGATCCATCGAGCCTCAGTCTTATCTGAGGGGAGGTCCCCTTGGATGAGATGGTCGAGGTACAGAACACGCCAGTCAGGCTCGGGGTCATATGGTGGGGTCGAGCCTTCCACCTGCATTGCTTCAGCCCCGGTCGAGGGGGCTTCTGCCTCAGGTGGAGGGTCGAGTGACGGCCCGTCGACCCCTCCATCTGACCCAAGGTCGACGGATGGTTGCTGGAGATCTTTTGCGAAAACGTCTGGTGGAACCGTAGTTCGGTTGGACGCGATTTTCGCCAGTTCATCGGCGGCCTCATTATACCTGCGTGCGATGTGGTTGAGCTCAAGGCCGTGAAACTTGTTCTCAAGGCGCCGCACCTCTTCGCAGTAGGCTTCTATCTTGGGATCGCGGCAGCTCGAGTTCTTCATGACCTGGTCGATCATGAGCTAGGAGTCGCCTCGAACGTCAAGGTGTCGGACCCCGAGTTCAATGGTAATTCTCAGACCCGTGACGAGCGCCTCGTATTCAGCGATGTTATTCGACGCAGGGAAATGAAGCCGGATGACATAACGCATGTGAACCCCGAGGGGCGAGATGAAGAGCAAACCCACGCCTGCTCCCGTTTTCATCAATGACCCGTCGAAGTACATGGTCCACAGTTCAGCCTGGAGCTGTACCGGGGGGAGTTGAGTGTCGGTCCATTCTGCTAGGAAATCTGTTAACACTTGTGATTTAATAGCTTTGCGCGGCGCATAAGAGAGGGTCTCACCCATGAGCTCGACGGCCCATTTGGCGATTCTACCCGAGGCTTCCCGGTTCTGGGCTATCTCTCCCAGGGGGAAAGAAGAAACCACAGTGACCGGGTGGCCCTCGAAGTAGTGACGGAGTTTGCGCCGTGTCAAGACGAAGGCATATAGCAGCTTCTGGATTTGTGGGTATCGTACCTTGGTTTCCGAGAGCACCTCGCTAATGAAATAGAGTGGCCTCTGGACGAGCAAGGTATGTGCTTCCTCAGTCCTCTCGACAACCAAGACTGTGCTGACTACTTGTGTTGTCGCGGCGACATAAAGTAGGAGCGGTTCTCCTAGGGTCGGAGGGACGAGGATAGGTGAATTAGTGAGTGTAGCTTTGAGCTTTGCAAGAGCTTCTTCGGCCTCGAGGGTCCATGAAAAGTGCTCCGATTTCTTCAGGAGGCGGTATAGAGGGAGTGCCTTTTCGCCGAGGCGTGAAATAAAGCGACTGAGCGCCGCCAAGCAGCCCATGACCCTCTGTACACCCATCAGATCTCGGATGGGGCCCATCTTGGTTATCGCAGTGATTTTTTCTGGGTTGGCCTCGATGCCACCCTTAGAGACGATGAACCCCAAAAGCATACCTCGAGGAACGCCAAAAACGCATTTCTCAGGATTGAGCTTGATGTTCTTTGCCCGGAGGCATTTGAATGCAACGTCGAGGTCGTTTACCAAATCATCGGCTTGTTTGGTCTTGACAATGATGTCATCGACGTAAGCCTCGACGGTTGGTCCGATGTGTTCCCTAAAAACGTGTTGCATGCATCGCTGGTACGTAGCCCCTACGTTCCGGAGACCGAAAGGCATAGTAACGTAGCAATACATGCCGAATGGGGTAATGAACGAAGTTGTGAGCTGGTCAGACTCTTTCATTTTGATGTGGTGGTAGCCGGAGTATGCATCTAGGAATGAGAGAGTTTCACATCCCGCAGTGGAATCAATGATTTGATCAATACGTGGTAAAGGAAAAGGAACTTTCAGACATGCTTTATTTAAACTAGTATAGTCTACACACATCCTCCACTTTCCACTCTTTTTCTTAACTAATACAGGATTAGCTAACCACTCGGGATGATGAACCTCCTTGATGAACCCGGCCACCAACAGTTTGTGTATCTCCTCACCGATGACCTTGCGCTTCTCCTCGTCGAAGCGGCGCAAGCGTTGCTTCACCGGTTTGGAGCCGGCGCGGATCTCCAAGGCGTGCTCGGCGACTTCCCTAGGTATGCCCGGCATATCCGAGGGACTCCACGCAAAGATGTCGATGTTTGCGCGGAGAAAGTCGACGAGCACTGCTTCCTATTTGGGATCGAGGGTGGCGCTGATGCTCAACGCCTTTCCCTTGGGATCGGCGGGGTCGAGGGGCACGAGCTTGACGTCCTCCGCGGGCTCGAAGTTGCCGGCATGGCATTTGGGGTCGGGGATCTCATTGGCCAGACCATCAAGGTCCGCCGCCAAGGTTGCCGACTCCAAAACAGCCTCGCCGTGCTCGACGCACTCGACGTCGCACTCGTAGGCGTGTTCGTACGAGGGCCCTATGGTTATGACACCATTTGGGCCTAGCATCTTGAGCTTGAGGTAGGTGTAGTTCGGGACCGTCATGAACCTAGCATAACATAGACGCCCAAGGATGGCGTGGTACGTTCCATGGAATTCGACCACCTCGAAAGTGAGGGTCTCCTTTCTGAAGTTGGAAGGAGTGCCAAAACAGACAGGCAGATCGACCCGGCCGACAGGTTCTGCCCGTTTCCTTGGCATAACTCCGTGGAAGCCCCCGATGCTGGGTTGGAGGCGCGTCCTCTCGATCCCCAGGAGGTCGAGGGTCTAAGCGTAGATGATGTTGAGGCTGCTTCCGCCGTCCACGAGTACCTTGGTGAGGCGCGTGTTGGCGATGATGGGATCAACAACAAGCGGGTAGACTCCTGGATTGGAGACGTAGTCAGGATGGTCATCACAGTCGAAAGTGATGGCCACCTCAGACCAGTCAAGGAAGTGGGGGATCGCCGGCTGTACGGAGAAAACCTCACGCCGTTCTCGTTTGCGCTGGCGCATCGAGAGGCGGGTCGAGGGTCCTCCGTAGATCATGAAGCAGTCGTGGATCTCGGGGAACCCCCCATCCTTGTCATCACCCTTGGGATCTTCCTTCTTATCGTCCTTCTTGACTCCTATGCCTTCAAAGTACCTACGGAGCATGTGACAGTCCTCGAGGTTATGGTTTGTGGGCCCCTTGTGGTAGGGACACGGCTCTTTGAGCATTTTGTCGAAGATGCCCCCGCCGGGGGGCCCTCGAGGTTTCTTGCACTCGACAGCAGCGACAAGTTCGTCGGCCGGGGCCTCGAGCTTGCCCTGCTGGTTCTTCTTCTTTCTCCGGTTGTTCCTCTTAGAGCCCCGCCTGGAGCCCGCGAGATCGTCGACCTTCTGCTTCCCTTTGTCCTGGTCACCGCCAAAGATAGCACCAACTGCCTCCTCGCCGGCGGCAAAGTTGGTGATGATGTCCATCAATCCGTTGGTAGTGTGTGGGGTGTTACGGCCCAACTCTCAGACCAACTCTTTGCAGGTGGTACCAGAGAGGAAGGCCATGATCACGTCGGAGTCAGTGACATTGGGGAGCTCGGTGCGTTGCCTGGAGAAACGCCGGATGTAATCCCGGAGGGATTCACCCAGCTATTGCTTGCAACTCCGGAGGTCCCATGAGTTGCCGGGGTGCATGTAGGTCCCTTTGAAGTTTCCCTTGAACACCCTCACGAGATCATCCCAGTCGTGGATCTGTCGAGGCGGAAGATCCTCGAGCCAGGCTCGAGCGGTGTCGGACAGGAACAGGGGGAGTTGTCAGATGATGACTCGGTCGTCGGTGGCCCCACCCAGTTGACACGCCAAGCGGAAATCAGCGAGCCAAAGTTCGTATTTGGTCTCGCTGTTGTACTTGGTGAGAGTCATGGGAGGGCGAAACCGTGCCGGGAGTATCGTTTCTCGTATGGCCTTGCTAAAGACCCGGGGACCCGGTGGCTCGGGCGACGGGCTTTGATCTTCTGAGCTGTCGTAGCGCCCGCCTCTGTGCACAAGGTAACCTCGAGCCACACCATCACCGTGTTTGCGCGTGCGGCGCTCGACGATGTTGCCACGGGTGTCTCGAGGTTCATGGTCGTTGGCGATGTGCTCGGGGACAGGCGCCGCCCGGTTTCGCCGGGCAGGCTCGGGATGAACCGAGGCCTCTCTCTCCTATCAGGAGGGCTCGACGAGCCGCTCCGAGGCTGGCTCGTGTCGCCTCGAGGCGGAGCTCTCGGCCTGCTGCATAGCAGCGGTCTCGAGGAGTTCTCGGATTTCATCTCGAGCTCGACGGGCGTTGGGGTTTGACGGCTCGGGCATGTTGCGGAGAAGCATGGCGGCGGCGACGACGTTCTAGCTGGCTCGAGCGAAAATCGAGGGGTCAATCGCCCGGTCGTCGTCGATGCGATGATTGACGTCACGAGCCCTTTCGCGAGCTCTCCCGCCATGTGCGTGTGCCGCACGCTGATGCTCAAGGGTTTGTTGGAGTAGGCGTAGGTTTTCTCGATCCTCGTCGAGCCTGTCCTGCAACTCATGAATTTGCTCGAGCTGCATTCCTTGATCCACAAGGAATTGAGCCTCATCTCGCTTGGCAGGGAGCTCGACATGAGGTGGTGTGTGCCTTCCTTCAACTAGCTCCTCGTCCTCCGAATCCGACGTGCTTGCCTCATCGATGTTGAAGCACTCGTGGGTCAGATCATAGGTGTCGTCAGCAGAGTCGGAGTCAGGAGCACCGAAGTAGTAGTATGATAGAGGAATGTGAGATCGTTGCAAATCATCTCTGTGGTTGCAACGTTGAGAAGCAGCCACACAGGGCTCTGCTTCTGGCGTCTCCGTAGAGTCCAGATAGTCAGAAGCTGGCGTGGATGCAACGAGGTCCAGAGTGGAGCGTAGATGGTGCCCGAGGAGTTCCTCGTAAGCACTCATACTAGTGCTTACAGAGGAAGCGTACGCCCGGGTAACCGAGTGTAGCCCAAATGGGAATGTTGATGGAGATATCGTTGTTCACGTTGAAGTGGTTGGACCGGGTAGCGGCGGTGTCTCACCGGACGGGGGAGCGGCGGAATTCTCCGTCGGCATCTTACCCTCAGCCAAGCTCATCCTACACAGATCCTCAATGAGGAAATCTGGGTTGGCGTCTGGCTGAGAGGCGCCAGATCGGGGAATCCCACCACCCTCCGTGAGGTGAAGACGGCGGTTGCACCGGGCTCGTCGTCGTCTGGCGGCTCGCGCCTGTCGAGAGCGATGATACTGGCGCAGTGCTCCCCTGGGCTGGGAGAGCTCGTAATCCTCGTCGGTCGGGTGCCTGGGCGGGAGGAGGACCATATCGTAGCCGTGGCCAAGCGACATGAACTCCAAACTCCCGAACCAGATCACCGTGGCCAACGGGAGAGGACATTCGGGGTCAGTCATCCAGGAAAGAATGGCGGGAAAACGATGTTGGCACGCAGCGTCCCCTGCCTGGCGCGCCAACTGTCAGTGTTCGGTCCCGTGGGGGTCCTAAACCGACGAGTGAGTGCTGCGTGTCCCTAACCTGGATGGTGATGCAAGGAGAACACACGGGGGTTTATCCTGGTTCGGGCAGAAAGAAGGCCCTACGTCCAGCGGGGGGGGGAGAGTTTTGTATTTCCTTGCACCGAGGTGCTTGCGTAGGGGTTACAAGCTTGTGAGAGAGGGCGGCGAGCCCAAGTCTCAAAGAGAGAAAAAAGAGTATAGAGGTGATTACTTGAGATGTTGATCTCTAGGTTGGGAGCCTTGGATTGCTGGCACTTATCTTTGGGCTTGTGTCTTGCCTGTTGTCCGTATCGCCTTGTAGGGTCCTGGCCTGCCCTTTTATAGGGTAGGAGGAGGCCAGGACACCGGGGAGCCTTGAGGTGATGTTTTGTCGGTCCCTATAGGAGTGGTTGTAGCGGCGTGCTCCAGGAATGACCGGCCATCCTTGGACACCATGGTGACGTCGGGGATGAGACGGCGAAATGACCCGGAGCTCTGTGCCACGCCGGCCTTTCTTCCCTGTCGAACTGCGCTGGGCGTTGAGGCTGGGTCGAGGCCGGGTCGAGGCCGGACGGATAAGGCCGAATCTCCGAGATCGTGGAATACGGGCCTTGTCGTATCCTCTCTCGAGGGTGACTGGCGATAAACAGTGCATGGTAAGGTGTGTATAGTGATAGGTTTCACCCCCATCACGGGATGGGAGGTAAAACAGTGATGACTGACACCGGCGTTGCTCCCACGTCGATCATGGTTGTGGCCATGTCGGTAGGTGGTAGCAGGTAATCGCATTAAATGCTCTGACTTTTGTCTCGGGGTAGGTGAACAGAGTGAGTCGAGTGCTCTGACCCGGGGTCATACGAGTCGGAGTTTTTCTGGTGGCCGAACGAGCCTCGTGCGAGTCGGAGCGCGGTCGAGGTGCCCTGTTGTACGAGACGGGGCGCAGTCGAGGCGTTCCCGTCGGGGGTGCCTCGTACGAGTCAGAGTTGGAGCGCGGTCGAGGCACTCCGTCGAGCTGGCCTCGCGCGAGACGGACCCGGTACACCGTTGAGGCGGGCTGCTTTTTACTGTGGCTTAATCGTTTTATTTTTTATTATCGTTGATTGTGGGTACCCCCATACTGTTGGTACCGACAAGTTGAGCGTTGGTTTTTGTGAAAAATGTTGTGGACAAGTGTTTATATATAGATATACATAGCTGTTAAAATCATAAATTTATTGTATGGTTTTATAACTTTTTATCATTCTGCTTTTATCGGTTTGATTCTATAATTTTGATAAATATGATCATATTAGTCATGATCCTACTCCCTCCGTTCTAAATTATAAGTCGCTTTGACTTCTTTGGTATATCTATTTTGCTATACATCTTGATAAATAATATATCTAGACGCATAGCAAATTGGATGAGTCAGAAAAGTCAAAATGACTTATAATTTGGAAAAAGAGAGTATAATTTAGGATTTTATCACTAGAGTTCGGATCCAACTTAGGATCAGCGATTTTATAATAACCCTACGTACATGTCTGTTAAGCCAACATTCATTTCGTCAACGTAGGACATGGGAATGCCGCGATTGACATGGACTTGAGCTAGGCTGGAGGCAGGATTGCGTGATTGCCAATTCCCAACTCTTACCATTGTCTGATTTTTTTTCTCTTTTTCTGATTTTTTTATTTTTGTCACTACCATATTGGATTTATGTCTCATTGTTCCCTTTAAATGTGGATTAGAAGTATAAACAGCTATGGAAAAATATCTGTACTAACACGGACGGACGGACGAAATGGAGGTGTTGGCGTAGCATGTCTGTCGGAGAAAAAAGACGAGGGCAACCTAGGCTACGACAGCATATATTCCTGTCGCCCTTAGACAGCATGGATCAGCATGTAATGTATCCTACTTAAATACTCTGCACTGTACGGAGTACATGACAAACGGGACTCACGGGATTGGCTGCTGTCAGGGACGATGCTAAATACTCCTTTGGTTCCAGAATATCTGTCGTCGTTGGTGTATGTGTCACAAGTTTAATCGATTTGTTAAAAATACGTGCAATATTTGTATCTTCAAATAAATTTATTAAAAAACTAGATTCAAAGATCTTTCCAATGATACTAACTATGTATCATAAATATTGATATTTTTTAATATATATTTTGTCAAAGTTGTTTCTCGAGAAACGTAAACGATAGATATTTAGGGACAGAGTAAGTACACAGGGAGCAGGACGAGATCTAGAACGGAGCTACTAGTTGGTACGGGGATAGTCCCGTGCGCTTGAACTACTCCAACAGTATTGTTTAGCGAATGAACCGTGTTTTTCTTTCACCATAAATCAGTATAAATACCAGCATAAGCTAAATTTCAGCGAAATGAACGGTGCTGTGCTAGCTCCGGCCTGGTCTTAACTCTTAATCCAACTGCCAATACCGACCACGGTCGGTATTAGCCGTTAGGTGCGGCCAATTCTATTTCTATCAGCCTTGCATTGCATTGGAGTGCTTGTTATTTAATATTTATCCTTAAAAAAATGCAAAGTCATTTACCAGCAATCCTTCACTGATTCGTTTCCAGCTTTATTTCGTGCATATAATTTGTTGTTAGTCCCAAGCAAACCGTGGCTGCGGAGGAGATGATGATTAAGGGCATAATTATGCATTCCTTATGTGGCGCAACACTTTTGGGAAGTTTCAGTTCAGGTGCTGATGTTGTTGCGCATTTGGGGCCTTTCGCCTCCTGTTCCTATTGAGATTGACCTTTTCTATGTGCATACTCCCTCCTGACAACTTTCTAAGGCGTTGTGGCGTTTTTTTGTATAGGCAGCAATCTAAAGCGATACGACTATACCGAGGCAGTTGGTGCATCAAGTTTTGCAGGCAGTAAATCCATGCATAGGTTTTAAAGAGATTGTTGCATGCAGGACGCAGTATACAAAGGGACCAGAGGATGCGGGCTAGTGTTTGCTTCATCTATCTCTTCTCTCATTTGTTGCATGCATCCATAAAGTAGCATGGCAGGAGCAGGTTAGCACAAGATTTGCCCTCATGTCTCTGAGTTCCTTGGTATCCGAGAAAACTCTTCTCGCGCCTAAAAAAGCTGCCCATATAGAGTATATAACAATAATAATACTCCTCCTCCGTTGTTGTGGTCTTGGTATGGTACTACATTTACTTACTACAATATCACATCAAAACAATATCATTAGATATATTGTGAAATATATTTCATAATACACTTAATCGATTTCATACATGTTGGTACTCTATAAAGTTGATTAAACCTAAAATTATTTGACTTAGAATAATTCTAGAAATCGATTTGTTTTAAGACAGAGAGTAATTTTTAGCTACCACGCCTAAACATGTTTCATATTTAAGAGGAGAACGAGTAATTAATAACAAAGTACTGCTAATATGTCTCGCAGTCATCTCATCTAAAAAAACATGGTTGTTCAATGCACGGTCACTAGTTAACAAAACTAGCTGACCTGGTATGCCATGCCATGCCATTAAAAAAATCGACATTTCAACGACCCAAATTGACAGTCGTCGCCATCTTGTTCCAATGATAGTAGGGGGGGGGGGCGCGGGCGAAGGTAGTTGCCAAGGGAGAAAAAGAGAGGAAGGAACAGTAACATGCGCGGGTGGAGGGGGTGTAAGTGCATTCGCCCCCGATGTGGGTTTTGGATAATTAATGACAATCAAATTAGGGACTAACATATTTATCAAGTATAATCTACAGGTGTTAGTCCATTGATGGAATTGAAAAAGAATATCTGGTGAATAATAGCACCCTAAATTTTGATGGACAAAAGGCGCTTCGACTCAAGGGCTTCAACACTGTTTATTTTGATTTGAGTCGTAGACAACGCCGCACTATCAAGAGGGATACAAATCTAGTTGGCAAAATGGGGATAAAAAGTGCTCTTGTCGAAGCCTAGTAGGCTGGAGAGCTGGATCGGAAGTTCTGGTGAGCTGGACCGGAAGTTTCGGTGAGCTGTATCGGAAGTTCCGGTAGCTGGCGCCCGCGCGCGTCCGCGTGCGAGTATTTTGTTCCGGTCTCCGTCCGGAAGTTCCGGTACTTACCGGAAGTTCCGGTTGGTGCAGTTTGCGCGCGCGTTCGCGTGCGAGAGAATTGTTCTGGATTCCGTCTGGAGGTTCCGATACGGACCAGAAGTTCCGGTCCTGGCACCGGAAGTTCCAGTGGACCCGAGTTGACTGACAAGCCCAACGGTCTGATCTCGTTTGACCGAAAGTTTCGGTGGCTTCCACCAGAACTTCCGGTGGCTCATCCGAGCCCGAGTATATAAGCTACTCACCTCATTTCTAACCGTTGCCCGAGCTTTGCACATTCATTTATGCTCTCCCAACTCTCTCCAAGCTGTGACTCACCCACTCTCTCTCCCCCTTTGCCTCCAAGCTTCAATCTTCGATTGTTTGAGCTAGGGACGTGAGATTTGAGAGCGGGAGCATCGATCTTCGACTTGAGCACTTGGATTCCTTGTTTTGCCGGCTTGATTTGTGTTTGTTTCTCTTGGGTTCTTGGAACCCTAGCCGGCTAGGCGTTCTTCGTGGTTGCCCGTATTGATTCATTTGTGAGGGCACCCCGAAGTGTTTGTATCACTCTTTGATCCTTAGTGGAAATCTCAAGCTAGCCTTCGTGGTTGCTTGAGGGAGGAGACCTTAGTGGTCGGACCTTCGTCGTCACCTCAACAACGAGGAAGTAGGAACTCCTTAGCGGGGATTGCCGAACCTCGGTAAAAATAGCTTGTCTTGCTGTGGCGATAGCATCAACTACCCTTTGTTCTTGTGTTCTTGTTGTTCTTCCTCTCTACCCCCAACTTCTTAGGTGGGAGGTCCCGATCTACGGTTTGGTGTGGTGCCAAGCCTTGAGGAGGTCAACATTATCATCAACAACCTCTAGGAGGGTGTGGTAACACTTGGATTTGAAATCCCAACTCAATTCACTTTGATTTCGTAGCTCATTTAGGGCACGAGAAGTTCTGAAGGTCTGCACCGGAAGTTCTGGTCCTCCTGACCAGAACTTCCGATTCAGACCACCGGAACTTCTGGTCTGGTATTTGACTTCCGCAAATTCGAGTTTGTGAGTTTCAGGTTTTGCAAAAAGGCCTATTCACCCCCTGATGAGGTTGTTGTCCCGATCTTCACGACGTAGGATTTTGATCTTGATAACTAGCTGATAACAGCCGATAACTTGCTGCAAGCAACGATAACTAGTGCAACCTGACGACACGCACAAGGAGCCAACCACCGTCTCTATACGGCAGCCTGAACCAAGGATTCGCCCAACCATACTCTCAAAGAAACCAACCTACGCAACCTGGAATCAATGGACTAGGAGCACGGATTGGGTGCCGATGACGCGGCCGCTTCTGTAATCTCCGCGAAGGAAGACACAAGAGCAAAGGGATAGAGATCTCTCTCTGGTTTTTGTTAGCACACAGCTGAACAAAGTGGTCTGTATTTAGATTATCAAAAGTCCTCTTTTCTATACAAGCATAGGAGTATTTATACAAGGAACAACCCTCCTGTATAGGTGTGATCACGAGATGGAAAATAAAAAGACTAGAATGTGAAAAGGCTTCCACGAAATGAGTTTCCAGGAGTCCACGCGGCTGTCAGTTTCTAAAGCAGTCTCCACTAAAAGTGTCATAACTCCCTAGTGGGAAGTCCAAATGACGATCCGTTTCTTGAGTGTGAAACTAGACTCAACAAGCTTTCCATCCATATATGCCATGCACCATGTAACGTCGTAGACTGGTACAGTTTTACACGGGAACTTGAACAACATGCATGCTGTCGACCACCTGAACAGTCCTCACTAAATCTGGTCGAACGCTATGGGGAAAATTCCAATCTGATCAGGGCTTATTGCATTGGAAAATAGACTTGATAAGCTTTCCAAAATGTCCTCATGGACCTTCATAGCTTTTGTGAATCAAGAGTTATGGCCGATTCTTTCTGCTGGTTCCATCACGCTGGACTGGCCCAAGCTGGTGGTCGGTGGTCTGGTCCGAGCTGGTGGTCGGATTCTTCCTCCTCTTCATGTATTTTCCTAAGTACAACCAAAGTAGCATTCTTAGGTAGTATAACATTCTCACAAGTGTTAGAATTAAGATTAGTTAGGAACGAATTCACCTGCTCTTGTAGTTTCTTAGCACGACTTCTTGTAAGTGGTCCTGGATTTGTGATATTCATGTTGGATGGTGAATGATTGTCACTCAAGGAAGCATGTATGGCTGAGATGTCCTCATCATCCTCCCCCTCTTGAAAAAGAGTCGTCCTCGACTCTGATTCTTCTAGTCCGAAGAATGGTGTCAAGTCAGCAACATTGAAGGATTTGCTAACACCATAATCTTCAGGGAGATCAATCTTGTAAGCATTATCATTGATCTTGGACAGCACTTTGAATGGACCATCTTCTCGTGGCATCAACTTGGATTTGCGCTTCTCTGGAAAGCGGTCTTTGCGAGGGTGTATCCAAACTAAATCTCCAGGTTCAAATGTCACCTTCTTGCGATGCTTGTTCGCCCATTCAGCATAGTACTTGGACCTTTTCTCAATTGTTTCTTTGGTCTTCTCATGAATCTTCTTGACATAAGACGCACGCTTGGAGGCTTCCATGTTAGCTCTTTCCTGCAATGGCAAAGACAACAAATCGATCGGAGCAAGTGGTTTGAAACCATATACTACTTCAAAAGGACACATATTAGTTGTAGAGTGTACTGCCCTGTTGTAAGCGAATTCCACATGTGGCAAGCACTCCTCCCATTCCTTCAAGTTCTTCTTGATCAAGGCTCGCAGCAACATAGAAAGTGTTCTATTCACGACTTCAGTTTGCCCATCCGTTTGAGGGTGGCAAGTGGTAGAAAACAGCAACCTTGTACCGAGTTTTGCCCATAACGTCTTCCAAAAGTAGCTCAAAAACTTAGTGTCACGATCTGAAACAATCGTTTTGGGCATGCCATGCAACCTCACAATTTCCCAGAGAGGCTACGTGGGAAGCATCATCGCTTTTATGACATGGTATAAAATGTGCCATTTTAGAGAACCGATCAACAACAACAAAAATTGAATCCCTCCCCCTCTTTGTCCTTGGTAAATCTAAAACAAAATCCATGCTAATGTCTTCCCAAGGAGCACTAGGAATAGGCAAGGGAGTATATAAACCATGGGGGTTCAGTTTTAACTTAGCTTTGTGGCAAGTGATGCATCTTTGCACAAATCTTTCGACATCCCTTCTCATCTTCGGCCAATAAAAATGGTCAGCCAATATGTCATATGTCTTTTTCCATCCAAAATGACCCATCAATCCACCTGCATGTGTTTCCTGTAACAACAAGAGTCTAACAGAGCAATTGGTAACACACAATTTGTTAGCTCTAAACAAGAATCCATCATGTACATGATATTTTTCCCAACCTTTACCTGTTGTACATTTTGCATAAGGTTCTAAAAAGTCATGATCAGCAGAGTATAATTCTTTTATGTATTCAAGTCCTGGCACTTTAACATCGAGTTGATTTAACAAAACATTTTTACGAGATAAAGCATCAGCGACAATGTTTTCCTTACATTTCTTATATTTCACAACATATGGAAAAGTTTCAATGAATTCAACCCATTTAGCATGTCTACGGTTCAGTTTTGATTGTCCTTTTAAATATTTTAAGGCCTCATGGTCTGAATGAATAACAAATTCTTTTGGCCATAAGTAATGTTGCCAAGTCTCAAGTGCTCTTACCAAAGCATACAACTCTTTGTCATACACCGAATAGTTCAGTTGTGCTCCTCCAAACTTCTCACTGAAGTAGGTCACAGGCTGTCCAATTTGTATGAGAACTCCTCCAATTCCAATCCCACTTGTGTCACATTCAACATCAAAGGTTTTTGTGAAATCCGGCAACACAAGCAAGGGGGCTTCGGACAATTTTTTCTTCAATTCTTGGAAAGCTTTCTCTTGTGGCTCACCTCATTGGAAGGCAACACCTTTCTTCTTGGAAAGCTTTCTCTTGTGGCTCACCCCATTGGAAGGCAACACCTTTCTTCGTTAACTCATTCAATGGAGCAGCTATTCTGCTAAAATCTCTCACAAATCTCCTGTAAAAACCAGCAAGTCCATGAAAACTTCTCACCTGGCTTACATTTTTAGGAGTTGGCCAATCCTTGATTGTTTTCACCTTTGATTCATCAACTTCAATTCCTGAACCTGAAACAACAAAACCAAGAAACACAGCCTGATCTGTACAAAATGTGCACTTCTCTAGGTTAGCAAATAATTTTTCTTTCTTGAGCACGTCTAACACTTGCTGAATATGATCAACATGTTCTTCCAATGTCTAAATTAGGATATCATCAAAGTAAACAAAAACAAATTTTCCAATGAATGCTCGCAAGACATGGTTCATCAATTTCATGAATGTACTAGGTGCATTAGTCAAACCAAAAGGCATAACTAACCATTTGTACAGCCCAAACTTTGTTTTAAATGTAGTTTTCCATTCATCTCCAATTTTCATTCTAATTTGATGGTAACCACTTCTTAAATCAATTTTAGAAAATATCATAGATCCACTCAATTCATCAAGCATATCATCTAGCCTAGGAATAGGATGACGATAACGAACAATGATGTTATTGATGGCTCTGCAATCTACACACATCCTCCATGAACCATCTTTCTTTGGCACCAAAATCACAGGGACATTACAAGGACTTAAACTTTTATGCACATAACCTTTATCTAAAAGTGCTTGTACTTGCCTTTGAATTTCCTTGGTTAATTCGGGGTTGGTGCGGTATGCTAGACGGTTTGGGAGTGCAGCTCTAGGGATGAAATCAATTTGATGTTCAATACCACGCAAAGGAGGAAGTCCATCAGGTGTTTCTTCTGGAAAAACATCTTCATATTCCTGCAAAACACGTGCAACAACACTAGGGATAGAAGTTAAGTCATTAGCTGAAAGCAATGTGTTCTTGCACACAAGTATGATTAATACTTGATCTGGATTTCTCCTTACATCTCTCATTTCAGATTTGGTGGCTATCATCACTAAGTTCTCTCCCTCTCTTTTTTTTTGTTATCTCTCATGTTTGGCTTGTGGCTCTCACTCTCCGATTTGTGGAAGACACTCAAATTCTTTTTCTCTCCTTCTTTTCTACTCTCATTCCTCACAACAGAGCTCTTTTGCAAGTGCTCAGCTAGGATTTGCTGTGGTGTCATGGGTTTAAGTATCAACTCCTTTCCCTTCCACTTGATGGTGTATTCATTGGTCCGACCACAATACAGAGATGACCGATCATATTGCTATGGTCTTCCCAACAGCATATGACACACTATCATGGGTGCCACATCACATTCCACAGTGTCAACATATTCACCAATCTTGAAAGGAACTTTCACTCTTTGTGCAATCTTAATGAAACCCGAATTATTTAACCATTGGACATGATAGGGATGATGATGTTTCAGCAGCTTTAGACCAAGCTTGTCAACCATTTCTTTACTAGCAAGATTGTGGCAACTTCCACCATCAATGATTACCTTGCACACCATGTCTTCAACCTTGGCTCTAGTTTGGAAAAGATTGTGCCGCTGTTCATTTTCAGCTTCACTCATTTGCACACTCAAAATTTGAGTTACAACAAGAGCAGCACCAGTTTCAAATGCACAGACTTCCTTTTCAGGATTATCTTCTCCTTCAGTATCTTCATGTTCTTCTTCACTAGCAGATTCATATTCTCCTTGGTCATTCATAATGATGGTTCTATTATTGGGACACTCTCGTATAACATGACCACGACCTCCACACTTGAAGCATTGAATTCCACTACTCTTGGTCAATGTTTTCCTAAACGCTAAATGGTAAACAGTCGGTCACCCTTCGTTTAGCTTTTAGACTGTTTAAACGGTGTTTAAACGGAGTTAAACGGCCTAAACGGTTTTGTACAATAAGAATAAAATATACATATTTATGTAGGTAAAAATAAAATTTGCTAGAACCCATACATATTTACACATGTAAAAATCAAATATTCTACCAAATAATCTTGTTGGAAGAAATCTAAATCCCACAACACTTTATATAATTACAATGTTAATTAGTTTCAAGTTAATTGTGATAGACGTAGTCCTTTAATTCACTTAATTATGGATTAAATGGTTGCTTAACTCATTTAATCACGTTTAATCTGATTTTGTTTAGACCGTTTAGACGGGATTGAACGGTTTAAACGGGTTTAAACGGCCCAACCGTTTAATTCACCGTTTAGGGCCTAAACAACACGGCTGACTTCTGTTTACCGTTTAAACGGTGTTTAAATGGACTAAACGGCTGTTTAGGCGAACAGTGCTCTTGGTTGAAGAACCCACTGAAGTAGGTGATGAGATTGCTGATTTGTTCTTCTCATTTGGAGCAGCTAGCTCCTTCCCACTAGAAGCACCAAAATTATTTGATCTTGTACCACCACTTGAGTTAGAAGTTGTACCTCTGCTTGCACTACCTCTTGGTGTGAATTTGCTACCACTTGGCGTACTTCTTATGCTGAAAGATACTCCTCTGTTGGACTTCATGTCCTGCTGCAATTGACGCTCAGCCTTGCTAGCTTGATGTACCAATTCAATGAGATTACGGTACTGCTGAAATTCAACACTGCGCTGAATATTGCGATGCAGCCCTGACATAAAACGTGCAATAGATTGCTCTTCATCTTCATATACATTGGCTTGAATCATTGCCTTCTCCATCTCTTTATAATACTCATCAACATTAAGGCTTCCTTTCTTCAGATTCTGCAGCTTGTCAAATAAATCACGACGGTAATGTTTGGGGACAAACCTTGTCCTCATTTCTCTTTTCATTTCAGCCCATGAACGGACTGCACCTTGCCCAGCTTCTTCTCTGTCATTGAGCATTTGTTCCCACCAAATTAGAGCATATCCATCAAACTCAAGAGCAGCCATGGCTATCTTCTTTTTCTCAGAATAATTATGCAAGAGAAAAATTTTATCAACCTTCAACTCCCATGTAAGATATGCTTCAGGATCAGATCCTCCATCAAACTTAGGCATGTTGAATTTTAATTTGCCAAACCTCTCTTCATTGGGCCGATTACGCCCACGATTACCTCGGTGACGACGGTCATCGTTATGGGGCTGTTCAACCTCCTCCTCTTCTTCTTCTTCATCCTCTTGTTCAGTCCCACTTTCTTCTAGGCCAACACTCCCACGATCATGATCAGCACCTCTACCACCTCCTCGACGCCCTGGAGGTGGAGGCCTTCTCGCATGTACAACAGCTCGCTCTCTACGTCTCTGTTGTTCTCTTGCAAGTCAAGTAGCAGCTTCTTCTTCAGCTTCATTAGCATCTTCTCCATGGTTGCTTACACCATCACGAGGTTGGCGTTGATCTCTGATTTCAGCCATAAGAGTCTGAAAATCTCGTGACAATCGATCTTGCTTATCTTCTAAACTTTGCTTCAGCTCATTAAATTGTGCCATAGTGACACAATCTTCAATCTCAATTCCACTCATCTTCCTGTAAAGTTAGCTAGACCAAACAACAATATATGTAGAATAGGAAATATATATATATGGAATCTCTCAACCTCACCTCTCTTACCAACCGAAGCTCTTATGAATTCTTGCGGATTACAGAAGGCCAATGCGAGGTGGTAACAAGAAAGTGATGGTTAAGCGAATACAAGATCAGTTTTCCTATGACAGTGACTTTTATGTGGAGCTTGGTGGGGAAAAAATTCACAAGGAATGCAATCTGAATTCTAGATATTGTAAGGCTAAATCACAGTCCAAACTAGAAGTTCAATGCCTAGTGCTGACCACAAGTTATGAGTGAGGTAAATGGATCAAACATACGCGCAAAGAAAATTCAGATTTGATGCAAGCAAGGAGTATGCTTAGGATGCAAGTGTTGCAATCAAACCCAAGCAAAATTTTGCACTAAAGAAAGGATAGCTATCTGGTTGTGTAATTGATGAAAATTTCAGAACTTGTGCATATAACAAACTGATCTTTCAACTATTCTTTCACTATTTTCTCAACTCTCTTTTTTTTAACTTTCCTTTCTTCTTTTTTTGACACTTTTTTTATACAACTAAGAACAGGATCAGATATAACACGTGCACACTTATTTTTTTTTGTAGAAACAAAACACAACCATTAGCTATAATTTGATAGGATCAAAGTTAACACGAAGGATGATACGGGTTTCTGATTTTTTTTATATATATGGGAAAATTCAGATATATATAAAACAAACAGGCACAAAGGACACACGAAGGATAATATGATCAGCAACTAAAACAAAGACTCTAATGGACTGAAACTTAACAAAACTCACAAGAATAACAGATTGAAACAAAGGGCTACAGCAAAAAAAAATTTGGCTTTTTGGTGGATAGGACGAACACGATATATATGTAGCTAAGGGTAAAGATTCCTACCGTGGCAACGAAGGCTTTGATACCAAATGATGAGGTTGTTGTCCCGATCTTCACAACGTAGGATCTTGATCTTGATAACTAGCTAATAACAGCCGATAACTTGCTGCAAGCAGCGATAACTAGTGCAACCTGACGACACACACAAGGAGCCAACCACCGTCTCTATACGGCAGCCTGAACCAAGGATTTGCCCAACCACACTCTCAAAGAAACCAACCTACGCAACCTGGAATCAATGGACTAGGAGCACGGATTGGGTGCCGATGACGCGGCCGCTTCTGTAATCTCCGCGAAGGAAGACACAAGAGCAAAGGGGTAGAGATCTCTCTCTGGTTTTTGTTAGCACATAGCTGAACAAAGTGGTCTGTATTCAGATTATCAAAAGTCCCCTTTTCCCTACAAGCATAGGAGTATTTATACAAGGAACAACCCTCCTGTATAGGTGTGATCACGAGATGGAAAATAAAAAGACTAGAATGTGAAAAGGCTTCCACGAAATGAGTTTCCAGGAGTCCACGCGGCTGTCAGTTTCCAAAGCAGTCTCCACTAAAAGTGTCATAACTCCCTAGTGGGAAGTCCAAATGACGATCCGTTTCTTGAGTGTGAAACTAGACTCAACAAGGTTTCCATCCATATATGCCATGCACCATGTAACTTCGTAGACTGGTACAGTTTTGCACGGGAACTTGAACAACATGCATGCTGTCGACCACCTGAACAGTCCTCACTAAATCTGGTCGGACGCTATGGGAAAAATTCCAATCTGGTCGGGGCTTATTGCATTGGAAAATAGACTTGATAAGCTTTCCAAAATGTCCTCATGGACCTTCATAGCTTTTGTGAATCAAGAGTTATGGCTGATTCTTTCTGTTGGTTCCATCGCCCTGGACTGGCCCAAGCTGGTGGTCGATGGTCTGGTCTGAGCTGGTGGTCGGATTCTTCCTCCTCTTCATGTATTTTTCTAAGTACAACCAAAGTAGCATTCTTAGGTAGTATAATATTCTCACAAGTGTTAGAATTAAGATCAGTTAGGAATGAATTCACCTGCTCTTGTAGTTTCTTAGCATGACTTCTTGTAAGTGGTCCTGGATTTGTGATATTCATGTTGGATGGTGAATGATTGTCACTCAAGGAAGCACGTATGGCTGAGATGCCCTCATCACCCCCCTCTAGGCCAATTAGGTCCTTTCAATTGGTATCAGAGCCTTGGTCCCTCGGATAAACGCTTCACCGCGTGAGGAGTAACATTGGCCAAGATGGATCCGAAAGCACAAAAGCAAATTGTTGATCAAATCGTAGCTCAAATTACCGCATCCCTGCAGCTGCAACAACAAGAGAAAATGACCAAGATGCAAGAGCAACTAGACAAGATGGAACAACTTCTAGACAAGAAAAGTCAAGAATCATCAAGTGATGGTGGTGATGCAAGCAAGACACCGAAGAGTTATAATAGAGCCAGTTTTGATTATGGTGGATCAAGCAAGAACAACAATCCTACCTTGCCCATGATCAATCCTGGAAAGCCACCTTCATTTGATAGTATAAGGTACACCGATTGGGCTCATGGGATGAAGTTGCATCTTATAACCGTAAGATGTTGGGAAATAGTGGATGTTGGAGTCAATCCGCCACCTCAAAATCCTAGTGAGTGGTCACCCGAAGATGAGAGAGACTTTCATCTCAATGCAACGGCGGCTACCTTGATTTTGCAATGCCTCACTCCGGAAGACAACAACAAGGTTAATGGAATGGTCAATGCAAAGCAAATTTAAGATACTTTGAAGGTATTATTTGAAGGAGACAAGAGTGTGAGAATTGGAAACATTGAGCTCTTGCAAGGAAAGATTGAGAACTTTACCATGATTGAAGGAGAAACTACTCAAGCAATGTTTGATAGGTTCATGACCTTGACAACAAAATTAGAGCACTTGGGGAAACAAGATGGGATGACAACTCTGCCACAAGAAAGATATGTAGAGTGTATAGACAAAAGAACAACATGCTTTCTTTGGTCATAATGGAGAGAGACAACTATACCGCAATGACACCACAAGAGATGCTCGCCAAGTTGATGCATCATGAGGTACTTGATGATGAAGCTAAGGAAGCAAATGTGCTAAAGAAGAGCATTACCCTCACGACATCACATGAAAATGAGTCAAGTCATTGCCACAAAGGGTGTTGTGAGCATAGGCATAACAATGATGATAATGACCTTGACGAAGAGCAAGCCTTGCTAGTAAAAAATTACATGAAATATTTGAGAATGAAGAAAGAAAAGATGATGAGATATGGAGGAAACAAGCCACACAAGAAGAGGTTTTGCTATGAGTGTGGTGACACTGGCCATCTTGCGGCCGATTGTCCTAACAAGGGGAAGAAGTCAAGATATAATAAGCAAGATGACAAGAAGTACAAGGACAAGAAGAGAGGTGAAGCACATCTAGGTCAAGAATGGCAATCAGATAGTGATAGTGATGATGACAATGAAAATGAGAAGAAGAGTGTGGCCATAATTACTATACAAGAAATTTCTTCCTCAACAAAGGTCCTCATCGACAATGCTTCATCAACATCTCTCTTCACCAACACTTCTTCATCACCTAGACTCTTCACCAACCTCTCCGACGACGACTATGATGCTCCTACTTGCCTTATGGCATTAGGAGATAAGGTACAACTTGATCCTCCTACACATACCACTAGTGAATGTGATAGTGATGATGAAAATGATGAAAACTCTACTTATAATCTCATCAAAAGATATGGCAACACTGCTGCAACTAAAATCTTGAAGCTAATATATGCCAAAGATAAGCTTGAGTCATGCATTGAGTCGCAAGGGGAATTGCTCCTAGAGGAAAGGGAGAAAACCCAAGGACTTAAGGCATATCTCTCCAAGGAGAAGGAGAAGGTTGAGAAGTTGAGTGTAGAATTGTCTTTAGCCAAGGATGCTAATGAGCGCTTGGCTAAGAAACATTCTTCACTCAATGACTCTTTGGCAAGTCTAAAAATGATCATAGTTTGGCTCAAGAAAGCATTACAAGTTTGACAAATAAATATCATGAGCTTGAACTAAACTATGACAAACTTTGGACTAGCACTTCTACCATTTCCAAGGATGCCAAAGCTACAACTAGTAAAGGTTGTGAAAGATGCTCTAATATTGATATACATGCTTGTGCTACTAACCTTGATGAGCTAGCCAAGAAGGATAAGGAGATCTAAAGGTTGAACACAATTGTCAAGAATGGTTGCAAGTGCAAGGATAAGCAACCGGCAAATGTGTTCAAGGCATCAAGGCACCCCATGATTAAGGATGGCATTGGTTACAATAGGTATGATGGCAAAGCCAATGGAAGAAAAATGATTAATGAGGTGGCTTGTGTGAAGTTCAACAAGAGTGTGCCGCTTGTTGACCTTATCAACAAGGTGAATAATGTTGCTACACCTACAACTCCACTTGTCAACAACAAGAACAACAAGAAGAAGCAAGTGGAGGTGTCCAAGCAACAAGTGCCTATTTCACGCAATCACATTTGTGATTATATGTGTTGTTGGGACAAGGATGGCAAGATTGTTGTGAAGTATGTGGGCGCCCTCAAGAAGAGACAAGTCTTGAGGAGTGTTTGGGTGCCCAAGTCTTATGTTTCAAACCCCCTAGGTTCCATCTCGGGACCTAAACCAAAAGCTTAATCTTGTTTTGTAGAAATATTCCTCCGGCGGGTCAAGTTGGGTGCTTGATAGTGGATGCACCAGTCATATGACCGGAGAGAAGAATATGTTCACTGTAACATCCCAGATATTAGGAAACAATTAAAACTTGATTATGAAGCATCATCAAGTATAAACATCAAATGACATGCCATCAATGCACTCATTTTGCACCAGTTATTTTAATCATGTTGCATGTGTTGCATATGTTTCATATACCATGTTTCACATGTTTCAATAGTGAATTGTTATATTGATTTCAATAATAAATGCTTTATATGTGTTTATGCTATATTGCCTATCACATGAAATAAAGTTTTATTAGTGTTAAATAATTAATCATGTTTTAGTTAAAAAGAATAATCAATTGAATTCAAAACCCTGATTTGCGGAAAAGAAAAACCTTGTTTTACCCCTTTTGAAATAATTCAAAATCTAAGCAAAATTTGGAAAAAAGTCTAAAACCAAGTTTGTAGATCTTTTCAAGGGCTACAAGTTTGGTGTTGTGAGTTTTCAAAGTTTTAGTGTAAAATGTGGAGCAATTTTGAAAAGAAGCAAATTTCAAAATTGACCCCTTTTCATCCCCAAACTCAAATTTCAAAATAGAGGCATAATTTGAAAATATTTTGAACAGCAAAGTTGTAGGTCTTATCTAGATGTACAACTTTGGTGTTCTAGGTTTTCAAAGTTTCAATGTAAAAATTTGAATAAAAATTGAAAAGATTCAAATCCCAAATTTAAATTTCAACTCAATTTCAAAAAGTAGGCATAATTGGGTGATGACCCAATTATGAAAGTTGTAGATCTTCAAAAGTTGCACATTTTATAGTTTTACATATTTTCAAGTTTTATTCAAAAATTTAAAGTAATTTTTAATTTTCTAAAACCCTAAAAGTGCTCCCATTTAAATTTGATTTCAAATTTCAAAAACTATTCAAAATCTGAGTTTGGTTCAAACACCAAAGTTGTAGAGCTTAAACTTTTGAACAACTTCTATTTTGTAAATTTTTTGAGTTTCAATACAAATTTGAAAGTAATTTCATAATTTCCGAAAAAGATCAAGTTTTTGGGGAGGGGAGCTACAGTACCCCGGCGGGTTCCTCCTCTGGCTGCCGCGTCGCTGCCGTGCTCGTTTTTGCTGCACCTTCGCGACGATTCCCGCGCGTGGACGCGTGACCAAGCTCGCGAAGCCGCTTCTGCAGCCACAGTGTCGTCCTTGACCTTTATAACCGTGCGTTGGCTGTCGGCTCTCTTTTCTTCCTCCTCGCCATCACCGACAAGTCTCGGTTGTCGACCGAATTCGTCGTCCCCGTCTTGTCTTCATCCAATTCATCGCGCCAGCAGCTACTCTACTTCCTTGCGCATCCACCGAGCCCACTTGTGCCACCCAATCGCGCCAAGGTCGGTCGTGCCACCGTTTTCTTCCTCACGGTCGGCAGCAGCGCCGCCGGACACGCTTCACCGTGGCCATGCCACATCGGTGAGTCTCTTGCCATGTCGCTTTATGTTTTAGTATCGCCTTAGCTTCCTGATGCTCGTCACCCCGACCGTTCTAACTCTACCACCGCCGTTCCGTTGGAACATGCGCGCCTTCACCGGTGAGCTCACGCGCACGCGGCCAACCGCACTCGGTCTCTGCCACTCTCGCCTAAAGCTTGTCGTCGCCGCTTTGTGTGGTCACGCGGACCCTGCGCCCCTCACGGCTGTCCCTCCGCCGCTGCCAAGCCCCTTCCGGCCGGATTTGGGCCGCCGGCCGAGAGCTCCCCGCCGTTGCTCTGCTCTAGAGCTACCCAGGGACTTGGGAAAACAAGAATAGGAGTTAATCCAGTGGCCTAGGTGCTAAATTTGTGACTCAGTTGAATAGTAACCTAGACAGTCGGTTTATTAGTTAAAACCTTGGGGTCTTATTTAAAAAAATGGAGAGCGCGCTCTGGGCCTCCCCTCCTGGGCCGGCCTGCCCGCGCTGCTGGGCCGCGTGCGTGCGCCTGGGCCGGAGAGAGGAGGAAGAGAAAGCGCGCGTGGTTGGGCCGTGTGGGCCGAGCGAGAGGAGGAGAGGTATAGCCGGCCTGTGGTGACGTTTTTCGTTTTTTCTTTTTCTACAAATGTTAAATAGTATTTGATTTTGTTTATTTTCTTTGTGAATTATTTAGAGCTCCTAAAATATTGAAAATTTTTGTGTAGCCTCACTGTGATGTATACTACTTAGGAATAATTTAAAACTTGAAATTTAAGTAATTTTTGTATGTGATTTAATTAGCTTAATTAATTATTAAATGCAACTTCCAGGAATTTTAGGACATAAAATATTAATCCAAAAATCATGAAATTTTGTGAGTATGCTTTTCTTGGATGGGTCTATCTCCACAAAAATTATGGTAGTGTTTTAATGAATACAAATTAAATACTTAGTTTTATGCTTTGTTTATTAATTAATAAATGATAAATATAGAGTTTTTGTGATTTTGGGATTGAGTGATGATCTTGGGTCATTAACATGTGATGACCCCTGACACTTTAATTAATTGTTTGAGTTTATGATTAACTTGTTAACTATGATTTGTTAATAATAATTAATATGTTTAACATAGATCATTATTGACTAATGATTTCTTGTGTAAGTAATTAGTGGTCTTGTGATAGACTTACTTGTTATTAGATGCAACCTCTTGGGTAAAAACAAAGTTATGGTTAGTTAATATTTAAATTAACTGCTTGCAACTGTACCTCGAAGGAAAGTTGTACTCGAATAGATAACTAATGTTTATCCTTTCTAAATGTCTCTTGTATGCTATACTTTGTTCATTATTATGCATCATGGCATCCATTCCATCATGTTAAGCATCGCATCATTTGTATATGTGTAGTTTATACGAGTGTTTTGGATCGTGTCGATCAAGTTTCGGAGAAGGTGATTCCCCCGTGATGTTGGCGTCAAACTTGACTTCTACGAGAACTAACCACCGCTGCAACGCGGCAAGCCCCGGACATATAACCACTCTTCTATTTTATAAATGCTTTATTACACTTAGAGTCTAGTGTAATGTGCATTATGTTAGTAGGAGTTGGTTGATACCGTTGCTGCATGATTACCTTGATCTACATTTATATCCAGATGATATCCCACAAGTATATGTAGGTCGATCTCTTATGCTTAGTAATGCTTAGACTTTGGTAGAAGTCGAATAATGTTTTCTTTGATCACAAGAACAGGCTTACTCCTTGCTTCTCCTGACCTAATGACAGGTCATGAGAGCAAGTGGAAATGAATATGAGAATGAACTTGAGACTGGACGGGGCATGGGAATCGTCTTTGGTGGTTGGTCCCGTCTGTGTCGGTTAAGGACCGTTCGTTGTTGGCCCTCGAGTCAAGGAGTTTTGGATAGTACTAGTCACATACCCAATTGCGGGTAAGCCTTACTTCGGCTATTCCATCACGAGAACGTCTAACCTCGCACTAGGAGTGGAGAGATGGCGAGAGTAGCGTGTACCCTCGGGGCTAGAATCGGGCCGGGTTCGAGGAGTACTGTGCTCTCGGGTGGCGATGGACACGTTCTGGTTTTGGATGACCCAAGTAAGAGTTGATATATGCAGGTCAAGGACTTGCATATGTCGTGTGGTTAGGAAGCCCCAGCTGGGTAGATCAAGCGGTTCGAATCGTCGTTGCTCCATGAGAAAGGAGTCTTGACTGTGTACCACATCGTAGCAACAACTGGAACATGATTACTGTTGGACTTGAGATAGAAAAGAAATGAATAACTAGTGTAATGCTTATATTTATGATTGAGATAGATACAGGTGCAAAAGTTAGCTATAATTAGGCTATACTAAAACTGGAGCCAAAACTTAATTAAAAGTTTGAAAGCAAGGATGCACTGGTAGTAAGCTTTTCTGCAAAACTTCTCTTTTTCTAGCTTCACTACTTCCCTTAAGCCAGCATATCCTTAGAGTCTTTTCTTTTCGTCGGGTTAGTCTTGTGGAGTACAATTGAGTACTCAGGGTTTGTTAACCCCTGTTGCAGGTGCTGACCGTTGCTGCTCATCAAGTCATGTCGGTAGGCTCGACATGATTTGGTTGTCTTCCCATAACTTAGGTGCTCTACCTAAGTTGTCTTCTGTAGTTCTACTCCACTTCCGCAATACAAGTTAAGTTTGTAAAAAGTTAACTTAATCCTGATTTATAAATTCATTGTTGTTATTCTTCCGCATTCTGATGTAAAGTTTTGTACAAATGTTGTAATGTTGTAGTTACTCCTTTGTTGATCCTGATATGAGTTGTCAAATGTAGTTGAATCGAGGTCCTGTATGTGAGGGCACCCGACAGATCTTCTTAGGTTATCTGGTGTACATGCATAGCCATCAGAGGTCTTAGCGACAATGACAGATGTATATGGGCCATATAATTTAGGAGGTTCTGCTACATTCACCTCCTTTCAACCAAATCAAATCACAAGTGAAAGGATTGTCTTTGGTGACAATAGTAAGGGGGACATTCTCGGTTTGTGTAAAATTGCTATCTCAAATGATAATTCTATTTCCAATGTATTACTTGTGGATTCATTGGGATACAATTTGTTGTCCGTCTCACAACTTTGTGAGAAGGGTTACAATTGTCTCTTTACAGATAAGGGTGTGGAAGTCTCTAGAAGATCGGATTCCTCTATTGCTTTTACGGGTCAATTAAATGGCAAGCTCTACCTAGTTGATTTCTCATCTAGTAGAGTGGGGTCCGAGACTTGTTTAGTGGCCAAATCTAGCATGGGCTGGTTATGGCATCGCCGACTAGTGCATGTTGGCATGAGGAACTTGGCCAACCTTCAAAGAGGCGAACACATCCTTGGACTAACAAATGTTTCTTTTGAGAAAGATAGAATTTGCAGTGCATGTCAAGCGGGTAAGCAAGTTGGAGCCAAGCATTCTGCTAAGAACATCGTCACTACAACAAGGCCACTTGAGTTACTTCACATGGATCTATTCAGACCCAATGCTTGGAGGTAACAAATATGGTTTTATAATTGTTGATGATTTTTCTCGCTTCACTTGGGTGTTCTTTTTGAAAGATAAAAGCGAAACCCAAGGGATCTTCAAGAAATTTGCAAGGAGAGCTCAAAATGAGTTTGAAGTGAAGATCAAGAAAGTGAGAAGTGATAATGGGACAGAGTTTAGGAACAAAAACATTGAAGCATTCCTTGATGAAGAAGGCATCAAGCATGAGTTTTTGGTTCCATACACTCCACAACAAAATGGTGTTGTGGAGAGGAAGAACCGAACACTCATTGAAGCTGCAAGGGCAATGTTAGATGAGTACAAGATTTCAGAGAAAGATTATTGGGTGGAAGCGGTCAACACGACATGCCATGCCATCAACCGCTTGTACCTCCACAAGATAAGGAACAAGACCGCCTACGAGCTTCTAACCGGTAAAAAGCCTAAGGTGGATTACTTTAGAGTTTTTGGATGCAAGTGTTTCATACTTAATAAGAAATCCAAAAGCTCTAAGTTTGCACCAAAGATTGATGAAGGGTTCTTACTTGGTTATGCTACTAACGAACATGGCTACCGTGCTTTCAATGAGGCCACCGGCCAAATTGAAATAGCGATAGACATCACTTTTGATGAAAGCGACGGCTCTCAAAAGGAGCAAGTCAATGCTGAAATTTTAGGTAAAGAAGAACCATCTCATCAAGTGATCAAGAAGCTTGCCACCGGCGAAGTGAAACCCGTTGAAGATGAAGATGATGATGTGCATGTGCAAATTCCTCATGATCCTGTTGATGCAAAAGTGAATCTGCAAACACAAAGGGCTAATACCCGAAATCAATATCCAAGGCGTGCCAGTCGATTTGACCTGTTAATCGACAAGGATGAAGATACGAGCACTTTGGTCCTGACAACAGCGATACGCCCGGAAGTCACGGCCAAGAGGTACTCACGCGGAACTCGAGGATCGACAAAGATTGCACTTAGAGCAATGCAACTCGCCGAATCGATGAGAACTCGTAAAAAAGGAAAAATATGCAAATTGACGAAGTCGTCGAAAAGTAGATGTAAATAAGAGTAAAAGCTGTTTTTTGATGTATTGATTGTTATCTATTACATTGCCCTTCACTCTATATTTATACCCTGATCTATAGAAACATAATCGAATACGACTAGGACACTAAACTCAAGTCTAAGAAAAAGAACATGACTTTTACACAACTCAGACTCTACTAATCGTAAACAAGGAAATCAACTCCTATTTTATTCCATAATCCGCCTTAATCACGATGGTATCCTCATCGGCTTCCTTTTCACCAGCACAGCCCCTTTTCTATCGGCAGCAACCTTCGATCTCCTTCCATCGGCACATTCCCTGTTTCATCGGCTGCAGCCTTCACACTTTCCTTCATCGGTACATTTCCTTATCGGCAACCTTCTTCCATCGGCATCGGCAATAACACCTTTGACTTCATCGGCAACATCCCTAATCAAATCCAAACACTGCCACCGCTCAAAACAAACTTATTCTTCTTGGTCATCAATTCACACAGCAATCTCTCCCTTGCTAATCAGCCTTCCCTGATTATATTGACACGTACTAAAAACGGTGTCAACACATGCCCCCCAATTTCGGAGTATAAGATACTGATGCTCCGAAATTTACTCCAACTGATGCTTGCTATTATCTGTTTCTTTAACCCATTCTCCAAGCATAACATGATTTGTTACCAAACTCAATCAAATCTAGATCCAATCCATGTATCTCAATATATATCGCATTTTTTCCAACCTTCTTTGCCTTAACAATGGTTGATATACCAAAATAACAAATCTTCAACAATATCTCACCGCAACGCATCATTTTTAGAACTGAAAAATCTTATATCAAGATATCCTTCAAGCTATGATTACTTGCTGTCAAACCTTTTGTACCATTCCTTGATTGTCGTGCGCACAGTTACCATATCCAACCGAACCACCTCAATTCATCCGCATACGGCATAGAGATAAGTCAAGAATACCCCTACTCCAGATAACCTATAAACAGATTCCTCCGGGCTGTTCATCTTCTACCTTCAAACTCCACCTTTCGGCATTCTCACCCCGGCGGCAACCCTAACCAACAACCGCGCGTCTTCAACTCATCTGAATCATCATCTTCAAGTTCCCAGCTCGTGCCCTCATCCTCCTGAAGTAATGGCTGTTAACTTCGACGTCCCTGCGGTTTGTTCTTCTTCTCATTACTTTTACTTTAATCCTTTCGGTCTCCTGCGAATTCGTACAGTTGACATTTTTCTTCATCTTTCATTTTCTCGGTCCTCCAAACCTAGGAACTTCGCAACACATTGGTGATTCCAACCCATCAACCTCCCCTTTACTGCTTAGGTCCGATAGGTGACCCAGATCCAACTGATTTGATCAATGCAGAAGCCAATCGTATTCCCTTCAAATCTCAGAATTTCTCCTTGAATTTGTGGAAAGATACATTCCGTTCTTGGCCTAAACCCACCAAAGGGTGGAAAAACTGGTTTCTGAGGGTCAACAGGTCAATGCAAGTATTCTGGGCAGAGCGAAAAATAGATCAATGTATCAGGCTGTCCATTGCCGATATGCAGAAAAATGAATCTATGATGATAGCTGCTGCTCAATTTTGGTCTGACACCACCAACACCTTCATGTTTGGTCATGGTCCATGTGCCCCCACAGGCCTAGACATTTCAACTGTCGATGAAAGCCATATTTTCGGCAGAAAAGCTGAGTACAGAATAACCACACGCAACATCGGCGGCTGGACAGGATATATCCAGGAGTATCAGAAAACTGGCACTGTCAATCAAAGGGAGCATGCCACATTCCTGAACATGTGGCTAGAAAAGTTTATTTTCTGCGGTCGATCGGTAGGACCAACTAATGCTTTCCTCCCAGCAGCAGAACTCTTGGCCAACGGTGTCAGATTCCCACTTGGCCGATATCTCCTGAGCTCAACCTACTATCTCCTCCACCAAGTATCCCAAAAACTTATACTTGGCGAACCCATCGGCAACCTGGGAGGCCCGTGGTGGTTTGTTAATATGTGGTTAAACGCTCACATGCACAAGCGTTTACAGTGGGATCTCTTTGCTCAGGAATTCCCACGAGAGATTCCTGAAGAATATGTCCTTAGGGATGATGAATCGGCAACACGCCCTCCTATCAACTTTGGTGAAGCAATCATCGTCCTTCCCGGAACAGAAGCCAATGAGGATCAAATCGGCAGATTTTTCCACACTCTCTACCATGGCCTCCCTCGTGACCTTAGGGCTTGGGTGCCTTATATTGACGAAGATAATAAGTTCCCCCTCCTCTTCAATTTTGCCGATAGTGATCTGAACCAAGATAATGATCTCATGATGGCCATCATCACCCCCAGAGCAATTCCAGTCAATACATTTGGCAGTGGGAAAGCCTCCCACATTACTTATGAATTTTACAATCCATCGGCAGTATCTCGCCAGCTGGCTTTTGGGCAACTGCCCATTAAACTGTGCTATGCCGATGTAATTAAACCCAGGGAAATCATCACCTCTGGAACTGAATGGAGCAGGATAGTAAGACTTGCTCCTGATGCCGATATTTCCAATGTCGATCTCTCCGCCTGGTCACCAGCTTCTTTCATAACAGAATCATATAAGCAATGGTGGCAGGAATGGAAAGAACAGCTATTTTCAACATCTGTTCACACATATCGGCACCAAATTGACCCCGATTATGCTATTCCTGATAATGCAGTAAGTCCCTTTCAACTTTTCTTTTATTATGTGTATCGGTAACTAACCTCCTTTGAAACAGGCTGACGATCCAGTTCCACCGATAAGTAAAAGCGGAAAACCCTTCAATCTCCATCCAGCCTCTCCGATTTCAGCAATCGGTTACAATGCCCCCACCCTGGAAGCCTTGACTTTCCAAAGAGCTCGTACCAAAATTGGCGCTTCTAGACCAAGATTGGGAACATCTAGGGCTTCTCCAAAGGCCGCTGCTTCAAGCCTGATCAAAGCTTTTAAGGTAACAATCTTGTTTACTCCCTTTTCTGCCGATACACTTTATATTAATATACAACTATCAGGGTGTACAAGCTGCAGCTGGATCATCATCGGCAACTTTACCGAGCACCATAACTTCTACTCCTTCCTCAGAGGTATTCTTTCATTATTATTATTTTTTTTTACTTTTCCCATTAAACATCTAATCTTATACCTGTTTTTGCAGCAACAAATGGATACATCGGTAAGCACACCGATCATTCAAGCTCCTCAACCAATAGATGTTGATGCCCCCCAGCCAGTTGTTGTCGAAGCACAACAAAAACGTAAAGCTTTGACCGATGCTGAGGCTCAACAGAAACGACAAAAACCTACACCGGCCCCTGCATCTGCTCCAACACCCGTCGATCAACCTTCTGAACAAACTGCTTCTGCCCAAGATACATCATCGACAATTGTACCTCAAGGGCCGACTACCAATGTGGTCATTGAAAACATTCCATCGGCATCTTCTGCCGATCCTCCACAGGACCCTTTACAAGCCGCTCCTTCAAGTCAAGCTCAAGAAATAGCCTTGAAGCAGGTAAACCAGTCAATTACCTGATTTATTATATCTTTAGAATATTATAAACAAGATTTCTAATTCTCTTTATCCCATAGGAACAAGACTCTCCCGATAGCTTATTTTCTTTTGCTATCGATATTTCTGATGACGACGGAGAAGAAGCGAGCTCCTCCCTGGCGTTGGGAACAATATCATCAGACACATATGGCAAGCTGGAAACCCTCCTAAACCTGCTTCAGCAAGAAACTGCCCAATTGGTAATCGACTCTGATCCTGCGAAGTCTATCTTCAAGGCAATCCGCGGCCAAGTCCCCTCCAATGTTGAAGAAATCATCTTTCCAGCAGTCCATCTGGAAAGCAGACAGCTTCAATACCAAAGGGCCGTTCATCGTATTGCTGACAGAGCAGCCCAATCTCAACTTAAAGAAGAGATGCTACAGCTGAAGCAGACTGCCGACGAGAAGCACAAGAACATCAATAATTTGCAAGCCTCCAGTGCCGATATTAGACAGAAGATCTCAGATCTATCGGCAAAGAAAGCAGCCCTGCTAGCTGAACTGGAACAAGTTGAGACAGCTCTGACCCAGGCCAAACAAGAAGAAGACCAGCTTCCCGACGCCATTAAAGCCCTTCAACAGGAACGGGATGCTCAAGCTCGCAAGGCCTTGGCATTGAAAAAGAAAATCAAACCTGTGGAAGGAAATGCCGATGAAGATGCCAAGGAGCTAAAAGAAGCCGATGAAATTCGCCTGCGTGCGATATCAGCCATCCAGGCTTTGTTAAATTCGGCATAATTGATACTTTGTTTTAACTCCAGCCGATAGGATTGTTATCGGCAACTATACTTTTTATGCATCTATCCAAATACTAGGGTAATATTTCTTTAAATATTTTCCATTTAACGTTCTGGGAAATACCACTCCTTCGAGAGTTTCAAGAATATATGCATTACCAGGAACAGACTGACTTATCCGATATGGACCTTCCCAATTAGGGGACCATTTGCCAAACTTAGAATTTTTAGTCCCAATCGGTAAAATCAACTTCCAGACTAATTCACCATCGGCAAATTCCTTTACCTTCACTTTCTTATCATACCATCTAGCTACTCTCTTCTTGTTTTCCTCGATGTTAACCAAAGCTTTTAACCGATGACCTGCTACGTCCTCCAACTCATCTTTCATAAGGATATCATAATCATCGGCTGTCAGTTGATCCTGAAAACGCATCCGCCTAGATCCAATCTTAATCTCCCAAGGTAATACTGCATCGTGCCCATACACCAATTGATAAGGCGACACCTTGGTTGCACCATGACATGCCATCCGATATGACCACAAAGCTTCATTTAATATGGTATGCCACTTTTTAGGATATTCTTTGATCTTGCGCTTAATAAGTTTGATAATCCCCTTATTAGATGCTTCAGCTTGGCCATTTGCTTGGGCATAATATGGTGAAGAATTCAAAACTTTAATTCCCATACTCAAAGCAAACTCATCAAATTCACCTGATGTAAACATAGTGCCCTGATCGGTAGTGATAGTTTGAGGGATGCCAAATCGGTAAACAATATGCTCCTTCACAAAATCAACCATGTTAGCCGATGTCACCTTTTTCAAAGGAATTGCTTCAACCCACTTTGTGAAATAATCGGTAGCAACCAGAATAAATTTATGCCCTTTACTCGATGGTGGATAAATTTGACCGATGAGATCAATAGCCCAACCCCTAAACGGCCATGGTTTAATTATAGGATTCATAGCCGATGCGGGTGCTCTCTGAATATTACCAAACTTTTGACATTCCTGACATCCTTTAAAATATTTAAAACAATCCTCAAGAATAGCTGGCCAATAATATCCATTTCTTCTGATCATCCACTTCTATTAAATCATCTGCCGATGTAAATCCTTGCCCTAATTTTCCATCATCGGCAAATCTATCCATTAAAACTCTTCTTCAGAACCGACTGCTTGGATCGGTAGAATTTCATAATCAGCAACCTTGAGGAACTCTTTCTCCCAAGCTTCTCCCGATATGCACCTGGTTCGTTCATAAGTATCTGATTCTGCCGATGCAATGATATAGGAAGAATCACCAGGAACAACTTCAATCGATGGTCAACTCAACACATACTGCTCCTTTAGCTGGTGACACATTGCCTTCAAAATCTTTTAGCATCATATCGGTTTTAGTTAAGTTTTGATCTCCCTTACCAAGCTTCCGATACATCACATAAGGCATAATATTAATCGCAGCTCCTCCATCAATAAGTATCTTAGATACGGGCTGCCCATCAACTCTGCCTTTTACAAACAAAGCCTTGAGGTGTTGCCTCTCATCATCAGCAGGCTTCTCAAAAACAACCATCATTGGATCTAACATTAATTGAGCTATCTGATCAGAGGAAACAGCCTCTTCCTCACTGTCAGACAAAGCCAAAAATTCCATCGGCAACATAAACACCATATTGATGTCTGCCGATGGACCTTTATCCTTGTGCCTTATCTGCCACTGCTGGTTACCATATTTCTCATTGGAGGGACTTTCTTCTTGATATAAATCTTTTTGACGATCCCGCTGCATTTTTCTCTTCTGTGTCTTTGTCAAACCTTCTGGACACCATTGAGGAAGCTTAGTTTTCCAAACTGGCTGATGAATTCTAGTTGTCTCCACACGACGTATATTAGGGTCCCTGTAGAATACTTCTTCATCAGGGACTCTTGCATTTGCCATCTCTTCAAGTTCCTCTTGATTCCTTGGAAAATATGCAACGCGTTTACCAAGCCTTTCATGCACACTAAGCCTGCCCCCCAGCCGATCATGTACTGATGCTCTCCTTCTGATCGGCTCATTAATGAGCAAACCTTGATTACCAGATTGAAACCTTCTTGCAGGATAATTAACTCCATAATAACCATTGCACTCTGGACAATCTTCAACAGTAGGTAACTTAATACCTTCCTCCCAACAATGAATAAAAAACGGACAATTCCAATGATCCTTATGCCGATTCCATTCTTCTTGACGCTTTTCCTCTTGTTGTTGTCTATATCGGTCCCTTCGCTGACGCCAGCCTTCTTGTTGTCTTCGATGAGTGATCACGATGCCAGATCGAGGAGGCCTCCCAGAACCGCCACTCTCTATCAATAGCCCCTTGCCTTTTGCATCATCGGTAGTTATCCGATGTTGGGGATCTACTGATGCATTCTTTTCAGCAGCTTCCGACGTCAACACCTTAATTTTTCCTTCAGCGTCCAACATATTTGCTGGAAAAGGATGTTGATCAATTTTCATTGGCTTTTGAATCTTGGAATTGCCAAATTTATCCTGCCAGACTCAATAGCTGACTGTAACTGCTGTCTAAACACCTTACAATCATTGGTACTGTGTGAAGTTGCATTATGCCACTTGCAATACAGCATATGCTTCAACTCTTCTGCCGACGGGATCACATGATTAGGTGACAATTTAATCTGGCCCTCCTGAAGCAAAAGATCGAATATTTTATCGGCTTTGGTGACATCAAAAGTAAACTTTTCCGGCTCTTTGTGACCAAAGGGACAAGATATCGGCTTCTTATTCTTAACCCACTCTGCCAAACCGATAACTGGTTCATTATCTGAATCAGAATCTTCCGCTTCTTCAACAAATGAAACTTTCTTGTTCCAATTTCTCTTAGGTTCAAAAACCCTAGTATCTTGATCAGAAATCCTTTGTACTAAATGACTTAGGCTTTCGAACTCCTGAGAAGCATATCTGTCCTTTAGGTGTGGCAATAATCCCTGAAAGGCTAAATCGGCAAGCTGCCGATCATCCAATACCAGACTGTAACATTTATTCTTTACATCTCGTAGCCTTTGCACGAAGCCTTCTACCGATTCATCATTGCGCTGTTTCATCTTTACCAAATCGGTAAGCTTCTTCTCATGAATTCCAGCAAAGAAGTATTTATGAAATTGCTTTTCTAGATCAGCCCAAGTGATAATAGAATTTGGCGGTAGTGAAATAAACCACGTAAATGCTGATCCAGATAGAGATGACGAGAAAAGACAAACTCTCAATTCATCCCTACAAGCTGCCTCTCCACATTGAATAATAAAACGATTAACATGCTCCATGGTTGATGTATCGTCTTGCCCAGAGAATTTAGTGAAATCTGGCACTTTGTAACGATTTGGGAGAGGAATTAAATCATATGCTAGAGGATACGGAGTCCGATAAGAATAAGTATTAACCTTGGGCTTGATCCCAAATTGATCTCTCATAATTTCTGCTATCTTATCGGCCCAGAAAACATCGACGTCTTGCTGACGATATGGTTGAATCTCTGCTGGAGGTATCTGTTGATATCCTTCTGCATGCCTTTGTTGCCCACGATCTCCAGCAATTGGCATATTTGCTACTAACTGTGGTCCATTAATCTGCTGAAAAGGATTCATCGGCTGAGCTGCCGATGCTTGATTCTGAAAACCAGCATGCATGTGACCTTGATGAACTCCTGTGACTTGCTGATTTGGCTGAACTGTATGTTGAGTAGGAAACTGTCCTGACCAATTATTAGTATTCATCGGCACAGAATTTACCGATGGCTGGTAGCTTGTTGGCATTGCTGGATAATTATATCCAACTTGAGGCATAACCTGTACTCCAGCAGGTTGACTGATTATAGGAGCCTTCTGCTGCATCGGTAACAAACTTGCCGATGGACTTGAACCAGATGTTTGACCCAGAGACGCCTGAAAACCTCCCAAACTTGGTTGTGCAGTAGTTGTAATATATTGAGGCGTTTGGGCTATCGGCGAACCAGCCGATGGTATAGGAGTTTTTCCTGCTGCGTCAAACACTTGAGATAATCCGTAATTGACAGTAGATGGCTCCGGAGGCATACCATATCCCCACCAATTAGCAGGAGTTTGATTACTCTGTAGTACAGGACCTGATAAAGCTGATGCTGATAGATCTGTACCAAGCTGAACTCGCCCTGATAATGCTGAATCTGGACGAATCGGAGTAGATTGTGCATTAGATAATCCTGCTGATACTGGAGGAGAAGAAATCTCTATACCCGCAACGGCTGGAGGAGCCGATGGAGCAACAGCAGATGCTGCTTCTGGTTGATGATAAGCAGGTCCGACGTAATGATGTGACGCTTGCCCTTCTTTGAAAGTTCGAATTACAGCATTATGAACAGTATTGGACAGCACATTGGAGTGATTAATTAAAGCATGAGTCACTGCAGAATTAACCATCTCTTGAAGTTTACCAGGATTAGGATCAAAGGTAACCTGCCGAGGCAACGGCAAGTCCTGCTTCTGGATAACTTGTCCACTTTTGTTCATGCTGAATGACTTTAAGCAAAGCTGTCTATATTCTTCAATAGCCCTCTCCATAGCCTGCTTCTGATCGTCCTTAAGATCTTCCTCTGTTACTGCGATGATATTCCCAGCATCGATCTCATGATTAGGCATCTTGATTAGATCTGTCCCACCGGGCGTGCCAAAAGATGTGTTGATGCAAAAGTGAATCTGCAAACACAAAGGGCTAATACCCGAAATCAATATCCAAGGCGTGCCAGTCGATTTGACCTGTTAATCGACAAGGATGAAGATACGAGCACTTTGGTCCTGACAACAGCGATACGCCCGGAAGTCACGGCCAAGAGGTACTCACGCGGAACTCGAGGATCGACAAAGATTGCACTTAGAGCAATGCAACTCGCCGAATCGATGAGAACTCGTAAAAAAGGAAAAATATGCAAATTGACGAAGTCATCGAAAAGTAGATGTAAATAAGAGTAAAAGCTATTTTTTGATGTATTGATTGTTATCTATTACATTGCCCTTCACTCTATATTTATACCCTGATCTATAGAAACATAATCGAATACGACTAGGACACTAAACTCAAGTCTAAGAAAAAGAACATGACTTTTACACAACTCAGACTCTACTAATCGTAAACAAGGAAATCAACTCCTATTTTATTCCATAATCCGCCTTAATCACGATGGTATCCTCATCGGCTTCCTTTTCACCAGCACAGCCCCTTTTCTATCGGCAGCAACCTTCGATCTCCTTCCATCGGCACATTCCCTGTTTCATCGGCTGCAGCCTTCACACTTTCCTTCATCGGTACATTTCCTTATCGGCAACCTTCTTCCATCGGCATCGGCAATAACACCTTTGACTTCATCGGCAACATCCCTAATCAAATCCAAACACTGCCACCGCTCAAAACAAACTTATTCTTCTTGGTCATCAATTCACACAGCAATCTCTCCCTTGCTAATCAGCCTTCCCTGATTATATTGACACGTACTAAAAACGGTGTCAACAGATCCAAACATGCATCATGGGTCAACCAATGCCCATGGTGATGCTTCCATCTTAAGAAGGGGTCATGACTCAAGAGAACAAGCTAGTCAAGATCCACCACAAGCTCAAGGAGACAACCAAGGTGGTGATCAAGACAATCAAGATCTTGATCCTCCAATCAATCAAGACAATGAAGATGAAGATGATGGTCCAATCCAAACAAGAATAACCATCCCTCACCCAAGAGTTCATCAATCCATTCAACGGGACCATCCCGTTGATAGCATATTGGGAGACATACAACGAGGGGTAACAACACACTCTCGTTTAGTAGCTTTTTGTGAGCATTATTCTTTTGTCTCTTCCAAATTGCTAGAAAAGGTGGAGGATGCTTTGAAGGACCCGGATTGGGTGATGGCTATGCAAGAGGAGTTGAACAACTTCACTGGGAATAAAGTCTGGTCCTTGGTGGAAAGGCCCAATCAAAATGTGATAGGTACCAAGTGGGTCTTCTGTAACAAAGAAGATGAGTATGGTGTGATCACAAGGAATAAGGCACGGTTGGTAGCCAAAAGTTTCACTCAAATCGAAGGTTTGGATTTTGGGGAGACCTATGCACCTGTAGCTAGGCTTGAATCTATTCGCATATTACTTGCCTTTGCAGCTCACCATGATTTCAAGTTGTTTCAAATGGACGTGAAAAGTGCATTCCTCAACGGCCCCCTCTCCAAAACCGTGTATGTGGAGCAACCACCGGGTTTTGAAGATCCACATCATCCTGATCACGTCTATAAGCTTGACAAAACGCTTTATGGGCTTAAGCAAGCCCCTAGAGCTTGGTATGATTGTCTCAAGGACTTCCTACTCAAACAATTGTTTGAGATTGGGAAGGCCGATCCTATTTTATTTACTCACAAAGTCAATAATGATATCTTTATTTGCCAAATATATGTCGATGACATTATATTTGGTAGTACTAATGCAGATTTTTGTGAGCAATTGAGTAGGATCATGACAAAAAGGTTTGAGATGTCCATGATGGGGGAGTTGACATACTTTCTTGGATTTCAAATCAAGCAACTCAAGGATGGCACGTTCATAAGTCAAATCAAGTACACCACTGACATGCTAAAGAAGTTTGACATGGACAAGGCCAAGCCCATTAAGACCCCAATGCCTACAACCGGACATCTCGACCTTGATGGAGACGGCAAGGCCGTAGATCAAAAGGTATATCGCTCCATGATTGGATCCTTGCTTTACCTTTGTGCATCTAGGCCCGATATTATGCTTAGCGTGTGCATGTGGGCAAGATTTCAAACCAATCCGAAAGAATGTCATCTCATGGCTGTTAAGAGAATTTTTCGGTATCTTGTGCTCACTCCTAATTTTGGCTTGTGGTATCCTAAGGGCTCTACTTTCACTCTACTTGGCTATTCCGATTCGGATTATGCCGGTTGCAGGGTAGAGCGAAAGAGTACATCCGGGACATACCAATTTCTTGGTAGGTCTTTGGTGTCATGGAGTTCTAAGAAGCAAAACTCTATTGCCTTATCCACCGCTGAGGCCGAGTATGTGGCGGCCGGCGCTTGCTGTGCCCAACTGCTTTGGATGAAGCAAACCTTGAGAGACTTTGGTTATGAGCAAAGTAAGATTCCTCTCTTATGTGACAATGAGGGAGCAATCAAGCTAGCTGACAATCCTATAAACCACTCAAGAACAAAGCACATAGACATTCGCCATCACTTCTTGAGAGACCACCAAGCCAAAGGAGATATCGATGTGCAACATGTGAGAACCGAATTTCAGCTAGCCGATATCTTCACAAAGCCTCTAGATGAGTCAAGATTTTGTGCTTTGAGGTGTGAGCTAAATATCGTTGATTCTCGTAACATGGCTTGACCTCTTGTGTACACTTGTATGATTTAGAATTGGATAAAATTCTTGTGAAAAGTTGTGTGAAACTTTCAAAACCTATTTTTCATAGCTCCATTGTGTCCATAGTTATGTACTGATTTCATGAAATCTAGACATATTTGAGTTAGTTTGAGTATATCATATTGTTCCCCACTTCTAGGGCTGTTTCTCGCTGGTTTTTGGCCTACCAGAACTTCCGATGGCCCCTACCGGAACTTCTGCTTGTGGCATGGGTGGTATTGATCCCACCTATGTGCTTAACAATTTGCTCCGTGCTACTATTGATCCCACCTATGGAGGTGGGCTTTGCCCCTTGGAGCCTACCCTTTTTGGAATTTGATGCCAAAGGGGGAGTGTTAGGCTTTTATCTTGATGTAATAGGGGCAGTTAAAATTTTTGTTATGTAGTAACTTTATCTCGTGTGGTGGACCATGTGGTAAACTTGAACTACGTGTGTGTGATAGTTGAGTGTAGGCTAAAAAATTTATGCTTAATGTCTATCTTAGCTTGTTTAGCCTTTTGTGTTGATGCTTATGATGGTTGTTTATTTAAGAATGGTTATGTTGAGTTTAAGTCCTTTTCTTTCTTGCATAACCATTCAAGTTCTCTTAATTTATTCTTGTGATATAACCTGTCATATGCATCACCGTTTTATTGTTTCACACACACTTAGGCACCCCACGGATTGTAAAATTTAGGGGGAGCTTATTCTTAATGTATGCAATCTTGACTTGAATCAAGATTTGAAATTTCAAATCCTATGTATACATTAAGGGGAGCTCAACTTGAATTTTGGAATTCAAAAGCTTCAATTCTTTCTATCTGTTGTAAGCCTAAATTGGTTGTCATCAATTACCAAAAAGGAGGAGTTTGTAAGTGCATTCGCCCTCGATGTGGGTTTTGGATAATTAATGACAATCAAATTAGGGACTAACATATTTATCAAGTGTAATCTACAAGTGTTAGTCCATTGATGGAATTGAAAAAGAATATCTGGTGAATAATAGCACCCTAAATTTTGATGGACAAAAGGTGCTTCGACTCAAGGGCTTCAACACCGTTTATTTTGATTTGAGTCGTAGGCAACGCCGCACTATCAAGAGGGATACAAATCTAGTTGGCAAAATAGGGATAAAAAGTGCTATTATCGAAGCTTAGTAGGCTGGAGAGCAGGACCGGAAGTTCTAGTGAGCTGGACCGGAAGTTCTGTTGAGCTAGACCGGAAGTTCCGGTGAGCTGGACCGAAAGTTCCGGTCGTTGGCGCCCGCGAGCGTCCGCGTGCGAGTATTTTGTTCTGGTCTCCGTCTGGAAGTTCCGGTACTTACCGGAAGTTCCGGTCAGGCACCGGAAGTTCTGGTTGGTGCAGTCTGCGCATGCGTTCGCGTGCGAGAGAATTGTTCTGGGTTCCGTCCGGAGGTTCCGATACGGACCGGAAGTTCCGGTCCTGGCACCGGAAGTTCCGGTGGACCCGAGTTGACTGACAAGCCCAACGGTCTGATCTTGTTTGACCGGAAGTTCCGGTGGCTTCCACCAGAACTTCCGGTGGCTCATCCGAGCCCGAGTATATAAGCTACTCACCTCATTTCTAACCGTTGCCTGAGCTTTACACATTCATTTCTGCTCTCCCAACTCTCTCCAAGCTGTGACTCACCCATTCTCTCTCCCCCTTTGCCTCCAAGCTTCAATCTTCGATTGTTTGAGCTAGGGACGTGAGATTTGAGAGCGGGAGCATCGATCTTCGACTTGAGCACTTGGATTCCTTGTTTTGCCGGCTTGATTTGTGTTTGTTTCTCTTGGGTTCTTGGAACCCTAGCCGGCTAGGCGTTCTTCGTGGTTGCCCGTATTGATTCATTTGTGAGGGCACCCCGAAGTGTTTGTATCACTCTTTGATCCTTAGTGGAAATCTCAAGCTAGCCTTCGTGGTTGCTTGAGGGAGGAGACCTTAGTGGTCACCTCAACAATGAGGAAGTAGGAACTCCTTAGTGGGGATTACCGAACCTCGATAAAAATAGCTTGTCTTGCTGTGGCGGTAGCATTGACTACCCTTTGTTCTTGTGTTCTTGTTGTTCTTCCTCTCTACCCCCAACTTCTTAGGTGGGAGGTCCCGATCTACGGTTTGGTGTGGTGCCAAGCCTTGAGGAGGTCAACATTATCATCAGCAATCTCTAGGAGGGTGTGGTAACACTTGGATCTGAAATCCCAACTCGATTCACTTTGATTTCGTAGCTCATTTAGGGCACCAGAAGTTCTGAAGGTCTACACCGGAAGTTCTGGTCCTCCTGACTGGAACTTCTGGTCTGGTATTTGACTTCCGCAAATTCGAGTTTGTGAGTTTCAGGTTTTGCAAAAAGGCCTATTCACCCCCTAGGCCAATTAGGTCCTTTCAGGGGGAATAGACAGTAACGGGTATTACTGTTGATGAATAGGGAAGTGTGAGTGGGAAATACCCGTTACTGTGTACCTATAGTGCCATCACCACGTTTAAAGATCTATATAGGTATAGATATAGATGATGTTGTTTGTTGTGGACTTTGTTTACTTGTGGTAGCACTGTGTAGTTGTCGCACTCTGACATTTTTCTTTCACCGAGAAAACACTCTGAGTTAGATATAGGTAATTTTTGGACACTGTGGTTAGTGATTAGCCTGCAACTTCACCATTTATGAGTAATGACCTACCGTGATGTCAGGTTCATACAGTCCTATCCTGAAATCTGAACGCATTGTCTAACTTGTGCACATGTCGGTGTGGGCGCGCGCTAATTTTAGGAAATAAGGCTCTGCATAACTATTTATATGTACCTTCTTCTTTTTTATAAAAGAGACAACCAGCTGAAAACAAATAATAAAATTCAGTAAAAGGTATCCCTCCGCGTCGCCTCCTAGGGCAATGGGAGGAGTGATGCTGCCGTTGCCAAAAACCTAAACCCTACCATCGTAGGTCTATGTGCAGCGGCGACGGTGTACATACGTCCACACCACAACTCCCTCCCCCTCTCTTGTCTCTTCTCCATCTTATAGCTGTTCTTTAGGAGCACATTGAAGGGTGCTACAGGTGCGAGGATGGTAGATTCAGGGCTCCTAGGCCCGGATCGGGTCCTCCTTGTCCCGAATCTGCGACCTGGAAGGGTGGGTGCGGCCGCCTCGTGGTGACTGTTGCACCATGGGCATGCTAGTCTACGCCTTGGGCAGCCTCTCATGGTCAGGCCGAGGTGAGACGAGCGCACGGTCAAAGTAGGGCCTGGGCGAGAGAGCAGCTCACATCCTTGGGCAGCACGCAGGTCGTGGTGGGCTTGAGCCCTTGGTCTTGGCGAGGTATGGTGGGCATACGCGTGGCGCAGCCGACGCAGGCTGCGTACCCGTCTTGTTGCATCTGCTCGGCGGTAGCCCCTCTGCCTCACTGTGCTCTCGTCGCCGTCTCTGGCTTCCTATGTCGGAGGCTTGCGACCGTGGACGCTTAGAATTTGGGTGAAAGCCTTGCCCGACTTTTTGCTGCGGGCCGACAATGGTGGCCCAATTTGTGTCACTACCTCCTTGGAGACATTTGAAGATTCCGTTCCTGCTGCTTTGACTAATGATGGTGGCGTCCGTGGATGTCACTCTCCTTCTTGAAGACGACATTTAAGCACTCCTGCCACCGTGTCTCCACTCGTTCTTTTGCTCCTATCACCGGATTTGCTCCTGTATTGTGCCTATGTGTGCCTTATGTACTTCTTCATAGTGGTTTCTCCTGCTGAAGTGATTTGCTTTGTCATCGTCGTTTGGTTTTGTAGAGGATGCTTTGCCCCTACCGTTCCTTCCTCGGCGAATGTTTGACCTCCATTGGATTCTCTAGTGGATGGTTTCCCGTCGATGTTGCTTTGGCCTTTTCTCTAGCAGATGCTTTACTACCAAGGGTGTGTTGGCCCCTCCACTTCGGATGCTTTGTCGCCGAGGTTGCTTTGATCTTTGGCGGATGCTTTGCCACCGACGTTGTTGAATGTTCATCTCATCTTCTCTAGATAGATGCTTTGCCACCACGGCTATGTCTCCTCTATAGGCAACTCTTGCGTTGATGACTATTCTTCTCACAGGCACAACCTGGCAGGGTTTTAGGGCTAAGGGTCACTTTCCCATCGCTTCTTTTTCTCTTGCTACTTTGGTTTGTTCTAGGTCGCTTATCGTTGGCTTAGTGGTTTGTAATATGTGCTACAGAGGCTCTCTCATAGTTGTACCGTGTAATTCTCTTTCTTAAATCTTAATGAAACACATGCTATGCCATGTTCGCGAAAAAAAAACGTTTGCGAAAAAAGAGACAACTAGTTTGTGGTGGCATTGCGGAGCATGTCTTGCCACTTTGGTTGTGGCTAGACCCTAAAATAGTTGCCTAGTTCACACAACAATCCCGTGTATCTAAATTTCTTGTTTGTGGTTAGATGTTATCATCAAGGCCATACAACATTCAAGATGCAAAATAAGCACCATTAGATTAATTATAGAATATATTTTCGTAACAACTTTATTAGAGACATAAATATTAATATTATTCAATGTGCATCCAACATACTCACCTAGGACGACTCAATAAGTAAGCTTGGTTTGGCTCCTTATACTCTCTACGTCCATAAAAGAATACATTTTTCGCTTTTTGAGAAGTCAAATAGTTTAAACTTTGACTAAAGTTACACAAAAAATATTAACATTCAAGATGCAAAATAAGTACCATTAGATAAATTATAGAATATATTTTCGTAACAATATTATTAGAGACATAAATATTAATATTATTCATTATAAAGTTGGTCAAAATTAAACTTAACTAACACAATTCTTTTGTGGATAGAAGGAGTATTAGCTTATTAGTTTCGCATCGCTTGGCTCGATAGCAAAGCAAGCTGATCATAGATCGGTTGGTCTGGTTCCTTGTGGTGGAACCTGTCCACCCAGGTTTAAGTCATCGACTTGGCACGGGTGCTCGCATTTTTCTAGATTTATTCCAAGATTTAACGGGCTATGCTTTCAGTGGTAGGCAATGTCCCCGTCGACAACGATGCGCATGTGGTGACTTCATGAATCTTGAGATATGCCGAATCAGTCCTTCGAAGGAGGTGTCTCTGATGACTTCGTGAATCTCGAGATCTGCCGGATCAATCATTCGAAGGTGCTCATAGGGTAGAGTTTACATAAGTGTGTTTATAGGAGTGAGTGTGCGTACGTGTTGTGAGCGTGTGTGTTGTACCGTGTAGTTCTAAGGAAAAAAAAAACCTGCCTGACTGTCTCGTTAAGCTACCGAGCTGGTGTAAAAGTAGGATTGAAAAAGCGATCTTATAAAAAAGAAAAATCCAAAGGTATTTCTTCACATGAATTAATTAATATACTGGCTATGCCAAATTTGCTGGCCGTCCAGCCAAGCAGAAAGTGAGGGAACCCAGCCACATTGTAGTTCTTAATCCCTTCCAGGGACAAATCCGTAATTTAAACGCCTGCCCGCACTATACCATGCCACCTCACCCCTAATTCTCAACTAATCATCTTTTCCCTTTCTTTAACTCCAAATAAACCAAAAAGGAAATAACGCCAACGGAAATAGAAAAAACAAAAGCCACTTCTTCCCCAGTCCACCGCCTCCCCTCTGCTCCTCCAGCGAAGCGCACGCACGACGCGCGCAGGCAGCAAGGCAACCGAAGCGAGCGAGCTCCTTTGCTTCTACCCGCGGCAACGCCCCAGGCGCGCGCGACGCGTCGAGCCCCGGAGGCCGAGGGCGAGCGCGAGTGCGGAAGCGGAGGAGAGGAGCGCGCCCGCGACACGGCTGGGACCCCCACCACGCTCGGGTCCGAAGCCGGATCTGCCTCGGGGCTCGCGCCCGCTGCGGGAGATCGGGAGGCGCGGGGGCCGCTGCGGCTGGTGGAGCGCACTGCCGGCTGACGGGGGGCGCCGGCAATCGAAGGCGGCGGTGGAATGCGGGTGGGTGGCCTGTTTCTCATTTTAATGAGGTGGAATGCGGCTTCCCGAGCTCCTTCCTGTTTTTCATTTTATAATGAGGTGAATGATTTTGTTGTTAATTTTGTGTGGGTGGCCTGGGAGGGGAAATGTGGAGCATGGGATTTGGGTCTTCGCCAAATTAGCGCCATTTTGGATGAATTTTGGGGGTTGGTATTCGTGTACTGCTAGCTTCTGGGTCCAATTCGTTGCTCTCAGTTTCCGAAACAATTTATTTGGCGCAGGACTTGCTAGGTTGTGGCTCTGGGAGCACATTGCTTGCTGGTGTTCCTTGGGAAACTAGTAGAATTGAGTGCGTGTTGTGTTGCTCTGGTGTCTGGATTCGGATTTGAACTAGAAACACAGGCGTCGCGCCCCGCTGGAGGGAACCAGTCCACTTATGTGCTGGTTGCCCTCTTTGCTGCTGCCAGCGATGATTAATCCACTAAAATTGGTCATCTGGGCCACTGTATTTTCTTAGGCTTCGAATAATGTATTTGGTGCGTTTTCTTCCTTAGTCACGCCACGGTGAGACCATGAACCTTGACTGCATAAGCTCCCTGATGCTATGATAACCTGCCTGGCCTAAGCCCTAGCTGCCAGCCTGCCACCAAGTGCTGCAGTGTGCAGTTCCTCTTAGGTCTCAGGTCGCCATAGAACTCAAGCGTGGTGAGTAGCACCAGTGTGCCATATCTAGTGTTATAATGTGATACCATGTTCTCTCTCAAGTGAATAAGTGCATCTATCATGTTTGTGTTAATGGTAAAACAATTTAGTAAGTATCTTGAAGTACCTTGGTTTCCATCTTAAATGAGGAGTGTGGTACGAGGACGTCCGGATGGGCTCATTCCAGAAGCCTTAGCATTGGATGGACAGCTCGATCTCACACTGGTCAGCATCCGATGGCCAGAGAACTATGGGCGATGTGGCCCAATCATTGCCCGGTTCTTGGTGCAAGTTTTTATATGTAGAAATTGGTTGCTGAATCACCACCGATGGTTGATAACGTGATACCATGTTCTCTCTCAAGTGAATAAGTTCATCTATCATGTTTGCGTTAATGGTAAAACAATTTAGTAAGTATCTTGAAGTACCTTGGCTTCCATCTTAAATGAGGAGTGTGGTACGAGGACGTCCAGATGGGCTCATTCCAGAAGCCTTAGCATTGGATGGACAGCTCGATCTTACACTGGTCAGCATCCGATGGCCAGAGAACTATGGGCGATGTGGCCCAATCATTGCCCGGTTCTTGGTGCAAGTTTTGATATGTAGAAATTGGTTGCTGAATCACCACCGATCTCATGCGTTCTTTCTTTTACTCTTGGTTGTTGCTTCAATTCTGCTCCCCTTATGTTGCTTTGCTATTGGGGGGCTGTATTTTGTGATGTGACTGATGCAAATTTATCTTTGGGGTGGCAAATAGAGATGTTGCAAGGTCGAGTTTGGGCTCAATTTGTCTTGTACGATTTCCTGCTAGGTCTAATTTCGATTTGTTATCATGCTGATTTATCCGAAATGTTATTCCCTCCAAATTGCCTGAATGCCTGTGATTTAGCTCTAACACAGGATAAGTTGAGCGTGCTTGATAGTTCAATTGAATATGAACTTTTAGGTTTTCTAGAGATACTTTTGTTATCCGTAAGCGACTTTGGGGAAGTTTCCAATCAATTGGTTGATTGTTGCTGACTCTTTTGAAGACTTACTATTTGACTTTTTTTATGCAATATTTCATTTGATGCAATAAGATGTGCAGAGGATTGTAAAATAGCAAATTCAGATGCCAGGAATACCTCATTGCGTTAGCAAATTCTGCTAGTTGGTACGTGTTTTCATCCAGATGTGATGGATTTGGCAGTTCCCGTACTTCAAGTGGTAGGAATAATGGTAGCTTCAACTTTGTGTGCCTTTCTGTGGCCTTCTTTCGTTGGTTTATTTTGTTTTATTACTTTCTATGAATGTATTGGTATGATTGCTCTGTGGGTGCAATTGGGTGGGCTATTTCTGGTGGTGGCACGCTGGATTGGTTATTTTTGTGTAATGCATGATGAGACTGATGCTGTATTTCTTTTCATATGTTTGCCATTTTCATACCTTATCCTTTGTTTTTCTACACATTTAAGTTATGATAAGTTGGTGCAATTTGGACCTGTTCAGTTCTTTATTAACACTACCATATATTGTAGGCCATGATATTTGTTCCGGATGGAATTTGACTGCATTCTACTGTCTCTGAAAGAAGGGTACCAGGCTTAAGAGGCCAGGAAAAATGCCACCGTCACCCTCACCAAGGAGATCAAGGTCTCCTGCACGGGAGACTTATCACAAGAGGACCAACAGTTTCGGAAATGTGCTTCCAGCGAAATCAAAGGATGATGAACTCGCTTTGTTCTCTGATATGCAGAAAGTTGAGACGGAGAACTTCTTACTGGAACCGTCAGAGGATTTTGATGACTCAATTGGTAATGCTTGTAAATTTCATCTTCCTCCCTCTTTATACAGTCCCATAGTGTTTTTTTTGTTACTTACCATTTTTAAGTTATTTCTTTCCATCCATCAGCAAAATTGAGCTATTTCCCGGAAGTAAAACTTGGTGTTAACATTCCTGCCCATGGAGAAAGCCATGATTTGCTTAATGCGGACGGTGATAAAAACGATTATGAGTGGTATGCAAACTTGATGTACATTTTATATGTCTTGTTTGAAATGGTAGATAGTTGCTGTAGCCTTGATTTGCTTACCTTATGAACCACCTGCCTTGCACCGTACATTGTAATGTAACGTTTGCCTCGTTGATATTTAAATGTTATGGATTGAGTTCTTGTGTCCTTCATGAGTGGTGCCTGTTTTTGTTTAACTTGTTTAGCATATTGCATGGTCAGTTCTTACAAATCTGGTAATTCTGTGTAGATTTTCGTCTGAATTTCGGCCACAACTTGTAAGGTTGTTGCTTCATTGAAAAAGAGCTCACATGGTTATTCTGTAGTCCTGTTTCAATCCTATTTTACATTGAAAGGAACAGCGGTGAATCTTCAAATATTTATAAAAATATTCACATTGTTATCTTGTATTTCTGTTTCTTATCACTAAGCACTCTTGATGACTGCCAGTCAAGACTGGGATTTTTAATGCTGTTCAATCTTGATATGAAGTGATTCCATATTATGATAGTATGAGTTAGCCGATAACCCTTTCGTAAGCATTACGTTTGATGTTCTGAGGTTCTGTATTAATTAGTTCATAACAGCTAGAATATTTTCATCGCTTAAAACATGGAATATCATTGAAAAAATGCCAAATGCGCCTTTCATGTTTGAAGAATGTTAAAAATGATATGGTGACGTACTGGCTACTTTTGTTGTACGGATGGGTAAATATGAATGTATGATGCTAAGCATTAATTCACTCTTGTTATTGGAGGATCATTGCTTAAAAGAATTAGTAGCATAACTCTATGTCTAAATGGCTATTTGATTTATCTTACAAAAAAAAATGCAATTGGTGGTTCTGAACTTAATAATACTTCCTATGCTTGCACTTCTATGTAAGTGCTTATATCTTGGTGCAGGGTAATGACTTGACCTCCATTAAATTTTCCAATTATCAGGTTATTAACTCCTCCAGAAACTCCACTTTTTCGATCTTTGGATGACGAAGAAAACCAATCCATCACTCAGGTTTCTAGGGGCAGAGCTCAGAGCAAGCCTATACAAATTTCAAGATCATCCACGGTGAGTGCTTATGTCCAGAGGGGTTTATTCCAAGAACTATATTAGGTTGCATCCATTACGTATCAAATCTATTGTGTTCTATTCATATACAGATGGATAATAGTCAAAGAGCTAGTAGAAGCAGTGCAAGCCCAAGTAGGCTTAGCCCATCGCCACGCTCTATGGGAAGGACAAGATCATCTAGTTCAGCTTCTCGCTCTAGCCCACCACTTGCTGTTCAATCACAAACGCTATCACGAAGATCGTCAACCCCTCCGGTTGCTAAGACATTAACTCTTCCTCGAAGGTCTCCAAGTCCTGTCTCAAGAAGGATGAGTACTGGTTCCAGTGGCCCAACTTTGAATGGAACAAGAGGAGCTTCACCAGTGAAACATAATCGCAGATCTTCTTCACCAAAGCTGCATGGATGGCAATCAAATGTTCCTGGTTTCCCTTTCGATGCGCCTTCAAACCTTCGCACATCTCTAACTGATCGTCCAGTATACCGGTCAAGGGGTGGATCACCTTCATCTTTTAGTGGACTAGAAAAGGGTTCAAGAGGTAGAAGACAGTCAATGTCTCCCACTCCACCTAGAAGAGCCAATTCATCTCACAGCATTGAACGGGACCGAATGAGCTCTTACAGCAAAGCTTCCGCAACATCATCTGGTGAGGATGATCTGGATTCTATGCAGTCTGTACCAATTAGCTACTCCAGTGGCCCAGTTGTGAAAAAGAGCTTGGTTGTGATGAAAACCAGAACCATTGCATCATCAAAGAATCTGTCCAAAAATTTCACACCTAGTTCTGTCCCGAAGCGGTCATTTGACTCTGCACTTTGGTTGATGGTAAGCATTTCTCTGCTTTTATGTTATAATATTAGAATATTTTCTCATGTCTTGCAAGCATCTCTTGTATTGTGTAATTAGCAGGTGATTTGGTAGATTGACACTTAGCATACATTAATTTTCTCGTGTTGATCTTGTTCGATTGGTGCATTTTTTCTACTCAAGATACTAGTTGGCACCTTATACAAATGATTCATTTCTTACTGCTACTGAAAACTATTTTTATATAGTACATTGTTGTATAGTTTTACTTGAACAATGTTGTGAGCGTACTTTTTCAGCAAATGAAGACCATACTTCTGTTTATTGTAGATTTTCTAAAGCCGAAACATGAAACTAAGATGTGATGGTCTTTCTTCCCAGGATCACCGCAAAGCTCCACAAGATAGGTTCCGACCACTTCTATCAGGTGCCCCTGCCAGCACATTTGGTGCTGGGAATGGAATTGATGTGCACAAACCTATGTTCTCACACAATTCCTCTTTGACAACTAGCAGCAATGCAAACTCTTACCATGGTGCCACTTTTGGTTCTTATACGCCTGGCAGCCAAGAGCAACGTGATTTGGTTGGTGAATGGGAAGAAGATGGTAGTTCTCGGGGTCATGAGGATATATTTATGTTTGATAAATTGGATGAGCTAAATGAAGAAGACATTCATTACAAGAGCATGGAATCTACGGATAATTCACTGGTCATAGTAAAACATCTAGTAAGTGGAAGACAGGACTTGGAAGGAAGCAGAAGACCTAATCAGTCCTTATGCCATTCTACTGATAGTTCTCAGGTTGGCAATAGTAAAATTGCTACTTGCTCTAGATGTGGGAAGTTATTTGATGTGATGGATGTGGATGAAGAGGGTGTCTATTGTGATGTATGTGCTTCAAAGGTTGGGAATATCTTCACGGGTCCTACTGTACAAACTATAGGAGAAGAAAACCAGCAATATGATAAAACTGCAAAATTGAAACCTTGCATCGCATCTGATCCTCCCAAACCCACAGATTGTATAGGCTATAGCAAAGAAGTATCTCTTGATCATCAACTAGTGAACAGTGAATCTTACACTGCTTGCCTGGATCAGGCCCTTCCAATTCACTCAATGGGGCACACACCCAAGGAAATGCTACTGGGGCAGGAGGAAAAGATAGATGCAGAGCATAGAAAGAAACCTGTTGGGGACTCATTAGGAAATACAAACGATATTTCCTTTCATCGATCTAATGTGACTGAATGTGAACAAACAGAACCAACATCTGTGGGGCATGACCTTTTCATCAGAGACCAAATGGATAAACATAATCATGGATTGTCCCAATGTAATGAAACTGTCTCTGAAACTGTGACCAGTGACAATTCTCCTCAATTGGGATCAACTACATATCAAAACCCTAAACTTGAAACTACTGAGGGTACTGGGATATCAGTACTGTTAGTCCCCAAGTCAAACAGCAATAAATGGCCTGTTGTAGAAGGGAGGGCCCTGGCTGCTACAAGTATTCTCTGTTCAGAACCCTATTATGCAAGAGATGGTGTTAGTATGATGAAGCGTAGCTTTGGACTGGACAGCTCTTCAGCTGCTTCTTCCAGTGATCTTGGGTCTTCGAGGCAATCAACCATATGTTTTGAGCGCCTTAGGAGTGGTAAGAGGGGTGACTTTGAGAAGTCTCAGATAAGCAGTACTATGAGTCGTCAAAGCATTGCTTCTGTGTCAGATATGTCAATTTGTAGCTCTTCAGCTTCACTTTGCCCTCAGAGTGATGCAGTAGGAGGTTCCTGTTTCCCAATTGACACTTTGGAAAGCAGCACTTCAAGAACATTGATCTCTTCTGAAGAAAATGATGCTTTTTGTAAGGATGCTTTGCCAAGTGCTATGGAATGTTCGTCTTCTTCACAGGTTATTGCCGATGATGACAGACCTGTTGACTTGAAAATTCAGAGCTATTTAAGTGAGGTAGGAGATACAACAGTTGAGAATCATTGTGCTGGCAGAATGGCTGACATGGATCATACCAGTACAAATATGTATTCTTTAGATACTGAAATGCTAAGTGATACCCGAGAGTCATCAGGCCCAGAGGAAAGTTGCATGCCTGAAACTGAAGAGGATACTTACGCCATCAGTCAGTGCAATAAAGGTAGTGCTCCAGAACATTCAAGTGATGAGAACAACTTTAATGATATTCAAATGCAGTCCGAAATAGTTCAGGGTTCAGCTGAGGAAAACAGATTGGACGATTGTTGCATGTCTGCCATCTCCGAGGAGGACGTGTTGATTTCTGGACAAGAAGCTGACATAAGGAAACTTCCCAATGATGGTACGGATTTCTGTATTCTTTTTTTCACCTCCAAGAGTTATGAGTTGTGCCTATCTCAAAGCTCATGTATATGTGTTACTTGCTTGAGTCATGCATTGGTCCTCTATTTGTCTTGTCTGGTATATAGTTTTTCTGGTCCGGAATTAGCTGTTGTATGTATGTAACAGATCTTTTGTGGACATGATTTATTCTTTGGACCAAATAAAAGAAAATCCAGGGTGGACATGGGTTTGTTTGGTTCATGTCCTTTAGTGCCAAGCTATTTTTTTGTCACTGCCTAGGTTATCTGGCTAGCATTTGTTTTTTTTTCCTCGAGCACGCAGGAGAGTTGCGTATCATTGCATTAAAAGAAGAGAGTTACAACACATCCAAGCATCCCTAAAAAAACATTTGGTTTAGGGTCCAGTTTGTCCGAGCCAAGGAAATTATGGCCACGCCGTGTAGAGTAAGCAGCAAGCCGCAGAAGATTCCAGGGGGGCTGATTTTTGTGCCACATTTTGGCTTGGCGACACTGTTAAGCACAAGCTGAAGTGTCAGCTGGCTACTGGTTCTAAAAATTGCGTTGATTGCTGCATTATCAATGTTCAGACCACAATATATGCTAAACCAAGTATCTAACTGCAAATCTTTTTGAAGTATTTTGTATTGTATTCCGTATAATTAATCTGATAAAATAAGACCTATTTTCCCTATATTTGATTAAAAAAAATACTTATGACATATAGGACCAGGCCCCACATGTCATGTTCTTGGTTTGACAGGAAAATTAGGCTACTTTGGCTTGGCCATGAAACAAACATATCATTTTTTGCCAAAATTTTGCACTGTGCAACTTTGTCCACTGCCAATATTTGGTCAGGCCACCCGGGATATGCAACCAACCATGCCTATCATTCTATGATTAAGCAGTCAGTCCAATTAGGTGTGTTAATTATTTGAAGGGGCCATGCATAAAAATACCTTTGATGTGTGAAATTTACAAGAGGGGTGGGTAATTTCCAAGTGTTTGGTTTCAAAGAGCATCTTCATGATTGTGTAATAAATCATTCTACTCCCTCCATTTCAAATTATAAGACGTTTTGGCTTTTTTACATACATAGATTTTTCTATGCACTTAGATACACACTATGTCTAGATACATAGTTAAAACAATGTATCTAGAAAAACCAAAACGTCTTATAATTTGGAACGGAGGGATACTGTTCTTGTGCACACTGCAGGATAGTAGAAAAAATTTGCAGGGCTTTTTTGGTTGATTTATCATCTTAAACTGCTAGCCTGATGTATCTTCAAAGATATGCATGCCTTCTATTTTCTTCTTGTAACCAATGAAATTATCTGTATCCTTTGATGAATATAGGTGAATATATAAGTATTTGATACTTATTTGCAGTAGGGGTTCCACCCTTCCTGCTCCTCTTAAAAAAAAGAATATATAAGTATTTGACACAATATTTTTCTCTGAATTGTAGACGAATTTTGTGCAGAAGTAGGAGGATCAAGGAAACAAATCCAGAGATGCTTCACATTGGAAGAAGCTGCTGATACAATTCTCTTCTGTAGTTCTATTGCCCACGACCTTGCATACAAGGCTGCGACTATTGCACTGGAAAACAAGAAGGAATCAGAGTTTGTCGACTCTATTCGCCCAACTGTTACAATAGTCGGAGGATCTTTTCCTAAGGAAGAGAGTTTACCAAAGCTGCCTCACAGACGAACTCCAAATCGTAAGGTCAAAAGGAAAAGATTGGAAGGTGAAACAACTACAACGGAAACTACAGAGAAAGATGCTGTTGCGAAAGACTCCCCCCCTGTATGTTCTGCATCGGGTATTGCAAGGAATTCCGATAATATGAAACCTCCAAAGCTGGAGTCCAAGTGCAACTGTATAATCATGTAAGTAACTCAGTCACATCCAGATCGAAGGAGATTTGGGATATTGGTTGGGACAAAAATCGATGCATGCTGGTTTCATGTTACATGCAACTTGAAGCACGCCTACCTGCTTGGTTAACCCGTTGTCAGCAACGATGGAGTTCAACACAGTGGATCTTCCGCTAGATTATTTTGCAAAAGTGCATTTGCTGTGTTTTAGGTGACAGAATGCACTGCGAGCTATTCTTTTGTAAAGTCTTTTCTTCTCCTCTATTGTGGAAATTTTCTGCTTGTCGTGAGGTCCATTGCGGTTTGCCCCAAGTGTGAAAGACTATAGAGTTGTGCTGATAGCCTATTTACTTGCAACGCACGTGGCTGCTTGTGAAAATGATGGTCGCCTGGATCTCAGTTTCTGCATTCCGCGATGCATCTCTTCATTCTGGCCTGTGAGTGTTGGTTCTTTTGCCCCACACCATATGGTGGCGTTCTCAGCTCTCCAAGTTCTTTCTTTGAGATTTTTACCCGGACTGAAAGTAATGGCTTTACTTTCCATGCCTCCTAACATACAAAAGGGCGTCGATTGAAATCTGTACATGGCTTAGCCTGACGCCCTGACCTGAACATAGAAAATCTGTTGATATTAATTTACTCATTGAATCTGAGAATTGGGCAGTCCATTCATATTTGTTGGAGTATGTGTGTATTAGGCCCACGTGGCTAAGGCCCATGTGGCCCATATATGGTTACTATATAGCTACCCTTCTAGGGTTAGCCCAAATCAATAGAATCACAATCTCTAGCATGGTATCAGCAGCTTAGGTTGCCTTCCTCCCCAGCCGCCGTCGCCCTCTCCCTGGCTGCAGCCGTCGCCGCCGCCACCTTGGCCGGCGTCGTGGCCTGGCTCAGCCATGGCTGGCCGGCGCTCCCCCTCCCCCTCCTTCCTATTTCCACTCCTTCCCCTCTCTTCCATCGTCTTCTTGGGCTCAGATCGCCGCTGCTGCCGCCCAGAACCCTCTCCCAGGCGCGGCCCGCCCGCCCCTCCCCTCCGCCGCCCTTCCACCCGCCGTCGGCCCCGCTCTGGGTGCCTGCCCTTCCCCTGCTACTGGGCGGCCCCCTCCTCCTGGCCTGGGCGCATCCCCTCCTCCTCCCCTCACCCCTGCTGCCGCCGCCCTCACAACCGCTGCTGCTGCAGGGGGCGCTGCAGGGGGCGCCGAGTCTGCTGCCGCCGCTGCTGCAGGGGGCGCCGGGGGGGTCCCTGCTGAGGATGGGGGGCTGCTGCCGCTGCTGCCCTGACAGAGCAGCCCGCCGACGCCGTCCATCTTCTCGGCGCCGGGCTGGATGCCGGCGGACTCCTTCCTGCCGGTGTTCAGGCCTTCCCGGCCCCGCCTCCACCACAGCTTACCCACCTCTACGCCGATCGTGACGCCTCGCCTCTCGCCGCTACCCTCGTCACTGCCCGGGCTGCAGCCGCTGAGGGTCAGGCTCGTCTTCGTGCGGCCGCCCTCGCCTGGGAGCGCGAGCGGGATGCGGCCGACGCTCTGGCCCGCCAGATCGCTGACGTGGAGCAGCGCCTCGTCCCTCCTGTCTACCACGACATCGGGGCCACCTCCTCCGGCTCGACGGGCCACCGCACCTCCACCACCGCGATCATCTGGCACGACCCTGCCGACCCTCTCGTGGCGCAGCTGCACTACCAGGCCGGGGGGGGGGTCCAGAACATCCGCCTGCTCGTCCCGGTGGTTCTCGAGCCCGAGTCGCCCTCCTATGCCCGTTGGAGGGACCTGGTCCTCCTCACCCTTCGCCGCTACGCCCTCGACGACCACGTCCTCGCCGATGCCACTGTCACGGCTCAGACCCCCTCGTGGCTGCGCCTTGACAGCATCGTCCTCTCGTGGATCATCGGGACGATCTCCCTCGACCTCCACGACCTCGTCCGCAACATGGCGGATGCTCGCCAGGCCTGGCTGGTGCTCGAGGGCCAGTTTCTGGGCAACGCCGAGGCCCGGGCTCTGAGGCTCGATGCGAGCTTCCGGACCTTCGTCCAGGGTGACCTCTCTGTCGGCGAGTTCTGCCGCAAGATGAAGACCATGGCTGACTCTCTTGGTGACCTTGGCTGGCCCGTGGAGGACCGCATCCTCGTCCTCAACGTCCTCCGCGGGCTCAGCGACCGCTACGCCCACCTCAGGACGTGGATCACCCGCCAGCGGCCCTTCCCCACCTTCCTACAGGTCCGTGAGGACCTTGTCATGGAGGAGCTCACTCAGGGCATCTAGCCGGGGTCTGCCACTTCTCCGGGGTCCTCGTCCTCCTCGACGGCTCTGGCTGCTACTCCGCCGCGCCCGTCTGCTCCGCCACGGTCGTCCGCTCCTCCGCCACCGTCTCTCCTGGGCCCCCTTCCTTCGGCCCGAGCGGGGGTGGGGGGGTCGTGGCGGTCGTCGTCGCCGCGGAGGAGGCCACGGGGGCGGCCGGGGTGGTCACCTCCACGCTCCGGCGCCCGGTGGACCACAGGGGGGCAACTTGGCCTTCCTTCCAGAACCCGTGGTCCGGGCGCATCTCCATGTGGCCCTACCACGCCCCCGGGGCCGACTCTCGTCCACCGGTGGCCATGCTCACCGGAGCTCCTCCTGCTGGTCCTTCTCCCGGCGCCTTCCCTGCTACGCCGTGGACTCCACCATCTGGGACTCTACCAGGGGTCGCCGGCTGGGACCAGGCAGCCCTGGCTCGCTCGTTCAGCACCATGGGCCTGACACCTCCGGTCGGACCCAAGTGGATCGCTAATTCGGGAGCCACCTACCACACCACTCCTGACCCCGGTATACTTTCGTCGCTCCACTCTCCCTCTTCCTCTCTTCCTTCGTCCATTATGGTCGCAAATGGTTCGTGTCTTCCAGTCACGTCTGTGGGTACCGCCGGTGCTCATGGCTCCTTCCGTCTTCCTGATGTTCTTGTTGCTCCTTCTATGGTTCACAACCTTTTTTCTATTCGTCGTTTTACAGCTGACAATTCTTGTTCTGTGGAATTTGACTCTTCTGGTCTTACTGTAAAGGATTTGGCTTCCCGGCGTCCTCTGCTCCGATGTGACAGCTCCGGGCCCCTTTACACCCTTCGCTTCCCGGCGGCTCCTTCGTCTTCTTCGCCGTCCGTTTTGTCAGCTGCCTTCGCCGCCTCTACTTCCTCTACTACTTGGCACTGGCGCCTCGGCCATCCTGGACGTGATGCCCTGATACAGCTCAGTCGTAGCTCCGGTCTTCCATGTACTCGGGCTCATGATGAGCAACTATGTCATGCGTGCCAATTGGGCTGACATGTTCGTCTTCCTTTTCATAGTTCTACTTCCCATGCGGCCCGCATTTTTGATCTTGTACATTGCGACCTATGGACATCTCCTATTCTAAGTATTTCCGGTTATAAGTACTATCTTGTGGTGGTTGATGATTTTTCGCATTATTTGTGGACGTTTCCCCTCCGTGCGAAGTCTGATACGTTTACCACACTCCTTCACTTCTTCACTTGAGTGTCCACACAGTTCGGCCTCACCATCAAGGCCGTCCAGTGTGACAATGGTCGCGAGTTTGATAACTCCACCTCCCGAGCATTCTTTCTCTCTCACGGTGTTCAGTTGTGCATGTCTTGCCCATATACCTCTTCGCAGAATGGCAAGGCTGAGTGGATGATTCGCACCACCAACGACACCGTGCGCACCCTTCTGTTTCAGGCCTCTCTTCCTGCTCGCTTCTGGGCTGAGGGCCTGCACACCTCCACCTACCTCCTCAACCGCCTTCCTTCTGCCGCCTATCCCGTTCCCACGCCACACCACGCCCTATTCGGTACCCCTCCTCGGTACGATCACCTCCGCGTGTTTGGGTGTGCGTGTTACCCCAACACCGCTGCCACTTCCTCCCATAAGCTGGACCCCCGCTCCACTCGGTGTGTCTTCCTCGGGTACTCCTCGGATCACAAGGGGTACCGGTGCTTTGACCTTACCTCCCGACGGGTCCTCATCTCTCGCCATGTGGTGTTCGATGAGTCCGTTTTTCCCTTCTCCAGCACCACCACCCCTCCGATTCCTGACCCTCCCTCCCTTTTTCCCGCTGACACGGTGGTCCAGCCACCTTTTCCGTGGTCTCCTGCAGGTACCGCTTCGCCGAGCTCCTTGCCGACCTCCTGTCCTGGCTCCCCGGTGGGTCCGGACCCGTCGTCCTCTGGCGCGGCCCTGCCCTCTCCGGTTGGCGCAGACCCGGGGCCTTCGTCCCCCGCTTCTGCCCCGGGGGGGCCGTGCCGGTCGCCCTCGCCGAATCCTGCCCCGGCACCTGCCCGACACCTCCGTCGAGGTTCGCTGCGCCGGTACGGGTGTACCAGCGCAGGCCGCGGTCGCCGCTGCTCGCGGTCCCTTCTCCGCCGGGGACACCGACACCACCATCGCAGTTCCCGCCGACTCGTGGTGCACCGCCGGTCTACCACCCGCCGCTTCTTCACCGACACCCACGGCATGTTCACCCGATGGTGACACGGCACGCGGCTGGCACACTACCGCCTTGTGCCCTTGCGGCTTCGACCGGCGACGCGGTGGTCTCCCCGGTACCCTCTTCTGTCCGCGACGCCCTGTTGGATCCTCACTGGCGCCGCGCGATGGAAGAGGAGTACGCCGTGCTACTCGCCAACCAGATGTAGGAGTTGGTGCCCCGACCGCCAGGCTCCAACGTCGTCACCGGCAAGTGGATCTGGACCCATTAGCGTCGAGCTGATGGCACTCTCGAGTGCTACAAGGCTCGATGGGTCCTCCGGGGTTTCACTCAGCGCCCGGGAGTCGACTATGATGAGACTTTCAGCCCGGTGGTCAAGCCGGCCACCGTCCGTACCGTGCTCTCGCTGGCGCTTGCTCGGTCATGGCCCGTCCACCAGTTGGACGTCAAGAATGCCTTTCTGCACGGCCTTCTGACCGAGACAGTGTACTGCAGTTAGCCGGCGGGGTTCGTTGATTCCACCCGTCCTGACATGGTCTGCCGGCTTAACAGGTCTCTCTACGGCCTCAAGCAGGCACCCCGGGCGTGGAACCACCGGTTTGCTGCTTTCTTGCTGACACTGGGGTTCGTGGAGGCCAAGTCAGATACATCACTATTCGTCTACCACCATGAGGCTGACACTGCGTACTTGCTGCTCTATGTTGATGACATTGTCCTCACAGCCTCCAGTGAGCCACTTCTCCGCCGGATCATTGCCGCTCTCCAGCAGGAGTTTGCTATGAAGGATCTGGGTGAGCTCCACCATTTCCTCGGGGTCACTGTTGAGCACCGTCCTGCCGGGTTACTTCTTCACCAGCGGCAGTATACTCGGGATATCCTGGAGCGGGCAGGGATGACTGACTGCAATCCCTGCTCCACTCCGGTCGATACTCAGGGCAAGCTGTCCGAGGTTGAGGAACCCCCGGTGTCTGACCCCACTGCCTACAGGAGTCTCGCCGGGGCCCTTCAGTACCTCACCTTCACCCGGCCGGACATCACCTATGCAGTTCAGCAGGTCTGCCTTCATATGCATGATCCCTGGGAGCCTCACCTCACGGCTCTCAAGCGCCTCCTCCGCTACCTTCGGAGCACGCTCGACTACGGCCTTCTACTTCACCTGGCCTCCTCCACCGACCTCGTCGTCTACACCGACGCTGACTGGGCGGGGTGCCCGGACACTCGCCGCTCCACCTCCGGCTACGCCGTCTTCCTGGGCGGCAACCTGGTGTCCTGGTCGTCCAAGCGTCAGCCGGTGGTCTCCCGGTCCAGTGCTGAGGCGGAGTACCGCGCTGTCGCTAACGGCGTGGCGGAGGCCTCCTGGCTCCGGCAGCTTCTTGCTGAGCTACACACTCCGCCCTCCCGGAGCACACTGATCTACTGCGACAATGTCAATGCGGTCTACCTCTCCACCAACCCCATCCAGCACCAGCGGACGAAGCATGTGGAGATCGACCTCCACTTTGTTCGTGATCGGGTGGCCATGGGCGAGGTGCGGGTCCTTCATGTTCCGACTACCTCCCAGTTCGCGGACATCTTCACCAAGGGCCTCCCGTCCTCGACCTTCGCCGAGTTTCGCTCCAGCCTCAACATCACTGGTGGCTAGTTGCGTCTGTGGGGGGTTGTGTGTGTTCTTTCTTGTTCTTGTTCAGCCTGGAACTCCGCTGCGCCGGTAGTTCAGACTGCGGGGGGTGTTGGAGTATGTGTGTATTAGGCCCATGTGGCCCATGTATGGTTACTATATAGCTACCCTTCTAGGGTTAGCCCAAATCAATAGAATCACAATCTCTAGCAATATTGGTAATTATAGAGATACTTGGAGCGTAGGATTGTATTGGAGAAATTCCATTAAATTAAATTTGTTCCTTTACCCCAACCTTTAATGATTTGTTAAAGTCCATCTCTAACAAGGTACCCTCGTATCTAGCTATGGACCTTTGGTAATCAGGTGTATCCACTCCATTACCAAAAGAATATATTTCTTGCTTTTTTAAAATAAAAAAGTCAAGCAATATTAAGTTAGACTAAAATCTATAAAAAACATTAATATTTATGACAACAATTAAGTACCATCGATCCAAGTATTTGACTTAGCATTATGTGCAATACAAGTATGCCTTACATTCATTCTCCACCCATGAGCTCCACGTATGCCTTAGAATAGGATGTAAAGGCTAAGCATCATGGCCTTGGTGAGTTTCATACACCGCTAAGAGACTCGAGAGTACCATCGAAGGAACTTAAGCACGATTCTTTCAAAACTTACTCGAAACCTCCGGAAGGTTTGATCAAACTAAGGTGGGAGAATGAGCAATCTGTCTAGCTGTTCTGTCTTTCAACTTCTCATAACAAGGTGAGAGCTATAAGCCCCATGATGACTAAGGTAATATGGATGAGTTTTCAATTACCAAACCAGCCAATGTTTAGGCTGGGGCTTCCAGCAACTATCGGAAGCCCTAACCTCCCAATGGTCTATATAATTTTATAATATCAAATAAGTATCATTAAATTTAATCATAAAAGATATTTTTATATAATAAACATATTTGGAGGCATAAATATTGATATTGTTTTTATGAACTTAATCAAACATAAGAACATTCGACTGATGAGCAAGATCCCTACACAGTATTTACAAGCCAGATGAGCAGGGTACACCATTATGTACACACAACTAGGTTTTCCCTCAGCCAGATGAGCAGGGTACACCCTTATGTACACAGAATAGCGTGCTGTCGTCTTCAGCTAAAGTGAGTATGGGTGCCCGCTATTCAGCACTCTGCGAATGACATCAGTGTTCCATCCAAATACAGAATCCGAGCTGTCAACACGTCCAAGGAAAAGGGGTCACCTGGAGATCGAGATATATGTAGAGAATCATAACAAAAAATTGTTTGGGCTAACTAAGGATGGGTCTTATCACAGACCGACCAATATCAAATATAAGACTCACCTTGGGATCATGATTTCGTGATTGAAAATTCTGTCAGGGATGGCAGGAATGTGGTCCTTTTTCTCATTGGCGAAGTTTATGATCTGGAATAGCACTTCGTTAATCACCGACTCCAATGCAGCACGCCTTGTGCTGGTCTCCTCCAGGGCATTCGCTAGGAGCATATTGCACAAAATGTTACTGCTACACTCAATATGCTTATGACAGCCTCAAGAAGGCCATGAAACTTTAGTTAACCAAATTACCTCTGATGTTTGTCAGCCCTTTGGAGCTGTTTGACTTGCTGTATCTTTTTGGGCTCATGACATGCAAATTGATGAACCATTGCTCCCAATAAATGCTCTCTGTTTTGTTGACAAACCAACCTGGGTGTCTCTGTTTCTCGTCAAAGAAGGAGAAGCATATCTGAGATATTCAATTGAGCCACTAATCTTAATCAGAAGAAAGATGACATAGTTCAGCAGCAACAGAAGTAAACTGCAGCATAATATCAAAATGGCTAATTGTTGTAGTTCAGACCTGGCTTCTGCGATTTCGGTGTTTCTCCACCCAAGCAGTGAACTGGTCTATCTTTTCATCAACTTCCTTTTCTAGTTCCGGTAGACCACATTGTACCTAAACACACGAAAACATCGAAGTAAGCAGTGGCAAAGAAAATGCAAATGAAAGAAAGTTATTAGACTGCAACAAGCAGGGAAATCATATTTGGACAATACATCTGCCATCGTGGTTAAGTTGGAAACTGATACAGAGAAAGCAACTTGCTGAAACGCTTGTTGAAATGTTATACAGTGCATCTATCTATCTATCTATCTATCTATCTATCTATCTATCTATCCTGCTATAAAAGAGTAAGTTTTTTTAGAGGATCTCCCTACGTAATAACCGTTGGATCTGGACTTCGTGCTATATGAGTCATCTGTCATACGTGATCTTACATCTTGTAAGATGTAACTGTCCGAAACTCAAACACCTCTATTTTTTTTCTTGGACTCTTGGGTCGTCCCAAGATTTTGTCACGTGGATCGTGGGGCTGTGGGCCTCAACGCAAAGGAATCGCAAGCTACAAGGCCGCTGGCGCCGCAGCATCCTTCCTCCGTTGGACATTTTCCGGACAGTTTCTTTTTATCCTTTTACAAATATTCATGTATACATGTATGTATACGCTGGCCACGCAGGGCTACCTCCGCCACTGACAGAAAAGATACCTCCAACGACACACAAGCACGCAACGTGCATAGCATTGCAAAAATCTCCAACGCACATAGCCGCTGGCCGGCCGGCACCGGACACGGATGGAGATGACAGTCCATGGCATTGCGTATTTGCCTGGTGGTCCTGCTGTGGCCACGACTCCACGAGAGCTCTCCGCCTCTCTCGCGGTCTCGCCCCCATGGCATGGCCTCCATGTATGATGAACGGTAGGGCGGTAGGCGTATCACCCTTGCACAAAACTTCTTGCATGCATGCATGCTGAATTTCTTTCTGTGTTTTTTGTTTCTCTGATACAAATGTTGATCTGTATGTTGTGTTGGATGCGACAGAATTTTCTTAAAAATACTGCTGCTACATCTGACCTGTGGCATATATGCATCAAAAGGCCGGGAAGGCTATCGATAAATCTTCCTAGCACTTGCCATCTACCTTTATTGCATATCGACAATTCAGCTAAAATTTTCATTCCATTTGAAATAATTTTTCAGAAACACGTGTGTGACGCACGTGCATATTTGCTAGTAATATAAAAGATCGAAAAAATTGAAAATACATCTTACCCAAAAGTTTTTTACCCACTATATATTAGAACCCTCAGGTCAATCGTACCTAAGGATGAAAACGGTCGGAAACGGTCGAAAACGGACTTACGATATAGAAAAACGAAAGCGGTCGGTTCGGGATATTTCTACATTTAGCAATTAAAGAGTACAAAAAAATGGTTGAAAATGGTTGTGAAATCAATTGAAACTAACAATTTTTCATGTTAAAAACGGTTCATAATATAGAAAACGAAAACGGTCAATTCGAAATATTTCTGTTCCGTTTTCATCCCTAATCGTACCTCTAAATCTAAAGGTGCAAACTAATCTGTCAGTGGGCCATCAACGCGCTTGCAGTCACCGTTGAGAGTCCGACGCGTTCCTGCTGCCCTTCCCAGACGGTCTGTTTTCACCGAATAATTTTTTACCCACCTGCGTACACACAACGCCCCTCCCGTGCGCTTCTCTCCCTCCCGAGAACTCTTCTATCTACTGCCTCTTCTCTTCCTTTCATTCCCTTGTGCTTGCTGACGCTAGGGTTCCGTGCCCGCTGCGATGGAGGATGGACCAGCGTGTGCCAAAGGGTGCGGGAGAGAGAGCAGCGCCGCCTGCTTGAGTAAACTTTGGATTTCTAACACACAAAACATGAGTTGCTGCCCACAGCACATATTAATCTGCTGATCAGTTGTCTCTGTTGATTCTAAACTTCACAACTACACATTAAAATCAGTTAGCTCCTTTTGATTCTGGTTTACCGAAAAGTAGATCTCAATTAGACCTGACAATGGATTTGGATCATCCAAAATCTAAATGGATTCAACCCACTTTGGATTTAATTGGATGGATGTTGCTTGCACCTGGACATTCTTTACATGAGATCCAAACGCATTGGATTGGTTTGGATAGAAAGAGCTGGATATCCAAATATCCATTGGACCTCTCCCCTCTCCTCCTGGTGCCTCTCCCAGGTGGGCGGCAGCACCTCCACCGTGGCATCTCCAGCTTGCAGCAGTTGATCGTGGCGTTTTCCTACTGCGGCGATGCCTGCTTCCTAATAAGTGCGTGGTGATGTGCTTCTCCAGCTTGCCAGATCACGTCTGCGTACCCTGGCCGCCTTTGCTGCGTACGGAGTCGACGCGCTCCGGCTTAAATCGTCGTTGGCTCGTGGCCCCGGGTGCTGTTGGCCTCCGCTGGTGCAGCGAGGATCGTCTGGTACTGGAACACCACCTGGTTAGGCTGCGCGAGCACCACGGCAAGCACGTCCATGATGGCGTCCCACTGCTTCTCTGCCTCCGTCCCTGGAGATGTCAAACAAAGGTCAGTGACGCCGGCAAGCTGGAACGGGCTGCTGAAACGGTGAGTACCTCGGGGACGGAAGTATTTGGACGATAGGATTGGATTTGGATTGACGAGGTACTGGACTGGATTTTCTGTGCATGACAATGGTTTGGATTGGATGCATGCCTCACTAGTTGGATTCCTTCTGGGTTGATTGGATGCGGATGCTAATCCACTTCCAGGTCTAATCTCAATGTTAGTAACAGTAATACTGAACTATGGCTAATGGCTACAGCTAAATGAAGCACTACAATGACAGAACAAATTTGGTTGGCCATAATAATACGAGGAAAGTGAAGACAGGCATTCTTGCCCACTGCTAGACACTCTAGTCACAGATTTGGGTTCCAGACATCTTCTTAAATAATCCTAGGTCGCATCTGAGTCTGTGAAAAGCGAAAGCATCAATAATTTTCAAATGGAAGTAGTAAATATATAAATATATAATTACTTAAAGCACAACACCGTATGCCTTGACCATGGAAACAAACCCAGATGTTAATGCAGGGAAATACTCACATAAGTGATCTCAAGGAAATCACAATCAACATCTTTGGGGCGAACCAGGCTGAGGGTTCTATGGAAGAATATGGTGTGCAAAATGCCTGCAGCATAGTTCATTTTTACCATACCCAATAGCAGCTGCTATGTAGTATAAAAGAACACAGAGAAATACTCCAATTTCTTATTACTAATAGAAGGACCTGAAGTTAAGAAAGATAAGGATCCCCAGAGAAATCTCATGAAGTCATCTAAGTGATGAGTGCACTTACTAATAATCAGGGCAAGTATAAACTTTAACTATCGGTAGAATGGAAGGAGCTCAAGCACATAGAAAAAGGTTAAGAACTCACAGCAGAAAGGACTCTGGAACCAAGATAAGCACAACAAAGTAGTGAAAAATACACAACATAGTATCGTATAATAATATGATCTGCTGCAGAGAGTAACTCCACTATTAGCCCAATTTTTTGTTAAGCTTCCAGTGCCATACATCCATACAGCATTTAAGTTTCCCATGGGGGAAACCTAGGTGAAATCCACTAGTTAACCATCATCATGATTTCAAAACTGCAACATGAAATTATTCTATTCCAAAAATTATTGGAACCATAACAACAAATAAGCATGTGAATGAATACAGTACATTAGGGTTTCCGTGCCGTGTCAATAGAGAGCAATTTGTTGAGGTAATAAAAGACCCCTTTCAATGAAGATAGAGAGATGACAAGGGATGCGAAAAACTAAGATTTGAGCACTCACATCGCAGCACATCCCTGATCTCTGTCGGTTCCAGCTTTTGCGGCCCAAACAACTAGAAAAAAAAGAAAACGAATTCTTCAAGATAAGCGACGAGAAACCAAGCAAAGAACCGTGGTGAAACCGAGGCAGGGCTTAGGATCGGTATCGGACCAGCTCCTTCAGCTGACAGGTTTCGCAGTTCATCTCCGCTCGCCGCTGCGGATCGGGTCAGAAAAATCAATCCAAGCAAGCAAGACAGGCTTCCTCACCAACAGGTGAATCGGTCAGAACTGGATGCATCTGCGATTCCAGTAGAGGGGAGGGGAGTGGAAGAGGTCGAGGATTGTGAGAGCCGAGAGAGGAAGTCGAGGAGGCGTGCTTCAGTTCAAAGTTTCATTCAGATGTGTTCATCGGAGTTGGATTTTTTTTCTTTTTCTAAGAGTTCTTTTTTCCCAAAAGGACTTTTTTCAAAACTTTTTCTATAGGACTTTCCAAAAACAGATAACGACCATAGGGGTTTTTAGGTCATGTCCATAGTTATTCGGATCGGACCAGACTCGCAGTTAGACCGGTAAAAATCCAAACCATAGCCTAAATCGGTGTGGTTCGTTTAAAAGACCACTCGACAATCGAGCTAGTAAAAACCAATAAAACTGGCTGAGTTTATATGTCACAGTGTGTGTGACAACAAGGCAAATATGAATCGGTTTGTTCGGCTGATGGTTTCTACGGCTGATAAGTCGACTGATGCTATTTTGTTATGAGAGAAAAACATTGTACCATGGCCGATAAGCAGTTCAAGGGAACAGAGCGCTAGATAGTTTTCATCTCTATCTCTTCTCTAAGTCTCTTCTCTACACCTAAAAAATATACAAGGTTATTATCTACTCGTCTCGTTCGCTTCTCTATTCTCTGGTCAATTTCACGCACCCTGGCTTGTTTTATTAATAAAGGCACATGGACCCGCTTAGCTAAACAATCAATCACAGTAACTCGTCCTTCTTCACATCACAACGGGCACAACCGTTCCATATGGAAATCGAATCGATAAACAATCAATTACATATTCGTGAAAAAAATGACAGCTTACAAGATCAACCTCACAATCATCGCATCCTTGAATCTATATCTATATATCTATACATATACCTATAATGTTAAAAAGAAAAAATTTCTCAACCTCAATTTTTCATCCCACCCATCTTCTTTTTCGCTGCCTGAGTCATGAATGCATCTTCACATTCGCTCCATCTTTTACCAATTTGTGCATCGAAGTCCAACTTGGATGCTTGTTCTCAATTTTTTTTACCGTCATTTGATCCTTAATATTTGTTTTCGGCTCAAATTAAGTATGTCGTCTTTGGCCTTTCGGAATCCTTTCCTACGCTTTTCCTATTCCCAAAATATCCCTTGAGATCTAGGCTTTGGTTCCTTGTCCGTCTATACAAATCACCCGCCTACCCAACGATTCATAGTAGATTACGTGTACACAATGGAGTACACTACACAATAACAGAAAAACGATATAAAGGAGGAAAAGGAAACAGAAAACAAGAGAACATGAACCAGTGTTCTTGGTAGTTGTTAAAGACTTAGGTGCCGTTTGTTTACTGGGAAATGTGGGGTGGGATAGGGAAATGAGGGGAGGAAAATATCCTATCCATTGTTTGGGTTTTTGGAATGGAGATATGTATAGGGAAATGATGTGGTCTTTTCCCTAACCTGCGGACCCAATGGAGGGGGTGGGTTATGGCCGGGTTATGACCGAGGCTGCGTGTTGCACAGGCCGCCGGAGCCAGCCTCCCTTCGCCGCGTAGGCCACCGGAGCCCGTGTTGCTTCGCCGCATAGGCCGCCGGAGCCAGCGTCGCCTTGTGCTGCCGACCAAGGATGCGCGTCGCTTTGCCGCGCAAGGCGCCGGAGCCCGCGTCGCTTCGCCGCGTAGGCCACCGGAGCCAGTGTCGCCTCGTGCTGGCGACCGAGGCTGCGCGTTTCTTCGCCGTGCACGCGTTGGGTGTTCTCTGCTACAGCTAGCCCGGCGGGACCTTGCTGCTCACTTGCGTGGCCTGCTATGTGAGATCGGAGTTGGCTGAGGCTAGAAGATTGCAGACAAAAGGACAATAAGGTGCTGATGGAAGGAAGGCTTGTGGAGATCTTTTTTTATTCATTCACTCATGTAGGTCTCACCACATATCTCTGACCCAAACCAAAGAGAAACAAACATGGGTATGGGTACAAGTAGTATCCCTATCCGTTTCTTTCTCTTCTCAACCCAGCGTATTTCCTATTCCCTAACCTAGGCTCCATCCAAACGGCACCCCTCTTCTCAACCCAGCGTATTTCCTATTCCCTAACCCAGGCTCCATCCAAACGACACCTTAGTGTGATGGATCAGAGTTAAACCTAGGTGCTAAAAGAAGCTCATACTACCATAAGTGTAAAGGATCAGGTCACAGGGTTGGGTTAAACTTTATTCTTTAGCATGGTTAAGGTGGAGCCTATGGAAGAAGAGAAAACTCTTGCTCAATGTTATGAAGCTGTTGATTCAAAATTCAAAGGTTTCTTTTTGTTGACATATTTTTATAGTAGTTGTTAAAGCCTTAGGTAGCGTTTGGTTGAAGGGACCAAGTGGAACGGGATGGGATGGACCTGTGAGAAACGCCGTTTGGTTGGGAGGCTACTAGGGGCGAGGACGTCTCACTATTCCTATCATATGTGGGGCGACTGAAAGGTCCTAATATAGCTAGAGGGGGGTGAATAGCCTATTTAAAATCTATAAATCACTAGAGCAAAATGATAAGTATAACAAACGGCGTAAAGCAAGTTTTGCTCTAGCTCTACAAGGGTTGCAAGCCACCTATCCAATCAATTCTAGTAGCTATGATCTCTAAATCAATCAATGACTAAGTCACTATAAGCTCTCAAAAGCTAGCTACACTAAAGAGCTCAACTAGGTGAGAAGCTACACTAGCAAGTAAGACAAGCTCTTAAAGCTAATTACACTAAAGAGCTTGTTACAACTACTTTGCAAGTAAGTAAAGGGGTGAGTGGGATGTTTATACCGCTGTGTAGAGGGATGAACCAATCTCAAAGTAGATAACCAATCACCGGGAGAAATCCAATCAAACACAAGATAGACACAAGATTTTTCTCCCTAGGTTTACGTGCTTGCCGGCACGCTAGTCCCCGTTGTGTCGACTAACACTTGGTGGTTCGGTGGTTAAGAGGTGTTGCACTAACCTCGTCCACACAATTGGACACCGCAAGAACCTACCCATAAGTGAGATAACTCAATGACACAAGCAATCCACTAGAGTTACCTTTTGGCTCAACGCCGGAGAAGGTACAAGACCCCTCACAAGATCACCAGAGCAGGACACGAACAATCACCAATACGTGCTGGACCTCCACCGCTACTCGAAGCCGTCTAGGTGGCGGCAACCACCAAGAGTAACAAGAACTCCGCAGCCACAACGATCCCCAAGTGCCACTAGATGCAGTCACTCAAGCAAATGCACTATGAATCACTCCTAATCTCACTTTGATGATAAATCAAAGATGAAGATGAGTGGGAGATGTTTGCTTCTCACAAGGATTCAAGTATGTCAAAATACCAAGCCAGTGAGCCCTAAGCCGGTACCTTTCTATTTATAGAGCCCTGATAGGCAGAGAACCGTTGGGAGCTCGTGGGTGACCGGACGTACCCCAGCGTTCGGTCGGCCAGTGTCTGGAAGCCCTCGGTCGTCCACGTGTCTCGTTTTAAATCTCGTGCATTAGATTACAACGGTGGAAAACAGTCAACGCAGTCAGTCAATCATTGACCGGATGTGACCCTCAAAATGACCGGACCCACGTACACGCCACGTCTGATCAAGTACAGAGAGGGTCCAGGGCGACGAAAACGCGACCTGACGCGCCCGGTCGAACGTGACCTAACGCCAGCCCGCGTTCGGTCAACGCTGGCTTCCTCTTCTCGCACGCGACGTCAACTTGCATTAGCAGAACTGCTTTACCTTTGTGCGTCCGGTCGCTTCTCAGCTTCAGCATCTGGTCGCGCCACTGAACGGCGTTTTTTCTCTGCACGAAGATGACCTGACGCGCAGGTCATGCTAGAACCCAACATCCGGTCATGCCAACCAGGTAGACCGAGACCTAGGGTTACTGACCGGACGCGCTGGTCAGCACAGTGACCTGCGTCCGGTCAGGTACCCGCGTCTCCTTTTCTTTTTCTATCTCGTCAAACACTTCGTCCTTGCTTCCAATTTGCTAACCACAAAGTATAGAACTTGTGCGCACGTGTGTCATCATTTTTCAAAGCACTTCACAAGGGTCACATGTTAGCACACTAGGTTCCTAAATGCAATGCATGAATCATGTCACCTAGTAGCACTTGATAAACTATTTAACCAAAGAATTCCCCTCTTTATAGTATGGCTATCGATCCTAAATGTGATCACACCCTTTATGGTGTTTTAATCACCAAAACCAAAACTATGAGCAATACTTTTGCCTTGATCTCCATTGGGTTTTGTTGTTCTCTTTTTCCAAGTTGAACACTTGATCATCTCTTGGTCATCACCATGCACCATGATCTTCTTCTTAGCTCCATCACTTGGATTGTACCAACCTCATCTAATCCACACACTTAGTATAGAGGTTAGTACTAAGGTTTCATCAATTAGCCAAAACCAAACTAGGGCTTTCAATTTCTCATTTTTCGTAATTGATGACAACCTTTTTCACAAAGATTTTTAATAAAATTCTTTTGGATTCATGTTGCTTGCCCAAGCATTTTACCATGTGTAAAGGATATGGACAAGTTTCATAAACCCGAATTGGTAGCAATTGCTCTCCCTACATATGTGCTAATAGTTTGGATTTGAATGCTTGCACATATGCTTAGATAAGAAATATAGGATTCAATTTCTACCAAACGATACTAAAGTGTAAAGAATGGATCTTTGAAGCGTGATGCCAATCGGAGTTGGCAATATACACCATCCTTAGTACCATTAGTAACTAGACATTCATAAAGACTAGAAACCCCGTGAGATCAATATTATATGAAAGGGTCTAGTTTTTACAAGACAAGCATTAGTCTAGTTACTCCACCTATGCATACTAGTTCTTCATTTCATCATCCAAAACTACAACTAGCATACACCACACAAGCATGTATCAGAGAAAAGGAACTTGTGCCATGCAAGCAAACATATGTAATGCACATTCAAATGTAACATACAAGTTTATGAGCTTGTTCCCCCTACTTGTGTGCTTCAAATTTTAATTGATCCATTTATATCGTCATTTCATTTGTTTGCTCCCCCAATCACACTATCTTTGTGAATTACTTCTCCCCCTTTGGTATCAATGACCATAAAAGGTGAGCTGAAATTTTAGATAGGTTGGGGTGAAACCATGTGAAGTGAGGATCATGTTCCCAATTTGGTTCAATCTAGATCACTTGCAAAAGATATTTAACTCGGTTTGATCCAAGGACAAACTTCTTTACACCTTCAATAAGGGTTATCATGCACCATGCTGAGTTAAACACTTATAGCTCATTTTCTAGATTAAACATCAGGTTCACAAGTCCACAAATATGTCATATGCTACCACTAGATCATATCAAGCATAAAAGCAATAGTGGTACCACACACGCATCAAATTTATTTGATTTTCATGAATGAGCCTAAGACATGTGAGGAATGATTAAATGCACTAAACAAGTCCTTAACAATGGATGAATTACATGTCAATCAACTTTACTTTGCTTTGCTCGAAGGAGATGCATGTCATATAACGAGGGTGCATCAACACATATTTGAGAAGTCAAGTATGTTCAATGCATTCCTTAGCTTACAAAACCTCTTCTCATCAAGTGGCTTGGTGAAGATATCGATAAGTTGATCATTGGTGCCCGCACTCTCAATTGAAATGTCTCCTTTTTATTGGTGATCTCTAATAAAATGATGGCGGACATCTATGTGCTTTGTTTTGTTTTTGCATGTTGAACCGGATTGTTGGTGAGCTTCACGACACTCTCATTGTCACATAGCAATGTCACTTGTTTGAATTTGATTCTAAAATCATTCAAGGTGGCCTTCATCCAAAGAATTTATGCACAACAACTACCGGCAGCTATGTATTCAGCTTCAGCGATTGAAAGTGCAACACTATTTTGCTTCTTTGATGACCAAGAAATAAGTGATCTTCCTAATAGTTGACATGTGCCCGATGTGCTCCTTCTCTCAACTTTGCATCCCACATAATCCGAATTGGAATATCCAATTAGCTCAAACTTTGCTCCTTTAGAATACCACAATCCAACATTTTGTGTATGCTTCAAGTGCCTCAATATTCTCTTTGTAGCCTTCAAATGACTTTCTCTTGGTGAGACTTGTAATCTAGCATACATGCATACACTAAACATCACATCCGATCTTGATACGGTTACATAGAGTAGGCTTCCAATCATAGACCGATACATCTTTTGATCCACCATATTACCACTTGTATCACTATTTAAGCTTCTATTTGTCCCTATTAGTGTACTAATTTCCTTTGCATCCTCCATGCCAAACTTCTTGAGCATGTCTTTGATGTACTTGTCTTGACTTACAAATGTACCATTCTTCAATTGCTTGATTTGAAGACCAAGGAAGTAACTAAGCTCTCCAATCATAGACATCTCAAACTCATTTGTCATCATCTTTTCAAACTCCTCACAAAAATCTTGATTGGTTGATCCAAATATGATATCATCAATATAGATTTGCAACACAAACAAATCCTTTTCAATCTTCTTGGTGAAGAGTGGTATCAACCTTGCCCATGATGAACCCTTTAGATAGTAGGAAATCCCTCAACCTCTCATACCATGCTCTTGGTGCTTGCTTCAAGCCATACAAAGCCTTTCTCAACCTGTATACATGGTTGGGCTTCTTCTCATCTTCAAAACTGGGAGGTTGCTCAACATACACAAGCTCATTGATGTACCCATTGAGAAATACACTTTTCACATCCATTTGATACAACTTGATGTTATGGGCACAAGCATATGCTATCAAGATCTTAATTGCTTCCAATCTTGCAACCGGGACATATGTTTCTCCAAATTCAAGACCTTCAACTTGAGTGTAACCTTGAGCCACTAATCTTGCTTTGTTCCTTACAACAATCCCATCTTGATCTTACTTGTTGTGAAAGACCCATTTTGTTTCAATCATATTATGTCCCTTATACCTCTCAACTAACTCCCATACTTGATTTCTCTTGAAGTTGTTAAGTTCTTCATGCATAACATTGACCCAATCAATATCCTTCAAAGTTTCATCAATCTTCTTAGGTTCAATAGATGACACAAATGAGAAGTGTTCACAAAATAATGTCAATCTAAATCTTGTTTGCACACCTCTTGAGATATCACCAATTATAGAGTCTAAAAGATGATCTCTTGTAACATTGGTAAGTTGGAGCACTTGTACTTGATTGCTTGCATTTGATTGATCACTTGTTGATTTTGCACTTGAGATGATGAACTAGTTTGATTTTGATCATGAGAACCACTAGCTTGCACATTTAAGTTAGAGAGCACTTGATCTTTGTCATCTTCAACTTCAATCACTTCTCTAGGCCTTATGTCACCAACATCCATTTTCTTCATTGCATTGACCTATTGAGTGCCTCTCACATCATCTCTATTTTCATCTTCCTCTTGAAAACCATTGGTTTCATCAAATTCCACATCATGAACTTCCTCAAGAATACCACTAATTAAATTCCAAACTTTATAAGCCTTACTAGTAGTTGAGTAACCAAGTAAAAAACCTTCATCACATTTCTTCTCGAACTTGCTTAATCTTGTGTCTTTCTTCAATATATAGCATTTGCAACCAAAGACCCGAAAGTATGCAATATTGGACTTTCTTCCATTCAAGAGCTCATATGGTGTCTTCTCCATCATAGGGTGACAATAGAGTCGGTTGCTATAGTAGCAAGCCATGTTGATTGCTTTGGCCCAAAATGAATGACTCATATTGTACTCACTCAACATTGATCTTGCCATGTCAATGAAGGTTCTATTCTTCCTCTCAACTAGGCCATTTGATTGAGGAGTGTACTTGGTCGAGAATTGATGCCTAATCCCAAATTCATCACACAAACCATCAATTCTTGTGTTCTTGAATTCACTTCTATTGTCACTTCTCACTTTCTTGATGGTGGTTTCAAGCTCATTGTGAATTCTCTTGATGAATGTCTTGAAGGTTGCAAACACATCACTTTTGTCAACAAGAAAGAACACCATGTATATCTAGTGAAATCATCCACAATCATAAATTCATACTTGTTGCCACTAATGCTTGTATATGTAGTTGGCCCAAACAAGTCCATATGTAATAACTCAAATGCCTTAGATGTGCTTATGATGCTCTTCTTTGGATAAGTGTTGCCTACTTGCTTTCTGGCTTGACATGCACTGCAAAGCTTATCCTTTTCAAATGTGACATCTTTCAAGCCTCGAACTAAGTCATGCTTCACTAACTTGTTCAATTGTTTCATTCCAACATGACCAAGTCTTCTATGCCATAGCCATCCCATGCTAGATTTAGTGATCAAACATGTTGACAATTGAGTTTCACTAGCATTAAAATCAATCAAGTATAGATTCTCATATCTAAAGCCTTTGAAGATCAAGTTAGAGCCATCTACACTTATGATTTCTACATCATCCACACCAAATATGCACTTAAAGCCAAGATCACAAAGTTGAGCTACCGATAATAGGTTGAAGTTCAAACTCTCTACTAGTAGCACATTGAAAATGCTCAAATCATTGAATATAGTAATTTTACCAAACCCCTTGACCTTGCCTTTGCCATTATCACCAAATGTGATACTTTGAATACCATCTTCATCATTAGACTTGATTGAATTGAACACTCTTGAATCACCGGTTATGTGTTGTGTGCACCCACTATCAAGCACCCAATGCCTTCCTTCGGCTTTATAATTGACCTACAAGAAAGACCAATTCCTTTTAGGTACCCAAACTTACTTGGGTCCTTGAGGGTTAGTCACTAAGCTCTTTTTATACCCAAATGACCTTCTTCTTTGGGCCCAACAAGAATGTACCAATAAACTTAGCCTTCACACCATTGGTACCCTTGGTAAGCAAATAACAAGAATCAAACTTAATTGAGGATATATTGGCATGTGATTTCTTATTCTTGCAATCACGCTCTATATGACCAACTTGCTTGCAACTAGTGTAATACCGGTTATTGTTCTTCACAAACTAGTCTTGTGAGGAGCAAAGGTGGCCTTGCCTTTCTTGGGGGTATAGTCTAATCCCTCTTTATTGAGAGATGTCCTTTGGCTACCCAAGCACATAAGCAAGTGGTCCTCACCACCATAGGCTTTGCCTAAGGCACGGGTGAGCTCATTGACCTCCTTCTTGAGGGTCTCATTCTCAACTTTTATTGAGGCATCATAAGTGAAACATTCACTACTAGATAAGGTAGAAGTGAAAGTGCTACAAGAAGGGTTAGTGGGAGCAACAACAATAAATTTATAAAAAGATTCATCAATAATATCACGTGTTAGTCCCACATCACAAAACACGATCACTTGCTCCATCTTTTCTTCCTCCTTGACTTGCTCTAGAAGAGAAGAGTGAGCCTTTTCAAGCTTAGTGTGAGCAAGGCCAAGCTCCTCATGATTTTCCTTTAGACACTGATGAGATGCTTGAAGCTCCCCAAGGGATTGCTTGAGAGCTTTGAGCACTTTTCGCAATTCCTTGCACTCCTTTCTCTTTATCTCAAAGCAAGTGTGAACTTGTTCACACATGTCCATGAGCTCCTCCTTGGTGTACTCCTCCTCATCATCACTTCTACAATCACCACTTTCATAATCATCATCACTCACATCATATTTTACCTTGGTAGGCTTTGCTATGAGGCATGTCGATGGAGTGTCGAAGAAGGAGGGCTTGTCATTGATGGCGATGCTTGCTAGTGCTCTCTTGATAGCTTTCTTGTCATCATCACTATCATTGATGCCATCACTATCCTAAGTGACCACATAGTCACTTCCCTTCTTCTTCTTCTTCTTGAAGATCATCTTCTTCTCCTTCTTTTCCTTCTTGTCCTTCTTCTTCTTCTTCTTCTCATCCTTCTCATTGTCACTATTGCAGGGACAATCCGCTACAATGTGATCTGGCTCTTGCACTTGTAGCATAGTCTCACATATTCCTTCATGTGATCTCTTCTCTTTCTTGTGCCAAAGCCTCTCTTCTTCATGAACTTGCCCATCTTATGCACTACAAGAGCCATAGCTTCATCATTAATGTCACTTGCATCTTCATTATCACTTGATGCTTCTTTCTTTGACTTGCCCTTGTTCTTGGATGAGGAAGAAGCCTTGAATGCTATACTTTTCTTCTTCTTATCTTCATCTTCTTTCTTGTCTTCCTTGTCAACCTCCTCCCTTTGCACACGGTATGTCTCTTGTGTCATGACATCACCTAGTACTTGGTTAGGGTTTATATCTTTCAATTCTCCTCTTATGATGATCAATCTCAATGTCTTAAACCTTGGTGGTAGGCACATCAAGAACCGATGAGAGACATCATCATCGTTGATCTTCTCTCCCAAAGACTTCAAGTCATTGACAATTACTTGCAATCTATGAAACATCTCTGGGATGCTCTCACCATCCTTCATCTTGAAGCTTGTCAACTTGTCCTTGAGGATGTATAACTTGACACTCTTTACCATCGTTGTGCCTTCATATGTTTCTTCTAACCTCTTCCATACTTCACTAGCATGGTCAAGATCCTTGATTTGCTCAAACACCTTTGAATCAATGGCATTGTAGATGGTGTTGTGATCCATTGTGTTGCATTGCTTGTTGGCCTTGTCATTGTTGGTGAGATTGTCGGGGTCAAGAATCACAAAGTCATTCTCTGTTACTTCCCACACTTTACCATTGATTGAACCAAGACACATCTTCATCTTTCTCTTTCAATAGTCATAGCTTGTGCCATCAAAGAATGGTGGTTTGCCCCCCACATGGTTAAACACAACTAGAGCCATCTTTTGTGCACCAAGGTTGTTAAGCCTTACTCAAATGGTGACCACTACTCTGATACCACTTGAAAGGTCCTAATATGGCTAGAGAGGGGTGAATAGCCTATTTGAAAATCTATAAATCACTAGAGCAAAATGATTAGTATAACAAATGGCGTAAAGCAAGTTTTGCTCTAGCTCTACAAGGGTTGCAAGCTACCTATTCAATCAATTCTAGTAGCTATGATATCTAAATCAATCAATGGCTAAGTCACTATAAGCTCTCAAAAGCTAGCTATACTAAATAGCTCAACTAGGTGAGAAGCTACACTAGCAAGTAAGACAAGCTCTTAAAGCTAATTACACTAAAGAGCTTGTTACAACTTTGCAAGTAAGTAAAGGGGTGAGTGGGATGTTTATACCACCGCATAGAGGGATGAACCAATCTCAAAGTAGATAACCAATCACCGGGAGAAATCCAATCAAACACAAGATGGACATAAGATTTTTCTCCCTAGGTTTACGTGCTTGCCGGCACGCTAGTCCCCGTTGTGTCGACCAACACTTGGTGGCTTGGTGGTTAAGAGGTGTTGCACAAACCTTGTCCACACAATTGGAAACCGCAAGAACCTACTCATAAGTGAGGTAACTCAATGACACGAGCAATCCACTAGAGTTACCTTTCGGCTCTCCGCTGGGAAAGGTACAAGACCCCTCACAAGATCACCAGAGCAGGCCACGAAAAATCACCAATACGTGTCAGACCTCCACTGCTGCTCCAAGCCATCTAGGTGGCAGCAACCGCCAAGAGTAACAAGAACTCCGCAGCCACAACGATCCCCAAGTGCCACTAGATGCAGTCACTCAAGCAAATGCACTAGGAATCACTCCTAATCTCACTTTGATGATAAATCAAGGATGAAGATGAGTGGAAGGTGTTTGCTTCTCACAAGGATGTCAAGTATGTCAAAATACCAGGCCAGTGAGCCCCAAGCTAGTACCTTTCTATTTATAGAGCTCAAATAAGCAGAGAACCGTTGGGAGCTCATGGGGTGACTGGACGCTCACCTAGCGTTCGGTCGCCCTTGGCCGTCCATGTGTCCCATTTTAAATCTCGCGCGTTAGAATACAACGATCGAAAACGGTCAGCGTAGTCAGTCAATCATTGACTGAACGTGACCATCAAAATGACCGGACCCACGTACATGCCGCATCCGATCAGTACAGAGAGGGTCCAGGGCGACGAAAACATGACCTAACGCGCTCGTTCGAACGTGACCTGACGCCGGCCCGCATCCGGTCAACGCTGGCTTCCTCTTCGCGCGCGCGACGTCAGCCTGTGTTAGTGGAACTACTTTAGCTATGTGCGTCCAGTCGCTTCTCAGCTTCAGCGTCTGGTCACGCCACCAAACGACGTTTTTTTCTCTGCACGAAGATGACCTCACACGCAGGTCACGCTAGAACCCAGCGTCCAAGCATGCCAACCAGGCAGATCGAGACCTACGGTTACTGACCAGACACGTAGGTCAGCACAGGGGCCTACGTTCGGTCAGATACCCGCACCTCCTTTTCTTTTTCTATCTCCTCAAACACTTCATCCTTGTTTCCAACTTGCTAACCACAAAGTGTAGAACTTATGTGCACGTGTGTCAGTATTTTTCAAAGCATTTCACAAAGGTCACATGTTAGCACACTAGGTTCCTAAATGTAATGCATGAATCATGTCACCTAGTAGCACTCGATAAACCGTTTAGCCAAAGAATTCCCATCTTTATAGTACGACTATCGATCCTAAATGTGATCCATCTATGGTGTTTTGATCACCAAAACCAAAATTCTGAGCAATACATTTGCCTTGATCTCCATTGGGTTTTGTTTTTCTCTTTCTTCTTTACCAAGTTGAGCACTTGATTATCTCTTAGTCATCACTATGCACCATGATCTTCTTCTTAGCTCCATCACTTGGATTGTAACAACCTCATCTAATCCACATACTTAGCATAGAGTTAGTACTAAGGTTTCATCAATTAGTCAAAACCAAACTAGGGCTTTCAGCGACCCCGTCTGCGAGGAAGAAAGGAGAGGAGGTGTGCGGTCGTGGGCGAGGCTCTAGTCGCCGGTGAGGGCTCCAGTCGCGGTGAGGGCTTTGGCTCGGAATGTGGTGGCGCGAGGGGCCAGGGGGTGGCGGCGCGAGTGAACTCTGGCAAGGCCGAGCGGCTCCCAAGCGAGCAGCCTTCGGCAGACACAGGGTCGCAGGGGCAAGCTCCGACAGGATGGGTGACCTCTGGTGTAGGGGTGAGCTCTAGGCGGCCGGGCTCCGATAGGCGCAGGGTCGAGGTCCGCTGAGAGCGGTAGGGTGGTGGCAGGGTAGGTGGCAGAGGCGAGCGACTAGGCAGTGGCGACGGCCACGGACGACAGCCAGCACTAGGGCGAGCCCGACCGCGGTTCGCGAGCGCAGGTCGTAGGGCCGCGACGATATCCACAGAAGGAGATCTCCCAAGGAAGGAGAAAGGATAAGGTAGAAGAAAAAAGGAAAAAAGGGAAAATAAAAAAAGCAAAAAAAATCTAATGAATGTGGGTCCTACATGTCAATGGCTCATCTCACTTTTGTTGTCCCAGAACCAAACAGAAAATAGAGTCATCCCATCCCTTCTCAACCAAACAATAAATGGGATTGTTGGGTGAAAAGTTCAGGTCGGATGACACAATTCACTCAATCATCAGAAATATTTCAGACAAAATAAAGTTGCGTGCAAAGTTGTATTCATTTCATGATCATACCATACGTGTCAGAAGGGGGTATTTACAGGGCCCTAGTCTTTGAATTTTATATAAAATGACTATTTTACCCCTGACCTAAATATTTACAACCCTTCATCTATGTAAGGGCGAAGTAGTCATTTCTTCCTAATTCAGTCTTTTTTTTCACGTTCAATCTTCTTTCCTTCGATGAACTTGTTCTCTTCCGATTATTTCTTGCTTTTCGTCTACTTCTCTGTCCATCGAATTTGATTTCTTACCGACGAAGTCAATAGGCGAAGTTGAATTCTTAACGATGAAGTCGATAGGCGAAGTTGAATTCTTGACGACGAAGTCGACAGGTGAAGTTGAATTCTTGACGACGAAGTCGATAGGCGAAGTTGAATTCTTGACGATGAAGTCGATAGGCGAAGTTAAATTCTTGACGACGAAGTCGAAATACATCCTTCACTATACTTTTCCCTGTAAGTGAATTTCATTAGGATACTTTTATATTTTTCACACTCCAAAGTTTGGGCTTGAGTTTTTTGGACGAAATTAATTCCTCCAACAGTAGCCCCTCGCGATTGAAGGCCTACTCCAAAGGTCTGAAATTCATGAATTTTGAATTTTTTTAAAGCGAAGTCACAAAAAACACCGTCCCGAACTTTGGAGTTGGCCGTTTATGACCGTTATGCTATGAACAGTGTTTTTAATGGTTAATTTCCAAAGCCGCCTATATATACTACGTTGTATTCCCCCCTTTTGGGTACATGATCGAAGACGCGGAGGTGCTGCTAAAATTTTAAGTTGCCGCGAAGTCGATTTTCTTCGAAGCCACTTTATTCCTTCATTTCTTTTTTGTTGCGAAGGAATTTTTTTGAGGTTGATGTTTTTAGTTTTGTTATGTTTTGTACTTTCATATGCTTATTTTTATTTATATATTTTATATTTTTGTATTTAGATGTCAGACATAGAGAAGAATGCTTCTGAAAATTCGCCACCTGAATCTGAGCAATCTGTTTTTGATGAGGATCTATCTAATGTTTCTGCATCAGAGTCAGAACTTGTTGGTGATGATGCGAAGTCTCTAAACTTTGGCAAATCCTTGTTTGATGAGTCTAAATTGCAGTGGATGGTGAAAATCGAATGCTTGAAAAAGCGGATGTTAGGTTGCCTCCGCAAAATGAGACAGTTCCTAGGCCAGAACCTGATGAATGTTTTGTGTTTCGTGATCATTTTACAGCTAGTCTTCTTATGCCATGCCAAGATTTTATTGAAGAAATTCTGAAAGCTTATAATATTGAGATGCATCACTTGACTCCAAATGATATGGCAAAACTCGCTCTTTTTATTTGGGCAGTGAAATCTCAGAGAGGAAATCTGGATATTGGAGCTTTTTGTTCTATTCATGAGATGCATACTCAATTTTAGAGTAAAATGGTTGATGGAAAAAGTGTCATCAAATATTTTGGATGTTGTAGTTTTAAGCAAGCTCGCGGTGCTAAACAGATAGCTCCTGCTTTGAAAAATAAGTGGGTTGAAAATTGGTACCGCTATTGGTTTTACCATAAAGTTCCTTTGGTCGAGGAGAAGAATCAGGCTAACAAAGTTGTTAAAAGATATCCTTTGGCTGCAAGAATGCACAATAACAGTTTTGACTGTAAACCTGAATTTCAAAGTTTGAGAAATTCTAAATCTTATGAGAAGTTTTATAAGCTTGTTGCAAGTATGCAAAGTGCCCAAGATTTTTGCGAAGAGTATATTGCTACTCGGATTTGGCCTTTGAAGAAAGGTTGGGGCTTTGTTCGATTTCATGAAAAGGTAGTCAGAGGGAAAACTTATATCTTTCCAGATAACGAAGTTTTTCGTCCAAAGAAGTATACTGAAGACAAAGAATTTGTTTCTACTGTTGAAACTAAAGCTGTTGAGATTCTTGAGAAATTTTTAAAGAAAGAGAAAGATCTGATGGATAATATCCTTGGCTCAGATTATAAGAGATTGAATAGAGTTTTTGATATTGCTCAGATAGAATATGGTGAAAGGTCAGCTCCGGCCTATGCTAGAAGTGCGAAACCTAGTATCGATAATGTTACTAGAAAAAAGAGAGGTGGGGCTCCGCTTACTAAAAAAAGTTTCAAAGAAGAAAGCGAAGACTGCTGTATTTTCTGATTCTGACGTGTCAGAAAACTTTATTGATGAAGCTTTAAAGAAAATGTCTTGTGATGTTGAGGTGAGAATTTTTAGTTTAGTTTTTTATTCTAGTGGGTTGACTCCTCCTATGTTGACTCCACTTGATGACTATTTTTAGAATTTGATGGCCAACATTTCCCATGGTGGTGTTGCTGAAGCTATTTTGACTTCATCACAACTAAATGTTGGCGAAGATACTTTTCCTAATCCTGTTAATCCGTCTGCTTCTCCGGTGACTGTGGTTGCCACTGTTGTTGGGTCACAAGAAGAAGGTGAGGTGTTGGCTTCGCAGGAAACTGCTGGGCCATCCTCTCAAAGGTTTTCTGTTGAAACTCCTCAGGATGGTGCAGGAAAATTTGGTGATGGGATAGGTGTTGTGACTTCGTCTGGAGGAGGTGTTAACTTAGGTGGTGAAGTTACAGAAAATGTATCCCAAATTATGTTAGAAAATGTTGTGGGAGTAAAGCAAGATGCTGCAGTTGGTGCTTCTGAAGTTGCTGTGCCTGGTGCGAAGTCACAAAAAATTAAGAGTACTACAACTTTTGCCCTTGATTTTGATGAATCTGATGATGAAGTCCATGACGAGGAGGTTGAACATGATCGCGCTTCTCATCTTTCTGAGTCTACTATTAATGTGAATACTGGTGAGAGAGTGTCTTACCAGTTGGAAAAGGGTGTTTCTACAGGTGATTTTATTTTATTACTTCGCGTATTTTTGTTTTGTTTTATCTTTTAATTAATTTAATTTTTTGGTTTTCACAGATAAATTTTTTCTTGATTCTTCTTCTCAAAGAGAGACGACTATTGATGTTAGAAAGATGAAAGAAGTTGCCCAGGAACCTGCGACTCCGGTTGAAGTTTTGGAAACTGTACTTGATGGGGTAGATCTTGAAGCTTACAAACGTTGTATGGAATACTGCTAGGCTCAAGGTGTGAACTTAGATACTTTCAAATTTGTTGGGATTGGTTTGGACAAACTTCGTATTATGCCGAAGAAACCAAAATTAAAGTTGTCAAAGTGCATTGATGATGCCTTCGCAGTTCCTAATGCGGAGGCCGAACTTGTTGGTAAATCTTCGCTTGAGTTGGCCGATGCTAGTGTTTCCATGATTTACAAGGTTCGATCATTTTGACTTTGTTATCTTTATTGCGTAAATTTGATTTAGATTTGTCGTTTTAATTCGTAATATATTTTTGACTTCGTATGCAAATGTTTTTGTTTTTTTTTGTAGAATGCACTTTTGCAAAGGAGTTTGCGTAAATCGATTGAGGATGATGCAAGAAATGCAGCACTTCATGAAAAAAGTTTGGTTGAAGAGATTAAATCTTTGAAGTCTCAATTTGCTGCTAAGGAGAAAGAGAGGATAGAAACGGTTGAAGCTCTTCATGATATGGAGTCTAAATGTATTTCTGTTGGAGCTAAACTTGAAGCGAAGATTGAAAATTGCGATAATTTGAGGAAAGATCTTGAAAAAGTTTTGAGAGAAAAGAATTATCTTGAGAAAAAATCTTCTGAAAAAGATCAGAATTTTCATAATAAGTGCAATCGCTTGTGGGAACTTTGCAAAACTTGCTATGATAAATTTGGTGCGAAGTCAGAAGATCCTTGTTGGAAGCTTGGAGAATTCGATCCATTCTTTGCTTGGCTCTGCCGCCAATATGAAGATCTGCCCACTGTTTTACAGACTTCTGCTGATTTAAGTTGCATGTATTCAAGTCGTGCACTTTTCATTTGATGAAGGAGGCTAAAGATCCTTTGTATGAGAAACTGTACGACCAAAGTTACAGGTTTCCGTCAGTGAAATCTCTTAACCAAGTTTCTTCTTGTACTCAAATGCTTTGCAAGAAGTATTTTCATGAATACTGGAATCAAGGTGGAAGGAAGCATGCCTTTATGAAAGCTAAGCAAAAGATGGAAAAAGTATGTTATCTATATGTGATTTTGATTCGTTGTTTTTTCCTTGTATTTTTTCTTATCTGTTGTTTTATTTTGCTTTGGTGTAGCAGCTTGAAAGGAGACTTGCTTCTGATGTGGAGGCTGAGAGGAGGCAAGAAAGACTTGAACAAGAGAGGGCAAGGGATGATGATGCTCATGATCATGTACTATAGTTTGTCATAGTTTAGAATTTAGATTCGAGGGGTGAGGTTTTGAAAACTTTTAATGTTTTTATAAATGTTGAACTTTGGACAGGATAAAGTTGTGGTTATGCCTTTGTTAATGTGTAAAGGTAACTTTGTTGCTGAGCCTACCTTATGGTTGGAGTATGCTACTGAAGAGGCAAAACCTTCTTTTGATGTGTTTGTCAAACGTAAGCGAACATAAATTTTGTTGTATGTGTTTTTTTATATATTTTTTTCCTGATGGGATGTGCTTGTTTCTAGAATTTGAAACTGAATTCTCTATTACTGAAAATGAGAGATGTTTGCTTCGTGTTGTTGATTGCAGTAAATTTTCTCAGGTATTTGTACTTTTGTTATGATGTGGAGACATATGTATAGCAAATTTTAATGGTATTTTCTTTGTGTGTTTTTAGTCTCTGTGTTCAAGTGCTTCGCCGAGCTATATTTCCGAAGACTATCTTAGTTTGGAGGTGGATCATGTTTTAGAGCAGCAGCTATTGTTGCTTTAGAAAATATTTGATATCTACATTTGTTGTCATAATAAAGCGTTTTTTGTGTGTGTATTTGTATAGACATTTTTTTGCGATATGGTTTAATATGTGAAAGGAACGATGTCCCCTTACTTTTTTAGCGAAGGCGAAGCACATATTTTTTATTTTTTTAAGCGAAGGCAACGCATAGACTTCGTATTTTGTGAAATCAAATTTCACATTAGTGAATTTGAAAGCACCGTTCCCTCACTTTTTAAGCGAAGGCAACGCGTAGACTTTGGTTTTTGTGAAGTCAAATTTTACCTTAGTGAATTTGAAAACACCATCCCCTTACTTTTTAAGCGAAGGCAACGCGTAGGCTTCGTATTTTGTGAAGTCAAATTTCACCTTGGTGAATTTGAAAACACCGTCCCCTCACTTTTTAAGCGAAGGCAACGTGTAGACTTCGTATTTTGTGAAGTCAAATTTCACCTTGGTGAATTTGAAAACATCGTCCCCTCATTTTTTAAGCGAAGGCAACGCGTAGACTTCGTATTTTGTGAAGTCAAATTTCACCTTAGTGAATTTAAAAACACCGTCCCCTCACTTTTTAAGCAAAGGCAACGCGTAGACTTCATATTTTGTGAAGTTAAATTTCACCTTGGTGAATTTGAAAACACCGTCCCCTCACTTTTTAAGCGAAGGCAACACGTAGACTTCGTATTTTGTGAAGTTAAATTTTACCTTAGTGAATTTTGAAAACGTTATTCGCTCTTTTTGGCGAAGGTAATATGTAGACTTCGTTTTTGAAGTCAAAAATTTACCTTAGTGAATTTGAAAATGTTATTCGCTCTTTTTGGCGAAGGTAATATGTAGACTTCATTTTTGAAGTCAAAAATTCACCTTAGTGAATTTGAAAATGCTATTCGCTCTTTTTGGCGAAGGTAATATGTAGACTTCGTTTTTGAAGTCAAAAATTCACCTTAGTGAATTTGAAAATGCTATTCGCTCTTTTTGGCGAAGGTAATATGTAGACTTCGTTTTTGAAGTCAAAAATTCACCTTAGTGAATTTAAAAATGCTATTCGCTCTTTTTGGCGAAGGTAATATGTAGACTTCGCTTTTGAAGTCAAAAATTCACCTTAGTGAATTTGAAAACATTATTCGTTCTTTTTGGCGAAGGTAATATGTAGACTTCGTTTTTGAAGTAAAAAATTCACCTTAGTGAATTTGAAATCGTTATTCGCTCTTTTTGGTGAAGGTAATATGTAGACTTCGTTTTTGAAGTCAAAAATTCACCTTAGTGAATTTGAAAATGTTATTCGCTCTTTTTGGCGAAGATAATATGTAGACTTCATTTTTGAAGTCAAAAATTCACCTTAGTGAATTAAATGTATATTTTTTTTCTTTTTTTTTCTTTTTTTTTAATAGGTTAGCATCGTTTTTTGCTTGTGTCGATTAATGATGCTACCTACTTTTGGTTGTTTTGCTGAAGCATGAGTATATTTGAAATATACTCTTCGGCCTTTAATAGGATTATTTTAAGGGAAACTAGTTTTCTCATTTATAATTTAATGAGAATTTACAATAGAGACTGCCTCGTTAAAAAACCACTCACCCTGCGAAGGGCTTCCCCTGAGTGAAAAAGAGTGCAACTCTTTTACATTTGAATTGAAAATTTTCAGAATGTAAAAGGTAATCTATTTTGTACAAAGTTGAAAATAAATTCTAGGGGTAGTATCTTCGTAGGTCTTGAATGTTGAATGTGTGATCAATTTCCTTCCCACTCATATCTGCTAGGTGAAATGCTCCTGCCTTGTTAGTTCTTATGATGAGATATGGTCCTTCCCATTTTTACTGAAACTTTCCGACTATGTCTTCATTTCTTTTTCTTTTCAAGACGAAATCTCCTGGTGATAATTGTCTTGGTTTGACTTTTTTATTGTACCAACTTTCTGTTTTCTTCTGATATTTCTCAAGATTCTGGATCGCTTTTATTCTTTCTTCCTCTAGTAAGTCTTTGTTTGTCATTTGTTGGTCTTCATCTATTATTTCGATATTTGTTCTTGGGCCTTGAAATTTTATCTCTTCAGGCGTCATCGCTTCTTCTCCATAAAGTAATTTGAAGGGGGAGAAGTTTGTTGATCTTGAAACTTAGTGTTGTGTACCCAAACAATTTTAGGTAACTCATCCACCCATTTGCCTTTGGGCAGCCCCACGAGGCATTTTGATATTCCTGTGCATATAATTCCATTTGCTCGTTCAACTGTACCGTTTGACTGTGGGTGTTTTACTGATGCAAAACCTAATTGAATTCCCAAGCTTTCACAATACTCTCTGAAATTTTGGCTGTCAAATTGAGTTCCATTATCTACTGTTATGTGTCTTGGAACTCCGAAGCGATAAATGATGTTTTGCCAAAGAAATTTCTTCATTGTGAATGATGACATGTTTGTCACTGGTTTAGCTTCGATCCACTTAGTGAAATATTCTACTGCTAATACTGCATATTGAAGGTGTCCTTGTGCTGTAGGTAGTTTTCCAATGATGTCAATTCCCCATCTTGCCAATGGCCAAGTTGGTTCTATTATTTGTAAATTTGTTGCTGGAGCCTTTGCTTTGCTTGCAGACATTTGGCAATTATGACAAGATTTGACAATTTCTTTGCTGTCATTTTGGGCTGATGGCCAATAAAATCCTTGATGAAATATTTTTCCTGCCATTGTTCTTGCTCCAGGATGTGTGCCACAAATTCCTTCGTGTATTTCTGATAGTAGCTTTTTCCTCTCTTCTACTGATATACATTTGAGTAATGGTGCACATATTTCTTATTTGTATAGCTGATTGTTGATGATCTTATAATTTCTTATTCTTTGCTTCATTCTTATGTCATTGATTTCGTTTTCAGGCTCATAGTGCCTACGAAGGTAAGCCATAATTGGGGCTCTCCAATCTTCACTTTGTATTATATGGACTTCTCTGGGTGTAGCTTGTACTATTTTGATGGATGCTTGTTTCAAGATTTGATAGAAAACATCTTGAGGAAGGCTTGTATTTTGGGCTGCAGCTTTTGCTAGTTCGTCAGCATCTAAATTGCCATTTCTTGAGATGTTTTTGACTGTGAAACCTTCAAAATGTTTTCCTTGATCTCTGAGAAATTACAAGTATCTTGCTAACTCTGGGTCTCTTGCTTTGTAGTCTTTTTCAATGTGTCCTGCTATAATTTGTGAATCTGTTTTGATTACTAATCTTTGGATTCCCATTGCTTTTGCTTTGCGAAGTCCCAGTAAAACGGCTTCATATTCTGCTATGTTGTTTGCACATTGAAATTCTAATCTTGCAGCATATTTCATCTTTATGCCGGAAGGCGAGGTAATTATTGTGGCTGCTCCAGCCCCTGTGAAGCCCCATGCGCCATCGCAATATGTTGTCCATTGTGGTTGTTTCTTTTCTTCGCTTGAACTTTGGGAGGATGTCCAATCTGCGATGAAGTCTACTAAAACTTGAGATTTTACTGATGTTCACTTTTCAAACTCTATAAAATGTTGAGATAATTCTGCTGCCCATGTTCCCAATCTTCCTGTTGTTCTGCAATTTTGTAATACTTCTTTCAAAGGGTAATTTGTGAGAACTATGATTTTGTGGGCCTGAAAGTAGTGCTTCAACTTTCTTGATGCTGTTAAAACTGTGTATGCGATTTTCTCAATCTCGGAATAGTATGCTTTTGATCCAGATAATGCTTCTGAAACATAGTAGACTAGTACTTGATGTTTTGAATGATTTATTTCTTGTTCTTGGACTAGTACTGCACTTACTGCTGTTTCTGTGGCTGAGACATATAATAGCAAATCTGCTCCTGGTGTTGGTGAAATCAATGTGTTTGGTTGTAGTAGATACTTTTTTATTTCTTCAAATGCTTGATGTTGCGAAGGTACCCAGACGAAGTCTCTTTTGGATCTTTTGAGTGCCTGAAATATTGGTAGGCTTCGTTCTACTGATTTTGAGATAAATCTGTTTAAAGCTGCAAGTCTTGCAGTCAATTTTTGAACATCTTTTATGTTTTCAGGAATTCTCATGTTCAAAATTGCTTGAACTTTGTCTAGGTTTGGATCTATCCCTTTTGCTGATACAATGCAGCCTAAGATTTTTCCTTTCTATACTCTGAAGGTATATTTTTTGGGATTTAGTTTTAAATTTCCTTTTCTCAAATTTGAGAATGTTTCTTGAAGGTCTTGAATATGATCTTGTCTTTTCTTGCTCTTGATAACTATATCGTCGACATAAGCTAGCAAATTTTTGCCAATCTAACTTTTTAGCACCGTTGAAGTCATCCTGACAAATGTTGTGCCTGCATTGCGAAGCCCCTCTGTCATTCTTACAAAGTAGTATGTTCCAAATGGTGTGATGAAACTTGTGAATTCTTCATCTTCTTTTCTCATCCAGATTTGATGATATCCTGAGAAACAATCCAAGAAACTTAACATTTCACTTCCAGCTGCCTGATCAACTAGTGTGTCGATTCTTGGTAGTGGAAAATTATCTTTTGGGCATGCTTTGTTGAGGTCTATAAAATCGATACACATTCGCCATTTTTCGTTCTTTTTCTTGACCATGACGATATTCGCTAGCCAAGTTGTAAATTGGACTTCTCTTATAACTTTAGCATCTAGCAATCTTTGGACTTCGGCTTTTGCGGCTTGTATTCTGTCTTCAGCTAACTTTCTTAGTTTCTGCTTTTTGGGTCTGAAATTTGGATTGATGTCGAGTTTGTGCTCAATTATATCTCTGCTCACTCCTCCTAAATTATTGGATGTCCATGCGAAGACATCTTTGTTACTTCGAAGAAATTCTATGAGTCTGTTTTCTTCTTCTTGAGAAAGTCCTGTCCCTATGATTACTTGTTTGTCTGGGACTAATGAGTCAAGGGTCACTTTTTTGTTTCTTCGACGGCTTGAGCTTTTGCTTGTGGCTTCGTATTTTCTGTTTCTTCTTTTTCTTCTTCCTTGATTGTATCAACATTTTTTCGACCAGGAGTGTATTCTTTTTCAATGTTTCTTGCTTCAGTTTGATCTCCATGAACTGTGATAACTCCATTTATTGCAGGCATCTTCATACATAAGTAAGAGTAGCTTATTACTGCTTCAAATGCATTCAAAGTTTCCCTTCCAAAAAGTGCGTTATAGGGATAATGGATGTCCACCACATCAAATGCAATTTGTTCTGTTCTTGCATTGTTTACTGTTCCAAATGATACAGGAAAAATTATTCTTCCTATTGAGTGAATTGGCTTCCCACCGAAGCCGTAGAGTGGGTGCTCAGCTCTTCCTAGAAGTTTGCTATCAATTTTCATGGCATCAATTGTTGCTGTGAATATAATGTCTGCAGAACTTCCACCATCAACTAGAATTTTTGAGACAGCCCATCCATCAATATTTGCTTCAACTACCATTGCATCCATATATGGATAGTCTTTTAATTGCAAATCTTTTTCTGAAAATGTGATTGGTAGATGAGACCGTCTTGTCTTTTTGTATGGGCCTTCTGTTGAAATAGAGTTTACTCTTCGAAAGTAATTCTTCTTTTGATTGTTGTTTTCATGATCAATGCTATTTCCACCAATGATTGTCATGATTCTTTCTTTGCTTGCCATTGAAGTTGATGGAGAGTTGCCTTGTTTGTTGTTTCCTTGTGGATTGCTGTTTGCCAAAGAGGACTCGGGCTGTAATTGTTGAAAATTTGTTTGTTGTTGATTTTGCCTCCATTGATTTGGATCATAAATTGCTACTGGTCCATAGCAATATGATGGTGATGGGTCTGGAATCATTGCTTGAGAGTGTCCAAATTGAATTGGGTAATAGGAGTTTTGTTGGCCTTGAATCATATGGTTGACAACTTTTGATTGGCTTGACATTTTGTTCTCTTCTTTTGTTTCTTCGATGCTTTTCTTTACTTTTGGACACATTTTTTATGTGTGTCCAGCCCCTTTGCCATGAATGATGCAATACATGTCTTCCGGTCTTAGGAGTGTTCTTCCTCTTCCTCGTCCTCCTCTTCCTCTTGCGTTGAAGCCACCTCTTTCGAATGTCCTTTCGTTGTACTGACTGTTGTATTGGTTTTGAGGTTGAAAATTGCTTTCAGTGGTTGAATTACTGTTTTCAACTTGATTGACTTGGCTGAAGTGTCTTCGCTCATAGTTGTTTTGCTTTGGGGATGAAAATTGCTGCTTTTGTTTTGATTTTTTGAAGCTGTTTTCTTCCTTGATTCTTTTTCTGTAATCTTCATCGGATTTGTAGTATTTTTGGATTTCCTCGTAAAGCTGAGCAAGCGAAGTTGGCTTTTCTCGAGTAAGGTGTGCTGCACATTGTTCTGCCCGAAGTCCCTTGATTGCTGCAATTATGATAACTTTGTCTGGGATATTTGTGATTTGAGATTTGATTTGAATGAATCTCTTGTAATATTGACTTAGAGGTTCTTTGGGCTGTTGCTTGCAGTTGAATAAATCCATGTCTGTGAGACCAGTTAGTTGAAATCCTTGGAAGTCAACAAGTAGATTTGTCTTTAGTTGTTCCCATGAATATATGGATTTTGCTTTTAGGGATGAATACTAGTGTTGTGCTGGACCTTTGACTGCCATGACAAGTGACTTTGCAAGTGTAGTTTCGTCCCCACCTCCAGCAATTACTGTGGCTTCAAAACTCATTAAGAACTGCCTTGGGTCTGATTCGCCATCAAATGTTGGTATCATGTTGAATTTATACCCTATAGGCCATTGAGCTAGCTGTAAATTTGTTGACAGTGGAGAGCTTGTATCAATTGATATGAATGATTTTTGGTTATTTCTGTCTTGAGAGATTCTTGTTGCTGGGTGCGATTCTTTTTGATTTATAACTTCATAATTTGCATTTTGTAGTTGCTCGTTTAAATTGCGGAGGGTAGCTTCGGCTTCTTCTATTCTTTGTTTGAGTGTCTTTTCTCATGCTCTTGCGCGACATTCTTCAAGTTCTTTTTGTCTTCTTAAAACTTGTTCTTCAAGTTCTTTGAGTCTTTGTTCTTCAGCTTCGCCCGTTCTTGAAGAGTTTGCACCTTGGGAAATATCTTTTGTAAGACCTCGGTCTTCGCCAAGTAGTGGTTCATCTTCGGCTTCTCCGTTGACGGTCTTCTTGTTTGGTCTTGCCATTTGATTTCTTGTGGTCGCGAGGATCTTTAAATGCACACACAAACGGTGGGCGCCAGATGTTGGGTGAATAGTTTAGGTCGGATGACACAATTCACACAATCATCAGAAATATTTCAGACAAGACAAAGTTGTGTGCAAAGTTGTATTCATTTCATGATCGTACCATACATGTCAGAGGGGGTATTTATAGGGCCCTAGTCTTCGTATTTTACATAAAATGACTATTTTATCCCTGACCTAAATATTTACAACCATTCATCTATGTAAGGGCGAAGTAGTCATTTCTTCCTGATTCAGTCTTCTTTTTCACGTTCAATCTTCTTTCCTTCAATGAACTTGTTCTCTTCAGATTATTTCTTACTTTTCGTCTACTTCTCTGTCCTGAATTCTTGACGACGAAGTCGACAGGCGAAGTTGAATTCTTGACGACGAAGTCGATAGGCGAAGTTGAATTCTTGACGACGAAGTCGAAATACATCCTTCGCTATACTTTTCCCTGTAAGTGAATTTCATTAGGATACTTTTATATTTTTCACACTCCAAAGTTTGAGCTTGAGTTTTTTTGGACGAAGTTAATTCCCCCAATAGGGATCATCTTGCCCTTGAAAACTGAGACGGGTCCATCCTATCACACGTTGACTCCCAACGAAACGCTAGCTTAGTGTGTTGATGGATAGGTTTACTAGAATTTTGGAACCAAGTGTGGATAGCAACATCATGAAAATCCTCCCTACTTAGCCACCTGTTTTGAAATTTAAACCTTCTTTTGGACTTTGGCCAGGTGGGATGTAGAACATTGGCAAGTGCCATAGTTTGAGGAAAGATTGACACCAATCTACGTTTCCAAGAGATCTATTCAAATGCTCAAAGTTAGGATTACTTGTGAAACACTTGTCAGTCATCAAGTTTACGTAGGTCATCGTAACCGACGTGCTGTTTGGTTCCTTCCACGGTAACACAAATGGAAATGGAATTAGTTTAAATCTATCTCCCACCTGTAATGTCCGTAGCTTTGTTTCATTTACGTTTGCGTTAGAGCATTTTTAAGAGTTTGCCAAAATTCTCTTGGCAAATATCGTGATTTGGCAACTCGCTAAAATATATTGCAAGTGAAAAAATAGACTCTCTCCAAGAGTTTGCCATTTGGACTTGGTAAAATAAGAAGAGGCCCACTAAGCGAACGAAGAGTCCCGTTAAGAAACGAAGAGTCCCGCTAAGAAACGAAGAGCCCCGCTTAAATTTGCACGTGAAGCCGGATGCGCGCTCGTGCTCAGCGCGTAAATATGCGCGTGGAGGGGGGAGATTTGCCAAGTTGCTAAAATTTGTCAAGTTGGATGCCAAACTGTTGGAGCACAATTTTTTCTGTTTTGCCAAAAATAGATGGATGCCAAGTTAATTTGGTAAATTCTTAGAGATGCTCTTACCACATATATATATATATATAACCGAACAGCTTACAAGATCAATTAAACCGCATTGCTTATGGGATAAGCACGTGTCCAGCCCCCACTCCACTTTTGCATAGAGTCGGTATTTCCTAATTTTGCATAATGAAAAAAGCATCCTCCCATATATGAAGTCAGTATGTTGGTGATGGGGATCTCCGAGCATCTCCAACAGTTTGGCAAATTTTGTTTCCCAAATCTCGTTGTTTGCCAACTCCCAAAATAATATGGGGAGGAAAAAAAGATCTCATCTCCAACAGTTTGGCAAATTTTGTTTCCAAAAACCCAAAAACCCGCTAACAAAACGAAGAGCCCCGTTAAGCGAACGAAGAGCCCCGCTAAGCACGAGGAAACTACGATGCGCGGCCGGTGCCGCGCGCGCATATATGTGCGCAATCAACCGAGATTTGCCAACTTGCCAAAGATGCCAAACCCAGATATCAAACTATTGAAGAAGTATTTTTCTCATTTTACCAAAAATTTTAGGATGCCAAACCTATATGCCAAACTCTTGGAGATGCTCTAAGCAAACTAACTTAAAATTAACAGCATCACGCTTTATATGCTAACACATGTAGTGATGGGGATCTCCGTATAAGCAATCTACATGGCCTTGTGTAGTTCGCGATTTTTTCTGAGAAATGGTACTGTAGCACTTTTGTTGTTATTTGATAACTAGTGTCTAATTATGGTCTAATTAGGTTTAAAAGATTCGTCCCATGAATTTCATCTAAACTGTGTAATTAGTTTTATTTTTTTTATCTATATTTAATCTTCATGCACGCGTCAAAAAATTCGATGTGATGGAAAATCTTGAAAATTTTTGCAAAATTTTGGAAATTAAACATGCCCAAAGCTATAACATTAACATATATACCATCAGTTCACATCGCCCACACGCATGAACTATGTCTCCTACAGGAAAATGATCATTAACTGAGCTGCAGTAATCTGAAAATGATCATTAACTGAGCTGCAGTAATGAGTTTCTGATATGAAAATCACAGTACAGTACGTGTAGATGACGTAGGCACACAGTTTTAGGCTGGTTTAGTTCCTTCCTTTATATCCTATCGAATGTTTAGACATTAAATATAGACTAAAAAATAATTAATTGTACAAATTGTAACTACTTTGCGGATCTTTTAAGCATAATTAGGCCCTGTTCATCCGGTTTATAATCCGTCTTTCAGCTTGTTTTTTCAGCCAGAACAATATTTTTCTCTCACAACAAATCAGCCAACAGTGTTTTTCAGCCGGCTTATCAGCACAGCCGAACGGACCTTAGTCTATGATTTGATAATAAATTGCTACAGTAACACATGTGCTAATGACGAATTAATTAAGCTTAATAAATTCGTCTCATGGTTTTCTAACGAATTCTGTAATTTATTTTTTTTACTAGTATCTAAACACATGCGAGGCCTTAGTTAGAAGGCTCATGGCTCCGATGATGATGACCGGTAACTGTAATGAGTGTTTAGTGGGAAGAACAGCAGCGAAAGCCCCTGGACCAGTCCTGCCGCCAACTCAAACCTGTAAAACCCGCAGCATAGGCCACAGGGAGGGGAGAAGGAGGTTTGGCCTGGACCGTGGAGGGAGCAAGTCGGCGACGGGGTACGGCAGCGGGGCCCGAGGAGGCGGACCGCAGGGGCGGCGGCGAGCGACGGAAGCCCAGCTACCACTGTGCTCCCACGACGGGGAAGAAAGGCGGCAGGCACGAAGGCCCAATAGACTGAGGGAAGGGCACTCTGTTTGGGAAACTGCAGGAGAGAAGGCCCGGGGAGGAGGGGGAGGAGCCGAGCCGGGAGCGCGAGAGGGGGATCTCCACTCGGCAGCCTGACACTCTCGCTCCAAGCGCTCGCCGCACCCGCCGCCATTTCCTCCGCCGGATCCTCCGCGCTCCCGCTCCACCCTCCCCGCCGCGGCGCCGCTCCTACGCCCGCCCGTCCGCCCAGTGGAATGCGGAGAGATCCACCCGGGAGTCGGTGGATTGGTTTCTTCCTCTGTTGGTAAGTGATTCCTGGTCGGGCTTTGCCTGGACGGATTCCCTCCTAGTCTAGGAGTTTTCGTTTCTTTCTCGCCAGGCGAACCGAATCTTGCTTCTTCCGCACGCATTGTGCACAGATAAGCGTGCGTCTATCCGTTCAGGACCCGGTTAGGTTCTTCTTCCTCTCCTCCGGCGCGCGAGACTGGAATTAGCTTCCACAATGGCACAATGGTGAATTTTCATCCCCAATCTGAAGTTCATTTTCTAACAATTTTTCCGGGTTCAGTTTTTTTTTACTCAATTCTCGAGGGTTTATGGTCAGAAAACTTAGGGGATGTTATTGGCGGTCGAGTTTTGCTATTGCGGTAGGTTAATAGTGGATCCTAGAGGAGTGTTGTTCAGTGAAGTGTGTAATTCTTAGTTTTTACGAGCACCTTTTTTGATTACACAAGGTGCTTCTTGAGGAATTTTACCAGACGTTTCATGCTTCTTTCTTTTCCCCTTTTTCTAAGGGTTTCTTTAATTTAATTGTGAGGTTAGTAGATCATTTCGATCATCTTCCTGTTGACGCACCAGATGCAGCTAGCGGTGTTTGTGGATTGCAAGATGGTGTGAGCTTGAATGTGAGCTTTTCCAGTGGTGTGGTGTTTGTCTGGTTTGTTTGCCCGACACATTTTTTTTTTTGGAGACATGCCTCTGGGTTGGCTGTTTTCTCTGGATTGGGTGGAACTTTTCGTCCAGAATGTGATGGATTGGGCAGATTGGGCTTTCGAGTGCAACAATTATGATACGCTTCAAGTTTTGAGGGTCCTTTTGGGGGCCTTTTTATTAGGTTCATCCTGTTTGTTTGCTTTCTAGAAAGGTAGTACTACCTATGTTAGCATGAGGTATTGGGTAGATAATTTTGTGTGGTGGTGAGATCGCTTGGTTACTTTGGGCAATGCATGGTTCACAACTCGAGTTCTTTTATTACTTTCCATTTCTTGCCCTCCGTTTGCAATGTCAGCAACTCTCTTCATAATTTCACAAGGATACATGTCAAATGCCTTTTGAATTTTGGAGCATTTTTTGTTTATGTTCTTTACTAACAAAAGCCTATTTGCAGATACTTCAAATGGACTATTATGGACTCAGTTTGATATCTGAAAAAGAAAGAGCATAGCTATACTCACTTTGCGAGACTAATAGACTATAAAGATGCCCCCCTCACCATCACCTAGGAGATCTCTGAAAGAAATATCCCACACAAGGGAGCATAGTTTTGTGAGTATTCTACCTGCTAAATCGAAGGATGATGAACTCACGTTGTTCAAGGATATGCAGAAACATGAGAGGGATAACTTCTTACTGGAACCAGCAGAGGATTTTGATGAATCCATCTGTAAGGCTCATAAATATCATTGCTGTAATCTGCCCCCAGTTTTTGTAACACTGTACCTAGTGTGAACTTTGTGATTTAACTGATTTTTTTTCACTAACACTTGACTGATATGTACTGTCTGTTCTTTATTTCTGGCCCTGTTTATCAGCAAAGTTGAGCTATTTTCGGGATTTAAAGCTTGGTGTCAACATTGCTGCACGGGGAGAAAACCGTGATTTGCTTAATGCTGATGGTGAAAGAAATGATTATGATTGGTATGCACACTTAATAGCACATGTTTCTTTGTTTTGCTCCATGCTTAATACACATGTTATTTTGTTTAGTTTCAACAAATATAGTATCTTTTGGAAGTTTAAGATTTCAATGATTACTATAGTTTGTGGAGCAATGTGAGGGATGTCATATCTATTGCTTATGTTTAGTACAAATTGACTCTCATACAATTTTCAGTAGTTAAGCAGCAAGTTACAAATTGCTCAGTCATCTGGTTCATTATGTGGTGTGGCTTACTGGCATAGGTAGTTGATCAGATGTGATAGATCCTCATCGTCAGACTCCTGACATCGGATGCATACTGCTCTTAAAATCAAGCGTTTTGAGAACAAAATACAAGATCTGAGAATGGATGGGATGCGTGAGAGGTGCAAGGCTGGGGTCCTGGCCCTCGCCATGAGCCTGGAGCTGTGCCACCTAAAGTGGAGCACCCCTTACTGTAGGAGAGAGACAGGGAGTGGGGAGTGTTCCTTGACAGTTCCTTGCCCTTCATTGATGATTCCTGCCCATTGTTTAGAGTGAGTTGCCTAACAATGATGTATGAATGCATAGAATGTAATAAAATCATATAGTAATCTCAGGCACTCCTTATTTGATGTGCAAGAAACTAGCCACGGAGCAGCTTAGTCTGCGCCACCCCGACGTTCAGAGAGGGAGAGGGAGGGAAGGTTTTGATCTCTGCAGAATCTGCTAGCAAATTCAGGGAGGTGAAACTGCAAATTAATAGTCCAGGGACCTAGGGGCGTGTTCAGTCCCCAGGCTAGTTGTAGACCTTGCCTGCGCGAGTGAACTCACCTTGCCAGACCATTAGTGCATTTCACTCTTTTTACTAGTCCTCACTAAGCATTCTCTCTGTAAGATTGGTGCTTTTGTTCGGTCTACAACTATTCTATCAGGCCATATAAAGGAACAGATGCCTTTACCTGTCACTGTACAATTGCTGGCTAGGCGACATAATTAGATTGGTTAGGCCACATTGCCCTAGGCGCTTCATCAACCAAAATCAGTTATCAATCTGAATACTATCAAACAATAACCTGTTGTTAGAATCTTTCTCTTGTTAGTTCTGCTTATTCTCGGCATACAATAAGTTTATATGGATAATCGAGTTCTACATTTTTTGCAAACATGGCATGTGCTTGTTTTCTTGTCGAGTAGTTGCTTTATGGCCAAACACCTCATCTCTGCTGAGTAACGGTTTCTGATTGGTGTGTGATTCCTGTACCCCTCAAGAAGCTTCATGAGCTAGTTTTCCATTTCTTTTTTCCCGTCTAGTTAGTTTCAGGTTTTTCTTATCTGAAGTGCACACAAAAAATGATGCAAGGGTCCCAACCATCATTATGAACTCTGATGCTTGCAGACTGTACCTTTCACATGTTTTGTTGGACTTATTGACTTTTGTCCTTTCTAAAACAGTAAGACTCCACTTACTTATAGTGCTTGTGTCATGTGGGGTATATGTGTGTGGCCAGGGGCAGCTACAGCTGGCATTGAATCCAGGGCCGCTCAGCCTAGGGCTGGTGGCATGGTCTGGCTTTGCCTTGTTCATTAAGTTAGGGAACTTGAGTTTCAACACGCTATCTCCATGTCTAATGCTGTTGAGGTCCAGGGCCTAAATCACCCACCATATAAGTTGTCAATTGTTTTATTAGCAATTTGGCATTTTGTATGTCGAATGTAAGCCATCACATGTCTACCATCTAACTTTTGGCTTAATAGGTTGTTGACTCCACCAGAGACCCCACTTTTTCGTTCATTGGATGATGAAGAAGACCAGAGCATTGGTATGGCTCATAGGGGCAGGCCGCAGATTAAGCCAATATCAATTTCGAGGTCATCCACAGTGAGTGCTCACCTCATGACATGTTCCTGCATTCATAATTTTCAGTGACAAGACCTACCTGTTGAAGTGTGAATATTCCTTTCTGATTTTACACAGATGGAAAATACTCGAAGGTCTAACAGAAGCAGTGCAAGCCCAAGTAGGCTTAGCCCATCACCACGCTCATGTAGCAGCACTGTGTTGACAAGGACTCGATCATCAAATTCTTCTTCACGAAGCAGCCCTGCACTTCATTTGCAACCAGCAGCACCATCACGAAGGTCTTCAACTCCTCCAGCTTCTAAGACATCAACCCCTCCACGAAGGTCACCAAGTCCTGCTTCAAGGAGGTTGAGTACTGGCTCAAGTGACCCAATTTTAAACAGAAAAGGAGGAACTTCGCCTATTAAAACCAGTAACAGGCCATCTTCGCCAAAACTTCAAGGTTGGCAATCAAGTGACCCTGGTTTCTCTTTTGACGCACCTCCGAATCTACGCACATCTCTGTCAGATCGTCCAGTATCCCGTTCAAGGGGTGGATCTCCTTCATCTTTCAGTGGATTGGACATGAATTGGAGAGGTAGAAGGCAATCTATGTCTCCCACTCCATCAAGAAGAGCCAGTTCATCGCATAGCAATGATCGATTCAGCTCGTACAGCAAAGCATCTGCAACATCTTCTGCTGAAGATGATCTAGAGTCTATGCAGTCTGTGCCAATTAGTTACTCCAGTAGTCCAGCCCTAAGAAAGAACTTGTCAGTAATGAAATCCAGAACTATTGCATCACCTAAGAAGCCGTCCAAGAGTTTCTCCCCTAGTTCTGCTCCAAAGAGGTCCTTTGATTCTGCAGTCTGGTTGATGGTAAGCATTGTTCCATTACTTTTACTTTTAGTATGATGTAATATTTGTTCTGCATTGCATGGTAAAATCCCCCTAGGAGCCAATTAGTAATTCATGTAGTAAGTTGAAAAAGTTTGCTATCCTTATATTTTTTTGTTACACCTTTGCGTGAAAGTATGTTGTCATTGCCTTTGCTTCACATGATTGTTGAAACAAAGAGATGATTTGTACTTTTCTTGTATTTTGTGGCCACCGTTGTATTTGATCAGTCATATTGATGGCTCCTAATGATATGGTACATGATTACATGTCATATACTGTTCTGTAGTCATTTCAATGTTCATTGTACCTTCTCTTGTAGAACTGCACTTCTTATGCACCTAGGCTAATCTATTTTTGTAGTTTGTTTGCTTTTAATGCAAGCAAGAGCCCTTTCTCTTGTTTGATGTTTTCGATTGTCCGCAATATAACAAAATGCTATACCCTTCTCTAGGATCGTCGCAAAGCTCCTCAAGATAAGTTCAGGCCACTTCTATCAAGTGTTCCTTGCACGACATTTGGTGTTGGCAAAGGAGATAATGTACACTCATCTATGTTGTCACATAATTCCTCACTCACAACAAGCAGTAATTTAAGCTCTGACCATGGTGTCACTTTTAGCCCTTGTATGGGTAATGAACAAGAACCGAGTGATATAGTCGGTGACTGTGAAGCAACACCTAGTTCCTTGATTCATGATGATATATTTATGTTTGATCAATTGGATGAAGGATCCAGTGGTCATCAGCACAGTTTGTCTGCTACTCAAAGTGGCCCAAAATCTCCAAGCACAGAAAAATATGCGGAAAGTAACATAGAGGGCCTCAATATGGAAAGAAGTAGAATAGCTCAGACTTCATGTAACGTCGCAAGTGGTTCTAAGGCTGGGCAAACTAAAATGGCAACATGCACTAGGTGTGGAAAGTTATTTAATGCGATAGAAGATGATGGAGAAGTTGATTTCTGTGAAGAATGTGGTTTAGTAGATGAGGTTCTTTTTGTGGACCCCAAGATAGAGACTTCGGAAGAAGAACATCGAAAAGACTACAGAAGTTCTAAACCTTGTGTTGCATTGGAAGCTCCTCTCATTACTCCAGATCATGTTGAACATATCAAGAAGTCATCTCTTGACAGTCAGCTGGTGAATGATGAACCTCCAGCTGATTGTCTGCAAAAGTGTCCTCAATCCCAGTCAACAATGGATACAACCAACAGAATGCATGGAGAGAATGTTACTGAAAATTTATGGCCAAATGATGTTGGCAACTCTTCCCGAGGAAATAGCCTCGATATTTCATCCCATCAATGTAGCATAAATAATCATCAACAAACGGAACCAGCATCTGTAGTTGAGTGTGATAATTTAAGAGATCAAACTGCCAACCACCACAATGAGGTGTTCCAATGCCTGCCAGGGTCAGTGTATCAAAGCATTGAATTTGCCTCTGATACACTTACCATTGACAGTTCTTGTAAACAGGGATTGGCTGGGCATTCAAATCTAAAGGTTGAAAATACAGAGGGTGCTGGGATTTCAGTACTCTTGCTGCAGAAGTCAAGCAGCAACAAATGGCCTGTTATAGAAGGGAGACCCTTAGCTGGTACAAACATTATCTGTTCGGAACCCTATTATACAAGGGATGGTGTCAGTACGCTGAAGCGTACCATTGGATTGGATAGCTCATCAGTTTCTTCTTCCATTGATCAAGGGTCTACAAGGCAATCTGGACATTTGGAACGCCTTAAAAGTAGTAATCGTCATGACTTTGAGAAGTCTCAAATAAGTAGTACCATGAGTTGTAAAAGCATTGCATCCATGTCAGATATGTCAACTAGCACTTGTTCAGTTTCAGTTTGTCCTCGGGGTGATACAATTGTAGATACTGGCTTCCTAACTGACAATTCAGAAAGCAGTGTTCCAAGAACCATGATTTGTACTGAAGAACTTAATGAGTCGTGTAAGTACACACTCTCAAGCGCTATAGAGTGCTGGTCTGCCGCACAGGCTATTGTTAATGTTGACATTGGTTCAACTGAAGATGTAGTGATTCAGAAACAATGTACAGGTAGGATGGCTCACAAAGATAACATAAGTGATCACTCATGTTCATCCGATACCGAAACATGTAGCAATATCCCACTCTCTCTGGCTCCTGAGGAAAGTTGCATACAGAAAATTGAAGAAGGTACCTCAGTTGGCACTCCAGAACACCCAGATGATGATTGTGGCATCATTAGTTACCGAATGCAGCATGAAACAATTCCTGAACCTGATGAGGCAAATAGGTTGGATGATGGTTGTGTGTCTGTCATCTCTGAGGAGGATGTGTTGATTCCTGCAGCAGAGGCCAACATAATGGGGCTTCCTGGTAATGGTATGTAATCATGACTTGCTAACTTTTGTACTCACTTGTTAGCTCCAAAAGTTCTGGTTTTCTATCATGTTCTTAGTATTCTTGCAAATGATGTGTATTGCTAAGCATTTTCAATATGAACATCATACATCCTTATTGAAAAAACATATACATTTTTTTTTGTAAATAGGCTCCTTTTGGTATTGTAGTGACTTTTCAATAGCCCTTGTTTTCTGTTTTCAATATTTGGACGTGGGAGTTAGGGAGCAGCATCTTTTCAAGTGATTTTGTTGCCAACACAAGCTGATTGCATACCTTTTTCGATATTGTCTTAGTGTCAAGGCTTGTCAAATCAAAAACAAAACAAGCACAATATTTTGAGGATGTAAGTGTAAAAAGAACAATTGCGAACTGAAATAGTACCAGCAACCAGCCAGTTGTCGATGGTTACCGACAATGTTATTAAATCGGCTAGTTGACCCTAGTCGCCAAAGTACCGACCAGGCGACTAGTTGACCCTACTCAGTCCTTGTCATCTGTATATACCAGGACCTATAGTGTATAGTATAAATCAAGCATCAAGACTAGAGGTGTGACACAGTTGCTACTAGAAACAGCATCAAGCTTCAAGGAAAGACAAGCTGCAGAGAAGAGTGACCAAGCAATGACTAGCCTTCGGAGGAGGAGCTCATCTTCTTGCTCCCTTGGACCTTGATTGATGGAGGTGTGATCCAGCGGGAGCAGATCCTTTATCCGGCAGTGCTTGACCTGGTTGAGGCAGGAAAGAGAGCTGGTGCTTCTTTTCGTGCCCCATGAGCTTTCCCCGCACAGCTGAGGTGGGGATGAGAGGCAGCAGCAGCAGGAGGAGGGAGGAGGCACAACAGCTGGGAAGGCTAGAAGGGAGAAGGGAAAGACCGGTGGCAGCAAGGATTGTTGTGCACTTGCGCCGGTGGCCGGCAATGGGTGCACGAGCTCCTGGCAGCTGGGGATGCGGGTGGAGTGGTAAAGGAGAGAAGCCCTATTGGGCTTTGACCATCCTAGCCCAGTGATCTGATGTAGCCCAGTTCGCAACTGCCTGTCTAGTCATCCAACTAATCGGATGATTAATCATGATTAGTCGATGACTAATCGGACAACCAGGTTTCTGGTTGCTCTAATTGAGTCCAAGGGATGACTAGGACTATTAATGGCAATTAATTGGAACCCGCCATACTGAACTGAACCAGTAAAATTGACTAATTTGTTTTTTGTACCTTGGTTGTATTACAACCAAATTCACGTACTCCCTCTGTTCCAAATTATAAGTCGCTTTGACTTTTTTGGTTCATCCATTTTGCTATGTATCTAGGAATATTATTTTTCTAGATGCATAGCAAAATGGATGTACCAAAAAAGTCAAAGCAACTTATAATTTGGAACGGAGGGAGTACATAGTAGAGTGGAGAAAAAAGAGTGGTTGGTTAGTGTGACAAGGCAGATATTATCTAAAGATAACTCATAACTTGACTAGAAAAGTATGGCTGTCTAAGCTTGTGTAAATCTCTGTCAAACCAAATACCCCCTTCATTTGTTGAAGGTCATAATACCAAGAAAGTAGTTTCTTTATGTTATTAAGTGTGAAGGAGCATAATACAATCTAATATGCTCGTGAGGTTTCGTTCAAATGGGTGTATCACAAGTTCACATCACAAACCTGAATCTTCAATGCATACTTAGTAGTTACTACTAGATTTAGAAGAGAGGAATATAATCTACAACTGCGTATGTATCCATATTCGATTTAGATAACATACAAGGGTAAGATAAGACGTATGGGCCGAGATTGCATACACACAATACACTGCACATGTGCTTAAACTTGGTTGATCATGGCTACAAAAGGCAGTATTAGGTGCTCGCTTGGCCACACTAAAGTGCTCAGCAGAGGAGTGCATCGCCTTGAGGTATAAACTGTAACTAGGTGTCTGTCAGTTCCCAGCGATGCACTGCGTGCCTGACCCCTACACCCCTCCTTTTGGCTGTTAGCTCCACGGTGAGAGCTCCCTTCTTGGTTCCTTCCTGCTCAGCTCCTTCCTCCTTATTCCCCCCTCTGCTGCACACAAGCTGGGATTTGGGATGCGTGCAATGGGCAATCTATTTTTGCATCGGATTTGAGCTGTGGGCCCTGGGGGGGAGGGGGGAGGGGGGTTAGGATTTGAGCTGTGGATCCTGGGAGGAAGGATCGGATTTGTGGGTGTCAGGGGAGTAGCCCTCATGGGTGGGGAGCTTGAGAACGGCTGAAGGGGGGGGGGGGGGGGGGGGGGGTCCGGCCAGGTGATGATTCAATGGGGAGACACAGAAGATATTTTCTCAGAGTTTGGTTTTTTAAATCCAAAAGTTACAAATTTGAATTCTTTTTTCGATTTTTTCAAAACACTTTGCCATACCTTTAATCAAACCCCTGAAAGGTCCATGGGCGCGCTGGGCAGCCTAGATTGCTTCTTTACGTGCTGGGCTGCCTACATTGATTGCTTTTTTTGCTTCTTCGCATGCTAGCCTGCCCACATAGATTGCTTCGTGTCATGTTGATTTTCAAAATTGTACTGTTCAGCCTTGCTACAATAGAAAACGCTTAGGAATGCCCAAACATGCTTAAGCTCTAGGCAGAGGGTCATCACTCACTTAGCGCCTAGGACTTTTGTAACCTTGGTATTGATTGTAATGCATTTTTGTTCTGCTTAAAGTGCCAACTAAGTCAATTATACGCATTTCTGTCTACATCACTGTCGTTTTGCTGCCGTTTTCATTTGAATTTGATTACCATATTTGTTGCTGTCAATTGATATAACAATAACACTGATTTATGTCTGGCCTTAGAGGAATCACTGGCTACAGTTGAGGGATCAAGAGAACAAACTCAGAGATGCTTCACATTAGAAGAGGCTACCGATACAATTCTCTTCTGCAGTTCCATTGCACATGACATTGCATACAGGGCTGTGACAATTGGACTGGAGCACGAGCAGCAATCAGAACTTGCTTCTGCTCTTCGCCCAACAGTTACCATGGTAGGACAATCCATTCCAAGGAGTGATGGTTCACTGAAACCACCCCACAAACGAACGCCAAGACATAGGAAAAGCTCAGAAGGTGAAACAGTCACAGAAACTGACAAGATGGAAGTGGTTGCTAAAGATCCTGTACTTGTTCGGCCAGTTCCTGAATTTTCAAGGACATCAGGCAGCATGAAGCCCCCAAAGGTCGAATCAAAGTGCAACTGTGCAATTATGTAGAGTTATCCATCAGCTCAAGTTGGCAAGGATACTTATTATGATTACAGTGGTTGGTTGTTATTTTTTTTGCGTGCAAGTGAGTTAACAAATGAACCTGCACCCACCTGCTTCAGTCAGCAGCGGCGGCCTACAATTTTTTCTGGTTGTGGTGCATTTGCTCTTTATTTTTGAGGTAATAGAGTGCTCAACGAGTCATTCTTTTGTAAATTCTTGCTTCTCCCTTTAGCTCTGTGTTTTCTCCAATTTTACTTGTCAAGTCATCTGGTTTTAGCTTGTGCCGAGTGTGCAGTGTCAGTTCTTCGCAGAGGGAGTGAAATTTCTAGTTCAGATGTGTGTTCTTTTGTGTATTCTTTTGTGACGGATGCAGACTTGCCTTGTTAAGCCGTTCGCGTTTGTGGAGTGCACCCGGTATCTCTGAATACCTGACAGGGAGTGCAGTGCAAGTGTAGGTTTTGACTCAAATGTATGACAGAGTATCTATATACTGACATAGGAAGATGTAAATGTATATTGGCTTGTGCAAATGGTCTTGGCAAAAAATAAAGTCAAATGGAACTGTTCTGCTGGACAGGTGCCATTTGAATTCGTAAATGAGCATTATGGTGAGTGCAACTTCAGGACCAATGTACGGTGGTCTTGTTCCGTGGCAGCTTCAGCCATGTTTTGTAATGGGCAGTCTTGTATTACGTAAATTCTTACATGCTGACATCAAAAGGCATCAATTAACAAGTACAATACCATGTGGGAGGATAAAAAAGTACATATAGCGAACTGTTTCTTACAAATTTATGTGACCCGTACTTGACCTGAAATCGTGCTAAAGTATCTCTTCGAGCTACCAATCAAAATGGTGTATCAATTATCAAACATCAGCTAGACCTTTTTTTTTTTTTAAACGGTCGGCAGGATCTTTACCGAACTTGTATTGATATAGAAGGGAATCAGCTAGACCAATTAAAATCACGTATAGCAAACTTTTCTACTACTAATTTATGTGACCGGTACTTGATCTAAAATCGTGCGAAAGTATCTCTAAAAGCCCACACCTACCTAAACCATTGTTCTGGCATTGATATTTTCAGGAACAATCGAACATTGTTTCAAGTCCAATTCTGTTGATAGACTTCGACCCTAGTTGTTCATATCAATTGGCCTTCCATCTTGATGATGGCTGGTATGTATCTCCAATTCCCCCCTTTAAGGACCATTGTTCTTGTTAGAAATTTTCATCTATGATCATTTCAAGTCACCATATTTAGCCCATGATAACTCTTCCACCCATTTAAGTGATTATTACTCCCCCCGTTTCAAATTATAAGTCACTGACATTTTGATACATAGATTTTGCTATGTATCTAGACATACGTTATATTTAAATACATAGTAAAATTGATGTACCAGAAAAATCAAAGCGACTTATAATGTGGAACGGAGGGAGTATATCTCAATGAATTTCTTCTATGCACATCTCATGTTAGGTTGGAGTCCTGAATGTTAACAACCTCAATGTGACTCACCTTCAGTGCCCTCCTCCTGCTTGGTTGTAAGTATCCTGCTAAGTATGCCTGTTCTAAGGTACTCTTCCTTTTCTCTTACTAGGGAGAGCACAGACTTGGTGCTGCAAAACCAGTTAAGAAAGCCAACCTGGCTGCCGATATCTTCGGTAAGAATATTACAGAGTATACTAAACTTTAGTACCTGCAAAAAGTTTTTATGAATGCTGAATGATGCACTCCTGTTTACTGTTGAGAAGTTGTCTGGATGTTAACGAATTTGTCCAGATTTATGCAGTTGGGTCTTCATCATATGATGGTATTTATCTACTGGACTTTCATCCAGATACGAGCTCTGCATGCCATGTGGACTACAAGTATGCTCTACCCTTTGTTTTGGTTTGTTTTCTGGAGACATACCTAAAGAAATTCCAGACTTCTGGTTATTTATCTATTGATTTTTTTTCTTTTTTTTTATTTTACCCATTTATCGTATGATATTTATTCTCTTTTTCCCACTTGTTTTCCACATTGCAGAGAGGAAACAAGAGTCTCCGAGGAAAATCGACTTGCAGAAAACAAGTTTGTTCCTTTATCACAAAGGGTGCTTTCTAGTGCAGCCCATCCAATCAGTCACACCATAATTGCCGATACACAGGTTGAGGTTGGTTTCGTTCTGTGGTCTCATACATAATTCCTGCAAGTGAGGTCTTGTTTAGTTGGGGTGAAAAGTTGAAAACTTTTTAAGATTTCTCACACATCAAATCTTTGCACGTATGCATGGAGCATTAAATGTAGGTAAAAAAATAACTAATTGTACAGTTTGTCTGTAATTTGGGAGACGAATCTTTTGAGCCTACTTAGACCATGGTGGGACAATAATTACCAAATACAAACGAAAGTGCTACAACACTTTTCAGGCAAATTTTTTGCCATCTAAACAAGGCCTGAGAATGAAAAAATGTGTATGCTGAATGATATCCTATCTTAACTTCTTGTATGGAAATATGGAATTGGAGAATTTTAGTTATTTTGTTAAGCATCAGATACCATTCTGCATGAATCCCGTCAATTTGAATGAGAATCAAAAACACTGACCAACTATTTACCTCTCCGGTTCTCGGAATTGTTTTTATTTTTAATCCAATTTTAATTAATATTTTAATACTAATCCAAAAAAAAGTATTTGCACAAACTGACCCTTTTGGTCGCGCCAGTGCGGCTGGCGCGACAGTACCACGCTGTCGCGCCACATGCGCTGGGGCGACAAGCCGAGCCACGGTGGCGCCCGATGTTTATCGTAGCTGGCGTGGCGAAGCGTTGGGCCCGCCCTGTCGCGCCAGCGACTCAAGGCGAGTTAGGTTTTGGCCGGCCCAGCCCATTTCTTTTCTCTCTCTTTCTCTCGCTCTCACCTGCCTGCTCGCGAACCCGCCCACCACCGCCGCCCCGCAACCGCGCCTAGGCCACCGCCACCCTGCCCCCTCCTAGTCCGGTGACCATCTCCCTCCCTCTCCCTCTGCATCTCCCTCCGTTCCTGCGGCGCCCATGGAGGAATAGGGTGTGGCCTAGGAGGCTTGCCGCGGCCTTGGTGCCTGGCCGCGGCAGTGCCGCTGGCCAGCTTCCCATCACCGACGAGTGGACGTCCCAGCTCCGTGGAGTGCAGTACACTGCGAGGTAAAACTCCGTGTCCTCGATTTCTTGATTTGTTAGCTCATTTCTTGGTTGACTAGGATTAGAAAATTTGGGAGGCTGTGAATGTTTGTAGCGTTGGTTGTTAAAATTTGCTGCGTTGATTAGGTTTAGGATATACTCTTCCCATGGATTCGACGTAAACTACGTGTTGCATGGACTTAGGTAGTTGATGCATGGGGGATTTGAATGGGTTAGTGTGTTGCCTTTGTTGACATGGAAGCGACCATGAATAAAAAGGCCCCTAGTTTATAACGAGTTCGCAGCTTTTCCCGGGCCGGAGAACTACTTAAAAGTTTGATTGATCTCCTTTTTTTTATATGTGTTCAATTTAGTACAATACAAACTACAACTAGATCAAAGCGGAAGGGCCACTCACTATAGAAGCTATAACTAGCCTAGCCCTAGCCAATAGTATAGAGTTTAGTAGTCGGCCAAACCCCCATGCGCATGACATGTTCTTGATATTGATTTAGTTGGAGGGAGTCAGAGGCTACCACGGAATCCTTCCATAGTCACCGAACAAGCAATATGTCATATGCTTGATGTACCAGCCAAGCCAGCTCTTTTTTTCTCCGTTCCCTTATCCTTAGCGCTAAAGTAAAAAGAAAATGCAAGAGAATTTGTATTTGCAAATGAAAATGAATATGGATCTAAAAAAATTATATAATCAATCAATAAATAATAATTTGAATAATATAAAAAATATCCTTCACCTCTTATGGTATTCGTTTATATTCTTGTTGACCCTACTCGCTTACTCCTATTTTCCTGCTTTCTTTTTCGACAGAATGAATTCTATTCTAACTTTCTTGAAAGAATGGGGTTCTCTCTGGGGGTGGGGGGGGGGGGGGGCTCACCCTCTCTTCCTTTTTGAGAAAGATGGGCTGCCCTGGGAGTCTCGCCTTGGTGATTCTTTCTCTTTTGGGGGTCTTCTTCGGTAGCGAATCCGCTCTCATAAATTGGATGAATTCTTCTAGGTCGGCTTCGGAATCTGCCTCTGAGAGTTGGCAAAAGTACCTCAACTTATCGGAGGAAAATGCCACGTCTGAACCATCCACAAGCCACACCCCGCCGAACCCTGAACCTGAAGCACCATCCATTTCGTTCTTGCGAGAACAAATCAAAAATGTTATTCACTCATGCCAACGTATACGAAAATAAAAAATCCTAAAAAGTGCCTTTACTTGCTTCGGAAATCAAACAATGCATTTCTTCTCATCATAAACATATACCGGTCTTTCTCTCTAGCCTATATTTGACCTTACGCACAAGCCTATTATCCTATCGATATGCCTATGTGACCCATATGTGCTAAACCGGTACTTGTTACTTACTTCTATATATAGATAGTTGATGCATAGACCTATTGTAGTGTATTAGTGAATGGATATGATTTATTTCTGAAATGTGTAGTTCATGTGTTGTTGATGTGTTCGTTCCTATTTTGTAGATGGTCAGTTAGTGTGATTGTTTTATGGTGGCAAAGTTAAAGGAAATGGGGAGTTTGAAAGCATGCAAGAACATGTTCAGTTCTTTAGTACACCTGCTACCTTTGATGGTTTGGTTAGCCAATGCCGGGATAAATTTGGCTGGCCACTAAGATTGAGAGGTCGATTTGACTGTGGGAAGGAACGAGCACACTATGTGTTGATGTCTTTGTCATGTGACGATGAATGGAAGAACTACGTAGAAGTTGTCAAGAGTAGTAATGTTAGGTGCTTGGAAGTTGTTGTGGAGAAGGGGTGTAGCCCAATTGTGGTGGCTGTGGATGATAATGTGGATGTGGAGCCCGTAGAGAACCTTACCCAAGACGAAGAGTTACAGACGGTTGTCGTTAGAGAAGTTGATAGGTCATGTGAGCCCGGTGCCTTGAATGATGATTTCGATGAAGAAACGTTTGATGAGGACGATGGCAACAGAGATGGAACAAATGATATGGATGACATATCCCAAGGACCGGAGGATGACGAAGTTGATGTTGCCTCCGCGGATGAAGATGACTTGACTTTGGGACCAAGCACTTCGGATGATGTGTTGGAGGACGAGTACAGGTCAGAGCCTAGCAGCGAAGACGAAAATGATTATTGTGAGGGAGGGTTTGTGGACGCAATAGGAGTCCCAGCTGATGGGTCATTGAGAATAGAGTACAATGATGTCGAATTGAGGCAATTGAAGGCTGTCCATGTGGAGGTACCCTCGGTACCAAATTTCATGGACATTAGCATGGTTGACGAGGCAATATGTGACACCGATTTGACGTTGTTGGCCGATGAGGTACCAGATAGTGAGGAGGTGGAGATTAAGAAGGGAATGATATTTGATACATTGGAGCATCTCAAGTATTTCCTGATGGATTATGCCATTAGGTTTCACAGTCCGTATTATGTGACCCACTCCGACAAGAACAAGAGGTACACGGTGTTTTGCAAGAGTGGATGTCAATGGGGTCTATGGGCTCGGAGGCTGAGAAATGAAAAGTGGAAGATTCGCAATGTGAGGAAGCCACACGTGTCGATCTACGAAGCCGAAGGGTGTGCACGCCCAAAAATACAGCCCGTTACCTTGGTCGTCGTCTTGTTGGCTTGCTTAGGGCCGATAGTGACACATCTGTTTCAAACTTGATCGAGACCGTATTTGGTTCACTGGTTATAGAGTGAATTACTCAAAGGCATGGCGGGCAAAGTAGCATGCTATAGAGTTGCTATGGGGCGATTGGAAAGAGGCGTACAACCAAGTTCCTAGGATTCTAAGTGCCATGAAACACTTCAATCTAGGCCTTAGGCTGAAGATACAATTGTGAGAAGATGCACAAGTCGAAACAAATTTTGAAATCAATTACTCACATAAGCGATGATTCAAATGCTTGTGGAAAAAGGCTATCTCCCTCGCATCCTCGACCTCCTTAGAGTCGTAGGCCTCCTTGTTTTGTCACCAAAAGCTCGTCAACTCGGCCTCGTTATTGTAAAATTCAGCTGTCGACCGGTCACTCGAGGAAAGTCCTCTAAATCCTATTACGGGTCTTCCATGATGGCATCTCTATCCCGTACCTTGTCTTCACCTCTATCTGCTTCTCCTCCCGCATCCAACGCTTCCTGTCTTTTTCGAGAGACGAATGTATCTTCAACCTCTCTAGTAACTCTCCACGACCAGGGAAGTCCTCCGAATTGCATGTCCTCCCCACCTAAGCAAACACAAAGCAATGAGCAAATAAACTGGTAGCCTATGTTCATGTAGTAACTTCACCGGTTCAGTGAACTTACCCATAACTCAGACGACCCTCCATAAGCATTGCCACAGTAGTATCCGTATCCTAGCTCAGACGGAACAACTCCTCGCGAGCCTTGATGCCACATTTGCACTTACGGTCCGGCATCTTTGTGCATGGCCATGGCTTAATGCTTGCTTCAAACTCCGCAAATTCATACTCAGAAGGCCAGTGCGATTTGGGTCCATAGTTATACTCCTCAAAGTCACAACATGGGAACCCTCTCTGCAAAAAACAAATGTTCCAAGTGTAACATTATATGTGCAAAACGCATACAAGTTTAGAGATAGATTGCTTTCATGAGAACTTACATAATCTGGCAATCCACAGCGATAGAAGACAGTGAATGCTCCATGTTGGCTGGGAGTAGTTAGTAGCGCCGACACTCCACAATTGCATTTAGGAGGATTGGCTAGACGGCAAAAAGCAACGTCAACCTTCTCTGCCTCTGTCATTTTCGGAGGGTTCGGTAGTGGCGGAACCCAACGAACAAATTCCAAATATGGAATGTTCTTCCAGGGGTCATAAGGAAACAACATAATCGACAGATCCAATATTTCATTGCCGTCGATCAACTGATAGAAGCTGCATCCCTCTAGGTAGCCATCAAGTGTGGGGGGACGACACTTAAGTTGGCAACAGTAGAAAGCACACCCAGCTGACGCAGGATGCCTTGACTGCTTCACAAATGCCGGTCACCCACAGTAACACAACCGTATTAGCTCTGCTGGTAGGAAAGGACCGATAGCACCATGATCCTTCAGATGGTGCACGAATAGGTTATTATTTGGAACCGCCACGAACCTACTACAAAGTAGTTCAACGAAGCAAAGATATGAACCAATACTATTATACAGTTTAACAACAATTTCCATCTCAATCATCTCTATAATCATGTAAACCCATGAAACCAAACCCTAAAACTAACTTATTGAATGTAAATGATGTATACAAATACATAGTCGAACTCATCTATACATCTAATCACCACAAAAAAAACTTCAAATCACACACTTCCAAGAAAGTTTACTAACAATAGTCCAACCCATACTGCTGTCTAAACCAGTGCACTCAAACCCTAATGCACCGGCAACCAAAACCAATCACAAAAATCATAAAAGTTCAACAAGTACAACATGAACCATAATATATTAGACGTGATTAGCCAAAACAACTTTCATTCAACCAAACGAAAGCCATTATTGCACACAGCAGTGTAAATCAGAGCAGTATATAAACATCAACTAAACACAAAAAAAACCAACAGAGGTGAGGGAGTTATACCTCATGCACAAGACCGTTCAAACCTGAAATGCAAATGCAAACTTGATCAAAGGCAAATAGAGGAGGAGAGGAAAAGAAGAGAGAAGAGAGCAACATGAGCTCACCTCGACCTTGCCCAGAATGAAGGGAGAGAGAAGAGAGGGAGAAAAAAGAGGTGGGCCACGACCTTACAGCCCTGTCATGCCGGAGTCGCTGGCGTGACAGGTCGGGGCTCACGTTACGCCACGCCCAGTGGCGGATGCAGGATGAGAATGAAGGGGGGGCTAAAACAATGGAGATGTTGATTTGCACGAAGATTTAACGGTGATTTGAGGTTTTTGCTACAGTGTTTTAGTGCTAAATCAAGTCATTAGGGGGGGCTGGAGCCCACCCAGCCCCCCTGTAGATCCGCCGCTGGCCACGCCAGCTCCGGTCAACCATCGAGCCAGCATGGCTCCCCTTGTCGCGCCAGTGCATGTGGCGCGACAGTGTGGTACTGTCGCACCAGCCGCGCTGGCACGACCAAAAGGGTCAGTTTTGCGAAAACTTTTTTTTGAGAATAGTATTAAAATATTGATTAAAAAGATTAAAAATAAAAAAATTCCCCAGTTCTCATCGCTGCTCATGTTATCACAAAAGTACAAGGCTATCAGAAATCCAGAGTCGTGAAAACCTGCCATTTCCTCCACGCACCATCTCCAATTGTGCATTTGCAGAATCACAATGGTGTTTGTTCATCGCCTGTGGGGGTATAACCCTAGGTACCCACGGCACGAGATATGGGCCGCACCATTAGGGACGGACCAGCCCACGACATCGAGACTTGCGGCGCACTGCACTGCTCGGCGTATACCACAAGGCCCCTAGATCTGATCGGATACTATAGATATTGTAATCTAAATAGAATACTTGCAGTAATCGACTAGGATACTTTCCTTGTAACCCTACCCCTCTAGAGTATATAATGAGGGGCAGGGGTCTCCTAGTCGGCAGATCCCGATCCAAACCCTAGGCTTAACTTATGATCCCCAGTACGTAGGGTGTTACGTCGACTTGACGGCTTGAACCTGTCTAAATCGCTGTCTCTGCGCCTGTGTCACCATCTAGTTGCGTATCTCGCGCACCTCCACCGATTTATTTACTGTCGTGGGCATATTCCTCGGTAGACTGTCGACCATATTCTGTCGATAGTGGCGTGTCAGATAGGGGGTGTGCGTGCTGATTCCGTGGCGAACCAGATGGACTCTGTTCTTCGCGACTCGCCGTGACTACATCTGTTCATGCAAGCGTGGGACACCTACGTTTGATGGATGGGTGGATGACTACCAGAGCCACGGAGAAATTGGATTTGTACTCGATCCGATCTCAAGATACCTGATGTGGAGTTCCGACCTCCATGCCTCGACGGTCACGGAGGCACCAAACGGCGGCGGCATGTATGTATCATGCATGTACGCTTGTATATGTACGAGTGTTTGCATGCATCCCGGAAAGCATCGGCGATGTCGAGCGGCGTCCGACTTCCAGCAAATCTGGCGACAGGAGCTACTGTCACTACTACAGAAAACATCATAAAATAGGTTTTCAAGAATGGTTTACGCAACCACTACAATACCACCGATTATAAAGATAGGCCGTCTCTAGCGACAAGCTTTTAACCGCCGTACATGCATGATGGTTGCTGGCTTATTATCCGCCACTGTCGAGATTAATATACTCGGCAATTTTTTTCGTGCCGTGCGGTCGACAACTCGACGGGTACGTGTTCTCTGTCTAAGGCTGTGTTTAATTGGTGAAAATTTTTTAAAGAAAATATCACATCGGATATTCCGTGTGATGCCGGAAAAGATTTTTGGATATTAATAAAAAACTAATTACATAGCTTGTCTAAAAACTGTGAGACGAATTTATTAAACCTAATTAATCCGTCATTAGCAAATTTGTTACTGTAGCATTTTAGTGTCAAATCACGGACTAATTAGGCTAAAAAACGTTCGTCTCGCAATTTACACGTAAACTGTGCAATTAGTTTTTTATTCCGTCTATATTTAATACTCCATGTATATACCACAAGATTCGTTACTGTAGTTTTTCGTAAAAAGTTTTTGATCTAAACCAGGCCTAAGGTGGTTCGGAGTTCAGGATGGACTAATCTCGATCGGCTGGACCACATGTATGTACGAGCAAGCAAGCAAATTATGCGTGGTCTGCATCACCATGGTGTGAAGACGATGTAAGCAAGATAGCTAAAGATAATCAACCACGATGTACATCCTCGTGACCAGCCTCCAACGTGCAAGCAGACACACGTGCTTACTTGGAGAACGTCGTGGGGCTCATCTACAAGCACATACGCGATGATTTTTCCTGCAGCTCATCTACTCGCATCGGATCGGCTGCTGCTCATCTACGTCTTCAGCACAAGACCAGAACACCCCGTCCGACTGCAGCGAGCCGCTAAGAGAGCCGCATGAGCCGTCAAGCGAACCGCTAAGCGAGCCGCCCGAGCCATTAAGTGAGCCGTGCCGCGTCGCAATGATGATCGCCGCCAAGAATGGCGCTTTGACAACCGCGACCGTCGCCACGACGACAGGCCGGAAAGCTCGAGGACCGGGCAATTTCGTCAACGCCGACCAGACGTTCTGTCTAAAGATGAGTACACTTCCTATATCTGTATTTAATACAGCTTTCTCCTCGCCATGTTTCTCCAATTATTATTTCTCCGGTTATTCTCCATATTTAATATGCTTGAGAAGCTTCACTCGTTCTCTATGCGTAATATTTTTAAGATATTCTCCGCCGACTCGCCGACCAGCCACGTTCTCATTCTGTTATCTAGACGCGGCCCTGTTCTCGATCTCACACCTACACGTGCACGAGCGCTAGCCCTCTGCGTTATGGGTGGTCGGCAGCGGCTCCTCGGCGACGCCTGTGCTCTTACGCGTAAATGGGTGTCCGTCACTCTACGCTATGGGGTACGGGCTAGTTGGGGCTGGTGACGCACTGACGAACCAACTGTCAGGAAAATTACTTATATTTAAAATATGAACAAACTCCAAAATAAGCATAATGTTTATCTACAACTGCTCGGCAAGATACATCATGTACTACCCGTTCTACATATTTGATTTGCAGGGGTCTGGTTCAGTCAACGAGCTTATTTTTTATGCTCGGGGACTGGATCACCCGGGAAGGACAAAGGATCATCGTCCGGATGGTCGCACCGCCGAACGTTCGGACTTCTCCGCCGATCAACTGGTCGGACCGCTAGGTTCATGGACTTCATCGCCGACTAGTTGGTTGGACTGCTTGGCGCTCACTTCTACTCGGCGCTCACTTCACCGCCGACCAGTTGATTGGACTGCTCGGGGCTTGCTTTTTCACCAACCAGCTGGTCGGATTGTTCGTCGCTTCATCTCAGTTAAGCTGGGGACTCCTCGGCGTTCGGATTGTTCGTCGCTTTATCGTCAGCTACGCTGGAGCTCGCCAGCTAAGCTGGGGACTCCTCAACGTTCGGATTGTTCGTCGCTTCGTCGTCAGCTACGCTGGGGCTCGCCAGCTAAGCTAGGGACTCCTCGGCGTTTGGATTCTTTGTGCAAGCGTTGCCAGCTAAGTCGGGGACTCCTCGGCGTTCGGATTCTTCATGCAAGCGTCGCCAGCTAAGCTGGGGATTCCTTTGGTGGTCGGATTTTGCTATGTCTCATCGTTGTGCTATCAAGTTGCTCCATGCTATTCGGATCAGGGTGCTGATCTTGGGCAACACGTCCGGGGACTTGATAAGTATATGGCAGATGACGTTGTCAACCTTTCATTAAAATTCTTTGACCCTGCTACAAGATTTATTTTTTCATCTTCTAGTAGGCTCGGGGACTACAATGTGTACACTGCACCTTGCGGTGCATGTACTAATTTTTCTTGTTAATGGTTTTCAGCTAAGCTGGGGATTGGCTGTGATCGGCTAGCATCTAGAGTTTTCTCTTTTTTGATCCTGGCACTACGTGAATCCTTCACCTACTGTTAGGTTCGGGGACTAAGTGGGCACACTTCACCTTGCGGTGAATGTGTTTATTTCTAGGACCCACTTCTAAACGACTAAGTCGTGGATGAGAATGATCTAAGCTCTCATTTTGGCTCTAAGAGTCCCTTATCGCCTAAGCCATGGATGCTAAGCATCTATCTTCGCGCACGAGGGACTAAGTTCCTCCGTACTGACTAAGTTAGGGATGCTAAGCATCTAACTTCGCCGCACGGAACCAAAGTGGGCACACTTCACCTAAGGTGAAGGGTTTAATTTTTTTTACACTTGAGCTTCTTACATCCTTCTAGCAAACCTTAGATTTGAGTAAGTCCGAGGTCAGCCGACCAGTTAAATTGGTCAGACGTTTGATTTAACTGCTTGGCTCCCAGTTAAACTGGTCGGACGCTTGCTACTGTTGATCGGCTACATGTTGAACTACTCTGACAAGCTCAAGACGACGTTGCTCAGCGGATACAAGGCGCTCGGGGACTAGCTAGGGTGGGTACAACCCCAGGTACCCACGGCAAGGGATATGGGCCGCACCATCAGGGACAGTCTAGTCCACGACATCGAGACTTGCGGCGCACATCACTGCTCGGCGTATACCGCAAGGCACCTAGAAGATCTGATCGGATACTATAGACATTGTAATCTAAATAGAATACTTGCCATGTAACCGACTAGGATACTTTCCTTATAACCCTACCCCTCCAGAGTATATAAGGAGGGGCAGGGGTCCCCTAATTGGCAGATCCCGATCCAAACCCTAGGCTTAGCTTAGGATCCCCAGTTACTTCATCATAATATACATCCACCAAAGACACAGGATGTAGGGTGTTACGTCGACTTAACGGCCTGAACCTACCTAAATCGCTGTCTCTGTGCCTGTGTCACCATCTAGTTCGTATCTCGCGCACCTCCATCGATTCATCTACTACCATGGGCATACCCCTCGGTAGACTGCCGACCATATTCCTTCGACATCGTCATCGTGCAATAAAGAATTACTAGCCACTACTGCCCACGCTTCGCTGCGGGTGATGTGCTTGGTATAGGAAATCTTGGGAAATACATATGTCTAATATATTTTCTCATTGCGTTGGTATGAAAAGTTGGTCTATTTGGTACATTAAAGGTTGAGAAAATATGGGAAGGAAAGGTAACATGTTTTTTTCCATTACAGTGTTGTAAAGGAACATAGAGGTTGGTTGTCATTACATCATGCCTATTGTAGGCCAGCAAATAATCAATACCATGTTAGTGTAAACAAGTGTTTGATGGAGTTGGACTCAAACAACTAACACACTTAGATTCAAAGCACAACATTTGGTGGGATTACATTATAGGTGGGAAGAGTAAAAACTACAACACAAGTACATGTCCTAACGCGAGGGTTTACAAAAGCGTGAATCAGGATTCACTCCCCTTAGGCGAAAGGACGTCTACATAAAACTATTGAAGTGGGGGGCTCAAATAGCTAACTCTGCTAGAGCCAAAGCATTACATTGTGTGGCATTACATAATAGGTGGAAAATGTAAGCACTACAATACGGGTACATATCCTCCTGTGCATAACAACTTTTAAGGGTCTAGCTTCGGACCGTATTAGCTTCATTCCATGAGGGGGCGATGTGTCCACTTAGATCATGCTTCAGAGCTTGAGGAATCCTTCAGGAGGATGGCATCAGAGAAGGCACCATCCCCTGGTGGTGGCTGAGTGAGTGGGTGGATTTCTTCTCCATCAATTGACCCTGTCTCAGAAATCACCTAGGAGGCATTTGTTGGGGGAGGTGTGGGGGGCACGTCCACAATCACCGCTTGGTTTTTTTCCATGGCTGCAATTGGGATTCCATCTAGTATGGGGCACTCCCTCTCTTCCAAATTGAGGGTCCTTCTCTTGGCCCTAGTGACAAGGTAGAAATCATTCAGCTGTTGAGTGTGCCAATCTTCGGCTTGCTTGAAGGCTTCAATTGCTGCAGCATCACGACTCTCTACTCTAGCTAGTTGCTTGTGCCTTAGCCTCCGCAAGTTGCACTTCGAAGCTTCTGATCTGCTTCTTGGCCTCCTCTGCTCTATGAATGCACTTCCTCAAATCGGTGGCCTACCTGTCATACTGCTTATCTAGGGAAAGCAAGTAGTTAGACATGAACACCGTAGTTGGGCCACCTTCCCGTAATTTGGCCCCCTCGAGGGTCCTCAACCGAGCTACCCACACAGGGCTGCTCCTTACTAAAGGGTGGAAGAATCTCATGGGTGTATGACATATTTGCCTCTCATAAATCTGGCATAGGTACCTCAAAGCCTTGCGAGTGACAACTTGGTAAGTGTCCTTGAACCGAAACCCCATAGTAGATGCGACCCATGGCATTATGTCAGGGAAATCCTTACTTGCTCCGACATAGATGATCACCTCACACCGCTTTGTGCCATACTCCTCATATTCCCTGCCAACATATTCTGGGTGGTCCAAAATACCTAGCCTGGTCATGGTTGCATATAGAAGCTTTGGAAAACTAGGTGTTCAAGCAGTAGCTAGTGTTCTAGCCTTCGTCCGCCATCTGCGAAGGGGACATCATGTTTGGAACACATAGGAGAGAGTAAGATTTTTGTAAAGAGTTTATATCTTGGTCACCTTGATAAGGCCAACGGTGAAGAGGAAGGGCGTCATAGCAGGTGGATTCCTTTATGGGAGCAGACAAAGGGGGGGGGGGAAGAGCGACGAGGCTCAATGGAAAGGTAGTCCAGTTAGGTCATGCTTCGTAGCTTGAGGGATCCATCTCTCGGCACCACATTTTATAGCTAGAGGAATGCCACTCTGTCTAGTAACTCAAGAACCTTATTTAATGTGTGGGGCCATTGCATCATTGTGTGTGGTGTCGTAAAGTGGGATGAGCAATGGTGAGGTGACATATTGTGGCAGTGGTAAGTTGGGCACCTAAGGAGCATGCTCCATTATTCATGGGCATGCGCGGGACTTTGTCTGGGCATTTAAGGGGCTATTTGTCCCTGTGTTTCCATGCAAGGGAGGTAAGGCTACCTGCTGTAGGTCCCTCTTATGAGAGAACACCATTGTTGTGGCGTCACGTCACTGTCACCCAAAACACTAAAGTTGTGACCATGAAATGTGCACCACACCTAGGGTCACGAACTAACACATGCATCCCTAGGTTGCCAACCCTTTAAATGCCCTACTACCAGTAGTATGCCTATAAAGACAACATGACTTGTAGGCAAATGAGCCTACAGTTACAATGGGAATGAGGAACCTAGGAAGCGAAAGTATACAAAAACAAAAAGAAGATGATTATGACATTCTCGAACTGCATAGAAGTATTAAGGGTAGCCCCAACTGACGAGATCCTAACATATGGGTATGTTAAGCCTAGGGATCAATGGTTCCCGATCGAAGAGACCCCCCGACCGACCCCTCCAGGATCGCCCGGGGGCTCGGGGGCTATGCCATCGGGTACGCTCACGCGCACCCTCAAACCAAGGAACCCGGCCAAGCTTGAGCACGCTGTGGCCTCTGCTAAGGGCTTGGGGGCTCTCCCGAGCCTTAGGCTCCCGATCGACGGGAAGCCTGAGTCCGATCCCTGGCTCCTGCCCGGCCTACGACGCCAGCCAAGGCCCGGGCACAAAATGACACGCCCCGAGCCATCGAGGCTCGGGGGATCTCCGGCACTGCACCTTGGGCGCGGCGTTGCCAGCTGCTCCCCCGACAGGGTCACGCATAGGGCGTGACACAAGAAGACAAGCTCTCCCAGCCTCCGGTGTCTCGGGGGTTCTGGGCCTGCACGTCAGCCCCTCGAGCTGGCCTCCCTCGCCACCAAGAAGACTCTAGAAGGCGCGCCTGGGGGAGGCCAGTCCAAGCCGACAGAGCCTGACACTCAGTGTGTCAGAACAGGCCAGCCGGAGACGCCCAGGGTTTCTTCGGCTCCACGACATCGCCACAGTCCATAGAGCGCCGCTGTAAGACCTTCCTACACTCCAGCACATGTAGACCATAGGCTCAACCCCCCAAACCGCCATGTACACGACCTATCTCGATGTATAAGGGGTAAGGTCAGATCCTAGAGGGGGAAGGACGATCCCAAATAGATCATTCCATTCCTCATTGATCCGCTCCTGCTTGGCACTGAGAGCAAAGCAACCCAGAGAGGGGCACCGAGAGCTCCTCCACCACACCTGTCGTCTTCCTCCTCTCCGACGAGGGGTTGGCTCCACCGGTGGCGAGGCAACCTTAGGATTAGCACCGAGCTAACCCCCTACCAAATCTCTCTCTTTCTCCTATACACTCTGTTGTAACCCCCCTGATTTTGGGTGCTCTTGAGTATAAGGATCATCAGCTGCTGGACGTAGGGCATCGATCGGCCCGAACCAGGATAAACCGTCGCGTCCTCTTTGTGGTTCTTGTGTTCTTGAGTCCACCCAAGCCACCGGAGACACGTACTTCGACACCGACTCGAACAACAATGCTTACCGCGGTTCTGACCCCGCAACACCAACAGAAGCATACAAAATTGATGTCCTCAATAAAAAGTCGAGTTTGATGTAAAAATGACGAGGACAAATCACCGGACTCCCCAACGCAAGGTAATATTTTTTGTGCCGTGGTCCACACCCGGCTCACGTTATGGTTACTGAGAAAAGATTTGTTGGAGCTTTTATGCGCTACTGCAACACATGGTACTATAGTTCCTTGAGCCCTTTTCTGATGGAGCATCCATGTCTTTCGCAGGCTGATCTGGCCCCTAGCGCATTGGGACGGCCTAAGCGTGCCTACAGTGAAGACAATGTCTGTTTGGGGGTATTAAGGGGCTCGTACGATGATGGTCACCCTATATAGGACAAGCGTGCTCGGTGCTTCATGGGCACGCCTTTTGTTGCCTAGTTGGCAACAAGGCGACGACACGTCCTGTGGTCCATGGTCTTGCCTTAAGCGGCCTGGGCGGCAATGAGGTGACAACATGGTGATGGCGGTCTTGTAGATGTCCATATACCATCTATTTATCCTCCTATTATGCTATTACATGTGTGTATTCGTGTATGAACCATATAGTTGGCAGTATTAAATAGATTTGAAAATGTGTGCGTCTATACCATGCCTAGTTTGGGAGTGCTAGGTTAACTGGGCTTGTAGCGCTAAACCTTCCCCTTCGCTCCACCACACCGTCTACTCTTCCTACACTGCAGGCTGGTAGACCTAAGGTATACAGGGCCATAAGCACTTTCCCCTTCATCACTCCAGTCCAACCTCCCTCACCTCCACCGGACCGAACTACATCTCCTAGATGTTGTCGATTAAACCGGTGGTAATCATGGGTGCCACTGGCACGGGCAAGACGAAGCTATCAATTGATATATCCAAGGTGATTGGTGGTGAAGTGGTAAATGCTGACAAGATGCAAATATATGCTGGTCTCGACATCACAACTAACAAGATCCAGCCAAGTGATAAAGGAGGTATTCCTCATCACTTATTTGGGGTTATTTCATCAATTGCAGATGACTTGTCTGTACCTTCCTTTCGATCTATGGCAACAAGTACTGCGAAGTCTATTACAAGACGGGGTAGAGTTCCAGTTCTAGTATGTGGGTCAACCTTGTTCATGCATGGATTTCTTATCGACCACCTTGATCCCTCCCTTGGTACCCTTTTTCTATACCAAGGTATAAGCCAAATCTAAGGTTCCGAAGTTGCCTACTCTGGCTCATGCCCATGAGTTGGTTCTTAATGAGTATCTGAGTCGCCGTATTGATGATATGGTTCATACTGGCTTAATTGAGGAACTAAAAGAGTATTTTGATATTATGTCGATTCACAAGACTAGGAACCACACTAGGCTAGATAAGGCAATCGGTGTGCTGGAACTAAGAGAATATTTTTTTGGGGCGCAGGAGTCTTTTTGATTCCATATATGAGATGAAAGCAAATACAAAATCCCTTGCAAAAGAGCAAACTGCGAAAATTCGCCATATTGCTAGTGTTTGGGCTGGCCTGTGTCCTAGATGCTACAAAATCTATACATGCCCATCTAAGTGGAGGAGACCATATTATGAAGAACATAGCATGGGAATGCTATGTGAGGTCTACTGCAATTGATATTGTGAACAAGTTTTTACATAGCTAGTGTCCATGCTGAATATCTGTGTGAGTTCTTGTCAGTAGCAAGTAATTAAAGTTCGAATAGACTGCACTTTTAGTATCTAAGAGTGCTACCATGGTGGTTGTAATATGGAATATTAGTTTCCACCGTCTCGGACGTGTGTTAGCATTCTATGTGGAACCCTTTTACGTGCTAGTACTTAAACCATATATATGTGGTAATGATAATGCATTTGTATGGTTATATGCTTATTAGCACCATGCCCTCCCATACTCATTTTCAAAGCAAGGTACACAAATTTGTCGTGTGCCGTATTAGTTGAATTTAGCCCGGTGTACCGTTAAACATGCTTTGATTTAATCGCCACTAACTCATTCACCGACTTATCCACATTTTGAGGCCATAGGGCCCGTCCACAACTTGACCACGCGTGACCCACTGACCTACCTTCAACGCAAGGGGAGTCTTTGTATTTTTTTACATATCGCCGTACCTTTGTTCTAAGTCAAATATTACGATCTTATACCATTATTTTAAGTTTTTTGTTTCACAATTTATGGGATATATTATGAAAACATTGCCCGTTGTGAACCTAGAAATATATTACCTCCATCTCATAAAAAAATAAATTCCTACATTCACCAAATTAATAGCAGCACGAATCTCTATAATTGTTTTTGGGACCAAATATTTATAGATACAAATGTTTGGCTAACAAAGCTAGGGGTGCACGTACAGCTGCAACTGGGTCCTCTCGAGCATATCCAACATCTTTAGGGAAAAATTTAGCACGTATACACATATTCCCTCCGTCCCAAAATAAGTGATGTTTTAGGTTTGTCCTAAGTCAAACTATTTTAAGTTTGACCAAATTTATAGGAAAGAACATTAATATTTATGTCACCAAGTAGATATAATATGAAAATATATTTCATGATCAATCTAATAATACCTATTTGGTATCATAAACATTAGTACTTTTTTGTATAAATTTAGTCAAACCTGAAATGGTTTGACTTAGAACAAACATAAAATATCACTTATTTTGGGACGGAGGGAGTATATAGCATTGTAGAGCTAAGTTCCTTTTTTTCCCCTGATGAGAAGGCCCTAGCCTAAGATTGTACACTGCTGCCAGCATTGCACTGATCATGCATGCCACAGACTCCATCGCTGGCTGCGCATCTGCCGTCACCGGCTGTGTACTCCTTATTCGTTTCGCTAAAAAGTTAGACTTAAAAGTGTTCTTGGCTGATCTGTTACGAGAGAAAAATACTATGCAGTGACCGGCTGCCCATCTGACGTCGCCGACGCCACCGGTGGCAGTGGCATGGCAGCCATGGTGAGGATGGCGAGGCCCATAAAAAAGCCGTGGAAGACGGCATGCGCACGAGACAGTTGGCTGCGCATCCGTTATGCTCGCCTCCAGCAGCGACGGCTCCCCCGTCCCCAAGGACGGCAGCGTCACCTCTGCCTATGCAGGCGTTGGGGCCACAAGCGCCTCAAGCCACGCCAACTCCGACTCCATCCCCGTCCAAGGCGCCGGATCCCCTTGCGCCACAGGCCACAGCAGTTTCGATGTTGTCTCCGCCCTCAGATTGCGCTCTGTCCCTGTCGATTCCGTCGCCAAGGGGAAGGGGCATCCTGCTGGTCGACTGATCTGCCAACCGAGGCAGCCCCACCGGGCAGGCATCATTGCGTGAGTCCGGTTAGCCAGAGCGCTCGTCAGCAGGGCTACTTCGTCGTGTCCATCTCCTGCATCGTGTGTTTCAGTTGAGATCACGACATAGAGGTGAGTCTTTGCGTTGGTTCGATGGGCTGGCCATGGATGCTGGTGGTGTTATGGTCCAGCGGCGGCGCCGGCCGCCATGCTGCTGCTCTCCGGATGCCGGGCTTCCTTGGGAACCGACACTGTTGAGCCTGCAGTGGGTGGGGCCCTCGGCGGCACCTGTTCACACGGGTGCAACAAGGCTTGTCCAGAAAGACTCGCCTTCCGCGTCTTCTGTTGTGGCATGTGCTCTCGTGTGTCCAATGTGCTAGGCCTAGCAGGTTCTTGCGTGTCCAACTTGTTTAGTAGTTTCTTTTGCAGTTTCTTTTGGAGCAAGAAGTTACACTTCAAAACTCCTTTCTCGAGAGGCTTCGGTTCAGACTTCACTCCTATGGCTCTTCAGCTAGTAATCGACATGGAAATGGTGTAGTTTCTCCAGGCATTCGGGTTGACCGCCATCTGTTGCTAATCCTCAGATTTAACAATTGGAGAGATGAAGCCAATCTCTTGTGTCCTGTGAAGCTCAATCAACATCTATGACTCAAGACTACTAATCCTTGAAAGACACAGGCTGGTCAAATAGCCGAGGGAGCGCCGGCTATTCTATCGGAGTGCGATAACGAGGATCCCTGGTGTCATCATCGTGGCCACTTCACTTTTCAGGCCCGGCGCCCCCGACGAAGACGCCTCCTATGTCCTTAACAGCGGAAGTGCAAGTTCATACGTCTGGAACCGCTCTGTTCCTTTGTTTGGGAACGCCTCTATTTGAGTCACTGTGATGGCACTTTATTCGTAGTCTTAGTGCCACATGTCTATTGGGACTAGTTATCCCAAGCCTTTGTAATCTAGTCTCTTTGTCTTAGTTAATATATTTGGTATTATAAAAAAAACTCCTAAAGGCCTAGCACATCCCCAAATCCCACCGCATCCATCTCAATCGAGAAAAAAACACCGCATCCCCACTGCGGTAATCTGGCTGTTGACCCCGTCCCAACCCCAAGCACACCGCCACCAAGAAACCCAAACCCCCAAAGTCCAAGGCGAAGCCCAAGCCTGCAGCACTCGTCTGCACCGCTACCGCTTCACCGCCTCCCCTCCCCTCTGCCACGCTCTCCGACCCGCACGGTCTCGTCTCGCGCATCACCGCTGCTCCTGCGCTTGTCGCCACCACCAGCACCGTCTCTTCCTCCTCCTTCCACCATATTGTCCAGTCGCGCAATCCCTCCTTCGATCCTGCCGCCGCCTTCAGCGCTCCGACCCTCGCGCCCACTCTTGCTCCCACCGAGATAGCAACCGTAGCAGCAGTGCAGTGCCCTGCACCGGAAGCCCCGCCATAGACCAGGCCCAAGCAGGTGCACATCCCGTCCCTGACATTGCTGTGCGCCAAAGCGCCGCTGCGCCTGTGCACCCGGAACCCTAGCGTCACTCGACTCCGGCAGTCCAATGGTCCTCCATCCGGCCTCGGCCTCCACCGGCACTGCCTAGGCCCACAGCCTTGGCTAGCCACCCATGGCCACTGGCAGTCCGTCTAGCGCACAGCCTTTATCGGCATGGCGACACCCTAGAGCAGCGGCGTGCTGGCACCCTACCTCCCGACCCTGAAGGTGAGGTAACCATGACTGGCGGCAGTGGTTCTGCACGGAGGCGAGAACCGACCGCTGTGGTTGCGCACTGAAGATATAGTTAGTAGCGGTGTGACACACGGAGGCAATGATAGTCGATGGCTGCTGTGCATGGAGGCTTTAAGGGGAAGCCCATGCCCATCACCCCCATCAGCGCTCGCCACCCCCGGTGGGTGCTCACGTAAGTTTCTAGTTCTTTTCCCTCGAATTGTACAAAAATGATATCCAAATCAGTTGTTCTCATCTCTCATTTTAGTAGGTGCTTGGTGAATTTTGCTGTTGTGTAGATGTTTATTTACCATTCCAATAGGTGTTTTATGGTAGTGTTTCAAATGGTAGTGTTGGTAGTGGCCACAATTACGGTCCAAGGGAAACAAATAGATTGATTGGACTTAACACCCACACACCTACTTTTCATTGTACCTAACACAAGAATGGATAATGGCTGTAACATACGAAGAACTATTTCTCACCAAAAAGAAAACTACAAATCCAACATATGGTCTCTCTCAAAACAATCGTTCATTGCCTTGGCAGCTAAAAAACATACTTCTCGTTATTCCCATGATGGTCATCAGTTAGGGCAGCTGCCTCAACGCCGGCAGCGGTACCAGCACCATCAGTACCCGGCACCGTCGCCATCAGAGGTGGTGCCGACAGTGCAGCTGGTACTGCACGACACATGAGTGGTGTGAGGAAGGCAGCACACCTTCGGCCATAGTCTGCAGCGATCGCCCTGATGGTGGCTATGGTGAGGTGGATGCGGAGGTGGTCAGGGATGACAGGTTACTGGATGACCAGGAAGTTGAACTTGCGTTGTCTGGGGAGGTGCTCACCACAGAAGCAGAACATGGCGGCATCATAGGCCAGCGCCGCCTCAAGGGCATGCTAAAACCTGCTGATCCACAACCTGAATCAGGTGCGTGGGTGAGACTGCCAGATCGGACCCCAAGTGAGCTGAACCACAAGAATGGTAGTCACCGGATTGCAGACAACATAGCGAAACCCAATGCACCAGCAAAGGTTGAGGCCCTGGGAGCAATGAGAGATGATGACATCCTGAATGTGGAAGGGCAACAAAGGGCAAGGAGGGGTATTCACCGGTGACGTTGGTGAAGTTGTCTTTGCCTTTGCAGCTGCGATAGAAGAACCCGGCGAGAATCTGGGGTAGCTCCTTACAGTATTCGAATTCTGAGATGAGGCCGTTACAGGAGCGATAGACACACTTGCAACTACACAAGGAGCGGGCAATGAGGCGGCTGAGAATGAGGACCAAGACATGGTCTGTGAAATTGGCCACTTCGTTCCTCTTGTTGGGAGCCTCCTCCTCCATCTTAACTAAAATCTAGTGGAGCGAGGCCGGCGATGGCGCTGTCGTTTGAATCAGAGAAGGAGCACCTAGGGGGATGTGTTTGTGAGCTCATTAATAATCAGATGGAAGCTTTGATTCGTACTTAGATGAGTGAAGAAGAAGGGAATAAAAATCCAAGAAACATGGATAAGGGAAGTGCGAAAGCATTACCATTGCCTTTGGATCTTGCAGCATTGAGCTCGAGCGACTATGGCGGTGATGAGTACCAGCCTAGTCACCAGTGGATCTGTGCTATCTCCTTTGCCATGAGGTGTACCGGCGTGGAGCACTAGCTTGTCGACGGTGAGTGGCGGCTTGCACATTGCTGAGTAGGGGCGCTCGCGCAGTTCGACACTGGGGAGCAGGAGTGGCGATGAGGAACAGCAGCACTGAGGCGGAGAAAGACACGATGGGGACTGTGGAGCTTCCTTTGTAAGCAACTGTATCAGCCGCTGGAATGCAAATTTCTGCAGAACTTTGTAAATTGGCGTGGGAGTGACGCGCGGGCTTGGAAATTGATGAAAGCGGCGGTGAAGGCTACCGGTAGTGGTTATTTGGGAGATGTTAGCACCTATGGAGTACTAACGACAGATGTGTCATACGGTCTCAAACTCTAAGGCGCACAAATGGAACGTTCCAGTCAATAGGAAACAGAGATGTTCAAACTCAAAGTAATAACTAATAAATATTATGAACATTTTTATTCAGAATGCAAAGGTAGGTTACAATCGAACTACTCGCGGGGAGAGTTATGAATGATGTCCTCTAAATTCATCGCGGCCAAGACGCCATCGCCAGTGGCAGAGAAGTCACCGATCAGGTTCTCACGATCCCGATAGCTCGTCTCTCACAGGAACCCCAGCTCCACCATGGTCAGGTCCTCTCCCAACCGAAGTTGGGCGGCAGCCATGGCCGTAGTAGTCCCTAGGCGAATGCACTACATGGCCACCTCTATGACCTACGGCGTGGCTCGGTGTGGAGGCAGTCCGCCAGGGTCGTCCCCGCAGGCGCAGGAGGCGAAAGCACACGGACGACATTGCCTATCGCTGCGTGGAGGTCCTGGTAGTGCCTGTTGCTCCCCGCCACCATCCGGGAGGAGACACGGGCGTTGTCCTCAGCTACCTAGTGAAGGCAGATCGGCTCCGCCGCGTCGCCTTGTGAGGCGATCAGCTGCTCCTGGACGACTGAAAAGGAGACAAGAAAACACTACAATTGAAGACACGATGTCACACGAAGTGAAAGAGTAAGATCAAATCATGCTGAATGCCTTACCAGCGAGGCGTGCCTAGGCCTCGGCAATGGCAAGCTCTGCTGCGGCCGTTTCCCGCTTCACGGCGGCAACGGAGAGGCACAACCAGCCTACCTCCTGGCTCTCCTCACGGAGGGCGGAGGTGGCCATGTCTAGCTACTCCACCAAGTGAGGACATCACCCCCCCATCGCTTGGGAAGTTGTTGGAGGAGGAGATAGCTGGAAGCGGGGATCAGTGCTCCGGTTGTGGCGCTACCGAGTTGCCTTCCCATCCCGTCGCAGCCTCGCACGAATGCAGGGACGAACTGAGACAACCCTCGGTGACTCTTCCATTGGGCGCTTCGTTCGCCGATCCCCCATTGGATGTGATTTGGAAGATGGGGTGTCAAGGCAAAGCGCCGGACGAAGAACATAGAACAAGAAGGAAGGTAAGTGTAGCAAGTTTAGAAAGGAATCATGTACTTGCTTTCCCCGCGTTAGCCTCCGCTTTTATAGAAGAATAGGTGAGATAGGCGCCCGTTGGATTTCCCTTCGATTGCACCGAGCGAGAGCAAGAGTTAAGGCGAGGCCACATCTCACATGATCTTAGTGCAGCACGCTTCTCCCAGCAGAAGTAATGGTGATGGAATGGTGTTGGAAGTTGGACGGAGAAAATTGACTCGATCACATGGCTCGACCCCTCTAGCGCTAACCATGCGGTTTGGGGGGAGACGAAGTGACGAACCACTAGCCTATTTAGTGCAAGGTATGGTCCCCCTACACCTTTAGATCCAAACCACCTCTACTCTTGCCTTCTCACACCCTCAGATATGAACTGCATCTGCACAACAACCGCAATGGTCGAGCCTTTTGCCAAGCATGCATGGACGGAGGAGGAATCTGTGCCAGAAGCCAAGCACGCACGGACAGACAAATCGGTGGATGAATCCGAGCGCGCATTGACAGATGAATCGAAGGATGAAGCCGTGCCCAACGGCATCAACGAAGATCCATTCAATCCCTTTGGATGTGGCGACGCGTGGACGCTTAGCCTCTTCCAGAAGAGTTACTGGAGGATGAACGTTGTGCTAATAGAGATCAGTCTGGGCATCGTTAGCAGGCCGTAGGAGGAGAAAGTGCCCAATTATGCCTATGTTTTTCACCTACTCGCCGATAACCTGGACAAACTACCGGGCACCCTAAAGGTTGTCTCCAAGGAGGTGGCTGGCAAGAAGGGAGTCTGAGTAGCAGCCATGTAATTATCTTAATTATGTTATGTTAATTGTTATGATAGTGACAATTTGCTTAATTATGATGCCTGTCCATTGATTTATTATTATTTTAGTTTTCTTGTTATGAGTGCACCTGTAACTGTATCGACGCATGAATCTCTTCATTCTTATCTTTCTTTCTTGGTTAGTTCTGTTTTCTTGTGGGAGGAACCGCTACCGAGGCACCACTAGGTATGAGATAACAAAGCCGTATCATACGGTGATTTCTAGATACAAATCAACACTTCACTGGTGGCAAGGACCTAGAGACAAAGAATGACACAGGACCTTGCAAAACTTCACCCTCAGTGAGGTGCTCTACCTTCCATCTTGCAACCCTCATGGTCAAGGGATGCAGTCTTCTTCTTGACCGTGAGAGCTGCAAGATGGAATATAAACCACACAATCTTGATGAAGGAGCACCTCGCAAACATGAACCCCAGCACCATCTCAGTGAAGGTGCTTTATCTCATGTCTGTGTAGCTAAGGCAAAAACCATGACACTTAAAAATGGAGTAACAAGCATCACAGCCATTCAATTATTAATTGTTTTGTAAGGCAAAAACTATATATAAACGACACAGTAACAAGCATCACAGCCACATGAGGAAAATTTTCATTAACAACTTCAGTTACATTCCATAGTTCACAATAACAAAGACCTATCGAAGACTACTGGGTGTACAATAACAAAGACCTATCGAGTACAGGTATAGCCCATAGTCGAGTCTGGAGCCCAACAGAAGATCTACGATCATCAAGGTGTTTTCCTGTTGAGCACCCTGATGACCTACTAGGTAGCAGACAAGGAGAGCAAGGATGAGGCAACACCTAGCAAAACTCCACCAGCATCTCAGTGAGGTGCTTTACCTTCACTGCAGCACCTCTCACGGTAGAGAGGCAAGCAGAGGCGTGGAAGAGAAGCGCCGCCGTCATCGCTGCTGCTCCAGAGGAAGGAGGATCGCCAGGGCGCCAGAACTAATGAACCGGCAGCAACAGGGCTGCGCAGGGCAGAAAGGTGGCAACTGTACATATAGACATAACCTTCCTAGTGGCCCTGCGCTCATCGAAGCCATCATAGGAGCCACCACCGGCATCCTAGCAGCCCCAATGACGAAGCCCGGCAATGCCAAACCATTGATACTAAAGTGCATTCAGTACCCCTGGCTTGCCCAAATAAGCGACCCCCTTAATCGTAAAACTTCCACTAGCACCTAGATCGAGCAGCCCGAGTTGCATCTTGATGCAGGTTGTACCCAATCTTGAAGGCCTTCTCCCAATGCTATTGCTGCCACCGGAGGAATAAGACAAGGAGCGCCATGGTGATGAAGAAAAAAAAGATGGTTGGCTCAAGAGCTTTGTTGATTTGTATCTATTCTAAAAGAGAATGAAGGAGGAAAAGTGTGTGGAACGAGGCGAAGAGGTGCACCTAGACCTAGCTTAAATAGGCCAACCTTCAAGATGGAGAAGCGGAAAGGAGCAATTAAGATGCACAATCTAGGCATATGCATCATGGAAGATGAGATATACAACGGTTCTCGACGGAAGTGGTGAGATAGTGTTGGAAGTTGAGACATTCAACACTCAAGCTGAATTTACGCCGGTAGACCAAATGGTTGCATAGGGCCAGCGGCCATAACGCGTATCTCAGTCGGCTCGGCTTTCCAAACGACGGTGAAATTCAGCCCCACTATCAACACCGCATTGATGGTTCAACTGCCGGTGCTAGTTTCAACTACCGGTTTGATTCCTTATGAGGCCTCAAAATCGATCCAACCGACGGTGGAAGTATCACATCGTCGCTTCTGTCTTCTACGGCAGTGAAAGTGGTGACAGTGATAGCTCAATCTGCAGTAGTGAGTATGGAGGTAAAAAATGGAGGCGACCATATTTCGATGCTTTGCAAGCGCGAGTCGAACCTGAACCTACTTGTGTCGTTACGCTAGATTCTCTTCTCAGGTAGCAAATGCATACACGTACCGTTCTAGAATTCTCTAGACTGTTTTACTTGTTGGCCGAGCGTAGTTTTTTGGATTTTTTCTTGGTCCCATGCTTGTTACCTGCCAGACATTCGGACCTGCACCTCTTACAACATAGTATTAATTAGCACACAAGGGAAGCGATGATCTGATAAAGATTTTAAGTGTGGGTGTCCTGATTGTGTTTCATCTAACGTCAATTTAGTTGTTCTGCTTTCTTGTATCTTTAAACATCTGATTAGATCACCACCAAAATGAACTGCCATTGTCTAGGCTTCAATGTTGTCTAACATGTTAACAGACAATAGATCTGGATTAGGAAATGCTCCTACTGATCCAATATGGAATACATGCCATCGCAAACACCCAACACATATATTTATCTCAAGGTGGCAAACAAGAACATTGGACGGTACATAGGAGAGAATACACACAACAAAACACAAAGGTACTTAATAACGTCCATGCTAGGATGGCATAGGAGCCTAACATTGCTAAATAAGATACTAGAGACCATGACTGTAGGTGGACGCAAGAAGCCCTACTGGGCTTCTAGTTGCACATGCGCTGGTATTAGCGATGGTATATTTGCTAGATGGTACATAGTATTGTGCCATAGGTTACAACATTCTCAAGGAGACTACTAGGATAGAGGGCTCCAGACATAGTACCTCCGCACTTCCCGGAGGCCTTTGGTGATTGCGTCCCTGCCAGAGAGTGCATAAGTATAGGTTAGTGAGCCATTCAGAAGAGGACAGAACAGTGGTTGGAAACTAACACAAACCAAGGAGCATGCATACCTTTAAAGACTCCTAGTAGGGATGTATGTAGGGCTGTTCTCTAGCACAAGGCTAAATAGTTGTTCGACTAGCTGTGCATACCGTGGGTCTGGTCCAGTAATTGGAGACGGCTCTGCTCCAATGGACGTAAGAGGAGCCGCTAACGAAAGGATATCACCATAGCTTGAACAGATGGGGCCGAGGCGGTCCAAAAGTTTTTTATGAGACTTCAATAGGATGTTCATCTGTACGCGCAATGTATCATACCTGGTCTGAACAAGCTGGGATCTCCACTTGAAGCGGTTCAGTTGCTTATACGTCCTTGAAGGCAGGATATATAAGTCAGATCATTGATGCAAATATTTATCCTTACTATAAAATAGCAGATTGCTTGCTCAGAAACACTTTCTTGTGCCTCATAGTCGGTCATGCAAGGGACGTTCCAAAAAGTCTAAACTTCCGGCATGCCCTTGTTGCCCGCTTTGGAACGAATCTCAATGCTGAGCCAGGCCATCGTTTTCTTGCTATCCACCTTCACTGCACCCTCGGTGCGAATAATCGTGCCTATCTTGGGAAGGATATGTCTTAGCATGCTTTTGCGTGATATGTCAAGTACAACCGGATCCTACACCAAAGTAACGCAAATATGAAGAGTCAGAATATGTTTGAGTGATAGGTGGACCCAGGTAATTAGTTAACACTTGAACTCATATACGCACACGAGTGGTCGCAGCGCAATTAATCACGGTGCACAAAGAGCAGTGTCATGGTGTGAATAGTGTTAGCGAATGGCGGTAGATGATAACCAAATACCATCGTGCTTGATTCCAAGCCAACTAAATAAAGTAATATCTGCAGCATGGAGACATGAGCATGCAAACCATCCGATGGAAGTGGTGGGTGGGCATCCAAACCATTCGATGGAAGTGGCGGCGCTGGTTCCTCGATGACGCTCTTACCCTTATCCATGTTGCTGATGACGCTCTTACCCTTATCCATGTTCCTGCTAGATGAGTGGGAACTTATTGTCTGAGATATATAACATACACCGGTCCACACATAGGCCACATAGCTTTTAGATTTAAAACAAAAGCAAATATAGTTAGGACTTCATGTTTACTTTTTTAATACCAGTGATGGCAACCAGACTATAATTATATTTGTTCTAGATAAGAATTCACACTGGCACATGCTAAGCTCTGAAAAGAGGACCAAATAAGATTAGGTTGTTAAAGTAACATTAATAATTTGACAACGGATGTTCTTGTAATTAATCTATTGGACCACTGCCTGGCACGTGGATCGGTGAGTGCTATTTTCCTACCTATACCGCGAACTTATCACAAGAAGAAATTTGGAAGGCTGAATTATCTACTGCTGACCTATGCCTGCTTGTAGACTAACGGTGCAGTTCTAGACCTGGAACCTGCCATATAAATAGACAAGCCTACGCAGGTGGAGTATTGCTGGTGTACATGAACGCATGGGCAGGTGAGCTACATGCACGACAAGGATGAGCTACCTAAATAAATGTTGGTACTGGTAACAATAGGTGCCTTCGTTGAGATGCACATCAGGCGCACCACCAAACTGGCAGGGCATAGTACGAATGCTGGATTCTGTGCATTGCTAGGAACACGCTAGGCCCATCCTTATGTCTATGTTAGCCTGAGCGGGTGCACACGAGCTATACCTTATGTTCACTGGCAGGGCCACTTGAGGGCTCTTCTAGGCGCGGCCCCTACCCTACATAGTTTTTTAGGACTCTGTGCCAGTATGTAGGTGCACCTTAGCGCTGCCCCCTACCATAGATAGGTTTTGGAGCCTACCCTAGATAAGTTTTTAGGAGTTTGTGTTGGTTTCAGTATGCCCACGCGTGCACAGACATCTACATTTTTGCCTGGCTACATGCATCCATCCACACTATGACAAAACATGCATTACCCCTTATGTATTGGACCGTTCATCCTGCTGATGCTAGTGCAGATGCATGGCCATATTTCACTTACTTAGTTGCTCTATGACTTCCATTGACCAGCTTCGTGTACCTAACTTCATGGACAATGCAGCCCCACACTCATGAGGTAAGGTGTCATGGCCTGCACACACACACAAACAAATATATATGTATGCAAGTTCTAATATGTTTTAGGCATACTTTGTCGAACAATATATTCATTTAGTTTGCAAACCCTTCCATTAGAGTTTGATGGATGTGATATATAGAAGCCGTCATCAGGGCCTGTCGTCTGACTTACAAACTCTTCTATTAGGATTGTGTGGCGGCTATATGGGAAAGGACATTATTCATGCAACCGATGATTTGTCCCCTATAACAGAGCTGCAGCGGCAACGTCTACGACAGCATGGTGGCCGTGGGCATGGGTTTGGTGGCGGCAGAGCTCGACATGGTTGCTGGGGCCGCGGATCTTGTCATGCTCACTGGAGCAGTGGAGCCATGGCTGAGCGCCACCTACGTGGCCGACCGGCCGGCCGCAGATTTGGGCGAAGAGGAGAGAGAGAGAAGGGGAACGAAGATATTGCTCTGCTCTCTCGCCCACAAGCTAACAGGTGACCAAGAGCTTGTGGACGTCACTTGGCATTGCTTTGGCTCGTCCGTACCCCTAACCCATTGGATCACTGGTTCTAGCACTTCAAAAAGGTTCGGTCGACCCAAAACAAGCTAAATGGGTAGAGTGGGTTAGGAATTGAGTTCACCAATTACGACCTAGTTGCATCGGTAGGCCACGCTGCCTCTTCCTTGGTCAGCGAGAGGAAGCCCCATGTGCCATCAATGTGTCCCTGTGCATGATCTGAGGACTACAAAAAGGATACATTCAATGAGGTGTATGGAAAATTAAATGAACATGCATACAAGGACAACACAAAGATTGCAGCTGCCCTTCCCATACGATAGGAGAAATTTTACATCACATGTTTCTTCTTCCTTTACATCCATAAATTTACTGTCAGCTACTCCTTTACACACAGGAAATTTACTATCAGCTACTCCTTTGCACGTAGGAAATTTACTATCAGCAGCAGGAATTTACAACGCATCTAATGTCAAGGCAGCTGAAAGGAGGAACAGAAACACAACATGCAGGCGACTGTGAGAAATAGGACAAGGTACGGTTGGGTAGGTCAGAAATCCCTTCCTGTGTTCACATTTATAAGACAGTACAAGTTGTCTAGCATACCAATGCCATTTATGGGGCAGTATAGCTTGTCCAATATAGCAATGCCAACTGTGACCTATCCTAGAGGAACCCAAGTCCATTAAATAGCTATTCTCGGCACCACAGTGCAGATAGTTCGTGGATCCTATGAATCGTGTCCCGTATTGGAGTCTATAAAAAATATTGTACAACATGCTAAGTGCTGAGCGCTGCTGCCAAGCGTTGCTCGGCAACCAGTTTTGCCATCCTTAGTCAAGAGAACACCAGAAAATGAAAGTGGAAAACTCCATGGAGCCTACTCAAGCGTCAAGACATCGTGCATACAGATTAGAGAAAATGAAGACAAGCACCCGTTGTCAAGAGAACACCAGAAACTGGCTGTAAACCTGAACGAGTCTGGAATTCTGGATCCAGTAAAGCGAGACCAAAAAAAAAAGAACACAATACACTGTAACTCAATAATCACGAAATGAAAGGTATTATGTCATTTTCGGAAATCAATAACTCAGAACCTAGAATATTTGTGGTGTGTTGTAATTGGGTTCTTGTCCCATTTTCTTCTTAATATAATGAAGCGTAGCTCTCCTGCGTTTTCCATAAAAAAAATGAGCACAACCACAGCCAAGTAAATCTAGAACAATAAGCAAGGTTAACTGTATCAATTGAATTATTATATCCACTGAAGAATTCAAGCTGTTACAACTCGTAACTGTTCTATCTATCTATTCGGTGAACTAAACACCACAAATATCCAATACGCCTTACTACTACGCAGTGAAGTCTTGTATTCTTATACTTCACAAACAAAAAGACGTGAACTACAGTGGTTCATTTCTGGCGAAGCCAACTGAAGTTGTAGTGCAGTACGCGTACCATGACAAGTTGTATCAACAGATAACCATGCCCTCAAGTAGAGAGCTAGAAATCCCTCCTACCACAGGGTCCTCAAGCAGAGAACCAGAAACCCATCCCTAGACAAACCTCGACTAGCAGCTAAGAAAGCAGCAGACAAGAGAACCATTGCTGCCCAGCCCAGAGAAGGCTTCAGGCCTTCAGCTCATCTCATGGACATCAGTATGCACCTTTGGACAACTACCTTGGAAGGCTGAGCAGCCTTTGGAGTTTCCTTCATATGACGCCTAACCATCTTTTCAATCTGCTCTATTGAACTTGACAGTTTCTTCTCCAGATCAGCGGGCGACGGATCATTTGGCTTGGATGCAGCCATCTGCAAGGAGCAGTCCGATGGAGGGGAAGATGCCTCTTGCTTGTCCTCAGTCACAGAAGTCACACACTGTTTGCAACAGCTGAAGTTGAGCCAGGACCAGAGGCAACAATACCCAGTGTTTCTTGAGTTTGCGTGCTTTGAGAATCAGGATCACTACGCTCTGCATGTACTGGAGTTGTTGGATCCACAGGCTGTGAAGGATCTTCATTCCATTGGATATGTTGCTGAGCCGCACCCTCGTCTAGGCAACTTCTTTTCTCAAGAGCCTGTAAATTGTAGTTAGTACAGCAGAATATCTCAGGGGCTACATGATGCATCTAGATTTGGTAAGTGAAATGTGCTCATATGAGGCAAGTAACTTTCGAGTGCATCAGCAAACAAAAGCATGGACTATCTATACTAAGTGAAATGTGCTCATGTGAGGCAAGTAACTGTCTACAGCAAAACAAACAAACTTTGCCGAGTTTGAAGCAAATTTTGCTACAAAATCAAAATTAACTGTTAATGTGGTAAGCAACAATGACTCCGTTATATGGCAACAGTATAATTACTTGTCCACAGGGAAAAAATTCCAATCCAGTGGATACGTACTGGATTAGCCTTCAATGATTCAAATCAAGAAATTTACATCGCATAGTATGCAAAGATGCTTTACATTGTGTATAAGCGAAAGCATAAAGATACTGCCATAGTTGTAGCATTGAAAATGGCTGAACCAGTAAAACTTCAGAACTGAAGAAAAGATACCAAAATATAATGTACTAGCAAATATCGTGAATGTACTGAAGAACAATATGCGCACTCTACAGATAAAGCAGAACTGAAGTTGCAAATATCCTCAATAGATTCATGAATGTTGAATTTATTATGTCATGTTAAATTAATGGGCATCTCAGAAGCGAGGAAGAGAGCCAACATAGGTTTGATAGACTGCTGCAAATAAGATCCTCTATCCAAGCATTCAATAGAAATGTAAGTTGCCAGTAACGTCTTCAAGTATACTCAACTAATATACCACTGCCTATGGTGACATATGTGAGATAAAAGTATACTCTAAGTGAGCTGGTTTTATGAGTCTTTATAGTTTCTATGACTAAAACAGGTAATGCAGTTCAGCAATGCATTTAGTGAACCTCTAACATGATACTGCATTACAAGATTGTAAAGCAAAAAAAATATATATTAAGTGGTGAAAAAATATCGATAAATTGACCTTATTAGTAGCTACCTTGGTTCCAAAATGTAAGTCTTTTATTGTCCTAAAGTCAAACTTCTTTAATTTTGACCATGTTTATAGAAAAATGCACCAACATCACAACATCAAATTAGTTTCATTAAATCCACCATGAAATAAGTCTTAAAAGTGCATTTATCCAGTATTGTAAATGTTAAACCACTACTATGTAAAAATTAACCGAGGCGGGCATTTTCGATTAACCGAGGCGGGCAAGCCGTCCGCCTCCGCCAAAAGTCATGGTTATTCTGGCCTTAACGGAGGCAGTTGGCCGCCCACCTCGGTTAATCAAATAAAAAAACAAAAAAAAAGCCCATGGACAAGCCTAGCGAGCCCATCCACGGGCCCGTCGAGCCCGTCCACGCGCCGCCGCCGCCATCACTCGCTGGATCCGCCGCCAGGCCGTGTCCTCCACCATTGAGCCAGATCCAGCCTCCCTGCAACCAGATCCGGCCTCCCTGCGGCCAGAGTTGACACAGGGGTGGAGGAGGAGGGCCGCCGCCCATGGAGCTGATGCCAGAGTTGGAGTGCCACCGCGGGGAGGCCAGATCCGGCCTCCACGCCACCGGATCTGGCCTCTCCCCCGCAGTCGGAGTTGACGTAGAGGTGGAGGAGGAGGAGTGCCGCTGCGGGGAGGCCCATGCCACCGCCGGAGTTGACATAGAGGTGGAGGAGGAGGAGGAGGAGCGCCGCCGTGGGGAGGCCAGATCCGGCCTTCACGCCACTGGATCCGGCCTCCATGCCACCCGATCCAACCTCCCCTCCGCCGCCGGAGTTGACACAGAGGTGGAGGAGGAGCGCCGCTGTGTAGCCCGCATCGCCCGCGCCGCCAGATCCGAGCTCATCCTCGCCCATGCCCACCAGATCCGTGAGGGGATGGAGAGAAAGGGAGGGCCACTGGATCTGCCTGAGAGAGAGAGGGAGGGAGGGAGGGTAGGGAAGGCCGCCATGGTCAGGGATGGAGGGAAGAGAGGGGCGCCACGCCGTAGGGGAGGGAGGTGCGCTGCTCAGGGAGGGAGAGAGGGAGGGAGGGGAGAGAGCACCGCTTAGGGTGGGGAGAGAGCGCCGTGCTCAGGGGCGCCGCTCAAAATGGAGGCCGAAAGGGAGAGAGGCGAGGAGTGAAGTTGAGAGAAACCCTAAGTATCCTATATATACATGAGTGTCCTATCGGGCCTCGCCTGAGCCTTTTGGGCCTCGGACTTGTTAACCAAGGCGGGGGGCCACTTATAAGGCCCGCCTCTGAAAATGGAGGCATTTTTGGAGGCCCGCCTCGGTTAATAGATTTTAGGAGGCATTTATCTTTTAACCGCCTCAATAAATCAATTTTGCGAGGTGTCGGTGTTTTGTAAACCGGACTAGTGAATTATACGATTACCGCGCTGCTCTAGGAAGACGATGATAGCATCCAAAAGACACGAGGATTTATACTGGTTCAGACCGGGACCCTACGTCTAGTCTTAGAGATGATCGAGTGCATGTTCCTCGCTTGAATGCTTTAAAGTTCTTACAATGGGGGGTGCAAGAATGGTGGAAGATGTAGAAGAACCTAAGCTAGGCAGTGGGCTGCTCGAAGGGAAGCTCAGGAGCCCTACTACTACAGAGAATGAATGAAATGGTAAAGGATGTCTGAAGATGGACCCTGGCTGTCCTTATATAGAGTTTGGGGCCAAGGCTTGTACAAAGAGGTGGTTCTCCCATCCGAAGGGTCGTGAGCCTGAGGGGGGTCCTAGCTAAATTGGCTTGCAAGCTACGCCGTCTTGTGGAGTACGTCCGAGCGTGGCTGTCGTCATGGTCTTGTGGCCGTATCACAGCATGGGGTGGCATGGTGCTACTATACTGGCCATGGCGGTACTATAGACACGGTGATGGTTTGCCAGCTGTCCTGCACGACATGGTCTCTGTCGTGGTCTTCGTTATCATTCCCTGGTTTCCTAGGGTGTCGTACGGAAAGTTGGTAGCCGCCCCCGGGTCTTCGATCGCTTTTGTTGGCTTGAGGAGCCTAGGCCATGATCTTGACCGTTGGGGTCATGGCTCCCGTCGGTCTGGGTGGTCTTTAAGTCAAGGCCCTCATTGTGGACCCCATCCCATAGTGGGTGGGATCGTACATGTGTCCTACCAAACCGTATTCGGGCGATGGATACTGTACCTGTCGCCACCATCATGCGGTGTTGTCTTGTCCGTGCAGTGTGGCACAGGGATCATCTTACCGGGCCGAGATGATTGCTGTCTCCTTGGTCCTTGCGGGGTCAGTGCGGCGTGCTTGTTCTTGTCAGAACAGGCACACTAGGCAGCGCTCGACCTCTCCCCATTCCTTCCACGGGTCATGACGGAGGTGAGGTCGTGCGCTTCTCGACCGCCGTGCGGCTAAGAGATCATGGCTGACCCCAGCCTTAGCGCCTGGCCTTCTCTGCGTGGCTGAGCTAGGCCTTGGTTGTTCGGGCCTTTATTACCTAGCGTATTGTGGGCCGCTCGGCCTACTAACTAATCAGTGCCTTGAGACACCCTGGGGTTACGACCCCGACAGTGGCCCCCGAGCGTTTTTGTAATCACAAAGTGATCGCAAAAGCGTTGATATGCGTTCGTGCTAGAGCGCGGGTTCATAGTCGTGGCCTGCTCGAGCTTCGTCGCTCGACCCCTTGTGGGCTAGTGTGTTCAATGCGGTAGGTGGCCGTTGTGCTCCGGCCCGTCAGGTTGTCCCAATGACGTGGTACGCGGCTGTTGAGTGCTGCCGTGTCAGTGCGCTGTGTATCGGGGTTCGTGACCTAGGGGGGCCGAGCGGTCTTGTAACACCCTAGGTGTTTGGCTCACATATTTGCACTTGCATTTCATAAGCATGAGCATCATTCATCCCATTCATGTCTTTATTTTGCTTGCAACATGAGTATGCAACATACTCCAATATGTTTGTTTTGTAATTGCTAGCTTATGAAATGTGGGTGGTGCAACATATAGATGTAACATGGGTCTCTCATACTTTGAAACATGGCAATGTTGTTAGTATAACATGATAAGTTTATTGTTGCAACAAGAGCTTGAAACACATGCAACATGGTAGTGAAACATTTTGGTGAAAATGTTTGTTTTGCTTGTTTCAACTTATGTGTCATTTGGGATTATGTGTAACCAATGAGTACAGTGGTTAATTATGTCCTATAACACCTTAATCACACTTAGGATCATTAGTGGAACAATGTTCATGTTGACCAAAATGACCAAATTGCCCTCCTAAGTGTTGTTGACCAAGTTTTGACCCCTAGAGTGCTTTCATTTGACTATTTGAAAAGTCTAGCTTAGAGATCTTGCATGGAGGTGCACCCTTAACCAAAGTTGTAGAGAATAGGGAACAAAAGTCTCAATATGGCCATCTCATGAAAATGACCAGAACAACCTCAAAAGTGGTCCACAAGTCAGCGGAGGTAGCTGTTTTGGGACTTAGCATTTTTGGCTAAGTCTTAATTGAAATACAGTTGCAAGGTTGCCTTCTTTGGGACACTATAACTCTCTAACCGTGCCAAACCAGCTCGAGCTCCTATTGACAAACTTGTAGATCTCCTATCCCTCTACCACTTTGATGTTTACAGTTTTCACTAGTTCAGCCTTGTTTGGGAGATCTGGAGCATCAAAGTACAGCTATCAGTCATCTCCATTGAGCCGATTTAGACATTCAGTCTTACTATCGTGGCCGACCGATGCCAGAGTCTGATCGCCGTGTGGCTCGCTCAAGCACGCGTAGGATGCCATGACATCATTCATGCATCTCTGTGGAAGTGAAATACCGATCTCTGGCCGGGTTTTCCATTTCCTCCCTCTGTCATCGCCAAGGCGGAGTAACCGAGCCGCCATTGCCGCCATTGCTTCGGTGAGCTCGCCCGCGCTCACCACTGCACCACCGCATCTCAAATCCGGCCAACAGCTCCACCTTGAACCCCTCTACCCCCTCGTCCGCTCCACGCCGTTAGTCGAGCAACGGTAGGGTTGCATTGCCCATTTTCGCCACCGCGGTGCCTCGCCGGCGTTCGTCCGCGCGACGGCTCACCATGGCCAGGGTCCTTAGGTCATCCACTTCGAGTGCTAGTAGGCGTATTGGAATCGGGGTACTGCAGGGGTGCTCACTGCGGGTCTACGATATGGTTCTGGGGTCACCGACAGTGAGGTGCGCCACCACCGCCCCGCCGAGCTGCCATGCGCGACTGCGAGCCCTCTCTAGTAGCTCCGCCCCTCGTTTCCCTTGGTCCACTGGTGCAGCTTTGGGTGCTGGTCATGCGGGTGCCCTCGGCCTCGCCGGAATCGCCATCGGCGGTGAGCTCCCGCCGTCGCCATTCCTCCCCTGTCTCTCTCTCTGGCCTGCAGGCCCGGTCTGTCAGGCGCGCGCGCACGGGCGGGAGGCCATCGCGGGCCGCACGAGTTAGTGGGCCACGTCAGCCGGGTGAGCCACGCGCGAGTTAGCGGGCCGCGCGTGGGTGAGCCGGCCCAGTAGTCTGTTAGGGTTTTGATTTTTGTTTTCTTTTGATTATTTTCACAGATTTGCATGTTATGTTGTAAATTCCAAATATCAAGATTGGTAGGTCCATTTGAGGTGATTCCAAGTTTGTTAGGATCTGTGTGAAGTGTAGTATTTAGGAAAAATATAATATATATATATGTGTTGTTTAGATTATGGAAGAATTAAATAGATCTTGAAATGTGTTTTAAAATAGATGCAAACTTGTTAAATTGATAACTTGAGTTCTATTGCTCCAAAAATTATGAAATTTGGTGGGTATGCTATTTCATGTATATTCTAGCTCTGGTAAAAATTTGGATGCTTTTGCTTGAGTAGTTTTTAAGTTATGCCTTTGTCTTTTTATATTAGGAGGTACTTGAATGAATTTTCATAATTTTTCTACATGTCCAATGATCATGAAATTTTGTGGAGAGTGTCCTGATACCTTAGGGTTGCTAGAAAAATTATTGTTTCTATTGTTTGATACTTTTTAATATGATTTCTTATTTAGGCAAAAATCAGCCTTGCTGGCTTGTGAATTTTGTGTAGGGAGTTCCTATGGATAACTTTAGCTCAAATTTTTACTGTAGCCTCCTAGTATGGTATAGAGTCCCCTGTAATTGTTGTAGAATTTTCTGAGCAGTTTGCATATAGGTTTATTTTCTCACTTAATTAATTAATTAAATTAAGAAAATGATTAAAATAAATGAATTGATTTGGAATACCTTACTTTCTGGTGCTTTTATGTCATGTGTGAACTAGTAGTGCCTTTGGTTTAGTCAAAAGGTTAATTTGGCACATAAGTAAATATTTAATTTTTACATTTCTAGGTTCCCTGGACAGCTAGTAGCATTTTTGGGTTTAGACCTTGATAAAGGTGTTTGCTGGGAATATTGTGAATACCAAAGTGGTAATAAACTTGTTAAACTAGCTTGTGTCAAAATTTGGTGGTATTTGGCCCAGTAGTTTAGGAGTTATAGCTGTTTGAAGTTGCTGTCCAGAAATGACTGCTCTCTGTTTGGAGAGGATAGGTTCTGGAACTTTAAGAATTTGACTAGGTAAATGTGGGAATCAGGTCTTGAGGTCTGAAAGTGAATTGTAGAGCATTTTATAAGCTTTCCAGATTGTCTTATATCATATCATTTGGATTTATAGATCTCCAGTTATGGTTGAAAAACCAAACTACTGTCCAGATTTATGTATTGCTGGAATGGGTTAGGATCGTGATAAGCTTAAGTAATGTTGTTCTTGTTGATTGTTTAGGTGTTAGGTCCTTTACTGAGGAAGAGCAACTATACATTAGATTGAGTAGACTGTGTAAGTACTTCTCTACCGGAGAAGAGATTTGCACGTTTTTGTAAAGTGATTTGAGTAGAGCGTTAAGTGTTGCTGTAGTTCACATTTGCATTCACTGAGCATGTTGCATTCATTCTTATGCATCCATGAGATTTATTTGTGCATTCATGCAGTAGGTGTTCCGAAGGGGGTGACACTCCTGGAATTCGAGAGAGCACTTCCGGAGGAGGATTAGGAGCAGCCGGGGGAGCCCAGAGAGCCAGCCGGCGAAGGAGTTCCCGAAGAAGAGCTACCTGAGTGTCCTGACCACCGCCCTTCTTCCTTTTTGAAAGGCAAGCCCTGGTGCATGCTGACCCAACTTTTGTATATATACATCTTTGAGTACTTTTACTTGTTTATTGCATTAAGTTGCTGGAGTTGAGTGAAAATACTTGTTGCATTATATCTATCCTTGTCCAGATATAGAACTTGAATTCCAATTAAAGTTTAGACACGTGTTAATGCTTAGCCATGCTTAGTGTGGTAGAAGTCAGGTGATTTCCAGTCATCCATGAGCTTTAGGATGAAGTGGGTCACGGTTGGCTATATTTGCTATCGTGAAAAAGAACCATGCTGAAAAATGTATTGAGACCGGGCGGGAGTTCGATAGTGCAGCCGCAAGACACTTCACGTCTTGGGTGCGAAGCTATGCCCGTCTGAGTCGTTTAAGGACCGATTCGCTGTACGTCCTTGAGTCATGTTGAACGCAGTCTAACACTTAGTTGGCCGGATAAGACATTCCAACCGCGAAGCCGAGTAATACAGTTCAGGCCGGGAATCGGGGGGTCAAGCGCACATCTTGGAGGAAGTAAGGATGTGCTTGGGGACATTGGCGTAAGACCAAGGGGGGGTTAGAGTCCCTATCATCTGGCAGAGTGTTGCCCTTGGGGATGCAGCATCAGTCGAACCCGCGATTCCTGAATTGTACCAAAGGTGACTTGTGCGACCCTGGCGCAGGGCCTGCGCGGTGAGTGTTAGAAATACCCCTCCAGCTGGATAGGAACTCGATTCGAATCGCCGTCGCTCTCGGTTAGTGAGCACTTGACTTGAGCAGCGGCAACGTAGATTCCATTAATTGAACGGATGGTTAATTGGTTGATGATTTAATGTTGCCTCAATTTATACCTGCTATGGTTATTAATGTTTGCTTAATAATCAAGTGAATGTTTAGTACAGGTGCTAAGATAGCTGACATGTTAATGCTAAAAATAACTGCTAGTATAGGTTAAAAGAGTTACTACTACTTATGCTTTTCCGCAAAATATGATGTCAGCTAGCTCCACTTTAATAAAGCCTTGCATGATCCTTAGTGTCTTTTATTTTCTGTTTCGACGGGTAAGTCTAGCTGAGTACATTCTCGTACTCAGGGTTTATTCCCTCCTATTGCAGATGACATGCTGTATCAGGGCTTCTGTAAGAATTGCCTCCACCCAGCAGGTGAGGAGGATTAGATCACTGGGGCGTGATTGTCTTTTAGTTCACTTTCCTTAATGCTTTTGTGGGATCATGATCTGTAAGACTGGCAATCGTACTTGAACTAAGTGTGTGTGTATTTATGCTTCCGCTGCTTTATAAACTTGGTTTGTAATAATTACGACTCTGTGGTGTTGTAAACTTTTTATTAAGTACTTGTGAAATGTAACGTGTGATGTGTTATGTTGAATGATGCGATCCTGGTTGTAAGCGAGTTGGTTTGAAATCCTTCGTGGTTTCGATTGACTACCGGGATTATATGGGCTCAAGTTCGAAAATTTGAGCGTTTCGGGCGCTTGTTTTTGTACTTGTGGTCTTATAATTTGGTCAGTTCTGTTACAGGTCTCGTCAACGCTGTACTAGTTCTGCCTTTGGGAGTGTCTTGATTTTTTCAACCTCACGCAGGCATCTGATGCTGGACGTGACCTCCCCTAGTTTGTCACGTGACGAGGGGGTCTCAGGCTGCTCCATCCACCTCTGGGCCTATAAATAAAGGCTCTCCTCCCATTTGAACTACTTGCAGCCATGTTGTTGTAAGCTACCTTCCTGGCCCTTCTTCGTGAGACTGAACTTCGAGGGAGGAAGAGAGGAGGATATGGTATTGATCATGCAACTTGCCAGGAGTCATCTACGGTGGCCGGGAGCCGGCTTCGCTCCTTCCAACAGCTGGTGCTAGAAGGGATTTTGCGAGCAGGGAAGGATTGGGGCAGCGTTCAGGCCAACCATGGGATCTCCTAATTCAAGCGCTTCCCCAAACCCGTAGGCTTCGGGTTGTTGAAGCACGAGTACCAAGGACAACTTCTAGTTTCTCCCTGTACTTGTAGACGGCTTTGGAAAGCCGCCTTAGGCTCGAGGGAGGCGTTGTCGTCCCGTGGTGTTCCCTTCATACCTTTCGGAGCTTGATGGTGGTGGCATGTGGGCTTGACTCTGCCCCTTTCTTTCTTCCCTGCGTGCCCCTGCCCATGAGGTTGGGGTGCTACGGGGAGGAATGGGAGGCGATTTCTCGCCCCTTCCCTCCCGCACTTGTAGCAAGCGCCTCCAGGGTCCCCAATGATGCTGCCTAGGCAACGGTGCCATGGTTCAGCACGCTTCAAGCGGCTCAACCGCTCTTGTACTGCCCAGAGTTGGGTGAAAAGAGCATTCTTTTCTATGTGTTTTTAGTTCCCCTGATGAGCCCCCGAGCCATTGGGTCAGGTCGCGCCTTTGTTTTAGATTCACCTAGAGGTGTTTCGTGCCTTAGTGATGCGAGGATGCGTCTCCTCGACCTCTGTTTACATGGTCGTGAGGTTTTTTTTGCGACCGTGCATTGGCTTGTGGGTCGTTGGACCTCAGATTTTCCACGTGACCGAGCCGTGATCACGCTTTAGGCTTCGCATCGCTTCATAAGAAAGACTCTGCTGCGTTGCCTCGATCATTCGCTTTGTTGATCTCTCCCAGAGAAGTTGTTGACTTCTGTCGGTTTATGAGTCTCTGGACCTGGCCTTAGGTTTTGGACCTGGGACGCAGGGAGGAGTTGACCGGGACTTGTCCCTGTCTTCTTTCGGGGTCACGGGGACCTGACTTCATTTTTTCTTGGTGTCCTTGCCGACCTCGAGAGGTCGTGTTGCCCTGTTACAGGCAGGTTTGGTTTCGCCCCACGCAGGGAGAGGCATGTCCACCATAACCACACGGTTGGAGTGGTGTGCCTCGTTGGGGTCGATGGGTAATCCGAGCGGGACCCGATATCCTCCCCAATCAATGTGGAGTTTGGCTGTGCCTCATCGAGAGACGTCCCATAAATCGTCGGCCGTCAATCCCGTCGGTCCCCAACCGCCTCCGCAGAGGGCAAGATGCCTCCCCCCAGAGTGGGTTGTAACACCCCTGGGTGTTAAGCATGCATTAACATTTCAAAGCATAAGGCATTCAACATCATTTCATGACTAGCATTGCATGAAATATAGTTCTTTTAAATTTAAACTTGAAAAACAAATGATTAGAACCCTAACTTTGATGTAAGTGCCAGAAAGGTGGTATACTCTTGGGTATTAACAATTTTAAATAATCTAGAATAAATTAACATGATTTTTGGAGCAATTCTTGAATTCAAGTTTTCCTCAAATTTTGCTTTAAAAATATCCTAAACAAATAGATTTTTGATTAACAATTTAGCTTTAAATCCCAAATTCAAAATCTATTGAGAATTTTGAAAAATGCTCTACATGAAAGTTGTAGAGAATAAAATTTTGAACAACTTTTATTTTGGGCCAAAATTCTGAAAACCTCTTTTTCATCTTCAAATTCACTTTTGAAGCAAAGAAATAAATCTGAAAATTTTAATTATAAAGGAAAATCGATTTTCTCTTGACTGGGCCACCGCCTCACTTCTCGGCCCATGGCCGAAGCCGGCCTGGCCCGCCTCGCGCGTCCGCCCGCGCCAGCGCGCGCGCCCCGCGCCAGCGCACGCCGCGCTCAGGCCGCGGCCGCCGCGTGGCCGCCGCTCGCCGCCTCCGGCGTACGGGTGGCGAGCCGTGGGCTCCACCGGCCGCGCCACGCGCCTTGAAGCCGCGCTCGCTCCTCCCTCGCCAGCACGCCCTCCATTTTCGCCTCTCTCGGCCTCGCGCGAGCAGCAGCCGCAGCCGCTCTCACCTCCGCGCGCTCGTCGCCGCCGCCGCGTGCTTCCGCCCCTCGTTCCGCCGCCGGCCGGCCACCTCCGAGCGATTGCTCGCGCAAACAACTCCGCCTCGCCTTTCTCCTCCCCGAACGCGCCTCCACTCTTCGTCTCTGCCCCGTGGTAAGACACCACCTCGCGCGCCCCGCCGCGGCGCCATTCCGGCCACCGCGCGCTCGCCCCCGCCGTTCCGGCGTGTTCTCCCCGCCTAGCCGCTAGTGCACCGCCCCTAGGTGTTCGTCGCCCCCACCGTATCCCCGTGCGCCCCTCCATCGGTGCCCGCACGACCGTAGCCGGCCGCTAGCCGCCGGCAGGCTTCACCGCCGCCGCGACGTCACAGCCGCGCGGCCGCTCCCGCGCTCCGCGTTCCGCCCCCTCCTCCTTGCTTTGCTGGGCCACCGACCTTGGGCCGAACCGGCGAGCCGGGCCGCCCCTTGCTTTTTCCCGCGCGGCGCTCCAGCTAATATCGGCCGCAGGCCAGTGTTGCCGACTGGGCCGGCCCGTTAAGCGATTTCCAAATTTCGTTTCTGAATTTCTATTATATTTTAGGAAAAGAAAGTACTTTAGAAAATGTTTGTGTACAATTGATAGCTCCAAAAATTATGAAACAAAGTTTGAAATGTTCCTCTTGAATAGATCTACAGTTTAAAAATATTTCATGTTATTTGCTGTGCAAATTTATTTAATTGCTATAAATGCTGATATCTTAGAAAATATGTAGTAAATAAAATACTGAGGGGAAAAATGTGATTCTTGTTGCATTAATCTTCATTAGTGATGAACTTCCTAGGAAAAATACTAGTGAAGCATGTTCTGTGAGAAATTTTTGAAGTGTAGTTCAAATGCTTTTAATTGATAATCTTTGTTATTTTTAGTAGAGAGCTAAATTTGTATAGAACATACATGTGGTAATTTTTGTAGTATGTTAGTTTACTGTTAGTAACATAGGAAAAATATGAAATCTGTTGTTTGATATTTTTTCTAGTACAAAATAATTTCATGCTCATATTTAGGCTATAACTTGTTTATTTTGTACAGGCAGTTTTACATATTCAATTCTCATAAAAATTTAGTAGTAGGTTAGCTAGGGTAAGAGTAATCTACTGTAATTTTTGTAGATTTTTATCTATACCAGGGATAGGTGTTGCTGTGTAACCCTAGTTAAATAGGGAATAAAAGATTATTCTTTATGAGAAATTAAGAGTAATAAAATACGTTTGGTGTATCTTTGAAGCATCGTTATGCCTTGCTGATGTTGTGGATGAGTTAGGTTGGTAAGATTTGGTCATTTAGGATCACTTGTATGTGTAAGTTATGTGCTAATTAGTAGAATAATAAGGTGCATGTTTTTAAGGTACATGTTCTTGGATGACGTGGACTACCTTGTAGAAGATGTAGTTATATCCAAATTGCTCATTCCATGTGCTCATCTGCATCTCATGTCATCAAAGCACTCCACCATAATCCGACGCATCATTCGCATGTTTACTTATGCACTTGCATCATACAAGATCGCAGGAGGAGTCGCAGGTAGCAGTACCGGAGGATCAGACTTGGACGGATCAGCAGGAGCCCCAGGCACAGGAGGTGCCCGAGGAGGAAGAGCCAGGCGAGGAGCTGCCAGAGTGCGTCGACCACCATCCTAGCTCGTTCGAAAGAGGCAAGCCCCGGAGCATTTTAAGTCTCCTATTTTATAAAAGCTATTCCTTATTACATGAGTTATAGTTATATATATTGTTGCATTAAGTTATAGGAGTTGAGTGAAACCGTTGTTGCATTATTACCTTGGCCACCGGATTACCTTTTACCCTGTTAGGTCAGGATCGAGTAAATCGCTTAGCCATGCTTAGACCGGTAGAAGTCGGGTGATTTCCTATCACCTGCGAGCTATAGATGGATACCGGGCTATGGTTAGCTGTAATTGTGGATCATGAAAAGTAACCAAGTGTTGATGGATAAACGGAGACCGGGCGGAATCTTATAGGGTTTTGGACTATAGTGATTCCGTCTGTGTCGATTAAGGACCGATCGTTGCTCGTCCCTCTTGTCATGTTGAACGCATGCCTCACATTTAGCTGACCGAATAAAGCACCTTTCGACCGCGAAGCTAGTGACACTTTTCGAGCCGGGATAAACTCGGGTTGGCAGACTGGTGTTGAAGGGGGTGTAACGGGGACGCGAAGAGTGAGCCCAAGGTGTGTCCTGGTAGTCGGGCGGTCCCTGGGTAGTGCGATCCATGATTGTTATCCCGCGGCTTCTTGGAAAGTGTCATTGGTGATCTACGCGACCCTGACGGGGGAAGCATGGTTTGTGTGAGGAATAAATCTCCAGCTGGATAGGAATTCGATTCGAATCACCATCGCTCCTGGTTAGTGAGCACTTGACTCGAGCTACGGCATCGTAGTAACAATTATGAAACACTGATGGTTAAGTGAATGATGTTGGAAATGCTAAACCTGGTATGGTAATTTTGATGTTAATGGTTAATCAAGTGATTGCTTTAGCAATAGGTGCTTACCTAGCTTGAATAGGTTATAATAAAAATGATGCAAAAAGTATTAGTATAGTTTTTTATAACAACTCATGCTTTTCGCAAATGAGTCAAGCCAGTCTACTGTATACAAGCCTTGCATACTCCTTGGTGTCATATTATTTCTGGTTTGTGACGGGTAAGTCTAGCTGAGTACATTCTCGTACTCAGGGCGTTGTTCCCATTGTTGTTGCAGATGGTCAGATGTACTATGGGTACTGCTCCAACTGTCTGTATCCGACGATGGGCGACAACTAGGACCTTGGGCAAGGGTCACTCTGATCGTCTTATCCAATGCTTTTGTGGACCATGACTATCTACTGGCACTGTATTTGAACTAAGTGTGTGTGTTAAAACTATTTGCTTCCGCTCTGTTATTTTGAACTATGTTGTAATAACTTTTATTCCGAACTCCGAAGTATTCCACTGTTATTGTGAATTCTATGTATCATGTGAACTATGGCTGCTAAATCAGTATGATCTTGGTTGTATGTTGGTGGGTTTGAAATCCCTCGTGATTTCACAGAATCTCGGTTTATACGAGTTTAAGTTTGTTAAATTAACCGCCTCGGTGGAAGATTTTCTTACTTAATCTCGTATAATTACGTTGATCTGTTACAGCTGGTATCGGAGCATGGTTTAGCATGTTACTGTTCACATGAGTATTTAAAAACAAAACTGTGTTTTCAAATAAGCCTTTAAACTTAAGAGTGTGCCAGTGGTCATATCCTTTTTGCCCAATAAGGACTCTAGGTGGCTTAATTAAGTACTAACTTGGGGGTTTGCATCATATTTTAAATTTCGTCGCTCATACGGCGTGCTATTGTATGAGTGCCATTCAATTGAGTGGTGATGTATGGATCAATTACCTCTACGCCTTGGTAAGTGAGAGTTGTGAGAGCATGGTCGGATACACTGCCGATCTAGGTTAGTGCTTATGTGATACCAAAACACTTACGTGCCATGCGCATGTTCGTATGAGGGTATCCAAATTGTGGGGAATTCCGTCATGCAGTGACGATGCCATCAATAGGACGATGATTCGGGTAGTTGTTACCGTTATACTCATATCTGGGGATGCGTGTAGAGCGAGTAGCTTAGTTTACTGCTTTCTTGCATATTTTCATACTGTGAGGTTTGGGCTGAAGTGATTTTCTGCAGGTACATAACAACGCTTTCGAATAGTACGTATTAGTTACGTTACAAGAGATCGTTGTATGCCACCGTTTATTCCGTTAGTAGTCATTGATTTTCTAAGTTTGTGAGGACATACGGAACGTGCATGCATCATGTTGTGCATTTCATTCATGTCATTGTTCCTCCCCTTACAAGTTGATTATCTCATTTCGATAAAAATGCCAACTTAAAAATCTGTTCTCACCGCGGTAATAAAATTTTGCTACAGATGGCACGTACCAAGCAGACAGCCCGCAAGTCCACCGACAGAGCTCCCCGTCATCAGCTTGCTCCACGCACTCGTCAGCGCCACACTTTTCTTGGAGAGTTTGGGATGCCTACGCTCTTGTGGAGAGTGCTCAGCTATGTAGGCTATCCTGATGGAATGGAGCCCCGCTACTTTGGTCGAATGAGCGGTTGGGGGAAGGACTTTTGGTGACTGTGGAAGCAGTAGTCCGTCCCCGAGGTGATGGTTCTGAGTGGACCGGTTAGCGTTTTGAGTCGACTGGCAGGACCCCTGAAGAAGCCGCTGAGAGGGCAGCCTTTGGGATCCTGAGAGATATCATGGAACGCTTTCCTCAGGAGTTAGCAGCAGCTATAGTTGGAGTCTTTCTGAGGGGCAACCCCTCCACTGACTCGTGGCAGTAGGCAAGAGGAAGATCTCTGGAGATTAGCGCCGCAGAAGCACAGAACAGTGACAACCCCGCTATGAGTGCCATGTTCGCAGTGATGAGGGCCTTCGATGGAGTGGAAGGTAGTCTGAGACGTGTGTCTAGTGCTCTTGGTCAGGCTCGTGATGACCGCCGTCAGCTTCAGAGAGATCACGACGCTGAGATTGAGAGGCTCACCGCAGAGATGGCTCAGTTGACCCGTCAGAGAGATCAGGCTACCCAGAGGACTGTGGTTTTCGAGGGAGATGTACGTGCCCTGAGAGAGCAGGTTGGGCGACTGACCACCGCCAACAGGAACGCTGAGCGCATGTTGACTCATGTGCTCCATCAGAGGAATGAAGCCTGGTCTGCAGAGAATGTGTTGAGGGCTAGACAGTTTGAGCTAGAGCAGCAGCTGGCTAATGCAGAGGAGTACAATGACAACCTGCATGAGGAGGTCCATCGGCTGAACAATCAGCTCAACCCCTATGATCCTCCTGGTGCAGCAGAGATGGATTTGGATGAAGACGAAGATCCTGAAGAACCCGCGGCACCAGCTGAGGAGCACCACGACGCTGCAGATGGCGACAACGCTAACATCTCTGACTTAGACAGCGACCACGATGAGTAGGCTAGTAGTTGTTGCGCTAGCTACTAGGTTCCACCTGCATGATCTTTTGCTTTGTTGGCCCGTTGGGCATGTAATAATGAGTAGAAAGACTAAGGCTTTGATGTAATGTTGGACAGCTTGGATGTGTTTGTGACGGTATCCGAACGTCAAAAGTCCAGTGTATGTATGCTGGCAACTTGGTTGTAATGGACGCGATGTGTGCGCTTTAAGTAATATAATTAGTGATGTTGTGTTAATTGGAATGACTTATTGTGCCCCTGTTTTATTGTATGAATTTATTCTCTCCAGTGAATTCAGTTCGGCATAATTTTTTATTTGGTCGCAATTTCTACAACATCACCTAATAATTACTGTTGCGGAAACATGCAGATGCCGAACACTCGTCGTACCGTGTATGGTGCCGCTGAGGCTGGTGGCAGTGCAGCTGCTAATGATGACCGTGATCCACCACCGCCTCCTCCACCCTACACTGTGGAACAGTTTTTCGCACAATTTCTTGGAAGCCAACGCAACATGGAGAGCATGCAACAGAACATGGAAGCTGCGTTGCGCAGTATCGCAGATAACACCCGTCGGGGGATAAACCCGGGTGGGCACGAGGCAAATCAGTACAGCAGTTTCAAGGACTTCATGGATACTCGTCCATCGATCTTCAAGGAAGCCGCAGAACCCTTGGATGCAGAAGAGTGGATTAACACTATGGAAGACAAGTTCCGTGTCTTGAGGGTGACTGAAGTGTTGAAGACTGAGTATGCAGCTCATCAGCTTCAAGGTCCGGCAGGAATGTGGTGGAAGCATCACCGCACCACTTTTCCTCCCCACGCTCACATCACTTGGAGGGAGTTCACTGAAGCCTTCCGTGGAACATACATTCCACCTGGTCTGACCGAGATGAAGCTTGGGGAATTCCTAGCACTGAATCAAGGCACGAAGACTGTAACTCAATATCTGCATGCATTCAATAACCTAAGCCGTTATGCTCCTGATATGGTAAATACTGATGCCAAGAAGATCGCTAGCTTCAAGAGAGGCCTGAATCCCAAGATGATGAAACATGTGGGTACAAATATGAGGACTAGTTTCAACGACTTTGTTAGTGACTGCCTGAAGCAAGAGAAGAACAACAATGTTTATGCTGCTTCTAAGATCCGTAAGAGAACTTTTGAGTCGGGCCCATCCCAGTCCAGAGCTCCAGTGGCCAACCGTCCAGCTTATCGATCGCCTACCCCAGGTGCAAGGTTTAGGCCACCGCAAAGAAAGAATCAGAATGCTCAGCAACCCTAGAGGAACCAGAAACCGTTCAAGATGGCATTGCCTCAGGCGAAGACAGGACAAGGCAGTTCATCTGGAACTGTGGCTCAAGTGAAGGGACCGTGCTTCAACTGCAACCAACCCGGGCACTTTGCAAAGTTTTGTCCCTACCCTAAGAAACAGCAAACGCAGTATTAAGCTCGTGTGCACCACACCATCGTGGATGACATCCCTGAAGGAGAACCGGTGACAGCTGGTATGTTTTCTATCAACAATCATCCTGCAGTAGTCTTGTTTGATTCTGGATCATCTCATTCCTTTGTAAGTCAATCATTTGTTAAGAGGCATGAGCAAAAGATAGTTGAATTGGAGTGTGCATATAAAATCAGTTCAGCTGGGGCTGATCTGTTGACTAATCAGATAGTTCAGGGAGTAACCCTAAACATATCAAACCGGCAATATAAGCTTAATCTGATAGTCATGCCAGGGTTAGTTTTGGATGTGATCATGGGTATGAACTGGATGAATCAGATGGGAGTAGTAATTGATATTGGAGGAAGGAGTATCTCTCTTAAGGAACCCAGTGGGGAAGGCACCTTTCGGGTGGTCCTACCTCGGAAAGTAGACCTAGCTAGCACGACTTGTGCGGTCCAAACTACTCTGCTAGCCCAGATTTCAGTGGTCTGTGAGTTTCCATATGTGTTTCCGGATGAGTTACCTGGACTTCCACCAGACCGAGATGTTGAGTTTGCTATTGAGTTAATTCCAGGAACAGCACCGATCTCGAGAAGGCCCTACCGGATGCCTCCCAATGAGTTAGCCGAATTGAAGAAGCAACTCCAGGACTTGCTAAAGAAAGGTTTGATTCGTCCCAGCTCATCCGAATGGGGATGCCCCGCTCTGTTTGTGAAAAAGAAGAAGGATAACTCCTTACGCATGTGCGTGGATTATCGACCACTGAATGCAGTGACAATTAAAAACAAGTATCCTCTTCCTCGGATTGATATCTTGTTTGACCAATTGTCTAAAGCCAAAGTGTTCTCTAAGATAGATTTGAGATCAGGGTACCATCAGATAAAGATTAGGCCGCAAGATGTGCCTAAGACTGCGTTCTCTACTAGATATGGTTTGTACGAGTATCTTGTCATGTCCTTCGGATTGACAAATGCTCCTGCATACTTTATGTATTTGATGAATTCCGTTTTCATGCCAGAATTGGACAAGTTTGTGATTGTGTTCATTGATGACATTCTAATATATTCAGAGAATGAAGAAGATCACGCAGAACACCTCAGGATTGTCTTGACTAGACTCAGAGAACATCGACTGTATGCTAAGTTCAGCAAGTGTGAGTTCTGGCTTAGGACAGTTCCTTTTCTCGGCCATGTGTTGTCTGAGAATGGCATTTCCGTAGACCCTAGTAAGGTGCAAGAGGTTATGGACTGGAAGTCACCAACCACAGTTCATGAAGTTCGCAGTTTTCTTGGTTTAGCCGGTTACTATCGTCGCTTCATACCGGATTTCTCGAAAATTGCCAAACCAATGACAAGCCTGTTACAGAAGGATCATAAGTTTGTATGGACAGAGGAGTGCGAGGCAGCTTTCTGCACCTTGCAAAAGTTGTTAACCACTGCTCCTGTTCTGGCCCAACCAGATATAGAAAAGCCGTTTGATGTGTTCTGTGACGCCTCCAAGAATGGGTTAGGATGTGTACTAAAGCAAAATGGAAGGGTCATTGCCTATGCCTCACGACAATTGAGGAAGCATGAAGTTAACTATCCTACACATGATTTGGAGCTTGCAGCAGTGGTGCATGCTCTAAAGATTTGGAGACACTACCTGCTGGGGAATGTGTGTAATATCTTTACAGATCATAAGAGTCTCAAATATATTTTTACCCAATCTGAGTTGAACATGCGACAGAGAAGATGGTTAGAGCTGATAAAGGACTATAATCTGAACGTGCATTATCATCTCGGGAAGGCTAATGTAGTAGCAGATGCACTGAGCAGAAAATCACATGCTATTGATGTGCAACCATTGTTTAAAGAAGGGTTCAATTTGTTACATCCTGTTGTATTGCATAATATTCAGATCAGTTGTACTCTGGAAAACCAAATCATTGAAGGTCAGAGAACAGATAAGGGAATCTTTCATATCAAGGAGAAGATGAAGAGGGAACCCACCAAACACTTTCGATTGGATGACCAAGGAGTGTTATGGTTTAAGGATCGCCTGGTAGTACCCAAGGATAGAGAGCTTAAGAACAAGTTGATGGATGAGGCCCATCATTCTAAGCTATCTATTCACCCTAGAAGTAGTAAGATGTACCAGGATTTGCGACCCCGTTATTGGTGGACTAAGATGAAAAAGGAGATTGCAGCATACGTTGCACGTTGCGACATGTGTTGTAGAGTTAAAGCTCTTCACATGAGACCTGCAGGACTTCTGCAACCCTTGTCTGTACCCGATTGGAAATGGGATGATATAAGTATGGATTTTATCACTGGTCTTCCCACCACACAGAAGGGCCATGATTCGATTTGGGTAATAGTCGATCGTCTTACCAAGTCAGCTCACTTTCTGCCAGTTAAGACAACTTTCCGACCACCTCAATATGCAGAAAAGTATATTGCTGAGATTGTCTGATTACATGGTATACCAAAAACGATCGTGTCTGATCGTGGTTCACAGTTTACCTCTCATTTTTGGGAACATCTTCATCAAGGTTTAGGCACTAGTTTGATTCGTAGCACGACTTACCATCCACAGACAGACGGGCAGACAGAAAGAGTTAATGCTGTACTTGAAGATATGCTTAGAGCTTGTGTACTATCATCCAGAGGCTCATGGGAATCCTGGTTACCGTTGGCAGAATTCGCTTACAACAACAGTTACCAAGAGAGTATCAAGATGGCACCTTTTGAAGCTTTGTATGGCAGGAAGTGCAGGACACCGTTAAATTGGGTAGAGCCTGGAGAAAGAAGGTTTTACGGAATTGATTTTATAGATGAGGCAGAGAAGAAGGTCTGTATTATCCATCAAAACATGCAAGCTGCACAGTCTCGTCAGAAGAGTTATGCAGATAAGAGAAGGAGACCATTGGATTTCCAAGTGGGTGACTATGTTTATTTGAAGGTTACCCCAATGAAGAAGAAACGGTTTGGAATCAAGAAGAAACTGTCTGCTAGATATATAGGACCATACCAGATCATAGAGAAAAAGGGTCCCACGGCATACAAGTTGCAGTTGCCAGAAGAGATGAGTTCGATCTTTCCCGTCTTTCACGTATCCCAATTGAAGAAGTGTCTGCATGTTCCAGAGGAGAGAATAGAACCTCAGGGTATTCGGATCAAGGCAGACTTGGAATATCGTGAACAACCGGTTCGAGTCCGGGATACTAAGGACCGAGTCACTCGAAATAAAGTGGTAACAACCGCCATTCCGGCCACCGCGCGCTCGCCCCCGCCGTTCCGGCGTGTTCTCCCCGCCTAGCCGCTAGCGCACCGCCCCTAGGTGTTCGTCGCCCCCATCGTATCCCCGTGCGCCCCTCCATCGGTGCCCGCACGACCGTAGCCGGCCGCTAGCCGCCGGCGGGCTTCACCGCCGCCGCGACGTCGCAGCCGCGCGGCCGCTCCCGCGCTCCGCGTTCCGCCCCCTCCTTGCTTTGCTGGGCCACCGGCCTTGGGCCGAACCGGCGAGCCGGGCCGCCCCTTGCTTTTTCCCGCGCGGCGCTCCAGCTAATATCGGCCGCGGGCCAGTGTTGCCGACTGGGCCGGCCCGTTAAGCGATTTCCAAATTTCGTTTTTGAATTTCTATTATATTTTGGGAAAAGAAAGTACTTTAGAAAATGTTTGTGTACAATAGATAGCTCCAAAAATTATGAAACAAAGTTTGAAATGTTCCTCTTGAATAGATCTACAGTTTAAAAATATTTCATGTTATTTGCTGTGCAAATTTATTTAATTGCTATAAATGCTGATATCTTAGAAAATATGTAGTAAATAAAATACTGAGGGGAAAAATGTGATTCTTGTTGCATTAATCTTCATTAGTGATGAACTTCCTAGGAAAAATACTAGTGAAGCATGTTCTGTGAGAAATTTTTGAAGTGTAGTTCAAATGCTTTTAATTGATAATCTTTGTTATTTTTAGTAGAGAGCTAAATTTGTATAGAACATACATGTGGTAATTTTTGTAGTATGTTAGTTTACTGTTAGTAACATAGGAAAAATATGAAATCTGTTGTTTGATACTTTTTCTAGTACAAAATAATTTCATGCTCATATTTAGGCTATAACTTGTTTATTTTGTATAAGCAGTTTTACATATTCAATTCTCATAAAAATTTAGTAGTAGGTTAGCTAGGGTAAGAGTAATCTACTGTAATTTTTGTAGATTTTTATCTACACCAGGGAGAGGTGTTGCTGTGTAACCCTAGTTAAATAGGGAATAAAAGATTATTCTTTATGAGAAATTAAGAGTAATAAAATACGTTTGGTGTATCTTTGAAGCATCGTTATGCCTTGCTGATGTTGTGGATGAGTTAGGTTGGTAAGATTTGGTCATTTAGGATCACTTGTATGTGTAAGTTATGTGCTAATTAGTAGAATAACAAGGTGCATGTTTTTAAGGTACATGTTCTTGGATGACGTGGACTACCTTGTAGAAGATGTAGTTATATCCAAATTGCTCATTCCATGTGCTCATCTGCATCTCATGTCATCAAAGCACTCCACCATAATCCGACGCATCATTCGCATGTTTACTTATGCACTTGCATCATACAGGATCGCAGGAGGAGTCGCAGGTAGCAGTACCGGAGGATCAGGCTTGGACGGATCAGCAGGAGCCCCAGGCACAGGAGGTGCCCGAGGAGGAAGAGCCAGGCGAGGAGCTGCCAATGTGCGTCGACCACCATCCTAGCTCGTTCGAAAGAGGCAAGCCCCGGAGCATTTTAAGTCTCCTATTTTATAAAAGCTATTCCTTATTACATGAGTTATAGTTATATATATTGTTGCATTAAGTTATAGGAGTTGAGTGAAACCATTGTTGCATTATTACCTTGGCCACCAGATTACCTTTTACCCTGTTAGGTCAGGATCGAGTAAATCGCTTAGCCATGCTTAGACCGGTAGAAGTCGCGTGATTTCCTGTCACCTGCGAGCTATAGATGGATACCGGGCTATGGTTAGCTGTAATTATGGATCATGAAAAGTAACCAAGTGTTGATGGATAAACGGAGACCGGGCGGAATCTTATAGGGTTTTGGACTATAGTGATTCCGTCTGTGTCGATTAAGGACCAATCGTTGCTCGTCCCTCTTGTCATGTTGAATGCATGCCTCACATTTAGCTGGCCGAATAAAGCACCTTTCGACCGCGAAGCTAGTGACACTTTTCGAGCCGGGATAAACTCGGGTTGGCAGACTGGTGTTGAAGGGGGTGTAACGGGGACGCGAAGAGTGAGCCCAAGGTGCGTCCTGGCAGTCGGGCGGTCCCTGGGTAGTGCGATCCATGATTGTTATCCCGCGGCTTCTTGGAAAGTGTCATTGGTGATCTACGCGACCCTGACGGGGGAAACATGGTTTGTGTGAGAAATAAATCTCCAGCTGGATAGGAATTCGATTCGAATCGCCGTCGCTCCCGGTTAGTGAGCACTTGACTCAAGCTACGGCATCGTAGTAACAATTATGAAACACTGATGGTTAAGTGAATGATGTTGGAAATGCTAAACCTGGTATGGTAATTTTGATGTTAATGGTTAATCAAGTGATTGCTTTAGCAATAGGTGCTTACCTAGCTTGAATAGGTTATAATAAAAATGATGCAAAAAGTATTAGTATAGTTTTTCATAACAACTCATGCTTTTCGCAAATGAGTCAAGCCAGTCTACTGTGAAGACGAATAGGACGAAGCATGCATCATCATGATTGTTGCTTTATGCATAACTATGCCCCTTTCACCCTTGTTCTATAGTAAGTAACTTGTGATTGATGTTATGTAATATCTTCCTTGTGTGGAGTTAGACATGAATGCCTTGTTCCATGTTGCTTGAATAGGGAGTGCTTGAAGATAGTGTGTGCTTAGCCTTGCTAGAAATAAGTGTGGTTACATGCTTGAAACTATAGTTGTCCTCTAGTTTAGCCAAGTGGTGGATATGTTGTTCATGCGAGCTTTTGCAAATGCTTTAGACCTCACTTAAGTAATTTTGATTCACATGAATGAATTAAATTATTGTTGGTCTAAGGTAACAATGTTTAGAGTTACTAGAATAACATGTTTGTGTGCTCTCTTGATAAGTAGAACAAAGGCAAGCTTTGTTTTGCTTGTTGAACATTGGCTGCTAGAACAGTTTCTGTTGTAGTGATGTTTTCATGGTCATAATGGTGTTTTCTGTGATTATGGAGAATACCAACGTTGTAGCTAACTTCCTTATCTTTCTTGTCCTAAAGTTTCATGACCCCAGGCCTTATGTTTTAGGAGTTATGAATTTTAGAAGTTTGCTATCAGGTTTTGCTTATTCTCTGAGCAGATCTGAATGTTTGGTTTGTTTGATCTGTGTGCACATGGGATCATGTCTTAGAGATCATAGAAGAAGTGTAGTACTTTTTCTAAGATTTCCAAAATGCTAAAGATCACTACTTTTGATGGTGTAAGTCACCAGTTATGAGCTTGTGAAGTTGAATGACAGAATCTGTCCAAATCTGTGCAGAAATGTCTTCTTTGTGTTGATTAGCCTTGTTAGCTGTAGAATCATCATAAAATGATAATAATAAAGTTATAGATAACTTAATAAGCTTTTCATGAAGTTAGGGATTAGCTTTGTTGGGTCCCTAGAACTCCAGTTACGCATTTTTGAAGTTCATGTCAGTTTTCTGTCCATGTTGGTGCAGATCTGAAACATTAGCATGTTTGGTCATGTTAACCTGTGAATTAGCTTTTGGTATGAGTAACAAAGTTGAGGGCAACTTCCTAAACTTTCCAAAAAAAGTCTAGGATCACCTTTTTTGATGTCTACAACCTCAGTTATGGTTGAAACATGTGCCTACTATACTACTGTCTAGGTTCTATACTTATACTAAGTTGGTTACCTTAGCCTACTTTTGTTTTGACTAAACTTGTAGTTAGTTCTTGCTTGGTAAATGTTTGTTCTGGGTGTGCCTTGTGCTTAGTATTGGTTGCTTAAGCTAGTTTGGTTGAATTTCTCAAGTGTCTGCTTAACTAGGATGATTGTGTGGATGCTTGTTATCTAGGTAGTGTCATAGTTGTCACCTCGTTTGTCCTCAGTGAGCATACGAGTGTCAAATAGCTTTATCCTAGAACAACGCTCATGTTACGTAATCACACGGTTGTTAGCTTTTGAATGTTTGTGTATCCCTACACTTGCTTGACCGAAAGCCCAAGCCTAGTTCTCTTATATGTTTGCATAGGCCGTGGATGTTTTGCAACCCTTTTTGTGAAGACCCTTGTCGACTGACCAACCAAGTTAACTCTCGTCAACGCTAGCCTTTGACCATGGTTTGTACATTGCCAGTTGTGGAGACCATACCCAAATCCATGTTGGACCTCCCGGTTACCTCTCCCAAAGGTTAGCTAGTGTGACGCAATGTCTCTTTGCTGTGGCCTCAAAATCGTTTGCTTGCAAATTCATGTAGCTACCTTATCAACTCAATCTCTGATTGACGTATCAGTTTTCGCCCTTGAAGTTTGCTTAATCCATCCCCAACCTTCCCAAGTCTCGGGATGTTTATCAGTCTTGAGCTCATGTTGTTGTCCAACATGACCAAATCTCATGGTAATCTTTCATCTGGTCATCACTTTGGTGAACGCAAGGCATGCTTGGAATTACGCAAAAATCTCATGCTCAGTCACCTTCGGCAATTGAGCTATGTTCTCTTGTGCTATGTTTTTATTTGCGAATAGCTTCCCTGTTGATTCTAAACCTTGTCACTAACTTTGCTTGCTATCCCTCCTTGTATGGCGCTTGTTCTTACAACCCAATTGGTGCCACTTGAAATTTCACTTTTGTTGTGTGTTTAGTAATGGTGTTATGGGTAGCAACTGATGGTGCCGCGATGAAACCAAGGGCCTCCTGTGGCTACAGACACATGGCTGGCTGCCTGGCACGCGCTGGTATCACGGTTTCTAGTCATGATCCATTATGAAATGACAGTCGATGTGTTATTTTCTCGTGTCCCTTTTCTTGTTTATCTCTCCATATCGTATCGTAAGATCCATATCTCAGACCAAAAGTAGTAGAGCTTCCATCCGAAGATACATAAAGGATAACCTTTGAAGAGCAGGTCACCGACATAAACATTAACGAACTGCAAGAGGTGGTAGACAAGTGACTCTAATTAGTTTTCCCAGTATTGATGACCACCATCTAGTGAGCAACGTATCTCATCCCCGTTGGATAAAAAGGACACACAACACTTAATGTTGGACAAGTTATCCGTTGGACAAGATTCGATCGTCGCATTGTGCATATGACCGAGCTATCCAAGTCTTAATCTTCATATACGTAATAATCATACAATTGAAATCAACCATCTCAGATGTGACTTCTTATTTGCTGACTTCAATGGCAACCACCTGTTCTACATCAACCACGATTATTGTGGTCAAGAGTGAAGATTTGGAACTTTTTGTGTTGAGAGACAACTGATTAGTTACCAGTAGGAAGATTAATCTCTAGCTAGATAACGACTCCTTGGTAGCTATGAACTATGTCTCACAGATCAAAATTGAGCAAGAAAACAACAAAGCCACTCACCAATGCAAGTACCACTTTCTTCTCCAGACCTTGTGTTGCCAAGTCAAGTCTATCTTGGATAATCACACAGATAGTGCAAGGTGTTCTATCAGCTAAAGTGAAGAATTAGAGAAAGCATGCCCTAGTTTCGATCAGCATCCTTGTGCCCCTAGGTGCCACAAACAGTTTTGTTCAGAACACTATTGGATGAAATGTTGAGGAATATTCAGAAATAGTTCATTATCATTGTAGGAATGTCCTTCATGTGGAGTATGCATTTTGCCTTGCAAAAGCAGCCGCAAGCTCGAAGCGTGTGCATCCTCGGATTGGTATGTAAATAATGGTTGAGGTTAATTCCCAAGAAGCATATGAGGTAAGCCTTAGCCTCTATCCATAGAGAGAAAGCTGCTGCTGTGGTACAAAGAGTTAGAGAGTGCAAACACACACCTCAATGTGTGAAGCAAAGCAAAAGAAGAACAAGAAATCTATCCAGATTTTGTAGCCCTAAACCGGTTATCTTCAGGCCACCGATTAGTGACACAAACATGATTGGATTGACCCCAAACTTGGTGATCTCATTCCTTACTTAGGACACTTCAATGTCTTAATTTGGTTTGAGAATTGGTTGAGTAAAACATCAGATTTGAGGGAGGTTTTGTCAGTTCGTTTGCTGTAAATTTAGAACCAAGCAGTTTTGGCAAACGAATTATATGGATAGGCAAATGGTGTTTGTTTGAGCTGAAATTTGTTAGTAGTTAGAGGACTTATGGATCTATATGCCTACCAAAATTTGTGCAAAATGGAGCAGTAGTTTGTGAGATACGAGCAGAAAACCGAAGTGTACAGAATCTGCCATTTCCGGTAACTGTGCTCATTCCTCGCGTGAGAAGGTTACGATAGTGGTAGATATCCCAGTGTGGAACATGGTCGAGATCTGCTGTTGGATAGCCCTTTTGAGGTCTCAAGGATACTAGTTTACACTCTTTCACTTTGCTTTTGCCTTCTCGTATCAACAAAGTACAAGCAGCCTTGGTGTTCTGCAAATCAATTTATACCATCGCAAATCGAAAGCAATTTGAAAAGTGTCAAACAATAGATTTCCCATTTTAGAACTACTGTTTGGTTCTAAACAGGAAGCCTCAAGGTGAAAAGTTAGCCTGACAAAGCTAGTTTTGCTACGCTGCAAGTCAACTCAACTTACTGTGCAACTGCATCACGAAGGAAATTGCACTCAACTTGCTCGGTAGTGAATTATTCCTGAAGTCTGGAGAATACTTGTAACCTTTGTTGTCCTCTAGGTCTAGCTTTCATCTTTCCTCTGCAAGGATTTCTAATGCTGGCTTGATCTTTGCTACCTTATAAGTGTTTTTACCCAAGAGGTTGCATTTGATTCAACCCAGATAACTGTTGCCTTGGATAAGAGAATCTTCGTAAGTAACATTTGGCAGAAATACGGAGCCAACCGAGTCAGCTACCATATTCACTGATCTCTCAACAGACACAGATAATACAGTGTTGTCGTCAGAGAAAGAGAACTGCACGCATGGAATAGTAAGTAGTTTTCCATTAATTGATATCTAAACGATTGAACATTTACGACCAGCATAGACCTTGTCTGTTGGTTAGTCAGTTTCCTATAACCTCTTCGGATGTTTGTCGTCTATGATCTCACCCCTTTAGAAGGTTGTACTCAAGCCACTTTAGTAGAGGACTGCTTTTTAAACTTTGTGAACATAGAGTCATCTCAATGAGTATACTTCTGAAGATTTTGATCTAGTGTAAGGTTCATATGGCCCATGATATGTTCACTAGAGAAGAAGAGATACTTGTGCGTGGTTAGCTCATGGACCAAATGACCTCCGTACACCTAGAATGAAGTACTGTGTTGTCTTGGATTCCTCCCAAAGTGACAATGCTTCATGGAAGTCAATGAACGAAATTTTTCAGACAAAGTTCACCATGAAAAGCAAGTATCAGAAAGTGTCTTGACCAATTAGCCTCTCTGATGCTTGAAGTTTAGTAGCCTAATGCTATTGCAGATGTTGGAAAATAGATAACATGCTTCTCTTCCTTTGAAAGTCTTTCGCCCTGGATCTCGGGACGAGATTCTTTTAAGGGGGAGGGCTGTAACAACCCAGGTGTTAGGCTTGCATTGCATGAACCTAAGCATCATTTGTTCATATATAAGCATGGAGCATATGGAACATACTAGTGCAACATGTGAGACATGTATATATGGAATGTGCTTGCAACATCTCCTTAAAACATACGCAACATACCCTTGTTATTTGTGTTTCAATGTGTGTATGTTCGATGCTCATGCTTGGTAATGCAAGTGAGTGTTGATGTCACTTCTTTCATATGTCTCACATCACTCTCTATCTATAGTGATCCCTGGAAAAGTTTCATGGAGTTTGGAATCAAAAAGTCACGTGAAATGATGTCATGTCTTTGTTTCAATGATTTTACCAAGTGTTGGAAGTGCACCATTAAGTGAATGGAATTATGGATCATCAGCCAAACCTTGCAACCTTGCCTAAATGACTCTAGATGAACTCTACAACAAAAGTTATGAAGGGTTCATGTTGAGCAAATGCCAAGAAAATGCTCCAAGGGAAAAAAAAAGGATAATTTAAGCTTTATCGGGATCCTACTTTGGTCAAAGTAGAACTATATGTTCTGTGCATGTTTTGATGATGGGCCTTAAATAAAAGTTGTAGTACATATCATGAGGAACAAACTTTGTTTAATAGTCAAGAGCTATTTTGGTCCCTACCTAGTCAAACAGAGCTCACAAGAATCAACTCAGTGCTGTTTGGAAGCTTCGAAAAATTGGCTAAGTTAGGAATGACTGAATTTCGTGATTCCATTTCCATGTACCTGTCTTTGGTGATTTTTAGTTTGCAAACCATGTAGAATTTGGCCAAACTCCTTTAAGCAAAGTTGTCGTGCTCATATAGCTCTACACAACGGTGCAATCGGTTAGATCAATAATCAAATGGATTAGGAGATAGAGAGGGGAGAAGAAGGTAGTTTTAGTCGGCTTGCAATTGGGCTGCAGATTTCAGTTTGAGATTCCCTCCTTCTCAGCTCAATATCTTCCAATCTAGGACGAATTAGCTCTGGATCCTTAAATCATGTTGTTCACCTCGCAAAGCTCTACAACTTTGCCTCTTGCGCCAAAATCAATAGACAACCAGATTAGGAGATAGTGGGGGACGAAAATGGTGTTTTTAGTCGAACTTTCGCGGTGGCATTGGTCAGCTGCTCGATCATTTTGAATCGGCACTGCTGTCCGTGGCCGACCGAATGTAGGAAGCCGCTGCCGCGTGGCCTCGTGCTCGCTCGCATGCGTGCCACGATGCCCTACTCACTCGCCTTGACAGCCCGAGCACCCTCCCACCTCTCTCTCACTCTCTCACTCTCTCATTCTCTTGCTCTCAGTCGTTCCATCAAGAATGCCGAACAGCCGAAGCAGAGCTCTCGTGCCACCGTTCCTCTTCATCCATGCCTCCTCGTTCTCAGCCAAGCACAGCACCACCTTCCTCTCCTCGAGCCGTCTCCAACTCATCCCTCTACCGGTCCCGACTGCCGCCGGTTAGCTCCGCCGACGGGGCTGCCGTGAGCAGCGCCGCCGGAGCGCGTGGCTGGACCTCCACGAGCCGTCTTGGGCCGAGCCGAGTGGCCCCATGAGTGCGCGTGGGTTCCCCGGTGCTCCCCCGCCCCTCAGCCGCCGCCAGCGAGTCTTCCTCTACCGAAAAGCGCAAGCCCCGACGAGCTCCCCTGTGTTGATTCACGTCAGGGGCCTCGCGCGGCAATTTGACTAAAGGGAGGGGCCTTTCTGCAGAAGCTAAGACTCATCTAAATAGTGTCATAAGGACTGTTTTGTGATGATTTTGCAGGAACTTTGGAAATTTATAGTAAATCATAGGAAATTCATAAAATAGAAAATAAGGACTTTTTGGAATCCTTGTGAAATTGTCTATGCAGTGGATCTATAATATGTCATGTTTTAGTTTAAAGTTTTAGCTGTAAAAATAGATTTATGCATCTAGGTTTTCAATGCTAGTTGCATTTGTCTTTTTCATAACTGCAGTTGTGTGGCTCCAAATGAAGTGAAATTTTTGTGGTATGCTACTCATGTGATGATTGATGTGTGGTAAAAATTTCATGAATTTTGGTTGCTGTATGAGTGAGTTATTAGTGTATCTTGCTCTCACATGATTTCTTGCAATAGCAATTTGTCTTTTTCATAGAGGTTGCTATGCTTACTCAATTGGCATGAAAATTGTACAATATACTATTGGGGGCATATGTAGGCCACTGTAATTTTGGTAGAATTTATTGTGCACTTTTGATATGTGTTCATAATTCCACCGAATTATCTAAATAAATTAGGAAAATGCATTAAAAGAATTTATTTAGGAATGGACACTCTGTTTTTTGGTGTTCATTAGTTATGTGTGACATGTTGGTAAAGTTAGTTTTATCCACTTATATGTTTGCAACATAAGTTAATATTTATTTCTTGCAAATGAGGTTTCTGGACGGATCTGGGAATTTAGCAAAGTTCTTCATGATAATGTGCTTTATTGTGAAACTTGTTTATACAAAAGTTGTAGATAATTCATGTATCTAGCTGCCATTAAAATTTAGTGGCATTTGACGATGTTGTTTAAGAGTTACAACTGTTCAAAGTTGGATCACAGAATCTGTTTCTCTCTGTCATGTTAAACCTGATTCTGTGTTTACGTAAATTCGACATGCTAAACTTTGGAATCATGCTGTGATGATTATAAATTAAATGTATAGAATTTCATAAGCTTCCCATAATGTCTTTTTGCAAGTCTTTTGGATTTGTAGAACTCCAGATATGATTGATTTACTCAGCTACCGCATGTAGGTCCAGAATTGCTGAAAATGCATGAATGCTTGGTCACTTTGCTTGCATGTTGCTAAGTGTGATTCATGTCCTTGGTGATTAAGTTAGTACATCTAAGACTTTGTAAATCTTGTGTCATGCTTGGTATTGCTTTCTCTACTATCTTAGCATGTTGGTTTGTGTGATGTTAATTAAGCAAAGTGAGGTGCTTAAGTGTCTTTAGTATAACCTTGTATTTGCCTTGATTAGTGTGTGATGCATCATCTATTGCATTTCCATGTATTCATACACTTGCATCTTATATCTCATCTAGGTACGCTAGATGCATCATGTGAAGGACATGATGTGGATCTAAACCCAAAGATGGTGTTGGTGAATCTATCCTGAAGATGGAAGTACTCGGCAAGTGGTGTCTGACAAACACTGACTTAGTGTTGGATCCCAGGCAAGCCCCAGAGCATTATAAGCCTCCTAATTTCTGAAATACAATTGAGTATTATGTTATATATATTGTTGCATTAAGTTATAGGTGTTGGATGAAAACACTTGCTGCATTGATATCCCATCCTTGTCCAGAAAGCATACCTTGAATCCTATGTAGACCAGGATCGAGTAGATGCTTAGCCCTGCTTTAAGCGGTAGAAGTCGGGTGATTTCCTGTCACCTGTGACCTTTAGGGATATTTATATATGGCATGGTTGGCTATATTTGCTATCGTGGAAAAGAACCATGTGCTAATAATATGAAAGGAGATCGGACGGGATGACGATAGTGAAGCAACAAGACATAGAGGTCTTGGGTGTGGATCTATCCCCGTCTGTGTCGGTTAAGGACCGATTCACTGTACATCCTTGAGTCATGTTGAATGCAGTCTAACACTTAGTTGGTCGGATAAGTCGTTCCAACCGCGAAGCCGAGTAATATAGTTCAGGCCGAGAATCGGGGGTGGGGGGGTCAAGTGCGCATTCTGGAGGAAGTAAGGATGTGCTTGGGAACATTGGCGTAAGACCGGGAAGGGGTTAGAGTCCCTGTCGCCTAGCAGAGTGTTGCCCTTGGGGATACGGCATCAGTCAAACCCGCGATTCCAGAATTGTACCAAAGGTGACCTAAGCAGCCTTCGCGAGCCGTGTCTCGGTGAGTGTTAGAAATACCCCTCCAGCTGGATAGGAATTCGATTCGAATCGCCGTCGCTCCCGGTTAGTGAGCACGGTTGGCTAAGATAGATGATAGGTTAATGCTAAAAATCACTACTAGCATAGGTTGAAAATGATTACTACTACTTATGCTTTTTTGCAAATAAAATGTCAGCCAGCTCCACTTAAAGAAAGCCTTGCATGATCGATGGTGTCATTTATTTTTGTTTCGATGGGTAAGTCTAGCTGAGTACATTCTCGTACTCAGGGTTTATTCCCACTTGTTGTAGGTTGTGATGTATCATGGTGACTGCAAGAATTGGATGACTCCTGTCATAGAGGTGGAGTGTGATCATGGGCATGATCCTTTTTAGTTACTTGTCTCTAATGCTTTTGTGGAAGTTGACCTTGGTACTGGCATGTATTTGAAATAAGAGTAATGTTAGTTTCAAATTACTTTTCTTCCGCTACTTTTTAACTTAAGTTGTAATAACTATGTTGAACTCCGATGTATGATGAATTACTTGTGAATTGGATGTAGCATGTGGCTTGTTATGTTGAATCACTATGATCTTGGCTTGTATGTTGGTTGGTTTGAAATCCCTCGTGATTTCATTAGACTACCAGAGTTATATGGGCTCAAGTGTGAGAATTTGATCACTTCGGTGATTGTTTTTGTACTTGTGGTCTTATAATTTGGACGGTTCCGTGACAGACACGTGGCGTTCTTGTGTTCATTTACGTGGCAGCACGTGAGCAATGACGTGGCAGCACGTGAGCGATGACATTTGTTTTTCATCATAGTAATAATTTCATGAATTTGATATAATTCACAGGCAGTACCATTGTTGGTCATAATGAGCACTCATTCCATACACATCCAGCACAAGTTCATACATCAAGCACAAACGTAGGTTCATACATCACAAACTTAATGTTCATACAACCACAGTTCCCAAACACGGGAAACACAAGTTCACACACATCATAGGTTCACATCATGGAACCACAAGTTCACAAACACATAACTAACGGACCAAGTTCCAAAGCAAAGGTACCAAATCGTGGAATAAGTTCACAAGCAACATAACCGATAGACCAAGTTCAGTATGGACTAGCAGTACCCACACTGCTCAGCACCACCCCATGGCACTCCAAGGAACCCAGGCAGCACAGGAACAAGCTAAGTAGCTCGATTACCTGAGTTGAGGCTCAAGATGCACTAAAGTAACAGATCATTAGCTTCTTATTTCTTCTTGAACTCCTCATCTCTTGCTGGGTCCTGAGCACAACTTCTTAGGTCCTGGCCATTGATTCTTCTGCTTCTTCAGCTTTCTTCTTCAAGGTGTCCACTTCTTCTTGAAGTAGATCAGCCCGTTCCTTCTCCGCCTGTAGTTGTTCCCAAAGTTGTGCTTCTCTTGCAGCTGATGCAGCTGATTTGCTTACTGGTGTTTCAATACCAGCATTCTTGAGGAATGTAGAGGCTGCACTGGTTTGTGAGAGAACCTTGGAAACAATCTCAGTACTAGATCTTGGTGTCTCTAAACCTTGAGCAGGCTGGGCCAACATATTTTCCATGGCAATCTACAGCAAACAGGTGCAAAAAGAATATGTTAATTATACAGAATCCATTTCACAAGCAAAGATATGAAAATCATCACAAAACATATTGATGTATATATGTTTAAGTACATGAACACAGTTAATAATAACTTGCCATGTCCCATCAAAGATATTAATATCCTATCCATTCAGTTTCCATTTCACAAGCACAGATAGGACCATGCACACACAACATATGATTGCATATATAGGTGTAAACATATGAACATCTTTTCTATGTACTAATCCATCCAGCAAGCATATAGGAACAACTTTCCATTTCACAGGCATAGATAGGACCATGCACACACAACATATGATTGCATATATAGGTGTAAACATATGAACATCTTTTCTATGTACTAATCCCATCCAGCAAGCATATAGGAACAACTTTCCATTTCATAAGCATAGATAGAACCATCCACACACAACATTTAAGCATATGAACATCCTTTCCATGTACTAATCCCATCCAACAACTGTATATGAACATAAATTGACATATATACTTATCCCATTCATCAATCATATATGTAGGCACTTACAACTGTTTCTTTGACCTCATCGGTCATACCCTTCTTCTTACTGGTATGGCATTCCTTGAACATCTCCACTGCATCCACTTCTCTGTCCTTGTTTCTCTCCCTCTATATTTATTTTTAGCGTGAAATGTAGGAAAATTAGCTTTTGTATCTAGACTAATTTATAGGAAATAGATATGTATGTTTTCATAAGATACAATGTATTGTACCAGATTTGTAGCACTTACATATGCGTACAAGTGTGAGATGTAGCTGCAAGATCCCGTCGCTTGATGGTGCCTGACCTTAGCACGGTTGTTCCTATTCTTCTCAGCTACTTCCTATAAGGCAAACATGTAAGTTGCAGACAACATAGATAAAACAGAAAAGTTTGTCTTTTAGAACATCATCATACCTTCCCTTTTGCACTGGACCACAATTGCACGAGTTCAAGCCGCTGCTTGTCAGTAAGATTAGCAATAGGGGAAGTTGTTCTGACTTCATTAGCTGGTATACCATTGAAGTACTTCTTCAACAAATATCTACTCTAGCGTATAGCAGTTTGGAGCATATTGCTGCATGCTTCCACTATTGGCTTATGGTTGTCATCAATTGCCAACCTAACCTGCAGAAGTCAATCACCCATCAGATTTAGCTCTTAGCATTTGATATAGTGACTTATTGAAGGTACCAAATAGATATGGAAGGTATCAATTTACTTATAGATAACTTGCCTATGAATTCTTTCAATTGGTTTTCATCATTCTTGTAATGTTTCCAGTGAGTTAGGATGGGCATGTTCTTCCTAGTGATAATTCCAGCCTCTGAAGCTAGCTTAGCAGCTTGCACAGGCTTCTCTGGCCTCCTCTTGCCTGCAGCAATTTCAATTGGCAACCTTTTTCCCATAGATTTTGTCATATTGTCCAGCAATTTGCCTTTTGTTGGTGGTTTTGGTTTTCTTGTAGCACGTTGTTTACCTACATAGGTGGCACTTATAGTGTTAGAGTAGTCCAAGTAAAGTAAAGAATGTGAGGAAGCATGGTCTATTACTTGCCTTGAGGAACAACCTCTAGCTCTTCTATGACCTCATCTTCATTTGCATTACTTGGGTCATAAAAAATAGAGCAATCCAGAACAGGACTTGTGGGATGTTCTTCTTCGCCTTGTTCCACAGTGGCTACGCCATTGTTCTCTGGTTGCGGATTTAACTGTTCCTTAGCCATAACTGCTAGGTGGTTGGTGGTGTACTTTTTTCTAGACCATGTTGCAACTCTAGGAGCTGTCTCACTCCCTGCAATTACCCTCACTCTTTTCATTCCACCTGGAGCCATCTTGGTCTTCTTCTATTTCGATGCTCTAGCCCGCTTGTTGCTGTTGTCAGTTTCCTAATACAGAAGGGTAAATAAATCTGTTATTAGAACCTGCATGAAAATAAGTCTCACAATATACATCGGACAGCGTAATGTAAAGACACCCAACCAAGATTGAGAAGAGACCTTTTCTAAGCTATTATAAACACTTTCATCATCGTCTTCCTGGCCCTCTTCAGCTCCAGGAAGATATTCGGATGAATCTGACCCCTCCCCATGAACATTCTTGTTTGTTTGCTTGTCCGGATTCTAAGAACTTTCATTTGCATTGCTATTACAAAGAGAAGCGGCCATGGTACGAATACCCAAGGCTTCCATCTTCTTGTTGTTCTCCATAACTTGCAAGTCCCATAGCTTTTCATAGTACCCTATTTGTAAACAAATTTTAGTCCAATTGATCCCTAGACCCTAAACCCTAAACCCTAAACCCTAAACCCTTAACCCTACCTAGTCAACTAGATTATGCATCACATCAAGATTATGTGGCAGCTTCAAGTGTTTCCAATAAGGTAGTTTCCATAGAGCAGACTTTCGGCTAAACAATTTTGGCTCATCGTCCTTCTGTCAACGCTTCCTTTTATTGCTACCATTAGGCTTACCAGGACTAACATCTTTTACCTTCTCTAGACACTCCAATGTCTCATCCATACTCAACTTTTGTGGCTCATCCCGATTTTCTCGGTGTCCATCAAAGGCCAAGCTTCTTCGCCACTTGTGAGTTTTTGGAAGGTAGCGACGGTGTCCAATGTAACATATCTTTTTCCTAAGACTCCTTGACAATGGATCTCTGTTGCAATAAATACATGCATAGTAACCTTTAGTAATTTGCCCTGACAATACACCCAAAGCTAGATAATCATGGATGCACCATAGTACTGCAGCACGAAGGTCAAACTTTGAACCAGTGAATGCATCATAAGTTCTGACATCCTCCTAGAGTTTTAACAAATCCTCAATGAGAGGTTCTAAGAATATGTCAAAGTCCTTGCCTGGAGACTTTGGTCCTGGGATGAGCAATTCCATGATGCAATTGGATGCATCGGTGCATGACCATGGAGGTAGATTGTATACCTTTACAAGTATAGGCCACATGCTATAAGTTGTGTTCATGTTCCCGAATGGATTGAACCCATCTGTAGCTAAACCAAGCCTTAGGTTTCTTGCATCTCTAGCGTAGCTTGGATACACACCATCAAAGTCTTTCCAGTCTTTGCCATCGGTTGGATGGCTCATTACATTTTCCATAGGAACTCGCTTATCTTTGTGCCACCGGGTCTCCTCAGATGTTGCTTTGTTTGCAAACATCCTCTTCAGCTTGGGTATAAGAGGAAAATATCTCAAAATCTTTTTAGGAAGCCGTTTTGCTCCATCTGCATCTACCCACCTAGATTCCTTACATTTTGGGTAGTTGTCCAGATCGGCAAGATCCTTCCAAAATAACACACCATTATTGTCATAGACATGGATTAACTCATATCCAAGGCCCAATTCTTTGAGATACTTCTTTGCTTTGTCATATGAATCTAGAAGACAACAATTAGGGAATGGCCCTGACAATAACTTCAATATTGCACTGAATGTTGTGTTGCTGATCCTATAGAATGACTTGATATGTAGCATTCTGACTAGAAAAGAGAACCTAGACTGAACTGAACCCGAGCAAAGAGCATGTTTTGCATCTTCAAGAACTTTTACAAACATAGGTTGTTCTCCATCTTCTTGTACAGTTATGTACAAGTCTGCAAGCATCTCTACCGTACCCTGGTCATCTTCATTGTTGGGCTCATCCACATCCAACACATCACCTAGATCATTAGGTTCATTTGCACCCTCTACATATTCCACAATCTCAGCATCAAAAGCTTCTCCATGGTGTACCCACCGAGTATATGTAGCTGACCATCCATAGAGATAGACATGGTCATGCACATCTTTTTGACTCAATGAAGACTAATTCAGATAATTGTGACATGGGCAAGGTATAGCATCATCCGCATTGAATCTATCTTGAACAAAAGACATAAACTGATCAACGCCATCGGTGAATTCATCGCTGAACCGAGTAGCACGAATCCATGTTCTGTCCATCAAATGAATGCAACAACAATTACCTCTAATTAGCCATGTCTAAACAACTATGAAATGCTATGAATTGCAGGCAATGGGAGAGGACAATACCTCTAAGTAGCTAAAGTAGCCGCCCTAGCACCCCATCTCGTCACCGGTGCAGGAACCCGCAGCTGGCCGCCATCGCAGCTGACGGAGCTAGCAGCCAGAGCAGGCAGCAGCATATGCCCCCAAGGCTGGCCGCAATAGTTGCTCACCAGAGCAGAGAAGTCACAGCAGCTACCTGCCGAAGCAACTACGCCACAGTAGGTGCCCATCAGAGCAGCGAGCTACGCCGGAACAGCTGCCTGCTAGCGCATCCTGCAGCAGCTAGGCCATAGCAGCTTATAGCTGGAGCTGGCCACCGGAGAGGTCCACCGGAGAGGTCTGCCATGGAGCACCTACTTCTAGCCATTGCCCGATTGGATCTCGGTGGCAACACGCAGGCACGGTCGAAGGGTCATATGAATGATTCAAAAATCCAATAAGAAAAAAATGTTCCCATCTCTTAACGCATCCGAACTTGTATTCTGATGGTAAGACAAGTTGGCAGTGAACTACAGTTGTCGAGTTCGATTCTCAGGCACCGCACATTTTTTAATAAATCCCACATTTATGACAAAAACCATCATCTGACAGGTGGGACTTGAATGGTGAAACTTTATAGTTCTATGACAAAGCTCAGAACATTTGTATGATGATTTTTTCTGATTCATCACAGTTGAACAAAGGGGTTGACGGCCAAACCAAGCATCCATGATGATCTAGGTAAAATTATCATTGATTAACCTTATTCAGTGACCAAAATCAAAATTGTCATTCCCAAAACATCATAGACGAAAGGATTTCTAGTAGTGTGAGGGGAGGGGTACTTGTAGGCAGTAGCAAGGTCGGTGGAGCACCTAGGGTGCTGGGCGGCGCAAGGAGGGCGCCGGCCAGCCCTTGGATGCACTGCCTCTGCATCATAGCGTTGTGGTTGCTCCTCCAAGTCAGTTGTGAATGTAGCACATGTTGAAATTTGGCAGGTAAGTCGGTTGGTAAGGCGGTGGAAGCCTCCCAAGTCTATGACAATGGGCCCATGAATCCACCGTGAACAAATCTTGTTCGTTGATCAAATCACCTTGAATGGAAGCTTGTGATTGGCTTAGGAGCAGCTCCCATGGATCGGTGATGTGGCAGGGCCACAAAGGGGGCCGGGCGGCGCCTTAGGGGGCCAAGCGGTGGGCCCAAGGCCTCCTGCCACGTCCAGTTGCTCCATATGTCCATATTTGTCACCTTTTTGGCCAAACTTTGGTATATTTCCTGCATACAAATAATTCTACAAGCACAAGTAGAACTAGGTGAAATATAAACAAAATTCTACACATGTGATGATGATTTACCTCACTTTACCATGCTTTTGGGTGGAATGTTGAGGGTCAAAACTGGTGTTAGTGACCGTCAACAAGCTCCCCCAAGCTACCCCTTTGCTGTCCTCAGCAAAGATGCGGGTTTAGCATGGAATAGGTTGTTGGATCAGGAGTTGCTACTATGTAACGCCCTACAAAGACTTGTGTACAAACAAATACTATCTCTTGAGTTGAACAAGTTAGCACTTAGAAATTTCACCATCAATCTTAGCAATGTAGGACTTATAGCTTTCACCTTGATACAAGTAGTTGCAAGAATGTGTAGCTAGATAGATACTTTTTGCCTACTTTGGTTTAGCTTAAACTTCTTAGAGGTTTTCGCATGATTTGAAAAGAAAACTTGCCTAAGTTCCTTAGATGGTACACTCAAGTCACTTAATGGTGTTTGAAATCCTCACCAAGGCCATGAATTTTAGCCTTAATTTCTATCCTAAAGCTTATGTGGAGGTCAAGGTAAGGGTAAAAGCATAGCTTACTTGAATTGAATCTATTGCTAAGTCAAACACTTGGATCACAAGGAGCAACAAGTCATACAAATTGATCAAGATGTGCATGTGTGTGGTATATTTGGTGGAAGTGGTACTCCATTGAGAAGTTTCCCTTCTCTAGCTTCTTTTTTGAGAGGGCATGGCTACTTTCTTTTTCTCACTCTCTCTCTCTTTTAGAACACTAGAGCTTTTTGCTCTTTTATTCTCTCTCATTTTTTTCTATAGCCTATGCCTCTCTTTTGATGTGAGATAGCTAGAGAGGTAACTTTGATTCTCATAGAGCAATAGCAAATGGAATGCATATATGGATGCGTATCCCTAGTGTAGGAATAGCATAAATATGTGGGTGTACGTGATCTTGATCAAAAAGTATGAAAAGTTTCTCTACTCAGATCAACAAAGCTTGAAAAAGCTCAAAACAAGCAAGCTACTTTTATTGTGGCTTATCATGTATGAATGTGTATGCAAGTATTTGGCTCTGGTAGGAATTTATCACCATTGAGGAACTTCTAGCAAGAGAGTTTAGCATTTTGCAAAACAAAACTCCAGGTTATCTTTACCATTCCTCAGATAGGTTCAAAGATTTACTCTAATCATGGCATACAACATATCTCACAAAAGTCTATTCTTGGTTCTAGCATTTGCAACCCACGAAAGCATTCAACTTAAGATGAACTCTAAGTTTATCATGCTCAAAACTTAAGAAGTATAAGGCTGTACAGCAAGCTTTTGCAAAGTATCACAAAGCAACTATTCATTATCTCCAAATAATTTTATCATCATTTTATTGGAGCAGAGTTTCTCTCGAAATAATTTAAAGGCACTCCTCTTTACATTCTATGATCATGGATATTGAAATATAAAGCAAACATGAATGTAAAGAGAGGGTTTAAGATTTTCATACCTGAGCGGGGAGAGATGCCTCCCCCAAGCTTGCCTTTTGCATAGGTTGGAATGCCTTCTGGTGGCTCTTTTAATTCTTTTTTCTTTATTGACTAACTAATACTACTAGAATGCATAAATGACTAGCTAAAACTATAACTACTAGATAACTTATTCAATAGGGATGCTACTGAATTTATTGGAAATTAAATGCAACTAATGAAATGTGGTAAATAAATGCAAGGAATAGAAAACTTACCTTTTTGTCGGGCTTAAGGTCATTCATCCTTGGGCGGAGGTGTTTCCTCTTGTTCTACCTCAGAGGCCTTGTTAGGATTAGGGGATGACGAGTTTGAGGATAGATCTTTCTTTTTATGCCATCTCTTTCTATTCTTCCTCTTCTAGACAGGTTTCTTTTGTTCTTCAATCGGCTTTGGTTTCTTCATCTTGATTCTCTTAGGATGCTTCTTCTTTTCCTGTTTATCATCAAAAAGGGGTTGTCCAAGGGCAAAAGCAAATATTTCTTTTCTTCTAGCAAAGTGGAATTGGATTTGCCCAGAAGCCACATATATGCAAGCATTTGTAGTATTAAGAAAAGGATGACCAAGGATTAAAGGTGTATCCTCGGCGTTGCCCATGTCTAAGATCATAAAATCTGTAGGAACATAAGCACTCCTAACTTTAACTAGTAAATCAGTGCTACTTCCTTGAGATAACAGGTGGATTGATCGGCTAATTGTAAGTAAACTGAGGTTGGAGCTAAGGTAGTGTAGAACAATTTATCATAAGTTGCCTTAGACATTATGTTAACACTAGAGCCTAGATCACACAGAGCATTATGGAAGGTATGAGTTCCAATGGAGCAGATAATCATGGGAGTGCCAGGATCACCTTTCCTAATGGTAAATGGGGAATCTAATAAATAAGAACCCCAAGAATTTAAAGCATAGCCATACTTTGTATTAACAAGGTTGGCTGTTTCCATTGTTCCCTCAAGTTTACTAGGAATTCTATCTTTTTCATAGGATGGGATAGCAGCAGTAATTTGAGCTAATTAGGTTTCTATCATCTTATTAAAACTAAGTTGATTCTTTAAGACAGAAGAAAATCCATCCAATTTAGCATTTATGTTTTCCAACATCTTGTCATGAGCATATAATTTCTCATTAATACTATCAGTCATTCTACTTTGACCATAAACAAGATCTTTCAGGAAAGCATAACTATTATTACTTTGATTATTCAAATGAGAAGAAGAGTAATAATTGTTACCTCCATGGTTGTTGGAGTGCTGATTCCAGCCTTGATGTTGTGGACGGAACCTGTTGTCAGTGTTGACAAAGTTGAGGTCCTCTTGGGTTTCGGGATAGGAATTGCCCGAATGTCTGTAACACCTTAGGTGTTAAGCATGCATTAAGCATTTCAAATCATGCACATGAGCATCATCTTGCATTCATAATCACATGTAATATAAGTGTGACATTGAGTTGAAACATGCGAAACATGACTTCGAAACATAAATGTTGCATGTGCTTGTTTAAATACAATTTTTCCATGATTATGCTTGTTAGGCCATTAAAACATGTTTGGTTATAAGTGCAAATCATTTAGAAATGTTTAGCATAAAATTTGGAGCAAGTTTGGTATTCAAAATTTCCTCAAATTTTGCTTTTAAAAATAATCTAGAAAAATGGAAATTTGATTTAAAATGGACTTTGAATATCCATTTCAAAATCTGTTTGGAATTTCAAAATGTGCCCTAAAGTAATGTTGTAGAGAATTAAATTTTGAACAACTTTTGTTTTGGGGTCAAGTCTTGAAAATGCCATTTTCTACTTCAAAATTTTGAATTTGGGACTGTTAGTAAATTTGGATTTGAAATTATAAAAGGAAAAGCAATTTCTCGTGTTACTGGGCCGGCGCCCCGCTTCCGGCCCACCAGCGTAGGCCGGCCTAGCCCAGCGCTCGCGCCCGCAGGCGCCGTGCACTGGCGTCCCGACCACGCTCAGGCGCTCGACGCCGTGTGGCGGCCGCACGCCGTTGACGTCGGCCGGGTGGCGTCCAGTGGCCCCCGCGGCCCGTGCTCGCCTTCACCCGCGCCTCGGCTCACCTGGCCGTGCCCGCTCACTCCTCCTCTACTCCCTCCTCTCACCCACAGTAGCAGAGCCCGCGCACTCGCTTCCGCCCCCGTGACCGTGCGCGCGCTCGCCGGAGTTGGCCGCTCTGGCCACCACAGCTCACCGCTAGAGCCTCCATCTTCCTCCGAGCACCGTCTTCCCTTCGCGCAGCCCATGCTCGCCTTGGCTCACCATGGTATAGCCCCTATCCTCGGTAATTGCTCACTAGAGATTGGGCCTGCTCACCGGAGAAGAACCGCTCCGTGGGCACCTCCCCTCCACTTCACCTCCCGCCCTCTTTTCTTGCGCACAAGCACCCCACCGTGTCCCTAATGCTCTCGAGCGCCTCCACTCACCCTGCCGTGGCCGGGAACGCCTCACCGTCGACGACCCACGCCGCTGCTCCACCATGCACGGTGGTGGCTGGCTTCCCAAGCTCCTTAGGTCACGCCGCGGGCACCGTTGGGTTCGGGCGAGGGTGGGGATCACACCGGTCATCTTGGCCTGGCCAGAGACCTCATCGTCGGCGAGGTCACGCCGGTCAGCGCCGTCTCTGCTTGGGGCTGGCTGACAGGTGGGGCACCTTTGACCCGAGGGCCCGCCTGTCTGTCTCTCTGTGCTGATCCGGGGTGAAGGAGCGGGTTGCGCGTAGCAGTTTGAGCCGGGTGGATTTTCGGGTTTAAAAGAAAATCTTTTCCAGAAATTGTGAAAATACTTCCAAAAATCATATCTTGAAAAATATTGCTCCAAAAATGATGAAACCAATTTTGGTAGACTTCTTAGGAATCGATCTACAGTATAAAAATTTTGTATGTCAAATTTGTGATACTTTTGTATAGGGTTTTATTTAATTCTTATAATTGCTCTTTTCTTAGAAAATACATAATAAATCATAGGAAGCTCACAAAAATATGATTCCAAGTTTGTTATTCTTCTTATGTGATGCACTTTGTACGAAAAATATATGCCATGCATGTTCTGTAGAAAATTTTTGATGTGTAGTTCAAGTGCCTTTATTGGCTGATTTTTGTTATTTTTGCTAGAGAGAGAAATTTGTATAAAACATGCATATGATAAATTTTGTATAGTGTTTAATTACTGTGTAGATCATGGAAAAAATACTAAATCTATTGTTTGATACTTTTCATAGTACAAAGTATTTTCATGCTCATTTATATGCCATAGCTTGTCATTTTTTGTAGGCTGTTTTACTTATCCAAATCCCATAAAAATTTTATGGTAGGCTGCTTAGAGTAGGACTATGCTACTGTAATTTTCATAGATTTTTCTATGCACTAGAAATATATGTTGCTGTTGTAATGCTAGTTTAAATTGAATATAAAGTAATATTCTTTATCTATAATTAGTTTAATAATGAATCCTTGGTGTATCTTTGAAGCACCAAATCACTTGCTGGTGTTGCTTGACAAGTTAATGTGGTTGTGTTGATAGAGTGTAGTAGCACTCATGTTAGGGCTATATGTTAGTTAGCAGAAAAGACAAGAATTATTAGCAGAAGATAATGCAGTAGATGACGTGCACTAGTGGTAACTATCGTTTGAATGACGTTGACTACCTTGTAGAATACTTTTTCCTTTATGCTATCCAATAAGGTCAATGTGTTCATCTGTATATCATGTCATCATGATCATCGCATCCGATGCACCGTTTGCATACTTACTTATACACTTGCATCATACAGGATCGCAGGAGGAAGCGCTACTAGCAGAGCAAGAGGAACAGATCGGGTTTGACCCATAAGAAGTCCAGGCACAGGAGGTGCCCGAGGTAGACGAGCAAGAAGAAGATCTACCTGAGTGTGTGGACCACCAACCCAGTTCCTTCGAACGAGGCAAGCCCTGGAGCATTCTAAGTCTCCTACTTTATAGAAGCAATTCCTTATATATATGTGAGTTTATATATTATTGCATTAAGTTATAGGAGTTGGGTGAAACCGTTGATGCATTTATTTCTATCCTTGCCTGCTTTATTACCTTCGTACCCTGTTAGGTTTAGGATCGAATACTGATTAGCCCTGCTTAGACCGGTAGCGATCAGTGATTTCCGGTCACCTGCAATTATATGGGGTTACTGGAATGTTTTAGCTATGGAATGGATAAAATCCTGGAAATAACCATGTGTTGATGGATAATTGGAGACTAGACGGAAAAGTTGGAAGCAACCAGACAGGGTTCTGGGGTGCTATTAGTTTTCCGTCTGTGTTGGTTAAGAACCGATTGTTGCTTGTCCCTCTTATCATGTTGAACGCATGCCTCACATTTAGCTGGCTGAATAAAGTACCTTTCGACCGTGAAACTAGTGGCATTATTCAGGCCGGGATCTACATGGGTGCGCCCTATTGGTGCTGTAGGGAGTATGACGGGGACACGAAGAGTGAGCCTAAGGTGCGTCCTGGCTGTCGGGCAGTCCCTGGGTACTGCGGCTCCAGTTTGTCCCGCGACGTTTACCTGAATAGTGTCATTGGTGATTTGTAGCTCACTTTAGCGGGTGAGTGTGGTTTGTGTGAGGAATAAATCACCAGCTGGTTAGGAATCGATTCGAATCGCCATCGCTCCTGGATAGTGAACACTTGACATGAGTTACGGCATCGTAGTAATGATGATGGAACACGGATGGTTATGAGGATAATGTGAAAAGGGCTAAACCTAAAATGGTAACTGGATGTTATTGGTTACTCAAGTGATTGCTATAGCATAGGTGCTTACCTAGCTGAATAGGTTGTAATAAAGATGATACAAAGTACTTAAAATGGTTTATTCATAATATCTCATGCTTTTCACAAATGAGTCAGCTAGTCCACTAAAAGAAAGCCTTGCATACTCCTTGGTGTCACTTTATTTTTAGTTTAAGACGGGTAAGTCTAGCTGAGTACTTTCTCGTACTCAGGGCGTTGTTCCCATTGTTGTTGCAGATGGTCAGATGTACTACGGCTATTGCATCAACTACCTATATCCGGTGATGGGTGACAACTAGGACCAAGGGCAATGGTCACTCCGTATGTCTTACCTAATGCTTTTGTGGAAAGTGACTATCTCCTGGCACTATATCTGAACCAAGTGTGTGTGTGGTTTATGAAACTATTTGCTTCCGCTACTTTATATTGAACTTGGTTTGTAATAACTTCATGTTCTAAACTCCGATGTATTCAATTGTCGTTGCGAACTTTATGTAATATGTGACTATGGCTGCTAAACTTGTACGATCTTGGTTTGTATGTTGGTTGGTTTGAAATCCTTTATGATTTCACGGACTACCGGGTTATACGGGCTTAAGTTTGCTAAATTATCTGCTTCGGCGGGTGATTTTCTTACTTAATTTCATATAATTGGTCAGTTCTGTTACAGCTGGCATCGGAGCAAGGTTTAGCAGATTACTGTTCACATGTGTATTTAAAACAAAACAGTGTTTAAACCTAGGATTTAAAACTTAATAGTGTGTTAGTGGTCATATCCTTTATGCCCAGTTAAGGACTCTAGGTGGCTTATTTAAGTACTGACTTGGGGGTCCTTGCATCATATTTTTACTTTCGTTGCTCATACGGCGTGCTATTGTATGAGTGCCATTCGCTTGAGTGGTAATGTTTGGATCAATTGCCTCTACGCCTCGGTAAGTGGGAGTTGTGAGAGCATGATCGGATACACTGCCGATCTAGGGAAGTGCTTATATGATGCCAAATTATGGACGTGTTATATGCATGTTTATATGAAGGTATCACATGTGTGGGAAATTCCGTCCTGTGGTGACAATGCCGTCAATAGGATGATGGTTTGGGGTAGTTACTACCGTTGTACGCGTATCTGAGGATGCGTGTAGAGCGAGTAGATTACTTTACTACTTTCATGCATGATATTCATAATGTGAGGGTTTGGGCTGAAGTGAATCTTCTACAGGTACATAACAGCGCTATCGTGTAGTACGTATTAGTTACGTATCTATGAGAGACCGTTGTATGCCACCGTCTATACCGCTAGTAATTGTTATTTTTTCAAGTTTGTGAGAACGTACAGAACGTGCATGCATCATGTTGTTGTGCATATCATTCATGGCATTGTTCCTCCCCTTATAAGTTGATTATTCCATTTTGATAAAATTGATAATTTAATATCTGTTCTCACGGGGATAATAAAATTTTGCTACAGATGGCATGCACCAAGCAGATAGCTCGCAAGTCCACTGGAGGTAGAGCTCCCCGCCATCAACTTGCTCCATGAATCCGTCAGTGACACCTTTCTTGGAGAGTTTGGGATGCCTACGCTCTTATGGAGAGTGCTCAGCCATGTAGGCTATCTTGATGGAATGGAGCCCCGCTATTTTTGGACCAATGAGTAGCTGGGTTATGGATTGTTGGTACTGTAGAGGCCGTTGTTCATCCCTGAGGTGACGGTTCTGAGTGGACTGGTTGGCGCTATGAGTCAACTGGCAAGACTGCTGAGGAGGCAGCTCACAGGGTAGCTTTTGGGATCCTGAGGGATATCATGGATCGTTTTTCTCAGGAGTTGGCGCCGGTATGGCTGGAGTCTTTCCAAGGGGCAACCCCTCCACTGACTCATGGCAGCAGACTAAAGGAAGACCTCTAGAGATTAGTGCAGCAGAAGCGTAGAGCAGTGACAACCATGCTATGAGTGCCATGTTCGTGGTGATGAAGACTTTCGATGGAGTAGAAGGTAGCCTAAGACGTGTGTCTGGTGCTCTTGGCTAGGCCCGCGATGACAGACGTCAGCTTCAGAGGGATCACGACGATGAGATTGAGAGGCTCAATGCAGAGATGGCTCAGTTGACCCGTTAGAGGGATCAGGCGACCTAGAGGACTGGAGTCTTTGAGGGAGACGTCCGTGCACTGAGAGAGCAGCTTGAGCATCTGACCACCGCTAACAGGAATACTGAGTGCATGTTGATCCATGTGCTCCACCAGAGGAATGAAGCCTGGTCTGTAGAAGATGTTCTGAGAGCTCGACAGGTTGAGCTAGAGCAGCAGCTGGCCAATGCTGAGGAGTACAACAACAACCTGCACGAGGAGGTTCATCAGCTGCATAACCAGCTCCACCCTTATGTTCCTCCGGGAGCAGCAGAGATGGATCTGGATGAGGATGAGGAGCCCAAAGAGCTAGAAGCACCAGCTGATGAGGATGAAGACGATGGTGACCATGGCGACATCTCTGACTTAGACAGTGACCACGATGAGTAGGCTAGTAGTTGTGCGCTAGCTACTAGGGTTTCTTTTGTGTTGATCTTTTGCATGGTTGGTTTATCTGGCATGTACTCTTGAGTAGAAAGACTAAGACCTTGATGTAATGTTGGAAAACTTGGATATGTTGGTGACGATGTCCGAACGTCGGAAAGTCCAGTGTATGTATGCTGGCGCTTTGGTTGTAATGGACGCGATGTGTTGCGCTTAAGTAATCTAATTAGTGATGTTGTGTTAATTGGAATGACATATTGTGCCTCTGTTTTATTGTATGAATTTATTCTCTCCAGTGAATTCAATACGGCATAATTTTTCATTTGACTACAGTTATTACAACATCGCCTAATAATTACTGTTGCTGAAATATGCAGATACCGAACACTCGCCATACGGTGTATGATGCCATTGAGGCAGGTGGCAGTGCCACTGGGAATGAGACCCGTGATCCACCACCACCTCCTCCTCCATCGTACACCATGAAATAGTTCTTCGCACAGTTCCTTAGAAGTCAGCGAAACATGGAGGGCATGCAGCAAAATATGGAGGCTGCCTTGCGCAATATTGCGGACAACACCCACCGTGGGTTAAACCAAGGCGGACATGAGGCAAACCAGTATAGCAGTTTCAAGGACTTCATGGACACCAGGCCACTGATCTTCAAGAAAGCGGCAGAGCCACTGGATGCCGAAGAATGGATCAACACCATGGAGGATAAGTTCCGTGTACTGAGAATGATGGAGGTATTGAAGATTGAGTATGCAGCTCATCAGCTACAAGGCCCTGCAGGAATGTGGTGGAAGCATCATCGCACCACGTTTACCCCAATGCCCACATTACTTGGAGGGAATCTACTGAGGCTTATCGTGGAGTTTACATTCCACCGGGTCTGACAGAAATGAAGCTTGGAGAATTTCTAGCACTGAATCACGGCACCAAGACTGTGACACAGTATTTACATGCATTCAACAATCTAAGTCGCTATGCCTCTGACATGGTGAATACCGATGCCAAGAAGATCGCGAGTTTCAAGAGAGGTCTGAATCCCAAGATGATGAAACATGTGGGTACTAACACGAGGACTGGTTTCAATGACTTCGTTAGTGACTGCTTGAAGCAAGAAAAGAACAACAATGTGTATGCTGCATCCAAGACACGTAAGAGGGCCTTTGAGTTAGGTCCATCCCAGCCTAGAGCCTCGATGGCCAATTGTTCTGCGTATCGTCTATCGGCTCCTGGTGAAGGTTCAAGCCACCGCAGAGGAAGAATCAGAATGCCCAGCAACCTCAGAGGAACCAGAAGTCATTCAAGATGGCGGTGCCACAGGCCAAGGTAGGACAAGGCAGTTCGTCTGGAGCTACTACGCAAGTAAGAGGGTCGTGCTTCAACTGCAATTAGTCGGGTCACTTTGCGAAGTTTTGTCCTTTTCCCAAGAAGCAGCAGAACCAATATCAAGCCCGTGTGCACCACACCACCATAGATGACATCCTAGAAGGAGAGCCCATGACAGCCGGTATGTTTTCTATCAACAACTATCCTGCAGTCGTTTTGTTTGATTCTGGATCATCACATTCATTTATAAGTCAAACATTTGCAAGGAAATATGAGCAAAAGATAGTTGAATTGGAATGTGCTTATCGGATAAGTTCAGCTAGGGCTGATCTGTTGACTAATCAGATAGTTAGGGGGGTAACCCTGAATATAGTAGACAGATAGTATAAGCTTAATTTGATAGTTATGCCAGGGCTAGTTCTGGATGTAATTATGGGAATGAATTGGATGAATAAGATGGGAGTGGTAATTGATGTTGAAGGAAGAAGTATTTCTCTCAAGGAACCTGTTGGAGAAGGCACATTTCAAGTAGTCTTACCTCAGAGAATAGATCTAGCCAGTACAACCTGTGCAATTCAAACCACTCTTCTAGCCATGATTCCGGTAGTGTGTGAGTTTCCGGACGTGTTTCTAGATGAGTTACCCGGTCTTTCGCCGGATTGAGAAGTTGAGTTCGCCATTGAGTTGATTCCTGGAACACCACCGATCTCAAGAAGGCCTTATCGGATGCCTCCAAATGAATTAGCAGAGTTGAAGAAGCAACTCCAGGATCTGTTGACCAAGGGTTTGATTCATCCAAGTTCATCTAAATGGGGATTTCCCGCACTGTTCATGAAGAAGAAGAAGGATAACTCTTTACGGATGTGCGTGGACTACAGGCCACTGAATGCGGTGATAATTAAAAACAAGTATCCTCTACCTCGGATTGATATCTTGTTTGACCAATTATCAAAAGCCAAGGTATTCTCTAAGATAGATTTGAGATCAGGGTACCATCAGATCAAGATTAGGCCACAAGATATACCTAAGATCGTGTTTTCCACCAGATATGGTTTGTACGAGTATCTTGTCATATCCTTTGGTCTGACAAATGCTCCTGCATACTTTATGTATCAGATAAATTCGGTCTTTATGCCGAAATTGGATAAGTTTGTGATTGTGTTCATTGATGACATCCTAGTATACTCAGAGAACGAGGAAGATCATGCAGAGCATTTAAGAATTGTCTTAACCAGACTCAGAGATCATCAGTTGTATGCTAAGTTTAGTAAGTGTGAGTTTTGGCTGAAGACAGTTCCTTTTCTCGGTCACGTGTTATCAGAAAGTGGAATCTCAGTAGATCCTAGCAAGGTACAAGAGGTTATGGATTGGAAGGCACCAACCACAGTTCATGAGGTTCGAAGTTTTCTTAGATTAGCCGGTTATTATCGTCACTTCATACCTGATTTCTCGAAGATTGCCAAACCAATGACGAGTCTGCTACAGAAGGACCATAAGTTTGCCTGGACAGAGGAGTGCTAGGCAGCTTTCCGTACCTTACGGGAATTGCTAACCACTGCTCCTATTCTGGCGCAGTCGGACATAGAGAAGCCGTTTGATATGTTTTGCGATGCATCCAAGAATGGTTTAGGATGTGTTCTTATGCAAGATGGAAGAGTCATTGCCTATGCCTCACGCCAGTTGAGGAAACATGAAGTTAACTATCCAACTCATGATTTAGAGCTCGCTGCCGTTGTGCATGCTCTAAAGATTTGGAGAAGCACTATAGAGATTTTCTCAATTAGAGATGAAAGAGTGTGATCATGGTGAGGATTTTTTTATAAAGATGCAGGCAACATGGATGTATGCAAGAAACTAAACATGCAGTAGATTTGATATGAAAAAACATAAACTAAATGGAGTGGATGCATGGATTATAGAAAGTAAACATGCAGTGAGATGCAACAATTAAAAAGATAACTACCCATTAATTTTAAAGTCCATGAGCAAGACTATCTCACCTTTATTGATCATACTTACCATGACTCACAAGATGGTTGTGAGTGGTGCAGCTTCTAATTTCGTCACTTGAGATGTGAGTTGAGTTCTTGTAACGACGACCTTTTCTCCAATCTACACATGGTTAGAATAATATATATGTATACACAAACCTGTGAGATGGCATAGTTCCAGTGTTGTTGAATGTTGAATGTTGAGGCACCCTGGGCTCTTCAATGTCTTGTGGAAGCTTGTCGGAAGGTCGAAACGACATCTTTTGTCCTGTCTATTCCACACTCAACAGAACAAGGGTAATCCTACTAAAGCTAGTGATACACTAACTTAGTAGACATCAAGATCATTATCAAAATCTTTACGCCAATTGCTTCCTCGGCAACGGCGCCAAAAATGTTTGTTGGTATAAATTAAGTGCAACTAAAATATGAAGGATTCTGCAAGCGCACAGAATATACCATTGTAGCATTTTACCGGGAACATGTATCGTTATTTATATTTTACCATAGGGAAGCAAGGGTTAAAGAATCCGATAATTTACCATCATGTATCTACTAACTTAGTAAACCAACTAGACTATAGCAGGGGTAAATGATACATGAATGATAGGGTTTATGCAATATGACACACATGGGATAGGTCATTAAAGATACGCAACTAATTAACTTGGGAGGTCAACGGGTGAGGTAGATTCCTATGATAATCTTATCACATGGTAAAGGTATACCCAACTAATCTAAGACTTATCATACTCTTGTGCACTTCGGGACACCACTAGACAGAAGAAAGTACCACAAAGGATACCTCTACTGACATGACTATGGTCCTACAATTTAAGAATCTGCTCGATTCGATATGGATGGGGCTGTCACCTCCCGTAACTACCATACAACCAGGGAATAGGGTGTACTCATAGGCAGAGCATCGTGTAAACACCACGCTTACATGAGGCTCGGCTACTTAGCCCAACCGGTAAAGCCTAGACTAAGCACTCTATGAACTAGCAAACAAAAGCAATGATAAACTCAACTAGAAAGATATATTCAAAGTAAGCATATGCATGTAAATAAGAGAATAAGTATAAGTCTTATAGAATGTTGAAGTGAAGATACAAGGCTTTACCAAGCCTCCATGACTAGATCTGGAACCTTGAGCAAGATCCCAACTCGACCCTCTCTCCCAAGATACTAATCTACTATATTGGAGAAGCTAGACCTAACCCCTAGAGAGGTCATCCTTTCATGGGACACCTCTCACCTGATCCCAGCTAGGAAATAATGAATTAGGGTTTAAGGGATGCCTCCTCCAGGGGCTAGGGGCCTTGCTTGTATAGCCCTCTAGGAAGCACCACAGCCCTCGGATCAAACCAACCTTGATCTACGATTATTATTCATCCTCAAAGGCGGTGGAGGCAGGATCCACGAGCTCGTGCCTGATTGGCTGAGCCACTGGGGCGAGCGCCCAAGGAGGGGGGCGGGCACCCTACTTCCAGGCCCATTTCGCCTCTGGTTTGTTTCTAGAGTCTTCTCGTATCTTCTAGATTACAGAAAAGTTATGCATGGCCCTGTTGTCTCTATATAAACCTTACATGTGGGCCTTCCTTGGTTCTTTTCAGCTGACACCCTGCAGAAACAGACATTCACCAAAACTCATGGAATTATGTCAGTAAACCCTCTATATCTAAGTGGTAATTATTGTTTAGTCCTTTTCATGCTATGTTGACGGTTAAAAAATGATACTTATCTACCGTCAACAGTCACCTTGTCTGGCGCGGCCCATGTGGAGCCATGAGGGTATACGGGTCTATACCCCCACACCTCCTTAGCCCTGTTGTGATTATTACGGACAAGAATCTTTATTTCCTCAACAACCCTTGAGAGTTTTTGCTTATCCCCACGGAGCGCTGGTCAAAGCAATAACAAGAGATCGTGCAAAGTCAGAACAGAATTATAGAAATGAAGAAGCAAAGAAAACAAAAAGAACTCAGAGTACCTTCACACTCCTTCTTGAGACCTTCACATTTCCCAGAGGACTCCTGCAAGGCGGCCATGGCTTCATCCCTCCTCTGCTCCGCCTCAATGATTTGCGCGTGAAGAACCCTCTCAGAATTCTGACGCCCTTGGCGCTCAGAATCTAGCTCCACCTCCTTACTAGCCAACTGCGCCTTCAGCTGGCTCGATTCAAAGGACAGTTTGTTCTCAATCTCACCCGAGCCAAAAAAAAGCTAGAGTGATCCTGAGAGAAAGACTACTCCCACAGAAAAAGGAAGGAATTGAGAAAAGAGAGTAAAACAAGCCAAAAAGCCAAAAACCAGAAAGAAGAATATGCCTACCTGAAGCTGCTCTCCAAAGGAAGCCACGCTAGCTATAAGCCTTCCCCAAGACGCGGTCAACTCGGAGAGACGGTGGGTGGCATCAAATTGCCGCACCACATCCTCCTCCAGACGAAGACTACTAGAAGCATGACCAGCAGCAGAAGAAGTCAGCTGAGCCGAGGAGACCACCACCAGAGCTGAAGCCGCAGCAATAGAAATCCCGGCTACCTCCATAGCCAGATCCACCGCCACGGTTATGGTCACCTCTAGAGTGGGTGACTCCATGGTAGCATGATCATCAGGGGCCACCGTCTCCCCCACAGCCGCCTCGCTGACCATGCCTTCCGAGTCCTGAGACTCAGTATGCATGGCCGCACTAGCGGACTGAGAAGAAGCCGACCGAGGGTTAGGGGAAGGCAAAGGTGAGGACCTGCAAGATGATGGATAACCCCGATGATAAGAAGATGAACCAGAAAAAGGGAAAACAGAGACAAACAAAGCTAGCCAGAATCCACTCACCTAGTTGTCCTTCTCTTCATACTAATACCCCCAGTCCAAACTGAAGACTTCGGCAGAGGCATGGTGGCAGCAAAAATATCATCACCACCCTGCACTAGGGATGGTGTGATTGACACCTGAGCCCCAGAAGAACTCAGGCCCGACACCCGCTTACTGCAAAGGACAAAGACAAGTCAAAAGAAGTGCCCAAGAATAATAGCAACAAAACAAAAAATACAACAACAACTCACCGACGTGTGTCGAGGGCCGCATCATCATCCTCATCCTCCTCGCCCTCGAGCAACTCAACCACAGTACCATCTGAGAACAGAGAAAGTACCCGACTAAGGACACGAACAAACAACAAAGAAGACAAAAAATATTGAAATGCTCACCTAGGAGCATGCTACCTACAACTTGAGTACCTGGACGAGTACTCGATTGACGAGGCTTCTTGGTAACAGACACACCGGCGGAAGCGTCGTCTGCTCGTGTCCTCTTGCTGACACTACGAGGAGCTCGAGGAACTAGACAAGGGACATACTCAACGTATGGGATGATTTCTGCGATGGTAGCACCAGGAAGGATGGTGGTGGCTTGAGACTTACTGGTTGAAGACGCTCCAGCAAGGTTCTCCACAACTTTCACCCTAGTAGGGTTGTCATCAGCGGGGATCGAATCGACAAAATTCTGACCCAAATCCTGCAGATAACCAACAACAACAAGAGAATTAAGAGAAATGAAGAGAAAAAGTACCAGCAATAAAGGAAATATAAAGAAAAGTACTCGCGGAAGTAAAACAACTCACAGCAGGAGGCAGGTTGTCGGCACGGTACTTAGGGACTGTGCGGGACGACGCTCACTCCCTTCAGAATTTTCTTGAGGTGCTCCAGCACCTCTTCTTCGGTTAACTCCAGAGCTGGGACCATACGAGAAGGGTCCTCGGCCCCAGAGTACTCAAAGCCATAGTTCTCCCTCGCCTTTAGAGGTTGAACTTGCCAACGCAAATAACTGGCGACGATTCCGAAGCCATTCAAGCCTTGCTGCTTCAGAACCCGAATTCTATCAAGCAATGGCTGGATCTTCTTAAGCTTTTCACTCGACAGAGGGTTCCTCTCCCAGCGATCATTGACCGAGGGACCAAAATCAGTATGAACAGCAAGAGTGGGGAGCATGTTTCCGGCGTAAAACAACTCGGAACGCCACTCCTTCACAGAATCAACCAGGTCATAGTCAAAAAAGAGATTCTTTTTGCCCTGCCGAAATTGAATCCCACAACCACCTAGAGGAGAAATATTATCACTCCGGGGGTGTGGTTTCAGACGAAAGAAATAACAGAACAAGGAGATGGAAGGGGGATTCCAAGGAAGGTTTCGCAGAGATGGGCAAATATAGACAAGTGAAGGACACCATTCGGAGTCAAGTGATTTAAGCAAACCCCAAAATATTGGAGAAATCAATGGAGAAAAGCAGATGCTGGGAGGCAAAGGCCAGCACAGATGAAGGAGACAAACAAAACAATTTTGCTAGGATTAAGAGCGAGAACCTGATGCTAACCTAGAGTTTTCCAATCCGCAAAGCCTTGCTCCTAGACTAGGCCGTCACCAACCAACTCTCGCAGCTGCTCTTTCATCGTGGATGGAGATGGCCAGATCTTCTCTGAGGCCCTCATGGCGACAAAATCTTGATTCTCGATGAACGAGAGTGATGCCTCCTCGTCCACCAAGACTTCCTTCGACTTGCTTGATGACTTCTTCTTGCCAATACAATGGCAAGGATCTAAGGTTAGAGGGAAAACCTTGACGGCGGCGGTGACAATGGCGGCGACGAAGCTCTAGATATTAGGGTTTTTGCAAAGGCTAAATGCCAAAAGACAAAAGCAAGGTAAGAAAGAAGAAGAAGGAGGGCCCTTAAATAGATTTACAATGGTAAAAACGTGGCCCACTAGGCCCGCTTAATGCGGCATGGCAAAGCAGTGGTCCGTTCCTTGCCATAACTGACATGGCCAAAATGATGGACGACCCAACTTTTCACAACGGTACAGTGCAACGGGTAGATTTCAGACTTATTCGTTCACACTAGGCCGTTGCCGAATTATTGTAGATCGCACAACTCAAAAAGAACTCGACATTCACAAGAATCATAGAAGACATTACAAAACGCTACCAGAGAACCCGAATATTCTAGAAATAAACCGGATGATACTCAAAAGCTCTCAAACAACACAAAAGGAGACAGCAACTGGGAAAGAAAGATTTTTTATTACAAATATCGTCAAAGGACATAAAGTTACAGATCTTACAAGACCCAATGAAATCGACACTACGACGAGCAAGGTAGCAACAAGGAGCTTAGGCAGAACATGGCTCTGGAAACAACTACGTGCTCCTAGTTACAACACGACAGAAGACACCCAACTAGGAAACACTGTTTTCTTCAAAGGAAGGACGCAGTGCATCCAAGACAGATATCAGTAGCACAGCGGGGCAACACGAATTAGGTGAGGCTCGCAAGCATCAGTCTACCCAAGCCCGATGTGATCCTAGATCAGATGCTGATCTGCACCGGACAGTCGCAAGGCAGTGTGGAAGGAACAACCCAAAACTACTGGATGATGGAACGCATCCCACATCACAAGACTTCTTCCACCTGCCACCACGTACAACCTGGTATAATGCAGCTGCGAGATTAGTCTACCTCTAATCTCGATCTCAAGACTTCTTCCATCTGCTACAAGACTTATAAGATTCACAACTCACGCCCGGGGGCTGCTCTACTTCACAAATTATCATACTCATGACTACAGGAACTTCAGACTATACAACACGACACTCGATGAATCGAAGCAGCACACCAGGAGGGTATTTATAGGCCAAAGAGCAGTGCACATAGACTGGGAGCACCAACAGAACAAGCCTGACAAAGGTCTCGGTGAAAAGATAGAAAGCAGTAAGAGAAGACACGTGCGTGAAGGAACAGTACTCAAGGACAAGCATATTCAAAAGAATATACCAACACTGTATACCTTGTGACTACAGAGAATTCAATTTAACCACCAACATCAGACATAAAGCTAGCCACCTAAGAAGTCGATAAAGGACCCTCTATCCGAGTTCTTAATGATCGAAAAGAACCTAGAAAGATGCTCGGGGGCTGCAGGGTACATATCCTCAAAAGAGATTTTTAGTTTTTTCAACAATTAAGATTCAAGGCCCTCTAACTTTTTGTTCCAAATAGCAAGAGGCTCGGGGGCTACACTCAGTGAGTGTCACTTGCACGTCACTCATGAGACTATTTCAAGGTATGACCACTTCAAGGCTTCACGTCAAAAGAACCTAGACCAAGCTTGATTCACCAGGCAAAGCCGGGGAAATAAGGAGGCCTTCGAGTTCAACCGTGAAATGCTCAGGGGCTTGTCGATGCGGGACTCGCGGGGTTCCCTAGTGATGTGACTATAGGCCATGGGCCCTGGCCTGGCCCATGGGTAGAAGCGAGAAAAGGTGCAACATCTGCTACACCAACTCCGAGTAGAATAGGCCAGACTAGCCGGATTCCTATGGAAAGTACCTTCTGTATTTAGTTCAGGACACCTTCTTTGGATCTGACTAGGATTATAGTTGCACTGCAGCCTTCTCTACCGATATAAAGAGAGGCTATGGGCACCCCTGTAAGAAGACACAACATAACACAATCAATCTAACGCAAAGGCTAACGCCGACTGGACATAAGGTTATTACTCGATCACGATCGAGGGCTTGAACCGGTATAAATCGATTGTCTCTACGTTCACCGTCGAGTTCTAGCACGTGCCGAAGCCCGAACAATTGCCCCGGGTACCCCCATGGCAGGCTATTGGTGGTCAAACACCGACACATGTGAACAATAAAACCATCTACTTTATGTTACTACTTGTTCACATGAGGAGCTAAAATTGGCTCATGAGGAAGCTCAAGTTGATAAAGGAAGAAGAGAGGCTCAAGCATGTCAAGTGCTTCAAATGCCGCAATTGGGGTCATCTCACCTCAATGTGCCCAACCAAGCAAGTGGTGAAGCAACAAGAAGAGCCTCAACCAAAGTCACAAGTTGAGCAAGAAGAGAAGCCCCAAGTGCAAAACAAGACCAACCATGAAGATGGTGGTGATTTGGGGATAAAGAAGAAGAAGAAGGCAAGAAGGGGTGGTAGAGCAAGGCATCCAATGCTTATTCAAGATGCCAAGATGATGAGCAAGAATCAAATTGAGAAGAGAGATTTAGCTCACATCAAGTGCTTCAAGTGTGGAGATATAGGGCACTTTGCCTCGAAGTGTCCTACCAAGCTTGAGAAGAAGGCTCAAGCAATTCATGAGAGGCAAGGCAATGGGAAGTAATACAAGAGCAAGGAAGAGAAGGCTCTAACCAAGAGAAATTGCTACTCATGCCGGAAAAGGGGACACATGGCCAATTCATGTCCCCTAGGTAATAATCCTAAGCCTATTTCAATTGATGATAATAGTGTGCTTAGAAAGGATGGCAATGCTACCTCATTGGTTGCAATTGCAAAACATCTCACTACTCATACTAAGGCTATGCCTAAGTATGTTGCACCTAACTTGAGAGGACCCAAACTAGTTTGGGTACCATCAAAAAGTGGATGATTGATTGTAGGTACCATTGGCATTGGAGGCTTGATTCAATTGGTTTCATATTATTCATCATGAGTTGAGTCAAGTTATGAAGCTTATTGCATATTCCATCCCAATGCCAAGTCAAAACAAGTGAAGTCCAAGTGCAACAACATTCAAGTGCAATATTCATGTTGTGGATGATTCATTGGATATATTTGATGGCTTGCAAATATATGAGTTGAAGCTTTGAAAGCTCTAGTTTGGTTTTGGTGAATTGATGAAACCCTAGGTGCTAACCTACTTGCTCTAGTGATCATGAGATTAGCTGGCACATTCCAAGTGATGGAGCATATGAAGGTCATGATGATGGTGATGGCATGGTGATGATCAAGAGCTCGGACTTAGAAAAGAAGAAAGAGAAAAACAAAATGGGCTCAAGGCAAAGGTGAAATCTATAGGGCCATTTTGTTTTGATGATCAAGACATCTAGTGGGTGTGATCACATTTAGGATAGATAGCCATACTATTAAGAGGGGTGAAACTCGTTGTGACATGTGGTTATCAAAGTGCCACTAGATGTTCTAACTCATTGCATATGCATTTAGATCTAGTGAAGAGCTAACACCCTTGAAAATGATTGTGAAAATATACTAACACATGTGCACAAGGTGATACACTTGGTGGTTGGCACATTTGAGTAAGGGTGATGAAGTTGGAGATCAAAAGGAGGTGTTTTTGATCGACTGAATGCTAGTCACGAAATGACCAGACTCGATGGTGGTGCATCCGGTCAATTTTAAAGGAGTTGGCGCGCTCGGGCTATGTCTGGAAATCGACCAGACGTAGCATAGTGTTTGTGACCAGACGTGCAGGGCCTGCGTCTGGTCACAGGTGATGTACGCTGACGTCAGGCGCGAAACTTGGCGCGTAGAGGAGAAGAAGGGATCGGACGCTGGCCTACGTTCAGTCGAGTGCATCTGACGCGTCCGATCGCGGTTTGGGCGCTGTAGAACCTCTCTGGAAGTGACCTGATGCGCAGTGGCTAGAGTGGAGCATCACGTCCAGTCTGCATCTGGTGGCTTAGGCGTGTGCAGGCTGACTGTGCACCGGCACGTCCGGTCTTGTTGGTCGCTGCGTCCGGTCGTTACTTAACCACGCTGGGAAGGCTAGTGACCGTTGGGATCACACGTCCGAGGTTGAATCATGATGACATGTGGACGACATCAGGGGATCGAACGCTAGCTGGGCTGCATCCGGTCAGCGCGAGTTGGGCTGCCTGTTGAGCCCAATGGCTCTATTTCGAGGGAGCCTCTATAAAAGGTGTTTGGCCAGCTCAAGCTCACTCTCTTGGCCATTTGCATTGATATAGTAACCTTGTGAGCTTAGCCAAAGCCCTCCCACTCATCTCCATCATTGATTCATCATTTTTGTCAGATTGGGAGTGAATCCAAGTGCATTGCTTGAGTGATTGCATCCAGAGGCACTTGGTGATTATGTTTCGCTGCGGGTTTTACTTGTTACTCTTGGTGGTTGCCGCCACCTAGACAGCTTGGTGCAGCGAGGATCGTCGAGCAGAGGAAGGTACTTGTCTCCAGCTCTGATCGTAGTGGTTGTGAGAGGTTCTTGACCTTTCCCTGGTGGAGAGCCAAAAGGTACTCTAGTGGATTACTCATGGCTTGTGTGATCCTCATCTTGTGTTAGTTGTGCGGCACCCGATTGTGGGTTAGGCATGTGATGCCTATTAGCACGTGAAATTCCAAGTGAGTGAATCGCCACAATGGGGACTAGCTTGCCGGCAAGCAAGTGAACCTCGGTGAAAAATCATTGTGTCATCTCTTGCCACCGGAATTCTATTGTGATTGATTGACTTCATCTTGTGATTGGCTCATTCCTCGACACGGTGGTATAACTCACTATCCATCTCGTGTATTTACATTCTTAGTGTAGCTAAGCTCTTTAGTGTAATTAGTTTTAAAAGCTAGCTTGTGTCAGGTCAAGTGGTTAGTGAGACTCTTTAGTTAGTCTTTGAGAGCTCATTAACTTAGTGTAGTGACATAGCCTTTGTGTGCTTAGAGACTATAGAAACTAGAATTGTGGTAGGTGGCTTGCATTTTAGTAGGCTAGCGCAACATTCGTTTCGCCTCATATTTGTCCAACCGCTTTTCTTAGTGTTGTTGTAGAAATTTTTATAGGCTATTCACCTCTCTCTAGCCATTAGGACCTTTTAAGCTTGCTAGTTGAAAGATCATGAGCTACCAAGGTATATCTCTAGTTGATCTAATTCATTTGGGTGCATATGAGTTGATTGAATTGGATATATATGCATATTGCTATGAGATGATTGAATGGATTAATTGCTTAGTGATCAAATTTGAGTTGGTTTGAATGGATAAGTTTACAAGATAAATTTTAGTAAGTGGATTGAATAGATTTATGTCTTGTGAAAGTATTCAAACAAGTTGATTTCAAGTTTGGTTCAATTTGAAGAAGAATAGCTCAATGTGTTGATATCTGTCCTATATTGAAAATCGGAGCTAGCTGAGTTCAAGTCTAAGTTTCAGTGATCAAATCTAGTAGGATTGACTTGAAATTTGGTATGCACGCTCTATACTTATAGTATTAGTTTCTGTACAAATTTCATGAGAATTGGATAAGAAATGCTTCGGTTTTGGAGTGGAACTTGTCAGCTATAGTGCAGCAGTTTTCAGCATGTAGCAGTGTGGAAAGATGTGAAATCTGGTAGCAATTGAGAAGTCAAATGGAGTTCAAATAATTTTTTCTTGGAAGAAGACTTATTAAAGCACATCTCCACCAAATTTCATAGTTATTGGAGCTGTAGATTGAGAGATCAATTCATATCTTTGAAGAGTAGAGAATCTGCCAGAAAAGTGACAATTATTGGATTAATCAAGAGTCACTTTGATTGAAAGGTCCTCAAGTTGAAAACATGATTATAAGTAGTTGAGGTACCTAAGTTTGGTTTTGGATTGACCTAGAAGCATGACAAGCAAAGGGTGCAAGGTCATTTGATTGTGGAAGTGTACTTGGCACACATTTGATACTCTAATTGGAGATCAAGATCAAACTCAAGATGAAAATGAAGTTTAAGTGCTATTGACTATTGAAGATCATTTGATAGGAAGAAAAGGACTTAAACAAGTAGAAAGAAAAAGACTTAAAGAAGAATTCAAGGTCATTCATCAAGATAAGTCCATCATATGGATCAATCAAACAAAGTGTGTCAAGAATGGTTCTTTGGAGAGAGGTCACTTCTCCCCGTGGGGGCTTGCCACCTTTTGTAAGTAAACCAAGCATGGGGCTTGGAAGGCTAAAATGAAAGTGGTTATCTAAGGGACATTTGAGATGCTTAGTTGAAGAAATCAAAAGGGTTGATCTAAAGAGCAAGCAACACCCAAAAGAAAGCTAGTCATGAAAATTTCAAGTGGTATTCTCACATATAGCGCTCTCAAGCAAGCAATGGTTAAATGAAGATGCAAGCCTACCACAACAGGAAATAGTGCACTTGATCATAAGTGGTATTCATTTCATATGGGTGAAGAATGGGTTTCATTATTGATGATTGGTCTTCACCAAGCTTATAATTGGACTTCACATTGTTATTGGAGAAACGAATTGGAATCTATGTGACTATCCTCTTCTCCAACATAGCAAAGGTATCACTGTAATGTGCATGATCATTTCATCCCTTACTAGTATGCGGATAGTGCATATAGTACATGCTTATTAGGATCATGCATTACAAATAAAAAGTTTTAAATTCATAGCCTACCACTATTACTTGAATGGTTATTTGATCTCGTGGTAGTATGAGTTTGTTCATGAGCTAGTGAGACCAAGTATTTGATTTATTTTGGATTGCCAACAAGTAACAAGTACAACCTCGATAAGATAACCGCTTAGTACATGTGAAGAAGCTTAGAGAAGGTTCAAACCGGACTTGGAAACTTAGGCAAATCAATCTAGTTCAAGTCAATATTAGAAGCTCATGAATGAAGATGATAATAGTTCAAGAACAAGATAACAATGCAAATGGATATCTAGTTTGTTTCAAGTGGTATCTAGGCTCAATTGATTCTTCAAGTGGTATATACAAGTGGTGTACAAGTCAACTTATAAGTGGTATCCTACAAGTGGTACTCATGAAGATAGCAAGTGTTCAAGAAATGATTATGATTGACAAATCCTACAAGTGATTCCATGATAATTCCTACAAGTAGCATATCTAGATTATCACTTTGTTACAAGTAGTATTCATACAAGTGGTATCTAGCACATCAAATGGTGGTTCCATAAGTGATCCTCAACTTTAAGTGATCATAAAGTGAAGCAAGTTCCCTCACACACAAGAGCTCAAGCTTATCAAATTGATGACCCATGCTATGACATAGGGGGAGGTGCCCCACCGATTGGTATCAAGGTCAAAGATCCTATATATGGTATCTCAAGAGCTATACAAGTGGCGTCATTCCAACATATATGATGGTGTCCATAAAAAATGCAAGATTCAAGTGTCAACCATCTATCCCAATGTAATCCTTTGTATCAAAGAAGCACACCTTTTATGAAAATTGATGACAAAGGAGGAGAGATTGGTACAAAGATATGAAATAGCTTTGGAGAGAAGTCATTTGGACACGAACATGGATAAAGAGGGAATAACATTGAAGAATGGAGAAGGATCAAAATTCTTGGACAAAGAGAAGCACACAAGTAGGGGGAACAAGCTCATGAACTTTGATTGGTTGCATTTGATTTGTGCATATTCATGTGCTTGCTTGCATTACATGTTTTTTATGCATACTTGTGTGTTGTGTGCTAGTGATAGAATTTGAATGATTATTTGAAAACTAGCATGTATAGGATGATAGCTAGAGTCCTAGTATGTTTTCAAGTAATACTAGTACCTTGCTTCTAATATTGATCTCACGGGGTATCTAGTGTTTTTGTTTCCAAGTGGTATCTAGCTAACCATGGTGCTAAGGATGAACTTAAAGGTGTAACTCCGATAGGTATCACGCTTCAAAGGTTTATTCTATACACCTTAGCATCATTTGGTAGTAATTACTCTTCCACAACTCCAATCTATGCATATGTGCAAGCTTCAAACCAAACACTCTAGCACATATGTAGGGGGAGCCAATACTACCAATTCGGGTTTGCGGTACTTATCCAAAATCATTTACACATGGTAAAATTGCTTGGGCAGGCAACATGAATCCAAAAGTGCTTAATTTCCATTTCTTTGTAGAGTTGTCATCAATTACCAAAAAAGAGAAGATTGAAAGGCCCCTATTTGGTTTTGGTAATTGAGTGACAACCTAGGTGGACGAATGTGTTTAAATGTGAGGTACATAGGTGATTAGTCCATAGGTACACTTGTGTGAGCAACTCATGCCATGATGGTGAAGATGGCTTGGATTTGTTGCAAGGCTCACACATATGATGAAGGAGCTCATTGCATATGAGACATGACATGGAGTCATGTGACTAACGTGGAGAAGGTCAAGACAAGACTTGGCTTGATGGACCGGTTGCAAGCGTGAAGGGCAAGTTGGAGGCTTTGGAGTGATAGACCGCGTGGCGGTGAAGCTTGAGCAAGACTTGGCACCGATAGATGAAGGCAACGGTGAAAAGCAAGTGAGGTCAAGATCGATGAACCAACAAGGTCACATGATGATATGAAGTGGATCATATCATTTATGATAGGTTGGTGCATGTGTTACATCAACACCAAAGGAGATGGAATGGAATGCGCAAGGAAAATGTATATTTGTAGGGCATTTCATTTCACCAGTCATAGGTGTGTCGAAAAGTTTATGACCGGGTTTAGGATAGATGGCCGTACTATCAAGAGGGGCAAACTTGTTTGCATATCGGTCATCTAGTGCCACCCGAGTGATCTAACTTTGCATTGTTGCTAGGATCAAGTGGCGTGGTGAAAAGAGTGAAAATCCTTTGGAAAAATGTTTGTGAAAAGCTAACACACGTGCACAAGGTGGTGTATCACTTGGTGGTGTTGGCACATTTTATAATGGAGGAGAGCACACATTCATTGCAAAGAGAGAGAAGGAGCCTTGTGTGCGCTCGGCTTCTCTTTCATTGCATGCACTTTGAGAAGGGTAAAAATAGACAAGCATTGCATGCACTCTAAGCCAAAGAGAGGGAGTGTGTGGCTGCATGCTTTTGTTGACCAAGTGAACGGAGGCATCGCGTGAAGTGAAAGAAACAAGTAGTCATGGTGATTGGACGCTGGGTCTCGGACGTGTCCGGTCAAGTGACCCGAGGCGAAGGCAGCTGGCTGTATGCGACCAGATGTGTGCCTAACACTGTTCATGGGATGGCACAGAGCGTGCAGTGGTGAGCAAATGCGGTGGTGCGTCCGGTCATGGTGACCGGACGCGTCCGATCGTGTCTGGGAGCTCTTGGTGTGGTTTTGGACCACGACCGGATGCTGTGGCATGCGAGTCCGATCATGACTTGCATGCGCGTCTGATCATGTGTGTGAGCGCGCCAATGGCTATTTTTAAATAGTCATGACATGTGGCGGCGTCGGAACGACCGAACACATGCGACCGGACACGTCCGGTCTCTATGCATGTGCATCCGGTCGATGCACAAAAAAAGTGTAACGACTAGTTTTGGCCTTTAGGGTATAAATAGAAGGGGGCCTTGGCCATGGCTGAGGTTGAGCACCTTGGGGGACTTAGTGTCCATGCTTGAGAGTGCTTGGAAGCCTTCAAACTCACTTGTGCTTGCTAGATTGCAAATCGATAGCTAGTGAGTGATTTTAGTGCGTTGCATTGAGAGATTGCATCGAGTGGCACTAGGTGTTCATGTTGCAAGTTGGTGTTGCTTGTTACTCATGGAGGTTGCCACCTCCTAGACGGCTTGGTAGCTTGTGGCTTCGTCAAAGCACGCAAGAAGATTGTGCGGTGCTCCGGAGAAGGATTATGAGGGGGTATTGTGCTCGCCCCGCAAGGATCGCGAAGAGCAACTCTAGTAGAGCATGTCATTGAGCTACCCTCACTTTTGGGGTAGGTTCTTGCGGTGCCCAACGTGTGAGCTTGGCGGGTGATGCCAATTAGCCGCCGAACCACCAAGTGAGCGGTCGATACAACGGGGACTAGCTTGGTGGCAACCAAGTGAACCTCGGGATAAAAATCACCGTGTCATCATCTTCCTGTTGGTTTGCAATCCCCATACATAAGCTTGTATTTATTTTCATATATATTGTGCTTGTGTAGTTGCTCTTGCAATTAGTTAGCTTTTGTAGCTTGCTAGTTACCTTCTTGCTTATGTAGCATAGAAGTAGCTCCTTTGCGTAACTAATTTGGCTTGAGTAGCCTTGTTAGTTACATTGCTTAGTTTGTGTAGCTAAGTAATTTGAGCTCTCTAATTTGGCTTGTGTAGCCTTGTTATTGAGCGTTGCTAGTGAGCTTAGGAGCTTTGTACTTTTGCTTACTAGATTGTGTAGGAGCTCCCCCGGTTGCTTGAGTACTAGTTGCATAGGTTTGTGTGACCTAACTTATTACGTTGATTAGGTGAGCTCTAGCTAGTCCAGCACCTTTGTTGCTTAATTAGGATCTTTATAAGGTGATTGTGAACTTAGATAGACGGGTGTAGTCTTGGCTACACCGAGAGTTATAATTTCTCATTTGTTTCGGTTAGCCGGCGCGATTAATTTTAAAAAGGACTATTCACCCCCCTCTAGTTCTCCATCTCGACCCTACATTCTCCCATTGTGTCCTCTCCCCTCCCGGCCCCTAACCTTCTGTGGCTCTGGCTCATGTGCCCGTTTGGTTTCCTAGCTGCAAGATAAAAAGCTAGACTCGCTTCAACATTCGTCTCCTTTTGGTCCCATGCACAAACACATCCACTGCTTTCGTTGTGGCCAATTCTTCCCGTCCTGGTCCTGCAAGCACAGGAATAGGGAGAGCAAGCCTCCGAAGCCGGGTCGTCTTTGTGTTCACCTGCTCGGGTGAAGGGTAGCCATCTGGGGAGCGACTACACAACTGCTCGATCATTCGACAAACCTCATCTTCTTCCCGATGTTCGTGGCGGCGGCAGGAGATCGGCACTGCAACCTCTCTCCACTGCTTCAAGCAGGACGACTACTTCAACAGACGCTATGTCGACTAGCGCAACCGGCTCTGGTGTCGCTAGGTATGTACTAATTCATCCCCTAACCATGATTATTAGCATCATCTGCATGTTCGTGTCACTTAGATCACACGTGCACATATATGAGGCCACAAACTTGTTCTTAATCTTTTTCTAGATTAAATTAATACTGAAATTGCACATATCTGAGGCCACAAACTTGTATTATTTTATTTGCCTATTTAGTATATTTCATTTTTTATTAGGCTTCGAGGATTTGATCATTTTATAATAAAATAATTCAAAGCTAATATACAATTTTGCATTGGTAACCCTAATCTATCAGGCATTGTTCAGTAGGACTCGTTAGTGGACATGCATGTTAATTTTAGTTTTTTAGGGATGCAAGTTACTTTTAGCGTACCGGGCTCCATCGGAAGGATATAGCCTGGCGTGTAGAAATAGAGATTTTTTTTTGGCGCCCCGACCCCACACCCACGCACGGAATTCCCTCCTTTAATTTTCGCATAAGCCTGCCAAAACACCCATGTTGGTAGATTGGATCCAATAATCATGGCACAAAACCCCCACCACGGCTTTCCCGTGATCATTTTCCTAAAACCGAGAGTGGGGGGTGGGTGTCGTATCCCTTTCACGCCCAGCGCTTGATAGACACGACCATGACGGCGGCTGCCTTCTCCGACGCTGTACGCAAGCGCGGCGTGATGCCACCTCCTTCGTCCGCGCCTCCATCTTCCGCGCTTGATCATCCACCGTCGTCTGCTTCACAAGAGAGGCGCCATCCTCCTAATGAAGCCGTCGTCCAAGAACAAGATGACAGGCACGACGCTGATGGCTCTGGGAGAATACTACGTTTTCTCTACACCAGGTACATACAATGACATTTATATTTCCTTTTTGGATGTTGCTAGAATCGATGATTAGTTATTACCTATCTTAATATTCCTGGTTCGTAAAGATTCCATGTGAGTGGTGAGTGGTGAGTGGTTAGTACATATATACCAGTCAATCAGTTTTTAACTTCTCAAATGAGTGTACCTATACCTGCAAATCTGAATGCAGCCAGTACGTTCAGGAAGATGTTAGGCACCACGCCAAATCTGCACATTTGTTGTGCCCACCACTTGCACACCTGAAAGTTCAGAAGTTACAGATTGAATAAAAATCCCAATCAACACCATTCATCTATGATCTGTAAACAATATGCCATGACCTAGGATAGTCATTTAATCATTGGGTCATCTAATTGCACACATCCATCTTGACTTTAAAAGAAAATTCACAGCCATAAATAGATCCACATATACATGGTTAAATTTGTAGTTAGATAGTTTCAAAGAAGCCAACGCAGCACTGGAAAGGAAAATTAATTTGCTGCATATACACAGACAAGGTGGGGGAGGGAGATGATGGGGAGAAGCTTACAAGACTTCCTCTATGTTTGCCTTGCCGGTCACCAACCAATTTCCGCTAACCACCATGGTAGCACACTAGTGCATTCGAGCAGATTGTAGAAATGCCATCTTCAGAAGTACATTAGCTATATTCTCCAGTTAGCAGTGCACCCTCCTGAACGGTGAAAGTAAAGATGGATGGGAGATGGTAGGGAATGGCCAATGCCAAACCGAAAGGTGCATAATATACGATTAGAAACATTTTATATGCCATCTACCAAGCGCTCATGTCCTTCTCCAAATTTCTGCTAATTTTTTTTTTGAACAAACAAATTTCTGCAAATTTATTAAGTACACATGCCCTGTAATCTATCATATAAGTGCATGGGGGTACATATACAGCAGCACACTAATAGAGAAATTATTAATCAAAGTCTGATCATAACGAGAAAAATATTGCCTCTTGTTTTGCAATCACGTTTTGCTAATTTTGTTGAATTCCAGTCAGAGTAATATCTTACACCACACAATAATGTTTTACTCCTAATATATATACTCAGTGATTATGCTGTGCACACACTTTGATGTTTTTCTGCTCTCACAGTGAACCAATGACGGGTGACATGTGACATTCATTTCCAATGCAAGGGGAGACCTGAGGAAGACGAATTCATCTCCGCTGATATGGATAGAGCTCAGATATCATATTTTAACCTAGTACATTTCAAAGAACAGCTTGGGTATGGAGCCAGGGACTTCTTATACTACAAGAAGCATTGCGGCGGGGATGTAGCTAGACTTGAGCCCATTGAATATTTACGCCACGCAGAAGCAATACTACAGGATAATGCTGCGGATAAGGAAATCAGGTTGGTATTGTCAAGGGAGCCGGAACTAGAGGAACATGTCAGCATAACACCAATTAAGCGACATGGGGGAAAGCGAAAACATGATCAATCAGGTACAGATGAACACCTTGATGCCTACAAGGTGTGGCTAGCAAAATTGCGAGCCAAAGATCTAGACATAGGTAAGATCGTTCTTTGCATCACTCAATCAAATTGTTATAACACAATGTTGCGTTGACCAGTGTATCTGATTAATCATGACTCGCAGACTACATGGATGACTTCAGAGATGAAACAATTGAAACATATAAGGAATGGCTAAGGCATACAGGCCATCGTCGACATATGCGTAATTAAATTGCTTTCATCATGTCATCAAATATACTACCAGCTCTTGTGCATTCAATAAAATAATTGACACATGCTGATTTATTTTTTTTTCCAGTGTCATTATTGGAAGAACATGTGGATGAAGGTCATTTAGCTGGAGGGGAGGGAAATCAGGAAAGGAACACGGCAAACAAAGATAGGCCATCTCATGCAAGAAAGCCAAAACGGGAGTAGTATGTGTTGGTCCTTCCATTTTGCATTGTACGTTCAAAACTCTTTTGCTGATCTTGTATATTATATTTATTTCATATGTTAATAAGGTGGATCCAAAACTCGTGGACGTGGATGTCTCAAAGGCTTCAAAGCAACTATCAAGGGAATTAAGAGCGGCTCTCAGAAATTAAAGATTGAATTTGATTCATTGCTGGGAGGCCCCTATGGTGAGAACAGCCTGTAAGGTCCAAATAGGCTAGAGGGGGAGGGTGAATAGCCTAATTAAAACTTCTACAATAATTACTTAACCACAAGTTAGTACAAAAGGTGGCGGAGCAAAATGCACTAGCTCTAACTAATTAAGCAAGCCACCTACACAAGTCTAGTACAAGGCTATCCACTAAACACAACAACAACTACAAGCTAGATATAAGAAGTAATACGAGAGAAGAGCTTCGAGTGATTATACCGCCGTGTAGAGATGAGAAGTACCAATCAATCAATCACACAAGAGAAATCCTCGGGAAGAGAATGACACAAGAATTTATCCCGAGGTTCACTTGCTTCCCGGCAAGCTACTCCTCGTTGTGGCGATACACCCACTTGTCGGTTCGCGAGCTAATCAACTATCAAGAGTTGAGCCCTCGGCGGGCGCCGCACAACCGCACACAAGATGGGGATCCTCCAAGCCACGAGCTCCACTAGAGTATCCAATTTGCGAACTCCCGCGGGGAAGGATCAAGAACCCCTTACAACACTTGGTGAAGGCTCCAACAATCTCCTATTGCGAGCTCAATCACCTCCGCTGCTCCAAGCCGTCTACCGTGTCGGGAAACACGGAAGAGTAACAAGAAATCCGCAGCAACTCGAAGATCAAGTGCCTCTAGAATGCAACTCTCAAGCAATGCACTTGAATCTCACTCAATCTCACTCAAGATGTGCAATCAATCAAAGAGATGAGTGGAGAGGTTGTTCTCTAGCTCAAAGGATGTCTCTATATCTCAAAATGTGCAAGAGTTACCCTCAAACCCCGGACATCCTCTATTTATAACGAAGGGGTACGCAGTTAGCCGTTACCGGACGACTCAGCGAAAATTGTGATGACCGGACGCTCCGGTCAGGGTGATCGGACGCGTCCGGTCACTACACGACGGACGAAAATCGCGCGAGTCAGAACTAGCCGTTGTGCTGACCGGACGCGCTCCTTCGATCGACCGGACGCGACAGTGCCAGCGTCCGGTCGCGTTCCAGTAAGCACCCGACGCGACCGGACGCGTCCGTTCGCACATGACCGGACGCGCCAGCCGCGTCCGATCGCGCTTCGCTGCGCTCGGCTTCTCTGGACACTTGACCGGACGCTCCGGTCCCGTGAGGCACCGGACGCGCCGGTCGCGCGCTTAACTTATACGCCCAGTTGAACTGACCGGACGCGCTGGTCAGGCCAGACCCGCGTCCGGTCACAAACCCTAGCACCCGCGCTGCGTTGAACTGACCGGACGCGCTGGTCAAGCCAGACCCGGGTCCGGTGCAGCGTCCGGTGCAGCGTCCGGTGCTGCGTCCGGTCAACGCAGTGACCTCCGTTCGCCTCCGTTTCTTTTCCGACTTTCGGCGCAGTAGAAAATAGGCATTTCACTTCTCCAAAAAGCGCCGAATCCCGCCTCGCAAGCTCGGCGGGAAGGAGAGAGGAACCCAAACCCCTCTCTACCGCATAAACTCCTCCGCCTTTGCAAATGTGCTAACACCACCAAGTGTACACCACCATGTGCATGTGTGTTAGCATTTCACAAACATTTTCCAAGGCGTTATGTTAGCTCTTTACTAGATCCTAAATGCATATGCTCAAGACATTGATCTAGTGGCACTTGATTCCCGAGCTAACCGTGATTGCCCCTCTTGATAGTCGGCTATGTATCCTAAACCCGGTCAATCACTTCTCTACTCAACTTAGACCGGCAAAAGGAAAACCCTATGGTTATACCTTTGCCTTGCGCTCTTAGATCCTTCTTCTTCACTTGATCATCATGTCCTTGCGCTCTTAGATCCTTCCCTTCACTTGATCATCATGTCCATCATTTCATGTGCATCTCCACCATGATCATCATTTCATGCACCATCTCTTTGTGATCTTGTGGCCACCACTCCTTGCCACGTACACCTTCATCACATGTGTTGCTTATGCCTAACTCAAAACACTTAACACATGGCATTAGCAACTTGGTGTCATTAATTACCAAAACCAAACTTGGGCTTTCAATCTCCCCCTTTTTGGTAATTGATGACAACCATCACAAAGATATGAAATGAAATCAATTTTCAATTTCGATAGTATTAGCTCCCCCTACATATGTGCTTTCATGAGTTTGGTTCAATTGTTCACATATGTATGGATTTGAATCTTGGGAGAGTTACTACTATCTAATTGATGCTAAGGTATATAGAATGGACCTTTGAAGCGTGATACCAATCGGAGTTGCCTTTATATACCATCTTTAGCATCGATGTAGCTAGACACCACTTGTAATACATCACTTGTAAAGATCACAAACACTAAAGTACCCCGTGAGATCAACATTATAAGCAAAGGTGTCTAGATACTACTTGTAAAGCTACTCTTAACAAAACATCATTCAAGTTCTAATTTCTAGCATACACCATACACACATGAATATGAATTTAAGCTTTGCAATGCAACAATTCATTATGTTAATGCACATACAAATGCAACAAATAATTCATGAGCTTGCTCCCCCTACTTGTGTGCTCAATTTTAATTTCTCTCCCCTTACTATATCTTTCTCCCCCTTTGCAACTTAACTTTTTATCTCTTTGTGACTTTTCTCTCCCCTTACTATATCTTTGTGACTTTTCTCTCTCCCTTTGTCAACAATCACCAAAAAGGTGCCAATTTTAGTGAGAGTCAAGTCAATCAATATGAGGGAGTCCAAATTATGGTTCAATCTAGATTACTTGCCTAGAATATGTAATTCGGTTTGATCCAAGGACAAGCTTCTTCACACCTCATAAAGTATAAGGGTTATCTTGACCATGTTGAATTACACATCATGAGCTCATTTTCTAGATTCAACACTAGGTTTGCAAGCCCACAAACATGTCATATGCTACCACTAGATCAATCAAAATATAGACGCAATAGTGGTACCATATATACATTAAACTCATTTGATTTTCATGAATGAGCCTATTTGACCTGCAAATATGTCTATATGTTCTAAACATGTCCTTAGCAAAGTATGGATGATATGCCAAACAACTTTACCTTGCTATGTCGGAGGAGAGGCATGTCATATAAGAATGTGGGGGTGCACTCATTTCAAGTTGGAGAAGTCAAGTATGTTCAATTCATTCTTCAACTTGTAAAATCTTTTCTCATCAAGTGGCTTTGTGAATATGTCGGCTAGTTGATCTTCGGTGCCAATGCTCTCAATGCTAATATCACCCTTTAGTTGATGGTCTCTTATGAAGTGATGCCTAATATCAATGTGCTTGGTTCTTGAATGTTGAACCGGATTTTGAGTCATCTTGATAGCACTTTCATTGTCACAAAACAAAGGCATATTCTTAAATTTAATTCCAAAATCATTCAAGGTGGCCTTCATCCAAAGCAATTGTGCACAACAACTACCGGCACTAATGTATTCGGCCTCGGCGGTAGATAGTGCAACACTATTTTGTTTCTTTGATGACCATGAAACAAGAGACCTTCCAAGCAATTGACAAGTGCCACTTGTGCTCATTCTATCAATCTTGCATTCACCATAGTCGGAGTCCGAATATCCAATCAACTCAAAGTTTGACCCCTTTGGAAACCATAAACCAACATCATGAGTGCCCTTAAGATATCTCAATATCATCTTGGTTGCTTTCAAGTGACTTTCTCTAGGTGAAGCTTGATATCTTGCACACTTGCACACACTAAACATCACATCCGGCCTAGAAGTGGTGACATAGAGCAAACTTCCAATCATAGACCGATATTACTTTTGATCTACCATGTTGCCACTAGCATCAATACTCAATTGATCATTTGTGCCCATTGGTGTACTCATTGGCTTAGCATCTTGCAATCCAAACTTCTTGATCATGTCCTTGATGTACTTGCCTTGACTTACAAAAGTGCCATTCTTCATTTGCTTGATTTGAAGTCCAAGGAAGTAACTAAGCTCTCCAATCATAGACATCTCAAACTCATTAGCCATCATATTTCCAAACTCTTCACAAAAGTCTTGGTTAGTTGATCCAAAGATAATGTCATCCACATAGATTTGCAACACAAACAAGTCATTTCCAAGCTTCTTGGTGAAGAGAGTGGTGTCAACCTTTCCCATCTTGAACCCTTTAGAGAGAAGAAAGTCCCTCAATCTCTCATACCATGCTCTAGGTGCTTGCTTCAAACCATACAATGCCTTCTTTAGCTTGTAAACATGGTTGGGCTTCTTGTCATCTTCAAAACCGGGAGGTTGCTCAACATAAACTTCTTCATTGATGTAGCCGTTGAGAAATGCACTCTTGACATCCATTTGATAGAGCTTAATGTTGTGTGCACAAGCATATGCTAATAAGATTCTAATTGCCTCCAATCTTGCAACCGGTGCATATGTTTCTCCAAAGTCAAGACCTTCAACTTGAGTGTATCCTTGTGCTACTAATCTTGCTTTGTTCCTCACAACCATGCCATCTTGATCTTGCTTGTTTCTAAAGACCCACTTAGTACCAATCACATTGTAGTTCTTTGGCCTTTCCATAAGTTCCCAAACTTGATTTCTAGTGAAATTGTTTAGTTCTTCATGCATGGCATTTATCCAATCGGAATCTTTCAATGCATCTTCTATTTTCTTAGGTTCTTCAAGTGACACAAATGAGTAGTGCTCACAAAAGGATGCTAATCTTGATCTAGTTTGAACACCACTTTGAATTCCACCAATGATTTGATCCAACGGATGATCTCTTGCAATGCTAGTAGGTTGGAGTATTGGGAGTTGATAGCTTCCACTTGTTTGACCTTGATCTTGCACTTCATCATGAGAACCACTAGAGCTTGCTTGATTTGTATCAATTTGCACACTTTGGTTGATCACATGAATATCATCATCATCATCAACTTGCCTCGGCCTAACATCACCAATGTCCATGTTCTTCATTGCATTTGACAATTGATCTCCTCTCACATCATCAAGGTTTTGAGTTTCATTTTGAGATCCTTGGGTTTCATCAAACTCAACATCATGAACTTCTTCCAAGGTGCCATTTGTGAGATTCCAAACTCTATATGCTTTGCTTGTGGTAGAATAACCAAGTAAGAACCCTTCATCACATTTCTTTTCAAACTTGCTCAATCTAATGCCTTTCTTGAGAATATAGCATTTGCAACCAAACACTCTAAAGTATGCAATGTTGGGCTTTCTTCCATTCAATAGCTCATATGGTGTCTTCCCAAGCTTTCCATGGCAATAAAGACGGTTGCTACAATAGCAAGCCGTGTTGATAGCTTCACTCCAAAATGAATGACTCACATTGTATTCACTAAGCATTGATCTAGCCATGTCAATCAAAGTTCTATTCTTTCTTTCAACTACACCATTGGATTGAGGAGTGTATGTTGGTGAGAATTGATGTCCAATACCAAGATCATCACATAAATCTTCAATTCTTGTGTTCTTGAACTCACTACCATTGTCACTTCTAATCTTCTTGATGATAGTCTCAAACTCATTTTGCACTCTCTTGACAAAAGACTTGAATAGATCATGTACATCACTCTTGTCATAGAGAAAGAACACCCAAGTGTATCTAGTGTAGTCATCCACTATCACAAAACAATACTTGTTGCCACCAATGCTAGTGTATGTTGTTGGCCCAAACAAGTCCATGTGCAATAGCTCAAATGCCTTTGATGTGCTCATTTCACTCTTGCTAGGATGTGTATTTTCAACTTGTTTGCCGGCTTGACAAGCACTACATGGTTTATCCTTTTCAAAAGTCACATCTTTCAAGCCTCTAACTAAGTCATGCCTCAAAAGTTTGTTCAATTGTTTCATTCCAACATGACCAAGCCTTCTATGCCACAACCATCCCATACTAGATTTGCTAAGCAAGCATGATGTCAATTGTGTCTCACTATCATTGAAGTCAACCAAGTACAAGCTACCATGTCTAAATCCTTTGAATATCAAATTTGATCCATCAACACTTATGACTTCAACATCATCACTACCAAATATGCACTTGAAGCCAAGATCACAAAGTTGTGCCACCGATAAAAGATTAAAATCCAAGCTCTCAACTAGCAACACATTGGATATGCTCATGTCATTTGAGATAGCAATTTTACCAAGCCCCTTAACCTTGCCTTTCTTGTTGTTGCCGAAAGTGATAGCATCAAAACCACCATTTTGACTTGTATCAATTGATTTGAACATACAAGAATCCCCGGTCATATGTTGAGTGCACCCACTATCAAGCACCCAATGCCTTCCTCCGGCTTTGTAATTGTCCTACAAGACAAGATCAATTCTTTTTAGGTACCCAAACTTGTTTGGGTCCTCCAAGGTTAGTGACCAAGCTCTTTGGTACCCAAATGGCTTTCTTCTTTGAGCCCATCCATGGTGCACCAATGAACTTAGCATGAACACCATTTGTACCCTTGGTAAGTATATAGAAAGAATCAAACTTAATTGAGGATACATTAGCATTGGATTTCTTGTTCATGCAATGTTGCTCTATGTGACCAACTTGCTTGCAACTTTTGCAATAGCTACCATTGTTCTTCACAAAACGAGTCTTGTGAGGAGCAAAAGCGGCCTTGCCTTTCTTGGGGTTATAGCCCAATCCCTCTTTGTAGAGAGAAGCTCTTTGGCTACCCAAGCACATAAGCAAGCGGTCCTCACCACCATAAGCCTTAGCTAAGGTGTGATTGAGCTCTTTTACCTCCTTCTTGAGATTTTCATTCTCAACTATAAGTGTGGAGTCACAAGTGAAACCATCACTACTAGATGAGGATGATGTAGATGCGCTACATGAAGGGTTAGTGGGAGCAACAACAATAGGCTTATGAAAAGATTCATCAATTATATCACATGATATGCCTATGTTGCAAGTTTTAGCTTTCTCAACATTAGTTGGCATGTTTTCACATTTTTCTACTAGAGAGGAATGAGCTTCTTCAAGCTTAGTGTGAGTCTTTTGAAGCTTCTTATGGTCTACCTTTAGACTCTCATAAGATGCCCTAAGCTCATCAAGTTCTTGCATAAGGTTTTTCTTTTCCTTAAGCAAGCCCTTGCACTCCTTTCTAGATTCTTTATAATGTTGAGTGCAATCTTCTAGCATAGTGATTAGTTCATCTTTAGTGAATTCTTCTTCATCACTATCACTATCACTAGCATTATCATGATCACTCTCATCATCGGATGATACCTTAGAGGCCTTAGCCATGAAGCACGATGGAGTGTCGAAGAGGGAGACCTTCTCTTGGATGGCAATGCTAGCATGTCCCTTTTTTCTTGCTCTTGTAGTCATCCTCATCATCACTTGAGGAATCATCACTATCCCATGTAGCAACATGAGAATCATTCTTCTTTTTATGAGAGCTCTCCTTCTTATCTTGCTTCTTCTTTTGCTTCTTCCTCTCCTTCTTGATAGCATCTTCATCATCACTATCATAAGGACACTTTGCAATAAGATGATCTTTGCTATGGCATCTAAAGCATCTCATGGTATGCTCATTCTTCTTAGATGAGTTCTTCCTCCTTCTTGCACAATAGCCCTTCTTCTTCATGAATTTGCCAAATTGCTTGACAAAGAGAGCTATCTTCTCATCAATGTCATCACTATCACAAGAGCTTGAGTCTTCATCACTTGATGATTCAATTTTGGATTTGCCCTTGGATGTGGTGGCTTTGAATGCCACACTCTTCTTCTTCTTCTCATCATCCTTCTTCTCATTTTCCTTCTTCTTTTTCTTGACCAACTCATCTTTCTCATCATCTTCTCTATATGAATCATCGGTCATCACTTCTTGAAATATTTGTTGAGGAGTTGAATCCTTCAATGTAGTTCTCACTAGCACGGTGATCAATGTATCAAATCTCTTGGGCAAGCTTCTCAAGAACTTTATAGAGAATTGGTTGTCCTTGACTTCCTCACCAAGTGCCTTGAGCTCATTGACAATGACTTGCAATCTATGAAACATTTCCGGTACACTCTCATCATCTTGCATCTTGAAGCTTGAAAATTTTTCTTGCAAGATATATGCTTTAGCGGTCTTTGTGCCTTCGGTGCCCTCAAATGTTTCTTCTAGCTTGGCCCAAGCATCATGTACAACTTCTATATTCTTCACTTGCTCAAATGTCTTGTCATCTAATGCTTCATGAAGAGCACTAATGGCAATATCATTGCATTGGAGCTTCTTCTCTTCCACCGGTGTAGGTGCTTCCGGATTAGCTACCTCAAATTTTGTTTCGGTGACCTTCCACACTTCTCTATTGATTGACTTGAGGTGTGCGGTCATCTTAACCTTCCAATAAGCATAATTTGTGCCATCAAAGTGAGGTGCCTTCTTGGTGTTGTTGATGTTCAAACTTAATTGAGCCATTTCTTCTTCACCGTAGGTTGTTAAGCCTCAAATAAACGGTGCCTAGGCTCCGATACCACTTGTAAGGTCCAAATAGGCTAGAGGGGGGGTGAATAGCCTAATTAAAACTTCTACAATAATTACTTAACCACAAGTTAGTACAAAAGGTGGCGGAGCAAAATGCACTAGCTCTAACTAATTAAGCAAGCCACCTACACAAGTCTAGTACAAGGCTATCCACTAAACACAACAACAACTACAAGCTAGATATAAGAAGTAATACGAGAGAAGAGCTTCGAGTGATTATACCGCCGTGTAGAGATGAGAAGTACCAATCAATCAATCACACAAGAGAAATCCTCGGGAAGAGAATGACACAAGAATTTATCCCGAGGTTCACTTGCTTCCCGGCAAGCTACTCCTCGTTGTGGCGATACACCCACTTGTCGGTTCGCGAGCTAATCAACTATCAAGAGTTGAGCCCTCGGCGGGCGCCGCACAACCGCACACAAGATGGGGATCCTCCAAGCCACGAGCTCCACTAGAGTATCCAATTTGCGAACTCCCGCGGGGAAGGATCAAGAACCCCTTACAACACTTGGTGAAGGCTCCAACAATCTCCTATTGCGAGCTCAATCACCTCCGCTGCTCCAAGCCGTCTACCGTATCGGGAAACACGGAAGAGTAACAAGAAATCCGCAGCAACTCGAAGATCAAGTGCCTCTAGAATGCAACTCTCAAGCAATGCACTTGAATCTCACTCAATCTCACTCAAGATGTGCAATCAATCAAAGAGATGAGTGGAGAGGTTGTTCTCTAGCTCAAAGGATGTCTCTATATCTCAAAATGTGCAAGAGTTACCCTCAAACCCCGGACATCCTCTATTTATAACGAAGGGGTACGCAGCTAGCCGTTACCGGACGACTCAGCGAAAATCGTGATGACCGGACGCTCCGGTCAGGGTGACCGGACGCGTCCGGTCACTACACGACAGACGAAAATCGCGCGAGTCAGAACTAGCCGTTGTGCTGACCGGACACGCTCCTTCGATCGACCGGACGCGACAGTGCCAGCGTCCGGTCGCGTTCCAGTAAGCACCCGACGCGACCGGACGCGTCCGTTCGCACATGACCGGACGCGCCAGCCGCGTCCGATCGCGCTTCGCTGCGCTCGGCTTCTCTGGACACTTGACCGGACGCTCCGGTCCCGTGAGGCACCGGACGCGCCGGTCGCGCGCTTAACTTATACGCCCAGTTGAACTGACCGGACGCGCTGGTCAGGCCAGACCCGCGTCCGGTCACAAACCCTAGCACCCGCGCTGCGTTGAACTGACCGGACGCGCTGGTCAAGCCAGACCCGCGTCCGGTGCAGCGTCCGGTGCTGCGTCCGGTCAACGCAGTGACCTCCGTTCGCCTCCGTTTCTTTTCCGACTTTCGGCGCAGTAGAAAATAGGCATTTCACTTCTCCAAAAAGCGCCGAATCCCGCCTCGCAAGCTCGGCGGGAGGGAGAGAGGAACCCAAACCCCTCTCTACCGCATAAACTCCTCCGCCTTTGCAAATGTGCTAACACCACCAAGTGTACACCACCATGTGCATGTGTGTTAGCATTTCACAAACATTTTCCAAGGCGTTATGTTAGCTCTTTACTAGATCCTAAATGCATATGCTCAAGACATTGATCTAGTGGCACTTGATTCCCGAGCTAACCGTGATTGCCCCTCTTGATAGTCGGCTATGTATCCTAAACCCGGTCAATCACTTCTCTACTCAACTTAGACCGGCAAAAGGAAAACCCTATGGTTATACCTTTGCCTTGCGCTCTTAGATCCTTCTTCTTCACTTGATCATCATGTCCTTGCGCTCTTAGATCCTTCCCTTCACTTGATCATCATGTCCATCATTTCATGTGCATCTCCACCATGATCATCATTTCATGCACCATCTCTTTGTGATCTTGTGGCCACCACTCCTTGCCACGTACACCTTCATCACATGTGTTGCTTATGCCTAACTCAAAACACTTAACACATGGCATTAGCAACTTGGTGTCATTAATTACCAAAACCAAACTTGGGCTTTCACAGCCGCACATTCGTCGATGAGATTGTAGTGTTTACTAGGAAAAAGGCTCCACTTATAGGAGTGCAATCGTGGAAGGACGTGAAGGACGGCGTGAAAATAGCAATAGCAGATGAGATGTTGGTGAGTCAATTGTTTTGTTTAGCCAAATGTTATGAATTCAGTACCTCCACTTTACTGTTCTATTTGTCTTTCTATTCAAACAGAAATTTAGGACTTAGATGACATTGAAGATGCTAGTGAAAAGATATTGGCAATTGCCAAAGAGAGGTACAAAGGATGGAGAGCTTCATTTAGTTTGACATACAAGGCATACTCCACTGACGCTCAACGAATGAAGCATAAGCCTGAAGATTTAGACAACATGGAGTGATACTACTTGATCCAATATTTTGGAAGTGAGAGATTCCAGGTTCGTCGGTGTCCAGTTTCTTTTGTAATTCCACTGCTAAGTACAATGTAATTAACAGAGTTCTGCTTGTACACCTTTTGCAGAATATTAGCACCAAGAACTCTGGAAACCGACAGAAACAGAAGACTAAGCATCTGATGGGATCGAAACCATTTTCCCAAATTAGTTTTGAACATGTGATGACAACATTAACTAAGCTGATTACTTAAATAAATGGTTGTTACCAAATGCTACATTATATTGTTGTCATCTCAAAGAAACTAGACTAATGGTCAACAACCTACTGATTTGCAACTTTGGATGATGACTCACACCAAGGATGAGCGATGGTCAAATGACGACTCTAGGGATGTCTATGTGAGTGCTTGTATATGATTGCAGCTTTAAAATTACAGCATGTTTCAAACTTATTTTGGACCTATTTGAAATCACATGATCCTAATTTAGTCCTCATGTTTCACTTAGGAAAATGCCTGCATCCAAGTAACAGCGGCAGAAAAAGGGAAGGATAGGCCCTTCCTTACGGTTGAGGAGGAAAACGCAGTTTTTCAACTCAACTACTCTAAAACTCTTGGAACAAAATCGTACAGATGTCATGGACGTGGATACATGGCGAAATATCCAACACGAAGCGCTCTACTGAAACACAGAGAAGAAGATGCAGCCCGCAGTGAAGTTTTAGCCTAACAACAAAGAATGCAGCACCAACAAGAGGTTGAAGAATTAAAAGAAAAGCTTGCAAATGAAGTTTCAGCAAGGGAAAGAGATAAGGAAGAAAGTATGAAACAAATTGAAGAAATCAGGGAAGAATTCAGGTCAACACTACAACAACAAATACAATTGGCATTGCAGCAGGTACTAACTTTGGAACACGATTCTCCTTTTTTTTTGGTTCCTCTATTTTAGCTAATGTTCCTTGTCTTTTGGGCTGCACAGGCTATCCCACGAACTATCAACACCACGCAGGTTCCAAACGGCCCAAGTGTCGACAACAACTTCATCACACCACCATGCATAGAGGATGCAACTGTAGAGGTAATAAAAATGCAACAAGATTACTTACAAAAGATGCAACATGTTTATACATACAAAATGCAACATGTTTACATCAAAGCATTCATTTTGGCAGAATAATGGACTAGCAAGCGTGTTGACCACAGAAAAGGTAGTTGATGAAGGTACTAACATGACAACAAAGATTAGTGCAACTAGGCCTCTTTTCTAGAAAAAGAATGGTGCCAATGGGTCATTGAATCGTGTAATTTCTACCCAACAACTATTGAGAACTCGTAAGTCGTAATCAAAAGAAACAACAGCAGGTATGAATACCAATATGATTTGTCTTTGAAGCTGTGGCTAATATGCTATGTATGATATGTTATCAAACTGGTGGGGATCTTATTATCCCAAATAGTATATGATATTTTGCAGGGTGTTCTTTAATTTACTTTATATATTTGCTATGCCACTATGATCATTAAATTTGCACGTGCTTAGTAATTCCATGCACTTAATCACCAAGGTTCCTATATTAAATTAATAATAAATTCTATATGTGTTCATGAATTACAGAGAAGCGCGGACACCCAAAATATTTAGAGAAAGATTTATGCCTATATGCTAGTGATGGACAACTAGAAGAATGAAGTGCTGATGGACGATGGAGCATGAAGCGATCAATAAGCGAACTCATATTTAGTACTATTTTATTATGCCAAACAAAGTAGCAAACTCGTATACAAATATGAAGTTTTTATTCTATTGTGATCATGTTTATTTTAGCAGTACTCTGGTCATTGTGTTATTACTTTGGTTAAGACATATATTTGAAGTTAATGAAAGTTTGAGTTCTTATATGCGATGGTGAAATCAATACTCATGGCACAATTATTTTGTAACAAAATTTCTAGCTATGAAACAAAATTAAAAATGTGCTAGCCAAAATGCCCTCGTTGCAACAAACTACCATGCAACCATTGTTTGTTGTTGCAATATACATTATTGCCACAAACTTTATGTGTTGCTATATGACACCAACAATGACTCGTTGCATTTTTCATCTATTACCACCATCAATGATTCGTTGCATTCTCCATCTACTACCTCCAACAGTGATTCATTATATTTTCTATCTATTACCACCAACAGTGCTTTATTGCATTTTCTGTCTATTACCACCAACAATGATTTGTTGCATTTTCCATCTATTGCTCCCAAAAATGATTCATTGCATTTCCCATCTATTACCACCAGCAAATGAACATGGCAATTGTGACTCTAGCCACCAAATTTATTACGTTGCAAGATTTCTATGATGCAATGGAGCACACTGCATGGCAATATGGCCATATTCCCACGTAACTATGGAGTGGCAATAAAGTTATTTTGCGACAAGTTCATTCGTGGCAATACTGTCATATTGCAGCCATGTGTTTCGTCGCAATAGTAACTCATGCAACCATTCTGCTAGTAGCAATATCCGTGCTTGCAACCATATCGTGGTTGCATTAGTTTTTTTTTGTGCATTGCAAAACCATCATATTGCAACACCACATTAAAAGGATGCAAAAAGCTATTGCACCGTTCCAAATGCAACCACCTATCAACAACCATACATAGATGCAATTGATCCATATTGCAACCAAAATAGCCATATTTCAACCAATATAGGCGTCACGATAGGGCTAGATCCTAGTAGTGCGCCTCTATCTAGAGCTTGCTAAAGTTACTCTCGGTGGCACCACTCTGTTGCCCACTGGGAGCTCCGGTGAGTGCAAAAATGCTCCACCACTAGTAGCTCAAAAATCCTTTCAAATGTGCTAACTTCCAAATATGTTCTAAAGAACAAAAACACCTCTAGCACTGAGTTAGTATTTTCAAAATAACTTTCAAAGGTTTTTCACTTACTTTTCTCATCACGTCACTAGATCTAATGCAAATGCAAAGTAAGTCATCATGATAACTATAGCCGCTTTAGGTTTCCCATTTTAATAGTATAGCTACCTATCCTAAACTTGACCGTGCACTCTATTGTATCTTGATCGGCGAAAGCAAAAACACCAAAAGTATACCTTTGCCTTCGAGCTTCTTCTCTCCAATCCATTTTCTCCATCATCTCCATGGTTGGGTGGTCATCACCAACTTCACCTTGGTTGTTTACCTTGCTCAATACCTTAGTGTTGATGAGGACATCACTCCATCGGATATAACACATGGAGATGAAGAGGACCAGCATGGCCGTCCAACTCATCTAAATCACGACGAAGGCCCAGTCCTACTCAGGTTGGAGTCCATCTTGGATTCTAGAAGTAGTCCTAAGTAAAGTCGATGCCCAAGACATGTACGGACTCTGTTTTCAAGGATCCACATATGCATGGAAAGATAATTTCATAAGCTAACCAATGGCTTTGGTTTGACATCAAAATTCATTCGGAGTCGATGGAGATTGTCAAAACAAGTTAGCATCTAAAGTTTGTCAGAGTGTTGCGACACTGTTTTTTTGTCTGTTGGGCCAGGTATCATCTTAGAGCCCATTAGGGGGCCACGATTATAATTAGCGTCGCACTCATTAGGTTTGGGGGGTTGTTGCATTCTAGTTTTCCTCGTGAAACATACATTATACAAAGCACTTGTAACGCAAAGTTTGAATGTTGTGAATCAGCCCCCTGTTCTTGTTCTTATTTGCCTATGTCGACTAGTCCTTTCGAATCAATACTTGAGCTTCATATCAGTTTGATAAACTTCATCCATATTCGCAATTTTAGATTGTGTTCTTCAAGTTCTTGCTTGTGTTCTTGATTCGCTCGCAGGAAAAGCCTTTAGGCGAGGATCAACCGCGTTGTGCATAGTTGAGATAACCAATGGAGGTATGGTGTAACGCTTGCAAGGGCCGAGTCAAACTTGGTTTGAAGCCTAGATCGTAAACATCGAGTTCTCCACCAATTGAATCTATCATACTATTAGAAGATTGGACTGCATCTACATCAGGTGTGGACTAGCCTAGCTTATCACTCAAGTAAAAACATTAGTCCACTAGTTGTCACTCAATTACCAAAACCAAACTACAGCTTTCATGTGCCTTCTACACTAGCTCTTTTCTTGTATATCTCTTACTATTGTAGTTGGTTTCTCGTGCTAGTGTAGCTTAATTGTAGTTTACCTTTTATCACTAGCATGTAGGAGCTCTTGTACTTGCTTGTTGCTCTAATTACTTGTGTTGATAGTGTAAAATTTAGGTTAACGAGGTGCCTTCCCTTGGCCCTCGGTTCCATGTTAAATAGCTTGGGGAACAGCGCCCCGGCGGTGGCTTGTTACATGCATGATATTGTTACAACAAATCAATCTTGTTACACAATCACAGCTACAATCTAGGAACTACCTTGTACACCGATCCTAGACATAGGGAAAATATCTACCGTCTAACACTTCCCCTCAATCTCAGCCACATATGAGGTTGAGATTGTTCCTAAATTCTCTTAGCTTGACACTAGGGAGAGCCTTGGTGAAGCCATCTGCCACTTGGTCTCCTGAACTGATGAACCGAATCTCCAGCAACCTCTGTGCAACTCTTTCTCTGACAAAATGGAAGTCAATTTCTATGTGTTTTGTCCGAGCATGAAACACAGGGTTGGCTGATAGGTATTTTGCACCTAGGTTGTCACACCATAACCGAGCGAATGGAGTATTGAATGACGCAGAGACCACCCCTTGGACATAGCAATGGAAAGTAACAAGCGAATGGTAGCTGCTTTAACAACAGGACTGAAGGTATCTTCATAATCAATTCCATAACGCTGCTTGTAGCCCTTGGCTACCAATCTGGCCTTATACCGATCAATAGTCCCATCTGCTTTCCGCTTTACCTTATATATCCATTTGCATCAATGATATTTCTTCCCCTTGGAGTAGGTACTAGATGCCAAGTCTTATTCCACAACAACGCTTCATGCTCGGCATTCATGGCTGATACCCAATTTGGATTTCCAAGGGCCTCATCAACACTGTGCCATACACCACCTGACCGTGCCATCAGTGTACTGTTTTGGCTTTGAAATTCCGCGTTGCAGTCGAGTTACAGGACGTAGAGGATGATCATTCTCGGCTGCAGCCACATTGTCACCACCAGCGACGACCTCAGAAGATCCGAGGAGACTAGCGTCAGAGGTGCCACCTGATCCGGTCGGCTCCGCTGCGGGACTGACGGCTTGCTCCCCCTCAATCAGATCAGGGTGCGCAACCACAGGTGTGCCTGGAGACTCAGGAGGGTGCTGTTGGTGCAGAAGATCCCGACAGAGAGGGCGCGGGCGAACCCGCCGGTGCGCTGGACTACGGCTGCACCGATCCCGAAGTGGATCCCGAAGCAGACCCCCTGACGATAACAGGAAGATCACCTTGAGAGTGCGTCCTGCTCCCCGTATGACAGCACATGAAATATGGACATTCCGCATCCATATTTTCACCAATTTGATCACCATTTGAATCTGAATTTGTTCCTGCAGGCTGTGTACAAGTAGAGGAACTGGAACACGCATCAGTAGGCTTAGGAGAAATCAAATGTTGATCATGTATTAGTGCATCTCCAAAATTCATGGATGGATTAAGAAGAATGTCAGGAAGGAGTTTGAGTTCAGCTCTCAACCTAGCACCAGCATTAGGATGTAAAGAAGCAAAGGGAAAGACTGTTTCATCAAACACCACATCACGTGATATATAAACCCTACCTTCACTTGGATCTAGGCACTTAAACCCTTTATGGGAATTGCTATAGCTGATGAACACACATCTCTTGGATCTAAACTGCAATTTTCGAGTAATGTATGTTCGAAGGTTTGGCCAGACGGCGCACCCAAAAGTGCGGAGAAGGTGTAGTCAGGTTCATGTCATGAAGACGTTTGATGGGGGTCTCATGATTGATGATTTTAGATGGTAGGCGATTTATCAAAAACACAGCAGCTTGGAAAGCCTCATCCCAAAACTTAAGTGGCATTGACGCATGGGCAAGCAAAGTAAGACCCATTTCATCGATGTGTCTATGCTTTCTTTCAGCCACACCATTCTGTTGGTGAGCATGGGGACAGGATACAAGATGTGTGATGCCAATGCGCTTAAAAAAGGAGTTGAGGGATGATATTCACCCCCCTAATCGGTTTGCATAGCTTGGATTTTTCTATTAAATTGGTGTTCAACAGAATTTTGGAAATCACGAAAGCACCGAAACACCTCAGATTTGTGGAGTAAAAGATAGATCCAAGTGAATTTAGAGTAATCATCAATGAAACTGACGTAATAATTAAAACGACCAATAGAAGTTGGTGCAGGTCCCCAGATATCTGAAAACACTAAATCCAAAGGACTAGTAGACAAACTAGTTGACTTTGGATAGGGCAACTGATGGATTTTGCCCTGTTGACACGCATCACAAATATTTTTATTGTTTTCATCACGATAAAAGAAAGTTTATGGCGGCTAAGAATTTGCTGAACAATTGGAGCAGAAGCATGTCCTAGGCTACTATGCCACACGGAGGATGATGGTTTGGCAACACCAAGAGCTTGCTTATTTGATGGTGGTCTACGGTGGAGTAACTTGATCGGGTACAGGCCTCCTTTAGCCTTGCCTCTGAGAAGAGTTCTCTTCGTCAACGCCTCCTTAATAAAAAAATTGATCAGGATGAAATTCAACAAATGCATTGTTATCTCTAGCAAGTCTATTAACAGACACAGGATTTTTGCTTGCAGCGAGAACATGAAGAACATTGTTCAGATGAATCTGATGTGAAGGAGAATGCACAACACTATGACCAACATGTGATATCTCCATACCTAATCCGTTTGCGGCGTGGACGTGATCACCACCGTGATACCTGTCACGTACAGATAGCTTCTCCAGATCACTAGTAATATGATCCGTGGCACCAGAGTCCATATACCAATTGGTATCTACTCCGTACGATGTTGTGGCCGACGATGCTCACTTCTGCGGTGGTCCTGTAAAGGACGCGTCGAATCTCTTGAAGCAGTGGTACGCAGGGTGCCCTTCTTTCCCACAGACCTGGCAGAAAACACCAGGCTGAAAGGGGCCACGGTTGGAGTTGTTGCCGCCGTTGCGTCCACCCTTCTGATGATTGCGCCCGCCACCGCCGTGACCAAAACCGCCATGGCCGCGGTTGGAGCTGTTGTGGCCGCCACCACGGCCACCACGGGACGCCAGATTCACCGAGGATTGAAATCCTCTGGAGCGCATCTCGAGCCTCTGTTCATGACTGATTAATTGAGTATATAACTTACCAAGAGAGATGGGTTCGACCCTAGTGGCGACCGCGGTCACCACCGAGTCATAGTCGTCGTTGAGACCCGTCAGGATGTAAGACACCATCTCATCGTCTTCAAGTCGCCGTCCCGCAGACGCCATCTCGTCTGCGAGTCCCTTCATCTTGGAGTAGTAATCAACAATCGTCGACGTGCCCTTGGACACGGTTGCCAGCGCCATGCGAGTGCTGATCAGCTTCGCACGTGATTAGGAGGCAAAGAATTTCTCGATGCCAGCCCAGGCCGCCGCCGCGGTTTCAGTGGACAAGAATTGTTGAAGAATCTCCCGCGAGAGGGAGACGAGGAGGTAGCTCAGAACCTGCTGGTCCTTTGCCACCCACGCACTGTATTCTTTGTTCAAGATCGGCGCCGCCTCCTTGTCCTCTCCTTCTTTCTTCGCCAGATACTTGGCCAGCGGCTCCACGGTGGGACTGAGGAAGTCATAGAGTTCAGCTCCTCTGATCGAGGACAGAACTTGCGCACGCCATAGAGGATAGTTGCTACAGGTCAGTTTTTCACTGACCGGCAGAAACCCTAGGGCTGAGATCACCGCGTGCTGCGCGGAGGAGGAGGAGGCCGTGGCGCGGTTCCGTGGGGAGATAGGCTCTGGATACCATGTAAAATTTAGGTTAACGAGGTGCCTTCCCTTGGTCCTCGGTTCCATGTTAAATAGCTCTGGGAACAGCCCCCCGGCGGTGGCTTGTTACATGTATGATATTGTTACAATAAATCAATCTTGTTACACAATCACAGCTACAATCTAGGAACTACCTTGTATACTGATCCTAGACATAGGAAAAATATCTACCGTCTAACGGGTAGTCCTTGTAAACTAGAATTGAGTAGGAGCTCTTCCTAGCTAGGACCCTAGTGCATGGGGTGCCAAGGTTGCTTTGTTAGTACGGGTGAAGTCGTTATTCGGCCGCTGGTTTATTTCCACACTTGTTTTGGTTAGGATTCAGAACAATTATTCTCCCCCCTCTGGTCGGCATCTAGATCCTTTCAATTAATCGAATGCCTAGTCCTACCTGAAACTGTCCAGCTTGGAGACCTCCTTTTAGTCTTGGAGTGACCATGGATCTCATGCGTGCAACCTATTCTGGTTTTAGCTCCCGGTGCAAAAGGAAAAGGTTAAGAAACATTGACAATTAACTTAGATCATGTCATCATTCTGTCAAACGCATCACTTATCTACTTAACCAAAAACCCCACAATCAAAGATGTAGCTTGATATCATGGACCGACGCACAAGCTTAACAACATTGGTCCCATTATTATACATTTTAAATAGCTTTTGATCACACCACGAGTTGGCACAACTACCCAACTAATCACTAGAAGGGTTTACCTGAAATGTTATTCATGTCATTAAGGGACTGTTTAGTTCCCAGACATATAACTCTATATAACCAAGTGGCTTTAAATATGTTGTACAATATATGAGGAAAAACGTTACTCAGAAAACTGCTTCTCATCGAAACCTAAACAACTTGAAAAAACACTTATAAGTTTTGCTATTGTGGAAATTTCAGATACAATTCTAAAACAAAGTTGACATATGCAGGGGAGCTGATGGCATAGCAGCATTCTAAGACTAAACTAACTTTCTTCACAAGCTATGAAATTAATAAATTATGAAGAAAGAATAAACATAGAAGATAATAAAATACGTACACAACATTATTTTTGCTTCTACTATTTCTTTATGACTTATCAATTTTATATCTTACAAATGACTTTACAGAAAAATATATTAACTCATTAAATTAATTTCATTTTTTTAGGTTGATAGTTTATTTGTTGGGAAAGAGTCGATCGTTCTCATTTCAGGATGGGTCATCTTGAGTTCTCTGTTGAGAATGGAAATTTAATTTAAACTTAGGACATGTTTGGATACATATGGTTAATTACTGGATTATTACTAGATGAGCTAAAAATTAGTCTAAGTTAACTATGGTTGATTAGCTAGTTGGCTAACAACTAGTTAAAGACCTGTCTAAATTAGTTATGATTGGTTACCTAGTGGGCTAATTTAGATTAATTTTTAGCTAGTTAGCAATTATCCCTTGGGTCAAAAATGCCCCCAGCCTGCAAGTTTTATACAGTCATATACATTAATACGTACTTAATCCGTTTCAAATTATAAGACGTTTTGTTTTTTCTAGATTTATTACTTTTGCTAAGCACTCCGATATATACTGTGTCTATATGCATAGTAAAAATAATGTATCTATAAAAATTAAAATATCTTATAATTTGGAACGAAGAGTGTACATCGTAATTTTCAACGCTAGGACTAGGAGACAGAAATAAAAGAAAACAAGGTAAGATAGTAAATCTAAAATCTTGGACCAAAAGAAGTTGAACAAATGCGTAGAAAAAACACCAATATTAACGCGGTTGCAGGTTTTTTTTTTCCATTTCGTTCTGCATTTCTCGTCCCGTCCGCCCCCACACGGCCACACCACACCCCCTCCGGATCGAACAAACGGAAGGGACACCGCCGGCATTCCATTCCGACGCCCGCCTCCCCCTCCGACAAGAGTAGGGAAGGGAACCCCTAGATCTCCGGCCGCCCCACCAGCCGCCATGCCGACGGCCGCCGACCCCGCCGCCGCGCTGCCCCTCACCCTCGACCTCGAGGACTTCAAGGTAGGTTCCCCCCCTCTCTCCCATCCCTTCCCTCCCTTCTTCCTCCGATTCGGCTTCGGTTTCGGCTGTCTCCTCCGCGATGCAATCTCGTCATCGCTTGCGGTACTGCGCGCAGGGAGACTTCTCGTTCGACGCGCTGTTTGGGGGACTGGTGGACGAGCTGCTCCCGGAGTACCGCGGGGAGGACGACGCCGCGCCCGCGCCACCGCCGCCGCCGCCCGTGCTCGGGGCGGCCCCGCCCGTCTTCCCCGCTGTCGACGAGCTTCTTGGGCTGTTCAAGCACTCGTGCAAGGAGCTCGTCGACCTCCGCAGGCAGGTCCGTCACGTCCCGAGCCTACCTGCCTGTGGCGCTGAATGCTGGCTGTGAACTTCATGCCAGATGCCACGCCTTCTTGCCTTACTCAATTGAGTGGGTGCTTGGTTGGTCGGCGGTAGTGTTGCGTGCACTGACAGTGCAATGTATTGTGTTTTTTGTTTAGCAGATTGATAAGCGGCTCCAGAATCTTAAGAAGGAGGTGGCCGTGCAGGATGCCAAGCATCGCAAGACGCTTGGGGAGGTTAGTTACAATGCTTGCAGGGTTTTATATTTGTCACTGATTACTGCAGAGATATTGTTCTAGGAAAATAATTAATGGTAAATAAACGAATAAGTGCCGGCGAGACCAGAAAGAACCATACAATACCTATTGCTCAGGAAGAAAACCTTAAAGTCCTTTCAGTTGCAGCTATAGATGACATAGTTGCAAACACAACGGAATGCCTATTGGTCGGAAAGAAAAGCTCAAATTCCTTTCCGTTACAGGCTTTACAGCTAGAGATGACATAGCTGCAAACACGTCAAAATTATTTCATGTATATACGTCTTGCTTATTTCTTTTGTCTTTCCTCATTTGGGATCCTCAGATAAGAGAATTTCATTGGCTCGTGCGAATAATTTAATTTCTTCGCTCACTCTGTTCATGCCTTCCTGCAAAGGAAGGACAATGTTAATTGATAACTGGCCATAATCCTTATCATATTCAGTAAGTCCAAACTGTCTGGCCTTCTGGTTTGAGGCGTAGTGTTAAGACAAGGGAGACCGTTTGTTCTTTCTTTTCTTTTAAATGACAAAGAGCTCTGGCATTCTGTAGAGAAAGATGTCACCACGCGAGTCAGTTGGGTAATAAAAAAAAGGTAATTGCAGCCTTTAGTTGACAGCTGCAAAAATAGCTGCAGCCTTCAGTTGACAGCTGCAACTTCATTGGATGTATGCAGCATGGAAAAGCCATGGAAGGGGAAAACACTCCCTACTGTCTTGAACTGCATAATTTTGAGTAATATAGAGGGGCAGATTGCCCTCTAGGTGTCAGGCTTTTCCTGTTGAGAAGGGGCTCCAATCGAAGCCCAATTTAGTGGGCAGAGGCCTTTACTGCATTAATACTTGGCTGGGACTCTTTATGTACTAGCTCACTTGAGAAGGGTGTCTTGATCAGAATAGTCACAATTTAAAAAATGATGTTGAACTAGTAGTCCATTTTTTCTGTTCGTTATTCATTGTTCTATTGTTCACTCCAGCTTGAGAAGGGTGTGGATGGACTATTTGATAGCTTTGCTAGGTTGGATTCCCGCATATCCAGTGTTGGTCAAACAGCTGCAAAAATCGGTGATCATTTACAGGTAACTTCTCCTGTTTGGTATTGATGCCCGTAATTATTGTATATGTTAGATGATTCTGAGGTTGTGGCTTTACCCTTTGGTTTAGTTTTTTTTTTGTTGATTTTATGTTTAATGTCTACCTCTCTTGTCTGTCAGAGCGCAGAATCCCAGAGGGAAACTGCTAGCCAGACGATAGATCTCATCAAGGTAACATATTTTTTTAAGTTTAGTACTAGTATATTACTGTTTGCTTGATATGTTTGCATGACCCCATTTTAACTGAAATTTTGAATATGCTTTTATTACAGTATCTCATGGAGTTCAACAGCACACCTGGGGACCTTATGGAACTTTCTCCTTTATTTTCTGATGACAGTCGTGTTGCTGAGGCTGCTTCGATTGCACAGAAATTGCGTAAGCTTTAACTAAGCCGACATATTCTTTTGCTTTCATTTTCTTTGTCCTATTGGTTATTTGGTTATCAATCACGTTGATCAGTATTACGGGGAAATCACTAAGTTGATATGTGCATGCGGTTTTCTACTTTGTATATGATGATTCTTGATTTTTTGGTGTGTTTTAGCAACATTATTGGACATTTATAATATCTAAGCAGAATTCTTCCAAGCAAAAGTAGTAGTATTAGCATTTTCTTACTCCAACATGACGTCGATGAAATCTAGTGTATTCGTAAATTTAAGCATAACATGTTTCTCAAGTAGTTGTATGTTTTCATGATGTAGGATCATTTGCCGAGGAGGATGTTGGTAGACATGGTGTGACATCAGCGGTAGGCTCTGCTAATGCAAGCCGTGGTTTGGAGGTTGCTGTTGCAAATCTCCAAGAATATTGTAACGGTCAGTTTCCTTCCTTCCAGCTTTTCTGTTAGTTTGTGATAATGAATTATTGTTTTTTGTGCAGAATTGGAGAATCGACTGTTGGCTCGGTTTGACGCTGCATCACAGAGACGGGAGTTGTCTACAATGGCAGAATGTGCTAAAATATTGTCACAGGTATGCATTTATGCAAGGAACAAGGTTCTGTGTCATGCTTAGAATGTTTCGTTGGACAAAAAGATTGCAATGTAGTACAATTAGTTGTACCCCATGAATTTTAGCAGCAACAACAGCAAAGAATGTTTTCCTTCCACAAACATGCATGCGATCTGCGCGCTTGTTGAACTGATAGAGGGGCAGAAAACTGTCCCCATGCACCGCCAAAGGGCATGGTCGTTAATGTATAATTCTATGACTTCTTATATGCATGAATTTTAGCATAGAAGTAAAAACCACCTGGTCATATTTTGCAGTGGAGTTCTAGGACTCACTGTCAGAGAAGGTTAATGTAATGACCCACCCATTTTCAAATTTTTGGGCTATTTCTTTTTTGAATAGCAAAATACAACATAAAAGATGTAGCTGGAAATTCTAGGTCTGAGGTTTTTAGTGTCCTGACATGTGTGATGGTGGAACTAGGTGTTGAGAGATATGATTCTATTGCATCGGGCTAACCCTAGAAGGGTAGCTATATATAGTTCCATACATGGGCCACATGGGCCTTAGCCTCATGGGCCTAAACATACTCCAACACCCCCCTGCAGTCTGAACTACCGGCGCAGCGGTGTTCAAGGCTGAAACAAGAAATAACACACACAACCCCCCCACAGACGCAACTAGCCACCGGTGATGTTGAGGCTGGAGCGAAACTCGGCGAAGGTCGAGGATGGGAGGCCTTTGGTGAAGATGTCCGCGAACTGGAAGTCGTCGGAACATGAAGAACCCGCACCTCGCCCATGGCCACCCGATCACGGACAAAGTGTAGGTCGATCTCCACATGCTTCGTCCTCGGGTGCTGGATGGGGTTGGTGGAGAGGTAGACCGCACTGACGTTGTCGCAGTAGATCAGTGTGCTCCGGGAGGGCGGAGTGTGCAACTCCGCAAGCAGCTGCCTGAGCCAGGCGGCCTCCGCCACGCCGTTAGCAACGGCGTGGTACTCCGCCTCGGCGCTGGACCGGGAGACCACCGGCTGGCGCTTGGACGACCAAGACACCAGGTCGCCGCCCAGGAAGACGGCGTAGCCGGAGGTGGAGCGGCGAGTATCCGGGCACCCGGCCCCGTCAGCGTCGGTGTAAACGGTGAGGTCGGTGGAGGAGTTCCGGTGGAGGAGGAGGCCGTAGTCGAGCGTGCCCCGGAGGTAGCGGAGGAGGCGCTTGAGAGCCGTGAGGTGAGGCTCCCGTGGGTCATGCATATGGAGGCAGACCTGCTGAACTGCATAGGTGATGTCCGGCCTGGTGAATGTGAGGTACTGAAGGGCCCCGGCAAGACTCCTGTACGCAGTGGGATTGGCCACCGGTGGTCCCTCAGCCTCAGACAGCTTGCCCTGAGTGTCGACCGGAGTGGAGCAGGGGTTGCAGTCAGTCATCCCAGCCCGCTCCAGGATGTCCCGAGTGTACTGTCGCTGGTGAAGTAGGAGCCCGGTAGGACGGTGCTCAACAGTAACACCGAGGAAGTGGTGGAGCTCACCCAGATCCTTCATCGCGAACTCCTGCTGGAGAGCGGTGATGATCCGGCGAAGAAGTGGCTCACTGGAGGCGGTGAGGACAATGTCATCAACATAGAGCAGCAAGTATGCAGTGTCGGCTCCATGGTGGTAGACGAACAGGGACGTATCAGACTTGGCCTCCATGAACCCCAGGGTCAGCAAGAAAGCGGCGAACCGGTGGTTCCACGCCCGAGGTGCCTGCTTAAGGCCGTAGAGGGACCTGTTGAGCCGGCAGACCATGTCAGGACGGGTGGTGTCGACGAACCCCGCCGGCTGACTGCAGTACACCGTCTCAGTAAGAAGGCCGTGGAGGAAGGCGTTCTTGACGTCCAGCTGGTGGACAGGCCAAGACCGAGCAAGCGCCAGCGATAGCACGGTACGGACGGTGGCCGGCTTGACCACCGGGCTGAAGGTCTCATCGTAGTCGACGCCAGGGCGCTGAGTGAAACCCCGGAGGACCCATCGAGCCTTGTAGCGCTCAAGAGAGCCGTCAGCCCGACGCTTGTGAGTCCAAATCCACTTGCCGGTGACGACATTGGCGCCCGGCGGCCGGGGCACCAACTCCCACGTCTGGTTGGCGAGTAGCGCGGCGTACTCCTCTTCCATCGCGCGGCGCCAGTGAGGGTCCAGCAAGGCGTCGCGAACGGAAGAGGGTACCGGAGAGACCACCGCGTCGCTGGTCGAAAGCCTCGAGGACACGGGGCGGCAGTGTGCCAGCCGCGTGTCTGGTCACCATCAGGTGAACATGCCGCGGGTGTCGGTGAAGCAGCGGCGGGTGGTAGACCGGCGGGGCACCACGAGCCGGTGGGGACTGTGTCGGTGGTGTCGGTGTCCCCGGTGGAGGAGGCGCGAGCAGCGGCGGCCGCGGCCTGCGCTGGTACACCCGTACCGGCGCGGCGAACCTCGACGGAGGTGCCGGGGCAGGTGCCGGGACTAGATCTGGCGTCGGCTACCGACACGACCCCCCCGGGGCAGAAGCGGGGGACGAAGGCCCCGGGTCTGCACCAACCGGAGAGGACGGGGCCGCGCCCGAGGACGACGGGCCCGGACCCGCTAGGGATCCGGGACCGGGAGCCGGCCCATCGCGCGGCGAAGTGGTACCTGCAGGAGACCACGAAAAAGGTGGCTGGACCACCGGGTCAGTGGGAAATAGGGAGGGTGGGTCAGGTATCGGAGAGGTGGTAGTGCTGGAAAAGGGAAAGACGGACTCATCGAATACCACATGGCGAGAGATGAGAACCCGTCGGGAGGTAAGGTCAAAGCACCGGTACCCCTTGTGATCCGGAGAGTACCCGAGGAAGACACAGAGCGTGGAGCGAGGGTCCAGCTTGTGAGAAGAAGTGGCAGCGGTGTTGGGGTAACACGCACACCCGAACACGCGGAGGTGATCGTACCGAGGCGAGTTACCGAAGAGGGCGTGGTGAGGAGTAGGAGCGGGACAGGCCGCAGAAGGAAGGCGGTTAAGGAGGTAGGTGGCGGTGTGCAGGCCCTCAGCCCAGAAGCGAGCGGGGAGAGATGCCTGAAACAGAAGGGTACGCACGGTGTCATTGGTGGTGCGAATCATCCGCTCAGCCTTGCCATTCTGCGAAGAGGTGTATGGACAAGACATGCAGAGCTGAACACCGTGAGAGAGGAAGAAATCTCGGGAGGTGGAGTTATCAAACTCGCGACCATTGTCACACTGGACGGCCTTGATGGTGAGGCCGAACTGTGTAGACACCCAAGTGAAGAAGTGAAGGAGCGTGGTAAACGTATCTGACTTCGCACGGAGAGGAAAAGTCCACGAATAATGCGAAAAATCATCAACAACCACAAGATAGTACTTATAACCGGAAATACTCAGAATAGGAGATGTCCATAGGTCGCAATGTACAAGATCAAAAATCCGGGCCGCATGGGAAGTAGAACTAGAAAAAGGAAGACGAACATGTCGGCCCAATTGGCACGCATGACACAGTTGCTCATCATGAGCTCGAGTACATGGAAGACCAGAGCTACGACTGAGCTGTATCAGGGCATCACGTCCAGGATGGCCGAGGCGCCGGTGCCAGGTAGTAGAGGAAGTAGAGGCGACGAAGGCAGCTGACAAAACGGGCGGCGAAGAAGACGAAGGAGCCGCCGGGAAGCGAAGGGTGTAAAGGGGCCCGGTGCTGTCACATCGGAGCAGAGGACGCCGGGAAGCCAAATCCTTTACAGTAAGACCAGAAGAGTCAAATTCCACAGAACAAGAATTGTCAGCTGTAAAACGTCGAATGGAAAGAAGATTATGAACCATAGAAGGAGCCACAAGAACATCAGGAAGACGAAAGGAGCCATGAGCACCGGCGGTACCCACAGACGATACGGGAATACAAGAACCATTTGCGACCATAATGGACGAAGGAAGAGAGGAGGAGGGAGAGTGAATCGACGAAAGTATACCGGGGTCGGGAGTAGTGTGGTAGGTGGCCCCCGAATCAGCGATCCACTCGGGTCCGACCGGAGGTGTCAGGCCCATGGTGCCGAACGAGCGAGCCAGGGCCGCCTGGTCCCAGCCAGTGACCCCCGGTGGAGGCCCGGAAGGTCCGGAGGGAGGACCCCACGGCGTAGCAGGCGGCGTAGCAGGGAAGACGCTGAGTGGAGGACCAGCAGGAGGAGCTCCGGTGAGCATGGCCACCGGTGGACGCGAGGCGGTCCCGGTGGCGTGGTAGGGCCACATGGAGATGCGCCCAGACCACGGGTTCTGGAAAGAGGGCCATGGTGCCCCCCCCTGCGGTCCACCAGGTACCGGGGCCTGGGTAGGTGCGCCCCGGCCGCCCCCGCGACCCCCTCCGCGGCGACGACGACCACCACGACCCCCCCACCTCCGCTCGTCCCGGAGGGAGGGGGACCCAGGAGAGACGACGGCGGTGTAGCGGACGGCCGTGGAGCAGACGGGCGCGGTGGAGTAGCAGCCAGAGCAGTCGAGGAGGCCCCCGGGGAAGCAGTGGAGCCCGGCTGGAGACCCTGCGTGAGCTCCTCCATGACAAGATCGTCACGGACCTCCAGGAAGGTGGGAAAGGGCCTCTGACGGGTGATCCACGTCCTGAGGTGGGCGTAGCGGTCGCTGAGCCCCCGGAGGACGTTGAGGACCAAGATGCGATCCTCCACGGGCCACCCGAGGTCCCCCAGCGAGTCAGCCATGGCCTTCATCCGACGGCAGAACTCACCGACGGAGAGGTCACCCTGGACGAAGGTGCGGAAGCTCGCGTCGAGGCGCAGAGCCCGGGCCTCAGCGTTGCCCAGAAACTGACCCTCAAGGGCCAGCCACGCCCGGCGCGCGTCAGGGGAGGTGCGGACGAGGTCGTGGAGGTCCAGAGAGATCGTCCCCAGGATCCAGGAGAGGACGATACTGTCGAGTCGGAGCCACGACGGCGTCTGGGCAGCGACCGGGGCGTCGAGGAGGACGTGGTCGTCGAGGGCGTAGCGGCGAAGGGTGAGAACCACCAGATCCCACCAACGGGCGTAGGAAGGAGACTCCGGCTCGAGGACGACCGGAACGAGAAGGCGAATGTTCTGGACCCCCCCGGCCTGGTAGTGGAGCTGAGCCACGAGCGGGTCAGCCGGGTCGTGCCAGAGAACGGCGGTGTGTGACACACGACGTCCCGGCGAGGCGGAGGAGGTGGCGCCGGCGTCCAGGCCCGCTGGAGAGGCAAGGAGCTGCTCGGCCTCGGCGATCTGGCGGGTCAGGGCGTCGGCCGCGTCCCGCTCCCAGACGAGGGCGGCCGCACGCACACGGGCCTGGCCCTTCGCGGCGGCGGTCCGGGCAGCAGCAAGAGCCGCGGCGAGGGTGAGATTCGGTCCATTCGGGCCGAGAGAGAGACCCCCAGAAAGGCCGGACGGAAACACGGAGGTGGCAGCAGCAGCGAGTGGACCCTCGGGCAGAGCTTGGAGAGGCTGGAGATGGGGCTGCGGCTGTTGGAGGGGCTGCTGGAGACCGCCATCGGCCTGAAGACCTCCACCGGTGGCCCCCGTGTCCTCACCCTCGGCAGAGCCCCCCCCAGCGCCAGGAGCAGCGGCGGTGGTGAGTACAGTGGCAGGGGCGGCGGCATCAGGAAGGGCTCCCTGCAGCGGTTGGAGAAGGAGGAGGGGCGGGCGCTGCTGCAGGAGGTGGGAGGAGGGGCTGGCGCGGCCAGAGTTGGCGGCTGGAGGGGCGCCAGACCCGGGCACCTCCACCCCGGCTCCAGAGAGGGCCGGGCGGACCTCCCTTGTTCCGACCAGATGAGGAGACGGGGCGGCTGCAGAAGGAGAAGAGCCGGCCAGGACCTGGGCCCAGGTGTAGGAGGTAGAGAGAGGGGGGAAATGAGAGTAGAGGGGAGGAGGAGGAGGAGGGCGGCCAGCCATGGCTGGCTGGCCGGCGGCGGCGGCCAGGAAGACCTGGCGGCGGCTGGGTGGTGGAGGGGAAAGGAAAAACTAACCTAGGCTGGATACCATGTTGAGAGATATGATTCTATTGCATCGGGCTAACCCTAGAAGGGTAGCTATATATAGTTCCATACATGGGCCACATGGGCCTTAGCCTCATGGGCCTAAACATACTCCAACACTAGGATTTGTCAGTTAAAATATTGAGAGCTTCAATGCAGCAAAGGGAAGAAATTGTAGGGCTTGGATGTGTAGCTTAGGCATCTTACTTGCTAAATATAAAATATGGCTTAAAGGCTAACTGGATAAAGCTGATTTATAAACCTCTGCATGAGTAAGTTTTGTGGAAATGAACTTAAGCTTATTAGTTAAGCCTGAATATGTACTTGCCTTTTGGTCCTGGTTTAAGCTTTTATACCCCTGTTAATTTAAGGGTAGGTGCTAATCCATGCAGGCATATAATACCATTCTGTTTTTTTCAATATTTTTATGGTATGTTGATTACAGTTCAATCGGGGAACCAGTGCAATGCAACACTATGTTGCAACACGGCCAATGTTTATTGATGTGGAAATTATGAACACTGATATTCAAGTTGTTCTGGGTGATGAGGGGTTGCAAGCTGACTGCAACAGTATTGCAGATGGTCTCTCTACATTGTACAAGGAAATTGCAGGTATTTATGAGCTGCACTCTTTACAATTTTTGTTTATAAACTATACTTTGCCGTTTTTCAATTTTGGCACTCCGATATATAATACTTGTCTTCAGATACTGTGAGGAAAGAGGCAGCTACAATAACGGCTGTCTTTCCTTCTCCGAATGAGGTTATGGCAATTCTTGTGCAGGTATGTTTTTTCAATGGCAGTCCTGGGTCTCTGTGGTCACTGTTGTTTACAAAATAGATTGACTATTGTACTTTGCTTTTCAGCGAGTGCTAGAACAAAGGGTAACAACTATTCTTGACAGAATTCTCATAAAGCCCTCTCTTGCTAGTTTGCCTCCTCTAGAAGGTGAAGGTGGCCTTCTACAAGTAAGTTTTGTGCTCTAAGTATTTCCAAGTAGCTTTTTGCCAACCTATCATGCAAATATGGTGCCTTGCTGATGTCAAAGTAAAATGGCAGTACCTAAGAATCCTGGCAGTTGCATATGACCAAACAAAAGAACTGGCTAAGGATTTGCAGTCTATTGGTTGTGGGGATTTGGATATTGAAGGTATCTCCTGTGTTTAATACAATTTTATTTTCATCTTTTGTTGTTACATGGTACAAATTCATGCAACTTTTGATCATTGTAGGTTCCATATAGTTGTCATGCTATTTTGTCTCATTTTTTCTTAAAAGGGATACAGGTATTACCTTGCTCTGTTTGTATAATGATCTAATAATCGGTGATGTATAATATGGCATGTAGGATTACTATGTTATCAAAACTTTAATTCACATTTTTAATGTTATTAACAATTTCGATTACTTTTGACAATGGTCATTTGGTTTGGATGGCCTATTAGTTCATCAACTTAGTGGTTCACTTATAGCTCTATGTTTCCTTGACATTCTGTACAGCAGCTGCAGATAAGTTGATTGGCATTATGATTCCCTTTTATTGGTTTTCTTTTAGGTCTCACTGAATCCATATATGTTTCCCACAAAGATGAGTACACAGAATTTGAGCAGGCATCACTCAGGCAGCTATTTCAGTCAAAGGTTATAAATTTATGTATTGTAGTAATCATTTCGAATACTGTTTCTCTGTAAAAAAATCATTTCAGGTGCCTATATTGTAATTGAACTGCTGTGCAGATGTCTGAACTGAGAGCTGAGGCTAAGCAACAATCTGAGTCAACTGGCTCAATCGGACGCGCGAAAGGAGCATCTTTGACCACATCACCACAGCAACAGATATCAGTTACTGTAGTAACAGAATTTGTTCGCTGGAATGAGGAAGCCATAGCCAGATGCACACTATTGTTTTCTCAGGTTGAACTGAATCACTGTCTTTCCTGATTCATTACTTTTGATTATATGTAGTGAGTTCTTATGCTTAATGAATCCATTCAGAGTTTATATGCTGATTTTGACTATATTACCTGGCATAAAGGTTGTTAACTTGAATATCTTGGATGGTAAATAGATGCTGGCAGCATAAATAAACCTGTCATTTAAAGTTCAGAAGCTCCTTCACTCTACTACTATTTTTTTCTTGAGCCACACTACTACTATTTTTACCAAGTGTATCCTAAGTCTTTGATTAGCCCCAGAATTTTAAGCAGTAGGTGTGTTGATCTGAACAGGGTAGTAATTTTTCTGTTTTCTGTTTGTTTCTTTGTAATATCTGTTCTCCATTTGGTTTTTGTACTCGCTTCTTTATCTTTCCTTAACATAATGATGGGCAGGATAAATCCTTGTATCTTGTCATCCGCTTTTATGACTTACTAATTCGAAGTAATATCTTTGCAGCCTACTACTGTTGCAGCTAACGTGAGATCCATATTTGCATGCTTGCTTGATCAAGTAAGTAGGAAACCACAACATGGATAATATAGAAATTAATTAATGCTTTACAGATGATGAAGTTTTATTGTAGGTGAGCCAATACTTAACTGAAGGGCTTGATCGTGCTAGAGAGAGTTTAAACGAGGCTCAAGCTTTGCGGGATAGATATGTCATCGGGACAAGTGTTAGTAGGAGAGTGGCAGCTGCTGCTGCTTCTGCAGTAAGTTTTCTTTCCTTTTCTTCAGTCTACTATTCATATTTGGCAGCCAAATACGTCTGTATCCAAGAAGTTATCATTTTATGGGAATTTTATCTGAATTTTAAATATTTACAGCAAGAGGTGGCAGCTTCAGCTGGTGAGAGTAGCTTTAGATCCTTCATGATTGCTGTGCAGCGCTGTACCAGTAGCGTAGCTATTCTTCAGCAGGTAATCTGCGCTAATAACTATCCATAAAGTTGCAACCTTGGCTTCTTGCAAATGAAGTCAATGAACCATGCTTGAATTTCTTTGTTTCCTCTGTAGTACTTCTCAAATACAATATCTCGACTCTTGCTACCTGTTGATGGTGCTCATCCATCTGCTTGTGAAGATATGGGGTCAGCAGTCTCAGTAGTTGAGGCTGCTGCTCACAAAGGACTGCTACAATGTATTGATACTGTTATGTCTGAGGTATGCACCTTTTGTCCTTTCCTTTTCCTTATAAATATATTTGTCTGACCTCATATTAGCTGTTCATATCTTGTTACTCAATTGGTTAAACCACACAAGTCAATTTTCATGTCATTAGCCATTCTGAATATTTAGTGATTCATAAACAATACTTGTAGGTTGAAAGATTGTTGTCTTCGGAACAGAAGGCTACAGATTATCGAACACCAGATGATGGAGCTGCACCAGATCATCGGCCAACTAATGCTTGTATAAGGTGACTATTCTATCTTTAAAATTTGACATGGCCCAATACAACTAACTTGTTTCTCGGTTGTTCAGAATTGTAGCCTATCTCTCTCGTGTTCTTGAGGTTGCATTCAGTGCCCTTGAAGGTCTCAACAAACAGTCCTTTTTGACTGAGCTGGTATGTTACCAATAGTGGACCTTAATTTTCAGATTCCTTTTGAGTGAATTACAGCCATGCAAGCAACAGGGTTATTGAAATTCTATATCCTACGAGACACATTGGAAATGGACCATTTTTGCACTGTAGGACAGTGGTAATGCAAAATATCTATTAATCCTTCGCATGATCATGTTCGGTGCTTGGGTTATTTGGAAGCATAGGAATGCTTGTGTGTTTGAGGGTGCCTCTCCTTCAGTTAACTCAATACTGCATGAGCTGAATGATGAGCACAGCCTTTGGTGCTTCGCTGGGGCCAAGAAGTTGCAGAACCTAGGTCTTAGCGGCACAATCTGAGTTAGCTTTGGTCTTGGGCTGGTCATGCTGTTTTTTTCCTTTCCTTTAGACTAGTGCCAGTGTGATGTAAACCCCCCCCCCCCCTCTCTCATACCTGATCCCCGTATGAGTGGGGTTGATGTATGGAGATCTTTTTTTCTCTCTCTATAATGCAAAGAAGCGCAGCTCTCCTGCGTTTTCGGAAAAAAAAATCCTTCACATGACTGCAAAACAGGGTTTCTGGCATTGGGTATTCCTTATGTACTTTATTGCAAGTAGGAAATGGTTAATCCTGGTTACAAGATAGCCTTCTACACACTCCATTAGTCACAAAAAAACATAAAGTAAATTGAACTGCAGATCCTAAGCTTGCATGAATGGTTCAAGTAGGCCTTTGAACTTAAAAATCATAAATTTAGGTCTCCAAACTTTTATAGTGGTTCAACTAGATCTGTTGGCATGAAATTGTTGATGCAACAAAGACATGGCAACAACCCTGAGTTTAGTGGGTAAGCGATTTGGTGCTTTGTCTGGGCTTTTGATGCTAATGCTCAGTTTTCCAACCTGGTTATGTATTCTCGTGAGCAGTTCCCTGCACCCTTCTTCCACCAGCTGAGGAAGAACTTTTCCTTGGTGGAATGTTTGGAAGCATGCTTTTGGTGTTGCTGGTAAGGACGCAGACACTGTTGACTGTTGGTGGTGGGAGATGTGTTTGCTTGCGTTCCACCTGTTATTGCAACTGCTTGTTAAGCATTCCACCTCATGTGCACGCCAAATCAGGTGCTATCCTGAGCTCCAATTTTTTTTATGAGTGGCAGGTGTTTGTGACTTGCCTAAGTTGCTCATGGATGTTTGAGTGCTTGGGCAGTGGAGACAAAAGCAGCATAATCTAGTTTTCAGGCTCACCCATATGTCCCAGCAGGTTTCAATCGAATAAAGGAACTAGATGGATGACATTTTGATGCCAATACAGCATCTAATGCAATGGACATACCTTGTCAGAAAATGAAACCATGTTTGGAAATTGGGCCTCACAAACAAACTTATACAAGTTCGACGAACCAAATACCTAGTTTTGCAAATTTATTGACTTGCTTGAACCAGCTCTGCAAGTTCAGGACCTAAGATTCAATTTACTAAAGGAATATATTAAAAGCGAACACATGCAAATTTTTCAGTGAACTGATACTTACATGCATGGAGTTACTGATATTCATATTAGTAATGGGGACTGATGTTTCTGATATTCTATGCAAGATTTTATTGTCATGCCAAATATGCACTTTAAATAACTGAGCCGTGCTTTTAGGGAAATCGCATGCATAAGGGGCTGCTTAATCATTGGCAGAAGTTCACATTTAGTCCCAGGTACTCTTCTGCCATTTCAGAACAAATTACATTCTATGTCCCTTTTTTGGCTTCTGGTTCGTAACTATGTCTTTGATTCATGCTTTTCTGGTGCAAAAATTTGTTACTCTTGATAGTTTGCATCCATATTTTATTGGCTCAGTTTGATAATATTAGATTCATCACATTTTTCTTAAATGATAAAGAGTGATTGGATTACAACATTGGATAGTTTCTCTTCATTCTCTTTTGTGATCTATAAATGTTGCAACTTATAATTTATAATAAGATAATGTTTCGTCAGTCACTCAATATTCTGCTTTATTGAGCTGCCCAGTTGTGAATACCCTCAATACACTGCTTTATTGAGCTGTCCAGTTGTGATTACCCTCAATACACTGCTTTATTGAGCTGTCCAATAGTGATTGCTTTAACCCCTCATGTTGTTTTTACCATTTAACCTAATGATAAATTGGATATTCAATGTCACTATTCTCATTGAGCTCAGAAAACTTCAGGACTGAATCATTACATAACTGTGCTGTCCAACCTAAAGAAGAATGTTTTGAAGTTTTTTGCACTCCTTACTATCTGGTTGCTTTTAGCTCTTCTTCGATATTCGCTGGACATTCACGACTGAATCATTACATAATGGGTAGTTGCAGGTTACTATTTTAATTCATTGATGATCACCCTGCATTTATTATGCGGAAATGTATATATTTGGCAATGTTTTGATCCCCTCACTCCATGAACCATTATTTATCTTGGCAGAGCCTTGTTTCACAGTGCCTTGTTTGTTTATTGTAGTGGTGGACTACGGTTGAAACGTGACATAACTGAATATGGGGACTTTGTTCGTAGCTTCAATGCCCCCTCCATAGATGAGAAGTTCGAACTATTGGGAATGTAAGTGTTCTGTGTAGTTTCGTTATGATGCTTCTGTCAACTGTGCGCTAATCTTTACTTGTATCTTATATTTGCAGTGTGGTGAACGTCTTCATTGTTGCTCCAGAAAGTTTAGCATCCCTCTTTGAAGGAACCCCCAGCATCCGAAAGGACGCCTTGAGGTTGTATCTGCATAGAAGAACAAATGAGATTTTCTGCATTCAAGCATGATTTTGTTTACCTTTGATCTGACATCGGGGTCCGAATTGCATTTCAGGTTCATTCAGCTCCGGGATGATTATAAGACGGCGAAAATCGCTTCTATGCTTAACAATATCATGTCCGAGTAAAGAGTGAAGTGGACTGGTACATCGTGATGTTTGAGTGGCATACACTTTGCTGCTGCGTATCTAGCGCCTAGCGTGCAAGAGTACCACATTCTCTAGGGTACTCCTAGGTGGACTATTGATGCCGTTTGTATAGCTGAGCTTCGAAATTATGTTTATTCTTGGTTCCAATTTATTTGTTTTCCTATCCTTTTCTTTTTGGGCTTGCTCAATTTGAGCTGTACATGTGGTTCAGGCCTTTTAGACCTCTGTACTTGTATAAAGAGTAAAATCCACTGTGGATCCTTGAACTTGTCTCGTATTTTCAAATAGGTCCATGTACTTCTAAAACTAGAATTTCGGGTCCTTGAACTTGCTAAATGTATCAACGTAGGTCCAAAACAGTTTTGGAACCTGGTTTTGCACAGTGGCTGCCACCGTTTATCCTAAGTGCAACTGCGCAATGTCGACTGACCGTGTACGTCGTCTGCGCGCCGCCGGACCCGCCTCCACCGCCGTGGCGGATACAGAGCTCGAGCGTGGCAGCCCCAGCCCCTCATCCTCATCGTCCTCTTCCAGCTCCGCGTACCCCTCCCGCGCCGTGGGCTTCCAGAACGGCGACCACCCATAGACCCGCTTCCAGAACGGCGACCACCCATAGACCCGTGCCTTCCGTCTGCTGTCCCCGAGGCGGGCGCCGCGAAGGGGGCGACGAACGCGGCGACCTGCGGAGGAGCCCATAGCCACGGACCTCAAGCTCGCGATCCGGCTCTCCTGCTCGATGAGGCCAAGCTCTTCACCCAGACCTCCATCCTGGGGCGTGCAGTACCTCGCGGCGTACGTGGACCTGGAGTTCGTGCGCAGCCTCGACGCGGGGATCGACAAGCACCCGCCGCACCCTCGTCATCACCAGGTAGTGCGCGTAGGCGGAAGAGGTTGCGGTCGCGGTCCCTGGCGTGCCGTTCTTCTCGCTTTGCGGCTCCGAGTTCATCGAGACGTTCGTCGGCGTGGGCGCGTCGCGGGTGCGGGACATCTTCAACAAGGCCAAGGCCAACGCGCCGTGCCTCGTCTTCATCGACGAGATCGATGTCGTGGGCCGCCAGCGCGGCACCGGGATCGCCGGGGCGAACGACGAGCGGGAGCAGACATCGTCATCGCGGCGCGGCCACAAACGGACGGAGATCCTTGACGCCGCCGCAATCTGCATGACCGACGGCAAGAGCAAACTGCTTGTCGCCTACCACGAGATCGGCCACTCCGTCTGCGCGTAACTGCGTAAGTATTACTGATCGACCTTCTTCTTTAATCTGTTCTTTTCAAGCTAATGTCCCATTGCCGTGACCGTGATCTAGCCAAGTGCCCAAGTACGTACTAACTAAACGATGGGGAACACAAACGCACTGTCTGATTGATGCAGGACGCTGACGCTGGGGCACGACGCGGTGCAGAAGGTGATGATGATCCCACGGGGGCAGGCGCGCGAGCTGACGTGGTTCCTGCACGTTTAGGCCTTGCTCGGCGCCTGCCACTGCTCGTCGCACCGCGCTGCCGCTGGAGTGAGGGCCTTTCGCCGTCGCGGGCGTCACGCTGCTCTCACTGTTGCTCGGCGCCTGCCACTGCTCGTCACACTGTGCCACCGCTAGGGAACGGCGTGCCCGACGTGTTCGCCGTCCCCTCCGCGCAGCGATGGCGGTGCACAGCGGGTCAGGCGACGCGCAGATGGCGGTGTCCGGGTGCTACGCGGGCCCGCTGTTCAACACGGTCGTGGGGCTTGGCCTGGTGGCGGGCGCGCAACACCTGGCCCCATTTGTGGTGCGGCGGCGTGCGAGGCCTGTGTGGACATTGCGTAGTTGCACTAAGGAGACAGTGTGGCAGCCACGTGTGCAAAACCAGAGTTTCAAAACCATTTTGGACCTATGTGATACATTTAGTAAGGACCTAAAAATCTAGTTTTAAAAGTACATGGACTTAGTTGAGAATGCGAAACAAGTTCAATAACCCTCAATGGATTTTACTCTTGTATAAATGCTATGAGAAATTATTTTTGGGCTGCTTACTCGTGAAAATTTACGCAAACACTGGCTGAAATCTTTTGAAATGGAAAATTTGGAGAAACTGGAATTTATCAGGTATATTTCCCTTGAGATTTCGTTAGAGCAACGGAACCAAGAGTTAAAATGCAAAGGACGTCGCGAATGGGACTCGATGAAAGCAATAATAGTAGTGTGCTGGAAAGATTGATTGGGCCAAGATGTTAGGCGTACATATATATAGGCAAGGAAGGGCATCTATAGTCAAGGAAAACCTTGATAAGTTTATGGAAAAAGTTTCTCTTATGAAAATGGGATCTCAGTCTACCCGTTTCCTTTTCTATCAAGGTCTTGAGGGGCAATGGTCGGCGATGGAGAAGTTTCTGGGAAAAAGTTTATGAAAATGGGATCTCAATCGGTTTCCTTGTCTATCAAGGTCTTAGCTTTTGGCAATAGTGGGGCGATGGAGAGATCGTACTGGACGAAGCTTCTGAAGGTGGTGTCGAGGCAGAGGGTGTGGGTCTCCGTAGTTCCAAGGGAATCCAGACAACGCGCAGTAGCTTCATGTGTCTTCAAGGTTACCGGATGCAGAGAATAGGAATAGGAATATGAGCCAACAGGGATTCCATTGTCTCATCTGTGAAATATATGTGTTATAACATGATGCGCCGGGCCGCGGACTCATGGTCGTGGACAATGTCGTGGGCGCGCCTTGGTGACCAGCTAACTAACTCACGCAAAACTATGGGTTACAACACCCACCCCGCAGTCTGAGGGTTGTCACGACGATGTAGGCACGATGCATAGACTGTTACGAAAAGCTTCAAACGTCGAGGTTGGCAAGCATTTCGTCATGATGTCAGCATACTGCTCGCCGGTGGGCACGTGCAAAGCGCGCAGATTACCCAGCTGAACACGTTTGCGAACGAAGTGAATGTCCAGCTCTATATGCTTGGCCCGCTTGTGGTGCACCGGGTTGGCCGACTTGTAGACCGCAGAGACATTGTCGCAGTAGGCAATGGTAGCCTTGGCGATGTCATAGTGGAGCTCACCGAGGAGTTGACGCAGCCATATAGATTCAGTAGCAGTGTTGGCGACGGAGCGGTACTCGGCCTCCGCGCTGGAATGAGAGACGGTCGGTTGTCGCTTGGATGACCAAGAGACCTGCGCGTCTCCCAAGAAGACACAGAAGCCTGACGTAGATCACCGAGTGTCCGGGCAACCAACCCAGTCTGCGCCGAAGTACGCTGTGACGCCGAGACACGGCGAGGCGCGGAGACAGAGGCCTAGGCTTTGTCGTGCCGTGCACATACCAGAGAAGATGCTTGAGTAGAGCGAGATGTGGCACTCTTAGATCGTGCATATGCAAGCACAGCTACTGAACGGCGAATGCAAGATCCGGTCTTGTGATGGTCAGGTACTGCAATACACTGGCCAAGCTCCTGTAGGTTGCAGCATCATCAATTTTGTCACCGTCGGCGGACAGCTTCCCCTTAGCATCGATTGGAGTCGTGGCCGACTTGTAGCTGCTCATACCGGCATGCTCGAGGATGTCCTCGGCATACCGTTGCTGGGATAAGTAGAAGCCATGGGCATCTCGCTTGATGGCGATGCCAAGGAAGAAGCGCAGCTCGCTAAGGTCTTTGATGGAAAACTCGGCGCGCAGCCGCAGGACAATGTGTTGAAGGAGAGCTGGG